>OX369254.1:4800000-7200000 GCA_947284805.1 Coleophora flavipennella | reverse complement strand
AGAGACCGGTGCCCCAGCCAGCACTGAAGACTTTTATGGGCTAAATAACAAAACTAATGAAACATGTCATCGATTCATTATTTTCACAGAATTAACATGTGCTCACGCTGTGTTGCATTTCTCTCGCCTGCTTTTACGCACGCCGCCCGCCTCCGTCATACTATCTTAAGTTGATTACGTCATATGTGAAAAGATTACCTTATGACTTGCTCACGAATGTATGTATACAGTTTTATGATCCTGCAGGCGCTGCTCTAAAACAAAAACGGTAACTTACAAATATGTCAGTTCCCTACCAGAGATAACAAAGAACCTTTGTAGTCCATCTCATGTTTTCTGTCATTTATACCGACCAAGCCATGTTGTGCTTGTATCATTTAAAGGTAGGTACCTATTTAGGACACATTTAGTGCTAAATGTCCCGAATTTTAACGTCACATTTCGTGCTCTGTGTGCTGAATTTTGAAGACAGATTTAGTGCTATATGCGCTGAACTTTACGTGCTTCATGCGCTGAAATTGTATGGCTAATTTCGTCCATCTATGCTGAATCTAGGTTTGGTTTTGTCTGTAGTTTATAATATTAAATCAGCTTGTAAACATTCAATTTGGTGGCTAATATTACTGTAAGTACAAAGTAAATACGAGCCATTCTTCCAAAATTACCAACTAAAAATATAACCTTTCATAAAATATTCGCATTGCACACGTCTTTGATTCTGGCACTTACTACGTTTCTTACATACATAATGATGAATACACAAATGCCGCAACCAATTATCTAATTACTTCTGGCGATGAAACGTTCGTAAAAGAGACTATAATAAACTTGTTCTGTATAGAGATCATTTATTTCTAAAAACTGTATTTCATTGATGACAACTTTCAACGTACGGACTTAATTCGTAAGTTGCATAACGGTGCAATAGCAACTGCTATGTTTAAAACTTCCTCTAGCCTGGTAATAATTTTATATCACTATCATGTTGTACAATCAGGTGCAAAAGTTCATTACTGACTCTCTTAGCACTAAGAGGGATAAAATTATTGTTTACACATCAGTATATATCAGGTAAATGCATTGTTTCTTTCACTAATGTTTCCAAGTAACACTGCGAACTACTGGACATTAGTCTGACCTTTGAAGAAACGTTTATTTGAACCGTAATAGAGTTGAAAAGTTCACAAAATCTGTGTTCTTATGGCGCATTTACAAAAAAAAAATATTTAAAAAAACGGTTGTCTGTAAAGTCGGTTTACTGACGATAGTTGAACGTGACAACGTCATAAGAAAAAAGACTTAAACGGAACGCCTCACGGAACGTCTCAGAGCGAGGTAACGACGCATTTTTCGGAACGCCTCAGAGCGAGGTAACGACGCATGAGTCATGTTTTTTCGTGCGTGCAGCCGGCTCCATCGAATTATAAGACGTTATCACGTCAAAAAGAAAAAAAATACTCCACAGAAGAAACTTGTTTCAGGTTTGCTCTATCGTGAAGGCGATTATACTTACAAGCGTAAAACTTGACGTAATAAAAGTTAAGCTGTTTATTTTGGGTTTGATAAAGTTATATTGAACAAACATCATCAGGTCGCTAAATCTAAAAGTCAGATTGTGTGCACTTGAGGGGTCACACTACACACACGCGTTAAACATAAGCACTATAATCAAAAATATTAATGACACTAGTTACAGCCTGCTAGGATGCTGCCCGACATCAGCTAATGCGGGGGAACTCTCCGGCCGCACTTCCGCACCATGCAATTTTTTTTTAAGTTATTCTTAATTTGTTTAGGGTTTTTGTCATGAATTATAGTACAAACACTAAAGTATAACAACAAATAATACAAACCAGCCAAATGTGAGTCGTATTCGCGGTAAGGATCCAGTACTGAATAAAAAAAAATCTGTTGCTCTCGTTGATGTTTTCTTTTTTAATTTTATTAAATATGTATTATTGATGTACTCGTATGGAGCGGTGTGAGTAGTACGGAACCCTCGTTGCGCGAGTCCGACTCGCACTTAATCGGTTTTTTTGTAAACTGTAATATCAAAACCATGGGACAATTATCGCAATAAAGGTATAGGTAGTAACGGAATTTTGTGCCTGACTGTACTGTTGGTACTGTAAAGAAAGTAAGTCACATCTCATTTTATTACCTTATATTTAAAAATTAAACTTACTTATTTTACACTATCACTTAGTCGATATTTTATCTGTAGGTTCCTAAATAACTTTCACTTAAGTTAATAAATCAGCTAATATTTTTTTTATATTTAGGACGGACCTATAAGAATGGGCCCAGTGCGAATCGGACTCGCGCACTGAGGGTCCCGTACCACAAACAAAAAACATTAACGAGAGCGACAGAAAAAAATATTATTTATTTATTTATTCTGTTTAGACTCCTAGCCTCCTCACACGTGGTCGGTTTTTATTATTTGTTGTTTTACTTTGGGATCAGTCCTATAATCACACCAATTTTTACGCTTGTACAATTCCGTTTTTAAGATAAAGCAAAAACAATAAAACCTTCGAAAAACATAGCACGGGGGTAACCCTTAATTTTTACTTTTTATTGTTTGTTAGTAAATGCCCCATAACAACACAATATTCTGTGAAAATTTCAGCCGCCTAATTTAGATGTAGCCTTTAAATAGTCGAACAGACAGACAAAGAGAAGGCGTAGGCTTAGCAATAGGGTCCCGTTAGCTGGTACGGAACCCTAAAAACTACTACGCAATGTTCCCTGGTGCACTTTGTTTTTTATTCTCAACAGGTAAGCCCTTAGCATCATCTCACCTGAAGGTAAGTGACGATGATGCCGAAGATGGAATCAGGCTTATCAAGATTCCCCCACGCAATGGGGAACTGGCTATCTTATCTTCAAGCCGGAACACAATAATGTGTTGGCATTGATGTTTGGTAGCAAGACTTAGATAAGATGGTGGTAGCTAGCCAGGCGGGCTTAGAAAATGGCCTTCCACCAACCAAACCAAGTCCTACAAAGTTAGACTCCGCCGGGAATCGAACCCATGACCTCTTAATGTGAAGCTAATGGACTAAAGCATTACGCCGCTGAGGTGGTAATGTCCAAGAAACACTACTAAAAGAGTCAGGTGGAGACATGTCACCGAGAGTAACCGCCCCTCATCATCACCACGACCCGACAGAGTAAACAACTACACAACTCTTAAAGACGAAGTATGAGACGCTATTTAAAAATATGGAATAAAATCTTTAAAAAAACAATTGCGTACCTACCCTACATGTAAATTGGGGGTAACCTTTTTTTATTCAAGTACCCCCATAATGTGGGATATTGTAGAAAAGATCTTTTAAAACTATTCAGCGTTTGTGAAGAACTTGTTTCCGATAAATGATTTGTTTACGAAATATCAAGTTTTACTGTGTGGTAATTTTTGTAACAGTTACGAGTACGTGTCCTCTCCCAGCTAAACCGCTACTAAAAGTAGATGGGCTTATAATAAGATGTGCAGTTTGATTTGCAAAAAAAAATAGATATTTCGTATAAATTGTTTTGTACCAAGTGCAAAAATAACATTGTTATGCAAGAATAACATTGTTATCGAGGCCGCGGGTTCGAATCCTGGCGGCCAATGTACCACTGAGTTAGTGAAACTTACGTAATTTACTTTATCCTATTGCTTTAACAGTGAATGTAAACATTTATTATTATTATTAAAGAAACATTAAACTTCTTAGATGAGAACATACAAAAGTCAAACATCGTGAGGAAACCTGCACATCTGATTCCAGATATGTATGAAGGTCGCGTGGCTTGTGTCTGTAGTAGGTTCTCCGTAGTAGGTGTAAATGGCCTACACGAGTCGTGGCCGCGGGTGATGCTAAATGCAACACCAGGCAACCGCCGTCTATCCCTTGGATATCAATTGTGCCCCAAGATAATAGAGTAAGCTCATTTCGAAAAACCTTTAAGCGTTAGACGTTTATTTGAAAAAAGTTTTTACGTTCAATGATTCCAAATTTTAAAAAGCCGGGCTGAGAGGTACAGCATTTGCAATGACTTGATGGAAAACCATAGACGATCCTGGGACCTTCGTAGTTCATCATCAGATAAACATCAAAATACCAAAAGGATCTATTGTCAACGGGAATACGGCTTCATACCAAATTTTAACTCAATCGGACCCCTGAAAGTGACTCTAAAATCGATAGCAAGATTTGTTGCGGACATACATACATACGAATATTGCAAAATAAAGCTTGTAAAAATAGAATAGCCCCACTGAGTCACAAAGTATGTAACATTGCACCATCATATAAGCTCATGTCCGTCCTCACCGAGGGGTTCGAGCCTACCCTGAATTAGGGCGATCGGGCTTTACTCGACCACGCGGGCCCAATACGGGTTGGCCGACTTCACACACAACCTTCGAGTTTCTTCGCAGGCGTGTGCAGCATTCCTCACGATGTCTTCCTTCACCGTTAAAGCAATCGGGAAGTATGTACGTAAGTTTTGAAAAACTCATTGGTACATTGGCCGTCCAGATTTGAACCCGGTACCTCGGGTTAGAAAGACCGAGTCGTTACCGGTTGAGCCACCGACGCTTTTTTAGCACTGAATACAAATCACACTAATATTATAAGACGAAAGTTTGTGAGTGTGTATGTTTGTTACTTCTTCACGCAAAAACTACAGAACGGATCTGGCTGAAATTTGGTAGGTAGACAGATTAGGACCTGGATTAACACATAGGCTACTTTGTTTCACGCTCTGCGTACCCTCGAAAAGTCATAGAAACGTTGTCCACGCGGGTTTTCAATAATTGTCTAATTAGTTCATTCTGCGTGTAATTCAACCTGTGTGGGACAAGGAAGAGACGGAACGGGTTTTTTTTCTATATTTGGGTCAAGGATTACGTGCGGGCCCCAGTTGCTTTGTTGCATTTCGATCACCCCACGGTGTACAGAACTGTGGGTTTGGGTGAGCTTAGTTTCGTCAAATCCTTTATTATTATTATTATTAGGAAGACACCCGGAGGACAGGATATTAACACAATTTAGTGTTTTAAAAATGCGGATCGCGATCTGAATCAATTTAACAGTCATTCCTTTCTTTTTAATCGACTTCAAAAATGTAGGAGGTTTTTCAATTCGACCGTATATATTTTTTTTATATGTGTTTGCGGATAACTTCGTCGTTTATGAGCCGATTCTGATGATATTTTTTTGTTGGAAAGGAGATATCCCAAGGGTGGTATCAGGAAACCGGGATCTGATGATGGCATCACAGAGAAATCGAGGGTAACCTTTGTTTCCTGTTTTAAGTCGGTTATTTTTGTTCAAAATTATTCAGTCTTTTCTTTATTTCCTTTGTTTATTAGTAATAGTGATGTGCATAAAGATCCTGAAATACACTTTTAATGTATTTCAGGATATTATGCACATCACTCTAACTAAATATAGTCAAGTGTGCTGCAAAAATGTGTATGTTCGCGGGCGCACTATTATGTTCCAAGACGGGCAAAAGTGTAATTAATTTGTGTGTCAGGACTTTATTTTCATATCATTGTAACCACCATTCCAATTTCTGTGGAACCACCTGTATGGAGCCAGCCGTTCTTGTTTGCTGTAACACTTTCGTATCCACGCACTTGGGCAGCAAATGGGTAAAGGCGAGGTATATTGTTCAGAACAGTTGTCTCTGTATTTTTCTTTACGTGTAAAGAGTATAGAAAATAACTACAATTTTATGCACTTTTATGTATGTTTTTTTTTTTTACTTAGATATAGGCATTTTTGCAAAAAAGTGAGTCCGACAATATGTCAGGATTTTATTGAGGAATAAGAGATAAAAAAATAAGGTGCTATGTCTAACTGTAGTGAAGTAAAACTGGTTTTTGTGGGCTAAAACAGTGAAAATTGATAAAAAGCGAACTTTGCAATTTTTTCTGTCGAGAAAATTTCTTTTTTTGTTTTGGCCTTCTACACTTTGTAGCAGACATATTGTAATAAATTTATTAAAAAAATTGATAAATATCTTGCAGTTTCAACCGCAGAAAAATGACTATTTCCAACTCTCGATTTCGGGGTTTGCATTATTTTCTGAAAGGGTTTCGCCTTAAGGTTCACTTTATTAAACAGTTAAAGGTTTATTTCAAACTGTATTAGTGGACTGAGATCAAAATATATTTCCTCATAAGCCTACAAATTGTAAAAAATACGTGATGATCAAGTAAAATATCCTGTTTTTAAAAGTTTTATAGGCCCTAACAAAAATCTTTTATAAATAAATAAAAAAGGTAAGTATATTTGGTAGATATTCCAAAAACCACCTTTGTAGACACACAAAATATTAAAAATGTATAATCGTTGCTATAATAATTAGGATGGCATTTAAGTCTGTTTTTCTAGTGATCTGAAAATTTTAAAGTGTGATGTACATCCTGTTTTTGACGTAACAAATAAATTAAATTGAATCATTCAACGGACATATGTATAAAAATTTAGCAACGATATGTCTTCTTCTTTAAATTTCAAATAAAAGTTACTATTTTGAACAGATATGTTTACTAGTTGTACGCGAACATTTCCTGTTTCAAGATATTTTTTGTTATGTTTTGATTACAGATTGACCTCACGTCATCTTTAGTGACATAACGAGGATATATTTTTAATCAAGTTTATCGACTATCATTTCCATGCTTGATAATCAGGTGATCTATACCGGACTCCTAAACAGGGTGCTAATAGAGTACTCTTAAAATCTCATCTCATCATGTCCTCCTTGCCGTATCCGGCAACGGCGACTCCTTCAAATTTTTTATTTCTCAGGCCTGATCTGTTGTTTGGTGTCGCGCCCTTATGTGGCTTGCAAAGCTTAAAATGCTTATCTGCCGTCGTGACATTTAAAAACTGTCCGCAAGGAACCCATTGTTAATTCTCAAAAAAATTTGGACTTTTCATACAAGCTTTGGAACGAAGCTCCTTACGGGCAGATTTAATTGGTAAAAATCGACACGCGTTACGTGTCACGTAGCGAATACGGTGCGTTCGAACTTCGAGTACAACTAAAGTTCGCTGCAGCGCTGCATTAGTTATGTCGTCTAACTATAATATTAAAATATGCAGCGCTAAATCGCCTACAGTTATTTTTCTTGTGACCAAAATTTCGTAAGCGCCAGGAATTTCATAGCGCGTTATTTCTTACGCGTTTCGTTCAACGTGTAACATGTATTATAGATTATACTTATAATGCGCAAAACGATAATACACGACCTGAGAGTGTACAGCCCGATACTTGTATCTAGGACTTGAACTGAAATAAAAACTACCAATAATGCAAGACCTGTGAATGTACAACCCGATAACTCGTGTCATTAACTTTAACTGAAATAAAAACTACCAACAATGCACGACCTGTGAATGTACAGCCCGATAACTCGAGTCATGGACTTGAACTAGAAATAAAAGCTACCAATAATGCACGATCTGTGAATGTACAGCCCGATAACTTATGTCATGGAGTTGCACTGAACTAATTAAAGCTTGTACCTAAAAATAAATTCGCTCCTGACTGGGTCCCACGACCGCACCAGTTTAACATATTCTATTGAAACAAAAAAGATACAGAAAATATTATCCTTAAATTGGTCATAGTTAATCGATCTGAGTCTATTTTTTACGAATTGATCATGCGTTAGTTTAGGGAAAGTTGGTCAATTTACAAGTAGAAGCACCCCTTGTATAAAGAGAACCTTATATATTATATTTCATTACATAACAAAGCTCTACGTAACAAAACTCACGCCTATGTACGATGTTAAACTAAGTAAACAGCCTCAGTACTGCATACGCTCAGTCTGGCCTTGGTTACGTAAGCGTCGCGCCTCGAAGGCCCTGCGTCCTCCTCCGGGAGGGCGGCCTTGGCCTACCCTCCCCCTTGTACCCTCTACCCCTCTCCAGGGCCTAGCCTAGACGCAGCAGCTCGGAAATGAAGATATAACGCTTAGGAAATGTCTGAGGGCTCCAAGATTTGTTAGTTGAGCAAATATTTGGAAGATAACTACGGTTTATACTCCGTTTCGTAATTCCAATGGATTGAGCGGCTAATTTGATGATTAGTGAGTAGTAATAGTCGAATATTCCAACTCGTCTCCACTGGGGACGAATGGGATTTTTTCTCATTCGTCTCCAGTGGTGACGAGTGGGATTTTTTTATTCCTATTCGACACCACTGGGGACGCCGCACACATTCGTCGCCGGTAGCATACAGCACGTACTTAACTAGAGTGGGGAATAGAGTGGAGTGGAGAGTGAGAATTGAAATGCCTACAAAATATACACAAATATAAATAGCTATAACTGTACAAAATAAAAACCGAACTGCTTAAAAATATTATTCTATGTGATTTCAGGGAACAAGACAAATCTAACGTCACCTCGCATTTCAAAATCCATCAAGCCGTTTAGGATACAGGCTCAGCCGAAGAAACAGATTACATAAAAACACACATACATATTATATACCCTTTTTAGGGTTCCGTAGTACAAAAAGGAACCCTTATAGTTTCGTCATGCTTGTCTGTCTGTCTGTCCGCGGCCTAGCTCCTAGACTATTAGTAGTTAAGAGCTGAAATTTGGCAAAGATATATAATAATAACGCGGAGAGAACTGTAAAGAAAAATTTGGAAAAAGAAACTTTAAGGTACAAGTAAAGTGGGATTGATTTTTTTTTTCGTCAAACCCAGTCGTGTGGGGTATCGTTGGTTATAGCTTAAGAAATAGTTGTGAGTCTTCTAAGACCATTTTATAATTTAGAGTTCCGTTTTTGAAAAAACAGGCTTGAAAGTGCTAAATTTTGTAAGAGTCGAGTATCCCCACCCACTAACAACTAAACCGCTGTATTTGGAAATTTGAAAAAATTCATGAAAGTAGTGTATACGAGTATAATAAATTTAAAAGGAAAACTATCACGGCTAAGTAGGCTTTCTTAGTTTAGGAGAAATAGTAGACCAACTTACGATGTGCAGTTCGATTTGTAAAAAGTTCATAGATTTTTCGTACAATATGTTCTATTACCAACTGCAAATATAATTTTGTTTTCAAAATAAACATTTATTACTACGGAACCCTACTTTTCGCGAGTCCGACCAGCACTTGGCCGGTTTTTTTTTCTTAGTATCTGTCCATCTACCTTCTACATAATATAACACAGTAAGTTCAGTCATCCATCATCGAGGCGCCACATCTAAACATTTGATGCGTCTTTTCAAACTCTCATTGAGAAGGTGATATTTTGGGCTCTATTTGCGCCTTCATACTCCTTACAATGGAAGCATGCTCCAAACCAGAAGTCACTCAATTCACGCTTAAGACATCACCGTTGGACTGTTTGCTAGAAAAATTGTTACATGCGAAGCGAATGTTTACGTACTATGGTCACGCGCAGACAAACTTTACTAATGTTAGAACCCTAAGTAACATAATAATTGAATCGCTTGTTTTCCAAAGAACACATATACAAAATAGCAAGTTAACAGTATTCATAAAAAACTGCATAACTTTGATTTCTTATATTGTTTAAAGATATTTATTCTCATATATAAGACAAAATGTTACTTACATGAGAAGAAGACTTAAATATAAGTAATTTGGTTATGGTCGTTCACACCGAACAGAACACACAAATACGAATCACATAGTCATGATTATAATTAAAAATATAACTACAAACTGGCTTTCCACAACAAACAAATAAGAAAATAGTATTATTTTATTTAAGTAAGATATGTTGAGCTAATATTTGTAAGTGACGATGATGCCGAAGATGGAAGCGGGCTTACCAAGATTCTCCAACGCAATGGAGAACTGGCCAACTTATCTTCAAGCCGGAACACATCAATGTTGTTAACAATGATGTTTGGCGGCAAGACTTAGATAAGATGGTGGTAGCTAGCTAGGCGGACTTAGAAAATACCCTAACACCAACCAAACCGAGTCTTACAAGTTCACCCCACCGGGAATCGAACAACAGATTACTAAATAGTTACACATAACCCAACTTCTGACGCAGCACAGTCGGGTAAAAACAGTTTTTGTGAAACAGCAGCAACAGATTGATATGATAAATTGACAACCTACCTCAATAAAATGACACAAATGCCTAGTTTTATATTACTAAAGTATGTATTTAAATCGGTATAGGTAAGTTGATTTTGAGGAAACATTAGTCAAGTTTACACCAAACTGATAACCTATATTTGTAACCGCAACTGTATATAATACACATTACACGGGAATGACGACTACAAAAAATGGTAAAACCCATAAATTAAGGGTCGCAGTATTCCGGTCGAGAAAGTGTTTTAGAGTTCCGTACACCCAAAGGGTGAACATCGGGACCCTATTACTGAGCCCCCGCTGTCATTGTCAGAACGTCTTTTTTTAATTAAAAATTTTAGTGCGTTTGACTACATCTCTCCTGATGGTAAGTGACGATGTAGTCGAGGATGGTACACGCAAACTCAAATATTGCCTATAACTCTACTTCTGGCGCAGTCGAGTAAAAACTGTTCTTGGGAAACAGTAGCAACACATTGATATGATAAATCGACCACCTACCTCAACAAATGACACAAATGCCTAGTTTGATATTAATAATGTTTTTAAATCGGTATAGGTAAGTTGATTTTGAGGAAACATTAGTCAAGTTTACACCAAACTGATAACCTATATTTGTAACCGCAACTGCATATAATACACATTTCACGGGAATGACGACTACAAAAAATGGTAAAACCCATAAACTAAGGGTCGCAGTATTCCGGTCCAGAAAGTGTTTTAGAGTTCCGTACACCCCAAAGGGTGACCATCGGGACCTACTATTAAGCCTCCGCTGTCTGTCTGTCAGTCCGCTTTTTTGATGTGTAACATCTGCTCTCGCTTTCCTGCAATTTGTGGGAGTGATTTCGTGAAATGGGACGAAAATGTGTCCCATTGTAACAGGAAGTCGCGTTTTTTTAGGCTTTAAAAGCGCGGAAAAGGCAAAGGTATCTATGACCATACAGCCTAGTCTGCCGTATCTTTGCCGTCCTTTTATAAAGTATTTTGTCACATGTTACACATCATATGCGAGTACTGTAGGTCTCGCTCGAATTTTTTTTTTTATTAAAAATTTGAGTGCGTTTGACTACATCTCAACCGATGGTAAGTGACGATGTAGTCGAGGATGGTACACGCAAACTCAAATATTGCCTATAATTTAGGTTTTTCTAAAATTTTTTATAATATTATCATAATTATCATCTAATTATCTAAAACCTATTCATTGAGACCATTCCAATGAGTCGAAACAGATACCTCTGCTGTAATTTGGTTAGAAGTTATTTTTATTTATTACTAGCTATTTCCCGCAGCTTCACCCGCGCGGACAACGTTTCTATAACTTTTCGAATGTGCGCAAGCGGCTCACGAGCGTGAAAAAAAGTAGCATATGTGTTAATCCAGGTCCTAATCTGTCTACCTACCAAATTTCAGCTAGATCCGTTCAGTAGTTTTTGCGTGAAAGAGTAACAAACATACATCCATACAACCATACATTATTACAAACTTTTGCGTTTATAATATTAGAAGGATTCAGTTATTTAACGTTTTTAGTTACGAATTGTAAATTTTTTCTTTCCTGTTTCTTTTTTATTACTATTGTATTACTGTTGTGTTATATTGTACCTGTGTCAAATAAATGTGTGAATCTGAGTTGGGTACCCTGCAAATTCCAGGTGATGCTGCATCACCAGGTTAAAGTTTTTTTTTTTAATTCACAATTGGTAAACCCTTGACAACATCTCACCTGGTGTTAGTGACGATGTTGCCGAAGATGGAAGCGGGCTTACCAAGATTCCCCAACGCAATGGGGAACTGGCTATCTTATCTTCATGCCGAAACACACCAATGATATCAACATTGATATTTGGCGGCAAGAGTTAGATAAGATGGTGGTAGCTAGCCAGGCGGGCTTAGAAAATGCCCTACCACCAACCAAACCGTCTTACAATTGACCCCGCCGGGAATCGAACCCGCGACCTCCTGTGCAAAGCCAGTGAACTTTGCCTCTGAGCTACGGAGGCGGTTAAAAGTTAAGTTACCATATTCTTGCAATATTATTGACAGGATACAGATAGATTTCGAATCAATCGGATCTGTGGAGGTTGCTCACACAACCTTTCATAAACTAGAAAAGAGCTGATGATCTACAAACGGCGAACATATTTTCTTGGATCATAGCTAAGAACATCATATCAACCGAAGGTCCACTACTGGACATAGGCCTCCCCCAAGGATTTCCACGAGGACCGGTTCTTCGCTGCCCGCATCCAGCGGCTTCCCGCGACCTTCCCTAGGTCATCGGTCCACCGAGTGGGAGGCCTGCCCACGCTATGCTTTCCGGTGCGCGGTCGCCACTCGAGAACTTTACTGCCCCAACGGCCATCCGTTCTACGAGCTATGTGCCCCGCCCACTGCCACTTAAGTTTAGCAATCCTGAGAGCTATGTCGGTTACATTGGTTGTCCTACGGATCTCCTCGTTTCGAATTCGATCACGCAG
Organism: Coleophora flavipennella; assembly: GCA_947284805.1. NCBI lineage: Eukaryota > Metazoa > Arthropoda > Insecta > Lepidoptera > Coleophoridae > Coleophora > Coleophora flavipennella. Next base: position 7,187,408 of record OX369254.1, on the reverse strand, counting down.
AGAAACTCCGAGCATAGTAGCACGCTCCATTGCCATTTGGGTGACCTTGAGCCTTCTTATGACAGCCATAGTAAGCCACCATGTCTCAGTTCCGTAAGCTAAGAACACTCTCAGTCAAGTCGTCTTTCAACTATCAAAACTAAACCAAAATTGGTTCATCTGTTTGGGAGCTATGATGCCACAGACAGACTCACAGATACACGCGTCGGAGGTTATTAAATAATCTAACCAATGTAATTGAAAATTTCCTATATTAGGTACTCAGGAGATCAAGGCGAATCATAAGACACCACACAAGCACAACCCTACAATTATAAAGTCGTTTAGGCTAAGTACATGCACAGACAAATAAACGGGATTTTTTTTATTCCCGAAAACCAATACACTCGCTCTTGGATAATCGGGTAAAAGTAACATAACCAATGTAATTAAAAAACCGGCCAAGAGCGAGTCGGACTCGCGCACGAAGGGTTCCTATAAAAATGTATAAAAATCACGTTTGTTAAATATTTCTTTTATTTTAATTTAATTATTTATTATTAATAAGAATTAAAACAAATCAATATTCTGTAAATATTTCAAGCGTCTACCTGTTGCCGTTATAAATATCGAGCGAAAACGAGCAAAACAATCACGTTTGTTGTATGGGCGTCATCCTTAAATATAGGTTTTATTTTAATTTATTTTTAAACTCAATATATAACTAAATATTCTGTGAATATTTCAAGCGTCTACCTGTTGCCGTTATCAATATCGAGCAAAAACGAGCAAAAGAAATCACGTTTGTTGTATGGGAGCCCTCTTAAATATTCATTTTATTCTGTTTTTAGTATTACTTATTATAGCGACACCAGAAATAGAAAGAAAGAAAGAAAGAAAATGAATTTATTTTGACAGGCAAGTAAGGATGTAGGTACAATTATTATTCTTATATATAGTTATATTATAGATTTAAATACTCTGCCAAAAAGGGCACCGGCTCAGCATAATACTTTGGCTTTAACAAAGCCAAAGCGCTGATTTTCAGCCGGCACCGGAACTACGTGGGTAGACCCACGGACGAAACAGTACATTTTATACATCATCTGTGAAAATGTTATCTGTCTAGCTATCACGGTTCATGAAATACAGCCTGGTGACAGATGGACAGACGGACAGCGAATTCTCAGTAATAGGGGCCCGTTTTTACTCTTTGGTTACGCAACCCTAAAAAAATGAAAAATACCGTCTGCATACAACATTAACCCTCTTTTTAAAGCGAATCTAACGACACCCTCGCACTCCAAAATCCATCAACAGACATACATATATACATCCCAAAAACATTACTCTTCTTATCGGGCAGTCGGGTAATAACAGTTTTATATAAGTACTTGAAGTAGGTTATTTTTTAAAGAAACTGACCTTTTATCATTTGTATATCTCATCCACACCTACAGGGTGAGATAAAATAGCAAGCATTTAAATTATGGTAGATTTAATAATATTTTTTGTCAGCCTTCCCTATAAAAAACCTTGCAACTGTATGATAGATAAGTTACTTATCTACGCTGTTCTAATGACATCCTTATCGTCATGTACATAGCGGCGAAAAGCTGATTTCGGCAGGCCCACTAAATAAAAAGGTTATCGGGGCATTGCAAGATAATTTCGTGTGCTATAATAAAGTTCCTTCTAATCTTTAAGAACAAGTCATTCTTATTCATAATAATATTTATTAGTTAGGTACTTCAATCAATGATAGTATTAGTTAAAAAACTTTTTAAATAAATTAATAATAAACGTGTTTTCACTATTACATTGCGCACGCGGAATACCTGATTTGAAAACAAAAACTAGCTCTTGTGTTTTTACTAGACGGTGTTTGGGACTTTTTTTTTTGGACTGACTCGGTGGCTCAGTGGTTAGTGCTCTTGACTACTGACATCTACTGATTCGAGAGTTGTGGGTTCGATCCCCACCCAGGGCAAACATTTGTGTGATGAGCAGATTTGTTTGCTCTGTGTCTGGGTGTTAAATATCTATTTAAGTATGTATTTAAACGTATATAAGTATGTATATCGGTTTCTGGTTCTCATAACACAGGGAATCCTAATTTGGGGCCAGATGACCATGTGTGATTTGTCCCAGAATATTTATTTATTTATTTATTTTGGCGGGAACTGGTAGCGTTCAGTTTGTCATTTTTGTTTAATTAACCGAAAAATTATATTATTTGGTTTTTGATGTATAATATTGATAGTGTATTAATCAGCAAAGTACCATTTATGTGTTTAATATAATGCTGTGTTTCGAGTTCCCAGAAGAAGTCCGCCAAAGCTTCAGTAAAAGTACTTTCATTTTGATGGAGTGTAAAGGTTAAGTTAGTTATATGATGCCAGTGAAAAAAACCACAATGATACTGAAAATACAGAAAACTGTAAAAGAAAAATGACTAAAGACGTAAACTAATACTACTGAAAAATATATATATACACTGACGACAAGGCAGTATGGCCAATGACCCTTAGCCTGCCCTGAAATGTTCAAATAAAAAAAACTAGACAGTGTTTGACAATATTTAGTATTCTTTGGTTTGACACTAGTTTGAGTATAAGAATTGCGCGAAAACAATCTCATAAATCTCCAGGTTAAGCTATAGAAAATGCATAATACTATCAAACCAATAAGAAAAAATCAACATACATTCTTAAACACACTCACACGCATACATCACCCAAAAGACGTCCACTGCTGGACATAGGTCTCCTCCGAGTTAGGGGGTGTTGCCCAGTGTTACCAAATCACTTTGACAAAAATACCGTGTTACCAGGCTCAAATGAAGGTGTTCTCTATACAAAATGGCCAAAAAGATTTAAAAAATACGGTGTTTCTTTAAAAGCACTGATACCGAAATTACGGCGTTTATTTGAAGATTCTCAAAATTCATTATAGTAGACGATACTGTACAACACGAAAATACGGTATATCTACCGTAACTACGGTGTAGTTGACAACACTGGTTTTGCCGTAATCGCCACGCTTGGCAGGCGGGTTGGCGATCACAGTGTGCAGTGTGGTGGTAGAGTACGCGGAAAGAACACTATTGCCCCATCCTCCGGTTTTGATCCGTTATTCGCTTCGAACGATATCCTTGGGGACATAACTATTAGTAATCTGTGATATGGGATGGTACTAATCTAGGGTTGCACCACAGAGCCAATCATAATACCGTCGTTGTCACAACCCTACACAAGATAACGTAATCCTCAAAACTGGCCACAGAGCCCGCTGGAGTTCATAAATCCCATACAAACGTAGTATTTGATTCATTTGTTAACCAAAGAACCGATTTTGATATAATTTTATTTAGATTATCGGGTGACGTATATCTGTGTCTGTACCGCATTACTTTTTTGAAAAACGTACATATGAAATCTAAATTTAAAATTACATTAGTACGTGGCAGGATTCTAACCACAACCTCCCGGACAGGAGGCGGCGGCCCTAGCCGTTACGTCACCGACGCACCGCCCTAATTCAGGGCAGGCTCGAGCCCCATCGGTGAGGACGTATATGAGGTGATATGATGATGATGCATACATTAAATTCAAAGACTGTCCAAACATAGGTAAACCTTCTTTTTTCGTAGTCGGGTAATAAGGAAAGGTGGATATGCACTTGTCCTATATTTAACCAATTCAACCATATTGGAGCAGGGATCCGAAGTAGATCTTGGCCTTCGACACAAGATGAATCCATCCTTTAAGATTCTGTGCTATTCGTTGTCTATTTTATTCATTACTTTAAGGCCTTTTTGCGCTGAATCAACGGTGTTTGTTAAATTTTTGTATAGCAAGAACATTGTAATACACACAGAAATCGGAATAATAAAAATACACTAAAATTTTCTATTCAGAATAATAAGTTACACGAGAAACTGATGTTATTTGATCAACTGCTTCTATGGCATTGTCATACATTGTACGATTCGCTACACCGGCCAAATCTAATCTTCCATTTTTTTTATTCACAATTGGTAAGCCCTTGGCATTATCTCAATCTCATCCATACAATCCATCTCACCAGATCGTAAGTGACGATGGTGCCGAAGATGGAAACGGGCTTACCAAGATTCCCCAACGCAATGGGGAACTCGCATCTTATCTTCAAGCCGGAACACATCAATTTTGTTGGCATTGATGGTGGTGGCTAGCCAGGCGGGCTTAGAAAATTCCCTTCCATACCAACCAAACCGAGCCTTACAAAGTAAGACTCCGCCGGGAATCGAACCCGAGACCTCTTGATGTGAAGCTAATGGACTAAATCATTACGCCACGGAGGTAGTAAAAAATTACATTGCGTAGTAGTTGGTTACAATCAAAATGTACTTATAAACCTGCTTTGGTAGGTAAATAAAAAGAAACAAAATAAAAGTTCGCAAGAGTTGGCAGGTACCTCCCTAATGCAATTCGCAAATTTCATTGTATCTTACCGAAATATTAGTTGATAGCAATTCTTCATATCAGCTCATATACGTTAGAAACAGACATACATACATACACCCCAAAAACATTACCGTCCTTTTTGGGCAGTCGGGTAAAAACAAAGAATGATGATGACCATGCAGAACCAGGCGTAACGAACAAGACATTCCAAGTCGCCGAAACGAAGGAGTAAAGTCGACATAGCACAGCAACAAATGAGTTGCGTCGCAAACGCATGCAAAGCAAATAGCAGGAACAATCGAAAAGCCAGTCGCAAATAGATGAGACTCCAACGTGATTTGAATAGGTGTGACCAAATTGTTTGGTAAGTAATAAGTTTTGGTCAATATTAGTAAAACAGTGAACGTATTTTAAAGTTTTATTGATTTAATTTGTGGAACTGCAGAGTCTAATCATTTTAGAAGTATAAGCTAGAAGTTTTAACAAATAGTACATACAGCAGACTGACAAACAGGTTCTGAAATGAAAACTCTGCAACTAGACCAACGGAAAAGAAAATACATAGAGTAATACATAGTACATACAGCAGACTGACAAACAGGTTCTGAAATTAAAACTCTGCAACTAGACCAACGGAAAAGAAAATTAAGATGAGCATCTGCATATAGATGAAATAAATGGCTAAGAATCTAAAACATGGTGAACTTGCCCGATGAATAGAATACTAAGCGCACAGTGAACAGTGATGGGTAGTATAGTATAGTACATAGTAAGTTCGGCTGACCGCGGCAGGCGCTAATAGGCAGCCGCTGACCACGGGGCCACATTGACAGTTTCTATGCAAATGTTATGCGTTGCGAGACCAGTTTAGCTTCAGAGCGGTTCCGGGCCTACTTGCGTCGACTATTCACGCCCATCGCTTATTAGTAGAGCCAAACTGGATTTTTGGAAGAATTAATTCAAATACCGGACAAGCGATGAACGTTTGTGAAGTTGTAGATACAAAGCAAACGGGAGGCCAAGTTGATTTGGCAAAAAGTTTGCTATTGTGAGGACAAAAAAAGATTATGCAATAGGTACAACTGCTCGAAAAATAAAAGATACGGGAGTCGCATTATCAAGTTCAACAGCCTCAACCCGCCAGCGCGTGTATGCAAAAAAGTTGTTATTGCACATTATTTGGCGAAAATGATCCTATAGCAGGAGGATCTTAAGGCCCAAAGTTGTTTACACTTTGCTGTACCTATTGTCAACGCTTATTTATCAATGACATTTATCTTATTCAAAAATTCTATGACTTGATTCCTACGTGAGGTTACACGCGCTTTTCCTAGCTTCCCAGTTAGGTCAATTCAAATTAGAAACATTTGTCTACATCTACAATGTTGTTATTTGTTATTTGTTCAACACCATGAGTAAATTTATCCACATCATCAATTGTCAGTACATAGTACTATGACAAGACACGTGTCTGTCACATTAACCAGTATTAGAACGATAAAAACAATACTTTCCTTGATTCCATTGAAAAGTCCAGTGTCCTTGAATAGCAATTAGAAAACCATTAGCATTCTGCAGAACTAAGCACAGATATCATAGTTTTTATATAACTACACGTGTGTCACTGTGGTGCAGGTAGGTGCGGTATCACTGATACACTAAGTTTGGTTTGGCACCGAGTGCGTGTTCACTTCCGCATGTTGCCGCGTTCGCGCCGCGCTCAGCACAAGTGCGCGTCTCGTACCAGTGCGCACGTTGCTCCTAGCCGTGGGGAGCCTCGCTTGCGAATGCGACCGCCGAAAACTCTTCACGCCAGCCGAATGCAGAAAATTCGGACGCGCCGAGTGGGGGACGCTCTATGACTATCGAAGTTGCGCGTGTACGTGCAGCGCTTCGCTATGAAAAAAACCAAGGTTAACGCGCGCTGCCAAAAAAAGACGCACGCAAAATAAAAAAAAGACGGCTAGATCGGTGCCCCTCGCGGGCCCTCCGGTGCAGCCAGCCGCTCTACAATCGAGCGCCGCGACTGCCGCATTCTATCTATATACTAAGCATGTGAATATTAGATGCGCAATATGTAGACTACGTCGGCACATGTTGTAGAAGGCGAGGCAAGGGAAGCGTTGTTGTAGAGCACTTGAACCAATTTACGAATCGAACTGCGAAGTAAGTCTCATCTGAAGCAATATAGGTGATACCATTTTCAATCAGAGACGACTATTGGATATTTCTCCATCACTATCAGTAGGAATTCAGTAGTTTTAACCGCCTTCGTGGCGTAATGGCTAATATACTTATATACTTTGGTAATGATGAGTTCATTTGCTTCACATTAGGAGGTCGCGGGTTCGATTCCCGGCGGGGTCAACTTTGTAAGACTCGGTTTGGTTGGTGGTAGGCCGTTTTTATAGCCCGCCTGGCTAGCTACCACCATCTTATCTATCTAAGTCTTGCCGCCAAACATCAGTGTTAACAGCATTGATGTATTTCGGCTTGAAGATAAGATAGCCAGATTCCCATTGCGTTGGGGAATCTTGGTGGGCCCGCTTCCATCTTCGTCATTATCGTCACTTACCATCAGGTTAGATGATGCCAAGGGCTTATCAATTGTAAATTAAAAAAAAAAGAATTAATTGTTTTTTGTGGTTGTAGCGAGACTATGAATCTCACACGATACAATAATAGCTACTGAAAATGTGGACACCATAACAATAATACTTACAAAGATTTGTAAAGTCTGAAATAACACCAATAAAATAAGTCAATTTAATAAACATTTGGTTATTGATCCCGCCAAATTAAAACGTAACGTAGCGTGATCGTAAAATTTCAGTGGTCGGCCTTGGGTGTTGGTTGGTTGGGTACAAATGTACCTACAATATAGTATTAGTAACAAACTCATCAACTTCAAATGTAGAGATGTAACAAAATGTAACTAATATAATACTGACAGCACAAAACGTATTATAGAGCGTTTGATTTCATTCATGAACTTTTTAACTGAGAATGATAAGAAAATTGAATTAATAAAAATGAAGTAGGATTTTAAATAAGTTTGATGTTTCTAAAGGTGATTGAGTAGCATCTAAAAACTGCGCCACAGGTTCAACCTGAGCTCTACATAACCTTAAGATGGTTCTGATGTCAACTATTCAAATACGCAAATAGCAAAAGTGACCTGAAAAAAATGTAGGTCTTTACTTATGAAATTGTCGATTGCATAAAATATTTTAAAGATGAAAATTTATATTAAGAACAATAGTTATTAAAACAAAATGTATTCTTAAAATAGCATTAGACTATTTGAAATTAAATGGTGGTAAACATATGCCTATGATTTAGATATTTTGAGAGCACGGTGGCTTTAACTTTTCACCTGAAAAAATCGCCTTTATTGAGGCAAAAAATGCACATTTTTTATTTTAAAGCTGTAGAGTTATCTCAGCAGTTTCTTCGTTACTAATGTCATATTTGGGAATACCCCGCATAAGACTTCGTCACTTTCAGGAAAATTTAAGAAAATTAACTAGTATAAAAATCACTGACCACTAAATAAACGCCTTTGTTCCATTCAATGGTACATAGCTCAGGGGATTAGAACATGAAATACACGCCAGTAATTATTACTAATAAAAGACCATAAGTAGTGTCACCATAAGGTCCATAATAAAAAAACCAATAACTTTTTTTATTTTCAATAAAAATTGGCATTAAACTTAAAAAACTAAATCGGCAATTTCATAAGTAATGACCTATTTATATAGGTGTGACAAAATTGGGTAGGATAAGTTAACTGAAGTTAACTGGGGTTGCTAGAACCACTTTCCCCAAGAAACCCAGTCAATTAAAAAAATGCCCAAGTGCATGTCTTACTACGCGCAAAGTAGGATTCCGTAGTATTTAAAAAAAATTGTATGTTTTAAAAAAACTTATTTTTTCATTTGGTACAGTACATTTTGTATGGAAAATCTATGAACTTTTAACAAATCCAACTGCACATCTTAATTTGGGTGACTGTTACTCCTAAACTAATAAAGCCTACATATCCGTGATATTTTTTCTTTACAATTCATGATTATGCTATACTATCTCAAATAATTTTCAGATTTTCTGAAAAAAGGTGTTAGGGGTAGGAACACGCAACTCCACCACTTGAAAACTTAATATTTAGTAAACGAATCAATGATCTTAAGAAACCCTTAATAGTTTTGAAAGACCTATTCAACGATACCCCACATGATATAGGACGTGAACCAAAAAAATCCCCATTAAACATGTAGGAGAAATACCCTTATTTTCATTGTTTTAGCTTATTTTTAAATTAGTTGTTAGTTTATCCTTTTATATTACTGTATATTTTTGATTGCTGTGTATTAAATAAAAACTATCTATCTATCCATCCTTATAAAAATTTTGATTTTATGCCACAATTTTATAGGGGTCACAGATTTGTACAACCATACTTACCAAATTTTGGCAAGTCGACACGATAAAAGAGTCGGAGCAAAAATAGTTTAAAACTCCATTATAAAACTGTAAATCGACATATTAATTCAATTATTGAATTATAAGGAGAAGTCGAAATGGTTTTCTGCTCCGATGTATAAGGTTCTGTGGGGAAAGTTGTTCAGTTTCCTGAGTAGGATCTTATAAAACCCGACTGCTGGAAATGTAACCTTTGTCACTCAGGGGGTTAAGACTAGGCATGGGACGAGTACTCGATTTGGATTCGGTACTCGGCGGATTCGGCCTTTTTTTAGGGTTCGGCCGAGCACCGAGTATTAACGGCCGATTACGAATACTCGGCCTTAATTATATTGCATAAAGACAAATTAAATAGACATAAAGGCAGTTTTTATCATTAAAACATCAGGAACATGAAAAACAGCAGAAATATTGAAAACTTACATTAGAATCTATTCAATCTATAATGACAATTATGATAACTAATATTTAAAATTTAAGAGACGAAGTTTGTGATGCAAGAACACTAGTTTTTCGGCCGTAATTGGGTCTAGTTTGCTCTTTTTGCTTCATATATTAAGCCCGCCTTTGGAAAAAGCCGTTCACTGTTAATTGAACTGGCGGGCGTTGATAAGAATTAAGCCGCAACTTTTACCGCGTTTTTTAAAAGCCCGGTATTCGGCCGAGGTCTCGGCCCAGTCTAGGCCGACTACTCGGTGGCCGAGTACTCCGTGAATCACTACTCGTTCCATGTCTAGTCAAGACGCATCTAAGGACACATCACATTCCAAAATCCATCGAGCCGTTTAGACTATAGGCTCATACATGCATACATACATACACAAACACGCACACGCACATACAAACACAAGAAAAGCTCGTAAAATCTACGCGCCGGTCACAAAAGTGGAGTAAATCTGCAATCAGAATGCAAGCGCTTCAGGAAAACAATACCGCAAACCGCAATAATCAATAAGTAGGAACTTCCAAACACGATCCCTTTATCGGCATTAGCAAGGCCGCATCATTTAGGTATGTGATAATATTAATAGTTACGGGGTGATTCCAAAATTCAATCAAAAAAAGATACATTCAATAAACCTTCTTTTTAACGCGAGGTATTGATTGGAACAGTTGTCTCTGTCTTTTTCTTTACGTGTCAAGAGTAAAGAAAATAACCACACTTTTTCAATGGTTTTTCGTTTTAATCAAAACTACAATGAAAGTATAAAAACTAATAACATAACTCACTTCAATCACAAAAAATATTATTGTATATTTTTTTTTATTTAAGTACTCTTCAAAATATTAGTGGTTACTAGAGTTGAAACGGTGTAGACCTATCTTTGGTATGTTTTTCTATCGCGCCAAAACTGCTCAATCGTGTTTCTAATAGCTTTTGTCTTTAAGGAACATCATCAACAATAAGGAAATTTTTTTTCACCCTTGGGTTTTCTATCGTTTGAGAGTAATTGACGTCAAAAATAACGAACATCTGTAATATTACCGCCTTAATACTTAAGGAATACCCGTCTTTACCGCTCCATAATACTAAAAGACAACACAACTTTATTACTAAGCACCTATTAATTTTAATATATTTTTCAAGTAAAATGATTGTTGTATAAATAAATTAAAAAACCGATAATTAATCATGAGTTTTTTTTTAATAATTTATGCAGCTACAACACTATCCAATAATGAAAATATTTTTTTTTTCGAATCTACGACTTACTTTGAGAGACACAATGGATAATGCTATGGAGATCAATGACAAGACACGATTTCGCAAGAACAAAATAAAGCAAGGCTTGAAGACTGTAAAACACGTAAATTGTTTTTTTTTTGCTATTGCATTTACAAACAGAAATGTGATGTGATTTAAATCATGATCATCAGGCCGTATACGTCCACTGCTGGACATCCCTCAAGGCGCACCATTCGACCTTCGGCCCTGCGCACGCATCTACGCCAGCAACTTTGAACAAATCATCGGTCCACCTAACCGGGGGCGCCCCACACTCGGCTTTGTGCAGCGCTTATCAATTTTGCGATGTGTCCGGCCCATTCCCACTTCAGTTCAGTTCCCTCCCCACATATATAAGGCATCTGACACGGTTTAACGACTGCCGTCTAGTGATATCAAGCGGCACCAACTGCTATAATTTTGAACAAAATAAAACCTACTTCAAACAGGAAACTAAGGTTTCCCTCGATTTTTCTGGAATGCCATCATCAGTACATGGTTTTCTTATCATGGTACCACCATCAAAACCGGTTCACAAACGACGAAGTTATCCGCGAACACACATAAAAAAAAATACGGTCGAATTGAGAAATCTCCTCCTATTTTTGAAGTCGGTTAAAAATGCCTTGCCAAGCACCGAAACGGTCGATAAAAATGCCGCTAACAGTCAAACCCATCCAGGCACTGACCGTGCTTCAGGTCAGTTAATTGTAACACGACTTTGTAGGTAGGTACGTCAGTGGGCGTGGATTTTAAAAAAGATGCGTGCTTACAGATGAAAGGAATCTAATTGTGAAATAAAGCCCTAGAAAAGAAATATACAAGAATTACAAAAGGATAAGAACACGTTAAATTTATATAGCAAATAGCCAAAAAAATAATTTTATCGTACCCGAGAAGGCAAAGAAAGCAACAGTCTATTAAGAAAGCAGCAGTTTTAAAAAAAAAAATATAAAGAATTTTTTTTAACTAGTGTGTACAAATAAAGAGTATTTATCTTATAAACTTGGATAATAGAAGTTGGATGATAGAATTTTGATTTTTGAATCAAAAATCACATAGATGACAGCGCATGCGTAAAATAACAAATAGATGGAATGAAAAAAAAAGGTCCAATGAAAGAAGAACGAATAACAGCGTACCGCGTTACACGATTGACCCAACCACATGTCACACTGAGCTACGACGGCTACACATTCAAGACAGTGTCCTTTGACAACTTCCTAGTTGTAACTTATTGCTTATTCCATGAAACACTAGAGTTACAAATTGACTAGAAAGAGAGAAGATAATATGTTTGTATGTTTCAGGTGTTCGTCGAAACTTGAAAGAACAAAAGCCTGTTTACTTACGGCAACTGGTAATGTAATCCTTCCAAGGTTACACCTATACAATAACTTTGGAAAGATCTTACGTGTAACATGATTGATACGAGAACTGTAAGTAATATTGTTCATCTATTAGTTTGTTATAGAATAATGTTAGCACAGAATTTCTTTTTAGAGTTCCGCAGCCTAATGGCAAAACACGGAACCTTTTTAATGTTTTTCATGTTCGTCAATTTACTAGGCCGACATTATATAGGTCTACACCGTTACTTTCAACTCTAATTATGACTAATTTTTTTAAAATTTAAAAATTAAAAAATATACAACAATATTTGGTATGTATGATAATACAAAGTGAGTAATATAATATTTTATTATACTTTCACTGTAGTTTTTGATTGAAACGAAAAACCATTGAAAAAGTGTGGTTATTTTCTTTACTCTTTACAATAAAAAGACAGAGACAACTGTTCCAATCAATACCTCGCCTTAATAGTCTTGGAATTTTGCACATACATGTTTGTGACAATGACAAGAAAATGGGAGTGCCTTTTGTATTATAAAAAGTTTTTTTACACATCTCATGTGAGATACCTATCTATCGGCCCTAAAATTACTACACTTCAATCAAATGAATATTGTTTAGGAAACTTGTTTTTCCCTTAATACAGATGATTTTTCACTAAATCCCCTTTCATACAGGTCTTTCGTTTTAATTTATGTAGACTTTTCTAATAATATATTTTTATTAGATATACCTTTTGCATGATATTGTCACAGTATTACGATACGGCTTACTGTAGCACAATGCTTTTGATGTCGCACGAAGCCGCCACGGTGTAGGTACTAGCAGTACTAGCCTGTAGCCAGCCTGGCAAACTCGCGGAGTTTGTCAGGCTGTGCCCTGCCGCCCGCTGCCCCACGAGTACCCTTCCGTTGCTCTGCATAAGTACATTCGTTGCACTACTGTAAGCCGCTATATTGTAATACTGTGAGATGGTCATGTGCCTCCTCCCAGGCGTTTCAAAACTGTGACTTAAAAACCTGAGTCTCAGCGAGAATTCACAAAAAGAATAATTTCAGGTATCCGATTATAAAACAGTTTTCAAATTACGGATTTCCACAGTGGTCAACGCACGCACACGCACTGCCGTTTTTTTTCTGTTTCGTTCCTGTAGCTTTTTGTTTTACAAAGCATTAAAAAAACAATTATATAAAAAAGAAAAAATCAACTATAAAGACGGACTTACTGTAGACTTTGGACTTTTTTTTTAGTCCACAATTGGTGAGCCTTTGACATTATATCTCAAATTGATATTTTAAAAATCGTCTTTATTCAAAGAAATTGTTAATAATCGTGATAACAAGATGTTGCCAAGGATTTCAGCAGTTATAATTTTAAATAAATTATATACTTCTAAAAACGTTAAACTGACTAAACGCTTCGCTCGTTTTCTTTTCAAAAACTATTAAGACCTTTAAGATACCTCAATCCGAGCAGGTTGATACGTGTTAAAATAATATCGAACGTAAGTCTATTCATTTTAAGTTCATATCAATGCGGACTTCAACGCGGCTGTTACGTTGAAACCGAACGCCTAAATCTCGATTTTCACATGTTTTTATTACTTTTCTATACTTTCAAATAAGTGTTAACGTGTTTAATTACAATGAAAGGTCTAAAAGTCACTGATTTTTGTGTGTTGGTTTCATTCAACATTAACTATTTGTTTTCGAGAAATTTCGCAATTAAGTAATGCCATAAACAGAGTCTACAGTATATATTTTTTTACATCAAAAGTGGTAATAATTTTAAAATTGTATTCAATGAATTTAATTGTTTATTACTTTAAGTATATTATTTATTTTTCCATAGTAATAGCTTTCCACAGTCTTTCAATAATTTGAATTGAATATTGTCATTTGACCTATCTTAAGGCCTTAATTTATTTTTATATTTTAATGATGATGCTATTTATTTATCCACTATTGGTAAGCCATTGGCATCATCTCACCTGATGATAAGTGACGATGATAACGAAGATTCCCCAACGCAATGGGGAACTGGCTATCTTATCTTCAAACCGGAACACATTAATGTATAATACCAATATCACAAAAACGGCCTTCCCTTCTAACTATTCTAGCTAAGATTTTTTGGGAAAAACATATGCTTTCTTTATTATGGACATAATACTTGACAGATTAATCAAGAAAGCAATCATTAATATTAATCAATCATTTATTCTTTGATTATTTTACGTTGTTAGTAAGAACTAGCTTTTCCGCAACTTCGCCTGCGTGAATATCGTTTTTTGGGTTCCCTAGTCAACAAGGAACCCTCTTAGTTTCGCCATTTCCGTCTGTCTGTCTGTCCGCGGTTTAACTCAGAGATTGTTAGTACTAGAAAGCTGTAATTTGACATACGTATTAATCACGCCGACAGAGTGGCAAAATAAAATCTATTTAATCCTACACGTAAAAGTAGGGGTGGTATTTTTATTTCTCGTCTATCCCAATTTGAAGCTACCACGTAAAAGAAGGCGTGGTATTTTTTATTTCTCGTCTATCCCAATTGTAGGCTACCTCTCCTACACGTAAAAATAGGCGTAGTATTTTTATTTCCCGTCTATCCCAATTTTAGGCAACATCTCCTACACGTAAAAGTAGGGATGTTATTTCCTTTTTTCGTCTATCCTATTGTGTGGGATGTCGTTAGATAGGTCGTTTAAAAATACTGTTGGTGTGTAAAAGTCATTTTTCGATTGAAGAATCCGTTTGCGAAAAATTAAATAGCCTGCCAGTCAAAAACTATTTCAGAACATCTGAAAAAAAATTGTAGCGCATATTATCAATTTGAAAGGATAAACTATCATAGCTAAACAGGCTTTCTTAATTTAGGAGTAATAGTCGACCAAGTTGAAATGTGCATTTTGATTTGTCAAAGTTCATAAATTTTTCATACTAAACGTTCTATTACTAACCTGGAAAAAAATTAACATGCATTTATTTTTTAAGATTAATACAAATCGGTCCAGCCCTTCTCAAGTGATGCGCTCACCAACGAACAGCATTTAATTTTTATTTGTAAGGTAGATACCACGTAGAAATTTTTGCTCTTAAACATCTGCAAAAATACTCGTGGTAGCCTGTACTTATTTAAAAAAAAACGTTGTTACTACGAATAAAACGTGGAAATTTTAGCTCCATAAACTTCTGTAAATATACTCGCAGAAATCAATTTGTACAGTTTTATTTTTGATGTGTAACATCTTTGCTCTCGCTTTCCTGCAATTTGTGGGAGTGATTTCGTGAAATGGGACGGAAATGTGTCCCATGGGACGGAAATGTGTAACAGGGAGTCGCGTTTTTTCAGGCTTTAAAAGCGCGGAAAAGGCAAAGGTATCTATGACCATACAGCCTAGTCTGCCGTATCTTTGCCGTCCTTTTTTCAGGCTTTAAAAGCGCGGAAAAGGCAAAGGTATCTATGACCATACAGCCTAGTCTGCCGTATCTTTGCCGTCCTTTTATAAAGTATTTTGTCACATGTTACACATCATATGCGAGTACTGTAGGTCTCGCTCGAATTTTTTTTATTATAATACGTTGTTTTGTTGAAATTTTAACTCCATAAACTTCTGCAAAAATATTCGTAGTAATCAGATCTTCTTTTTTTTATATTTACGTTGTTACTACGAATAAAACGTTGAAATTTGAACTTCATAAACTTCTTCAAAATCGGCTTTACATTCTTATTTTTGTAAATTTTTACGTTGTTACTATGAATAAAACGTTGAAATTTCAGCTTCAACTTCTGTACAAATACTTGTAGTACCTAATTAGTCTGCACAGTCTTATTTGTTTAAATGTTTACCTTGTTATTATGATCACGTTGAAATTTTAACTCCCTAAACCTCTGCAAAAACACTCGTAGTAATCAGTCTGTACAGTCTTATTTATTTTTATTGTTACATTGTTGTTATGAATAACACGTTGAAATTTTAGCTTCCTAAACTGCTGCAAAAACAGCAATCAGCCTGTACCATAACAAGCAGTACATTAGGGCTTACCAACTCCTTTAGTGTTATCTAATCAAAGCTGCAACGTGGCGATTTATCGAATTGGTGTTACATGTTTGATAATGAATCACGATTGTATTGACGATTGAAAACTATTTATAAAACTATGCCTAATGTTAAAAATAGGGGTAACTCTGCTTTCTCCCAGATATTGATTACAAGAAATAAATTTTACAATAAAAAAAGGTTTCGAAACATAAACTAAAAAACGGGCCAATTTCGACTCGGGGTCACACAAACAAGGTTCCGCACCAAAACGGTTCCAACAGATTAAGACCTCTCGGTAGGTATATACTTTGCTCTGGGTGGTCTACTTATTCTGGATCTTGGAAATTTTATGTGTCCAGTGAGAACGGAGAAACTTTAGATTTTCCATTGATTTTCCTGTAATCAATGCATTCAACTTCATATAATGAGATTTTTCCTGAGAATTGAGGCTCAGTAGGTAGTTTCGAAGATAAGGCAGGCGATATGGTCAATTTCCGCCTATTTTATAAAAAAACTTCGAAACTATGTTTGTTTTAAAATAATAAAAAATATGTATTTGAGATTCTCACAACAAGCCTTTTCATTTGATATGTGACACGATATAATATACAAAACTTTCTTTTTTTCTAATTTACCCCCCAAAAGTGGCCCCCATGTTTAAAATTTACCTATTAACGTTGCACGTCCGTCTTTGGGTCACCGACTCACATAATATGTGTAACAAATTTCAACTTCATCGGTCCAACAGTTTCGTTTTTACCTTTTGAGGTGCGGAAAGTTAATAATTAGTGAAATTTAAAACCCCGACCAAATTTCAGCTAAATTAGTGTTATTTCAACAGCCATTTTGTTTTCCACCATTTTGTTTTTTTTATTGCACCTAATATCTGCTCAGGGTGTACATTATTTTACATAAAGAACCGCCCGCCCCTTCATTTCGGCGGTCAGCTGACCATCTCCATGTTCGGCTGAATGGATTTCTAACAAACATGGCTAAGAGCCATCTGGGTTAATCTAGCTTTCAAAGATAAAATATCGGCCAAGTGCAAGTCAGACTCACGCACAGAGGATTCTGTAACACCACATCTCTGCTTACGAGTGTAACAATAATACCAATTCATTACAAAAATAATTGAAAACGTTAAACACGTTAAAAAACCCACTTCCATCGCATTATTTTTGGTTTTTGTTAATTTTCTAATAAAGTACTACACCGATTTTGATAAAATTTATATGGGACCACACGGAAAGCACTAGCTTTCAAATAATAAAAATCGGTTCACCCAGTCAAAAGTTCTGAGGTAACACACATAAAAAAAATATACAGACGAATTGAGAACCTCCTGCTTTTTGGAAGTCGCTTGAAAAGACATCAATGCGAGCGCCCAAAACTAGCTTTTTTATTTAGTTCGGACTCTTTAGCGTGCCTACGACTCACACTGAAACTGAAATCTAATTACTGTTTATATTACTCTAATTTTATTGTGTACTTTAATATTGATTATTTTGTAATTTAATATGAACTCATTGACATGTTACCTTTTATTTTCGTTGTCTCTAATTTAGTTTTTCCTTTTATATAAGAGTTTTTAAATAAAAACTAAAATTCATATGTTATACTAATAAATGTAAGTTCCAGTGGCTGGCGAAATGTAAAGAGACTACTTACTTATATTATATAAACATCTAAAATGTACTACATTTCAAGCAAATAAATATTCTATTCTATTCTATTCTGGGCCGGTTTTTGTTATTTGTTGTTTGTTTCACTTCAGGATTAGCACTACAATCAAAATTTAACGTTAAATGTAAGTTTGCAATCCCAAAAAAAAAATTATACATATTCGCTGAATTCGTTGCACCTTCGATAGTTGCCGCTCGCCGCTGCCGGCTGGCGTCAAACACTTCGTCAAAGGGGCCGCACTGAGACAACGTCGGCGGTGCGATGGGCAGCGCGATTAAACTCAGGGCAACCCCTTTGACGGAGTGTTTGACACGAGCCGTCAAAGGAGCAGTTAATTCAGCAAACCTACTTTAGCCTAATTTGTGACTTCCTGGTTCATGTCAAAGTCCATGATTCTAGGTCAACGGGAAGTTTACTTGTAAAAATCAAAACATGTGACATAAATAGCTGTAGGTATCTTTTATGACTTTGACCAAGAAACTTGATTTTTTACAGCTTTAAGGGACTGTATTTGATCTTCACACGTTCTTGAGAAAAAGGGTCTTGACAAACAGACATGGAGACGGTCAACAAAGTGATCCTATAAAGGTTCCTTTTTCCTTTGGACGCACGGAACCTTAAAAACCGTATTGAAATCGGTCCACCCGTTTAGGAACTACGATGATATGTACAGAAAGACAAGAAATAATATTTTTTTTGTTTATTATCATCATATCAGCCGAAAGACGTCCGCTGCTGGACAAAGGCCTCCCCCAAGGAAAAATGTTCAAAATTATGAATACCTTAATTTTTTACAATACTTTCCTACCAATATCATAAACGCAGGAGTTTGTAAGAATGTATGGATGCATGTTTGTTACTCTTTCACGCAAAAACTACTGAACTGATACGGCTGAAATTTGGTAGGCAGACAGATTAGGACCTGGATTAACACATAGGCTACTTTTGTCCACGCTCGCGAGCCGCTTGCGGCTCGCGCACTGCGCACCCTCAAAAAGTCATAGAAACGTTGTCCACGCGGGTGAAGCCGCGGGAAACAGCTAGTATTCTATAATTTATTTTTGGAGTCGGTGCCAGCCAAGGCAAGTTAATAAAACTACCTGAGTTTTTTTTAATGATTACCTAGTTCAATTATAAAAAAACGTCGAACATACGCAAATAGTACAGAGCAACACGACAGACTAAGGACGAAGAGATATACATTAAAGTTATCTCTTTATTTTGCTTGCCTTGGCTAGCATCGATTCTAAAAGTAACTGATTTATCATCGTCATATCAGCCGAAATACGTCCACTGTTAGACAAAGGCCTCCTCCAATGATTTCCACAACTACCGGTCCTGCTCCTTTCTTCATAAAGATAAAACCCAAAGAGAATCTAATCAGCTAGCGTTATGTACTAACCTCTCGTAGGAACAAGCTATCTCTTTTAAAATTTCTCCTTACTAAAGTCTTTAAGAAGATTCTGTATTTTTGGTCATTATATTTTTTATTTGCTTGAAACGTTTGTTCCTCCCAGCCAGAAATTTAAAAAAAGTGGCAAAGTAAAAAGCACGTGTGCGGTAAAATCAATTTTTCGCACAATAAACTAGCATATAGAGTACCACTTTTCAAGCAACTGTATTGAAAAAACTATTAGTTAATCTATTATACAATAGAAAAGGATAATGAAGTTAGAGGGACAAAAGAAAAATATTCTTGAGTTTCGGAGCTTAAGCTGTCGTAACCTTTTTTACAGCATCACCTGGTTAAATAGTAAGGAAGTATAATTACAGGAAAAAATAAAAACATTTTAATTGTTATATATAGCGCAGAAAAGAAGAAAAAAATTAATGACAAAAGAAAAAGGAATCTAGTTAGTGAGTGCCTGAGCTGCCGGAACCGTTTTTCAGCGTCACCTGATAAAACATTAAGAAACTATAATTACAGGACAAAATAAAAAGCTATTAACTGTTATATATAGCGTAGAAGTGAAGAAAGAAATTAATGACGAAAGATAAAGGAATCTAGTCAGTTAACGCTTGAGCTGTCGGAATCTTTTTTACAGCGTCACCTGGTTAAATAGTAAGAAAGTATAATTACGAGACTAAATTAAAAGGTATTAACTGTTATATATAGCGCTTAAAAAGACAGAATTTAATGACGCAAGAAAAATAAATCTAGTAAGTCAGCGCTTGAGATGTCGGTACCTGTATCAAAGTAAGGAACTATAATTACTAACTGTTTTATATAGCGCTGAAAAGAAGAAAGAAATTAATGACGAAAGACAAAGGAATCTAGGTAGCGCTTGAGCTGTAGGAACCTTTTTTACAGCGTCACCTGATTAAATAGTAAGGAAGTATAATTACAAGACACAATAAAAACCTAATAACTGTTATATATAGCGCAGAAAAGAAGAAAGAAATTAATAACGAAAGAAAAAGGAATTCTTCAAAGAAGCGCTAGAGCTATCGGAACCTTTATTACAGCGTCACCTGGTATAACAGTAATGTACAATAATTACAGGACAAGATAAAATTATTTACATAGCGCAGAAAAGAAAAAAGAATTTAATGATGAAAGAAAAAGGAATCTAGTTAGTTAGCGCTTGAGCGGTCGGAACTTTTTTACAGCGTCTCACCTGGTTAAACATTAAGGAACTATAATTACAGGATAAAATAAAAAGCTATTTAATGTTATATATAGGATGTAAAAAAATTGGTGTAGGACCCGTTAACTGGGGCTTTTACTCATCATAAAATTTCGACGCTCCTACAAAAATGCACAAAATTGGTCAATCAGCTGATCGCTTTGTATAAGTTAATTATTTTTTTTGCGATTTCAGAAAACTTGTAGAATAAAAGTTGTTCAGTTTGATTAGTAGAAGCCCCAGTTAACGGGACCTACACCAATTTTGTTAAACACCCTGTATAGCGTAGAAAAGAAGAAATAAATTAATGACGAAAGGAAAAGGAATGTAGTTAGACAGCGCTTGAGCTGTCGGAACCTTTTTTACAGCGTCACCTGGCTAAACAGTAAGGAAGTATAAAAATTTAAGTGCGTTTGGCTGCACCTCACCTGATGGTAAGTTCCGATGCAGCCGAGGATATAACATGCAAGCTCAAATAGTTACTGTTAAACACCTGGTTTAACAGTTAGCTTTTTATTTTGTCCTGTAATTATAGTTCCTTACTGTAAAACACCTGGTTTAATTACATGACAAAATAAAAAGCTAACTATTATTTAAAGCGCTAAAAAGAAGAAAGAAATTAATAACGAAAGAAAAAGGAATCTAGTATGTCAGCGCTTGGGCTGTCGGAACATTTTTTTACAGCGTCACCTGGTTAAATAGTAAGGAAGTATAATTACAGGAAAAAATAAAAAGCTAATTACTGTTTTATATAGCGCAGAAAAGAACAAAGGAATTAATGACGAAATAAAAAGGAATCTAGTAAGTCAGCGCTTGAGCTGTCGGAACCTTTTCTACAGCGTCAACTGGTTAAACAGTAAGGAACTATAATTACAGGACAATGAAAAGCTATTAACTGTTATATAAAGCGCAGAAAAGAAGAAAGAAGTTATTAACAAAAAAAATGAAACTAGTTTGTCAGAGCATTAGCTGTCGGAACCTTTTTTACAGCGTCACCTGGCTAAATAGCAAGTAACTATAATTACCGACGCACTAGCGCTAGCGAGCGAGACTCATTGGCGACAAGGAACTTTATTAAACAGGCTCCAAAGCCACGAGTATCGCCGCAAAGTTGCCTGTCTATCGGTGTTCTACGGGATTTATTTCGGAGAGTGTGCCCTGGAGCTTCGCGACCTCATTCCCCCTCTCCATTTCATCATCGGACGACCAGGCGCGGAGGGCGATTCCACCCCTTTGTCGTTAATGTTTCACTTTTACGTACGAAGCATTTTGCATCTTCGTTCATTATGCGAACGGCCAAGGAATGGATTTCCTGCCAGCGTCTGTATCCCCCGATTCATATAATTTAGGATTATTCACGACGAGAGTGAATAGGCTTGCGTGTTACATCCTCGGCTGCATCGAAACTTACCGTCAGGTGACGTGCAGCCAAACACACTTAAATTTTTAATAAAAAAGGGGTCAAAGTAAAAAGCTATTATTTGTATACAGAACAGAAAAGGAGAAAGTACCTAAACGTGAAGAAGAAAAAGGAATCTAAAGGAACAGTGATTGAGCTGTCGGAACTTCCTTCACAACGTCACCTGGTTAAGTGTGACTCAAGTAACCATAACTGAAAGTATGTCAGTTTCCAACGTTCACAATACAAACAGGAAAGTATTGTATAAAGCTCAAAAATCTGATCAGAAGGAAGTCAGCGCAATTTTTGTCGATACTGCTTCTACAGACTTTAGACTATATGCAACATGTCCATCACAAAACAATGGCAATATCATTTTGTTCGATACCTTTCTTCAGAAGCTTCCTCATATGTTCAAGAACCACGATGACAAAGATCCTTCAGGCAATGTACAGCTCCATCTGGGCAAATAACGCGCTTGCGCAGTGCGACGTTCAATGTCAGCCTGCATCTGCCTAGGTGACGTGACTATGGCAAGTTGTCGTTAAGGCGAATGTTACGCAGCGGAATTTATATTTTCGGTAGACGGATACGATACAACGTTACAGAAGTCTTTCTTTAATATTCTAATTAAGCGCAGGCTTCGAATTCTAAAAGTAAACGTTAAAGTGCTAAACCATAATAAGTAAAAATATGTGTTTGAAGAGACGGAAAGAAAAATAAAACGATTTTAATTGCAACCGCTGAACAGCGAATTAAAATAAAGAACTTCATAAAAGTAGTTCTGTGTTGAAGAAGACAAATAGACAATTTCTAGAATTGGTAAAGTGACAGAAAACTTTTCAAGTAGATATCTCACAACTTCATAGTAGTTAAATTAATTGCGGAATAGTGCAAGGAAACCCTAAATATGTTCCTAGTAGTTGTTGTGTACTGTACTGAAATGACATCAACTGACTGAGCTCCATAATGTCGAATGCGCAACAATATTTAACTAATGGCATAGAAAATAACGACGAGGAAAACAAAACATAATACCTACTAATAATATAATAACGATTACAAATATGGGAATTCCGACCATGTTCTAATTTAAAAAAGCATGTGTATAGGGATGATATAAGTAAGAAAGAATCAAATAGACTAATGATCAAAATAAAAAAAGTTACAATAACAATGCAAAATTTAATTGACATTGATACGGAAGCTACAAGACAAAGGAAGTGACCATTTAAATTTGTAACTACATATCAAAAACGGCAGCGACACCTGACACTTGATAACAATGGCTTGGGGAAAACTTTCGTCAGATACTTGCAACACCGGAGAGATAAGACAGCGTGCCATCTGATACGAGAAGTGCAGCCGGCAACAACATAAAGTTCCAATACTCACGTTAAATAATCACGTCACTCCGCCATCGGCGTCGGCGTCACCAAGGAAAGCAGACGGTGTTGACGCTGGCTCGCGGCCAGGAGCGGCGCGATAGACACGGGACTTAGCCCTGGGTGCAGCGACTACGCCGCGGACGCGGGTATCGAGGAAGTAAGACCAGGCGAACTGTCAACGCTCGTGCGGAAATCGGGCGGCGGCGGGCGCCAGGTGCTGCAGAGCGCGTGCGCGGGGCGCCCGTCAACAGCCGCCCTGCAGCGGCGGCCTAGGGGGTGCCCACCCCAAACCGCCTACCCTTTAAATCGAACGTCATATCCCGCCACACCGTTCGTGCCACCCGGCCCACCGCCCGCCGTAATTTCCGTAAGCGCTGACTACACCCGCCCGACCCTAAAAAATGCATTGCGTAACGGTTTTATAAATTCCAAACCACCCCACAACTCTGTTTGACCAATCAATTATCCACCTGCGGAGGCTCGGATCGAACGGAGACAATAGCCGGTAATCAGTCTGCCATAATTGAGGTCTACTGGTTTCAGGGTATACTAAACAAAATTACGATCCAATTTTTCCGTATTCTGTTCTGTCTGGATTAACGCTTTTCTGACGGGAAATTTCAATATGAATATGTTATTGTAAAAGCTGAAAAAATATGAAAAGAAGATACTTAGATACCTACGTAAAATACTGCCAAAAGATAATAATGAGGCTCAAAATTTGTAAATCAGTGACCTTGACATTTGGGTCAGGCTTTAATGATGCCGGTATATATGCGTCTTATATCGCAGATGGAGTACATAATTTGCATAATGTGGAGAACTCGTCTCAAGTCACTCCATTTGTCAATCAAGATAATCAACTTAATATTCGATGGTTCAAAGAAATTTAGGTATTAAATAAACAAAGGCTTCTTTAAAATAATTGTAGATTTTCAGCTTTTATTAAAGTAATCCTACTAGTATTATAGACGCGAAAGTTTGTAAGAATATATAGATGTATGTTTGTTAATCTTTCACACAAAAACTACTGAACGGATCTGGCTGAAATTTGGTAGGTAGACAGATTAGGACCTGGATTAACACGTAGCTAGCAGCTAGCGCACTGCGCACCCTCGAAGTCATAGAAACGTTGTCCACGCGGGTGAAGCCGCGGGAAACAGCTAGTACATTCATAACAACAACTAATCACGTACTAGTGATCTATTTTATATTATTTACTAGTGAATATAGGTACAAATCAACTTAATTTAATTATGTAGAATCAACATTCAACATAAATAGGCCGCAGCCGCATCACTCTTATCGCAATTCAAAACTGTTCTATTTTCAATTTTTAATCAAACATTTTTAAAGGTAAAGATTTGCTAAGATTTAGGATAATCCTTAATCCATTAGAAGTCGTCATTTCCAGAAACCAGGTCAGCATGGCTGGCCAAAAAATAATGCAGCTGCTGTGCTCTTTCCAAAATAGATCCCTGCAAGATAAGTAGGCCGAACGATGCGTCTTTCATTCTGACACTTTTTTCTAGTGGAACATTATATCGAGCTATTTATTAGTTTTCCTCTCTTTATAAGACTTGAAATAAAATAAAATTATTTTATTTCAGACGGAGTCCATATTTGGTTAGTAACACAAAACTTAATATCTATTGTTAGTGTAGGTAGGTAAATTGCCACTGGGCAAGCAATCCAATCAGCGAGTGTAATTAGCAACCGCTGAGTACTTCCCAAGCCAGCTCCTCACATAATTCCAATCTAGCCTGGTTTCGAAGACAGCCAGGATGCTGTTGGTGCTGCAATGCAGCCTGCCTAGCGCCGCAGCGCACCGTTTGCGGATCACAGCTTGGAAGCTTGGCTAGCTACCACCATCTTATTAAGTCTTGCCGCCAAACATCAGTGTTAAAATATTGATGTATTCCGGCATGAAGATAATATAGCCAGTTCTCCATTGCGTTGGGGAATCTTGGTAAGCCCGCTTCCATCTTCAGCATCATCGTCACTTACCATCAGGTGAGATGAAGCCATGGGCTTACCTATTGTGATTAAAAAATGATATGAATTGACTAATCATAGGAGTATTTTATTTGCTGATGATCTTTCAATTATTATTAGCACTGACAAAAACAAACATTAAAATATCACGAAATTAACATCAACAATGAATTAGAGTTATTAACGACATGGTTAAGTAAAAATAATTTACAATTAAATATAGATAATTCACTTTTCTTAAATTTTAATAATCTCAGCGATAATATGTTACACATAAATTATGACGGACAAACTTTTAGGAGAGCCGATAATGTGACATTTTTAGGAATTATAATAGATCATTTGATAGACTGGAAACAACAAACCAATAGAATCTGTAACAAAGTAAGTAGCTTTTCATTTGCTCTGAGTAACTTGACCATGACTACTTCAAGGAAAATAGCAACAGTAGCCTATCAGGCTTACGTTGAGTCTGCTCTAAGGTATGGACTAATAGTCTAGGGCAACGGTACAGATATAGGAAAACTATTTGTTGCGCAAAAAAAAATGCATACGAGCCATTGTCGGTGCAGTACCAGATGAACCTTGCAAACCTATATTTAAGAAATTAAATCTCCTACCATTACCATGTATATACATTTACGAAATATGTAAGTTTGTTAAGGAGAATCCTGATCTTTTTAAGACTGCTGATCAAGTGTACCCTAGAAATACAAGACACAAAAATAAACTAGTGCACGATCAAATACCAAGAACAACAAAATATCAAAAAAATTGCTATTAAACTGTATAATAAATTACCTGAGGAAATGAAGGAATTGACACATAACAAATTTTTGAAGTCACTAAAAAATATACTTATTGATAACTGCTACTACTCGGTGAATGAGTTTTTAAATGAAAAAATGTAAAATTATATTTTCTAAGTTGTTGTTTGCATGTCTTTGAAATAAGGCTAAATGTGTATTGGACTATTAACTTACCTATCAACATACTGTACCTACCACATTTACGCAAATAAAATATTATTCTATTCTAAAAAAAAAGCCATCTACCTGCCTGCGCGTCCGCAAACATCCCCGACGCACTGCACCAGCGCGGCAACCCCAACAGCGCCCTCAACGCACTATTAACCGCTTTAGTAACCGCCTCCGTGGTGTAGTGGTTAAATCCATTAGCTTCACATCAGAAGGTCTAACTTTGTGAGACTCGGTTTGGTTGGTAGAAGGGCATTTCCTAAGCCCGCCTGGCTAGCTACCACTATCTTATCTAAGACTTGCCACCAAGCATCAATGATAACAGCATTGATGTGTTCCGGCTTGACGATAAATAGCCAGTTCCCCATTGCGTTGGGAGATCTTGGCAAGCCCGCTTCCATCTTCGACATCATCGTCACTTACCATCACGCGAGATATTGTCAAGGGTTCACCAATTTAAAAAAAAAACTTGTAAAGTTGTCAAACTAAAAAGGAACATTCCCTCTCGTATATCTGCAGATACGCTAAAAACTACCAAGTTTATGATATAGCATCCCCGACGACCGACCCTTACAGTGAGGGCCGCTATTCCTGACAACATCTTAAGGCGAAGGCAAGGACCAGTTGCGGTAGGTCTTGCCGCCAAGACGCTTGTCCTGGTAATCTGCAAGGCGAGTGCCTCATGGAAGAGAACCACTACCTACTGTCCAGATAGGTCCCGGAGCTGTGGCCACGCTCTCCACCCGCGGCTTTCGCTGCTGGCGGTTCGATCCCCGCTCGGGACGCCAGAGAAAAAAAAACAATTAACAGACTAAAAAGGAACAATTTAATTGACTGCATCGAACAATCTAAAATTAATTCAAATTGGTAGAGGAGGGCTGATAAATTCACTTGATTTTATTATGAACTGCCGTCGCACAAAACTTAACCAATTTCGTGTTAAATGTTTAAAAATCAATAACTCGAATTTCCGCCGTATCAAAGTAACAAACAAGCTAAAATAACGTCACAGAAGGGCTCACCAATTTAAAAAAAAAGACGTGTGGCACTCGGGGACTGCCGCGGTAAAGCTATTGCATAGCATTTTTATCAACTTATTCAATTATAATTATTTTTATTTTTTTATTTATGCGGTATTTACCAGTACTATATTGTCCTTGAGGCGCGGGATGTTTATGTAATAAATTAACACTAAGAAAGTTAATCATCATCAACATCCGTCATCCGTCATCTGTCATTTGTCATCCTCGTCATCCACCATCCGTCATTCGTCATCGTCATCGTCAGTCTTCCGTCATCCGTCATCATCATCGTCATCATTATCATGATGGATAGATATATGGCACCGTAAGTTTTTAAGAACTCAATTTTTTTTTGGGGTGTTAGGTTTTATTTTCGTTACGAAATTTCTTGATTCGGTCCCCTCAAAGTCCGCGATAAAAGCTATACAATAGCTTAAAAACTTGTAAAGTTGTCAAACTTAAAAGGAACAATTTAATTGACTGCATCGAACAATCTAAAATTAATTCAAATTGGTAGAGAAGTGGTGATAAATTCACTTGATTTTATTATGAACTGCCGTCGCACGAAACTTAACCAATTTCGTGTTAATTGTTTAAAAATCAATAACTCGAATTTCCGCCGTGTCAAAGTAACAAACAAGCTAAAATAACGTCACAGTACCTGTCGGCTGTCAATCCAAAACTTTGCACCCCCTTTTCATTTAATTATGCAAGAATTGTCCAACACAATTTAATTATGTTCAGTTTTACCTATCACTTTTGTCTAGGATTTTATAACTGAATGAAGACATATTAAAATAATTAAATTGTTTCATTATTTTCACATTGAACAAATATTTGGCTCTATCTCGTAAAATTGATTGTTATTTATTTACTCGTAACAAATTAAGTTCACGATCTGTTTATTAATTACTAATACAAGCAAAGCTCAGCCTGTTCGACGCTCATTTTGAACTTGTTTTATCTTGGAGCGGATATTCAATTAAGGACAAGTAGGTGTACATAATTTCCTGTAGATAAAGGACTTTCAAAATTTTGTAAACGACTAGATTGTGTAATATGAAATATCTTAAAGCCACAAGAAGCAAGAATGCAGCAGGGTTTTTCACGCCCGGTATCTGCTAAACATGCGCGTTGAATGTGCGCACTATTTTAAATTTGCCAGTAGTAAGTGGGTCAATCCATGATCCACAGTTTAGTTTAAAGTACCTACCTAAATTATTTCTTTTGTACTTTTTAAGGAAGCCTACGCTGTCTGTCCGTCTGACCTTTAAAAGGCTGTATCATTTGAACGACTAATATCTCTTAAAGGAAATCAATTAACTAACCTACCAAGTCTATTAAAAACTAGCTTTTGCTCACGGCTCCGCCTTATGGACAACGGGGGTGCGTGGTGGGCGAGCATATGCGCGTTGAATGTTCACATACCTAGCTTCCCTCCAACTCAACCAATTTAAGTAGGCATTAGTTCAAATGAAAGAGCTTGTTCCAGCGAGTGTTCTTAGACCAAAACGAACTGCGTGCTTCAATTAGAACTGCAGATTTAGAGAAAGAAAGCTATGAAAACATAATTTGAGTAAAACTTGAAAATTGTGAAAGTCAGGTAATTTCCAATGCTTGACAAATCTGTTCTTCATTCATTTTTTTTTTCATAAAGCCAATCGGTGGGATATAACGGCCGGACGGCTCGCATTAGATGTCATGTACTTTTAACATAATATAGATTAAAAAACAGGCTACATAAAAATATTGCTCCTCTTTTTGGGCAGTCGGGTAAAAAGGTATGTTACTCTCCCTTAAATGAGAACGAATCTAAGGACACCTCGTACTCCAAAATCCATAAAGCCGTTGAGGGTACAGACTCAGTCAAAGATACAGACGTACTAACACATAACGTACATACATACACCCGAAAAACATTACCATCCTTTTTGGGCAGCCGGGCAAAAAAGTTTTGTCCTGGAGGAACAGGAACACTTCACACCCCATCAACTATAATCTGGCGTAAAAAATCACGCGGATATCCGTTGTTCGTAACGTTGTTGTTATTGTTACGACTTGAAAGAAGGACAAACAAACACACTTTCACAGTTATTAGTAAGAAAGTATAACTAATTATTATGTATAAATAAATTGTAATTCTTCGATGTGGATACAGGATTTGCATTATTAGTTAATAATTTAACACACTTTTGACACAGATGAGATACTAGTTACATCGCTTTTGACCATAAGTACCTAAGTACTCGTATAAAAATAGAAGCCTTTACTTGGGTCTTCTAATCATCACAATGAACCATAGATCGGAATAGGTTGAAGTTTTTTCCGGCAAGTAAGTCATAACGTTGTCAGTAGTATGGATAAGCTTCTCCGGATTTCCGGATTTGAGGGTCTTACAAAGTGAAATAAAAACTTTTTTGGAATCACCTTTTTATAGTTTAAAAATGCATAAATTACTAATTTAAAACAAATTACACCAATAATTATACAACAAGAATTAGTAATTAAACAAATGGGAAAATATATTTGTGCAAGTATTTCTCAATAAAACCTTGCACGCACGGATTAGCATTTTGTTGAATCTTGAGTTAATTGCTTCTAAATGAAAAAAAAACCGGAGACCAGATAAAATTAAGCTTATCCATGTTGTGCCAACGTTGCAAAAGTACATGAAAAAACTCTACCTATTTCGATCATTGCAATGAACCCATAATCAATTCTCAAAAAAGTCTCCTCATACAAAAATGCACGAAATTGGTCAATAAGCAGATCAAATGGTATGCAGAGTTTAAAAATTCCAAATGACTATGGGTCTCTTAAAAAAAGTTTTAACCGCTTCTACATCAATTTTGATACACCCTGTAAATAATACATGTTCATAAACTTCATAACATCAAACCGTGCCTACATTATTCCGATTTCTGTTATCAAACCTTAGTTAGGTCATTGTTACTAAACAAAAGTTACAATTAACATTGTAGTTCATGGAAATCGTACCAACAAAAGGGCTGTTGCCTCGCACCAATTTAGGTAGATCTAATTTTTTTTTAATGTTGAGTGTTATGAAGATGTAATGACGAATCCACGCAAACTCAAATAGTCATTATTTGAGTTTGCGTGTACCATCCTCAACTGCATCATCACTTATTACCATCAGGTGAGTTGCAGTCAAACGCACTCAAATTTTTTAATAAAAAAAAATAAAAAACACAGTTTTCTACCTCGAAAGCCCTCCGGATCTTGGTGAAATACTTGAAAAACCATTAATTTCGGACTTTTTTTAGTTTATTTTAATAGTTTATATGGTAACTTTCGCATAAAAATAGGTCCTTAGTAGACTAGTCATTAAACGCCACCACATGGTTCACTTCGAGGACCAGAACTCGAAACCTATCCAGTTGCAGCGAGGGGTGAGACAGGGAGACGATAAATCTCCGAAACTGTTCATCGCCACCCTTAAAAAGATGTTTTCAAGCTTCTGGACTGGGGTGGATTCGGCGTCAATATCAACGGCAGGTACATAACCCACCTCCGATTCAATGACTATGTCGTGGTCATGGCTGAGACTATGGAAGACCTAAGCACGATGCTCGATGGCCCCAGTAAAGTCTCTCAACAAGTGAGTCTTAAAATTAACATGGACAAGACGAAAATAATGTTAAATGTCCGTGTCGAACCCACGCCTTTAAAGGTTGGAGACTCTACACTGGAAGTTGTTGACGAATATGTATACCTGGGAAAAACAGTCCAACTAGGTAGGTCCAACTTCAAGAAAGAGATCAATCGACATATCCAACTCGGCTGGGCAGCGTTCGGGAAGCTTCGCAATATCTTCACGTTCCAATTACCGCAGTGTCTCAAGACTAAGGTCTTTGACCAGTGTGTGTTGCCAGTGATGGAGACATGGTCGCTTACTATGGGCCTCATAAGAAGGCTTAAGGTCACCCAAAGTGCAATGGAGAGTACTATGCTCGGAGTTTCCCTGCGTGATCGAATCAGAAACGAGGAGATCCGTACCTAGGAGAACCAAAGTAACCGACATAGCTCACAGAATCGCTAAACTGAAGTGGCAGTGGGCAGGGCACATAGCTCGTAGAACAGATGGCCGTTGGGGCAATAAAGTTCTCGAGTGGCGACGGCGCACCGGAAAACGTTCCGTAGGCAGGTCTCCCACGCGGTGGACCGACGACCTGGTGAAGATCGCGGGAAGCCGATGGATGCGGGCAGCGCAGGACCGGTCATCGTGGAAATCCTTGGGGGAGGTTTTTGTCCAGCAGTGGAAGTTTTTCGGCTGATACAATGATGATGATGAGGTCCTTAGTGCTTATTATAATAAGTATTTATTTCAGACATAGTCCATAATTGGTTAGTAACATTGGTACTTATAATCTAGTGTTAGTAAAACAATGGGAATAAATCAAATAATTGAGATGGTCTCGATGGAGCCGTCCGCCACAGGGGCAACGCCGGTCTCTACTTGATTGCGTGCAGCCGTATCCAGCGCCCCAGTATCGCAGAGTCCCATCGGTCCACTAGAGTGCACAGGATGCTGTTGGTGCTGGCGCGCATTCGACTCATCAAGGAGGCGGACCGCTTTCGCATAATAGCCTCGAAGCTGTCAGTTTTTGCCTTCGCAAACATGCCAGAAGCACTGCAGAAGCGCGCCAGGCCCATCAACACCCTGAACGCGTTATTGTATTGGACTCGCAAGTCGCTGTATGCTCTCAGTGTAGCTAAGCCACAGACTGCGCGTGTAGAAGGACTGGCAATATGCTTTAAAAAGCGTAACCTTAACCTGTTTAGAACAACGTGAGAATCTGCGGGCCAACATATTGCATCGAACTGCCAGCGACCTGCGCTCCCTCTCAATACCAAAATTATCATTAAGGTCCTCGGAGACCCAGTGACCCAAATATTTAAAGCGAGCGACTCTGTTAAGGGCAGAACCACACAAACTCAAAGCAGGCATTGTTGAATAGTCTTTGTTGCCCGACTTGAGCACCACTATGATTGACAAAAATTTGATAAAATTCAATTTTTATATAAAAAAAATCGCAATTTCTTGAACAGCTGTATATTGGAAACTGTTAAGTCTGTTAAGACCTTTTAGTCTTCTTGCATACTAACTTGTTCCGTAGCAGAGGTATTTGGTGATAAAAATTGCCAAACTGAATAACGAAAATGTAATGGTTTTTCTAGTACATATTTAACAATAATCCTGAGGGTCCCAAGGTCAAAACCTTGGATTTGCGTAACCGCCTCTCATGGCGTAATGGATAAATCCATTAGCTTCACATCAGGAGGTTGCGGGTTCGGTTCCCGGCGGAGTCTAACTTTGAATAACTCTGTTTGGTTGGTGGTCTTCTCTTTTCTCTTATCGTGTGGCACAATTAACCGTGCTATCCAAGGGATAGACGGCGGTTGCCTGGTGTTACACTTAGCATTAGCGTGTAGGGTATTTTAGATTTACACCTACAGACGTGTGCAACGCGACCTTAATACACATCTGGAATCAGATGTGCAGGTTTCCTCACGATGTTTTCCTTCATCGTTAAAGCAATCGGTAAGTATATGTACGTAAGTTTCGAAAAACTCATTGGTACATTGGCCGTCCGGATTTGAACCCGCGACCTATGGTTAGGAGGACCTAGTCGTTACCGGTTGAGCCACCGACGGTTGGTGGTTACCACTATTTTATATAAGTCTTGCCGCAAAGCATCAATATTAACAGCATTGATGTGTTTCGGCTTGAAGATAAGACAGCCAGTTCCCCATTGCGTCGGGAAATCTTGGTCAATCCGCTTCCATCTTCAGCATCATCGTCACTTACTTTCAGGTGAGATGATGTCAATGGCTCACAAATGTGAATAAAGAAAACACTGTGATGAAGTACAACTAATAAAAAAATCAGAATTACCTGGTTTAATGTAAGGTAAAATGTGCCAATTCCATGGACTTAAGTCAATGAGCATTTTGGACTTTTTGTCAATTTCAACAGACTTCCAAAACGCGATATCTTCGCAGATTGTAAACCAGTTATACGATAGGGTGGTACGAGTATGCTTCTGTGTTACTTCCATAAAATTTTATTAAAAATCACTGTAGTACTATTTTATAAAATAAACAAAACCCGAAAATAATAATGCAAAAATTTATTAAGTTGTTGCAATAGAAGTCGGTGTTTTAACGTATTCAGCGTTTCCAATTATTATGTTCACTAATATCCCGAAATACTCTTCATTACCTGCCTACAATAGATACCTCTTCAATCCCTCTTTGAGTTGTATTTACAAAATATTGAGCTCGGAAGTGGCACTTTATGTGTCCCATCCGTCTCTCCCTCCAACTTTTTATTATTATTATTTAGGAATATAAAATGCCTCTCTGCTCACTTAGCACGAGGCGAAGTAGCAGGAGCACCTCCAGCGGAAGCACAGTCCGCTGGAGTTCAGTGCGACGGGGAAAGAAAGCGTCGAACTATCCGGGCATTATCGAGAAGGACTGCTTTATGCATTTCTGCAATTATTGGTCTGCCTCGGAGAACCAGCCGCCTTAGGTGACGTTCAAGGTCGGCTGATATTAGCCCGTTCACGGATAGGCCTACGGGGATGATTTCGGTGGATTCCACTCGCGCCACATATCAGTAACCTCGTGCGCCAGATCCAGGTACTTGGTCCTTTTATCGGCATCAGCCTGCACGAGGTTTTCATCTTATAGGATAGTGATATCAACCAAAAACACCCATATTATTATCATTATTCATTTATTTATTTTCAGGCAACTTAGTACTAAAGTACAGGCCCCTAAATATATAAAAACATGTAAAAATAACATGACATAGATATTACTATAAATAAAAAAACATTATTAGGCATATTAGTATCTACCTTAACCTATGTTAGTATTTTTTGGTAATGAGTGGACTGGCATGGTGCCTCGGAAACACCGAAACACGACGTTACGACAAATTACGTTATAATTATTATATATTAGTTTGTTCCTGTTAAATGTAATCCAGTCTCCTTTAGTTTGTTAGTTTTAATAAACAAATTGACTTATCGTATTATTGTTTTATTATTTTCATCGATAATTAATTCCAACTATATCGCAGTGGGTACACGGGTAAACAGGAATTACCCCTACACCCACCGGTGGGTGAAGCCAGTGGGTGCACGGGTCGCCGTCCGGCCAGATGTCGGTGCTGGTGATGGTCTCCGGTAGAGGCTTCGGCACGCGCACCACGTACGACGTGACATGCACGTAGTGGCGCGACTCCAGCGGGAACACCCGCAGGCCGTAGCCGGACTTCTGGCGGACGTACTCCGCCACGTCCTTGGCCGTGACCGAGCTGTGCAGCCGCGACACGTAGAGCGCGACGTTCGGTGTGGCGGCGCGCAGCACGGAGACCTCTTCTGGTGCCGCCGTACCATACAAGCTTCTGCGAGATGGCCTGCGGGCTTTGCACTTCTTCTGTACCAAGATGAAACCCTCCTCATCAACCCTGGCATGAGGAGGCTCGCTCGATGTTGGCGGCGACCTTAGTTTTCCGGACGCCTTAGGGAACTATAGGACTTAAAAAGCTCAAAAAAAAATTTAAGGCATTACTAAAATGAGCAATTGAAAATTATTTTAGTACTGAAAATGCTGTAGGTAAATTTTAAAATTATAAAGCTAAATTAAAAAAAGGATTTATTTTGCCGCAACTAGTAAATAGTTTTAGTTCTTTGCCGCAACAATAGGACTCAAAAATAAACAGTCCTATTGATCAGCTAATAGAACTTTGTATGGGAGCTCCAAGTTCTTTGGGGTATAAGTTGAAGCCACTCGTAAGTTTTTTCCAAATCTTTCAGTATTAAGTCCTTTTTAGTATCCACAGTTGATAAGCCTTTGGCATCATCTCACCTGATGGTAAGTGACAATGATGCCGAAGATGGAAGCGGGCTTACCAAGAATCCCCAACGCAATGGGGATCTGGCTATCTTATCTTCAAGCCGAAACACATCAATGCGCCGTTAATAATGATGTTTGGCGGCAAGACTTAGATAATATGCTGGTAGGTAGCAAGGCGGGCTTTGAAAATGCCCTATACCACCAACAAAACAGAGTCTTACAAAGTTGACCCCGCCGGGAATCAAACCCGCGACCTCCTTGTGTGAAGCGAATGGAGGCAGTTGATTAGATACTTACTGATGAATTTCCTTCAAGTATACAATACAGAGTACTCCATAAAGACGTCATTTGTCTCTACAAAGCCCTACATCATCATTTCAACTCATATACGTCCCCACCGAGGGGCTCGAGCCTACCCTAAATTAGGGCGATCGGGCCTTAGTCGACCACGCGGGCTCAGTGCCGGTTGGTCGACTTCACCCACAACCTTCGAGTTTCTTCGCAGGCGTGTGCAGGTTTCCTCACGATATTTTCCTTTACCGCACGAGCGTCGGATAAACGTACATACGAAATCGAAATTCGAAAACCCATTGGTACGTGGCAGGATTCGAACCACGACCTCCCGGACAGGAGGTAGCGGCACTTGCTATTACGCCACCGACGCCACCAATTCCCTACATACAAGCAAAGCAATCCGTTGGTCGAGTTATGTTGCGACTGACTGACTGATCTATCAACACACAAATCGAACCACTGGACGGATCGGGCTGAAATGTGGCATACAGATAGCAATTATGACAAAGGCATCCGCTAAGAAAGAAACGAGAACGGCAATAAATAGGATCTGCGCGGGCTACGCCGTGAGCAACATGTAGTACTAATATATAATATACTTTGGTCGAGTAGTAATGAGGTCATTGCGCAGAGGAAATGTGTCACACAATTGTAGGAGTATAAGTATGCAGTTGATATGGTCTAAGTCTACGTCACTTCTCTTTCATACAACTGTAGTATTTGTTGACACCAGGAGGGTGACAGTACAGTTACCCAGGTGAATTGTGCAATTACCTATTAGTGACAGCTGCAAAAAACCTGGCGATGGGTGTTAAAGCTAGTGTTCCCGCGGCTATTATAGCGGGCTGCATATACAAAAGTAATTTAGTTATCATTTGAATATTAATAATCAATTAAAGTTATTGAAATTTTGCTACCTCAGACACACACATTAGCTTCTAGAACGTGTTTCGAATATTTCAATAACTTTGATCCATCATTATTATCATATCATCCGAAAGACGACCACTGCTGGACAAAGGCCTCAAGGATTTCCACGACGACCGGTCCTGCGCTGCCCGCATCCAGCGGCTTTCCGCGACCTTCACCAGGTCATCGGTCCACCGTGTGGGACGTCTTTCTACGCTACGTCTTGCGCGGTCGCCACTCGAGAACTTTACTGCTCCAACGGCCATCTGTTGTACGAGCTATGTCCCTGCCCACTGCCACTTAAGTTAACCACATTAAATTAGCCATTCTAATAAGACCCAAACCACAGATTACTAAATAGTTACTTCGTAACCCAAACTACGTTTGTACTCGTATGGAGTGCACTAGGCAGGGGTTCCCAAAGTGGTGCCGCGAACTTACACCAGGGATGCCGGGTGCCGCCAGCGTGCGTCAGTTTTTCAATTTGCCCGAAAATTTTGGAAATAAGTAGTAGGAATTTAGTTTTTATAATATGGCAACATCAAGCTGCGTCTACTACTGGTCGGCCATTTTGTGGTTAAGGTTCGTCTTTTGATTCGATAATCCCCAGGATATCGACGTTGCAAAAAGATTCCAGTGGATTTTACAGTAAATTGAATTATTTTCTTATTTTTTATAAAAAAAATGTTTGACCTAGTGACAGGGATATACTCTTCTTATATCATGAAATCTATCAGTCACCACTTTATGTATTTGACAGCTGTCATTACAATCATCATACGGTACAATGTAAAATTTTTACCTGTTTGCACATACACCTAAGTATATAATTTTTCCAAAGTTATTTCCATCTAAGCCTGTGATTCATTTAATGTACCTATAACCATTTTTATTTGGACTATAAGTACTTACCTGTTTGTATAAGTAAGAACATTGACCTCTTCTCAATTTCATGCTTCCAGATTGACGTTCATAGAACGTTATCAAATAACTATGAATGTTAAAGAAAAATTTATAATTATTTATTGTTATGTAAATGAAGAAACATTTGTGGTTAATATTAGGAACAAAGCTCAATTGCTTGACGTGTTAGTAACTACGTAAGTATCTATTAGGAAAAGGC
Organism: Coleophora flavipennella; assembly: GCA_947284805.1. Lineage (NCBI taxonomy): Eukaryota > Metazoa > Arthropoda > Insecta > Lepidoptera > Coleophoridae > Coleophora > Coleophora flavipennella. The sequence continues at coordinate 7,150,068 of OX369254.1, read as the reverse complement.
AAGTCAACTACGAACGAAGATAATAAAATATTTAAACTTTAATTGGACTTAAGCAGTTGCTTACTTAGCTAATCGAAACTCTATACTTATAACATTTTTAAAACATTTCAAACCTAGCTTCTTATATTAATAAGTAAACTGAAGATAAGTATAATGGAAATCATACATTTTAAATCTTCAATTTCCATAGGAATAGTTCCCACATTGAAAACCCGAACTCTTGTTTAAATGAAACCGAACCTTATCACTATCAAAGTACCTACATATTATTATCTACCAATTCTGTGACGAAGCGTGCATGGCTCATGCATGAAAATAAAAATAATAATGATTGTTTGTTACGTTCTATGCCTACCCGTGCCGGCGGCGGGGTGTACGCGGGGGGAGGGAGGGGGCCGCGCAAATACAAGCCTGCATACAATGACTGCCAAAGATCGCATCCTTGTGCGGCACGTGTAAGCAAAGCGCAGCGCCGGATTGAAAACGTTGCAATTTCAGAATTTGAACTCAAATCACAAAAGATTAAAATACTAGGTAATTATTGTCTGTATAGACTGTATTCAAATTCTGGACAAAAAAATAACAAATATATACATTATTTATTATTATTATTTAGCTTATGTATATGTCGCAGGATAATTTGATAATCAGTATTTTTACCCGAACTACAAGTTATTTTTAACCATACTAAAGTTTTACATGTTAGTACTAACGTAACCACACTGTAAGCACAGAATATATAAAAGTAATAAATTTTGTCCTTTAATATGCTATCCAAAAGTAACCGTTTTTAAGTTATTTCAAATTCATTTTTTTTTCGATTTCGGACGGTTAAAATTCGAATAAAAAAACTACATGCCCAATGTCGAGCTGATGCCATAAAAATAAATTCCATGACATAAAGACTCGCCTAAAACAGGTATTAAATTCCTTAAAAATCCGGCCTCTGTGAGGGTCTCATCGGTTTTTCCCTGCATGTACTTCAGCTACTACTAAGTTTAATGCCTCGAATTAAAGCTAGTTAAGTAGAGATGTTATTAATATATTTTGCACATTTCATTATTAGGAGATTTTTTACAGAAAATTACCTTTTTTTATCGAAAAATGCAAAAAAAATATACGAAACTGATAAATTTAAAAAGCGTGCTTTATAAACTTTTCAACATTTTATTGCTTATTATGAACTATTGGAATGTCTGCTATGCGATGATAATAAGAAACTCAAAATCAGGCATGTAGTTTTTTTTATTAGAATTTTAACCGTCCGAAAACGAAAAAAAATTGAATTTGAAATAACTCAAAAAGGTTAACTTTTGGATAGCACATTATAGGACAAAATCGATTGCGTTTGACCTAATCTATCACCCCTTAACGGGAATGCGTGACATTACAAATATATTAGTACTAATGTACTCAAGTCAGGATATAATAATAAAAAGATATCAAAAAGATTTAAATTATTTAAATAAAACATGGGAAGAGGACATTGTCCTATAGCAAAAAAAGGGTATTTTTCACGTCACTAACTCCAAAGACCATGTTCATCAACTTGGCAACTTGTGTAAAGAGAGATCCCAGAAAAAAACAACCTAAGAAATGTGGCCTTATAAGCTTAGGCTATAACACAAAGCAAATGTTTGCTACTACGGCATAGAAGATGAAAAACCAGTTAAGTTACCGTGTCGTAGCAATTTTTTTATTCATAATTGGGTAGCCCTTGGCATCATCTCACTTGATGGTAAGTGACTATGATGCCGAAGATGGAAGCGGGCTTACCAAGATTCCCCAACGCAATGGGGAACTGGCTATCTTATCTTCAAGCCAGATCATGTCTATGCTTAATTTTTTTAGGCGGCAAGACTTAGATAAGATGGTGGTCGCGTTGTAGTGTATAAAAATTCCAAGAAAATGGGATTCCTAACTTGATATTCCGATGATGATGAATAGAGGAGAGTAGCTAAATGTGGGCTACTGCTTTAATATGGGCTAGTAACAATTCTCGAGAACAAATAATTGAAAGACGCAACAAACGGCTAACTTCTGTCGCATTCATCCCTCCTAACACCGTAATCACTCTGTCTCGTCAGTTCGACGCGAGGTGGCATTAAGGTGAGACGTTGTAAAATCACCGCTGCCAAAAAATTTCGTAAGATACGTAATAAAATAATGTTTATGTTATGATAGTAAGAGCTAAATAGTGTAAAGATATATTTTACTTGTAGGATGTGACTTAAGTTTTCCGTTTATTAGTTGTTAGTGATAATTATAAAGTACAAGATCAAATTCATTTCAATCAAGAATTTTAAATATGGGCTATGCTTGATGTGTGGGCTCTGGACGCACAATGAGTGTGCTGGGCCAGAATTTGGCATTTGGATATGTGATTTTTGTAAATAAATAATTTCTTACAATTACCACAGTTATAATATGATCTCTAATTAGATAAGCATTTTATGATTGTTCTTTTTTTTTAAGATATTTTAGTTCATATGTGTAGCCCATATTTGAGTAACAGTTCTATATTTAGCGCCATTTTTCAATTTTGTTTAATCCTCAACTTTGATAATATAGTTTATAAATGAAAATATAAGACTTTTACTGTACAATGTAAAAATATATGACTAATTAATACTACTTTTTTTTAATTCACAATTGGTAAACCCTTAACATCAATAAAAAGTTGATTATTAAATAGAATTTTATTTTTGATCCAAAAACAAAATGGTAGCCCATATTTAGCTACTCTCCTCTAATGATTTCTTGGTTGCCAGATTTTTTTTAATATTATTAATGATCTGACTTGGCGTGGTTGCGTCGACCACGCAGGTTAACTTTACTGAAGCACTGTCATTATCTGAATGGTTTCGACTGTCAGTGGCGTTTTTCTCGACCGTTTCCATGCTTCGCAAGGCACGTTCAGCAGTTGGCGCCCGTTACTATTACTAGATGGCAGCTAAGCCGTGTCATATACCTTGTAATTCGGCTTGAAAAAGTTTGACAGTGGGGTCTATAATTAGCCCTACGACCTACACCAACTCGGACTTAGCCCTCGTGTGTGGAGTATGGTCTAACCTTCCCGAGTTTGCCGTGCCCCAGCAGTGGGGAAGTTAACGATAAGGCAGCGTTCTGTTCTCTCTGTCATCCTGATATATAAATGCACATGGAACAGAGGTTCCAATGCGGTTAGTGTGGGGCAGAGTATCACAGATAAGATGGTTGATAAAACATCCAGCCTATCTACACTAGCGGTGTGTACTCCTATCATACAAATTAAAAACAAAGTCAGAGTGATTAGGCTGTACATATTTTGAACAACAGATATACTACTTAACATAAGTTAGTAAAATTCCAAATTAAAGCTTTTCTAATACGGCCCTGTAACCGCATTGTGCGATAACGTCATTCACCCACACTTACAACGAATAGCCGAATTGTGTTGATGTATTTTCCTAGTTCGCATCACATGGCATCACTGTGTGCGTCTACGCCGGTGGCAGTGAAACAGCACTATGCATAGCTAGTAACGTGCGAGTGAGTAGCAGACACGGTATGGAGTTATATAACGCATTATTTTTATAATTAACTGGCAAAAATTTAGAGATACGAACATTCGGCCATCGGCCATGAGAGCGGGCAGCGACCTCGCGACGAAATTTGCACAGAACAAATGTGGGCGACCTCGGTAGGTGCCAGTGCAGGCACGTCTAGCACACACATACCACACACACACACTACTGATGAGACGAGGGGAAAATTCACGACTTCCGCGTGCGAAGCTACCTGCCAACCTTCCTAGAACAAAGGCGTCCTATGCAAAAAAAAACTATGCTATCTATCATTGATGCTCAGATCATTTTTGTAAATAAAAAGCTAAAATTTATAGAAATATACCAACTTTACGGATTTTAGCAATTTACATTCATCATTCTATCAGCCCAAGGATTTCCACAAACGTCCGGTCCTGTGCTGCCCGCGCGGCTACCGCGACTTTCGCAAAGTCCTCGGTCCACCGTGTCAAAGGTCTTCTTACACTACGCTTTCCGGTGCGTGGTCGCCACTTGGGAACTTTACTACCCCAACGGCCATCCGTTCTACGAGCTATGTGCCCCACCCAACTGCCTTTTAAGTATAGCGATTCTGAGGGCTATATCGTTTACTTTGATTCTCCTACAGATTCCTCATTTCTGATTGGAGCTTTAAACATTACTACGCTTTATAATATTAAATCATCATAATAGGTAGTATTTAACTATTTATCATACCTTGACTTAGACCTCATCTGAACTGTATAATAAACAAAAATGTTTGAAATCAAACACAAGTCAAATGTTATCTAGCAGTTATCACATCAGCTACGAAGAAGTTTTAATTAAATGCACCATTGATAATATTAAAAACCCAAACTAATTAAATGAAGACAAATAAAATATAATCTCAATAAATTCCAAGGTAGAAAATATGTTTGCTACAGAAAATTTAACACAGAAAAGGAGGTTCTTAATACGATTTAAAAAAACAGGATTGTGGGTAATTGTGGAATGTCTTAAGCGACGTGACAGCTTTCCGTAAAACTTATTATAAGGACAGAAGACAGAAGAGGTACAATAAGTCCAAGATGCAACAACATATGGCAAGTAAAGGGAAAGTCTACTATTGCATCGTTTCCAAAGGACTAATATGTATGACAGAGAAATTGCTTCACAGATTCACTTTAAATCTTTTTTCCGAGATTTAACGCACTGGAGTCGGGCGCAAAAAAAAAACGCGCATTATGTTGTCATATTTTCAATTCAGAAGCTATCCTAGCCGAGCGGTTAACGAGTCTAGCTCACAAACAGAATGGCCTGGGTTCTAAACCTCATTAGAGGCGTAATTTGTTTAAACTCATTCTTTATGATATAGGTTTAATTTCCAGTTGTTTATTCTGAAATCCGGTTTTACACAAACAAAAAAGGTTTACATGCCTAGGAAGACTCCGAGCATCGCTCGGTCGCCCAGTTGTATTACTATAGGGTATCGATTAGCACACTAGCGCCGCCAATAGAAATAAACATAATTTATACTTATTCTTATGGACTTCGGTCGGTTCGCCTCCAGATCAAAATTCGAAACCTATCCGGATGCAGCGAGGAGTGAGACAGGGAGACGTCATCTCAGAAACTGTTCAACGGTACCCTGGAAGGTGTTTTTAAGCTTTTGGACTGGGGTGAACTCGGCATCAATATCAACGACGAGTACATACCCACCTTCGATTCGCTGACGATATCGTGGTCATGGCTGAGACCATAGAAGACTAAGGCACAATGCTCGATTGCTTCAGTAGAGCCTCTCAACAAGTGGGTATTGTAAAGAATTAACATGGACAAGAAAATGAAAAAAAAAGTGTGCATGTCAGCTCCGACGCGCGACGCGACAGGAGTTTAGACATGACACAATTTGTTTTAGCCTCGCTGGGAGCGCTCCGGGCTTTGCCCTGCGCGGAGCTCGGCCTCCGGCTTCGCAGGCCACGCTCCGAAATTCACTCTACGCGGAGCTCGGCTTCCAGCCACGTAGGGAGCACTCCGGGCTTCATCCTACGCGGAGCTCCGGCCTCGCAGCGTTCGGGAAGCTTTACAATATCTTCACGTCCCATATAACGCAGTGTATTAAGGCAAAGTTCTTTGACCAGTGTGTGTGACCAGTGATGACATACGGAACTGAGATATGGTCGCTTATTAAAGACCTCATAAGAAGCCTTAAGGTCACCCTAAGGGCAATGGAGCGAGCTATGCTCTGTGTTTCCCTGTGTGATCGAATCAGAAACGAAGATATCCGTAGGAGAACCAAAGTATACCGACAAAGGCCCATGGCCGTAGCTAGGGTTGGGCATTGTGGGGCAATGCCCTACCTTGAAATCACAATGCCCTACCTTAAAAATACCAAAAACTAAGATAAAATATTATAATTAAATTGTTTGTTCATAGTTTAACATAAAAAAAAATTGTAGCGATAGGTATCTTAACTATTCCGAACATACCACAATTTGTGACATTCATTTCATATAATAATATTTTTTTGTTCTCTGTATAGATGGCACTTGAAGCGCTATAACATGAAGCGAGATGGGTCTGTTTAATTATAATATCTGTGATGCCCCCTCAAATTCGACTCTAGCTACAGCCCTGCATAGCCCCAAGAATCGCTCAAACTCAAGTGGCAGTAGGCGTTGCACAGAACTCTTAGAAAAAATGGCCGTTGGGGCAATACAGTTTTCGAGTGGCGACCGCGCACAGGAAAACGTAGCATAGGCAGGTGGGGACTCGGTGGGCCGACGACCTGGTGAAGGTCGCAGGAAGTCGCTGGATGCGGGCAGCGCAAGACCGGTCGACATGGAAATTCTTGGAGGAGGTATTTGTCAAGCAGTGGACGTCTCTCGGCTGACATGTTTTCAGAAAATCCGTATAGTATTTTTCATCATCATCATATCAGCCACAAATCGTCCACTGGTGGACAAAGGCCTCCCCCAAGGATTTCCACGACGATCGTTCCTGCGCTGGCCGCATCGTGCCGGGGATTCTTCGCACCCCCCACCCCGCCGTTACCATGACTGCTACCGGGGCCAGGAATAGCGAGGCCGCCGGGGACTAGGGGCCGTTTTCTGGGTGTGGAATTCATAGGGGGGTTTTGCCGTAATCGCCACGCTTGGCAGGCGGGTTGGCAATCGCAGTTTGATTGCAGGTGTGTTGCAATGCACGGAAAGACGCTGCTGCCCATCCTCCGGTTTTAAGTCCCTTAGTCGCCTCTTACGACACCCATTGGAAGAGATGGGATGGTCCTATTCTTAGCCGGGAACCATACGGAAAATAATAATAATATTTTTAGTTCACATGAATTCGAGACCCCGAGCATCGCTGAGCCGCCCAGGTACTTATCTTCATTAGGATTCTAATAATGATAAAACCAAAGTATATATATTAGTAGGTACTAACCTAAAGTATGGACACTCCCTGCCGCTCTCTATAATCCGACCTCACCCCCTCGTCGTCGTCCAGATTCAGATTGGTTATAGTTTGGTTTGGATTTTGTTTGCTCCGTCATTTGTTTTTAGAAATATCATTTCACGACCGTTGTATAGAGTGTCCGGGGTGTGATAAAATGTTGTAAGAGTCATACAGGTCTATGATTTTGTTCGTCTTATTTTATTTAATAACGTCAATGCAAATGTTTTTTTTTAATAAGTTTTTTTTTTTGACATTGGGTGCGTTGCGGAAATGATATTTGAAATAATAAATAACGAATGCAAATGAACACTAAACACCTGATGTAAATTCAAAGACAAATGCCAAGAGGTTCACCTGGGTAAGTACCTATATGTAAAAACATTTTATTGCACACTATAGGAATAATTACAGCGTCGTTTCATAGGACTTAGTAAAAAGGCGGTCTTATCGCTAGAAGCGATCTCTTCCAGACAACCTTTGGCAGATGAGATATGTGTTAATAAGTTATTACTTCGTAAAGGTCGCAGGAAGCCAGAGAGTCACTATTTCTTGGTTTCATTTGTCATTTACATGAAGTTGTAATACCTAAATCAAAATACGACTGCATGACTTAGAACTCAAAAATTCACCAGTTAAGGCTTTAAGATGCCTCAATCCGAGCAGTTGATACGTCTTAAAATAATATCGAACGTAAGTCTATTCATTTTAAGTTCAAATCAATGCGGGCTTCAACGCCCAGTTCTTGATTTTTACACAGTTTTTATTACTTTTCTATACTTTCAAATAAGATTTAAGAAATCACCTTTTTGTGTGTTGGATTCATTCAATATTAACTATTTGTTTTCGATAAATTTTGCAATTAATGCCAAATATAGGTCCACAGTATATATATAGTCCACTTATATTTTTTTTTACATCAATAGTGGTAATATTTTTATAATAGTATTCAATTAAATCGATTCTTTATTACTTTAAGTATATATTTTTTCATGGTGATAGCTTTACACAGTATTTCAATAATTTAAATTGAATATTGTCAATTGACCCATCTTAGGGCCTTAAAATAAACAGATAAAATAAAATAGCATCGATCGAATTTTACGAAGGTACAAATATTCGAGGCAGATAAAACAATATAGGTAGCTACTTAATTGTGAACTCGACTTTGACCATGAACCTGCTACCTCCGAAGTGGGCTTACGTCATCCAACCAACCATCCATCAATTGCATAACATTAAAAGCTATAAGATACCTACTATACTTACCTACGTACTGTGTACTTGCATATTTTCAACCGACTTACAAAAAGGAGGAGGTTCTCAATTCGATTGTATGTTTTTTTTATGTGTGTTACCTCAGAACTTTTGACTGGGGGAACCGATTTTGATGATTCTTTTTTTATTTGAAAGCTAGTGCCTCCCATGTGGTCCCATAAAAATTTTATTAAAATCGGTGAAGTTCTTTATTAGAAAGTAACAAAAACAAGAAATAATAATGCAAAAACGTACAAAGTTGTTGCGATTGAAGTCGGTTTTTTAACGTGTTTAGCGTTTTCAATTACTAAATTTAAAAAAAGTCAACGGATAACGCTGTATACAGAGTGTAAAAAAATTGGTGTAGGACCCGTTAACTGGGGCTTCTACTCATTATACTGAAAAACTTTCCCCAAGGAACCCATAGTCAATTCGCAAAAATAAATTCGACACTCCATACAAAAATTGTTCAATCAGCTGATCATTTTGTATGAGGAGTTCAATTTTTTTTGCGATTTCAGCAAACTTGTAGAATAAAAGTTGTTCATTTTGATGAGGGACCTACACCAATTTTGTTACAGCCTGTATACAAAGGAAAAATAATATTATATCTTAAAAAGACGGTAAAAAACCAGCCAAGTACGAGTCGGACACGCGCACCGGGGGTTCCATACCACCACACCTCTCTACACAAGTATAACAATGATACTTATTAATTTAAACCAAAAGGCATCAACGAAAGTAACAATGATACTTATTAATTTCAACCAAAAGACATCAACGAAAACGACAGATTTTTTTTTTGTTCGGGCTACATATCGCAAGTAGGTGCGACTCACACTTTGCCATTTTTACTATTCGTGGTTTTACCTTAGGGTTTGTAGTATAATCACACCAAGTTTCACACTTACATGCATTACCTATCGTTATAACAATACCTACTGCAAAAACAAAAAAAAGAAACCTTTATTAAAAAAAATGTATGGGAACCCCATATTTTTTTATTTGTCAATCCACCATAATAACACATATTCAGTGAAAATTTTAGCTTGCTAACTATTACTTTACTACGAACACAAAGAAAATTACTTTTTAATATTTTAGTAATTGTTCCAATGAGCATTTTAATTAATTTAACCTTCCTTTTTTCTTCATCATCATATCAGCCGAAAAACGTCCACGGCTGGACAAAGACCTCCCCCAAGGATTTCCACGACGATCAGTCCTGCGCTGCCTGCATCCAGCGGCTTTCTGCCTGCGACCTTCACCAGGTCGTTGTTGTTTACTTTTATTCAAATGAGCAAGTATTAATACGTTATATAAAAGCCTCTTTTAAATAATTTTCGGAAAACCAAAAACATTTAGGTGCAAGCTTTTAATATTGCATTGTCACGCGATATACATATGCATACAAAATTTCAGCTCAATCGGAAACCGGGAAGTGGGTCAAAATTAACTTGCAAGATTTCCACCCGAACAAACAAAAATACATTGCAAGTTAAATAAAAGTTTTAAAAAATAGATAGCACCAACCAACAACTGATCAACTATAAAAATGCGAAAACATTTCCATAGTTACTATTAAAAACCAACTCCGTGGCGTAAGGGTTTACTTACATCAGATGGTCGCGGGTTCGATTCCCGGCGGAGTCAAACTTTGTAAGAATCAATTCGGTTGGTGGTAGGACATTTTCTAAGCTCACTACAAAGTTGGCTAGCTACCACCATCTTATCTAAGTCTTGCCGCCCAACATCAATGCTAACAACATTGATGCGTTCCGGCTTGAAGATAGGATAGCCAGTTTCCCTTTCGTTGGGGAATCTAGGTGAGCCAGCTCCCATCTTCGGCATTATCGTCACCATCAGATGAGATGATGCCAAAGGCTTACCAATTATGAATAAAAAAACGTTCTTAAAGAATTCAAAAGATAGTTTAAATACACGCAATTCAATTTTTATCCAAAAATAGATATTACACACGAAATAACAAACAAAGTACAAATGTTACTGCTTATACCACAGTATTACGATATGGCTTACAGTAGCGCAACGCCTTTGATATCGCACACCACCGGCGTAGGTACTAGCCCATACTAGCCTGTAGTCGCGGAGTTTGCCAGGCTGTGCCTCACCGCTCGCTGCCCCGCAAGTACCCTTCCGTTGCTCTGCGTAAGTACATTCGTTGCGCTACTGTAAGCCACTATATTGTAATAATGTGCTTATACTTAGTTATGCTATAAAGAAACATGAACGCATACAGTTACGTAATGAACTTGAAATCAGCGATCACGTTCATGGACATAACAGCTACGAAATGATTTGTATTATGTATAAGTCGGCAACAGATCGTAAAAATCAATTCCAAGGCAGATCGCGAAAAGTATACTAAAGGTTATGTTCCTTTAGCACGTCTAGTGCTGTAGCGGGGCTCCGTCTACTTAGTATTGTTCGGAGCCCCGCGATGACATGCCTGGGCTTTTCACGACCTGCCTGGGAATATTTGGGCAGATCGCGATCTGCCGTCGACAATCGACATATCTATACATGTAAGTAATAAAACTGTAACGGGGCCGTGTATGTACATGAAATATTTTTGGCAAATAATAACTGTGGTGGACGTTACTAACGATATAGGGACCAAAACAACAACTTTTGGAATTTGTTTATGCCTGTCTAACTGTGTGTATGTTCGCACATCACGCAAAATTACAAGGCCGATTTTGATGAAATTTTGGATGGTGGTTACTTATAGCTTGGGTTAACATATAGGATAGGTACTTTTTATCCCGGAAAATTCACGAGTTCCTGTGAGGAAATTCAAAACCTCCACGCTGACAAAGTCGCGGGCACAGCTAGTTATTATTAAGATTGATAAGGTCAGATCAAAACTCGTCAAAATTAAATTCTAAATAAATTGTATAAGTACAGCAGCACTTCTCATACTTTCTTGCGAAATAGTAAAATCAACAACACGTTAAAACTATTACAACTAGCAGTAGACTTCTGTTCTTTATAGCTTAAAGGAAGCAAGCAACAAAATCATTGATTTATAACATAAAACCGGCCAAGTGCGAGTCGGATTGGCGCACGAAGGGTTCCGTACCATTATCTATAAAAATCACGTTTATTGTATGGGAGCCACCCTTAAATATTAGTTTTATTTTAATTTAATTATTTATTTTTAAAGTGAATAATACATCTCAATATCGAGCAAAAATGAGCAAAAAAAATCATGTTTGTTGTATGGGAGCCCCCCTTAAATATATGTTTTATTTTGATTCAATTATTTATTTTTAAAGTGAATATATAACTAAATATTCTGTGAATATTTCAAGCGTCTACCTGTTGCAGTTATCAATATTGAGCAAAAACGAGCTAAAAAAAATCACGTTTGTTGTATGGGAGCCCCCTTAAATATTATTGTTATAGCGGCAACAGAAATACATCATCTGTAAAAATTTCAACTGTCTATCTATCACGCTATGAAATACAGCCTGGTGACAGACGGACAGACATACAGACAAACGGACAGCGAAGTATCAGTAATAGGGTCCCGTTTTTACTCCTTGGGCACAGAACCTTAAAAATGACCTTTGTATGGAGACCTTTCACGAATTTTGTCTGAATAACCAATACGGGCAGCGCAGGACCGGTCGTCGTGGAAATCCTTGGGGGAGGCCTTTGTCCAGCAGTGGACGATTTTCGGCTGATATGATGATGATGATGAACCAATACTCCCACTCGACAGTTTACGTAAATTAGTAAAAGTTACTGCTTGTCTTTGCACTTGCATTGTCATCAAAATCGTAAGTATTTTTTTTTTAATTTTTGCTTTTTTTATTTTTGTTTTATGGCAGCTAACCAGCCAGAAGCGTCCCAGAATTTTTCGACAAATTATCATAAACTCTCAGTTGATCGGACCATTGTAGGTTTAATTAAACGTAAGGGAAAGCGTGAAGCACGGACAGACGGAAAAAACATGTAAACATATTTTTTGCTTATACTAGTGATAAAGAACACATTTTGAGTTAAATCAGAAAAAAAATCAATACTTCAGTGCGCGCGGTCGCCTGAAAATAAAAAACATATCATCTCGACGTCAACAAACAAAATGCGTCTGAAAAGTTCCATGACACATTCCAATACAAAGCTATTGAACAGGGACTTTCCACTACATCGAAAAAACAAGCTCCATGACACATTCCAATACAAAGCTATTTAACAGGGACTTTCCACTACACTCAAAAAAAAAAGAGCCGTTTAAGTTCGTAAATCCCTTTGTCGAAAATTTTTTGTGACCCTGACATATCTTTTAAACGGTGTATTTCGGTAAAATCGAACGTGACGTAACAATCTTTTTTGTCGAATCATTTTTTTACGAACTTTAACAATGTGACCAGTTTTCTGTGTACGCAGCGTTGAATTTTATTCTGATTTAGTCATCTCGACAAAAGGAGGTTAACAATCCATCAATGCGAACATAAGTCAGATGTTACCTTCAAGCCTTGCGTTTGTTTACCACAAAGTTTACGTTGGAATCCACTTTGTCGAAACTCTTTTTACATAGCGTCTATGTTCCCTTGTACGTAGTGTCACAAAGTTTTGTACTGTCGACAAGGTAGGTTTAAACAATTCGTTAATGCTACATTGATACTCAGTCAATATTATAATCCACAAAGGCCTTTGTTTTTTACATAGGTACATGACTGAGCTTTAAACATACTAAAACAGAGCGTTACAAGACCTTTGTGACTACGTTAAATCAACATTGAGCATTTTACAAAGTCCTTTGTCGCAATGTTATATATAGCTATTATAGCTACGAACGCCTGCGCTTTTATTGTTAAGATTTGCTTTTTAGTGTTACCAGTTCAGCCTCTTTGGACTAATTTAGGATTTTTTTTATCCTGCGGTGGCTGTTTGGTAGATAACCATTTGTTTTGACCCTTGTCGTCAACAATTTTGTATGTATTGGCACACCAGTTATTTTGTTATTGTATTAATTTATATATTGTTATAATTTAATTTATTTTTGTGTAAGTTGTTTTATAAATGCATTTTGTTGTGTCAAAAATAAAATTTTGTATGTCAAAAAAATAATTGAAATTAATGAAATCAGAAAATCTTTTGTTCTCCACCTATATATAGGGTTCCGTACCTCAAAATTGTATTTATTATGTGTGAAAAGCATTTTTCGAAAATTGAAACTAAATTATACATTTTAAAGATAAATAAAGATAAATATAAAGATTTAGAAATATGAAACTGAATAATAAAGGACAACAACAGTCTGCATATAAATTTCTGCTTGCAAAGTTGGATGATTGTTATTTTCAGCACTTCTCCATTGCACCACTAGATAGCAGCATAGTTAGTATATAGACTATGATTTTTGTTTGAATAACATACACTGTCAATTTTTAATTATTTTTTAATTTAAAAATTGTACAATATAGCCCATTATTATTATTGAGTAAGAGGGGAATAGGACCAAGGGAGGGTCCTAATGGATCACCGCGACCTACAAGATCTATTGTGATCACTGACCCTGTTATATAATTTCCTCAAGGCCAATAGTTCTGATGAACTGGACGATGCACTTGGGATCAAGCTCTCTGATGCCCTCTGATGCTACCATTGACCCACCCAGGGAGCGACTTCTGGCTTGGACGAGTGCCTCGCACTCACACAGTAAGTGAAGAGGTATCTTCTCTTCTTCGAGGCAAAATCGGCACTCGTCTGAGACTGCAAGCTTTATTTGATTCAGGTGTTTATTAAGCTTGCAGTGGCTAGTCAGTGTTCTGACGAGAGCTCGAAGTCCAGGCTTTAGCAATTGCAGTGCTCTAGACGTATAACCCCGAGAGAAACCAGAAATGAGCATTTTCGAATGCTTTTGGCCTGGAGAATTTGCCCAGAGTGCTTTAATCTGTTCATTTGCCCATTCCTTCAGCATTATTTTTCCCGTGCAACGTGACACTTCCACTATTGGTTCAGGTCCAATAGCTGGTGTCTCTGCTCTGGTTCTTGCAAGCTCATCTGCTATTTCGTTACCCATGACGCCGCTATGTCCCGGCACTCAGTATAAGGTGACCTTGTTTAGTCTCCCCAGCTGGTCGAGGGCAGCAGCGCACTCAAGGGTTAATCAATTCATGGGATTTCAGTGCCACAAGGGCGCCCTGACTATCCGAACATATGACTATGTTTCTATTTTTATAGGACCTAAGAAGGTTTTCTTGTGCGCATTTTACTATCGCGTACATCTCCGCCTGATAAACCGTTGCATGCGGGCCTAAGCTGTATGACAGCTTCATTTCCAAGTCTCCGAACAATATACAATATAGACCACGGGGAGGAACACAACAAAGCATCAGGGCCAGTATCAGATCTATCCAGCAAAAAAACCTTTAAGCTAACGTGTATCCCGAAAAGTGTAATGGAACATAATTCTAAGATTTGGAATGATGATTGCTTGAACAAATTATGCTCAAAATTTATGTATAAATGTACATGATATGTGCTTGAACCTTGATCTAGAAGTAAGGGGTGCTAACCACTACGCCAGTGAATCAGTAAAAAAACATCGAAAAATTCACTGTATTCAAATTAGCTTCACGTCCTCACCTCATCATCGTTTGTGATTTAGCAATGAGCGGTTTTCTTATATTATTTAAATACCTACGTGGTTTTATTTAAATCCAAAAATGAAAGTGTACGTCATTAAAAAAAGGAAAAATCTCTCTAGTATATTTTATTTAATTTCACAATTGGTAAGCCCTTGGCATCATCTCATCATCTCAAATTAGTTAATACTAACCGAGGCACTATCTTGTAGTGCTAAAAAGTGCTGAAAAAACGCTCATGTAATCTTTGGTTCAGAGAATTAAATAGACTATCTGTTGTTATAAGTGCTGAAAAAATACTCATGAAATCTTTGTTTTGAAAGATTTAAATAGAATACTCTGTTATAATTTTTCGACAGAAAGTTATAATATGTTAAAGGATCATAATTATTATTCCATAGTCACTGTTGTAGGTATACCTAATTTTATATAGTTGTAGTATTTAGTTATAGTTTTCCTTATTTCAATCGATTTTGTAAATGATGCTTGTTATTTACTTATAAAAGCATATTTACTTATCTACTTACTTACTTATCTATTAATCTACTTAAACACATTTTTTTATTACATTTTATTTGAAATTCAATCTAAATAGACGACCAGTGGTGGCAACACTGCTTACACATATTTACAGTGGCGTGTGTAGCTCATGGCACATTGTCTTTGGGCGTGAGCAAGCTATCGTTACTCGTTAGTCATCCCTCAAACAACTATTTATTTGTTGTACTAGTTATTTTAGTGTTACGAAGAAAAAGAAAATAGCGAGTATGTAGGAAAGTTCACAGATGGATCTCCATGCTGCAAATTTGCCGCACCTATCAACATCTAACATGTAAGTACAATATCCGTATATCAGTGCATTCCAACAACACAACCATCTATTATACTAACTTATTTAAATTTTGTTTTTTTTTTTACTAACATTTGTCACATTTACACCAGATAAAGCAGTTACGGTACATTTTATGACTTGTTAAAGGGCAAGGAAGCCGCTGGATGCTAGTGGTCCAGGAACACTTGTTGTGGAAATCCTTTAGAAAGGTCTTTGTCCAGCAGTGGACGTATGTCGACTAATATGATGACGATGACATTTATATAAAATGAGCTAGTAAGCTAGTGATCCAGTGGCTTCCCGCGACCTTCTCCAGGTCATCGGTCCACCGAGTGGGAGGTCTGCCTACGCTACGCTTTCCAGTTCGCGGTAGCCACTCGAGAACTTTACTGCTCCAACGGCTTTGTGTTTACGATGGATGACGCTGGATGCGGGTAGCGCAGCACCGGTCATCGTGGAAATCCTTGGGGGAGGCCTATGTCCAGCAGTGGACGTCCTTCGGCTGATATAATGATGATATGATAGAGCTAGTAATAATTTTAGAAATTCTATTTCTTATACTTTGGGACCCCATTTCTCATCTTTTGAGATCGATTTTGAAAAATATATCGTGGTGCTCCTCTGCAACTGCAGGTTTACTGTATTATATTATAATGTATATTTTTTTTATTAGGGAAAGAACATTGACCAGTCAGAGGCAGGCAGTGAACCTGATAGTGGAAGCCTACCCGTGGGCGACAACTGACAAGTCCCTTTTGTTGGTAAGTAAAGAATTTTCATTATGTTTTTATTCTTTACGATAACACATGTATTTTAACCAAATTAGCCCATGGTACATTTTATAAATATATCTTAAATAGTGGAGTTTCACGTAACTTCGTTCGCATGGATTTTGGATACAGATAGCTCCATCAAAATTTTGATTTTCAATACTTTAAGACCCCATTTCACCCCTTTAGCGATCGCTCCTCTACTTTTGCTGTATCCTGTAATTATTTCAAAGTAATTATACGAAATATTTGTCTTACTGATTTTTTTTTAATTTTCAGGAGCGAGTGGTCAGCAGAAAAGTGGAACTTTATTCAAGAAATTGGCCCTTTACAAGACAAAAAGCCGTGTAGATGTGAAGATTTGTGCGCTATTATTGTAACAGTATATTTAATTTTAATAAATTGCGTAAACGTATTTCTGTTTTTTTTTACAGGTCTTGTCATTGCTTCTTCACAAAGTTTGTCGTGGAGGCCGGCAGCGTGAGTAAACCTTAACCCTTGGATACGCAGATGCTTAGCACTACGCTACTCTTTGAAACCTTCGTTACATATAGATTTTATAAAGGCTTCAAAGAAAAGTAAGGCGCTTTGCTCCAACTACTCATCCCAGGAAGTTGACTAACTGCTGTGCCATTATCGCCATATATTATCAATATCATGGTAATAGTGACACAACTGTAACACAACCTCGTGAGATGCGCAACAGGTGCGAAGTGCCACGCTCCTCTTTGAAGCCTGCAACAGTCTATGCATGTTTAAGGTTTTGAGGAAGAGCATAGTGCACAGCACCGGCGTACCCAGGGTTGTGTTTCACGTTGTCGCTACGACAAACTTCGGGGAGACGCAGTGAAAAGGCACCTTTGTGATAGGGCAATATCACCTTAGATGCAGCGACAAGGTACCTTTGTGATAGGGACATATCACCTGAAACAAAGCGACAAGGTACCTTTGTGAAAGGGACATACCACCTTAAACGCATCGATAAAGTCACTTTGTGATAGAGACATATCACCTGAAACAAAGCGACAAGGTACCTTTGTGGAAGGGACATACCACCTTAAACGCAGCGATAAAGTCACTTTGTGATAGGGACATACCACCGTAGACGTGTCGACAATCGCCGGGTTTTGGAAGCGTTTAAATTAGCTTTGTAGCTGGGTTCAAGTTCTTTAGACGACTCCCATCTGTTAATGTTTTGTTGTCACTGCGTTTAAATATTAATTTTGAAGAACTTATACGAGGTGACAACGTTTGTAGATCTGCAAGCGTCTAAATTGGCTGTGTCGCTGGGTTCGAGTTCTTTAGACGACTCCCATCAGTTAAAGGTTTTTTGTCACAGCGTTTAGAAATTTCTTAGAGTGTACATCGAAAAAACATGAAGTACATTTCTACTTTTTATGGTTTCATTTTCAATCATACAACGGGCCAGAAATGACATTTCTAAAACGGAATGACGGAGCAAACAAAATGGCGGCGAAATCCTACACGTTTGACAACCAAACTGTAACCAATCTGGGTGACAAGGGGGTGAGGTCGGAATCTAGAGAGCGACAGGGAGTGTCCATACTGTATGTTACTACTAATATATATACTTTGCCATTACTAAACCTCCACCTTCCGTCCGTCAGCTCTCCGTATGTCTGTCTATCAGCGGGCTGTATATCATGAACATGAACAGTAATAGGTAGATAGTTAAAATGTTCACACAATGTGTATTTCTAATGCCCTGCCGTTATAACAACAAATCATCATTACAGCTCATATACGTCCCCACCGAGGGGCTCGAGCCTACCCTGAATCAGGGCGATTAGGCCTTAGTCGACCACGCGGGCCCAGTGCGGGTTGGTCGACTTCACACACAACCTTCGAGTTTCTTCGCAGGCGTGTGCAGGTTTCCTCACGATGTTTTCCTTCACCGTTAAAGCAATCGGTAAGTATGTACGTAAGTTTTTGAAAAACTCATTGGTACATTGGCCGTCCAGATTTGAACCCGGTACCTCTGGTTAGATAGACCGAGTCGTTACCGGTTGAGCCACCGACGCTAACAACAAATACTTAACAAATATTTGAAAAAGTGAAAAATAAAGGGATACAAAAAAAAATGTATGTATGTAATATTTCTTTCACCGTTTGTCCGTATGGTTCCCGGCTAAGAATAGGACCATCCCATCTCTTCCAATGGGTGTCGTAAGAGGCGACTAAGGGACTTAAAACCGGAGGATGGGCAGCAGCGTCTTTCCGTGCATGCAACACACCTGCAATCAAACTGCGATCGCCAACCCGCCTGCCAAGCGTGGCGATTACGGCAAAACCCCCCAATGAATCTCACACCCAGAAAACGGCCCCTAGTCCCCGGCAGCTCCGCTATTCCTGGCTCCGGTAGCAGTCATGGTAACGGCGGGGTAGGGGGTGCGAAGAATCCCCGGCAGATGCCAGGCTACCAAACCCAACGACCTTTGGCCCTGGCAACCTACAACACGCGCACACTGCGGACTGACGAGAAACTTGCAGAACTCGAAGAAGTATTGAGCAGGTTACGGTGGGATATCATAGGTTTATGTGAAGTCCGAAGAGAGGGAGAGGACACCATGATCCTTAAATCCGGAAACCTGCTCTATTTCCGGGAGGGCGACCAACAGTCCCAGGGTGGTGTCGGGTTTCTCGTCCACAAGTCCCTCATTAACAATGTGGTCCAAATCGTGAGCGTTTCGACAAGGGTAGCATACCTTATACTCAGAATCACCAAACGGTATTCGATGAAGGTCATACAGGTATACGCGCCGACTACGGAACACTCCGACGACGAGGTAGAGAGTATGTACGAGGACATCTCTACAGCCTTACATAGCACCAGGACCCATTATACCGTTGTTATGGGGGACTTTAACGCGAAACTGGGCAAACGAAGCGATGGTGAGCTGAGAGTGGGGCAATTTGGATATGGAGTAAGAAATGCACGTGGCCAGATGCTGGCCGACTTTATGGAGAAGGAGAGCCTCTTTATGATGAACTCCTTCTTTAAAAAGTCAAAACAGCGGAAGTGGACATGGTTGCATCCCAATGGCGTAACAAAAAACGAGATAGACTTCATCTTGTCGACAAGGAGGCAAATATTCAATGATGTCTCCGTGATCAATTCAGTCAAAACAGGAAGTGATCACCGGATGGTCAGAGGCACATTGAATCTAAAGACCAAGCTAGAAAGATGTCGACTGATGAAGTCTACGCTCCGACCAGCGCCCATCCAGCTCCAAAACCCCGAGAGCTTTCAGCTCGAGCTGCACAATCGTTTCGAATGCCTAGAAGACTGCGAGAATGTGGACGATTATAATGACAGGTTCGTGGAAATTGTTCAAACGGTCGGGTCTAAGTTTTTTAAAACTTGCCGTTCAAACAGAACCAAAAAAATCTCCGACTTCACCAGTAACCTCATGGAACAAAGACGCAGACTGGTTTTGCAGTCCTCTGAAGACGCTACTCAGTATCGGCAACTAAACAGGCAGATCTCTAAGTCCCTAACTCGCGATTTACGCCAATATAATACAAATTGTATTAAAGAGGCGATTGAGCACAATAAAGGCTCAAAAGTGTTCGCGAGAGATCTGTCTGTTGGACAAAGCCAACTGACCAAGCTGAAGACTGAGGACGGCAGGACCATATCGTCTAAGACTGAGTTGCTGGAAGAAGTTGAGAAGTTCTACGGACAATTGTACACGACCACACGTTTGCCTGTCAGTGATCTGGCTGAAGACCCAAGAGCCAGACTAACCCGACACTATACCGAAGATATCCCGGACGTCAGCCTGTACGAGATTAGAATGGCTCTCAAACAGCTCAAGAACAACAAGGCACCGGGTGATGATGGAATTACGGCTGAACTTCTGAAAGCAGGTGGATCACCGGTACTAAAAGCTCTTCAGAAGTTATTTAATTCCGTTATACTCGAGGGACAAACGCCTAAGGCATGGCACAGAAGTGTGGTCGTGCTTTTCTTCAAAAAGGGCGACAACACCCTGCTGAAGAACTACCGACCCATCTCACTTCTGAGCCATGTCTACAAGCTGTTTTCGAGAGTCATTACGAATCGTCTCGCACGCAGGTTTGACGACTTCCAGCCTCCCGAACAAGCCGGTTTCCGAAAAGGCTTTAGCACCATAGACCACATTCATACGCTGCGGCAGATTATACAGAAGACCGAAGAGTACAATCAGCCACTATGCTTGGCGTTTGTGGACTATGAGAAGGCCTTTGATTCAGTCGAAACCTGGGCTGTGCTACAGTCTCTCCAGCGGTGCCAAATTGACCATCGATACATCGAGGTGTTGAAGTGTCTGTATGAAAACGCCACCATGTCGGTTCGCCTCCAAGACCAGAACTCGAAACCTATCCAGTTGCAGCGAGGGGTGAGACAGGGAGACGTTATATCTCCGAAACTGTTCACCGCCGCCCTGGAAGATGTTTTTAAGCTTCTGGACTGGGGTGGACTCGGCATCAATATCAACGGCGAGTACATATCCCACCTCCGATTCGCTGATGATATCGTGGTCATGGCTGAGACTATGGAAGACTTAAGCACAATGCTCGATGGCCTCAGTAAGGTCTCTCAACAAGTGGGTCTTAAAATGAACATGGACAAGACGAAAATAATGTTAAATGTCCGTGTCGCACCCACTCCTCTAAAGGTTGGAGACTCTACACTGGAAGTTGTTGACGAATATGTATACCTGGGACAAACAGTCCAGTTAGGTAGGTCCAACTTCAAGAAAGATATCAATCGACGAATCCAACTCGGCTGGGCAGCGTTCGGGAAGCTTCGCAATATCTTCACGTCCCAAATACCGCAGTGTCTCAAGACTAAGGTCTTTGACCAGTGTGTGTTGCCAGTGATGACTTACGGAACTGAGACATGGTCGCTTACTATGGGCCTCATAAGAAGGCTCAAGGTCACCCAAAGGGCAATGGAGCGTGCTATGCTCGGAGTTTCTCTGCGTGATCGAATCAGAAACGAGGAGATCCGCAGGAGAACTAAAGCAACCGACATAGCTCACAGAATCGCTAAACTGAAGTGGCAGTGGGCAGGGCACATAGCTCGTAGAACAGATGGCCGATGGGGCAGTAAAGTTCTCGAGTGGCGACCGCGCACCGGAAAACGTAGCGTAGGCAGGCCTCCCACGCGGTGGACCGATGACCTGGTGAAGGTCGCGGGAAGCCGATGGATGCGGGCAGCGCAGGACCGGTCGTCGTGGAAATCCTTGGGGGAGGCCTTTGTCCAGCAGTGGACGATTTGTGGCTGATATGATGATGATGATGATGATGAATATTTCTTTGGCACGCTCTGTAGCCTAACCGGCTTGATGGATTTTGGAGTGCGAGATGTCGTTACATTCATCTTGATCCCGTGAGCACAGATAAGATACTAGTTATCCTGCCACGTACCAATGTGTTTTCGAATTTCGATATCGTATGTACGTTTATCCGACGCTCTTATACGGTGAAGGTAAACATCGTGAGGAAACCTGCACACGCCTGCAAAGGAACTCGAAGGTTGTGTGTGAAGTCGACCAATCCGCACTGGGCCCGCGTGGTCGACTAAGGCCCGATCGCCCTAATTCAGGATAGGCTCGAGCCCCTTCGTGGGGACGTATACATGAGCTGATATGAGTGACATGACATAGGATAGGTACATTTTACCCAACTGGTCAAAAAAGAGGGGTTAAGTTTTTATGCAACCGAGTTTTTAATTTTTAATTGATTGATTATTTTGTTACTATCACACACAACACAACCCTCTGGATCTCAAAAGATTTTTTTTTTGCATTCTGCGATTATAAAAAAAAACTCGAATGACAAGTTTCTGCTGTACCCAATGCAAAAAAAAATCATGTGTCTATGGATCCGCAGTTTATTATATGTCTCGATCACTCAGAATAACTATTATGTTAACTTTCATTGTGAGATAATTAAAGATTTATACCTAACTGGCCAAAAAAGAGGGCTTAAGTTTTAATGCAGTCGAGTTTTTAACTTTTATTTGATTCGTTTAGTTATATTTGAGGTATTTTTTCTATCTTAAAAACGGTAATATACAAACAACAAACCAAGTGTAATTATAGAACTAATTTAAAAATAAAACAACAAACATAAAAAAGGCCAAGTGTGAGTCGTAGCGTAGGTACTCGCGCCAAGAACTCCGAAGTGAATGAAAATAAAAGCATTTTTCTGTCGCTTGCGTTTATGTCTTTTATGTGATATGTTATAGGACGTGTCGTGTTTTCGTATAATTTAGAAATCTTTAAGACGAGAGTGAATAGGCACTCCAGCCAAACGCACCCAAATTTTACATAAAAAATTGGCCTTCCTTAGATTTAGAGTCCTTCGATCGAGACGGTAACAGCTTTGGACTAACATCGCTTTCTTTGTGATTTCAATTTGAAGAAATAGAAGCTATTACTTCGCAACTACATAATATTTATCACAGGAGCTATCTTAATCGCGTATTTCGCGTGCGCCACTGCCAGGAAGCTAACCTGCCATGAATGAACAAGGACATCACAACATAACAATAAAACCCAAGGCCAAGCTTGTAGGAACGAAAATTGGGCAAGTAAAAGTGACTGTGAAATATACAGACCGGATGTATAAACGCATTCATTTTTAAAAGATTTTAATTAACTTGCAATGTATGTATGTATGTATGTATGTGTGTTTGTACGGGTGAAATCTTGGAAGTCAAATTTGACCCACTTCTCGGTTTCCGATAAGCTGAAATTTTGCATGCATATGCATATCGCGTGACAATGCAATATTAAAAGCTTGTACCTAAAAGTTTTTAGGTTTATTGAAAATTATTCATTGTAACATAACTTATATATTTTTGGGCACCTGGTTTTTAAATGAAAATATAGGCCACTTTAAGAAACTAATTTGAATAATTTTTTGATCACTGTTTTTTTTACATTTTCCAAATGGTAAAAAGTGATGACGTCACATGCCCAAATAGTATAAAAAACGGCCCTAGTACTACTATCAATTGACGATTATGAAATGCATTTAGATATTCAGTGTTAATAAATTACTTTTTAGCTGAGCTTTTTAGGTACAGTATACAATCGATATTAATAACTTTTTTAATCACTGTTTTATTCGATCTTTTAAATGTTGAAAAGTGATGACGTCACAGGTCCAAATAGTATGAAAAAAACTTGACGATAATAAAATGAAGTTAGATATTTTAGTGTTAATATACGGTCGTCGTGGAGATCCTCGGGGGAGGCTTAGTTCCAGCAGTGGACTTCCTTCGGCTGATATGATGATGATATTATACTTTAATTTTAACAGTATGAAATCGTTATTTATCCAAATGTTTTTCTTTTTATTATTTACATGCCTTGTAAAAAACTAAAAGGCTGATATGACAGTTGTACCCAAATCGCCGCGGACAGAGGTCAGGGGCGCCGCGAGCTAACTACTTACTGAGTTCGCAAAATACTTTGCAGGTAACACGAGGTTTTCTTTATGAAGATTTAACTATTTTTTTCCACGAAGACCAAAGGTTCTTTTCAATTTTCCATGCCCATATAAACTTTGTTTCTGACTTTCTATTGCATAATGGCTCCGTAATGGTTGGATCAACGTCTAAGCGCTCATATTTTTGTCTCAAAAATCGATAATATAAGAATAAATGCATACTAAGAATTTTTTTATGATATCAATGGTCTTAAACAATGAAATGTCCAACGGGCGCCGCGCCGTGAAAAGCATTGAAGAATTATTACTAGCGTAGTAATAATTCTTCATTGGTGAAAAGTTACTAATTATGAAATGCGGCGAAGTTGATTTTTTTAAAGTTTAAAAAAAGTTGGCTAAGATAAGGCGAAGGCCAGCTACCAGTGACCAGTCCTCATAGCCTCGAAGACGACGTCATTTTTAAATTGCGCATATAGGTCCTTAATTACTTTACCTACCTATCAAAATTGTAACCTTACTAAAAATGGATATGTAAGTATTAGTTACTTTATAATTGTACAAATTTTGTTATTTTTAATTACAAGAGTTTGAAACAGCCTAAGGCGGTATTATTACAGATTTTCGTTATTTTTGACGTCAATTGCTCCTAAACGATAGAAAACCCATGAAAAAAATGCCCTTACTGTTGATGATGTTCCTTAAAGTCAAAAGCTATTAGAAACACGATTGAGCAGTTTTGGCTCGATACCAAAAAAAAAACCAAAGATAGGTCTACACTAATATTTTCAAGTATAAATTTTGAAAAATATACAAAAATATTTGTTATGATAATACAAAATGAGTAATGTTATTATTTTTTATACTTTCATTGTAGTTTTTGATTGAAATGAAAAACCCTTGGAAAAAGTGAAAAAGTTTGGTTATTTTCTTGACTCTTTACACGTAAAGAAAATGACAGATCGAGACAACTGTTCCTATCAATACCTCGTCTTAATCACAGGGCCACCACGATACAGGCATTGCCTCTCAGGCATTGCCTAGAGTGTACTGTAAGTAAACATTTCTAAGTTAGCTTATTCCGAGCAAAGATTTATCATTATCATTACTTTCAGCAGCCCCGCCTAACGATACGCACAACTGACCAGTAAACCCAAGACTAGCAGACTATCTGCCGCCAAGCAACAATGTTAACAGAATTTCATGTGCTCCGACATGCGAGGATAAGATAGCCAGTTCCCCACATTGCGTTGGGGGATCTCGGTAAGCCCGCTTCCATCTTCAGCACTATCGTCACTTACCATTAGGTGCGATTTTTAGGGTTCCGTACCCAAGGGGTAAAAACGGGACCCTATTACTAAGACTTCGCTGTCCGTCCTTCCGTCTGTCTGTCTGTCTGTTTGCTGTATTTCATTACATGAACTGTGATAGCTAGACAGTTAAAATTTTCACAGATGATGTATTTCTGTTGCCGCTATAACAACAAACACTAAAAATTTGAAAAAGTGAAAAAATAGGGGGGTCTCCATACAAAAAAACGCATTTTTTTATAAGTGAAGAAATTAGCCCCATCTGGTATGGTGGTGCGGAACCCTTTGTACTAGCGCCATCTAGTATGATGGTACGGGACCCTATGTGTGCAATTCCGACTCGCACTTGGCCGGTTTTTTCTTTTTTAATAAGAATTTGTGTGCGTTTGATTGAATGCACCTCCCGTGATGGTAAGTGCTAAGGCAGCCGAGGGTGTAACACGCAAGCTAACATCTATTCACTTTCGTCTTAAAGATTCCTAAATTTTACAAGTCGGAAAACACAGACGCCGGCAGGGAATTCCACTCCTTGGCGATCCGCATGATGAACGATGAAACAAAACAATGATGACTTACCAAGAGTTAATAAAAATAATAAGAGCGCTTTTTTTAAATTTCGAGACAAAAATAGGTAGAGCGTAGGCAGGCCTCCCACGCGGTGGACCGACGACCTGGTGAAGATCGCGGGAAGCCGATGGATGCGGGCAGCGCAGGACCGGTCGTCGTGGAAATCCTTGGGGGAGCCCTTTGTCCAGCAGTGGACGATTTTTGGCTGATATGATGAGACAAAAATAATTGTAAGTGCTTCTTATCCCGGGACGGAATACCCTACGAGTGCGCCTTT
The DNA here is from genome assembly GCA_947284805.1 of Coleophora flavipennella. Classification (NCBI taxonomy): domain Eukaryota; kingdom Metazoa; phylum Arthropoda; class Insecta; order Lepidoptera; family Coleophoridae; genus Coleophora; species Coleophora flavipennella. Next base: position 7,123,994 of record OX369254.1, on the reverse strand, counting down.
CGTTTTGCTGATTTTACGCACTGTTTCGATCTTACTGGCTATCAAATATCCATTCGCATTGATAATTTATTGTAATGATTGATTGACAACTGAACCACATATTGAGAACAAAAGTGATTTCATGAAGGACCAACGTTCAGCTTTCATGGTATGAGCACAAGTATCTGATCAAAATAGCCTTTTGAATGGAGACCTGAAAGCCGTGGCGTTCACTATGGCAACCATTCCTTTCACGTTCTCAGGGCCATTTCTATTCCCTAGATTAATTCGGGCAACATCCCTTAAATTTTCCGTTTCGCATTTATCCACTTGGCTAGTTCTCTCATATTTCATGAAGTATTGTTAAACAATATCACACTTCATTTAACATTCATTCATTAAAATACGATTTTTTTTTATCGTTTGTCGGTGGCCAGTGATCAATAAATTAAATATCAAGTATCGAAATTATATTGTGTTGTAACGCGGTAACGCTATTATTCGTTTTTCTTTCATCCGACCTATTTCTTTTCATCTACCTATTTGTTCTATTAAACATGCGCTGGCACTTAACAATATGTCATCTATGTGACATGAGATTCAAAACCGAAACTCATTCCATCTTTCAATATTATTTGTCTTTCCTACTTAGTACTAAAACAAATAAAAATAAAATAACACATAAAAACTGCTGCTTTCTTTAAAGACCCATGGGTCTTTTATCTCAAAATATAGTTGAACTTGCTAAACACGTTAAAAAACCGACTTCCATCCAAACAACTTAGTAAATTTTGGCATTATTATTTTTGGTTTTTGTTGATTTTCTCATAAAGTGCTACACCGATTTTAATAAAATTTATATGGGATCACACGGGAAGCACTAGCTTTCAAATAAAAAAAGAATCATAAAAATCGGTTAAACCAGTCAGAGGTAACACACATAAAAAAAACATACAGTCGAATTGAGAACCTCCTCCTTTTTGGAAGTCGATTGAAAATAATAATTTTAAGCACGTACGGTTAATACCCACGCTCTTAATAACCTTAATTACACCGTACCCGTCGAGCTACAGTGTCTGTAATAATTAAAAAAAAATTGAAAGACCAACTTGGGATCGCAGTTACCTAGTAGTGCCGACTTATAACATAATCTCCAAAAATCTAATGTTACACGTTGTTGATGATGATAGCGGCCACCTGTGAAAATACCTGAGAAATAAAAATAAGTGGATTAATGTCATCATCATCATATAAGCCGAAAGACGTCTACTGATGAACAAAGCCTCCCTTAAGGATCCTCCCTCGACGGCCGGTCCTGGGACCTGCCCTGCCCGTATGCAGCCTAATAATCCATTAATCCCCACCGAGGGGCTCGAGCCTAACCTGAATTAGGGCGATCGGGCCTTAGTCGACCATGCGGGCCCAATACGGGTTGGTCGACTTCACACACCACCTTCTTCGCAGGCGTGTGCAGGTTTCCTCACGATGTTTTCCTTCACCGTAAGAGCGTCCGATAAATGTACATATGAAATCGAAATTCAAAAACACGTGGGTACGTGGCAGGATTCGAACTACGGCCTTCCGGACAGGAGGTAGCGGCCCTAACCGTTACGCCACAGACGCTCTAAACTAAACAAACTAAAATAATTTTTCGTCGTTTTTGTTTAATATTTTACTCATAATTATTTAAGATAATAATGTAGGTAAGTAATGTTATTATTAATATCATTAATTATATATATACAACAATGAATCCCTGTTAAGGGAAGTGTATTCATAGCACATACAAACGTAATAAACCACCGACACAGATATAAGTGTCTATATAACGAGTTTACACAATAACTTAATAATGTTGTTAAGGGAAGTGTATTCATAGCACATACAAACGTAATAAACCACCGACACATATAAGTGTCTATAACGTGTTTACACAATAACTTAATAATGTTGTTAAGGGAAGTGTATTCATAGCACATACAAACGTAATAACTAATAAACCACCGACACATATATAAGTGTCTATAACGTGTTTACACAATAACTTAATAATATTGTTGAGAGAAGTGTATTCATAGCACATACAAACGTAATAACTAATAAACCACCGACACATATATAAGTGTCTATAACGTGTTTACACAATAACTTAATAATATTGTTGAGAGAAGTGTATTCATAGCACATACAAATGTAACAAACCACTGAAACAGTTAAAAGTGTATATAACGTGTTCACACAATAACTTAACCTTTCAATTTGATTGATTAATATTAAAATAAGAACCAAACTACGTTTGCATGTAGCCTGCTAGGGTGGCTCGCACGGACACTAACCTTAACACTGATTTTTGGCGGCAAAACTTAATTAAGATAAGGGTACTTAGCCAAGGGGGCTCTGATAATGAACTAACTACTACCAACTAAAAAGAGTCCTACAAAGTTGGAGCCAGTCAGGTATCGAACCCGCTACCACCTAATGTGAAGCGAGTGGAGTAAGCACTGCTCCATAGAGGCATTCAAGATTTCTAGTTTATACGAATCGGGAAACACAGAAATGATGATCGATGAAGCAAAATTATGATGATGCTTACCAATAGTGGTTAAAAATAATAATAAAGCGCTTTTTTAAACTTTTGCGACAAAAATGGACAAAAATGGTGGTACTCTGGGGGGTTCTGAAAATGACCTACCTACCACCAACTAAAAAGAGTTACAAAGTTGGAATCGAACACGCCTACAGCCTAATGTGAAACGAGTGGAACCACTGCTCCACGGAAGCGGTTAGGTTAGAATATAGCGAGCAATACAGTGACTCAGAATCACTCACTCCTATACTTATCTATATAAAGGGATCATAGGCGAATATGCGCATTATTAGAGCGAGCGTTAGAGTTGAAGACTAGTCGAGGGACGCGGGGGCGGAGGTAGGTGCCCAGTACCAGTACCCACGACTGAACGACGACGTTGAGGCCCGGAGCTCCCAAATAGCAAGCTGCGACTTGGCTGGCATGAGTGTAATTCAGCAGAGTCGGATTAAGCAGGCAGTTATCTAGGAAAACGTGATTTAATATCACAATTAGAAAAACCACATAGACGAAAAAAATCTTCCTTATTTTATCTGCTTTCCAAAAAATAACAAGAAATTAAAGAAAAAAATAAAAACTAATTATACCTAAATTAATATTTCTGTAAAAAGGGTACATTAGATCCTACACTGAATAATTGTAAAAAAAGAGATGATGACATTCATGATTTTTTTCTGGTTCTTATATTTCGATACGCATGGAAGTCAAGAGATTTGAATGCTATTGAAAAAATACGAACTTAGGTTTTTTCATACAAAGTTGTCGAAGAAAATGTATGAGATTCAATACAACCTTTTGGTGACCCATTTTTTTGTGTTTTATAAAATTTGTTCCAACTTTTACACCTTTTTCTATAGCTGATGAAATAAGAAAGTTTTTTCTTGTATTTTTCTGGCTTAACTATAATTATGTTGATTTTTTTACCAAACTGACTTCAAAGTCTGGCAGAGATGAGCATTGACAATAGGCCAACAACTTGTATCTCTTAGTTAAGTTTTGTTATAAACATAAAATAGCGGTTAATTTAATCTTAAGTTAGAATACAGTGCTTTGGAAGTTTTCTGTAAGCTGTATTTTTCCTGAATAAATAAATAAATAAAATAAATGTTCCATACGTTTCGATTTTAAGATTTTGAAAATCGAAACGCAAATATTTTGAAAACCGTGGACATTCGCGGAACATACATGGAGGTGTTTTGAATAACCATTGAGGTCAGTCAATGATTTTTCGTTTGATCCATTTGAATCCCTGTATTCACTCGCGAGCGTATAATCCCAAAAAGGTATAAAACCCGGAAGGCCTAACTTTGAATAGAAATTAAATCATTAATTTAATCATTATTCACAAGATAATAAATCATAAACAAAACGTTAATTCAACATTAATAAAATAAATAAAAGCAATAATTTTATGGAAGGCCTAACTTTGAGTAGAAATTAAATCATTAATTTAATCATTATTCACAAGGTAATAAATCATAAACAAAACGTTAATTCAACATTAATAAAATAAAATAAATAAAAGTAATAATTTCATTACAATACAGTACAAAGAAAAGAGGGTGCCGAGTTTTAACCCTCGCGAGTGTATTATGTATATCTGTTTTCTTGAATTCGGGATGTACCACTACAATTTTTACCCCAAATGCGACTGCTTCAAACAAAGGCTTATTATTTCAATCTTAGTTTAGATAAATTAACTATCCAGATCTATTCTAGAGAAACAATATTTACCATAGCTTGTTGACACAACACAAACATCAAACCATCAACGAAATTTATCTATTAGAATATGATAGAACACACATCAAAATAGAAGTAAATTAAGGGCGAATTCTTAATCCGTCTACACGTGTCACTTATGAAAAAATCGTCCGGGGGATAATTTGGCAGAAAATTCTGGGAAAGTCTATAAAGTAATAGTTCTCACTGGTTATTCCTAGATCAGTACCCATACATCTCCTAATCTGTTTATACACGACTGCCCACAAAAAAGGAGTGTATTATTTTCAGGTCTAATGTATGTATGTATGTTTCTTTATTCCACGATATCTTTTAAACGGCATGATTGATTTTAGAGAGCGAGGTTTGGTTAGATTTGTCTTGGTCCCGTGAATGACATAGGAGACATTTTAACCGACTACACAAAAAATAGGGATAATGTTTTCATGTATTCGTGTTTTTATTAAATTTTTATTTTTATTTCCTAACCATATGGGAACTTAAATAGGTATTGAAATAATAGCGGTCAAGAATTACATCACAGATAACTATACTATGTTGCGATGACTTTATCAATGTTATGCATGTTGCACCGTTAATTGAATTCAAAAGAAGGTAGGTAAACCTGTTTTTTTCCTATGAGGAACTTCATGACAAACGTTGCTATTTTTAATAGTATCTGTACAGTTGGAAAACAGTTCCGAACTACGTCTTTGTACCTCTAGTTAAACGTTCGCTTCAGTTAGAATTAGGCGTACCGGGGAAATTGGAGCGAACTTGAAATAAGTGAGGTGGTTCGGGGCCCGTGTGGGTGGTCGCGTCTCTATCGCAACGAGCTCGCGCCTCCTATCGCCATGGTTACTGAGCCGCAGTTCACAGGCAGCGAGGCTCGACGCACCGAGTGCGGCCCTGGGTGGCCTTGCAATGGAACGGGGAGGGCAATAGCCGCGTCTACTTGCAAGCGACTATCAATTCCTTCGCCAACGGCCAACGTTTCTGACGACGATCTAACGCGAGTTTTCCGTGTTTAATGAGTACCAGAGAGTGAATTTTTCAAGGCCGCAAATGTTTCATCTGCACTGCCATTGTTCGTAAACATTAGTTGAGATGGAATGTGTCAGCGGTTTTTGCGATTTTCTGGTTTTGAGCGCTAGGGGTTTCAGTGGGTTTGTCTATTTTGTTACATTACAAACATAATGGGTAGGTAACCAGAAATTGGGGATATAAACACAGATAAATATTCTGACACTTGACTCTATTATCAATTAATCAAATGCATATAATGAAAAAAAAAATTCGAGCGAGACCTACAGTACTCGCATATGATGTGTAACATGTGACAAAATACTTTAGGTTAGTCAGATTTGATGACGATATTGTACCTGGGTGGCGGATCTGACAGTAACGAAAAAAACCGACCAAGTGCGAGTCGGACTCTCGTAAAGTAGAGTTCCGCGCTTTCGCGACTTCCTGTTACACATTTCCGTCCCATGTTACACATTTCCGTCCCATTTCACGAAATCACTGCCACAAATTGCAGGAAAGCGAGAGCAAAGATGTTACACATCAAAAAAGAAAGGACGGCAAAGATACGGCAGACTAGGCTGTATGGTCATAGATACCTTTGCCTTTTCCGCGCTTTTAAAGCCTGAAAAAAGGACGGCAAAGATACGGCAGACTAGGCTGTATGGTCATAGATACCTTTGCCTTTTCCGCGCTTTTAAAGCCTGAAAAAACGCGACTTCCTGTTACACATTTCCGTTCCATGTTACACATTTCCGTCCCATTTCACGAAATCACTCCCACAAATTGCAGGAAAGCGAGAGCAAAGATGTTACACATCAAAAATGCAAACGCGAGTCTGATTTGTACACCCAGGGTACCACACAGATGGGCATGAAACCCAAAAAATATCGAGTACAGCAATGATATTAATACTTACTATATCATGACGTGTTTGTTAGTTTGTTACCTTTTCACGCCTCAACACCAAGGTGATGGTCAAGACCAATCTTGATGAAATTTGGCATGCAGGTAGCCTGCGCCACGAGGAAGGACATAGGCTACTTTTTATCTCGTAAAAATACGAGTAGCATATTCTGATGCAGTTCCTGAGGGAAATGAAAAATACTCTTTTTTGGTTAATTTCTTTAACATCGCAACGGAAAAATGGAATGTCGTGATTTTTTGCACATAGGCAGTTGAGGGAGTGGGAAAAAACATAATTTACTAATAAGCACATCCTGACATAGTTCCCGAGGGATCTAGGAAAAATTAATTTCCACGCTCGCGCACGTCAGCGTCGCAACCACAGAAATCGGAATAATATCGCAACGAAGCAACGGATCGAAGTGTTTTTTTTAAAGTGAAAACTTCTTTAGCGGCGTTGTGCACTTTTTTTGTAATGGGTAAAAAATGGTAAACTCGCGTCAGGACACGTGACCTGATCGAAAATTCGTAAAACGGATGGAGTTGATTTTTTGTTGATTTTTCTGAGATATAAACTTTTAATGTAATATAAATTGTCATGTTTGTGTACGATAGCGCAATAAATAAATGTTGTATTCTACCACATAAATGATAGTACTTTTATACTGATAATCAAAGCAATTCGTGCAAAATTATTCCCTAACCATTCCAAAATATCAAAAATGCACAACGTTAATATTCAAGTTTTCACTTCTGCCGGCACTCGCGGAGTGCAACCCGTTTTACATTTTTTTATATATAGAACTAGCCGTCCGCCCGCGCCCGAGTTGTTTTCGATTTTCCTGTGGGAATAAGACGTGATCCCAGGGTATAAAGCAGCCTATGTTCTATTCCAGGACATAAACTATATGTGTGCCAAGTTTCATCCCGATCCGCCAATGGTTGAAAAGTGAAAGAGTAACAAACATCCATACATACAAACTTTCACATCCTACTATTCCTACTAATATTATAAACTAGCCGTCCGCCCGCGGCTACGCCTGCGAATTTTCCCGTAGGGATAAGACGTTTTCCAGGGGAAAAAGTAACCTATGTCATATTCCAGGACCTAACCTATATGTGTGCCAAGTTTCATCCCGATCTGTCCAGTGGTTGAAGCGTGAAAGAGTAACACAGATCTACACATACATCCATAACAAACTTTCACATGTATAATATTTCTAGGATGTGAAATATTATAAATGTAAAAGTTTGTATGTATTGCAGTAGTGTAGATACCCACTCTTAGATATTCACTGAAAATAGGATCTTTTCTACCAAGTTGATCTTCTTAGAAAAGTCCCCATAATTAATACTTTTTATTTTGTTGCTTTTGATAGTCACAGACTGGTAACACTGACTAGCCTATAGTTAGACGTTGTTCCTCTTTTGGGCTAGTCTTGTAGTGATGGCCAGTAAAAAGGATGGATCCCTTCGTTTCTGTTTGGATGCACGTAAACTTAATGACGTAACAGTAAAATATTCATATCCGATACCTCGTTGAAATTCCATCTTTGACAATTTAAAAGGAACTCAGTACCTCACTTCTCTTGACCTTTCTAGCGCTTACTGTCAAATTCCACTTGAGAATAGCGACGGCTCTACCAACTCTAACCCTTTGGACACCAGTAACTCATGCCAAAAAACAGCATTTATTGTTCCCAACCGCGGCTTGCTCGAATTCAAACGGATGCCTTTTGGTTTATCCAATGCTGGTGCCAAAATACAACGTTTAGTTGACAGTCTTTTCTCTCATCAATTTGGCGATAGTCTTCGCATATTTACTAATTACTAATCGCCACAGATTCCTTTTCTCTACATATTGAAATTGTAAATAAAGTTAATGATGCCTTAAAAGAATGATCTATGATCTTCATACCGACCCTAACAAGCTCCTATGTATTCAAAATTTCCCCATCCCAAATACAGCCAAACAACTTCGTGGATTTATAGTTTATTGATGTTCATACTATAGGCGATTGGTTTCAGACTTCTCCTCAATCATTGCTCCTATGACCTACCGCCTTATTAGGAAACAGGAAAGGTATAGATTCCATAGAATGGAACGAAGACGCACAAGCTTCATTTGAACTTTTGAAAAGTGCTCTCACACCTACACCTGTATTACCGCGTCCCGATTATAACCTCTCCTTCAAACTTCATTGCGACGCTTCATCTGTCGGCATCTACGAATAGCCGGCATAGGTAGCGTTATTACAAAAAAATTCAGAAAGAAACTTTAGTACCACGGAACGTAAATTACTAGGCCTTGTCGACTCAATTTGTCATTTCCGTCCATACATCGATGGGGCGAAATTTACAGTAGTCACGGACCACTTTAGCCTCAAATGGCTGAAAACTTTAAACAATCCCTCTGGTCGCTTAGCTAAATGGGCTATGGAAATCTCTCAATATAACTTTGATGTCTGTCATCGACAAGGTAAACTCCACATCGTTCCAGACCCTCTGTCTAGAATCTCAATAGATCTTATCTCTTACTCAGGTGGTGTTCAAAATACAACCGACCTATGGTATTCCAAAATTTTTTCAGGTTGCCAGAAAAAATCCCAAAATTATAAAAATTATTTTACTGAAAATAATGTCTTATACAGGCTTTGCAAATCAAAAAATAAATTACAACATAATGATTGGTAAATAGTTATTCCTCGCGAACTAACTCGTAGATTCTTGTATTAAAGAATCACATGATATTATTGACGCGGTCCATCCAGTTGTTTTCAAAACTTATCATTAGCTACGCAGATTAATTCTTCTGGCATAATATGCATAAGGATGTAATCAATTTTATTGAAAATTGTGACAAGTGTATAGTTTATAAATACACCAATTTCCAACCTCATGGTCACATGACCAACAAAAAAATCGTCAGAATACCAATGCACTCTATCTATAGACATTATCGGTCCACTCCCCAAAGCATACTCTGGTCATGTATACATTTTATCTATAGTCGATGTCTTTACTAAATTTTGTTGGTTACATCCATTACGCACATCCACTACTAAGACGGTCACTTCATTTTTAGAATCAGAAATATTCTTAAAGCATGGTACGCCCTGCATCATTATTTGCGATAACGCAACCATTTTTAAAAGTAAACAATTTACTGACTTTTGTGTGAAAAACATAACATCCCAAAAATCTTCTCTAATGCCTACTATACTCCTTAATCTAATAGGTACAGTAAAGCGGTATAATCAAACCATCTAAACATGCCTATCTTTTTTAGACGACCAAGACCAACGTTCGTGGTCAAAACACTTACCTCGTGTTCAACTCTTTCTTAATAGCTCAGTTAACGTAGCTACGGGTTTATACCCCTTATTTCCTCGACACTGATAGAGATATTATTATTGATGGCAAACTTCAAACTGTTCGTTCATCTCCACCAAATAATTTGGAAGATTTAGTTATTGATCTCAGACATCTTCATCAGCGTGCAGGACGCGGTGACAACCGGAACGCTTCCAGATACAACCTAAGACGTAAACAAGTGGTATTCAGACCCGGCGACATCGTTTGGCGCAAAAATTTCTGTCAGTCAAACGCAGCAAACTTATTCTCTGCTAAACTAGCTCCAAGGTTCAATAAGTGCAGAGTTATTTAAGAAATATCTGACGTAGTAAATGTCCTCGAGGAGATCGGTTCTAATAAAACTGGCAATACCATGTCAAGGACATCATTAAAACAGGTTGATAGGGACTGTACGTCATAAATTATATAACAAATTAAAATATTTTTTTCTCACCGTGCAAAAAATAATAGGTAAATATTTTTTTTCTCAAAATTAATATTTTAATATTTATCTTTTTTTAATTATTTTTTTATGGTCTGACTAATACAACTTCTAGTAAACAAAGACCGAACAAACATTCTTTAGAACAAGTTCTAGTTTTTGAATTAAAATTCAAATTAAGTTTTTTCCCAACATGACAAATTTTATTTTATTATATCTCAAAAATATTTTTTCCCTAGTTACTAGTAACTCTAACAAACTAGAATCAGAACCTATTTCTGTAATTTCTCTCAAAACTTAGCAATTAAAATTCAAAATAAGTTTTCTTCCCAACATGATGTAACATTACAGCTCTATGGGTGAAGGCCACAAGAGAGTTTGTATGCACAATATTTTTAGAAGAAGGAAATGAAGATCAAAAGAGTATATATTTGAAGTGTTGATATGTACCAAAGAGAAGTACTTATTTTAAAGCAATACCTATTTGGAATCTATCTGCTTGGAATAGAATTGAAATTGTTTTGATTGAACAAGGATATTTATTTACAATAAATATAAAAATATCGGAGGATCACCAAACAAGGGTAAACTGGGAGTGTTAAGATGGAAGCTCCAACTTCAATTGCTGAAGCAACTCGGCGAAGAGACACCTTTACAGGCGCCAGGAGCGCACTTGGTAGGAGCGGACGCCTCAAATGTATGTATCTATGCATGTTTCTATGTAATAATCGACTTACCTACATTAGATTCCTTTTATATTTATTTATTCCTAGATATATTATTGTAATATATTCCGCCTTTCTCCATGATTTCTTCATATTTTTGTTAACTAAACCACTGTAAATATTCCATGACATCTATGTTGTTAAGCTTGTTAGGAATGTTAGAAACTGTCTAAATTTTTGAATTCACTTCTTTGCTACAAAGATTATATATTTTGTTGGTGAGATTCTACAAAATTCTCTTTGTCTAGGATTTGTAACCTGATTGTTTCTTATTATTAGAATTCTTAATTTTGAAAAGAGATTTTATTTTAAAACTTATTTTCTCAATGTATGTACCTATTAACTCTACCTCAGTTTGTGTATGTGTGCAATAGTTTATAAGCCGGTCTCGCGCCTTTGTCGAGGTCACTTCCGAACTCCTCTTAAGTCAAGAAACATCAAGAAGTCACTTCCGAACTTCACTTCAGAAACCATCAAGAGGCCTTAGAGATGGGAGTCCTGTCTCTCAGTGACGCCGCGGCTGGAGGTTCCCGTTGACGACTGCAGACACGCGTCGTCGTCGCGGATGGTCTCTTGACCCCATCTGGGTATCCCTCAGCGAGGCCGTTCTGGTTAACGGAACCGTCTCTAAAAAGTTCCCAACTCCCAGGTCCACGAGGGTAGGAGATGGCCGCGGACTGACTGCGTGGCGACTTCCTGATTCTGGACCCAGCGGATTTCTTAAGCCTATTCCAGACGAAGACGGTTGTGTTGAGATTCTTAAATTACCCTATTTTTGGTTTATTTGCTTTACTCCTCTTAGATAGTTTTTTTTTATTTACAATTGGTAAACCCTTGACAACATCTCACCTGGTGGTAAGTGACGATGTTGCCGAAGATGGAAGCGGGCTTACCAAGATTTCCCAACGCAATGGGGAACTGGCTATCTTATCTTCATTCCGGAACACACCAATGATATCAACATTGATATTTGGCGGCAAGACTGAATATTTTCTGGGAGTAGGAGGGCTGCTTTACGAATAACTAACGTTATTTGTTTAATAGTAACAAAAGGGGGTATTGTAGTATTGTGGATAGTGGGTATACTCTTTATTTTGTTGCTTTTGATAGTCACAGACTGGTAATACTGACTAGCCTATGTATGGTTAGACGTCAAAAGTTTGACATGCTCTCTTTTGGTTCAGCTCGCGTTGAGTTAGCAGCGAAAGCAAAAGAAGAATGTAAATCTCCTTTTAAATTCCCCATCTGGGGTTTGTTTTGTTTGTTTGGTTGGTGGCAGCAACACACATTGTGACACCCAGGAAGTAAACAGAAAAAGTTATTTCTTACCATGGGCCCTTTTCTTTAATTTTTATAAAAACTATGTCGCATGACCTATGACGACATGGCGTAACTTTAATTCTTTTACTTGATTTTGTGGTCGCTCCTGTAATACGTGTGAAGCGTGTGAAATGAAGTGTGAAGTGTGTGAAAACTAGCCCCTGTGCATCGGTATAGCGTCACGAACCTATGGCGGTCGTGGCACTTCACCTTTTCAACTCTTCCGCCCCACGTGGCTGATTTCCAGACCGATGAGGTCCATCAATCGAAAACAAACACAACAACGCGGGTGGACGGCTAGTTTATAATAGTAGGATTGGTTGAAGGGGTGGGAAGTGACATAGAATGCTAATCAAAATAGCTCGATCTGGGATAGGATCTGGAAAAAACTCATGTGCGGCTCGCGCACACGCACAACTCACCCTCAAAGACAGTCATAAAACGATGTCCACGCGGGCGAAGCTGCCGGGCGTCTGATTTGCGAGGCGAACTTTTGCCGCTCGTCTTTGCCTCCACTGCTGAAACCTGATGGATCATTGGCTCACACGGCAACTGAGAAGGCTAATCTGTTTGCCTCTATGTGTGCCGAAAATTCACGTCTTGATACAGCGAATATAATACCGCCCCAGTTATCTCCTTGTGATACTACTATGCCCCCTATACGTATCAAGCAAAATGAGGTTCTCAAAACACTTCGCAATCTTGACGTGAACAAAGCCAGTGGACTTGACGGTATACCAGCTATAGTGCTAAAGAACTGCGCTCCTAAGTTGTCTCCTGTTCTGACACGTCTGTACCGCCTCTCTCTTATACAACAGGTATAGTCCCAAAGTCCTGGAAGCTGGCCAACGTGCAGCCGGTGCCCAAAAAAGGCAGTCGTGCCGATCCCGCAAACTACCGCCCCATAGCAATCACCTCTGTAATCTGTAAGATTATGGAGCGTGTATTGAACACCCGCATTCTGGCATACTTAGAAGACAATGACCTCCTTAGCAATCGACAATACGGATTTCGCCGAGGTCGATCTACTAAAGATCTTCTAGTGTACGCTACGCATATATGGGGCGAGGCCATCGAGAAGCATGGCGTAGCTCTCGCTGTGTCTCGACATCTCGAAGGCTTTTGATAGGGTATGGCACGCTAGCCTTATTGGCAAGCTTTCTTCTTACGGTCTTCATCTGGGATTGTGTAACTGTGTAGCTGATTTCCTGGGGGAACGGTCTATTCGAGTGGTCGTTGATGGCTGTTCCTCAGACCTATTGGCGATTGATGCCGGGGTACCTCAGGGATCTGTTCCTTCCGCAACACTATTTCTGCGTCACATAAACGATCTGCTGAAACCAGGTATAATTGGTTATGCGGACGATAGCACGGTTGTAGAAAGACACCTGTTCAGTGCACGGGCTAACAGTGCTGATACGCTGTTTCTGAGAGAGGCCATGACAGAGCGCATAAACCTATCACTTCAGGCAGTATCTGAATGGGGTGATTCCAACCTCGTAGGGTTTAATGCCTCTAAAACACAGGCGTGTCTTTTTTCCGCCACAGGGAGTTCATTCACCTTGACTCCAACTCTCCGGAATGAACCTATTCAGATATCTGACCACCTGGAACTCCTCGACGTGGATTTAACAACCAATCTTAACTTCGGTCGTTACATTGAGTCCAAGGCAAAAGTTGCTGCAATGAAGCTGGGCATTCTCGTTACGCTTCTTCATTTATTATGCGTACAGCGCAGGTGTGGAACTCCTTGCCTGCGTCAGTGTTTCCCGATTCCTATAACTTGGGGATCTTCAAGGCAAGAGTGAATAGGCATTATTTGAGTCTGCGTGTACCATCCTAGACTGCATCATCACTTACCATCAGGTGAGTTGCAGTCAAACGCACTTAAATTGAGTCCGAATCAAATTGGTCGGTTTTTCTTGTATAAACAGACGTTATAATCAGTTCGGCCCGTTATGTATGAAATATTGTTGGAATTGCACAATTCTTTGTATGTATGTATGCTTTTCCGCGTATTTCTCAAAATTTAATAATTTTGGACTACAAACTTACAACTTAGGCAACAGTGTGCAACTTTTATCAAAATGGTTTTTAAAATATGGACTGTAAGTGTGTTAATATTACTGGAAAAACAAGTCTTCGGTTGCATTTTATGTATTAAAGCGGAACCATGTTTGTATGGAAACCCTTGTATGGGGACCCTTGACGCCGCAATTGTCGGTTGTTTTCTACGTTCTTAGCGTTGTCCTTTGGCAATTTACTTTATACTTAGTTTGCCACATTCTATAATTACACCAAGTTATACGCTTGCATGTATTACCGTTTTTACAATAGAACAAAAACAAAAAGCCTTGAAAAAACATGTCAAGCGATTTTTTTTTTTTAAATCGACAGGTGCGAGTCAGGACTGCACACATAGAATTCCATACCTTCATACTAGATAGAGCTAGTACAAAGGGTTCCGTACCATCATACTAGATGCCGCTAGTTTCTTCACGTTTAAAAAAAACGTTTTTTGTATGGAGACCCCCCTTATTTTTTTCAGTTTTTCTAATTTTTAGTTATTGTTGTTATAGCGGCAACAGAAATATATCATCTGTGAAAAATTTCAACTCTAGCTATCACGGTTCATGAAATACAGCCTGGTGATAGACAGACAGACATACGGACGAACAGCGAAGTTTTAGTAATAGGGTCCTAGTAATAACCCTAAAAAGTAAAAAAATTAGAGACTTTGTTATTTAAATTATTTGTTAGAGATCCGCCATGATAACAAATATTCTGTGAAAATTTCAACTGACTACCTATTACGGTTTAAAAATACAGATAGCCCTTTAAAACTCGAACAGACGGACGGACGACGTAGTAATAGTACAGATTACTACACTAATTACTACGCAAGTAATAAGGTCCTGGTAACTTCGGATGCGGAACCCTAATAAAAACTAGCCGTACATAATACACAGACCAGCCATGGAGATACCTAGGTTCTCTGTTATGGTGTAAAGTAACGGCGTCAAATCAGGTGAGATCATACGAAGGGCTTACCAGTTATAAATAAAAAAAACGCTTGTTCGCGTATTCCCAAACTTTGTTATCTATCTATTCAACAATGAAGCCACTACAATTGCTTCTATGAGACCTTATAGCGACCCTTATTTCTACATCGCAGAATGTAGGTACTATCGCCTTAAACGCCGAGCCCCACATTATATGTTCGCACTAAAAAGACCCTTATTTCTACATCGCAGAATGTAGGTACTATCGTCTAAAACGCCGAGCCCCACATTATATGTTCGCACTAAAAAGACCCTTATTTCTACATCGCAGAATGTAGGTACTATCGCCTTAAACGCCGAGCCCCACATTATATGTTCGCACTAAAAAGACCCTTATTTCTACATCGCAGAATGTAGGTACTATCGCCTTAAACGCCGAGCCCCACATTATATGTTCGCACTAAAAAGACCCTTATTTCTACATCGCAGAATGTAGGTACTATCGCCTTAAACGCCGAGCCCCACATTATATGTTCGCACTAAAAAGACCCTTATTTCTACATCGCAGAATGTAGGTACTATCGTCTAAAACGCCGAGCCCCACATTATATGTTCGCACTAAAAAGACCCTTATTTCTACATCGCAGAATGTAGGTACTATCGTCTAAAACGCCGAGCCCCACATTATATGTTCGTACTGAAAAGACCCTTATTTCTACATCGCAGAATGTAGGTACTATCGTCTAAAACGCCGAGCCCCACATTATATGTTCGCACTAAAAAGACCCTTATTTCTACATCGCAGAATGTAGGTACTATCGCCTTAAACGCCGAGCCCCACATTATATGTTCGCACTAAAAAGACCCTTATTTCTACATCGCAGAATGTAGGTACTATCGTCTAAAACGCCGAGCCCCACATTATATGTTCGCACTAAAAAGACCCTTATTTCTACATCGCAGAATGTAGGTACTATCGTCTAAAACGCCGAGCCCCACATTATATGTTCGCACTAAAAAGACCCTTATTTCTACATCGCAGAATGTAGGTACTATCGTCTAAAACGCCGAGCCCCACATTATATGTTCGCACTAAAAAGACCCTTATTTCTACATCGCAGAATGTAGGTACTATCGTCTAAAACGCCGAGCCCCACATTATATGTTCGCACTAAAAAGACCCTTATTTCTACATCGCAGAATGTAGGTACTATCGTCTAAAACGCCGAGCCCCACATTATATGTTCGTACTGAAAAGAGAAACTTACGACTGAAGATGCGGGAGATATCCATCGCCGCATCCGTTTGAGGTGGCGTGTCGCGGTTGCATAGGAAGCGAAAAATATGCGGCGTCCATTTCGATGTTGCCGGCTATGAAAATGCGATAAGACTTCATGGACTGGACTAGCGTGCGTTTCCGTGCGTGCCACCCGCCAGTTTCCCTCAATATCAGACTGGGCGGCCTCGATTTTCAGCGCTTATGCCACCGTAAGTTACTCCCCCGCCCTGCATAGGATGTAGACCTTTGAACTTTAAGTATTACTTTAACTCAGGAAATTAGTTCTGCAGGAAACGAAACTAACGTCAGCCAATTAAAAGCTATGAACGAAAGCAATATTTTTACAAGCTTTTATTTAGTTTCACCTGTCCCGATGTTTGTCATCAAATCTTGCAAATAAAATTTGATCCACTTCCCGGTTACCGATTGAGCTAAAATTTTGCATACATGGAGCTGATCTGATGATGGAGCTGGTAGGTAGCCGTAGGAAATTCGCAATAAAAAGACACAACCCCATCGAGTTTGCGCTCGTTTGATTCGTATTGACGAGTACTTTGAACCTAAAAAGCTTGTAACTAAAAGCTTTTAGGTTTTAAAAAAAAAAACCTTTCACCTGTCCTAGTGTCTGTAATGAAATCTTCAAAGTTAAATTTGACCAACTTCCCGGTTTCCGATTCAGCTGAAATTTTGCATACATGGAGCTGATCTGATGATGAGAGCTGGCAGGTAGCCATAGGAAATTCGCAATAAAAAGACACAACCCCATCGAGTTTGGGCTCGTTTGATTCGTATTGACGAGTACTTTGAACCTAAAAAGCTTGTACCTAAAAGCTTTAAGGTTTTTCGAAAATTATTTCTAACAAGAGTTATAAAATTATTTGGATTAAATAATAGTGAAATTAAAACGAGATTTCTTTGAAAAACTACTGTGCTTCAGCGATAAATAAAAATTATTCCTAGAAGATGATTTTACAAGACTTAGGGGAAAATGCTGATTATAACTCTTTCTTCCTTTTTAAAAAATTAAGTGTTAGCCCTGCAAATATCGTGTCAACTCTGAAAAATTTTGCGTCTGCAAAAAATTCTGTCAGTGGTGAGTACTTGTTTTTGGCAGCGTGCTTTATCGATGGGACATTTCGCTTTCAATGCGCTCCAGCCGGGAAGGAGGGAAGCTGGGGGCACTGCCACCTCTGCCTCACACCACCGCTCTGAACACACATACTCACAGCCCCGAATTCAGGCCTAGCTGACAGATACAGGCATATCGCAGTAAAACTACTTTCAGTTCCGAAGTTACTGTCTAAGCGTGCCGTTGGCACACATCACATCACACATACATAAATGAAATTTTATCGTCCTCGATAAAGACTCGGAAAAGTTAATAAGGTATTCAAGAACAGTTCGTCTTCACCTGGACTATTTAACGAGTAAGCGTCATAAACTGACGTACTCGAATAAGCGAATAAACCCATAAATTCCATTCGTAGCGTGCTGTTCGTGAAACCGTCTGTCCTAGTAAATAATCAACCATTTAAAAACTGATTGACGAAAAAACTTGATGATTTTATATTGTACTAGTTTTTGACCGCGTGGACTTATGGCCTTTATGACCGTCTTTAAGGGTGTGAGATGATCGAGCCGCAAGCAGCTTGCGATAATGTGAAAATGAGTTTTTATGTCACTCTCTCATTCATGTCTGTGCAAAAAATCGCGTCAATCCGTTGCTCCGTTGCGACGTAAAGGAATTACAAAAAAAATGTTTCCTGATCCCCAGGAACTATGTCGACCCTATAATTATGCTATTTTCACGGGATTCAAAGTAGCCCATGTCACTACTTACCCACTCAACTATCTCTGAGCAAAAAATCATGTTAATCCGTTGATCAGTAGCGAGCGACATGAAGGAAGGACGGACAAACAAACACACTTTCGTATTTATAACAGTTAAAATCGCAGCTCGGAATTCTGACGTTGATTCGGCTTCGAAGAGTGTGCGTCGATAGCCCACGGGTGGAAATAATTCGGTAGCGAGAAAGTGTGTCAATCCAGGATCTAAACAGGTGTAGGCAGAGTGTACCTGCTGGAGTCCACCCTACTTCCCTTTCAGTTTCATAAAATTAGATTGTACTCTCTACCAAATAAAGATCATATTCGTTTGGAGATATTTCTACTTAGATGTTGCTGTTAATTTGATAGTTACTATGTTGCCAAATTCAACTTTATTAATTATTTACTTGAAACCGGCCAAGTACGAGTCGGACTTGCACACCATGGTTTCCGTACCTCAGTACAAGAAAAAAAGGGAAAAAATCGCGTTTCTTGTATGGGGTCTATTTTTTTATATTATTTATTGTTATAGCGGCAATAGAAATACACTCTCTGTAAAAAATTGCAACTGTATACCTAATTAAGGTAAAAAAATACAGCCCCCTGACAGACGAACGGACGGGCAGCGGAGGCTTAGTAATAGGGTCCCTTTGGCACCCTTTGAGTAAGGAACCCTTAAAAGTACACGACTAAATCAAAAAGTATACAATATTAAACGGAACTTTCTTTACAATAATTAAGGTAAAATGAAGTTACTCGCTTATTTTAATAATAATTTCAACAACGAAGTGTCTTTGTAGCCTAGAACGTTAAAGACTAATGAGAGTCATAAAGTTCAATCAAATTCAGTAAAAAGACTTTTTAATTAACGCTTAGATGTCCCACTTTCTGCGGAAATTAATGAAACTTTGCCAGACTACGGAAGGCCAATTAAAATAGGCACGAGATCCAATGGAGCCATTCTCCCGACATGTTGGCGTTCACAAAAAAAAATCTTGTATTTAAAGATCGCGGAAAAGGAATACCTATTCGTCCAAATATAAAATTTCGTAATTGGACTGGACGCTGGAAGGGTTGGAGGTGTGAATCCGTCTAGACGATCCTAAAGGACGGGTTTTGATAAGGGTGATGTCGTCGGCCTTGAACTCTGGAATGACTAAACAAATGAGGCACCCCACCGCCACACGTACATTCGCGCGTTGTTCTTATTTTCCCACTGAAAGAAAAGCAACAGACTAAAATGGATCCTATTTGCTTCAATATCTTTACATTATATTTACTCAGCAAAACGTACAAATTCACGGGCTAGTGATTTACAATTATCCAACATCCAATTAAATAGAATTTGTATATTTCCGGAGACCTGAACAGCTTGAGTAGCTACGCAATATGCCGTAGTAAAAGTTCCCTGTTACCGAACTTATCAAAGCACACGTTAACGTTATCACAAAAACTTAAGCATGTCCCGGCAGCTACGAAAATAAGTTGAGCCAGCCTAAACAAAAAGAAACTGAAATAAACAAGGTCGGGGAATCAACGCCGCCGTCGCCGCCGCCATAAAGACCGACGGCCGTCCTTGAAAAGAGGGGGTTCTTACAAATTGGGTTATTACGGCGCGTGGGGGGCGTGGGGGTCGAGACGGGACGCGTGAGAAAGAGGGTGATAATTTTGTGCTATTGAAGTTCTAAAGTGTGAAAGGGACGGAGGAAGCGTAGGCGTACCTCCGCTGCGCCACCCCCTGCCTCACCCGGCACGCCTTTCCAGGAAGGACTCCCGTCCCAGTCTAGGGTTCTGGCGCCGATCATTATAATTACTCTCCAAGGTGAGCCGGGAGCCTGCAACCCCACCACCGGCCTAATCCAGCGAGCACGCCTTCTAGCTCCACTGGGACCTGACAGATCTGATATTCCTAACATAAAATTACAGGCACCAAAAATTAAAGACACTTTAACATCTGATGCCTATTCACCGGCAATTATAACGCAAATTAAAAACATCCACGATCATTTCAGGAACACTGAACCTTATTAAGATTTAAATTGGATTTTCCATTTCCAATGAGCAAACGCCTTTTCAAACTTTCTCGGCTTTGATTATAATGTTATTAGGAACAGGTAGTACACGAAGAGTCTAGTCAATGGATTTGTTTGACTAAATGAAGGCACCGGTAATCACCTAATAAAACTTGGAACGAAATCTTTGCTAAGCTATCCTGGATTAGAAGAGAACGAAAAACTAACAAAGACGAGAAGGCATCTACCGTATAGTATCGAAATGTGGACTATACCGCCTAATCAGCAGAAACTTCCAAAAAGTTTCTAACAAGTTCTACGAGGTGGCTTTGTGCAGTCCTTTCCTATCGAACGGGCCGGCCCTGTCAGGTGTCAAGAACGGCATCGGCAGCTGCAGATAAAAATAGCTTTTGATAAAGGCTAAGCCAGCTTTCGGGGCTTTGTTGAGTACTAGACTAAATTTGAATGAGTGGCGCGCGCGACTACACAAGAACAAAATCTGACTCTGTACACGGATTACGCGTAGGTACTACGAGGCTGGATTAATTTCAATAAAAATGAGTTAGTATGGACTCGGGCATTTGCATGATATCAAGTGGCGGGATGAAAAATTAACATATTAAGCTTTTGTGCATTAAATGTAGGTAATACGCACTGTACAATATAACGTTGTTGTGTATAAGTTACACTTAATCTTTTTTCAACCGACTTCCGAAAAGGAGGTGATTCTCAATTCGACTGTATGTTTTTTTTTTCAATATGTTTGTTACGCGATATCTTCGCAGATTGTGGACCGATTTTCATTATGATTCTTTTTTCATTCGATGGGTATCCTGCCAAATTGGTCCCATATAAATATTATCAAAATCGGTGTAGTATTTTTTTAGAAAACTAACAAAAACCAAAAAAAAATATGCAAAAATCGTACTAAGATGTTGCAATGGAACTCGGTTTTTTTAACGTGTTTCACATTTCCAATTATTCGTTCATTATTCCTAACCTATTGAATTTATTATGTAGGAACAACTAGAACAGATAGACTCGTGAACTAACGAAAACCCGACAAAAGGCCTCAGATGTCGGAAGTCCCAACAACGATCCATTCCATTTAGCTGATCTGTCGAATTCGGCAAAGTATAGGTGCCTAGCTAACATTGGAATGAAAACAAGCATACCTATAGGCTTCGACCAATATAACAGATATAGACCGGCCCTATCCACACATTTATCTCATAAAAGATTAGTCAAATAATCATGAAAAAATGCAAATTTTTTAAAAGTATTTTAGATATATATAATTAGGATAATTAGGATTGTATTACAAAACGTTTACTTACGAATTAAAATTCATGCCTAAACCTTTATTCGTATGATTATCGGAGCATACGAACATAGTAAAAGGATACTGTCTTGATGCAGGCCACTGACAAGGCAATTTGCGTGGCTCGGTTTTGGGATGGGACTATCTGAGTTTGCCGTCGACTTGAAAAGAAGAAGAAAGGAAAGAATAGTAGTATCTTCATATTTTAATGCTTTTTTCAGGAATTAATATCCGCCATTTCCGACTTTAGTGTTTTGGCCGGGGGTGGCTGTTCTAGAATTACTACTACTAACGGGCGGGCGTTGCTCTGTAACGCAACCGAATATTTGGTCAGTTTTTGCATAATTGTCACGAGTACAACTTGTACTTTCATTTTATACTTTATTTCTTTTATTTTATATCTTACTTATCGTTTTTTTTTTGGCACGATAACTAGTTTTTCAGGCGCTATAAGTACATAACGCAACCACTTTGCGCAGGCAGAGCGCCATACTTAACATCAGAGGGTTGCCATTTATCCTCTTAACCTAAGTTTATCCATTTCCGTTATCGTTACCAAATTTAGTTTGAAATTTTTCATGAAATTGTTCGAACCGTTGTTCGCTTGGACCGGTCCGTTGCTGTTTATTGGTCGGAGCCTATAGGTACATTCCAATCCAATAGCATAGATGACGTAATGCTGCGACCAGTTGGGGTCTTGGGACCTAATGCGTGGCCCCTAGCAACATAGTGCGGAGTGCGTCGCGTCGTGGAGCGCAAGGCTGCCAAACTAGTTTTGAAAGTAACCAATTTTTTTATCGATACTCGATTATTTTTCGTGACACCTGAATCCTGACACGTGTTTCATTCACGTACCAACGACAATACATAAAAAAACAGATTTTTGAAATATTTATGTATACATTAGCTGTTTCCCGCGGCTTCACCCGTGTGGACAACGGTCCTATGACTTTTCGAGGGTGCGCAGTGCGCGCGAGCCGCTGCGGCTCACGAGCGGAAAAAAGGTAGCCTATGTGTTAATCCAGGTCCTAATCTGTCTACCTACCAAATTTCAGTCAGATCCGTTAAGTAGTTTTTGCGTGAAGAAGTAACAAACATACACACTCACACGTGTGATTAGTGTTTAGAATAATTCAATTTTTAGTAGTCACCTAGCCAATAGCATGCTTGTTTGTTTGTAAACTCTTTATTGCAAATAACATTTAAAAATAAATATTTATGTAAATAAAAAAATATAGCATAGGTGGACCCTTTTGGAATCTCTACCAGTCAACCTTGGAATGCTGAGAGGATTTCAGAGTATACGTCACGCAATGTTTACGACACAAATATCTAAGTACCTATATATGTTTTCCTGATCGTTAAAGTTTTTTTGCCGGTAGGTAATCTTTGATTCATTTTTAATTGACCACCAATGAATATGCTAAGAAATTGTTTAATATTATTCTTTAATCCACTTAATCTTTAGAATATCGCTGTTCTATTGGAATTACTAATAAAATAAGAGAAAAAATATACAACCTACCTACTTTCTTGTTTTCTTATCCACCTAATCCTACTAAAATTAAAAATGTGAAAGTTTGTATGTATGGATGTATGTATGGGTGTTTGTTACTCTTATACGCGTCAACCACTGGACCGATTGGGATGAAACTTGGCACACACATACATTAGGTTTAACAGGAAAACGTCTTATTCCCACGGTAAAATCGAAAACAACGCGGGCGTAGCCGCGGGCAGACGGCTAGTAACATTATAAATCAGAAAGTGTGACTATTTGTTACTCTTTCACTCTAAAAGTACTAAACAGATTTCGCTGAAATTCAACATAGAGCTAAAGTGAAGGGCGGAGAATTACAAAGGATAACTTTTATTTTTTATCCCAAAAAATTGCACAGTTTCCGAGAGATCTGGGTTTCCAACCTGTTTGTTACTCTTCATAAAGTACCTGGTGAACTAATTTCGCTGAAATTTGGCAAAGAGCTAAAGTAGAGAGCGGAAAACAACATAAAGAATACTTTTTGTCTCGTAAAAATGCGTGGTTCCCGAGGGATCTGAAAAAACTTCTTGCGGCTCGCGCACCGTGAACCCTCGAATACAGTCATCCTTACTAATATAATAAATGTGAAAATGTGTTTGTTTGTTTGTTTGTTACCTTTTCACGCTTCAATGCCAATCTTAATGAAATTTGGCATGCAGGTAGCCTGTGTCACAAGGAAGGACATAGGGTACTTTTCATCCCGTGAAAATAGTATAGCCCGATGCAGAGGGAACTGAAAATATACTCTTTTTTGGTTAATTAACATCGCAACGGAACAATGGATTGTGTGATTTTTTGCACCGAGATGGTTGAGGGGGTGGGAAATGACACGATTTACTAATAAGCATATCCTGACATAGTTCCCGAGGAATCTGGAGAAAATTCATGTCCACGCTCGCGAGCCGCTTGCGGCTCGCACACCTCGCACCCTCTAAGTCAGTCACAAAAACGATGTCCACGCGGGCGAAGCCGTGGGCAAAAGCTAGTAAAACTATATCCAAGAAGCCGCGGGCAAAACGAGATGACTATTATTGAATCACATTTATGGTCTATCATTATTAATTAGTGACTGATATGATATAATATCTCTCGTGTAAAAACTAAAGAACTAAGTATCACTGAAGGTTTCAAAAGAATTTTCAAATGCAGCAACTTTTTAATGAAGATTTTTTTTGGAACTTTCGTAAAATGACTAAACCTGATACGGTGTCGATTCGATGTAATACGATGTAACTTATAATTATATATAATGGCTGCGGCAACTATACAACAAATGAAATAATGTAGCTCTTGCCGAAAAAATTGCAGTTATTAAGGTTGAAAAAAAAACTTGCATGGGTTAGACATCACCGTGATCCTAAAATAACTAAATAAAATTCAGTTATTAAGGTTGAAAAAAAAACTTGCATGGGTTGGACATCAACGTGCTCCTAAAATAACTAAATAAAATTCAGTTATTAATGTTGAAAAAAAAAATTCGAGCGAGACCTACAGTACTCGCATATGATGTGTAACATGTGACAAAATACTTTAGGTTAGTTAGATTTGATGACGATATTGTACCTGGGTGGCGGACCTGACAGTAACGAAAAAAACCGACCAAGTGCGAGTCGGACTCTCGTAAAGTCTTCCTGTTACACATTTCCGTCCCATGTTACACATTTCCGTCCCATTTCACGAAATCACTCCCACAAATTGCAGGAAAGCGAGAGCAAAGATGTTACACATCAAAAACGTTGCATGGGTTGGACATCACCGTGCTCCTAAAATAACTAAATAAAATTCAGTTATTAAGGTTGAAAAAAAAAGTTTCATGGGTTGGAAATCACCGTGCTCCTAAAATACTAAATAAAATTCAGTTATTAAGGTTGAAAATAAAACTTGCATGGGTTGGACATCACCGTGCTCCTAAAATAACTAAATAAAATTCAGTTATTAATGTTGAAATAAAAACGTTGCATGGATTGGACATCACCGTGCTCCTAAAATAACTAAATAAAATTCAGTTATTAATGTTGAAAAAAAACGTTGCATGGGTTGGACATCACCGTGCTCCTAAAATAACTAAATAAAATGGCAGTTATTCAGGTTGAAACGAAAACGTTGCATGGGTTGGACATCACCGTGCTCCTAAAATAAATCTGTCTGTATCTCTGTATTTTCTCGCATCACGCAATAACTACCAAGCTGATTTTGGTGAAATTTTATATGGTGGTTCCTTATAGCTCGTGTTAACATATAGGATACTTTTTATCCCGGAAAATTCAAGAACTCATGGAAAAATTCAAAAACTCCACGCGGACGTAGTCGCGAGCACAGCTATTATACATATCATCATATCAGCCACAAATCGTCCACTGCTGGACAAAGGCCTCCCCCAAGGATTTCCACGACGACCTTATACATATAAATGTTTTAATTTAGTACGACTTTTCTTTTTGATTTTTTATCACAATTTCATAGGTAAGCTAAAAGCAACTGACGATATTATTTTCTATAGAATATATTTCCAATGAATCAGTGTTACAACGTATTATTATCATCGATTATCGATAAACTGTAACGGCGTACACTAATCATCATAATAGCAGTTTAAAAAAACATGGACCATCCCATTCATCTTGCGCGTAGTTCAATTACACTACAGCATTTAGAATTAGGAGTTTTGCAAAGCTTACTTTTATGAGAAGCTTTTATTTTTTACGAGCTTTTGAAGCCCATTAATTTATTATAATATAGGAGATTAAAGCCTTTCCACTCGGAGGACTGAAGACCTGCAGATGCAAAGGGGGTACGAACATATGTAGGTACCTATGTACTTTTTTTAGACGAAACCTATCGCCACGACTCATAATGTCAGCCGAAGGACGTCCACTGCTGGACATTGGCCTCCCCCAAGGATTTCCAAGACGACCGGTTCTGCGCTAACCGCATCCAGCGGCTTCCCGCGACCTTCACCAGGTCGTCGGTCCACCGAAAGGGAGCCCTGCCTACACTACGTTTTCCGGTGCGTGGTCGCCACTCAAGAACGTTACTGCCCCATCGGCCATCTGATCTACGAGCATTGTGCCCCGCCCACTGTCACTTAAGTAGCAAATCTGAGAGCTATGTCGGTTTTCTCCTACGGATCTCCTCGTTTCTGATTCGATCACGCAGATAAACTCCGAGCGTAACACGCTCCATTGCCCTTTGGGTGACCTTGAGCCTTCTTATGAGGCCCGTCGTAGTAAGCGTCCATGTCTCAGTTCCGTATGTCATCAATGGCAACACACACTGGTCGAAGACCTTGGTCTTAAGACACTGCAACGACTAAAGCTATAGGTATACGAGTATTATAACGATTACAAATCGAAAATATATTAGGACATTTTGATCTAAAGCGCCTCATTATTAAGATATATTAAAGGATAGACAGGCAAATTAGTGTTTTGACAATCTTTAACTCAAAATATCTCAGAAACGTGACGGTTTAGGTAATAAAATACAGATATTTTTTACGTATTGTATTTGCATCCGCCTACGAAACATGTAAATATAATCGCATGCGAAGCATATTTATATTATGTGACTTTTAATTAATTAACATTTTTACTACGTATATGAGCTTATTTAAGTATATGATAACTTTTAATTATAAATTTAATTAAAACACGACTGCATAAAAAATTACCCCCCCACACCTCCATTTTTTAGAAGTCGAGTAAAATGTATCCTTCGTCACTCACGGGATCAAGACGAATCATTGATCAATTCGCAAAAAAAGATTTTAGACTTTTTTAAATAAAACTTCTCATACAAATCGATTACCAAATTAGCCAATTTTATTTTAATAAACATATTTGATATTTACACGAAGTTTGCTTCTCTTAAATACATAACGCGTTAGTGATGACAGTTATTCGTATAAAATACATTTTTCACAAAATAACAGGATAAAACCGGAAAGTGGTATATTTTTTTAATAAAAAAATGACGACAAATTTTCGTTACTCTCCCTCCCTTTAAATTAAATTTGGTAAGAAATTGCCTCCCCCATTTTGAGCTCACGTAATTAATGAATTTCCCCGTTGTATGAGAAGTCTATTTTTTCGCGAATTGACTATAGTTTCCTTGGTACAATTTGATCAGTTTTATCTTCTCGTTTGCCTCTTAAAATAAAGCCTGGCGTCGGTGGCATAACGGTAGCGACTTGGTCCTCCTAACAATCAGAGGTCCCGGGTTCGAATTCGGACGGCCAATGATGTGCCAATAAATTTTTCTAAACCTACGTACGTAAACTTAACCCGTCAGGGGAGAGCTGTACCTAGACCTCGAGTGTCTACGTTTACTTAGGTCTAGCGGTTAGTTAGTTCCGTTTTTTGGTCATGGTATGAGTAATTTTGATTTATTTGGTGATAAATACATAAGTTTACCTTAAGGAATATAATTATGTCGTTATGTTCGTCATGAAATTGCCTAACCAATCGATGTAATTTTATTGAAAATAAATGCTTATCTGTTGTGTAAATCCTTTGTACTTTTCAATTCCGTTATACTCGAGGGACAAACTCCTAAGGCATGGCACAGAAGTGTGGTCGTGCTTTTCTTCAAAAAGGGCGACAATACTCTGCTGAAGAACTACAGACCCATCTCACTTCTGAGCCATGTCTACAAATTGTTTTCGAAAGTCATTACGAATCGTCTCGCACGCAGGTTTGACCACTTCCAGCCTCCCGAACAAGCCGTTTTAAAAAGGATTTAGTACCATAGACCACATACATACGCTGCGGCAGATTATACAGAAGACTGAAGAGTACAATCAGCCACTATGCTTGGCGTTTGTGGACTATGAGAAAGCCTTCGATTCGGTCGAAACATGGGCTGTGTTACAGTCTCTCCAGTGATGCCAAATTGACTATCGATATATCGAAGTGTTGAAGTGTTTGTATGAAAACGCCACCATGTCGGTTTGCCTCCAGGATCAAAACTCGGAACCTATCCAGCTGCAGCGAGGGGTGATACAAGGAGACGTTATATCTCCGAAACTGTTCACCGCCGCCCTGGAAGATGTTTAAAAGCGTTTGGACTGGGGTGGACTCGGCATCAATATCAACGGCGAGTACATCACCCACCTTCGATTCGCTGACGATATCGTGGTCATGGCTGAGACTATGGACGACTTAGGCACAATACTCGATGGCCTCAGTAGAGCCTCCCAACAAGTGGGTCTTAGAATCAACATGGACAAGACGAAAATTATGTCAAACGTTCGTGTCACACCTACTCCTCTGAAGGTTGGAGGCTCTACATTCGAAGTTGTTACCGAATATGTATACCTGGGACAAACAGTCCAGTAAGGTAGGTCCAACTTCGAAAACGAGATCAATCGTCGAATCCAACTCGACTGGGCAGCGTTCGGGAAGCTTCGCAATATCTTTACGTCCCAAATACCGCAGTGTCTTAAGACCAAAGTCTTCTACCAGTGTGTGTTGTCAGTGATGACATACGGAACTGAGACATGGTCGCTTACTATGGGCGTCATAAGAAGGCTCATGGTCACCCAAAGGGCAATGGAGCGTGCTATGCTCGGAGTGTATCTGCGTGATCGAATCAGAAACGAGGAGATCCGTAGGAGAACCAAAGTAACCGACATAGCTCTCAGAATTGCTAAACTTAAGTGGCAGTGGGCGGGGCACATTGCTCGTAGAACAGATGGCCGATGGGGCATGAAAGTTCTCGAGTGGCGACCACGCACCGGAAAACGTAGTATAGGCAGGCCTCTCTTTTGGTGGACCGATAACCTGGTGAAGGTCGCGGGAAGCCGATGGATGCGGGCAGCGCAGAACCGGTCGTCGTGGAGATCCTTGGGGGAGGCCTATGTCCAGCAGTGGACGTCCTTCGGCTGATATGATGATGATGAAATCCTTTGGTTGTCTTTGAACATCCAGAAATCTATCCTAAACTTTTACTTTTCACTGGCACAAAATTTCATCGCATTTTTACAAAGTATTTTAGAAATATTCCAATAACTTGTAAATTTCACATAATCTACGTTATTTTCCCAGTTATTTGATATAATATTCTTATCATACATTTGCCTTTTTCATTTCGAAATCATTTTTTCACTTTACCAAAGAAATCCGACACACAGCGAAAATGGCCGCTCCAGGAAACACTATTGCAAATTTTATTTTTTTTACTGGCTTGGCACCAAGCAAATTGTCAATATTCGTACTTAAAACCGGTTACAAAGACACAAGTTAACAATAAAAAAGACTTACTACTATCTTCATTGTATTATCATAGATAAAAGGAGTTTGTGCGGCCTTATGCGGCCTATCAGTAGTCCGCGCGACGCTCAAGTTAAGGAAAACATCGTGAGGGGGAACCTGCACACCTGATTCTAGTTGTATATAAATAAAGGTAACGTTGCACACGTCCGTAGGTGAAAATCTAAGCCCTATAGTGATTATGCTAAGTGCAACACCAGGCGACCCTCAGCATCTATCCTTTGGAAGCACAGTTAATTGTGCCAAACAATAACGCTCAACCTGGAGCGTATGGTGTGTTCAAATACTAAGTTCGAAATAAATTATATATCGTCTAAAGAAAACAGGTCTCCTCAAAACTCAAGATTGAAAACAAATCAAAATTCAAACCTCAACCACACTAGCAGGCATTACCGAGACAGATAGAACAATAGAATCATTGTTATAGGTGCCATTTAGCAGTAAAATCAGCTATTTAGCATGACGTTTTAAAATTCGCGCGCTGCAACTTCCTAGAAGCTAGACGCGTGAGATCAATATGAACGTAGTACGTAGGTACCTTGGTCTTAGGTTTATTGACCTGGCAACATCTGTTCAGCTTTTAGCACACATGTTCAATGCTAATAATAATACTGAATAATATCTATGTGTGCGGGTGGCAATTAAAAGTTACAGCAAAAACTGCAAGTAATAACTGTAGAGTAAAAATGATACAACTACTCGTATGCCAGCCAACAAAAAGCCAACAATGAGGGCGCTTTACATACTCGTAAAAAAACTTTGCAGCTAGTTGATCTGATTTTTAATGACTTTCATGAATAGGTAGAGCTTGAGTTTATTTAGAATAAAAATAAAAGAATTTTTGGATTCTGTAGTCCATACACGGAACCCTTATAAGATCGTGCTATCCGTCTGGTCGTCTGTGTGTCACAGCGAACCAGATCGCATTAAAATTAGCACAAAAATAGTATAGACAAAAGATTTAATATTCAATAATTAAAAAAATATATAATTTAATAATATTTCATAGATGTAAAGGGAGGAATACATTTGCTTTTTCAATGCACCCCTTCGAGTGAGGTATCGTTCAATAAGTAGTTTTTTTTTTAAATAAAGATCTTTGTTCTTTTTTATGTTTTCTAAAAACATGTTTTTTTTTATCAGGAGTTCAGTCCTTTGCATGATGCAGATGTGTCACCAAAGTCGTAAACAATGTGGGCACCTGGTGTTTTTAAACTGATAGGCCTAAATCTTGAAATACGTAAATAGGTCTCATTAGCAATTCTCAATGAATATATACCAGCACCTGCAGTAACCCGCCACAGAAAAAAGTGAACCGTAAACACAAGCGACAAGAGCTCAAACTATGTACGATACCTAGAACGCGCTATTAACATTTCTTTGCTACCAAGTATATATAAATATAAATATACCACGGTTGGTCCACGGCTGGACCCCAGGCATGCCACCTCCCCTGGCGGAGACCTCTCCCTTTGCTCTCGAAGAGTAGGAACACACCGTTCCTACAAATATTATTTCGAGTATCCTGAAGTTTTTAAGTCATGAAGTACCTATTATTATTATTTTTTTCTCTCTCGGACTGCGGAGGAGAGAGGGAGGAGAATGCTTTTACGCAAACCAATAGCAGCCGGCTGTACTGGTTATGTGGGATTCACAGCCCTGCGCCTATATACATACATACCCATTATATACATAAGGTATATATAAATAAATATGCACAGGCCCATGACCACACTACCCACTAAACTTATTGACTGACTCGGTGGCTCAGTGGTTAGTGCCCTTAACTACTGATCCGAGGGTTGTGGGTTCGATCCCCACCCAGGGCAAGCATTTGTGTGATGAGCAGATTTGTTTGCTCTGTGTCTGGGTGTTAAAATATATCTATATATGTATGTATTTAAACGTATATAAGTATGTATATCAGTCTCTGGTAACCCATAACACAGGGAATCCTACTTTGGGGCCAGATGACCATGTGTGATTTGTCCCAGAATATTTATATATTTATTTAAACTCCCCCCTTCCCCCGAAAATTTTACGCTAAGGGGACAGAGAAGTACCTAATGACTGTGTAACCCTGCACTACGCGTGCTGCGACACGCACTTGCACAGCAGAATTAAATGCAAAAATAAAGAATAGTAATAAGTAGGCATATAATAGTAATCATGCAACAATAAGCATTTTTTGAAGCAGTTTTCTAAAGTAACCTTAAAATAATATGCAGGTACTTACACTCAATTCTTCATAATTTCTTCTGGAAGCACATGATCTAAAAATAAAATAGAAAACAGGTAATTAGCAAAAATAGTATTAAAGTTCAATTTAAAAAAAAAAACTATAAATGGAGTTACAAATTTAAAAAAAAAACTATAAATAGTGTTACAAGAACATAACCTTCATTTTTGTGCAGTCAGGTAAAATGTGGGCATGTGCTCGTAAAAAAATAACGTATGTTTGACAACATTGCTTTCGTAATTATTATTTCAAGATATAAACTTAAGCTACTCTGCTCACTTGGCACGAGGCAAAGTGGCAGGAGCACCTCCAGCGGAAGCACAGTCGGCTGATGGAGTTCAGTGCGACGGGGAGAGAAAGCGTCGAACTATCCGGGCATTATTGACGAGGACTGCTTTCTGCATTGCTGCAATTATTGGTCTGCCACGGAGATCCAGCCGCCTTAGGTGACGTTCAAGGTCAGCTGAAATTAGCCCGTTCACGGATAGGACTACGGGGACGATTTCGGTGGATTCCACTCGCCACATATCAGTAACCTCGTGCGCCAGGTCCAGGTACTTGGTCCTTTTGTCGGCATCAGCCTACACGAGGTTTCCGTCATATGGGATAGTGATATCAACCAAAAACACCCTTGACTGCGCCCGATCCATAAACACGATATCAGGCTTATTCGAAGGAATAGTCCTATCCGTGATGATGGGTCGGTCCCAGTAGAGCATGGCGCGGTCAATTTATTTTGTAGAAAAGTTGGGTCATGCGTGAATTAATTATTATTATTATTATTACTCATTTATTCTCAGGTAACTTAGTTTTATTTTTATTTCAATTTATTTTGTATATAAAGTACAGACCCATGGATATATAAAAAAAAACTTTCAAAATAACACAACATAGGCACTATAAATATAATACACTAGCTGTTTCCCGCGGTTTCACCCGCGTGGACAACGTTTCTATGACTTTTCGAGGGTGCGCAGTGCGTGGTAAAAAGTAGCCTATGTCTGAATCCAGGTCCTAATCTGTCTACCTACCAAATTTCAGCCAAATCCGTTCAGTAGTTTTTGCGGGAAAGCGTAACAGACAGACAGAGTTACTTTCACATTTATAATATTAGTAGGGATTATAGAAGCGTCGGTGGCTCAACCGGTAACGACTCGGTCCATCTAACCAGAGGTACCGGGTTCAAATCTGGACGGCCAATGTACCAATGAGTTTTTCAAAAACTTACGTACATACTTACCGATTGCTTTAACGGTGAAGGAAAACATCGTGAGGAAACCTGCACACACTTGCGAAGAAACTCGAAGGTTGTGTGTGAAGTCGACCAACCCGCACTGGGCCCGCGTGGTCGACTAAGGCCTAATCGCCCTGATTCAGGGTAGGCTCGAGCCCCTCGGTGGGGACGTATATGAGCTGTAATGATGATGAGGTATGTTAGTCTTTTACTTAACCTATGTTAGTAGTATTTGGTGACGCGTTGCCTCGGTACCACTCGGTACCGTCTTCGGCATCATCGTCACTTACCATCAGGTTAGATGATGCCTAAGGGCTCATCAAATGTGGACAAAAAACCGCCGAAACACTACGTCCTTCGGCCATATCTTCACGTCCCAAATACCGCAGTGTCTCAAGACTAAGGTCTTTGACAAGTGTGTGTTGTCAGGGATGATACTGAAACTGAGACATGGTCGCTTACTATGGGCCTCATAAGAAGGCTCAAGGTCACCCAATGCTCGGAATTTTCCTACGCGATCGAATCAGAAATGAGATCCGCAAGAGAAGCAAAGTAACCGACATAGCTCACAGAATCGCTAAACTGAAGTGGCAGTGGGCAGGGTACATAACTCGTAGAACAGATAGCCGTTGGTATAAGGTCTCGAGTGGCGACCGCGCACCGGAAAACGTAGCGTAGGCAGGCCTCCTACGCGGTAGACTGACGATCTGGTGAAGATCGCGGGAAGCCGCTGGATGCGGGCAGTGCAGGACGCGAGCAGTGTAGGACCGGTCGTCGTGGAAATCCTTGGAAAGAAAGAAAGAAATGTTTATTTGCTAAAATACATATTTTGGGGGAGGCGTTTGTCCAGCAGTGGACGTTTTTCGGTCGATATAATGATTGCTTTACATGCCAAGACGAGCCAAGCGAAGCGCAAAACCACTACCTACCTTTTCACGAAGCGCTTCGTCGTTTTTTTGCACCCTTTAACTTGTGTTTGGATTATACTACATAAAAAAAACTCTGATATGATGTCAATAGTAGACTCATTAAACATATAAAGTTTCAATTGCATAGCTCTTATACTTTAGATTTTATTGATATCCAAAAAAACCCCGATTTCACCACTGAGTCACTGATAATCGTCAAAATTCTTAGGGTACTTCCTGAAGTCCTACAAAGCCGAAAGCCTTCACCGCCTATAGTAATCGAGCATACACAAGTCAACAATAAACATTGCACGTAAGTAATTAGTTGCAAAGATATACCTTATCATATTTGATGAAAAATTTACAAATAATATGTTTTTGTATGGGAGGTACCTTACTCGAATTTTTGTATGAAATAATTAACTTGATTTTTGTTTTTCCTCTATCGTAAAAACGGTAAGTATAACACACAAGTGTGTAACTTGGTTATTATAGTACCTACTTATCCTAAAGAAAAACAACAAATAATTATAACTGGCCAAGTGTGATTTGTACTATTCGTACTTCTGCAACGGATCCCGATCTCAATATAATAATAAATTAGCTTTTTCCCGCGGCTTTGCCCTTATGTTCATAGTTTATATGACCGACAGTCATTGACTGTCTTCAAGGGTGCGTAGTGCGTGAGCCGCAAGTGGAAAAAAGTAGCCTTTACGTTAATCCAGATCCTAATCTGTCTACCTACCAAATTACAGCAAGATACGTTGAGTAGTTTTTGCGTGAAAGAGTAACAAATAACATACAAACTTTGGCGTTTATAATATTATCATCATTATCATCACATCAGCTCATATATACGTCCCCACCGAGGGGATCGAGCCTACCCTGAATTAGGGCGATCGGGCCTTAGTCGACCACGCGGGCCCAGTGCGGGTTGGTCGACTTCACACACAACCTTCGAGTTTCTTCGCAGGCGTATGCAGGTTTCCTCACGATGTTTTCCTTCACCGTATAAGAGCGTCGGATAAACGTACATATGAAATCGAAATTCTAAAACACATTGGTACGTGGCAGGATCGAACCACGACCTCCCGGACAGTGGGATATATATTTTTGCGTTGCTCGCTTTAATGTCTATTGTATGAATTGAATCATTGTTGTACTACAGTGGAGAGATTTAGTGGTACGGAACCCTTAGTGCGCGAGTCCAACTCGCACTTGGTCGGTTTTCTTAGAAACTCAAGGACAAGATAGGTAGGTGCAGCAAGGGCAAACGATCTCGAGTGGTTAAAAAAAGACGTGACTCACACACACACGGAAATAACACAAAATGCTTCGACGAAGACCAGTCTGTTTCACATCACGATGCAGTTGTTTTCAAGAGTTTAAATAAAATAACTATTTTCGCCATTGGCCAGTGTTAGTCATAGACGTAGATAATTGGGTTTGGAGAAGTATTGAGGCGATTGACGTAGATTATTGAGGAAACTGTTGAAATAAAGGGCTTTGCATGTCTAATTCTTTTGCAGAAAAACAGATCAACATGTACAGAATCACACTAATATTATAAAGGCGAAAGTTTGTGAGTGTGTATGTTTGTTACTTCTTTTGGTAAAGAAGTAAGTTCTTTTGGTTCTTTTTTAAAATTTGGTAGGTAGACAGATTAGGACCTGGATTAACACATAGGCTACTTTTTCGCACGCTCGCGAGCCGCTTGCGCCTCGCGCACTGCGCACGATGAAAAAGAAACGATGTCGACGCGGGTGAAGCCGCGGGAAACAGCTAGTGTAACAAAATTCGTGTGGGGTTCTTAACTGGGGCTTCTAATCATCATACTGGACAACTTTGGTTCTACGACTTTGCTGAAATCATAAAAAAATAACTCTTTATACAAATCGATCAGCTGATCGACCAATTTTGCGCTATTTTGTATAGAGTCCGAATAATTATTTTTTTGAGAACTGACTATGGGTCCTTGAGGAAAGTTGTTGTGTGTGAATAGTAGAAGCCCCCTTAATCGGGTCCTACACTAATTTTGTTACCCCACTGTCTAATATATACAGGATATTTGACAGTGGGGGTTACCTACCAGCCCTACAACCTCCATCAACCCAAACTTGGCCCTGTGTCTAAAGTATGGCCACACCCTGGACACTTCATACAACGGGCCTGAAATGACATTTCAAAAAAGGAAATGATCGAGAAATTTTGTGCATTTTTGTATTGAGTCCAAATTATTGTTTTTTTGAAAATTGACAATGGTTCTTGAGGAAAGTTGTTCTGTGTGATGAGTAGAAGTCCCCGTTATCGGGTCCTACACTACTTTTGTTACCCCACTGTCAAATATATACAGGATATTTGACAGTGGGGTTACCTACCAGGCCTACAACCTCCACCAACTCAGACTTGGCCCCTGTGTGTCCACACCCTGGACACTTCATACAACAGGCCTGAAATGACTTTTCCAAAAAGGAATGACGGAACAAACAAAATGGCGGCGAAATCCCATACTTTCGACAACCAAACTGTAACCAATCTGTATTAATCTGGTTGATGAGGGGGTGAGGTCGCAATCTAGAGAGCGGCAGGGAGTGTCCATACTGTATGTTAGTACTAATATATATATACATAACTATGACCTAAACATCCTAAGTTTGAAAAGAGATAATTGCCTGTACTCCTGTGCTGTATGTATACACATCACATCAACTCATACATACGTCCCCACCGAGGGGCTCGAGCGTACCCTGAATTAGGGCGATCGGGCCTTAGTCGACCACGCGGGCCCAGTGCGGGTTGGTCAACTTCACACACAACCTTCGAGTTTCTTCGCAGATGTGTGCAGGTTTCCTCACGATGTTTTTCCTTCACCGTAAGAGCGTCGGATAAACGTACATATGAGAACAAAATTCTAAAACACATTGGAACGTGGCAGGACTCGAACCACGACCTCCCGGATAGGAGGTAGCGGCCCTTGCCGTTGCGCCACCGACGCTCTTATGTATACACACTTCATTAAATTCCAATTTACTGAATATATACAAGTGTTTGAGTGAGTACAACAAATATTGCAAAAGAAAACGTAAACTTCAAAGATTTTCCAGACATCCAAAAAGTTTACATAATGAAAACATACAAACTCTTATGTTAATTAATAATGGAAGAACACAAGAGACTGGCAGCATAACAAAACAGAACAACACCTACGATTGCGTGTTCGTTTTTTGAATTTGGAAGTTCAATCAACTGCCGACTGCGCTGCACATGTTCTTTGTTCGCTATTTCTATGACCAGTCATAGTTTAAAAATGGATCTATGCAAAAACATCATGTTCGTCTGTTCAAGTTTTATGGTAGCTGGATTGAGATTAGAAAAAAGTGGTCAAGTGCGTGTTGGACCACGCGCAAAGTAGGGTTCCGTAGGCTTTTCAAAAATAAATGTATATTTTAAAAACAAACGTATATTGCAGATGGCAGAGATTTGTTACCATAGATGGTATATATGTCGTAGGCGGATTGTATATTTAGCCATATTACAATACCGCTAGCTGTTTTTCAATACGGAGGCACATTGCGATACAGCGTGTCGACGATACGCTGTTTTACATTATACTTATGTAAACGGTCAGGCAAATTGTAAAATTCTGTAAGCAGATTGCAAAATTCCGAGCCAGGCAAATTGTCAAAATGACGTACGGCAGATTGTAAATGAGCTCGCGAAGCGAGCGATGTTAGGTTCGGTCAGGATTCATTGATTTAACTGTCAAAGAGCCTCGTCAAAGATTATATAATTTGCCTGACCGTATGTAAAATGACGAATCATACAGTATGCCTGCGACACAATGCCAGCGGTAATGCAATCTGCCTTATCGTCGACCCGCTGTATTGCAATGCAGCTCCGTATTGTAAAACAGCTAGCGGTAATGCAATATGATTAAACATACAATACGCCTGCGACACATACACTAACAAACAACATTTGAAAATCGAATCCATTTAAACACACAATATTATAGGTAGTTCGCTTCCGTCGCACCGAATGCTTTTTAGAAAAGAGATGCCAATTGGCATCATTTTATATGCTTAAAAAGTGAAGCATGTAACGTATACCTCCCCTTATATATAGCATATCTCTGGCAGATGGTATATATTATATTCTTTATTGCACACAGATATTTACATGAAAAACAATTAAAAAGGACATGTACAAAGGTGGACTTATCGTCGTTGGTATAGAAAATTTTGTACGGCAAATAAACAGCGTTCTATTTGAAAGTCAGTTCGAAATTTAAATAAAACATTTGATAACTTACCTCCTTGGTTGCCATGATTCGGAGTAAAATATAGTTACAGTTTTAAATAACACGACAGATATGAGTTTACATAGTAATTTATTTGGCCGCTAAACACGACAGATGTGGTTTTTCATACAACTTTTGCCGGCCACTGCTCGCATGTATTTGGCCAGTACAGCAATTTCGATTTATCTCGAAGAAGGTTGTCAAAATAATGCTTAATTTCTAAGCAAAACATGTACTTTCGAGAGCTTCGTACGCCTCAACTACAGCAGATAAAAAAAATCTACCGCGTTTAATATCCATTTGACGAAAATACAAAAATATATTTCGATCATCAGAAGGGTTTTGGTCGTATCTAAGAAATAAACTCGTCTTTGAGAAGTTTTGGAGTGTACAATCAATATTCACACACGTTTGCAACACGAGGCTTCACGATGATTCGGATGAAAACCGATTATTTTATAGACTGCGATGAGTTCGGCACGGGGCTGGCTTCCCAAGTTGACAGTTCAGCTGCTCGATCAAAAGTGCTCGTAAAATAATTGGCGCCTCTGTCGTAGCCTCTGTAGGTAGGCTGCATTGTCTTTAATGGTTCGATAATCACAACGATTCTGATTGGCTAACAAACAAGTACCAACACTACCAACTTCCGGGTTCCGGTCTCGCACAGACCACGCCTTGGCCAAAGATGACTATTATTACTACCCTAGCTAACCGTTTGACGTTTCAAGATTAAACACACGGTACTTCGACGCATGCATAGAGGCGCCACGTCCTTGCGCTCCGACACGGTCATCCTGACGGCGATGCGTGCCCAGCAGCTTCCATAATCAGTAATGAGGAGTGGATGTGTGTTTAAGTTAAATTACCTAACTTATCATAAATCTACTACAGATAAGTAGGCCTGTGGTGTGGCCCTAGAATAGTACCACCCATCTCTTCCCGAGGGTATGGTAAGAGGTGACTAATGGATCAAAGACCAGAGGATGGGCAGCAGCGTCTTTTCTGCGTACCATGCCACACACCACGATCACCCATCTGCCTGCCAAGCGATTGCGCCTTTGTACAGCAGTGAACGTTGCCTGGCTGATATGATGACGATGAGCTGTGTAGGTACTTGAACTCCCCTTCCACAGGGCAAAGCTCACAAAATAAAGTAGGTACTTGAACTCCCCTTCCACAGGGCAAAGCTCATAAAAATAAATGGAATACCTAGAGGTCGATGCTGTGTGACACACAGAGGCTCTAAAATGATAAAGGTCAGGTCGATGCTGTGCTCTAAGCGCATATGTCCATATGCGCCGTGGTACACAGGGGCTCTAAAAAAAAGGAAAGGTCGATGCTGTGCTCTGGGCGGTCTTGTACGCCGTGGTACACAGGAGAAAAGGAATTACGGTAAAAATGTGAAATAGTTTGCAGTCTTCACTACAAGTATCATCAGGAAACCTGACCAAACAACACTGGCTGTAAACAAATCTACACAAAAACGACCAAATCATACGGTCGGCACCATCTTTTTCTTTGTTATAGCTTATGGTTAGTTAGTTTATGGTCAGTTAGTCTATGATGGTTCCGAACCAAGGTGTCGTGTCGGCTTCGTGCGGACATTGAGTCGTCAGACTAAAGAGTCGGACAACCAGCTGTCGTCAGTCTGTAGCATTGTCAATGGTAGTCGTGTAACTACTCAGTGCCTCTTAACTTGCACTGATGCAACAGATAACAACATATTTCTCTTTAATGAAAACTGCTCACCCGATGGAATTCCAGTATTGTGCATCAACCACGCAAAGGTTGACTCTCTGGGGCAGCTTCGCAGGTGCTTCGCTTCAAGCAGCTAGACATGTAGTGGCCCTGCCCCTTACCGATATGGGTCGTAGATACACAGATCCGTAGTAGCAATCCATGCACAACACATCACATCCAATCTATAGGGGTTAAAATCTGGTAACCTCAATTCATGGGACGATGATGGCGTCCGCGTGGCTAGTATCAGCGTCAGAAAATTCTGATTTCGTTGTTCCAGAAGCACTTTCTATTTTGTGTTGCTCACATCACTATCTGGAACACGTGGGGCGTCCATGTCCTATCACAATTCTGATTTCGGATCATCAGAAGGGTTTTGGTCGTATCTAAGAAATAAACTCGTCTTTGAGAAGTTTTGGAGTGTACAATCAATATTCACACACGTTTGCAACACGAGGCTTCACGATGATTCGGATGAAAACCGATTATTTTATAGACTGCGATGAGTTCGGCACGGGGCTGGCTTCCCAAGTTGACAGTTCAGCTGCTCGATCAAAAGTGCTCGTAAAATAATTGGCGCCTCTGTCGTAGCCTCTGTAGGTAGGCTGCATTGTCTTTAATGGTTCGATAATCACAACGATTCTGATTGGCTAACAAACAAGTACCAACACTACCAACTTCCGGGTTCCGGTCTCGCACAGACCACGCCTTGGCCAAAGATGACTATTATTACTACCCTAGCTAACCGTTTGACGTTTCAAGATAAAACACACGGTACTTCGACGGATGCATAGATGGCGCCACGTCCTTGCGCTCCGACATATATTTTTAGACCCGCGCAGTGACCTTCAAAAATCATCTAATACAGAAAAAATTTAGTGGTAATAGCCGCGACTTCTACCCACCCTGATTTTTAGGGTTCCATAGTCAAAACGGAAACCCTCATAGTTTCACCATATGTCTGTCTGTCCGTCGGTATGTCAGAAAGGTAATGTTTTTCGGGTGTATGTATGTAATGCATAAGTATGTATACATGTACTCGTATGTCTGTTTCTTTGGATGAGCCTGAACCTTTAACGGTTTGATGGAACGACGAGCACAGATGAGATACTATAGTAACTTCGTAAGTGCGAGGTGTAATCTTTAGATTCTTGATTGATATAAGATTTTTATGTCATTTTTAGGGCTCCGGAGCCAAAATGGCAACAAAACTGAACCCTATTTAGTCAAGAATGTCTGTCAGTCCGTCTGCATGTTTGTATGTCACTGTGCCATTATTAGACCTACAGTAGTGAAAATTAGTACAAAGATGTAAAATTATAACCCAAGGTGGAAAATAAAGTCAATATGTCAAAACATCATTTTTGGGTAGGCTACCCTACTTGTTTTCAAGTTATAACTGGAACCCTACACTATGCGTAGTCCGACACGCACTTGGCTGATATTTTTATTTAACTTAGTGCATTTTTTTAAACGGTTTTATTTGGCTTAACATAACGTATACTTGTTTCTATGCTTCAAATGTTGCGGACCGATTACTCCTATTAGATCCATTCTCATCAAGTTGCATATAATTATAAAAAATAATAATAAATAAGCCATTTATTCCATTTCTTTGTTACATTTCAAGCGTCGTTGGTGTTTTGTCAGTCAGATTGCTTAAGTTATTTTTATTGAAATTAGTAATTTTTTTTTGTTCCCTCTTTGGGGAAAGGCCTCCTCCATTTCCTTCCAAAACTCCCTATCCTTGCTTGAATTATCTACCCATTTCCCGCTACCTGACTAATATCATCAGTCCACCGTCTTCATCATATCAGCTCATATACGTCCCCACCGAGGGGCTCGAGCCTACCCTGAATTAGGGCGATCAGGCCTTAGTCGACCACGCGGGCCCAGTGTGGGTTGGTCAACTTCACACACAACCTTCGAGTTTCATTGCAGGCGTGTGCAGGTTTCCTCACGATGTTTTCCTTCACCGTTAAAGCAATCGGTAAGTATGTACGTAAGTTTTGAAAAACTCATTGGTACATTGGCCGTCCAGATTTGAACCCGGTACCTCTGGTTAGAAGAACCGAGTCGTTACCTACCGGTTGAGCCATCAGCCCACCGTCTTATTTGACTTTATTTAGCTTAACGTATCGTATATTTTCTTCTATGCTTCAAATGTTGCGGACCGATTACTCCTACTAGACCGATTCTCATCAAATTGCATAATAATCATCATATCAACCACAAATCGTCCACTGCTGGACAAAGGCCTCCCCCAAGGATTTCCACGACGACCGGTCCTGCGCTGCCCGCATCCATCGGCTTCCCGTGACCTTCACCAGGTCATCGGTCCACCGCGTGGGAGGCCTGCCTACGCTACGTTTTCCGGTGCGTGGTCGCCACTCGAGAACTTTACTGCCCCATCGGCCATCTGTTCTACGAGCTATGTGCCCTGCCCACTGCCACTTCG
This sequence comes from Coleophora flavipennella, assembly GCA_947284805.1. Taxonomy (NCBI): domain Eukaryota; kingdom Metazoa; phylum Arthropoda; class Insecta; order Lepidoptera; family Coleophoridae; genus Coleophora; species Coleophora flavipennella. Next base: position 7,081,807 of record OX369254.1, on the reverse strand, counting down.
GTTTAGCGATTCTGTGAGCTATGTCGGTTACTTTAGTTCTCCTGCGGATCTCCTCGTTTCTGATTCGATCACGCAGAGAAACTCCGAGCATAGCACGCTCCATTGCCCTTTGGGTGACCTTGAGCCTTCTTATGAGGCCCATAGTAAGCGACCATGTCTCAGTTCCGTAAGTCATCACTGGCAACACACACTGGTCAAAGACCTTAGTCTTGAGACACTGCGGTATTTGGGACGTGAAGATATTGCCAAGCTTCCCGAACGCTGCCCAGCCGAGTTGGATTCGTCGATTGATCTCTTTCTTGAAGTTGGAACTACCTAGCTGGACTGTTTGTCCCAGGTATACATATTCGTCAACAACTTCCAGTGTAGAGTCTCCAACCTTTAGAGGAGTGGGGGCGGCACGGACATTTAACATTATTTTCGTCTTGTCCATGTTCATTTTAAGACCCACTTGTTGAGAGACCTCACTGAGGCCATCGAGCATTGTGCTTAGGTCTTCCATAGTCTCAGCCATGACCACGATATCGTCAGCGAATCGGAGGTGGGATATGTACTCGCCGTTGATATTGATGCCGAGTCCACCCCAGTCCAGAAGCTTAAAAACATCTTCCAGGGCGGCGGTGAACAGTTTCGGAGATATAACGTCTCCCTGTCTCACCCCTCGCTGCAACTGGATAGGTTTCGAGTTCTGGTCCTGGAGGCATAATGCATAATAATAAATAAGCCATTTATTACATATTTCTATGTTACATTTTAAACGTCGTTGGTGTTTTGTCAGTAAGATTGCTTAAGTTATTGTTATTGAAATTAGTCATTTTTAATTGTAATATAGTTCCCTCTTTGGGGAAAAGCCTCCTCCATTTCCTTCCAAAACTCCCTATCCTTGCCTGAATTTACCTGGCTAATATCAACAACCCAGTCTTATTGGCCTTTATTTAGCTTCAGGTACCGTATATTTTCTTCTATGCTTCAAATGTTGCTTCAAAATCGCTTATTTATGACATTATTGTAGTAATTTCAACTAATGATGCCTGCTATCAAATCCTAATGCTGAAGGAGTACTGTCAATGTAAGCCGTAAATGATGATGATGGTTTTAATTTAGTGCCCTTGGTATCAAGGGTTGTTGAGAAATTCAGATAAAATTGCTTAAGAGGAAACGCGGGCGTAATTTTTTCCATACAAACGTAGTCCTCTGTTTTCTCCCTGGATAATGACAATATAGCAAAAATGTTGTTACATCAAACCAATATCTAGCATGGCCATTGGCCATGCCCCTATGTTTTGTTTTTTTTCCATTTTCTAATTATAATAGGAAGTAGGAGCCTTCAAAACTGAGAAAATTGCCCAATTGAACGTCATTTTCAGACACCCACCAAAAATATGTAATACGCACATTAACAATAAAATGAAAACATAGAAACATAATTATTTATGAAAAATATATTATTATTGCTCAAGTTTTGGAGGAGGAAATAGGGGACTATGAAATGCTGTTTTGGTCAATTTTACTAACTATTATCGGTCTGCGCTGCAGTTCTCCCTTTCTTGCTGTATACGGAGAGGTTTGGGGAAGGGAAACATTAACATTTTATTCAAATACCTATTCTTTAGACCGCGTTTCCTCTTAAGTAGGTAGGTTTTGACAGCTTCCGTAGCGTATAATGGTTAAGTTCATTAGCTCCACTTCAGGACGTCGCGGGTTCGATTCCCGGCGGATTCTGTCATTGTAGGACTCGGTTTGGTTGGTGAAGGGACATTTTCTAAGTCCAAGTACTAATATATCATGTAAGTCTTGCCGCAAAACATCCATTTTCACAGCAATAATGTATTCCGGCTTGAAGATAGCCAGTTCCCCATTGCGGTGGTGAATCTTGGTAAGGCCGCTTACATCTTCGGCATCATTGTCACTTACCATCGGTGAGATGATGCCAAGGGCTTACCAATTGTAAATAAAAAAAAACTTGGAAAATAACTTGTTTGTTTTTCATTTTTAAATGGGTCACTAAATTACATGAAAATGAAAACTGAAAAACTTAAAATGAAAAAGTTTATTTCAGTATCTCATGTAAAAAATATTACATGTTGCAGGAGACTTATTTTAAGTTTAAGAATACTTGTGCCAGAAGAATCCGCTCTTCCATAACTACATACATACTCTCGAAAAACATAACCCTCCTTCTGGTGCAGTCGGGTAAAAATTAAAAACAACAATACTTTACAAATATATGCGCTACGTATTAATAAGCTCGCTATTACGCTACGTATTAGTAAGCTCAGTAATAATAAGATAACTATTAACTAGTCCAAACTTTTCATGACGTCATAAGTTCTTTCCTTTATAGGTTATGGAGTTCCGGACAGTACCGCAAGTAATCAACCAAGACTGTTTTCAAAAATTTGCGTTCTATATAAACTAGACAACATTAAGCCAAACGCACTGGCAAAAATACAGGAATGAAAATAAACCAAAGCCGATGACGGCGGGTTCGTTACCCGGGAGCGTTCCCACGCGATCTGTTATGTCACGGATGCGTCTGCGCAACAGCCAGAGATAGTCTGTCTAAAGGTGCGTACAGACTAGTGGTAGCCTTAGGCTAAAGCAGGATCATCATCATCATATCAGCCGAAGGACGTCCACTGCTAGACAGACCTCCCCCAAGGATCTCCACGACGACCGGTTCTGCGCTGCCCGCATCCAGCGGCTTCCCGCGACATTCACCAGGTCATCGGCCCATCGAGTGGGAGGCCTGCCTACACTACGCTTTCCGGTGCGTGATCGCCACTCGTGAACTTTACTGCCCCAACGGCCATCTGTTCTACGAGCAATGTGCATTTGCTCAAATGTGGACGCGCTCAGCGACTCAGACCAGACATGCCTCGCCACGCACATGTCTTTTCTATTGTCTTGGAGCGCTGCGAGTACATCCGAATTACTCGGCGCTAGCCTTGCGTGGCGAAACTGATCACCCCGTGGCTGCCTTTAGTCTGTACGCACCTTTAGGCTGCCGTAACTTCAAAGAGAGAAGCATTTAGGTATAAAACCGGGCATAGATCTTACAGGGTGAATTGGTTGCCCAAATTTTAAACTAAGAATCTATTAAAGAAACTGAATAACTTTCCTAAGGACCCTATACAATTGGAGCAAAAAATGGACTAATTAGCTGATCTCTTTGCATGATGGATGATAGTACACAATTTTTTTTGCTCTGTTTGTATGAGAAAGTTGGAAAATTTGTTCAGTTTATTAGCAGTTCCTGAGTTTGAAATTTAATCAACGGTCTCACTGTAAACAGAGTTATGTAAGCGATGATATATACAGTGTAAACTCTATATAGCGGCACTCAAGGGACCGGGCATTTTGTGACGTCATTGAGAGTTTTCGTTATACAGAGAGAAATTAGCATCAAAGTAAACCAACTGGAGCCAGAAAATTTTGACGTTTCAAAGAGTGAATCACGCACATATCTAGTGACGTTTTACAGAGTTTAATGTTCTAGTTCTAGACAGACCTAGACAGTCTCCACTTAAGAGGAGTGTACTCATAGCACGCTTCATACAAACCTATTTTGGTTCTAATTTGAAAGTTAATGAAGTAATTAATAATTGATTTATTAATAATTTATTAGTTAATAATTAATTTAACAATTATTTATTAATTTACCAACCGAAGTTATTGAAATTTCTTAAACACGTGTTTAAATTAAATTTGTGTCGGTGGTAGGTCACATTTCCGTAAAAAAACATGTTTCTTGAAATTTCCGTCAAGATTTGTATGCAAATGTGACATGTATGCAAATCTTTACAATTCTTTAACGGAATTCTGTCATTTTTAAGGTAAAGTGACAAACCACCGACACAGATATTGGTGTCTAAAAAGTGTTTAAAAAAATTAATAACTTTGATTTATATTTGATTAAGAACCAAACTACTTTTGTACGCAGCACGCTGGGGGGCGGCCCGCAGGAACACGAGCCTTAACGAACAACCTCTAACCCCAAACGCATATATATACGCCTCCGTTCCGTTCCGTGCGTCATGGGTAAAAAGAAAAATAATTTTTGAAAAACCTAAAAACTTACGTACAAACTTTTAATATTGCATTGTCACGCGATATACCTACATATGTATGCAAAATTGCAGAACAATCGGAAACCGGGAAGTGGGTCAAAATTAACTTGCAACATTTCATACATACATACATACATAAATTGCAAGTTAAATAAAAGCTTTTAAAAAAACTGAGTCGGACTCGCGCACTACTTTGAAAAACAACATTATTTTACAGTTGGTAATAGAACATTTTGTTTGGAAAATCTACGCATTTTTTACAAATCCAAATGGAAATTTTAAGTTAACTATTACTCTTAAATTAAGAAAACCTAACTAACCGTGATAGCCGTTTTAAATAAATTATATTTCCTATTACCAATTTTTTTTTTCAGATATCCTGAAATAGCGGTTTAGCTGGTGGGGGGGGGGGGGGGGGACACTTGACTGTAACAAAAATTAGCACTTTAAAACTTAATATTTGAAAGAGCTACTCAACGATACCCCACACGGTAGGGTACGTCAAGGAAAAAAATCACCCCCTCTTTAGATGTAAGGGAGGTAGGTACCCTAAAAAATATTTTTTCCGATATTTACTAGTACCACTTTGTCGGTGTAATTATTATGTTTGATGAATCTATCCAGATCTCCGACCATCTTGAGCTCCTTGACGTAGATTTAACATCCGATCTGAATTTCGGGAGATATATTGAATCCAAGGAAAAAACCGCTGCCAAAAAGCTTGGTATCCTCTCGAAGGTGAGACTTTACTTCACACCAGAGCAGCTTCTAATATTATACCAAGCTCAAGTTCGGTTATGTATGGAGTACTGTTCTCACTTATGGGACGGATCGGCTCGTTACCTGCTAGATGCCTTGGATTCTATCGACCGATTCTAACTTGTATCAAACAGGCTCCAAAGCTTCAAGCATCGCAACAAAGTCGCCTGTCTATCGGTGTTCTACAGGATTCATTTCGGAGAGTGTGCTCTGGAGCTTCACAACCTCATTCCCCCTTCTCCATTTCATAATCAGACCACCAGGCGCGGAGGGCGGTTCCACCCCTTTGTCGTCAATGTTCCACCTTTACGCACGAAGCGTTTTGCGTCTTCGTTCATCATGCGAACGGCCAAGGAGTGGAATACCCTTCCAGCGTCTGTATTCCCCGATTCGTATAATTTAGGAATTTTCAAGACTTTGCGACAAGAGCTTGCGTATCACATCCTCGGCTGCATCGGCACTTACCATCAGGTGAGGTGCAGCCAAACGCGCTCAAATTATTAATAAAAAAAAAAAAGTTTACCTACCCATGCCAGAATACAGCATTCTAATACTAATAATCTCTGAGCTAATAAGCCGCGAACAGACGGACAGACATAGCGAAACTATAAGGGTTCCTTATTGACGACTGAACCCTAAAAAACGAGCACAAATCATAGTCTACATACTCGACATAAAAAAATATCACAACAATTAACGCTTAATTACATACCACACATAATTTATTTCATATTTTAATCAATAGGGTAATGACAGTGTCTAAAATAAATTATAAAGTATAATTCACTAAACATAAGTTATCCTACAAAAGCACAAAAACTTATTCATTTAATATTTTAAACCATTTTCAGTTTTATATTTATTACAATCACTAAATTAGTACAAAGACAATGACGTCACAAGCTAGTAACACGAACAACCAATTACAGAACAAAATTTCGTTTAAGGGTTCCGTACCTCAACGGAATCCTTAAAGGGTCACTTTCTTTTCCGTCCGTCTGTCTGTCAAGACCCTTTATCGAAGTAACTATTTAGTAATCTGTGCCTTTATCTCGGGAACGCGTGAAGGTATAATTTTGAAATTAAAACCATATACTCCGGCGGTCTCCAGTCCCTTAAAGTTGTGAAAAAAACCAAAATTCTAAATTAACATGAAAAATAGAAACGGCCTTTTATGCCGCCAATAACGTATATTTCGACACTCTCAAGGGAATCAAAATTTATACCTGGGTATTTTCCGTTGACCTAGAACTATGAAATTTGGTAAGTAATACTGTCTTATACTGCAAGCTTAGAAAAAAATCTGAAAACTGTACATTTGTCTACAAAAAATACAGCCTTTATTTAAAGTACGTAATCAATTATGCAAGCAACGGCGGTCCAAATTTTGAATTGAGTTGACCATGTCATGTGGGGTATCGTATGAAAGGGCTTTATTGGCACAAGCTTAAACAGATTTTTTATTATTTCATGATGTGTTCGATTTATGACGAAGAATGAAAAAAAAATCTCCCTTTTTTATATGTACCTAATAATTTTGGTGTATGTAGTACCTAACAGTTTTCACTGTTATTATTTATAATATGTACCAAAAAATCTGTCGAGCCGATTCACACTTGTCCTGTTTTTTTATTTATTTCATAGTTAAGAATAATAATTATTATTTAAAAAGATGCAACGTACAAAAAGTTTACAGTGTGAGAAAAAAATTATTAGTTATACAGACTTCAAGTATTTTATTACCTAGATACTTTATTTTAAAGTTTTCACCTACACTTGTAGTTTCAAGAAATTCAGTGAAGTAATTTACTGTCACGTGAAATTCATTATGAAATGTAGATTTAGGTACCCATTATTTTTAATTGTAAACACAAAAACACTTGTACAAATAAACCCAAACGATTTTGTACCAATGTAGGTGCTTACCCACATATAGAGCGATCGGTATTTCTCGTAATTATTTTGTAAAAATATGAAACAATCGTACATTTAGTTGAATTCGTGTTATTACAACTGCGTTTGAGCTATTCCAATTAAATTATAAATGTTAGGCTCACATTTCACAATTATGAATGTCGCACATTGGTGTTACACATGATCCTCCTTCGTAGACCAGCTCCACTCAGCAGGATTTCGAGCCTCACGCACCCAGCGGCTTTCAGCTAGGCTGTGAGATCATCAGCAATGCGTCCACAACTTTCCATCTTCCGGCCTTCTGTCACTACTCGAGAACCTTGTTTCCCCATCGATAATTAAATTAAATTCAGTTTATTTTCAAACAATTATTACAGTCCATAATATTATGTTATAAAAACTATGTTAGTAAAAAATAAATGAATATCTTGAAATTCAAATAATTAAGAAAACAGTCTAGACAAAACCACCATTATTTTGCAGCCCGATTTGAGAGCGTCACATGCTTCCGGGTCCAGTGAGCCACTTTCCTACGATAATGTCAAGGACATACCAATTGTAAATAAAAAAAAATAAAAAAAGAACATCAGTACTGAAAGCTACACTAAGTGTAACAAAATTGGTGTAGAACCCGTTAATTAGGGCTACCACTCGTCCTAAAGACTTTCCCCAACTTAGAATGCCTTGTTGTACCGTGAAAACAAACTCGGGCTCCATCCGACTCGGTTTTGGGACGTCTGGTAATTTTTATTTATTTATTGAAAATCAGGGAACAAAAACACATAATTCTACAATACGGCTGCGACTTAATAATAGGTCTTTAACTATGAAATTGCCGATTCAGTTTTTGAAGTTCAATGCCAATTTTTATTGAAAATAAAAAAGTTACTGTTTTTATTATTGACCTCATGGTGACACTACTTATGGTATTTTATTAGTAACTAGTGGCATGTCTTTCATGATTCAATCCCTTCATCTATGTATTATTGAATGGAACAAAGGCGTTTTCTTAGTGGTCAGACGGGACAATTTTTTCGACTAGTTAATTTTCTTGAATTTTCCTGAAAGTGTCGAAATCTTATGCGGGGTATTCCCACATATGACATTAGTAACGAAGAAACTGCTGCGATAACTCTGGAGCTTTAAATTTAAAATTGCATATTTTTGCCTCAATAAAGGCGATTTTTTCAAGTGAAAAAATCCGACTTCATGGGGTTAAAGCCACCGTGCTCTCAAAATATCTAAACAATAGGAATATGTTTACCATCATTTATTTTCTAATAGTTTAGGGCTATTTTGAAAATAAATTTTGTTTTAATAACTATTGTTCCTAATCATAATTTTCATCTTTAAACAGAGACGTGGAACTACTGACTTACCGTCCGATAATGTACGGCGTTAAGAAATTGTAAATAATTGTCTAATTTTATACGCGGATACTGATACGTAACGTTAAGTTATACTTGACTAAGAAGTTAGGCACTCTGTCATGCTTCATATATTTTTGCACAAGAAGATCAGATGTAATCCGTCTCTGCGCCTATCGAGATTGATCATTTCAAATCTAATAAGTTGCTCATTTTAATAAGTGGAAGCATCAGTCTACACCAATTTTGTTACACTTTGTAGGTACAGCTTTTTCATTGACAAGACTGATAAAAAATATCAATTATGCAAACGTAGCGCAGGCAGGCCACCCACGCGGTGGGCCGACGACGATCGCGGGATGGTTGCGGGCAGCGCAGGACCGGTGGTCGTGGAAATCCTTGGGGGAGGCCTTTGTCCAGCAGTGGACGTTTTCACTACGAGCACACCCCGGACACTGCATACAAATGGTCGTGAAATGGCAATTCTAAAAACAAATGACCGAGCAAACAAAATCACGGCGAAATCCCATACGTTCGAGAACCAAACTGTAACCAATCTGTATCAATATGGGTGACGAGCGGGTGCGGTCGCAATCTAGAGAGCGGTAGGGAGTGTCCATACTGTATTTATTATTATATCAGCTCATATACGTCCCCACCGAGGGGCTCGAGCCTACCCTGAATCAGGGCGATTAGGCCTTAGTCGACCACGCGGGCCCAGTGCGGGTTGGTCGACTTCACACACAACCTTCGAGTTTCTTCGCAGGCGTGTGCAGGTTTCCTCACGATGTTTTCCTTCACCGTTAAAGCAATCGGTAATTATATGTACGTAAGTTTTTGAAAAACTCATTGGTACATTGGCCGTCCAGATTTGAACCCGGTACTTCTGGTTAGATGGACCGAGTCGTTACCGGTTGAGCCACCGACGCTTTTCTCCATACTGTATGTTAGTACTAATATATATACTTTGCTACGACTTACAATGCACATTGCACGTAGCAAGAAACGCTACGAAGCGCATCTTTACTACGCCAGATGCATTGTAGCTGAATGCAGCTACGCCTACTACGAGCGTAGCGCTACAAAATTGCATGTGCAGAAATTTCGCAACATGTAGGTTTTTATGTAATTTGGTAATAATTGTTACTGCACTTTTCGCACTAATCTTTAGCTTATATGACAGCTGCAACGCGCTAAATTTCATCGATTTTTAATATAAATTTTAAGTGCACAAGCTAAATAAATTATTTGACTTTTTTCTTTGTTGAGTTTTTTTTTAGTTGTTGAGGCATATTGTGTATGTTCATTGTAGTTTTTCTCCGCCGCAAAATAATGACACATAATACTTTATTATACAATTTAAAAAAGAATATTAGTAGATACCTATAATAGTGACTATTTTGACAGGAAGCAACTACTCGTAAAACCTGCACAGCAGATGTTAATTATGCTAATGAGTAGTGAATAGATATAAATAAGTATACGGACATATTAAATAGGTATAGACAAGAAAATGATGTACTACGAATTATGTACTTGTAATGAATTGATCCTAAGCCTTACTAGTCCTTACTTAATATTATAATCGTGAAAATGTGTTTGTTTGTTTGTTACCTTTTCACGCATCAACGCCTTGACCAATCTTTATGAAATTTGGCATGCAGGTAGACTGTGTCACGGGAAAGGACATAGGCTACTTTTTATCCCGTAAAAATAGCATAATCTGATGCAGTTCCTGAGGGAACTGAAAACATACTCGATTGTTGTGATTTTTGCACAGGGATGGTTGAGTAGGTGGGAAACGACAAACTCGTAATTTTCTAATCACCCTTAAAGACACTCATAAAAACGCTGTCCACGCGGGCGAAGCCGCAGGAAATAGCTTTTAATAAACGCGAAAGTTTGTAAGAATGTATGGATGTATGATCTGGCTGAAATTTGGTAAGTAGACAGATTAGGAACCGGATTACAACACAGGCTACATATGTCCACGCTCGCGCACGGCGCACCCTCGAAAACTCATAGAAACGTTGTCCACGCGAGTGAAGCCGCGGGAAACAGCTAGTTCTAAATAATTTTCGAAAAACCTAAAAGCTTACAAGCTTTTATATGAAAAGATTTTTAATGTTAAAAAAGTCAACTACTCAAATGAAAATAAAAAAACACGGTTCCAAATTCAAAAAAGGTAAGCATAAGTATACGGACATATTGAATAGTTAAAGACAAGAAAATGATGAACTACGAATTCTGTACTTGTACGAAATTGATCGAGTAAGCGTCGGTGGTTCAACCGGTAACGACTCGGTCCATCTAACCAGAGGTACCGGGTTCAAATCTGGACGGCCAATGTACCAATGAGTTTTTCAAAACTTATGTACATACTTACCGATTGCTTTAACGGTGAAGGAAAACATCGTGAGGAAACCTGCACACGCCTGCGAAGAAATTCGAAGGTTGTGTGTGAAGTCGACCAACCCACACTGGGCCCGCGTGGTCGACTAAGGCCTGATTCAGGGTAGGCTCGAGCCCCTCGGTGGGGACGTATATGATCTGTAATGATGATGATGACGAAATTGATCCTATTTCTAAATAATTTTCGAAAAACCTAAAAGCTTTTTGGTACAAGCTTTTATTTGAAAAGAGTTTTCATGCTCAAAAAGCCAAATGCTCATATGAAAATAAAAATACACGGTTCCAAATTCAAAAAGGTATGCATAAGTATACGGACATATTGAATAGGTAAAGACAAGAAAATGATGTACTACGAATTCTGTACTTGTAATGAATTGATCCCAACTCTAAATAATTTTCGAAAAACCTAGAAGCTTTTTGGTAAAAGCTTTTATTTGAAAAGAGTATTTATGCTTAAAAAGTCAAATGCTCAAATGAAAATAAAAATACACGGTTCCAAATTCAGAGAAGGTGAGCACACCATTGTATTTCCTACGATTCTATTGTAAAATAAAAGACGATTCTAGAACCTTGATTCCACCTCCAAAGTTCATCATCAGATCAACTTCAAAACAATAAAAGGTTCTATTGGCACCGGGAAAACGTTTTCATTCCAAATCGGACCCATGGAAGAGATCGCAAGATTTCAACTAAACAAAAATACGTACATCGGTAGTTAAATAAAACCTTCTAAAAAAACGGTAAACTTTAATAGCACAAACAATTCAGACACCTAGCAATATCAAACATACGTTAGGCAGCTACCCGATTCTAGATTATTCCGGCTAACCAAGAAGTTTCATTTAGGCCGTTGCCGTGGAAACCTGCCCAGGCCAACAGATTATTCCAGCCTCACTCGAATGGCCCATGACAACAACCTGTCTTTGTTTCGTTTTCCCGGTAAATCCAGGACAAACGGAATTGCTATATTGTATGGCTCGATCGCTTTGTCAAATCTGCATTCTATCGGCATTAAAATTAAATAAAAGATTGACTAAATGCAACTTTTTTTCCCAAGTCATATCAGCTCATGTATACGTCCTCACCAAGGGGCTCGAGCCTACCCTTAATCGGGCCTTAGTCGACCACGCGGGCCCAATGCGGGTTGGTCAACTTCACACACAACCTTCGAGTTTCTTCGAAGGTGTGTGCAAGTTTCCTCACTATGTTTTCCTTCACCGTAAGAGCGTCAGATAAACGTACATATGAAATCTAAATTCGAAAACACATTGGTACGTGGCAGGACTCGAACCACGACTTCCCGAATAGGATGTAGCGGCTCTTGCCGTTGCGGTACAAACAAGTAACGAACTAAAAAAAATAATTTAAAATATGAAACGAACACTAAATCTAACAGTGTTATCAATGCACACAATGTGTTAAAAATAACTTAACGAATTAATTATAAATTAAAAACCCGACTGCATTAAAACCTAACCCCTCTTTTTTGGCCAGTCGGGTAAAACTTGTTCATATGTACTCACGGGATCAAGACGAATCTATCGACACCTCGCACTTAAAAATCCATCAAGCCGTTTAGGCTACAGACTAGAGCGAGCCACAGAAATATACATACATACAAACACTCGTAAAACATTATAACCCTTCTTCTGGCGCATTCGGGTAAAAATCAATAACTATTATACATCAGTACAGCTATTATACATCATCTGTGAAAATTTCAACTGCATAGCTTAGTAACAGGGTCCCGTTTTTACCCTTTGGGTACGGAACTCCAAGAATTACGACAAGCAAACTTTGCGGTTAAGAAAGCAAACTAAGGTTAAATCACTTATTAAATACGAAATCATTAGATAGCTAGATAGATAGATAAGCATTTATTCAGAGCCCACACAAGCAAAAAAAAAACAGGTAATACAATGCAAGAAAAAAAAAATTAAAACTACTTATTTTAAAATCTTAATAACTATTAAATATAAGGTGGGCTAGGAAAATGACTAGGCTCAGCTTGAATGCTACGAAACCTTAGATTCGCAGCGCTGATGATTCTGCCAGGCCATTAAGACAAAGCGAATGCTTGCACCATTGTTAACTATCCAAGCCAACGAGTTATTAATATTAATTTGATAATTTAATGCTTTACGCTGATTCTGAAGCAAAACCCTGATTTTCAACTACGCCACCGTCGGAAACAATTTTTAATCATCTCATGAAGCACATCGCCAATGCTGAAATTGTTATATCACACAAATACACAATCCTTGACCTCTAATGTCGAATACAATCTACTCTTCTAAAACTAACTCGCTGGCTGTTTTACAATAACGCAGCATGACAGTTTGTTTATATTATAACGTAAGAGACGATCCACCAATACAATCGATATTAATAATTCATAAAGCAAATTATAATCATAATAAGAACCCTGCGCCCTCTCAATTGGATTCAAACATATTTCCTGAAGCTCGTAAAGTCAAAAATCTTTGTACTATGAAGCATGGTACAAGAAGAGACGGTATCCGCATTTAGACGATCTTGCCTCTGAGCAACGACGTCATATTTTTATTGACAACGCAATAATTTACGCCTATGTCTTCTTTATCTATTTGTTTTTTAATCCATGATACTTATTGCAAAAAATAGCACAAAGACTTTAATCATGCACCCGTGAGTAAGTATTAGAGGAAATTTTATATAAATACGTTCTTAAATACATATCCATTTTAAGGCATTACTGAACGTCCAGTAATATTAAATAAGGTGGCCATGAAAATTTTCTCATTTTGACAGCCTAACAACATCAAGTCAGATATTTAATTATATAAAATAGAATTCACATATAATCAACCATAAAAACTCGGTCGGTAATAATCAAAATACGATTCTATCGTGAGTATAAAATAAAAATACTTTGTTTTCCGTGAATGACATCACATAACCTAACTTTCGAATATGAATTACATTACGTAACTTTCAACGGTAATTCTATTTTTTTTAAGTATTATTAATACTAACTAATCTATTTCGACTTGCAAAAAAATTTCCATCTACTATCACAAAAAAAATTCAAGGCGCATTTACTTTACTAGAACGTGACCGTGTTTTGCTCCAAGTCCTAATGACAGACAATAACAAGTTCACAAGAATCCCCTGAATACCATGTCTTCTTGTAATATGGTAGGAAGTTGCGAGATGAATTTTCAAATTGATGTTTTCGAAAACAACTCTTTAGTTTTGGAATGTTTTGCGCGGAGTCCCTACGGTTTCATCTGCCGAATTGGTACCGGTCACCGGTCTTAGTCATAACAGGTTTTTCTGGCCTTGGTCCGAGGAAGGTTTCCGCATCTGGCCCCTACACGACGATGATGTAGCCCAAGAGGCGATGACTCGATATCTGCGCATAGCTTTTTTGTCGACACTGATGATCATCACCGGTCAATGTTTCAAATCTTTAAAAACATTTTTATACCCTCCTATTAAAGTAGTTTGCATGCGTTTTTTTTTCTACACTGTTTGTCAAAACAAGACGTAAATAACTTTATAAAGACGATATCAGTTTATTTATTTTTTGTTAACTACGTACTTAGTTAATTAAGTGACATAATCCTTAGTTAACCGCTAAAAGTGCTCCGTTATTTTCTTAAGTTGAGAAATGCAATGCAAGTAGCCTCTATCCAGTTGCGGAATTATATTAAGGAGATAACGTACCAAATTTCTAATTTGGGCCCTTTTTGGATCCAGAGGACTCGTCTCCAAGACAATGGGACTTCTAACCAATTGTGTCAGTTGTACAAAGGAATCGTTCAAATACTCGTTCCACAACCAGCTCGACCCATTTGGACAAGAATGTGATAATGCTACAACTAGTTACAAATTTTGGTAATTTAAAAAAAAACTGTTTTCCCACCATTTTGATACAAAGAGAGTTTTAGACTTAAAAATACACGGTTGACATACACATAAAAGATCTAATTATTATGATTACCATAATTAATTAGACTAAAACGTCCTTTGATGAACAATTTGATTTCCTTGGGGGAGGCCTATGTCCAGCAGTGGACGTCCTTCGGCTGATATGATGATGATTTTGACTAATAATCTTATCTTACCATCTGGCATCCCTTTAAATCAATCGATAAACGAAAACGATTTAATTTTGAATTTCATACCTAGCTCGTCCTAAGTGTCGGGACGAGTTTACCTCGGGCCGAATTTTTGAACAAGTGCACAAAAGAGATCGAAGAAACTCAGCCGGTGCTTTAGAAATCGAATGCTTGTTCCCTCATTGTTGTTCCCCATTTGTTCCCTTACGAGAAACTTACGCTTCCAACATAGAACAAACCAAAAGAATGGCTAAAGCTAAAACCAGTTTCGGTGGATTGATAAAAGAACACGGAAAGATTAGAATCCTCAATCTGCTTTGGAATTGAGTATTTATAGTTATACTAGCTTTTGCCCGTGGCTTCGCCCGCGTGGACATAGTTGTAATGACTGTCTTAGAGGGTGCGCAAGCGGCTCGCGAGCGTGGACATTATTTTTTCCAGATCCTCGGGAACAATGTCAGGTTATGCTTATTAGTAAATCATGTCATTTTTTTTGTGATGGATTTGAGGGTGGAAGGATACAGAAGCAGAGGAATACCGAAGAAACGATGGTTGGATGGAGTGAAGAAAAATATGGAGGAGTGTGGAGTGACGCAGGAGTTGGCCAGTATGAGGCCGGAATGGCGACAAAAAACATTTAAAGCCGACCCCCAATAGTTGGGATTAATAATAAGGCTCGGAAGATGATGATGATGTCATTTTCCACCCCCTCAACCATCTCTGTGCAAAAATCACAACAATCCATTGTTCCGTTGCGATGTTAAAGAAATTAACCAGAAAAAGAGTATTTTTTCAGTTCCGTCAGAAACTGCATCGGGCTATGCTATTTTAAAGGGATAAAAAGTAGCCTATGTCCTTACTCGTGACACAGGCTACTTACATGCCAAATTTCATTAAGATTGGTCAAGGCGTTGAAGCGTGAAAAAGTAACAAACAAACAAACACCTTTTTTACATTTATAATATTATTATAGTAAGGATTAGCTTTTGCCCGCGGCTTCGCTTGCGTGGGTATTGTTTCATGACTGTCCTTGAGAGTGAATGGTGCGCGAGCCGCTCGAGCGTAGACAAGGGATTACTCCAGATACCTCGGGAACCATATCGACCCATTCTGATTAGCAGTCAATGTCACTTTAGGGGTAGATCCTTCAACTATTTCTCTGCAAAAAATCACGTCAATCCGTTGCTCCGTTGCGACGCCGACAAGCGCGAACTTGGAAGTTAGTTTTCTATAAATCTCTCGGGAACTATCGACCCATTCTTATTAGTAGCCAATGTCACTTTAGGAGTAGACCCCTCAACTATTTCTCTGCAAAAAAAATCACGTCAATCCGTCGCTCCGTTGCGACGCCGACAAGCGCGAACTTGGAAGTTAGTTTTCCATAAATCCCTCGGGAACTATCGACCCATTCTGATTAGCAGTCAATAATGTCACTTTAGGGGTAGATCCCTCATCTATTTCTCTGCAAAAAATCACGTCAATCCGTAGCTTCGTTGCGACGCCGAAGTGCTTGAACTTGGAAGTTAGTTTTCCATAAATCCCTCGGGAACTATCGACCCATTCTGATTAGCAGTCAATGTCACTTTAGGGGTAGATCCCTCATCTATTTCTCTGCAAAAAATCACGTCAATCCGTTGCTCCGTTGCGACGCCAACGTGCGCGAGCTTGGAAGTTAGTTTTCCATAAATCCCTCGGGAACTATCGACCCATTCTGATTAGCAGTCAATGTCACTTTAGGAGTAGACCCCTTAACTATTTCTCTGCAAAAAAAATCACGTCAATCCGTTGCTCCGTTGCGACGCCGAAGTGCGCGAACTTGGAGGTTAGTTTTCCATAAATCCCTCGGGAACTATCGACCCATTCTGATTAGTAGCCTATGTCACTTTAGGAGTAGACCCCTCAACTATTTCTCTGCAAAAAAAATCACGGCAATCCGTTGCTCCGTTGTGACGCCGAAGTGCGCGAGCTTGGAAGTTAGTTTTCCATAAATCCCTCAGGAACTACCCCAGGCTATGTTACACTATCACCTGCACCAATATGTTCTAGTCCCCAGTGTGTGGAGTATAGCCTAATCTTGCCAAGTTGTAAAAGAGATCCATGACCCAGGCAGTGCGAACGTTATGGGTTGTTTTGCTAAAGATTTATAGTTAAGCAATATAGTTAGTATACTGTGGCAATAGACTCCTAATCTTGCAAAGCTCAGAAGCGTTTCATCCATAGCACACCCTGGACGCTTCATACAACGTGCCAGAAATGACATTTCAAAAAAGGAATGACGGAACAAACAAAAGTGCGGCGAAATCCTATACGTTCAACAACCAAACTGTAACCAATCTGGGTGACGAGGGGGTGATGTCGTAATCTAGAGCGGCAGGGCGTGTCCATACTGAATGTTAGTACTAATATATATACTTTGTCCATAGACTAACTTATATACATATGATTTCTGCGGCCAGTTTGTCTAGACTCTAAATTCAAAAATGTTCGAAAAATTAATAAACTTCGCACTTAACAAATTACATAACAAAACAACGTAGGAAGAATATTCAAATCAATCTATTTCAGTGTCACTCGTCTCAATGAATATAACATTGAGCGAGGTACAAGGTACACCCTTGCCCTTTGCCTTGTGCGCGGGCGCCGCTACCTAGCCTTGCCTTACTAAGTCTGTAGACGTGCCGTCACAGACGTGTTACTACGCGCTGCCCTATAATAACAACAATAAATTCCATATTAGATCGATAACTTTTGTGAATATTGTACAGATTTTTAATATATTACAACTTACTTAAGTTTTATCTTCTTTTCAAAGTTCATTGTATCTATATTATGTAATATTATTATATTTCATTTAAACTTTTATTACATACTAGCTGTTTCTCGCGACTTCAGCCGCGTGGACGTTTCTATGACTTTTCGAGGGTGCGCAGTGTAAAAGTAGTCTATGAGTTAATCCAGGTCCTAATCTGTCTACCTACCAAATTTCAGTCAGATCCGTTCAGTAGTTTTTGCGTGAAGAAGTAACAAATATACACACTCACAAACTTTCGCCTTTATAATATTAGTGTGATATCAAAATTGAATACAACATTCATAAAGGGAACTATATGCTCGGAAGTAAGGAGAGATGATAAAATAACTTATTTATAGTGTTTTCGCCCTACTTAGTCCTTTTGCGAAGTTTGTTATGGCCGATTTTTATGAAAAACGCATTAACTTGAAGACATAGTAATTATGTGAAAAAAAAACAGTTGAATTGGAGTAAGCATACAAAATACGGAAAAAACTTTCTCATTTATGCCTAAAGGTTAAAATATACAAATTAGTTAAAAAACGTGAAAAGGCATTATTTGAGATTTCGTGTATCATCCTCGACTACATCGTCACTTGCCGTCAGGTGAGATGTACTGAGATGTATTCAAACGCACTTAAAATTTTAATAAAAAATAAAACCTTATGAAGAAATATGAAAAAAAAATTTAATTACACGGGCATTTTTAAAAACAGATTAAGAAGAGCTATATTCCAAAAGAGGGAATAAAAGAAAAACAAATTATAAGCATTAAGAAGTGAACTAGTTTTAACTATACGTTTGGACTATACAATAAATACAATTCAAAGGTACACATTCAATACATACAATACTGACCTACTATAAAATGCACTCACCCTTCCTACTTCTTACACACACATTACATACACAAATTCATCACCATTCATTCATGTTTGATTTCTGTTTAAGTTCTGTTTTTGCACAGTATTCGTTCTTTAACTTTTTTATGTCTACCCTCGGATCGTAGCAGAAAATCATTACACCTACAGGGCAAAGCTATAAAGCTATAATATTCATTCACTGAGCTATGTGCTATGGCCTATTTGCACTGCAACACACTCATATCTTACATATGTTCGATTCCCACTTTCGATTGAAGGGCATTTGCTAAGCCCACCTGTCTACCTACCATCATTTTACTACTAACATCAATGTTAACCGTATTTATGTGTTCCGGTTTGAAGATAAGGTAGCCAGTTCCCTATTGCGTTGAGGAATCTTGGTAAGCCCGCTTTCATCTTCGGCATCATCTTCACTTACCATCAGCTGAGATGTTTCCAAAAGCTAACCAATAGGCTATTTTAACGTATAAAAATAAATTTAAAAAATTCTGGAATATCAAAAACACTTGCTCATTTGAAATATTAAACAATTTTAAAAATTTACATTTATTAAAAACAGTAAATAATTTCGATAGACTATGGCACTTATGACGTCACTATGTCAGTAACGCTAATAATTGCAGAACAAACATTCGTTTGTGACAGTTGATAAAAAGTCACTCAAATGACTAGTAGTAAAATATAATATTGTTTATATATAAAAAAATCTACTTATTTATTTGAAATATATTAGTTTTACTTTTGAATTTATTATAATAATATATTTTTTTAAGTTTATTTCTTTAATGTCTAACTACACATAGTCTACAACAGGTGCAAGCGGACGCGGAAAAGTTGCCAAATTACACAAAATTGCCAGTCGATTTGGATCTACGCCAGCCAAAAATATGATAATTATTAGGATAAAAGGTGTGTCCGTGTGTCTCGTGGGGACAGACAGGAACTACCTGCATTTTTTCCTACACTGAGTACCTAAGCCGTTGGGATCATCTTTCCTGATGGTAAAGTTACGAAGATGCCGGAGATGGCACTGACCACCTTATCTTCAAGCCGGAACACATCAATGCTGTTAACACTGATGTTTGGCGGCAAGAAGATTGATTGATTGATTTGATACCTGATTGGTGGTACCTAAGTTACCAGGCGGGTTTAAAAATGCTCTACCACAAACCCAACCAAGTCTTACAAAGTTAGACCCCGCCGGGAATCGAAGCCGCGACCTCCAGGTGTGAAGTCAGAGGACTACCACTACGCGAAAGTGGCGAAAGTTTTTTTTGTACTGGTAGGTACTGAAGAGATCGTATAGCTCTGCGTTCACGCACTTGCAACTCCTTTCCAATCTTGCTATCCGCGGGTCGTATTAAAAAGCTATGTCTAAATATTTACTAAATTCCAACTAGTACGTCGTACGAAAGCTTTTCTGAAACAGTTGAGTGGCATTCTATTCGTGACCGCAAGCCTGGACAGATTTATAGCAATAGTGCAACATTAGCTTAGTCTGGTAATCTTAGCCCAATAATCAACCAGCCGGCGCGGCGGAGCCCTATTTTCGATGTGAATAAAGATTGTTCTATGTCTTTCTTCACAACTTAGAAACTGCATTTTTAATTATCTAAGCTCACTCCCCCTGACGACTCGTTGGTGTGTCATAGTACATAGATATCAAAAACTATATTTAAGGCGATCCCCCTGCCTAACTAGCGCTGGTTAAAAAACTACTCGACGAGTAAAAATTTTTAACGATGAATTTGAAGAAAAAGGCAATTGCAGTAATTTATTGAGAAACTATCAACTGTTTAAAATGTAGTTTGCTGTAGAAGGAGTGCTAAAAGTGGCCGCTTTTGGTACAGTATCTTTTCTTCAAATTCATCGTTGAAACTTGTAGATAAAGTATGTACCTATGTATGTACTCAGCGAGTAATTGTTTTTTGAGTAATGGCAGCGGTAGTTAGCTGGGGGTAGGCCATTAACTAAAAACTAACTATTTGTTTATTTTTGACGCTACAATTACAATGCATATTTTTTATTGCTATTTAAAACATCCAATAGAAAGAAAGAGGTTCATAACTATGTTTTAGTGATTTGTAGAGCAATACCTAGATATTTATTATAGTATTATCATCATCACAACAGCTCTTATACGTACCCCATCCGCGCCATTCCGTCCATTTTTTTTTTATTAAAATTTGCGTTTGGCTGCACCTCACCTGTTGGTAAGTGCCGAGCCGATGCAGCCGAGGATGTAACACGCAAACTCAAATTGCCTATTCATTCTTGAATTTTGTATTTTATAAAAAAATATTTATTTATCGTATATAGCATTCATATTACACACTGGTTGTAATAAAAAATGAAAAACATTTAAAATATGAATTTAAAAAAAAACTTAAAAGTTACTCGCGGCCTTAGTCAGGGTTTTGAAATCCTCAGCTGGTTCCTCATATCTGGTGATGGGACACTCAAATACCATGTGGTGTATGGTCTGTTCCGGATCTCCGCACGCGCACGCAGCCGATTCACTCCAACCCCATTTGTGCTACAGGTACGCACAGTTGCCGACAACAGTTTTTATGCGGTTAAGTGTTGACCAAATTTGTCCACCGCTTCTGTGTGCTAAACTCAAAGATGGTATCATCCACATTGTGTTTCTGGGCTTGCCATTTTTCCATCCACGCTTGGCTATCCCTCCATGTCTGATTGTGAGTATGAAAGGCTTTGGCTGGTGGGTTCCGGGATTTAAGTCGGCTGATTCTTAGGCCATCCAGGTCCACGTAGATAAGCGTGTATTGTTGGACATTTTGATAAATTCCCGTTCAAGGCATTTCTGTCTACGAATGTCAGGTGGTGCAATGTTACTTAGGGCCGGCAACCAGTAGGCAGGTGTCGGCGCAATGCAACCCGAAATGATCCGCATGGTGTGGTTAAGCTCTACGTCTACCCTGGCCACGTGCGCACTGTTCATCCATACAGGCGCACAGTATTCTGACGTCGAGTAAAGGAGGGCCATAGCTGTGGTCTTTAGACAGGCGGCGCTGGCACCCCATGACGTTCCTGTGAGCTTCTGGACGATGTTGTTCCTGGTCTTCAACTTTCCAGACAACTTATCAAGATGGTTCTTTTACGTCAGGCTCCTATCACGAGTTACGCCGAGGTATTTCGGACAGAAATTATGACGTATAACTTGTGCCTCTTTACGTAACCCTCAGTTCCTCTTTCGCCCACCTATTTGACTGATGGAAACAACAGACTTCTGTCTTGGCGGCATTTGGGCGTAGGCGCCAGTCATCTAATGCCTCCAGGTCCCTCTCCAAAATAGCCTCCGCTGCTTCCATACTTTCGGTATTTATATAAAAATATATAATTTAAGTATTTCGAAATTTGAAATTAAATATATTTTGTACAGAATACATCGATATACAGTTTTTTTATTGTAATTTGTTGAGTCGCATCGCGTGACGTCCGTCGCAGCGCGGAAATGCCCAACTATGCAAGTAAGGTCAGCAGAGCAATAACTGTTAGTTTTGAGTTTATTTATGATTATTGTTCTCAATGAGGCCATGCGCGATTAAAGAGTAGGTAGGATATATTATGTGCCTATTGAATTTAAAAAAATCGGTCTAGTGCGGGTCTGACCACGCATAGTGTAGGGGTCTGGAGTCATACTTATTTGAAAACTGTATCAGAAAAACCCTCATAAGACGACTCAAATCTTGGGAACGGAACGCTTGTTATAAAATAAAAATATGTTATTAAAACGCATTGCATTTAAAAATACTGCACACGAGACACAAATTTTGAGACTGACTCGGTGGCTCAGTGGTTAGTGCTCTTGACTACTGATCCGAGAGTTGTGGGTTCGATCCCCACCCAGGGCAAACATTTGTGTGATGAGCAGATTTGTTTGCTCTGTGTCTGGGTGTTAAATATCTATATATGTATGTATTTAAACGTATATAAGTATGTATATCAGTCTCTGGTTCCCATAACACAGGGAATCCTACTTTGGGGCCAGATGACCATGTGTGATTTGTCCCAGAATATTTATTTATTTATTTATTTATATTTGGGTGGTACACAATTTATTTTTCTTTCATACCACTTTAACTTGTAGAGGAGGCACCTCTAAATTTTATCATCAATTTTAACATCATATCAGCCTGCTCCAAGGATTTGCACGACGACCGGTAAACATTTTGTAAAAGTTGCAAAAATTTAAAAAGGGTTCTAAAAAATCTTTAATTTATTTTATTGATAGCCCCCTCGAGTATCATCATCATTTCAGCCGAAAAACGTCCACTACTATGGACAAAGGCCTCCCCCAAGGATTTCTACTGCCCGCATCCAGCGGCTTGCGGCGATCTTCACCAGGTCGTCGGTCCACCGCGTGGGAGGCCTGCCTACGCTACGTTTTCCGGTGCGCGGTCGCCACTCGAGAACTTTACTGCCCCCACGGCCACTTCAGTTTAGCGATTCTGTGAGCTATGTCGGTTACTTTGGTTCTCCTGCGGATCTCCTCATTTCTGATTCGATCGCATAGGGAAATTCCGAGCATAGCTCGTTCCATTGCCCTTTGGGTGACCTTGAGCCTTCTTATGAGGCCCATAGTAAGTGACCATGTCTGAACCCCTTTTACATGCAGGAGAGGCAGCCCTATTACTTTTACAAATTATCTTCAATTCATATTTCAGGTCGTGACTCGTGAGTTTACATACATAGCTGTACTAAACATTACTGTAGGTGTAATAATGGTAAAAAAAACTGTGACATACGGAGATAGACCGAGACGGACGAACATGACGAAATTATATGGATTCCATTTTTTGTAATTTTGACTCCAGATCCGGAACCATAAAATTGCAATAACACATTTTTAACTTTAAAATAGGTAGTATAGGTACCCAGGTAAAAAATATGAATACGCAAGTAACTCGTTTAAATAGTTTTAACCGACTGTCCAAAAAGGAGTGTAATGTTGTTACTTTCATTCATATCGCCCATCAACTGGCCGAACCAATGTGTCCAACCATTACAACCAAGGATATTTTCATGTAAAATAGACCGTTGATATCTACTTGGCGCACGCAACTAAACTGCGTTATTTATTACATTACTACAACTACTCGTACGAGTACAAGTGTGAATTTAGTTGTCAAGGATTAATACGCGTGTGTGCATGTTGAGTTCAACGCGCACACTACACGTAGCGTGTAGTTGAACATGTGCTTATACATATCCTCGCGTGAGTGTGCGTGCGTGTCGCTCACGGACACATGCGAACAAAGCGCAGCGTAGGTACGGCCCTGAAATTGTTTAAAGAGCTGTGTACCTTACCTACTTACTGTACCTTACTCTCGAGGTCACGTTATAGCACCAGGCACTAGCAGCATTTGAATTATTAATTTATACTAATTACATACTACATTTTATAGAAAAAAAAACGTAGGTACATACATAATGTTTCATTTCGTTTTGCGGCGGCACGTGTTTACATTTTGTGAGATGATACTAGTAGCGACATCTAGTGAGAAATATTTGTAGTTTTACAGAGTAATGTGGCAGACTTATAAAATACCTTTCTGGTCGTCAAATTATTTTGTTTACTAACTTTGCCACTGTAATAAAAGTAATAAATGTCATTCATTTTATTATATTATGGTATATATCAATTACTGCTCAAACACTTATAAATGTGGGACACATCACACTATAATTATTATAAACATCTGGATCTAGAACAAGTTGTCTCAAGACGTGGTTGACCCTCCATTAATAGTTTTAATAACTCTCTTTTTGGCGCAGTCGGTCTGGTGGAAACAGACTGGAAAGCATACTTTAGAACTATTACACATTTTTTGTTATACTCACTAGCTTTTTCCCGCGGCTTTTCTCGCGTCTGGGCATCGTTTTTATGACTGTCTGTGAGTGAGTGGGAGTGGTGCGCGAGCGTGGACATGACTTTCCTTCAGATCCCTCAGGAACTATATCGGGCTATTCTGTTTAGCATCCTACGTCACTTTCCACCCCCTCAACCAATTCTTTACAAAAAAAACTTCCATTCGTGGCTCCTTTGCGACGCCGACGTGCGCGGGGAAATGAGTTTTTCCCAGTTCTCTCGGGAAGTATGTCAGGATATGCTTATTAGTAAATTATGTCATTTCCCACCCCCTCAACTATCTCTATGCAAAAAATTACAACAATCCATTGTTCCGTTGTGATGTTCAAGAAATTAACAAAAAAAGTGTATTTTTAATTCCCTCAGGAACTGCATCGGACTATGCTCTTTTCACGGGATAAAAAGTAGCATATGTCCTTCCCAGTGACACAGGCTACCTGCATGCCAAATTTTATCACGATTGATCGAGGTGTTGAAGCGTGAAAAGATAACATTCTATAATTGTATATTTTGTTGTACAATAAAGAGTTCACAAACAAACACATTTTCACATTTATCATCATTACAGCTCATATACGTCCCCACCAAGGGGCTCGAGCCTACCCTGAATCAGGGCGATTAGGCCTTAGTCGACCACGCGGGCCCAGTGCGGGTTGGTCGACTTCACACACAACCTTCGAGTTTCTTCGCAGGCGTGTGCAGGTTTCCTCACGATGTTTTCCTTCACCGTTAAAGCAATCGGTAAGTATGTACGTAAGTTTTTGAAAAACTCATTGGTACATTGGCCGTCCAGATTTGAACCCGGTACCTCTGGTTAGATGGACCGAGCCGTTACCGGTTGAGCCACCGACGCTTTTTTCACATTTGTAATATTACATATTATGTAGTAAGGATTGTTGTTGTGTTTAGTAGACTTTGACTATTTTTAAAACACCAACACATACATCTAGGCAATAGGTTTAAGGGTTCCGTAACCAAAGGGTGCCCACGGGACCCTATTACTAGGCCTCCGCTGTCCGTCTGTCCGTCCGTCCGTCTGTCTGTCAGTGGGTTGTACGTCATGGACCGTAATAGGTACACAGTCAAAATTTTCAGTGTGTGTATTGCCGCTTTAACAACAATAAAAATAAAAAACTAGCCAAGTGCGAGTCGATCTCGCGCAAAATAGAGTTTCGTACTCTTCAAAAAATAAATGTATATTTTAAAAAATAAAATTATTTTTTGCAGTTTTAATCCAACTGCACATCTTAAGTTGGTCGACTATTACTCCTTAACTAAGAAACTAAACGTGATATTTTCCTCATAAATTGATCATATTTTAATTATTATTTTTATGACATTTTTTTCAGACGTCTCTCGAACAATATTTTCCGGTACCTGTCATCCGCCATATAGATTTTTAATATCCTATGACACGCGGAGTGATGGTACGAATCCAAAAACCCCACATTTGTCAAGATCGGTTAAGTGGTTTAGGAAATACGAGGGAACAGATGAACAATGAACATATATAAGTACTGTAGCAAAAATGGGGTTAAAATAGGAATAAAATATCAGGGAAACCCGTTTGCTACTAATACGTTAGAATGTTTGTCCGGTTTAAAACGTTGAAGATAATTAGAACAACAGCCAATAATCAGAGTTAAGAATTATAATATAAAAAAAGAAAGAAAAGCATAAAATATAAAGAAACATCATATATAAATAATACAAAGTATTGTCATCGCCTATAAAATTTACTAGAAAAAATTACAAGTGGTAAATTATTTCCCGTTAATTTTGGAAAATAGGAACATCCTAAATATAAGAAAAATTGGTTAGTGGGAATTTTTAAAAGATGAAAAAGATTGCTCTAAGCCAACCGCGTACGTACGTGGCCGCTAGCATAGTAAAAAGTTTTACTATGCCGCTAGTGTCTTTAATGCTCAAAACCTAAAAGAAATTTATAGCATAACATAGACCGAAAACAAGCATAAAAGCTTAGCATTTGGATATATATTTTTTTTCAACAAATACACAGTGTGATTAAAATCGGGGTCTAAAATTTAAACTTGCTAGTGTAGCGATCCGATGAGGTGTAAATTAAATAGCTATACTTCCCGGACGAGAGGGCACGAAAACGACAGGGCAATCTTAAGTGGTTGGGCAGAACTGAACTTCCGGTTCATCGGTCACACGATGGACTAGCGACTTGCGGACTAAAAACTTAGAAGCTCCTGCTTGCAAAAAGGGTGGTCAGGTGCCCAGGAAGCAGGCTTTATTTCCAAATAGCCAAGCTAGCCAGTGAAAACCCTAAAACACGAACACCGACATGTAGTATACAAATTTGCTGTAAGAAAACTAAATATTGTTTGGAAAAACAAGCTACTTACCCCAGAAAAACACTGTTAGACGATAAAAAAAACTAAATGGGACCAAGATATAACAAAAATTTGAGTAATTCACAGTGATACAGGTCGCGCCAAACTTTATTGCGGCTCTGAAGTTGGTCTCAAGACGCGTCGCAGTAGCAAAGTTTGGTTGTTAGTAGAACGTAAACATACCTACTGTTCGGTTATACCGGCGCAGTAAGCACTCGCATCTCATTTTAGATCCGCAATAAAGTTTGGCGCGACCTGTACGATGATAATTTTCTCCAGAGCGACGATGACAACAAACTCTAAAACTTCATTTTTCTGCCTAGACAAATTTGAAAAAATGAAATCTTAGCAGAGATTACGGCGGGAGTTATGTGAATTACCGCGCGTAAAAAGATCCTAAGTATATGTAGCGAATAACGCTACAATACATGCATACATAGACTGTCAAAAACATAGCCCTCATTTTTTCGTACTTGGGTAAAAAGAACAAAGTGTTAAATCTTGTAAGATGGTACGAAACCGTTCGTGCGAGTCCAACTCACACTTGGCCGGTTTTTATTATTGGTAAATCCTTACTAATATTATAAACGTGAAAATGTGTTTGTTTATTACCTTTTAACGCTTCAATAACTCAACTACTCTTGACGAAAGGCATGGAGGTAGCCTGTGTCACGGGGAAGGACATATAATATTACTAGCTGTCCCGGCGAACTTCATACCGCCTTACATTACATTACACTGCCCTGCCCTACCCTACACTACCCTACACTACTCTACACTACCCTACCCTACACTACACTACCCTACCCTACCCTACACTACCCTACCCTACACTACCCTACCCTACACTACCCTACCCTACCCTATCCTATCTCTCAAGTTGGATCGAACTGCACATGGTGTGCGAATTTTATTATAATCGGTTAAGTGGTTTAGGAGTCCATTGAGGACAAACATTGTGACACGAGATTTATATATATTAAAGATGCTAATTTTCATCCGGTGAAAACAGCATAGTTCGAGAGAACTGAAAAAAAATCTTTTTAACCCACGTCGCAAAAATAGGGGCGCTATAAGTTTTTAACGTGTGTAGCTGTGTATGTGTCGATCTGTGTGTCTGTCTGCTCCATCGTTGTTACTAAACCAATGGACCGATTTTATTGCGGTTTTTTGTTTAAAAGCTGACATGATCGAGGTAGTTCTTAGCTATAATTTGTGAAGATCTGTTCAGAAGTTTGAAGATCATAAGCTCTTTACAAGGTTTTGAAGGGATTTGGGCAACTTCGAAATTTGGTGTTCTGTTACTTAGATGATATTACAAGAATAAAGTAACCTTGACCTGATGCTGCAGCATCTCCTGGAATCTGCATGAGACCCAACTCCTGACCAACTTACAGCAGAGGTATCGTGTTTGGACTCATTGCAATAGTCTATTGAGACAGGAATTAATTATTATTATTTATTCATTGGAATAAGTGTCAGGTAGTACATGGTAATCTTGACCTGATGCTGCAGTATCTCCTCGTATCTGCAGGATACCCATCTTCTCGCCAACTTACAGCAGATGTATCGTATTTGGGCTCATTAGAATAGCAGTCCCCCGACGCGATAACTCTTGGATCAAAATATGACTACTTATATTAAACTTAAATACATTTTTTTTTTACTTTTTAGATATTTTTGTCAGGGGTTTTTTTTTGTTGATTTCTTTAAGTAGGTGGAGCTCTTCAGAAGTTATTTAATTCCGTTATACTCGAGGGACAAGCGCCTAAAACATGGCACAGAAGTGTGGTCGTGCTAATCTCGAAAACCGGCCAAGTGCGAGTCGGACTCGCGCACGAATGGCTCCGCGCCATTATCTATAATAATTTAATAAATGACGTATTAAAAAAAACTACTTAGGTACTAGATCTCGTTCAAACCAATTTTCGGTGGGAGTTTGCATGGTAATGTACATCATATATATTTTTTTAGTTTTATCATTCTCTTATTTTAGAAGTTACAGGGGGCCACATATTTTCTTTGGAAGTGGTTCTCGCGCTAACTATTCAGTTTAGAACAAAATGATATTAGAAACCTCAATATCATTTTTTAAGACATATCCATAGATACCCCACACGTATGGGTTTGATGAAAAAAAATTGAGTTTCCGTTCTAAGTATGGGGAACACCCAATTTTTTTTTCTATTTTTGTGTGAAAATCTTAATACGGTTCACAGAATACATCTACTTACCAAGTTTCAACAGTATAGGTCTTATAGTTTCGGAAAAAAAAGTGGCTGTGACATACGGACGGACAGACAGACAGACATGACGAATCCATAAGGGTTCCGTTTTTTGCCATTTGGCTACGGAACCCTAAAAAGGGCGACAACACCCTGCTGTAGAACTACAGACCCATCTCACTTCTGAGCCATGTCTACAAGCTGTATTCGAGAGTCATTACAATTCGTCTCGCACGCAGGTTCGACGACTTCCAGCCTCCCGAACAAGCCGGTATCCGAAAAGGCTATAGTTTAGTACCATAGACCACATACATACGCTGCGGCAGACTATATAGAAGACAGAAGAGTACAATCAGCCACTATGCTTAGCGTTCGTGGACTATGAGAAAGCCTTTGATTCGGTCGAAACTTGGGCTGTGTTATAGCCAAATTGACTATCGATATATCGAGGTACTGAAGTATTTGCATGAAAACGCCACCATGTTGGTTCGCCTCCAGGATCAAAACTCGAAACCTATCCGGCTGCAGCGAGGGGTGAAACAGGGAGACGTCATATCTCGGAAACCGTTCACCGCCACCGCCGCCCTGGAATATGTTTATAAGCTTTTGGACTGGGTGGACTCGGCATCAATATCAGTACATCACCCACCTTTGATTCGCTGACGATATCTTGGTCATGGCTGAGACTATGGACGACTTAAGCGCAATGCTCTATGGCCTCAGTAGAGCCTCTCAAAAAGTAGGTCTTAAAATGAACATAGAAAAGACGAAAATTATGTGAAACGTCCGTTTCGCACCTACTCCTTGAAGTTTGGAGGCTCTACATTCGATGTTGTTGCCGAATATGTGTACCTGGGACAAACAGTCCAGTTAGGTAAGTCCAACTTTAAGAAAGAGATCAACTTGGCTGGGAAGCTTTTGGGGAGCTTCGCAATATCTTCACGTCACAAATATCACAGTGTCTTAAGACTAATGTCAGTGATGACATACGGAACTAAGACATGGTCACTTACTATGGGCCTCATAAGAAGGCTCAAGGTCACCAAAAGGGCACCAAAAGGGCAATGGAGGGTGCTATGCTCGGAGCTTCTCTGCGTGATCGAATCAAAAACGAGACGATCCGTAGGAGAACCAAAGTAGCCGACATAGCTCTCAGAATTGTTCAACTTAAGTGGCAGTGGGCGGGGCACATAGGTCGTAGAACAGATGGCCGTTTGGGCAGTAAAGTTCTCGAGTGGCGACCGCACACCGGAAAACATAGCGTAGGCAGGCCGATATGATGTTTTCCTTCACTGTGCCGTGTTTACCTATCCTATTTTTACCTATACAGTTAGATTGTTAGAATAAACCCCATGTCCAATAACTAGTTCTGATAATCCACTCTAGTGTAGGTACCTACTTATTTTTGTTCCATTGCAATGTAAAAAGTATCATAGAGTCATACATATAGGTGTGATATAAATATGAGGATAAACTTGCCTTGCTCATCCCTAAAATGGAACAAATGAAGATAGTGTGACAGGACTTGACTATACATCAAAAATAAATTATGAAATATTATTTGAAATTTACTCCCAACATAACAAAAAACTTGTTTTGTTTCCATCAATTATTCAATTTTTAATTAATATTAACAAAAAAAAGTCAATGATGCTGAACAACTATGTCATCACATTTCCTTATTAAATAAATTTTTAGAACCAAATTTCACTTTTGACATATGATAAAAAGTAACTCAAATGATTAGCAGTCAACATTAGCAGTCAACATAGCATCCTATAATTCTTCAATTTCATGTATGGCCAATGAGCCTGCCCTAAAAATGACTAAAAATAAAAAATACTATTTTTAACCACCACTGATCACACCAAACAATTTCTTGCTACAGGCCTGTCCTTTAATCATAACCCTTGGTGACTTAGCATTTTTCATGATATGAAGTTATGAATGGATAACATAGTTATTTTTTGAGATGTAAAAAAATTGCATTTGTTTGGTAGATACAAAGTTGCTCATTAGATCAGAACTATAGGTATAGCATTTGTCCTGATCATTTCCACTAATGATATTCACTACCTGAACTCAC
This sequence comes from Coleophora flavipennella, assembly GCA_947284805.1. Lineage (NCBI taxonomy): Eukaryota > Metazoa > Arthropoda > Insecta > Lepidoptera > Coleophoridae > Coleophora > Coleophora flavipennella. Next base: position 7,050,943 of record OX369254.1, on the reverse strand, counting down.
TGATACTATCCACCTTCTTCCTAAGTAAGTAACACAAAGATAGCTAAGGCTAAGGGAGGATTTTCGAAATAATCCCACTTTGCCCCACAAACATCAAATTTGTTCCCAACTGTCCCGCATTGAATTCACAAAGATGACAAACAGACAGCTACTTGACCATGATAGTAAAATTAGCTTGCGCGCAAAATAATATTGAAGTAATATTAGTCCTTCTGATTTCAAACAGTACATTTACTATAAGGCATACATATATGATTAACTTAATTTTAAATGAGCCAGGTTACACAATTGAATGTTACCTTAAATGAGATGCTAGTGACATAGATAAAAAATCTAGGTGTAGTTTTAAATATTTGTTTTGGCTTTGTAAAGGCCCTTCCACAATTCCACATTATGCATGCATTATTAAAAGTAGGTATTCCTACATAAACAGGACTATTTATTTATATTTATGTCATATATTTAAGCTAAGTATGCATGATACTACAATTTAAAGAAATTATTACATGTAATAATGGAAGTGTCTAGTCTGCCACTAGTGGTAAGATAAGAAATAATGTTATTTTGCCACAAGTATTTAGGTATTCGAATTTGTTCCATAAATCAAACTAGTAAAACAGACTAATATAAAAAAATATTCTGCCACAGTAATTGTCATTACAATAAATATGTTACTTAAAGCATTGCACATAAAGTACATTATCAGTATCAGTAGAAAACGCAGAGGTTGACCCAAAGGGTATGATTTAACAGTAGTAGGACTTAAGAGAAAAAAAAGAACAAAATCTAAATAGTATAGTAGTATTCATCCACAAAGGCGCGTAATGTCGCTATTCAAACTTGACACTTTCCTAACTCGTCACCTTTTGTTGGTCAATGATTTCTTCTTCTGCAAAGCATCCTGCTATGCATGGGGGGGAGCCTCGCGCGAGGCTCTTTGACTTTACAATCAATCAAACCTAACCAAACCTAATATTGCTTGCATTCATTTACAGTTTTTTAGAAAAAATGAGTAAAAAACTGTAAATGAGCGATTAGTTTTGGTCAGGTTTGATTGATTATACAGTCAAACAGCCTCGCGAGGCGAGGGTCTCCCCCATAGGTAGCAGAAAAAGGCGAGTTAAAAAGGTGATGTGTTAGGAAAGTATCAAGTGTAAAAACAAGACCAGTTAAAAAGATGACGAGTTAGAAAAGTATCAGGTTAGAAAATGGGGAACAAATTAGAATTCCAAAATACTTGTGGCATAATATTATTTCTTAACTTACCACTAGTGGCACTATATTAATTTTTATTAAATAGCCACTGGTGGCAGACTAGACACTTCCTATAATAATTTATAAAGCCTTATTTTATTTATTGCTTCGAAGAACTTCGTCCTGTCCCCCATTTCAATTTTTCGCAGCCTTATGATGATAGCTCAACTTAGCACTCAAATCATCAATCTAAAATTCAAGTACCTTTATCACAGTATTTTTAAGTTCTTGAAGTATAGAGACACTATTGACGTAGAACTACTTTAAAAATTTAGATTGTTTATTTACGTACCTTCTTGAACTTTATGAAGTGTTGAGACCTTGGTGAGGACAGAGTTGAAACTTAACAGAAATAATAATTCTTTATGACACTCACCTTCTTATCTGTTTGTTCTTATGATGGTTAGCTCCTGATATCTAGCCAGCACTATTCAGATTTCACTTTTACAAGATTTTCTTCAAAAACAATTTTCATTTTCTTTCACGAGTTTCGCGACTTTCGCGACACTTTTTTGAATTTTTTTTTTTTGGAATCTTTTTTCCGGCTTACAAAAAGCGCGGAAAAGGCAAAGGTTACTAAGACCATACAGCCAGGTCTGACGTATTTAAGCTTCCTTAACTTTTGGATTTGTAATGCTAGAGCCGGTGCATTACAAATCTTCTCTGAAGTTCTTGACAGCATTTGCAGCAGCTACATTCTGAGGTGGAACACCCAGTTGCTGTAAGGCGTCTATAAAACTGCACCTAGAGCAAGTTGGGTTCTCACGTCCTCCTTCGTTTTATTTTCTTGTTCTCCACATTGCTCACGTGCACTAGACGATTTTCTCCAAAATGCACCCCTTTTTATAAACAAAATCCTAGCAGAAAACAATGAAAAAACAACAAAATAAAACTACGAATGCGTTTACCAAAAATCCCGCCAAAAAAAGACCCCACTTTTTTGATTTACATTTTTTATTTTTTTAAGAGTTTGGCATCGTGGCCATACGCCTAACAAGTTCCTAATCACTCAATCAGTGTAGAAGCAAAGATGACCTATTATTAAGAGCGTCGTCGTCGGTGGCAAAAGGGTCAATAGGTACTGAGAAATGTCTTGTATGTTTTGATCATATAAAATAGGGATGACGACAGCATCAGAAATAAATTATGAACACTTGATCACTAAATTGCCTTCCTACATGTTTCGGAAAACCTTACTCGTTTTCTTTTTATTCAAGTCTTCGATTTTTAATTCATCAAAATAACAAAATGAGTACTTAAATGACGCTGCAAAACTATGACGTCACGCCTAGAGATGGGCAAACCCAGCTGGAAAAAAACGGCATAAACTGGATAAATAAGGCAAAAACGAATTAACGTCCCTTTAAATGCCTAAAAACAGGGCGGAAACTATAATTGGTTAAATTCCAAGGTTTCCAAGACGTTTTCACTAAATAATGGTAAGATTTACCTAATTATACATGAATTCTATTAAACAATAGTAATTACCACAAAGGAGAATCATAAAAGGCCCACGGACAGTCGAAATCCCATAAAACTTAGTTTCGTTGTCATTTTTAAACGGTACATCCAAACTTAACCAAACTTTGTACACATAATCTAATGCACAACATCTATGCTTATAATTAGATTTTGTTACAAAATATGACGTATTTTAAGTGGCTGCAAATAATACGTATTAAGCGAAAAAATGACAAATTAAAAAATCGCTCTTATTTAGTTCTTGGTTAATATTTTCTAACAAAACCAAATTTTATGCTAATTTGGTGCATTGGATTATTTGTAAAAAAAAATGTGAAGTTTGGTTTTACAGTTTAAAAATGAAAACTAAACTACGTTTGTATGGTATTTCGACCGTCCGTGGGACTCTTTAAACTCTTCGGATGGCTAATTAATTGATGCAGTCTCGTAATAAAACTAATTCCATAAAAATCACAGTTTATTATTTATTCAAAGAAAAAGTTAAAGAAAGTATACAGTCAGTTTGCAGGTTCGTATAGTGTTCAAAATATGATGAATAAAGATTTACAGTGGTCGGAACAATTTATAAAATAATAATAATATTAATAATTTATCAAACGAAGAACTAACTCAAGCGAATATCGTAATGGTTCATGCCGGCATACAAACAGACAAGGAATCGAACATGAGTCTGCGAACCACTGAGCATATAATCACCTACCTGCGAACGACATGTTTGGTAAATTAGTGGCTCACGAATTATCGAATATTCCCATTTTTAGGTTCCGTACAAAAAAACAAAACGGAACCTTATAGGATCACTCGTGCGTCTGTCTGTCTGTCCGTCCGTCCGTCTGTCCAAGCCAATTTGCTCCGAATCTACTGGACCAAATCAGGTGTAATTTGATAGAATGGTGTCACAGATGTGCAAAATAACTAAATATTTTTTTTAAATTAGGGTTATTTTCGGGGGCCAATTTAGGAAATTTAAAAAAAGTTTTGGAAACATTATTGTGTCATATATCAATGAAAGGGCTCGTTATCAGATTATTAAATATATTTTTGTTTATATTGTAAAATAAATGGTTTTGATTTTATACATGAAAGAAGACGAAAATTGACCATTCCCCCCCCTGTTCTCCGAAACTACTGAGTCTAAAATTTTGAAAAAAATACAAAATATAGATAATTGCTTGTAGATTACAGAAAAACCTATAACAATTCTATCAATTGAAAAAAAAAGTGAGAAACTCAATATAATACGTTAACCTACGGAAAATAGTTCTATAGTCATAATAGAAAAGAAGAGAGCGTCGGTGGTGTGAGAGCGTCGATGGTGTAATGGCTAGGGCCGCCGCTTCCAGTCCGGGAGGTCGTGGTTCGAATCCTGCCACGTACCAATGTGTTCTCGAATTTCGATTTCATATGTACGTTTATCTGACGTTCTAACGGTGAAGGAAAACATCGTGAGGAAACCTGCACACGCCTGCGAAGAAACTCGAAGGTTGTGTGTGAAGTCGACCAACCCGCACTGGGCCCGAGTGGTCGACTAAGGCCCGATCGCTCTAATTCAGGGTAGGCTCGAGCCCCTCGGTGTGGACGAATATGAGCTGATATGAAAATAGAAAATAGTCTATCGGTGTTCTACAGGATTCATTTCGGAAAGTGTGTCCTGGAGCTTCACGACCTCATTCCCACACTCAAATTTTTAATAATAAAAAAATATTTTGTATTTGACTGTGGCTGTGATATGTGATATTTTGTATTTGACTGTGGCATTGTACGGAACCCTGTATATGCGAGTTCAACTCGCACTTGGCCGGTTTTATTAAAAGACGGTTTGTGATGTGTGAAATCATCAAACTTTTTGAACGTAATTCTGATTAATTTAAATTAACTCAAATGTCACAATGATTAATATTTAGGCAAGTGATAAATAAAGCTACGAGTGATCATCTAAACTTTTGGTTTTTTCACTTGACATGTGCATGTGTATGTGAGTTACGGTACTATATAAACTTGTTTATGTATTTACCTGATCTTAAGCTGGTGGTGCCCAAAACATGTTTTAAGTTATTAATCTGTGGTTTAAATTGGAACACAAAATAGGTCTCTATATATCGCCAAGCATAAAAAATAGATATGTTTACAAAACAAAGGTATTTATAGTTTTAATTATAGTTTTACTTTACGAAAAAACACGAAAGTAATTTGAACATAGTATGATGTAAAAATTTGTGAGATTCCCAATTAAAATAAATGCCCTGTTTTGGGACGTTTATTGGGCGTAAATGGACGTTTATTCGGCATTTACTCAATACGACCCTAAGTTCCCTGGCAAAAACTCTAGTCTAGTCTCTAGTCACGCCATGATATGCTGCAACCTATTGCAGCTCATCCATTGAGCAATATCACTCAGAACTTTATTTATTTCAAATTTTATCGAAGTTCTTTATTTCTTCCATAGCTTTTTTAGCTTTGATAGTTATTGTGCTCATAGAACTACCTGATTGGACTTAATTTTTTGGAGATCATTGATATAGAACAAGAATAGAAGAGGCCCTAAAATACTCCCCTGAGGGACTCCTGTATCATTGGTTCTGTATTCTGATTATATTATGATTGTTTTCGTTTTGGTGCATAGGTTATGAATTTCACACATTGATTACTCTCCGTGAGATATGTTTTTAGCCAGTTCAGTGTATTTCCCCGAACACCGTATTTTTCAGCTTATTTAATAACAGGCTATGATCCACACAGTCAAAAGCCTTCAACATGTCAGTAAACAAAGAAAAAATACGACGGCGGTTATCTATACATTGATATATTGGTTGCAATAGCTGATACTGCCAATATAGCAAGATTACTGCACTTATCTTTGCGAAAGTCGTTTAGCTCATTAATAATTAAATTATTTTTATCTGAAAAATCCATAATCCTGGTAAACATGACTTTTTCTAATATTTAGGAAAAAAGGTATCAATGTCACTGGTCTGTAGTTACTTAGTTTTTCGCGATCACCTGTCTTATGTAAGGACTTTATAATTGAAAATTATAGTTTTTCCAAGAACTCTCCTTGTTCAAATGACAGATTCACTATGTGAATTAAAGGAGGAACGATCAGACTACTAGATTTCTTTATAATTTGAGTAGAAATTGTATAATATCCTAAAGAGATGGTGTTCTTTAATGACTTTATAGAATAGGCACTATTTGTGCTTGCGTGTTACATCCTCCGCTGCATCGGCACTTACCATCAGGTTAAGTGCAGTCAAACGCACTCAAATTTTTAATTAAAAAGAAAAAAATAATAATACACCAATTACTTCTTTGTGTTTTTTTTTAAAATTTTTTATTCACAATTGGTAAACCCTTGACAACATAATATCACCTTGTGGTAAATGACGATGTTGCCGAAGATGGAAGCGGGCTTACCAAGATTCCTCAAAGCAATGGGGAACTGGTTATCTTATCTTCATGCCGGAACACACCAATGATATCAACATTGTTATTTGGCGGCATGATTTAGATAAGATGGTGGTAGCTAGCCAGGCGGGCTTAGATAATGCCCTACCACCAACCAAACCGAGTCTTACAATCAACCCCGCCGGGAATCGAACCCGTGACCTCCTGTGTAAAGCCAGTGAACTTTGCCTCTGAGCTACGGAGGCGGTTAAAACGGTGTGTTACAGGAGACATAAAAATTGATTGTGGATATAAATTTATATTACTACCAATAGTGCCATTGTGATTTTTATGATCTCTGGAAAGCCAATCTATGAAGTAGTTATTAAAGTTTTTTCCTATTTCATTTGGATTCACCGTTTTCCTGGAGACTTGTAATCAATTTCGGGAAAATATTTGTACCTTAATAATTCCTCACTATTTGCCATGATGCTTGACATTTATTTTTAGCACACTCAATTACTTTTAAATTTTAGTTTTTTTTTGTGACGTTCTGACACACCTTCGTAATAGTGTATTATTATAGATCTCATACCGATGCTGCTACGACTTATGTCCCTTTCGTTTGACATCGATATGTAAACGTCTTTTTATCTTACTTGAACCTAAGATAGGTACTTTTGGTTAACCATTTTTGTTTGTTAACTCTCTTAATTTTTATATATAGGAAACACAGTACGTAGAACAATTTGTATAAGTCAATAAATTTATTTTAAGCACTATTAATATCAGTTTGAGAAAATACTTCTGAAAAAGAAAGTTTACCCAGACGCTTTAAATTGTACTACATTATTCTTGCAATAATCTCGTCTTCTAATGTACCAAAAATTAGTAGTAGCTTTTTATTTGTTTAGAGATTGGGCCGTGTGTTCATGTACCCAAGTTTAAGTCCCTTGAAATTATAATGTTATCAATGCAAGTTTTTGAATTTCTATTATTCTAGTGGGTTTTTGTATCCGATGGTAGAAATTGTAAGAATTGAGAAGTCTAATAAAATTGTTAGCATTGATTTTATCTTCTCAGGCAAAATGTCAATACTAAAATCACCACACAAGATTTCATCTTTCAGTTTTTGGTATTTGAAAGTGTTATCAATAGCGCGTCTAACATAGGAATAATAATTTTACTATGAATTAGATAGATACAAATTATAATTATATATTAAAATAGGTCAACAAAACCCCGCTACACTCAAAAACATAAGCAGCACAAAGTGATTTCAAATCTAGACCCTTAAATCCAATTCCATTTCTAAGGAAGTTGCAGCACTCGTCCCGTTTGCTATTTTGCAAAACCACACTTTTTCTACAGTATGAATCAGCCAATACCTATTCTTTCCTTATTTTTACATATAAGTTCTTGATTAAACCCCATGAAATTTCTATATTTGAGTACCTTATTAAATGGGCTTGCAAAAAATAAATAATTGCAAGATTCTATAGAATACCTACTTTTGTTTTTAGTATAGCTTAAACTTGTAATAAGTACTTCATTCTTTTGACTTAATTCGTCTTGTGTTATATTTTGTACTTACTTGAAATTACATAGGTCCAGTCCACTCATTGAAATTGTTCCCTAGGATATGCATTTTCATTTAAATAAGCCCATTTTGCACAATTAGATCTTGAAATTATCTCGTATAAAATTCAACACACGATTACATTTGACAAAAACAGCGCGCTTGATTTGCATTGTTACACAAAAAAAAAACATTTTCTAAACACTCTGTGCTTACAGCACTGAAATATAGATCAGACCTAAATTTAGACTTGTTTTGGAGTATTGTCTTAGTATTGTAGACCAAAAAGCTACTAGTCGAAGTAATATTGTACATTTACAGCCTTCAATCTCAGCATAGGTCATTGAAGAATTATTACTAGTAGTAATTCTTCAATGGCATAGGTCGATCTGCAGCTAACTTCACTATGGTGATCACGTGCACCAGACGATTTTCTTCAAAATGCACCATTTTATGAAACAAAACTCTAGCAGAAAACAATGCGCAAAAACAATAAAATAAAACTACGAATGCGTTCACCACAAATCCCGCCAAAAAACTCCTTCAGACAGTCGGTCGATTGGTTGTGAATTTTTCTTGGCCATGGAAACGAGTTCTTCAGCCGAATTCGTAAATCATATTCACTTTCTACATTTGTTTTTGGATTTGTAATGCTAGTGCCGGTGCATTACAAATATCTCTGAAGTTCTTGGCAGCATTTGCAGCAGCCTTATTCTGAGGTAGAACACCCGGTTGCAGTAGGGCGTCTATAAAACTGCACCCAGTGCAAATTGGGTTTTCACCAAAAGTAGTTTTTTTAGTTTTTTTATTAACAATTAGTATTATATACAAGGGTTTTCACGGCCATTTTAATTTTAGTTTCTTTTTCTTCACATTGCTCACGTGTACCAGACGATTTTTTCCAAAACGCACCACTTTTTGAAGTAAATTCTAGCAGAAAACAATGCAAATACAATAAAATAAAACTACGAATGCGTCCACCACAAATCCCGCCAAAAAACTCACAGTCGGTCGACAGAACTGAGTGTTGCCATACGTAGAATGCACTGCATTATCTATCATGTTTCACTAGCCAGACTCTTTAGTAGTTTTTTTTTATGACGAAAACAGCAACCCTATTTTTGACGTTTCATGAGAATTGACGAACGAACGTAATTTTCTGTTAATCAAAAATACGCAATTTTGTTGCGTATTTCAGGTGTAAGTCACAATGAATTCTGTCGTGAGGGCTGGACATTTGTCGCCTTACCTAAAGGCCTCATGTCAGGTAGTGTCGAGCGGCTTGAAACCCGCGGTTGTGGTTCCCATTCCTTCCAACAACGATGTGGTTCAGCCCTTGCCGAAAACCTCCACCGTGCACGCTCTCCATGGAGCCCTGCACATCAAGGGTTTGAAAGCCAAGTGCGGCCCTAGCGGTGAGTTTGCCACACCATTATATTCTTAGAAGGTTTTAATTTACAAGTGTTTTCATGTTACATAACACTGATTTTCAGCTGTTCAGGTGCGTTTCGCTCACACTGACATCGCAGTGCCTGACTTCTCGCACTACCGCCGTAAGCAGACCCTGGACCCAACTAGCAAGAGCAACGATAGTGCTGATGAACGCTCATCATTCTCATACCTTCTAGCTGCAGGTTAGTTTGGCGCTGTGTAAGAACCCATACAGTGGCCCAATGCCTTCGTTTGCATTAGTCACTGGTCACGTCTTACTCCTCTGCTCCCTGGTTAATTGAAATATTCCGAACAGTGACTGTCAGGGCTCGACCTCCCCTGTCTGGTCCCTTGGCCTCACCCCAAAAAATTACTTAATTCTTGTCATCTCTGTTAGACTGCATGGATTCTTCAGGCTGTAATGCCAAACGGACAAGAAGTAACAGTAAATCTCCCATGGGACTTGAGAGTGAAATGTAGTGAGTGTGGGATAGAAAGAAGCCTTACATAAGATAGTACTTTACTTTTGCCCCCTGTAAAACCATTGTCCCTTTACAGTGTGGTGTGCATTCACACATTTAAATGTCAATTTACTCTCTATTCTGTACTATTCTGTTTATATATTTTTGTTATTGTTCAATAAAGCATATTTAATTTATTGATTGATTTACAAAAACCATGTTGGGGTGATTTGACTGTAGTCTGTTTTATGTAGTATTTGTGAATTATTGACCGATGTAAGAAGAGACTTAGATCTGTTTCCGATAGACAGGCCAATTTTATAACAACCTCATTAGCTATCCACTTACAGAGGAAAGTTTAAATTGTTTCACATTAAACCAATGGCAGTGTGCCCCACACAGGACCACCCAATTTTTTTTACCTTTTGTGTCTAGGGTATTTTAACACTTTCATACCTTTCTGTATCGAAGCCATCTAGTTTTGGTTTGATCAGAAATTTGGATTTTTAAAGTAAGAATTTATTAAATATGATAATGTATTCTAGTTCTGATAAAGCCTTAACAAAATAATTACCAGTTACTTAATCTCATAAGAAGGCTCAAGGTCACCCAAAGGCCAATGGAGCGTGCTATGCTCGCAGTTTCTCTGCGTGATTGAATCAGAAACGAGGAGATCCGCAGGAGAACTAAAGTAACCGACATAGCTCACAGAATCGCTAAACTGAAGTGGCAGTGGGCAGGGCACATAGCTCGTAGAACAGATGGCCGATGGGGCAGTAAAATTCTCGAGTGGTGACCGCGCACCGGAAAACGTAGCGTAGGCAGGCCTCCCACGCGGTGGACCGATGACCTGGTGAAGATCGCGGGAAGCCGATGGATGCGGGCAGCGCAGGACCGGTCGTCGTGGAAATCCTTGGGGGAGGCCTTTGTCCAGCAGTGGACGATTTGTGGCTGATATGATGACTTAATCTCAATTCTTCTAATTTTATTTACAAGAGGTACTTAATGAACACATTTTAAGGTTACAGTCTTGCCCTACAGGACTATCACTAAGAAGGAATATTAAAGTATATCAATAGCTATTTGATGGCATTGCATCATATCATGTTTCCAGTATCAAATAAATGTTGTGTTACTTAGATGATTTACATAAAAGGACAGCCAATTTCTTTTTTGTTTAATATGTGTAATTATTATTACAAAATCATTAATTATTAATAGTTGATACCATTTCTAATATTAAGCAACTTTTGCCCGTGACTTATTCACTTGGTCAATGTTTTTAATGATTGTATCTGAGGTTGCAAGTTGGAGTGTGGAATTGAGTCTTTCCCGGTTGCCTCGGAAACTACGCATTTTTAAAATTATTATTATGTTATGTTGTAATAGGCGAGCAGCTTATTATATAGCTGAAGTGCCTATACCTGTGTTAGTGTTACAATAAATATAGTTTAAAAAAATAAAAAGCATGCTTTTAAGGCACATCAAACTAAAAAGTGAAAAATAATTCTTAATATAAGCTGAAAACAATAATGAACGAAAAATACTAGTATTATTGTTTAAAAAGCATTTGTTGCTTGATGTACGAAAAATATGGCACAAAGCGCCCCATGCTTTTATCACAATTATACTAATATTTATCGTTCATTATTGTTTTCAGCTTATATTAAGAATGATTTTTCACTTTTTAGTTTATTGTGCTTTCAAAGAGTGTTTTTTGGTTTTTAAACTATATTTATTTTTCAATCTTTAGTTCAGGTTAATGAGATAAACATATGAAATTATTATATTGTCATTGATTCTTGATAAATGTACAAAGTTTGAATTAAATCTGTTTGTTTAAAGTGGGTCAAAATCAAGTGCAAAGGAGTAGGTTACAAACATATATACATACAGGTGAAGCTAATATAAGCGTGTTGAAAAATATTCCAAGTCCACACTAAAGTATAAATAAATATTCTGGGACAAATCACACATGGTCATCTGGCCCCAAAGTAGGATTCCCCTGTGTTATGGGTTACCAGAGACTGATATACATACTTATATACATTTAAATACATACATACATAGATATTTAACACCCAGACACAGAGCAAACAAATCTGCTCATCACACAAATGCTTGCCCTGGGTGGGGATCGAACCCACAACCCTCGGATCAGTAGTCAAGGGCACTAACCACTGAGCCACTGAGTCAGTCAAATGAGTCCTTATAAAAAATGAACAATTAAAATTGGTATGCCCTTTAATTATCATCCTTTACTCCAGGTGGCAGCATGGCCGGTGCATACGCGGCCAAATCGGTTGTCACCCAGTTTGTGTCATCTATGGCTCCTGCTGCTGACGTCTTGGCCTTAGCCAAGATTGAGATTAAACTGGCAGACATCCCTGAAGGAAAGTCTGTCACCTTCAAGTGGCGAGGCAAGCCCCTCTTCATCCGTCACAGGTATAAGATACTGATTTCTTTTAGGTATCCAAGTATATACAATTTTATATATTTTTTTATATACACAATTGGGAAGCCCTTGGCATCATCTCATCTGATGGTAAGTGACAATGATGGTGAAGATGCAAGCGAGCTTACCAAGATTACACACATATCGCCAAATACTTGATTAAATTCAAGCCGCTGCTTGTACCGTAACAACCACACCGCCATTGGTAGCGTAGTACCTGAATTATCCAAAAGTATGGGACACACTAGAAAACTGAGCTTTATTTTAAATGCCATAATATTTAATCTCGGGTCTATGAATATGTTGCTTGTCTTGACCTATGTTATTTTTTCACTCAAGCTATGCTTATCTCTTTGAATTTACAATTTTGACAATCACCAAGAAGAGTACCAACTTGCCAGTGATTGTTTCATCTCTTTCATCTGGAGCATGATCTTTTTAAAGTCTTTTTGATAACTTTTAATAGTACAAGTGTACAATATCCTAACAAATCATAAATGTGAAAGTGAGCCAAGTTCAATACAAAACTTTACCTACCTTGATGCCAAACAAGTTTCTAAGTAGTTCTATAATTTTCATAAATGGTAGTAGTAAGGACAGGGTTCGAAAAAATTAAGATAATTATGCTTCTTGACAATTATCACCAGTGTAAGAAATTCATTTGTTATATCACTGCAGGACGACTTAAACTGTCTTTCTTAATATTGCATAACTAACTTATTAGACCTGAACGTTAGTAAATGTAAGTTGATTACTTACACTAGAAAGAAAAGCAAAATAGACTTTAATTACATGCTGAATGGATCATTAGTTGCCGGGACTACTGCAGTAAGAGATCTCTTGGACAGTAAATTAAGTAAATTAAGATGGTAGATAGCTTTCAAGATGGTAGGATGTCTAATATGCATAACTAAACCATTCAAATCACTATACACTATTAAAATTATGCATATATTCGAAGCATTTTAGAGTTTGCTGCGCCGATATGCTCACCGTATTTCGCGCTAAACAAGGATCGTTTGGAAATAATTCAACGGAGGTTTATAGCTCTGCTAAATCGCAGAGGTGACCAAAAATGTACCACTTATAAGGAACGCCTGACACATCACAAAATAGTTAGCCCTATCCGACAGGCGAAAATTGGGTGAAATGGTATTCCTGCTCAATATAGTCAACAACTTGTTCGACTGCCCGCAACTCGTTGAACGGGTTGCACTTTCTGTTCCTAGCAAGCGAACGCAACACGCGCGTCTGTTTTATGAACCTCGAACGGATACAACGTACGCTCAGAACTCTGTTGTTTTAAGATGTATTTGTCACCGGAAAATAACAAGACTCGTAAGTTGATCAATTTTCAAGGTAGTTGATCAACTCCCGGAAAATAATAAACAGCAGTTAAAATTTATTATTTAACGTATGTATTTTAGTAAATTGATTAATTTACGGCGCCTTGTCGTAAGATCATCCGACGAAGGCGAGGTGTACGTTGATTGGTTAAACGACTCACGTGCTTGCTTTTACATTGCTCCCCGCCCGCCACCCGGCCGCCACCTTCACCCTTCACTTTTGTTATTTAAAATATTTTTCCTTTTATTATACTAAGTCATAAAGCTGTATGGCTAAATAAGAATAAATATAAAATATAAAAAAAATATACATGATCTTTCACATCTCATCATCGGTATTAAAATAACATATCTAAGTCTTTGTATGAATAAACACTAGCCAAATGCTTATAAAATGCCCTCGACCAATCAGAGAACAGTGTATTATGTGACGGGTAATAGTATACCGTTAAATAGTACACTGAGCAACGATTGGCCCGTTAGTGGATGATTTTACTTGTGGCACAATCGTAAATTATTAAATTACTGCCAGGTACTGTAAGTTGACCAATTAGCTAAAATACACTGCGTTAAATAATACATTTCTACTATCGTTTGTTATTTTTCGTCAGTTAATCAACTAACTAGAAAATTGATCAACTTACGATTCTTGCTATTTATCGGTGACATATTCATTCCAACAATTCAATATTTTCTTTAAATTGCGACTAAATACACACACCTCCCCCCACACGCACACCTCACCTTTACCCCCCCCCCCCTCCGCATACACCTCACCTTTACCCCCTCCCCCCCCCCCCCCTCCGCATACATCTCACCCCCACGCACAGAAACACACACATACACGCAGACTTATACTTATACAATGCGCATCAGTTTCCTCCAATCTCCCCCATCCCTTAACAGCTGTTTAAAGTTTAGAATTTACGTATGAAATCTTTTTTGGCCTGTAAAATTGTTGTATTTAAAAATTCAAATAATAAAATTGTATGCTGTAGGTTTCATTAAGGAAATAAAAATAAAATAAATATTGTTTCATAACAAATGCATTATAATTTGGGCTATTTTAACAAAAAAATTAAATTAATAGTTCTATTTATTATTCCCTGCAACTCTTTGCTACATTTTTTGCACCGAGCCCATAGTCCAGTATTTTTTGTCTTCATGCTAATAAAATATGACCATATTGGATCTTTCTCACGAGGCATTTTTCAAATTCAACTCAATAAACAATATTTAACTTTAAAAACCAATGACACTCTTTGCATAATCCTGTAATCCGAAATGAATTTTTTTTCGTAAGGGGGATCCCTACAGCGCTGCACGTTGACACTTTGTCCGTTCGGATAGACGCAAGGTCGGAAATGCACGTTCGAATACAGTTCACTTTCACGAACGCAATCTTTTGTTATTATCAGTCGATAATAATCCATTTGTTATTATCGCGATAATTATCATAATAATTATCATTGATAATTATTCTTTCGAACCCTGAGTAAGGAACCCTAATTTCGCAAGTCCGACTTGCTTTTGGCCAGTTTTTCAATTTTTTTTTCTTTGTATACGCCTAATAACTAACTTAACTCGATGCCAAATTTCAAGTTTATAGGTTACCTGGAAGTGGTCTATAATTTTGATGATTGAGTCAGTGAGTGAGTCGTAAAAGTAATGATTTTCGAACAACAATATCTCAGAAATGAAAATTGGGATTCTAGGTGATCGTGGGAGTCTTACTAGACACACAAAATCTCAAGCGTGAAGGTTAAACATATTTTAGGTTACGGGTAGATCGATTTCGAAAATTGGCCTGAAATGGTTGGGGTTAACCCACGGCCGGTGTCGCCCTTTTCTTTTCGAACTTAGCTGACACACTGCCGTGTGTCTAGATATGCACTTGACATTGAAATGTATACTCTTATGAGTAGTTACTCGTAGCTTGTATTTTGACATTATAAGATAAATATCCTCTATCCTTGATTCCTTTATTATATAAAAATAAAAGATTCCAACCTCCTCATTTTTTGAAGTCGGTCAAAAAGAGTTTTCACTTACTTAAAGAAAAGCAATGGGTGTCTGCACCAAAAGAATGGGAAATCAGAACACCGTTCGGATTATATTAAAATAGGACTACCTAACTGAACCATTGAACCCTACAAGGAATGTACAGTAGAATCCGGATATAACGACCTTCAAGGGACCGGCGATACTATGTCGTGCTAACCGGACGATGCACAAAACGGACGGATTATTTCTTAAGTACATAACTTAACTTGTACATACATACATAACTTACGAATACATATTATTATAATATAATTTTGGTTTTCCTATTTAGTTAAATAAAACATTTCATAGAAATCACAAATGCTTTATTTTCTTAAACATTAAAAATTACAAACATAGGTACATAATGTGGGAATATGTACAAATTGTACATACATAGTAAATAAAATACACAATCACTACAGACATAGCTCTGTGTTACTAACGTAGAAAGTCTGTTAATTTGAGTTTGTTTTTGACAAACTTTTGTTCGGTAGTAAGAACTTCGTACGGCATTGTGAATTCGTGACATCATTGTTTTCATAAGATCATCTTCAAAGTTAGTCTGAACAAATACACTGAGTGTTTCTGCAGCTTTCAACGCCTCAGACACACTCAAAGTCGGATGAATCTCCTCTGGTTCGCCATCATCACCGTCGCTATCTTTGCTATTCGCGTCGGTGGCGATGATATTTTCCACAATGTTTTCATCAGACGGTTCTTCACAAGTGGCGACAGCATCATCGACAAACGCGTATTGTTCAAAGTCCTCATTTGTTATGGGTAACTGATGCCCATTAATAGCCCTTGCCCAAACACTCAGCGGTACGTCGTCTTCTTCGTTAAAATCATCTGCGTTTGAAGTTATGGTACATTCTACGTTGCTTCGGACAAATCCAGCGTGTTTGTAACAGTTAAAAATCGTGGCTTGCTTAAGTTGGGTCCAGGCATCTTGAATCATTAGTATACCTTCAAGAACAGTAATCTTTGGGTACTCAAAACTAGTGCTTCGGCAGCCATCTAGAAGCTGGATCATTTTCAGGACAAGGTTTTTACGAAAATGTGTTTTCAAAGCTCGAATAATCCCTTGATCCATGGGTTGCAACACTGATGTCGTGTTTGGAGGCAGAAACACCAGAGTTATGCTTTTTAAGTTTGCTATGTGAGGATGTGCAGGACAGTTGTCAACTAATAGCAGGATTTTCTTGTTCTTTTTTGTAAGTTCACGATCCCAAGCACGAACCCATTTAGTAAAAATATCAGCAGTCATCCAGGCTCTTCGATTGCTTTCATAATCCACTGGCAAATGCCGTACATTTTTAAAACATCTGGGGCGTTGAGATTTTCCGATTACGAGAAGTTTTTTTTTAACTGTTGGCTGCCACCATCACAGTTATTCTCTCCTTTACATTTTTCACCTCTAAATTTCAACGTCTTGTTCGGGGTTAATTTATAAAACAGCCCGGTCTCATCTGCATTAAAAATTTCATCATCTGTAAATTGTGCACGTAAAGTAGGCCAAACTTTTTCTAGCCAATCGGTTACATCACTTTGTTGAACTGACAAAGATTCGCCAGCAAACTTACCACTAACGATGTTGTGTCTTACTTTAAAACGGTTTATCCAACTCATGGAACACGTGAAATTTTGCATGTCTAACTGTCTAGCAAAAAAAAGTTTGCTTTCTCTTGTAGCAAGGGTCCATTAACAGGTATTCCCCGGTCGCGCTGAAGTTTGAACAACTGTAACAATGCCTTATCCACCTGCTCATGAGTAGAGGTCCTTACACGTTTGCATTTCAAAACATAGGCATTAAATAGCGGCTCAATCTTATCTTTATTCTTTTTTATTGTGGATATTGTAGAATGAGATACGCCAAACTCCTTTGCGAGGGTTGCATTTGATTCACCGGCTTCCAATCGATGTAATATTGCACTTTTTTCTTCAATTGTAAAACACTTTCGCTTCACTGAACTCATTTTGTCGAGCTTTATGAACTTGAACGAAACACGAACTGACTGTGATTTACGCGCGCCAATAAGGAGGTGAAGCGCGCGGGGCGGGGGTGCGAGTGCGTAGGTAAAAAAAACATTGCGCGTGTGTCGTTTTAACCGGACGTATTATCATAAATAATGGTCGCTATAAGCAGTTGGTCGCTTAAACCGGAGTCGCACTAAACGGTTATATTTTCTTAGTACCTATCTACGAAACCTAACTTGAGTAAAGATTATCCTCGCTAAAACCGATTAGTTGTTATAAGCGAAGTCGTTATATATGAATTCTACTGTAATTGGCATTTTTCTGTTTTTTCTGAACCCTGAAAATTATTAGGCACTGGAACTCACTACATGTGACCTGACATTTTGTACTGACATTGAAATATTGTTTGACATTTAATTGGAATATTATTGTAGTTTGACTGCTTGACATTATTATAATTGATATTTTTGACATTTCTGTTAATACTTACTTAGTTTTATAAGATGCACAATATTATGGATTGACTATCTGAAATAAATAATTTGATTTGATTTGATTTGAAAATCATTTTGAGGAATAGCTTCTGCGATAATTTTCCGATTAATAGTTTTCAATAATTTTAAGTGATTTCGTATAGATTATAAAAAATGTGATTTGCCCTTAATTGGTCTACGACGACGTCACTGCCGGCATTACACAATTGGAATTGTTCAAGGTGTGTAAATGAAAGAACCATTAGGGATATTATGATTTTATATTGTAATACATACTAAATAACTAAATTCTATTCATAATTTTCAATTGAAATTAGTACTGGGGCCCTTTTTTCATAGTATTTGGGCCTCTGACGTCATCACAAACATTTGAATGTTGAACATTTGAAAAATAATTAAAAAATAACCAGTGAATATTCAAATTAGTTTCTTAAAATAGTCTATTATACCTGAATTTTTTTGAACAATGCAATTAACTGATTTTTCGTAGTCTGGTAATATGGGACATATTTTTGGATAAATCGGGTGCTATGCGGGATTTGTACACTATGGATGGCCTGAACAATTTGATTGCTTTGGCTGAGTCAATTTTAATGACCATTTTGGATGTTTCCAAGTATTTGGTGATCTTGACTACTACTATTCTCTGGTTCCTGTTAGTACAGGGAATCCTAGTTTGGGGCCAGATTATTTGTCCCCATATTATTAATATTTATATGATGAAAATTCTTCTAAATGTTCACAATAAAAAAAATCTTTTCAATACACTTCTCGAAAATTGATCCTTTATATGCCAGTCAAGTGTGCGCAAAATCGATTTTACCGCACACGTGCTTTTTCCTTTACCACATTTTTAAATTTTTAGACCACATTTTAATCTCAGGCGCTCAATATTTTCAGTCTTTACATTAGATCTAACTTCACTAACTTACTTAATTTCAAGTTAAATTGCGCATGCATGCTCCTTGTACGCTAGTAATAATAGTTCATCTTTGTCTCTTGGTTGTGAATTTCACATATTAACCACCCAATTAAATTGAATTTGATGTTGAAGTTAAACAAGTGTTGTAAGACGTATATTCGAGCGAGAGGGACAACGATATAGTGTTGCTATAATTATCCTTCTCACATTAGATAACTTACACATGCGCACTGCGTGATACTACGCTAGTACTCTTTATTGTACTGGGCAATACTGTACGGGTACTGGGGGCATGCGGCTGATATAGAAACAATTTTCATCCTGCAGAAAAGAGCTATCCGCGCAATCTATCAGATGCGATCACGTGAGTCGTTACAGAATAAGTTCAAAGAAATCAATATTTTAACTGTTGCTAGTCAATTTATATATGAAAACATCACGTACGTTCGTAAGAATTTGCATTTATTTCCTAAAAACAGTGACAGGTATAATTTGAATTTAAGAAATGTAAATAAAATAGATATAGCCTTTTCGAGACTGAGTAAGGTTAAAAAGTCATTTGTGGGGCAGTGTATAAGATTCTACAATAAAATTCCAGTAAATGTAACTAGTTTGTCAGAGAATAAATTCAAGACTCATGTCAAAAATGTTTGTGCTGTAGAGGATATTATAAAATAATAGATTATGTAAATGACAAAGATATATATGTCGATTCTATAACAAATACCATTACTTGAGACTGTAATCTGAATCATGACATTATTTGTAATATATATATTTTTTTTTGTTTTGAATTTTGACTGTGGTGATACGCAAGTAATTCATAGTTATCATTGGGGCAGCCAAATTCGCTCCATTTACAGTGTCACTGTTACGTGTTTGTTTGTAAAAAGTTTTTTGCTATGAAATTAATGATAATGCCTGTTTTCTCACTTGCCTGTTTTTAAATTTCTTCCTCTGATTTGATTTCTGATTATAAATATGTAAAGAAGCGGGTTGAATCCACTTAAAATAATTTACGGTTGTATCTTGGACACAACCGGCAGCTTTTTTTTAAATTCAATTGAATTTTCGTTATACAAATGATTGATTCGAATGTTTTCGAAGAGCATTGCACTCACTTAGTGGGTACCGTATTAAATTTTCTACTGGCTTTTATTTTATTCATCTTAACAACATAAGTATTACTTACTCATCATCCACTCTCCACTGCTGGACAAAGGCCTCCCCCAAAGATTTCCACGACGACCGGTCCTGCGCTACCCTCGTCCAGCGGCTTCCCGAGATATTCACTTTATATAATTATTATATAATACTGAATTAGGTATATTTATTAGAGAAGAGCATAAGTGCCATCTAGATATTTAATTTGGCGACGAATAGTCGAGAAAACTCAATGCGAGTGCTTTATGCCACACTGCCACGCAATGAAATATATTTTTTTTCACACAGTTCCTAGCACACATTTCTAATGAAATGTATATTTTTGTAATACTAGTAAGTGTGGCTTTCAGAAAATATTTTTTTCATATTGATACCTTTTGTGCTGAAATAGTAAATCACGTTTAAATGAGAAAAACAAGTATCACATTTTAGTGATTTTTCAAAATACACAACTTTTTTGTTAGGAAAGTCGAAAATTTTGTTTGAGAAATGAGTTGCTCGTCTATAAGTTATCCGAAAATGATACCAAACTTGCCATAGTACCTATATTTTAAGAGATATAGGTATCAAAGTGGAGCGCGGCATAACCAAACTTCCTCCCCTTCCCCCCGCCCCCCGCGGTGTTGCTCTCGATGGCTCCCGGCTTCAAATCACTTAAGATCACCTACAGAACGACTATGCCAAGTTTCAGCCCTTAATCCAATTTTAAACGGTATAAAGGATTGGTGTCCCAGCTATTCGGCTAATATGATGATGAAACCAAAATCCCGTGTCAATATTTATGTGATCAGTGATCTGTATGTGCGCGGCGTGGCAGTTGTAACAAAACCGGCCAAGTGCGAGTCGGATTCGCGTACCGAGGGTTTCGTACCAGCCACACCTCCACACAAGTACAGTAATGATACCTTTTATTTTCAAACAAAGATTTTTTGATGTTTTATTTTAATCACACCGAGTTTTACGCTTGCATGTGTTAGTTTTTACGATAGAGCAAAAACAAAAATAAACCTTAGCAAAAACAAAAATAAACCTTAGTGAAAACAAGGTATTGTTAATTTTACACTTTTTTTAAATTTTCATTATTTGTTAATTGATTCCCCCGCATCAGAACACATATTCTGTCAAATTTTCAGCCTGCTAACTATCACGGTTCTGGCTGACAGACGCACCGACAGTGTAGGCTTAGTAATAATAGTCTCGTGACGTGGCACAGACCCTAAAAATTAAACAAAACTTTCCCCAGAGCAAAAACAAAAATAAACCTTAGCAAAAACAAAAATAAACCTTAGTGAAAACAAGGTATTGTTAATTTTACACTTTTTTTAAATTTTCATTATTTGTTAATTGATTCCCCCGCATCAGAACACATATTCTGTCAAATTTTCAGCCTGCTAACTATCACGGTTCTGGCTGACAGACGCACCGACAGTGTAGGCTTAGTAATAATAGTCTCGTGACGTGGCACAGACCCTAAAAATTAAACAAAACTTTCCCCTCCACTCGCGCGGGGAATGTTTTCCATTCGCTTTGGAATACATAACATTAGGTTTATGCTTACTTAAATGTGTAGGGCCACGCCCCAATTGGTGTTCTTTATAATATAGCTGAAAAACGTCCACAACAAAGGCCTCCCCAAGATTTCCACAGCAACCAGTTTGGCACTGCCTGCATCCAGCCTAGTTTTTCTTAGAATATGACTACTCTTGCTTGTCTTACCAAGCGCTCTGTTCTTACAGGACAGAGAAGGAAATCTCCACGGAGAAAGCTGTGCCACTGGAGATACTTCGCGACCCAGAACCTGATGACAAGCGCACACAGGACCCCGCTTGGTTAGTCGTCATCGGAGTCTGCACACACCTGGGCTGCGTGCCCGTGGCCAACGCCGGCGACTTCGGCGGCTACTACTGCCCCTGCCACGGGTCTCACTACGATGCAGCTGGCAGGATCCGCAAGGGCCCAGCGCCTTTGAACTTGGAGGTGCCTCCGCACACATTCGGTGAAGACGGTGTCTTAGTTGTAGGTTAGGTGACATTATTATTGTTATAATAGGGAATTTATTTATCGTTACATAATGTACATCAATCAAACAATCAATAGAGCCAATAAAATGTGATGCGATTTTTTTGTATCATTTACAGCGTGACCACTTGCAGTATATTTCTAATTTATTTAGGATGCAAAAGATTTAGGCGTCATTTTTTAATGTTTTGTAGATTGGGCACTTTTATATATATATTTTTTTAATTTTTCCAGTTCCCGATTTATATAAATTACAAAGATTTTCCTAATTTTTCATACTTTTGGTAGATTTCAACTATTTTTAGTAGATCACACGTAAACACTGATCATTAATCATCACTTTTGAGATGTTATCATCATTAGCCTAATATGTTAATGATATTGTTTTGCAATTTTGGAGACCATTATAGTTTTTGAGCATTCAAAATGGACATTTTGATTTCTTTGCTGATGAAGCCTCTAAAAGGCAGAACAGGCAGTAGACGGGACACATACCTCATAGGATGGACTGCCGCTTGTCTTGGGGCGTCCGCACACTGGAAAACGTAGCGTAGGCAGGCCTCCCACTCGATGGACCGACCACTAGTGAAACTCGCGGGAAGCCGCTGGATGCGAGCAACACAGGACCGACCGGTCGTTGCGGAAATCCTCGAATGAGGCCTATGTTCGGCCCGTTTGCTATGTTTGGCAAATGCGCTAGCGCAACTAAGTGGGTTAGTTACTATTGGACAGTTTCATTGGCTGGTCAACTAGCAACAATCTGGGTGCCGGAGGAGGAGGAGGGGGGGGGGGATGACGTTAGAATCTAGAGAGCAGCATGGAGTGTTCATAACACGTATTTTAGTACTAATGTATACAGGTGTAACAAAATTTGTGTAGGTCCCGTTGACTGGGTCTTCTACTCATCATACTGAACAACTTTTGTTCTATGACTTTGCTGAAATCGCAAAAAAATCTCTTCATACAAAACGATCAGCTGATCAGCCAATTTTGTGCATTTTTGTATGGAACCCTCCAAAAACCGACTTCCATCGCAACAAATTAGTACATTTTTGCATTATTATTTTTGGTTTTTGTTAATTTTCTACTAAAGTACTACACCGATTTTGATAAAATTTATATGGGACCACACGGGAAGCACTAGCTTTCAAATAAAAAAAGAATCATAAAAATCGGTTCACCCAGTCAAAAGTTCTGAGGTAACAAACATAAAAAAAAAAACATACAGACGAATTGAGAACCTCCTCCTTTTTGGAAGTCGCTTGAAAATGCACAATTAAAAAACTATTGGTTCCTTGGGGAAATTTGTTCAGTATGATGATTGTTACACCCTGTATTAGATTGGCTGGGGCAGTGGGGCACTAGGTCTCTTCCCATACTCCACTTACAGGTTCTAAGTCCGGCTTGGTGGTTGCAGGGCAGTGGCGAACGGCTCTGTCAGAAGTATTCAAGTTACGATACCCAACCGAAGTACGGAAACGGTAGAAACCCATACGGATGATGACCGCGCTGGTGGACAGTTGATCGCGTGATCAACGCTACAACTCTATTTGCACTGATCTACAACCGCTTCCTTATTCCAAGTTTCCTTACTCGTCAGTTTCCCAAACTTACCAGTTTCTAAGGTACTTGAACGAGCGAGCGAAGTTCTCAGAGTCTACTGGAACAATCCGCCGTTTGAATGTATGTATATAAATGTTTTTTCGACAATACCTCGAAAAGGTATCGTTGATCGGAAATTTGGTGGGCGAATTAATATTATAAAATAGAATTTTTCAGTTCGAACGTAAGCCAAACCCGTCAAAAGATTACCGCGATCGTCCGTTTCTAGACTACTACTACTACCAATTGTTATAGGGGGGTTGCAAATGTTGAAAACATGGTTTCTCTAAACACACTAGATGGCGCTGGACGGATCCTACATCACGCAAGCGTTAGAGAGCGTAGCTCTTCGTATATCAGTTCATAAACGTCCCCAACCAGCGGCTCGAGCCTACTACTATCAACACCATCACTTTATAACACTAGCTGTCGCGGCGAACTTCGTACCGCCTCACACTACACTACACTACCAATACCCCTATCACTACCACTACCACTACCACCACCACAATACCACTACCACTAACACTACACTACATGTTGAGTAAAGGCAATTTTACGTTTCTAAACGTGTACCTAGTAGATAAGTTTTTTATTGCATGTTTTTGAACGCTGTCTAAAATGTCTTTCTATTCTTTTTGGTTGCTGGTGAAAATTATAATGAGACGCATTTATGAAAAGTTAAGTTTTTGATAAATAAAACTAGTTGATTGTATAATGGTGTATTATTAGAAGTACAAATATAATTTCATCCCCATCAGTGGTAGCAGAGCGTGGTTCGTGAAGTCCTGTAAAGAAACTTTGATTTGCGTCGTTGTAAAAGGAAGGTATGTACCTACTTACGCCATGCCTGAGAACAAATTTTATAACTTGAAACAATTTTCTGGGCAAGACTTCGCTACCTGGAAGTTCAGATTGATAAGTATTTTGAGAGAAAATGGATGCTTAGAAGCTATTGAAAAAGAAAACAATGCAAACAAAAGTGACGAGAAAAGTGAGGAAAAACACAGATTGGAGGCGAAAGCTCAAAGCTTAATCATCAGCGCTGTCGCAGACAGTCATTTACATTACATCCAGGACATGCAAAGTGCGTACCAAATGATGCAAGCATTGGAAAGTCAGTTCATGAATAAAGGAATCAGAAGCAAGTTGTTCATAAGACGGGAACTGAGTGAAATGAAGTACAAAGAGAACACAAGTATGTCAGAACATTTCAGAATAATAATCAGTAAATTTAATGAACTTAGAGATGCGGGAAGTCCTATATCTGATGAAGAAAAAATAAACTACATATTATTATCTATGCCTAACTCCTTTGAAGTAATAGTAACAACTTGTTTCGAGTTCCCACAAGAAGTCCGAGCAAGCTTTAGCAAAAGTGCTATCATTTTGCTAGAGTATGTAGGTTAGTTTAGTATATAGACAATGACATGATGTGAACGTGAAGAACAGTGACCTAGAAAACTGAAAAGGAGAAAATTACTACATAATCTGAAAAATATACTAAAAAATTACTGAAGACGTGAATTCTAAAAATTAAATACTGCTGAATAACATATACTGAAGACTAGGCGGTATGGCCAATGAGCCTTAGCCTGCCCTAAAAGGGCGAATTAAAAAAAAATAAAAAAAAATAGTAACAACTTTAGAAACCCTACCTAACTTAACCTTAGAATTGGTGAAGGATAGACTTCTAGGTGAAGAAGAAAAACGTAAAAAAAATGAAAATAAAAATTATAACAATCAGCATGCATTCCTGTGCTTCGCCTGCGGAAAGCCAGGTCATAAAAAATTCCAATGTAAAGAAAAACAAAATTATTCACACGGATATGAAACATATGGACAAGGAGGACATGACACATACAGACATAGAGAACAATATTCAGGGAGAGGACACCAGTATGGGCAAGTTAGAGGACGTGGACATAGCCAAGCAGCGGAGAGAGGAACTGGACGAGCATTTAGTCGAGGAAGAGGTGCCGGACGAGGACAGAACACGAGCAGAGGCCGAGGTCAAGGCTATTCATACAACGCAGAAAGTCAAGGTAGTGTCTCTTTTTATAATAACAGTGAAAGTGAAGTGAACAGTGTAGAGAATGATGAATATACAGAATTTATTTTAGACTCGGGTTGCTCGGACCATTTGACAAATAACAGAAACTTGTTTGTAGACTATATTGAATTAAAGCACCCCAAAAACATAGCAGCAGCAAAAACTGGAGTAACTTTACAGGCAGTAGGAGTAGGTAACATAAAAGTTAAATGTTTTGTTGGAAAAAGATCAACTGAATGTACAATAAAGAATGTGTATTACGTACCTGACTTAAGAAAGAATTTGTTATCTGTGTCCAAAATGGAACAAAATCACCTAAAGGTAGTATTTGTAAATGGTAAAGTAAAAGTATATAATTATTCAATTTTGATAATGATCGGCAACATTGAAGGTTCATTATATAAAATAAATATGTTCATTGATAAATCAAATTGCAATAACTGTAATTCAACAACTGACATTGCTAAATTATGGCACAGGCGATTTGGGCATTTGGGGATGAAAAACTTAAATTTATTGAGACAAAATGATATGGTAAATGGGCTAGATAATTTGAAAGACTGTAAGATTGAAAATACATTGTGTGAAAGTTGTTTGAAAGGAAAGATGACAAGACAACCATTTAATAAAATTGGTTACAGAGCAAATAGGCCACTTCAGCTGGTGCACACAGATGTTTGTGGTCCTATCACACCAGAAAGTAGAGACGGATACAAGTATTTTGTAACATTTATTGACGATTACACTCACTTTGCTATGGTTTATTTATTAAGACAGAAGTCAGAGGTTTTTGAATCATTCAAGGATTATTATTATTATGCTACTAGGCATTTTAATTGTGATTTGTTAAAACTAAGATCGGACAACGGCAGAGAATATGTGACTAGGGAATTTCATGAGTTTTGCAGAAAGAAGGGCATTCAGATACAATATACTGTACCTTATAACCCAGAAATGAATGGTGTTGCGGAAAGATTAAATAGAACCCTGATAGATAAAACAAGAGCAATATTGATAGATTCAAAATTAGACAAACAGTTTTGGGGAGATGCAGTGTTATATTCAGCATATGTGACAAATAGAAGTCCAACAGTTGGAAAGTACAAAACACCAAGTGAAATGTGGGAAGGTAGAAAACCGGACGTGTCAAATAAGCGTATTTTTGGATGTATAGCATATAATCATATACCTAAGGAATTGAGGCGAAAACTGGATAACCCTGGAAAGAAAATGATTATGGTTGGATATGCTAAATCTGGATACAGGCTTTATGATGAAGAAACAAACAAAATAGTAATTGGAAGAAATGTGATTTTTGATGAAAATGATAAGGATAACTTAACATACTTACAAAGATTTGATGATCAACTGCAAATAGAGAAACCTGAAGAAAATAAAATAAAAGAAGTAGAAGATAAGACAGAAAAAATAAAACCTGAAACGCCACCTGAAAAAGAAAAACAAGAAGAGGATTTATTTAATACACAAGAATATGAACAAATAAATAATGAAAAAGGAAGTGATTCACGACAAGATAATACAAAGATATCAGAAACAGGAAGAGCTATGAGAACTAGACAAAAGCCAACATGGCAAAAAGATTATAAAATGGATTTTAGTGAAGAAGATTCAGATGAGGCATTATATAGTTTACTGACATGTAAGGAAGATGTTCCAGAAACATATGAAGATATTTTAACTAGAAAAGATAAAGAGGAATGGATCAATGCTGTAAAAGAAGAAATAAATATATTAAAAGAAAGTGAGACTTGGAAAGAAGTATCAGAACCGAAAAATAGTAAACTGCTTGATAGTAAATGGATATTTGTAAAGAAAAGTATAGGAGAAAAGAATATTTGTAAAGCTAGGCTAGTTGTTCGTGGATTTCAACAAAAAGACATGACAGAAGATGTGTACTCACCAGTCTTAAAACTCCAAACACTGAGAATTTTATTATCTGTTGCTGCATACAAAGATTACGATATACACCAAATGGATGTAAAAGGAGCATTTTTATACGGAAGAATTGATGAAGATGTTTATTTGAAGCCTCCTAAAGGAGTTGATATAAAAGAAGGAAATGTTCTTAAACTCACAAGATCTCTATATGGATTAAAGAAATCTCCAAAATATTGGTATGAACACTTTAATGAAACTATTAATGACTATGGTTTTAAGAGATCTGAGAATGATTATTGTCTGTATACTAAACGGGAGTTGTATATTCTACTATATGTTGATGATCTTTTAATTTTGGGAAAGGATAAAGCTGAGATAGAGTCATTAAAGATTTACTTATCAAAAAAATATAGAATGAAAGATATGACTTCAAAGATTTTAAACTATTTGGGAATTTCGATTAGGAAGTCTGATGGCGAGATTCAAATAAGTCAAACTAAATATCTGGAGAATGTTTTATTAAAATGGGGAATGATTGATTGCAAAGGTTGTTCTACACCTATGGATTCAAATTTCAAATTGGATGACAGTGAGATAGATATGAATTATGAAAGTCAGTGTAGGTCCTTGATTGGGTCCTTAATGTATGCTACTGTTTCTACAAGACCAGATTTGGCAATGCCCGTTTATTACCTTAGTAGATTTCAAAGTAAACCAAATAAAAACCTATTTTTGGCATTAAAGAGAATATTGCGTTATGTAAAGGCAACTATTAACTATGTACTAGTTTATAAGAAATATAATTGTACATCACCTTTGATTGGATATGCTGATGCAGATTTTGCTAGAGACAGTGACAGAAAATCAACCTCAGGATATTTATATAAATTATTTAACAACACTCATCATTACAGCTCATATACGTCCCCACCGAGGGGCTCGAGCCTACCCTGAATCAGGGCGAACACTAACAACACTATTATTTGGAAATCCAAAAAACAATCGAATGTAACATTGAGTACTACTGAGGCTGAGTTTGTGTCCCTATGTGAAGCTACTATGGAAGTGTGTTGGATTAAGAAATTGCTAATTGATTTAAATATAAAAGTAGATTATGTTACAATTTTTGAAGACAATCAAAGCACTATTAAAGCTGTTTCAAACTATGATCAAAAGAGACTAAAGCACATTGATGTTAAATATAATTTTATTAAAGAGAAAATAGAACAAAAATGTATTGACGTCAAATATATTCAAACTGATGAGCAGTTGGCAGATGCCCTAACTAAACCTGTATGTAAAAGAACGTTGGAATATTTTGTTACTAATATTGGATTGACTGTAACACAGTAAATACTTAGAAGATAAAATTTTATAATTTAAGTTTGATTTAGATTGGTTTGTTTATTTTTCTTTGACAGATAGATTTGGTTTAGAAACATAAAATTGAGGAAGAGTGTTGAGTAAAGGCAATTTTACGTTTCTAAACGTGTACCTAGTAGATAAGTTTTTTATTGCATGTTTTTGAACGCTGTCTAAAATGTCTTTCTATTCTTTTTGGTTGCTGGTGAAAATTATAATGAGACGCATTTATGAAAAGTTAAGTTTTTGATAAATAAAACTAGTTGATTGTATAATGGTGTATTATTAGAAGTACAAATATAATTTCATCCCCATCACTACTGTACACTACTTTTTGTAGATGTTGCAGGAATTTTTAGGTAATTTTATACACCTTGGGTTACATTATTTTAGTTTTAGTAAGGATCCCTAAAAATTGAAAACATAATATAGCCTATAGCAACCGCGTAATAGTGTAGCTTCCCAACGGTAAAAGAATTTTTCAAATCGGTCCAGTAGTTTCGGAGCCTATTCAAAACAAACAATCAAATCTTTCCTCTTTATATAGACAACTTATAGTCACGATCACTCTGAGTCTGGTCACGTATAAACTGATCTACTGAAGTACCTGTTACACGATATGAGTCACCTCAAAAACGCCTCGAGTCGAGTAATACATGCGCGAAAAGACAATGGATAGAAAAAAAAGCTCGATCAACCTTAGCGTAATAAATTTTATTTTTAACACGCTGTAAAGTTACATCGGGCTTGCTTAATCTCAAAATAATGAAAAGTTTCTGCAACGTTTCATATTTTTTTTGTATTTGTTTATATAATCACTCTAGGTCTTGTCCCACAGAATAGGTAATGTTTCTTATGTTAAAATATTTTTTTTCTCCGGGGCTAACGGCGGTGAGGAGGGCGACACAGGTGGCGGCGGGCGCTTCCTCGTGCGGCGTGCGGCTCCGTCGCTGTCTGAGCGTTGGCTGACTGATGTAGCGAGACTGATAAAACGTTTACACCGTTAGCACACCATGGATACTTCATACTACGGGCCGGAAATTTCTTCTCCGGGGCTAACGGCGGTGGGGAGGGCGACACAGGTGGCGGCGGGCGCTTCCTCGTGCGGCGTGCGGCTCCATCGCTGTCTGAGCGTTGGCTGACTGATGTAGCGAGACTGATAAAACGTTTACACCGTTAGCACACCCTGGATACTTCATACTACGGGCCGGAAAAGACATTTCAAAAAAGGAATGAATGAACAAACAAAATGGCGGCAAAATCCTATACGTTCGACAAACAAACTGTAACCATTTCGTATCAATCTGGGCGACGAGAGGGTGAGGTCGCCATCTAGAGAGCGGCAGGGAGTGTCCATACTGTATGCTAGTACTAATATATATACTTTGCCGTTAGTCTGGAAGGCATCAGTCTTACCAGGTTGACGAAAATTATTAAAATATTTGTAAAAGGCAGTAGTAACATTATATATCATTGGTAAAAGGAGCGTCGGTGGCGTAATGGCAAGGGCCGCTAACTCCTGTCCGGGAGGTCGTGGTTCGAATCCTGCCACGTACCAATGTGTTTTCGAATTTCGATTTCATACGTACGTTTATCCGACGTTCTTACGGTGAAGGAAAACATCGTGAGGAAACCTGCACACGCCCGCGAAGAAACTCGAAGGTGTGAAGTCGACCAACTCGCACTAGGCCCGCGTGGTCGACTTAGGCCCGATCGGCCTAGTTCAGGGTAGGCTCGAGCCCCTCGGTGGGGACGTAAATATGAGCTGATATGATGATTTGAAAATCCGTGAGTCTGGGACATCAGTCTATCAAGACAGTTGATAAGACGGTCAGCTATAACCAGGCTGATGTAAGACTGAGCGTGTAACCCCCGACATAGGTTACCTCTAGCTCACGTTTTTTGCGACCGAATTCGTTTCCAATCCAAATAATCACACTTGCACTTGTAGCGATATTTTACAAGCTTTTATTCGTCCGAGTCAAACCTTGCAATCGATCGAGCGACTTCCAGGAGTCCGATTGAGCTGAAACTTGGTATGAAGCCGTTATTCCAAGTGACAATACTGAAATGGCCCATTCTCAGTAGATCCATTGACTAGATCCATAATGTATCTACTGAGTCCTTTTGGTATTTTGTAGTTGACCTGATGATGAACTTTGAAGGTGGGATCAAACTCCCAGGATCGTCTATTGTTTTCAATAGAGTCATAGAAAATACTGTTCTCGCTTTTTTAATTTGATCCATGCCAAATTTTGGACGATCCATGTATGTGCAGCCCGTTAGTGACCGGCCGATAACTCGTGTCATGGACTTAAATCATTAGTACACTGAAATAAAAGGTTTCCTTTTTATTAAGTGTGATTGTATCAAATGCGATTCCTACGTAGGCTTGAGACAAAATATTAGGTCGGGGAAAAAAATCTTAGTATTTTGTATGCAAATTCAAACAGGGCGACCAAAGCGAGCTACATCTTTTGCATTGAACCAAGTTTACTGACGGATTCTACTTTACATTAACGATACGTTGTCAATAAAAAGCACATTTTACTCACGGAATGTTTTGCGTTGCGTTCTTACCTTTCCCAAACAAAATTTCAAAATGGCGAGTTTTTTTTTCTTAACTCACTCGTAAACTAACCAATAGCAATTATGAATAACTAACTAAAGGTAATTGTATAAATAACTAAAGCTAACTCCATTTTTTTCTTTTGTATTTTAATTTTGTTTTCGTAGACAGAAAAAACTTTTCTTATTAAAATTTCGAATGTTCACCTTTTTATGATTTTTATTACCAGCCAGTTATAAATAATACAAGGACAAGCAAAGAGATTTGATTACAAATTAATACTTACAAAATACGAAGTAACTTTTTCCCTGACCTAATTAGTAGGTATGACGTTGCGTGCTTGATCAAACAAACAAAACAAGGTTTTAACGATTGGTAATTACTTTTATTTTCTTTATTTTATTTTTAATTGTTTTAGACAGGTTACAATCTACGTAACATCTAATATAGACTACGATTTCACATTACACTTTAATTTGATTTGAAACTGGGACAATTTACATGAGAAAATGGTATTGTTACTGAATCAGAAAAAAAAAACTATATTTTATACTAGGTATTTGAAATAGATAGACCTATCGTAATTCTAAAGTTTAGGCCTGACTTTTTAAAAAAAATCTTAAAGAAATATTTAAAAAATATGGCTTGGTTTGTTCATCTATTAAAAAATAAGTAATTATTAACATATTTTAGTTGGATTGAAAGTCACTTCTAAAAGGCACTAATGCAGAAAAATAATTAATCTCTTTGTTTTCAAATATAACATTTTGAATAATCCTCTTTTATAGTAGAAATATTGTAGATAGTTAGTCAGGGGAAACGCTGCCTTATTTTAGCTTATTGAGAATCTGCCCTTACTATTATTTTAATCAAAATTATTAAACTAAATGTAACGGAGGGATAAGAAATGAATATATATGTACATACTCCACAATAGTTGCCCAGCTTGCTTAAACATAAATTAAACTTGAACATTGACGCTTATAACTAACTATAAGTTACGAAGTAACCAAATTAGGATGACAAAAACCTATATTTACAAGAAAAGTGGTTACATATTTGGCAAAATAATTTAAATACTTACCTACAAGAGACGAATCAATGGAACTTACTTAAACAAGAAGGTATAAAACCATTTAGCTAGCTGTCTTGAGTTCAAGATAGATACTGAATGTGTGCATATCTTCAAATACATTTAGAGAAAGGTTTTCTTTAACCCTCATTGCCATTAAGAGCACAAAATAAACATGAAGGAGGCAAACGCTTTAGTTGAAATAAATAAAAAATTGTCATTTTTTAAATCCACAATTGGTAAAGCCTTAGCATCATCTCACCTGATAGTAAGTGA
Source organism: Coleophora flavipennella (assembly GCA_947284805.1). NCBI lineage: Eukaryota > Metazoa > Arthropoda > Insecta > Lepidoptera > Coleophoridae > Coleophora > Coleophora flavipennella. The sequence goes on along the minus strand of OX369254.1, from coordinate 7,018,096 downwards.
CGATGATGCCGAAGATGGTAACGGGCTTACCATGATTCCCCACAGCAATGGCGAACTGGCTATTTTATCTTCAAGCCGGCACATGCTGTTAACATTGGCGACAAGAGTTATATAAGATGGTGTTAGCTAGCTTAGAAAATGCCCTTCCACTAACCAAACCGAGTCACACAAAGTTAAACTCCGCTGGGAATTGAACCCGCGACCTCTTGATGTGAAGCTAATGGACTTAACCATTACGCCACGGGGGCGGTTAGATAGATAAATAAATATTCAAGGACAAACACACGGTGATCCCCAAGTAGGAATTCCTGTACTATGGAAAACAAAAACTTATATATTTAATTAAATACATACATACATTATAGATAAACTAAACATACAGAAACAGAGTAAACAAACCTGTCCGTCACACGACCCTCGGCCCAGTGGGCCAGAAGTGCTAATCAATGAACTATCGGGTCCAATAAAAACATGATCGGAGTTAATAATTTAAGAAAACTTTTGTTCAAACTACATGATATTGTAGTTATTCGTTCATACTTCATACACATTTAAATACATAGTTCAATAAAGTTACATAATACCTTACTATACAAAAATGGATCATTAGATAATCGATCGATTGACACAAGCATCATAAGCGACATAGCAATTAAACAGTCGCCAGTTAAAGATATCTGTTAGAAACTGTTATGGCACAAAAAACTTAATCGAGTTTGTTACAAATTGGCTTGCCGGTTCTATCAAAACCTTCAATAAAATGGTGCCATTTACAATTGTAAGCTTCAGGAGAAGAGATATGAATAGATAATATGGGTGAAAGGAATTCCAGCACAATAAATTTAGTTAACATCGTCTATCTTAGTAGAATTTCATACAATAACATTCATATTATATTAAAATATATTTTGAACACTGATTTCGCTTATAATTCACATTTAAATTGTAGACATAGTGAATAATTTAGGTTTTTATACATTTGGGAAATAGTATAAATATCTTATTCCTCCAGTGAAAAACAATATACAGAGTGGAACGATGTAGACAACGATTGAGATAATAAAGTAACCCCTTTGAGTGTTTTAACCCTACATGTCCTAGTGCAAAGTTGAGTTATGGCCAATTTAATTTGAATACATAGTGATTGCAAAACCAAAACCGAGTAGGTAGGTACATGTTTTGAGATTTTCGGTGGTGGTATTATCGTATTTTTAAATCTCCTCTGATTTTCGATATCTGGGTTCTCTCCTGCAGAATGGGAGTCGTTAATAGTGACGTCACTAAGCACGTAAACACGAGTTGGCTTAAGTGGTAACAGGTCACAGGAATGACGCGTGACAGACGGATGCCAGTCTGACTCAAAAGGTTGATAAAACCGTAATAAGGTTGATGGAAAGTTGATAAAATTAAGAACTCACCGTAGTATAACTTTTTTTTACAAAATCACGATGAATCCAAAAAATTTTGCAAATTAAAATCAAATAAATTGGCCATAACCCGAAATCTTACAAACTTTGGATTGGGAAAAATAGGGTTGAAACACTAAATGAGCTCCTTGATTAAAAATTATTATAATTCATTCTTGAAATCAAGATCCTGCAAATGTATCTCCCTTGTACGGGGTACCGCCATTTTTTCAGGGTAGCTTCTACCCAAACTGAATAACTTTTGTTTTATAAATTTACTGATACATTTTATAGGGGCCAGACCAACAACGACGTATTGTAATTGGAAGGGAAATTTTGGAGATTTAAGATTTTGAACAAACGTTTACATTTTTATTTAAATATAAGTTAGTACCTAGATGATGACACATTTCCAATATTGAACTTGTTACCTATATTTTTTAAATGAAAGTGTTATTACTAGGTAGATACATAGCATGTTTTTAAGCCAATAAATGATTATCTACCTTATATTTAATCAGTTGGCTGATTTGTCAGATTTGTATGGGAACTCATTTTTTGCAATCCCGGCGAAATTGCAGAACAAATCATAAAATGTGTTCTTTATTACTGTATATGGGAGTTACTGTATATCTCTTTTCACTGGAGACACTTTTTATCAATATGAGATACCGTAAGATAAATACGTTGCAAAATATAATTTAGTAATTTCTTGGAATATATCATTATATAGGTTTTAATATAATTATTAAATATACTTGGATAATGTCTGCGTTAAATAAAACTTGGTGGTCCTCTAGAAAACAAGTTAGACTACACAACCTCAGAAGCTCTGGAACCTATCAAGGAGACGGCGAAACTCCAGGGTCGTCCGTTGTGATCAGATCTTACTTCCATTTCATTAGCCTGGGTTGGGTTTGAACAATGATGCAAGGTCTAGCGCTCTCTTTCATCTTAGTTAGGTTAGAAAAAGAGAAAAGACCTTTATTTGCTCGATAAAACTGGTTTTTAATAGGTAATAATACTTCTGATGCTCGAGTTCATGCAAGGTCTTTAAGAATGTGTTTTGCGTCAACTAGAATCAAGGCTCTTGCAATGTCTGCTTTCATCGACAATCTGAAGTTCTTAATATCACGGTCACTCGTTTGCTATACTAGAATTTCAAGAGTTTTCACCTCCTAGGTCAACGTTGTTGCCACTGCAGAAACATGTAAACTTCTTCCACAGTAATATTTTCAAAGAAATATCCGTCCCAACCGAACCCATTCTTGTCGGAAATTAGATTGTAGAGATCTTCTTTTGTAATTCTTTTTTGCACTTTCTACTGCATTCCCAGCAACACATTCTATTTACCTTTTCCTATGAGCATGAGCATTAACCCAATCCTGACTAACAATCAGCTGTGTAAACCGGCGCGAGGTCCAACGTGAGATGCCTGAGCGCGCGATCCCGTGACGCGGAGCGCGAGGCACGTGATGACTTGATGATCTGGAGGACCATGGCTTTGCAGTCATGACAGACCGCCATTTGGACGCCACGGAGACGCTCAGCTGCGCTTACACCCGTCGTACTGCGAGTGTATCGCGCCCTGAAAAATTAGTGGGAAATTTAGAACCAGTTGAAACGGGTTATCCAATGCTGATCAAGCATATCCTGAAATAGTTCCCGAGGGATCTGGAGAAAATTCATGTCCACGCTCGCGAGCCACTTGCGGCTCGCGCACCGCGCACCCTCTAAGTCAGTCACAAAAACGATGTACATGCGGGCGAAGCCGCGGGCAAAAGCTAGTATAGCAAATAAGTTAAAAAAAACAGCCAAGTGCGTGTCGGACTCGAGCAAAGTAGGGTTCCGTTGTCTTTTCAAAAAATAAATGTATATTTTTAAAAATTTTATTATATTTGCAGAAGTTAATAGAAAATTTGTATGGAAGATCTATGAACTTTTTCAAATCCAAATGCACACCATAAGTAGGTCGACATTACTCCTAAACTAAGAAAGTCTACTGAGCTGTGAAGTTTTCCTTTTAAATTGATTCCTACCATTTACATTTTTTTTCAGGTATCCATAAATAGCGTTTTAATCGGTAAGGTAAGGTAACTTGACTCTAACAAAAATTTGCACTTTAAAGCTTATTATTTCACAAACCATCCCTGAATCGAAAAATTATTTAGCAAACCTTCAGTAGATTTGAAGACCTATTCAACAATACCCTACACGATAGGGCACGTCAACAAAAAAAATCACCCTCGCTTTACATGTAGGGGAGGTTTTTTTTTCATGTTTTTATTATACCACTTTGTCGGCCTTATTAATATGTATCATCTACAGCTCATATACGTCCCCACCGAGGGGCTCGAGCCTACCCTGAATCAGGGCGATTAGGCCTTAGTCGACCACGCGGGCCCAGTGCGGGTTGGTCGACTTCACACACAACCTTCGAGTTTCTTCGCAGGCGTGTGCAGGTTTCCTCACGATGTTTTCCTTCACCGTTAAAGCAATCGGTAAGTATGTACGTAAGTTTTTGAAAAACTCATTGGTACATTGGCCGTCCAGATTGGAACCCGGTACCTCTGGTTAGATGGACCGAATCGTTACCGGTTGAGCTACCGACGCTTTTATTATTTTACGTAATATGTATACTCATACCAAATTACAGCTTTCTAGTACTAATAGTCTCTAGAGCTAGTTCTTGAGCTAAGCCGCGGACAGACGGACGGATAGACAGACATGGGGAAACTATAAGTGTTCCTTGTTAACTTAGGGACCCTAAAAACCAAGCACAATAGAGCAACTTTTCATCCAATCGGCATGTGCGGTAATGCAGTAGTACATACAGTTTTTACTCCGCTCTAAGGTGACATTCGGTAGGATACACACGCCAACTAGAATGCTGTCGTGGATTTCCACACTTCTCGACATGGCAGAAATAGCCGGCGGCGCTGACAGCGAATCTGCGACGAGCGACACTAAGAGTCGACCCACCTGTCCATGCTGTTTGAACCCTCCCCGTCTTACCTGCGCTCTAAGGTGGCAGTCAGTGGGGTACGCACGTCAACCGGAATGCTGTTATGGCCCTCTACACTTCTCGACATGACAGACATAGCCGGCGGCACTGACAGCGTATCTGCGACGAGCGACCCCAAGATTCGAGCCATCTGTCCATGTTATTTGAACCCTCCTCGTCTTACCTGCGCTCTAAGATGGCAGTCGGTGGGGTACACACGCCGATTGGAATACTGTCAGGTCCCTTCACATTTCTTGATATGGCAGATACAGCCGGCGGCACTGACAGTGTATCTGCGACGGGCGACCCCAATAGCCGAGCCACCTGTCCATGCTGTTTGAACATTCGCCATCTTACCTGCGCTCTAAGGTGGCAGTCGGTGGGGTACACACGCTAATTGGCATGCTGTCAGGCCCCTCCACATTTCTCGACATGGCAGACATTGCCGGCGACACTGACAGCGTATCTGAGACGAGCGACCCCAATAACCAAACCACCTGTCCATGCTGTTTGAACCTTCGCCGTCTTACCTGCACTCTAAGTAGGCAGTCGGTGGGGTACACACGCCAATTGGCATACTGTCAGGCCCCTCCACATTTCTCGACATGGCAGACATAGCCGGTGGTACTGACACCGTATCTGCGACGAGCGACCCCAATAACCGAGCCACCTGTCCATGCTGTTAGAACTTTCGCCGTCTTACCTGCGCTCTAAGGTGGCATTTGGTAGGGTACACACGCCAATTGGCATGCTGTCAGGCCCCCCCACATTTCTCGACATGGCAGACACAGCCGGCGGAACTGACCGCGTATCTGCGACGAGCGACCCCAATAACCGAGCCTCCGGTCCATGCTGTTTGAAACTTCCGTCTTACCTGCGCTCTAAGGTGGCTGTCGGTGGGGTACACACGCCAATCGGCATGCTGTCAGGCCCCTCCACACTTCTCGACATGGCAGACATAGCCGGCGGCACCGACAGGGTGTCCGCGAAGCCGAGTGCCGATCCACCCCGGGAGCCAGGCGCGGAGTGCGCTGCCCGCCTGGCCGCCGCTGGACTGTTTGGAGCGCTACCCACGCTGTTTTCAACTGTGCTCTGGAAGTTAAGAGTTCATTTATTTAGTGGGTACAAGCAGGCTGTGCTTAAGTAAAAAGTTCTAATCCCACGGCGGCGGCAGAAGAGACTTATTGAAGGCAGATGGAAGTATACGACAGTTTTTTTTTCTGTTTGTTTTGGATGGTTCGCACAAGATTTGTTTATACCATAAGATCGTGGCTGGAGGCCCCAATCATCTTTCAGCTCATCTTTTCTCATCAGATTGGCACCAACTCAACAAACCAATAGACTCAAGAAGCGTTCGTAGCTCAGTATGATTTGCGTGGGTGGGTGGATCATGTAGGTTAACTGACCTGAAGCACGGTCATTCCTAGATGGGTTTGACTGTTAGTGGCATTAATCTCGACCGTTTCCGTGCTTCGCAAGGCACTGTTGTTGCCGGTTGCTATCACTAGGGCAGTCGTTAAGCCGTGTCAGATGCCTTATAGGCGGCTTGAAGAACTTCTGACAGTGGGGTTCACCATTAGTCCTACAACCTCCACCTACCCGGACTTGGCCCCCGTGTGTGGAGTATGACATAACTTTCCCAAGTTTGGGAATAGACCCGTGCCTCAATAGTGGTGACGTTATGGGTAGTTAACGACAATAAACCAGAAAATCCAAAGAACAATAAAAGACATGTTACTATTAAGCTGCTTCCTATATAATAAAAGCACAGTATATATATTAGTGATAAAAGGAAGGTCTGAGTAAGGTCAACTTTGTTTAAAGAAATTTATTCCCATAAAGACAGCAGTCACTTACATGAGAAAAATATAAATATTATACTTAATAAAGTACAATTTGTAAGTTTGTGTTCGCTCGTTTTGGAAACATAAAAAATAATATATATATTAAGATTTGTGTGTTTGCAGGGTCATTCATCACATCGATATTTGGCTAATAATGTATAATAACTTTCTGATCTACTTTTGAGGAAAATTAGTTTTGACCATAAGCAGTGAACCCACACGTTGTATCTGATTTGAATAACTCTGAATCGAGTGGACAACTCAATTTCTAAGACAAAAAGCCCGTGGTGGCACCAGACTTACCTTATGCTCAGGAGAAACCAGCCTGGACATGAGACTCCTGGGGAAGGAGGACTGCGCCTCGTCCTCCGGCGAGGGCAGTAGCGACGGGCTCAGCAGCACCACGGGCACATGAGCGAAGTGTTCTGTTGGTATCCGCATCTGTGGTAATCGAGATTAAATTGTATAATTGTAATTCATACGAGTAGCTGCAGATTTTCCTTGAGTAGACAGCATGTTGACACTGGCAACTTTGGCTACTTTTGTTTGCAATCGTGGTCAAAAATTTTCGAAAAACCTAAAAACTACTAAAACAAAACTTAAAACCTAAAACTTTTAGGTACAAGCTTTAAATATTGCATTGTCACGAATATCTATATGCATGCAAAAATTTAGCTCAATCGGAAACCAGGAAGTGGGTAAAATTTAACTTGCAAGATTCTACCCGAATAAACATACATACAGCAAGTTAAATAAAAGCTTGTAAAATGTAGGAGGTTCGCAATTTGGTTGTTTTTTTTATGATTGTTACCTCAGAACTCCGAATTTTATAAACCGATTCGGATTTTATTTATAATTTAAAACGATATTTTTTCAGATTGATCCTGGAGAAAATTCATCAAAATCGGTTCAGTAATTATCTAGTAAATCAACAAAAACAAAAGAATGTTGCGAAATTGTACTTGGTTCTTGTGATTGAGGTCGTTTTTAGCTTTTACAGATTTATTCTTCAAAAACTGACGTTGCTTTTATCTTCTGATACCAAACTAAAAAAAAGTCCTATAAGACCTTTGCCTCTGACCGATTGTTGGTCCACTTGAGTGGACCACGACTGAGATTTCATTAACATTTGACAGCAATTTTTTTTTAAAACCGGAAAAGTCCGACAGGTACTGCTAGTAATCACAGATTTAAAGCTTTTGGTCATTCATGATAGTTTCTGTTTAGTGTTGAAGTGTTTGGTAGGTAGCGCACAACCGGTCATCGTGGAAATCCTTGGGGGAGGCCTATGTCCAGCAGTGGACGTCCATTGGCTGATATGATGATGATGATGAGGTGGTACGAAAAAGAAAGATAGCTTACCTTTGAATAACACTTTTGGCAGACAGTCTTTTTGCATAGTTTACATTTTTGACCCCATGGACCAAAAATGCCAAACCTTGTCTTCAAACATAGGAAGCACACCTGAAACAGAAATTTCACCATCATCAACATTGCCGTCTCATAACGCACTGGAAAGCTGAAAGTAAAAAATGCCTTTGTAAAATGCCAACACCGTTAAATCCTTTAAATTTGACGATGTAAGTAGTCGATGATGGGACACGCTAACTCAAATAATGGCTATTCACTCTCGCCTTTTTTATTTATTAAAATAATACTTTGAGTGCGTTTGACTGCAACACACCTGATGGTAAGTGATGATGCAGTCGAGGATGGTACACGCAAACTCAAATAATGCCTATTCAATCTTGGCTTGAAGATCCCCAAAACTATAGGAAGCCTAAAGACGCAACAACTAGGAGTAGAAGGTACCCAGAGATAGACTAGTATATGATGAGGTACCAAAAAGCAGTAGGTACCAAAAAAACTGTTTTTGGTTGTGCAGAATAATTTATAATAAGATCCCACAGTTAAAAAAACTCCCAATAAACAGATTTAAGGTGGAACTAAACAGATGGCTTCTACTAAATACATTACTCTTGACTCGGTCAAACAATTTTTGGATTATAAGTACGATTTGAAAAAAATATGTCAAACTTCCGTGTCGTACCTACTCCTCTGTAGGTTGGAGGCTCTACACTCGAAGTTGTTACCGAATATACCTGGGACAAACAGTCCAGTTAGGTAGGTCCAACTTTGAGAAAGAGATCAATCGTCGAATCCAACTCGGCTGGGCAGCGTTCGGGAAGCTTCGCAATATCTTTACGTCCCAGATACCGCAGTTTCCAAGGTCTTCGACCAGTGTGTGTTGCCAGTGATAACATACGGAACTGAGACATGGTCGCTTACTGTGGGCCTCATAAGAAGGCTCAAGGTCACCCAATGGGCAATGGAGCGTGCTATGCTCGGAGTTTCTCTGCGTGATCAAATCAGATACGAGGAGATCTTTAAGAGAACCAAAGTAACCGACATAGCTCTCAGAATTGCTAAACTTAAGTGGCAGTGGGCGGGGCACATTGCTCGTAGTACAGATGGGCGCTGGGGCAGTGAAGTTCTCTAGTGGCGACCACGCACCGGAATACGTAGTGTAGGCAGGCCTCCCACTCGGTGGACCGATGACCTGGTGAAGGTCGCGTGAAGCCGCTGGATGCGGGCAGCGCAGAACCGGTCGTCGAGGAGATCCTTGGGGGAGGCCTATGTCCAGCAGTGGACGTCCTTCGGCTGATATGATGAAGTACATTTTGAATCTCATTTATTTAATTATTTGTAATGTAGCTACTTTTGTCTGCACTTTGTTTTTGTTTTTGCATGCTATCATTTTTATGGCTGAGTTTGGCGTTTCGATTACAATTTTTGTAAAACCTAATATTCTGTACCCAACTCAAGGGCAAATAGACGAATTCTGATGCTGATTCCTTGAAAATTCCCAAATTGTAAGAGTCGGAAAACACAGACTAAGGCAAGGCGTTCCACTCCATCGCTATCCGCATAATAAATAAGGAAGTGTAACACTTCTTGCGTAATGCGGATAGGCTAAACAAAGTGGTCTCCTGCGTCTCATTGACCGAAGATGGAATGGAGCTGGAAGAATGACGTCGTGCAGTTTTACAGTCTAATATATCGCGGTAACATAGAAAACGTCTTAATATACCTTACTATATCCCTTGAGATATATCTTCCTAGTTATGTTGCGATAGATACCTACTCGTAAATCTAGTAAGATGTTAACAAATATCTTTGTGAGGGCTACGACCTGTTTTTTAGACCAGCTCCGAAAAATGCCGAGTCGCTGGAGCTGCGCAAGTCCTTTTTGCGGTAAAATACAGCCTGAACTTACCTAATAACTACCTATCTATCGGTACATACATATAAGGACATAATTATATCACGGACATATATATTTTACATACCTATAACACATGTGGGTCTAAGGAATTGTTTGAAGTGATTGGAATAGAATTATCGTCTCTGGAAAACTTTAGCTTTGTATTTTACAGTCTTTAGGGTAAAAAGGAGCATTTTTTTTTAAAAAAAGGGAATACCTATAAAGTTTGACAACTTTCGATTTCTTGTACTATTTTTTTTTTATTCTACAAGTGGTAAGCCCTTGACATCATTTCACCTTATGGAATGTGACGATGATGCCGAAGATGGTAGCGGGCTTACCAAGATTCCCCAACGCAATGGGGAACTGGCTATCTTACCTTCAAGCTGGAACACATCAATGCTGTTAACATTAATGCTTGGCGGCAACACTTAGATAAGATAGTGGTTGCTAGCCATGGCGGGCTTTGAAAATGCCCTTCCACCAACAAACCGAGTCTTACATAGTTAGACTCCGCCGGGAATCGAAGCCGCTACCTCCTGATGTGAAGCTTATGAACTTAACATTACGCCACGGAGGCGGTTAAACGATAAGCTGATTAGCTAAATTTGTATAGGAAGTCCAATATTTTTTGTGATTTCGGTAAAAAAGAGCAAAAGTTGTTCAGTTTCGCGAGTATAAGAAATATGCTCTTTTTGATCTAACACCCTGTATAGCAAGAGTTTTATAAAGAATCCCTAATCTAATGACGAAACGATAATATTTAATTAATATTACCTGTTCTCAAGGCAAGGCAATGTATTAAGGCAAGTTTTGCAATATACTCGTGTTCTTACCCTTCTCTTCTCCACGTCTTCCTTGACTCGGCCTTCCACGGGAAGAACCTCTAACTCCGCCTTGGTGAGCACCGACCTGATGTGGACGATCTCCTCCAGGGTCAAAGACAACCGGTCGTCGGACATTATCGCGTCTTGCCATTGTTTCTGAAGAAAATGAGGAAAACAGTGTAAACAATTTGTGCTACAGTTATACTTCCTGCAACACTCATCAGATGGGAAGTCATAATGCAGTCGAGGATGGTACGCGCAAACTCAAATAATGCCTATTCACTCTCTATACTCTGACGCAGGCAAGGAATTGCACTACATCGCTGTGCGCATAATGATGTTAAACATGTACGAATAGGCGAAATATCAAGACATAAAATTCAAGTAGAACTAAAAATAGATAGATAGAACAAAACTACTGAACTAAAGAGGACTCGATACGTACCGAAATGGTTTTATTAGTTAAAGAATGAAACATTAAGTAGCAAAAGAAAATCCTTAGTCTATTACTACAAAAACAACATTGACTCAAACTGAACTTACATAAAACATACGTATCTATACATATTATAATTAATAAAACAAAATCCCCAAAATTAAGGCTGTCTGAAAGAGATTGCTTTTAGCAATAAGACCGCCTACTGTACATCACATGCTATACCAAAGCTTTACTATAACAAATGCGCTGCCGCGGCTGTCTGCATGTCTAAACGCAATAAACTTAAAAACTCCCAAACGGATTTTTACGGTTTTCACCAATACATACGGATTGATTCTTGTTTAAAATTAAAATAAACGGTGATTCATAAAGATAATTAAAGGCAAGGTACTAGCTCTACTAACTTATCTACGTCTCGTCCTAATTATTAAGGTATTAGTTAGGTTCGTAACTTAACTACGAAAAAACTTCGACATGAGTGTAATTTTGACTAAAGCTGTACATACTCGTACACTTACTATCTCTGTCATCACTAAAAACAACATAAAACAATCAAGCCAACTACTCACATGCGAGCCGTTAGGGCTGCCACTAACCGACTTGATGAGCTCATCCTGTAGCGACGATCGCGACCACGAGAGGTCGCCAAGCTGCGCATCCGCATCGCTGCTCGCAAGCGAGGCTGCGCCGGCGCACGAGCCGCGTGACGCTGGCCTGAAGGGGTTGGAAGAATTAAGAGGTTACTACCTTGCAGAAATGACAACATTATTTGAAATCCTTTAGGGATGCAATGGTAACTAACCTATAGCGTGCTATCGTTAAAAAATCGAGAATCACTGATGCTTAAATACTAATGAGGCATTTCAAGTCCATTTCAAGTGCCAACGCCATATTCCACTTGAGACGGTCATTGAGGTGGTAACAAAATATATCGTACTTCAAAATTGGGTTCTTACTATTTGCATAAAAATTTGTTATGAGGTATTGTTTTACTTTCTAAGTATATTTAGATAGGTGCGTGCCATCCCTGATAAAATCAGTTTTTTAAATATATATGTTTAGTTTAGCTACTCTACAGTAGATGGCGCTACATGCCTAGAAGACTGTGAACAGGGCTCAGTCTCCCATGTTTTTATTATTTTATGGCCAAAAACAAGTTTAAGAATCCTTACTAATATTATATGAATGTTTATTTGTTTTTTACCTTTTCACACTTCAACGCCTTGTCCAATCTTTATGAAATTTAGCACGCAGGTAGCCTGTGTCACGGGGAAGGACATAGGCTACTTTATATCCCGGGAAAATAGCATAATCTGATGCAGTTCCTGAGGGAACTAAAAACATACTCGATTGTTGTGATTTTTTGCACAGAGATGGTTGAGTAGGTGGGAAACGACATAACTTACTAATCACCCTTAAAGACAGTCATAAAAACGATGTCCACGCGGGCAGAGCCACGGGGAAAAGCTATTTAAAATAAATTTAATGCTCATCGGCTGAACTATGGGTTGAATCCACTTTAGTAACTTAAAAAAAGAGTGTGGCCAAACCTTGCACAGAGACAGAATAAGGGATATTGTTGGGTGATGATTAGATGATGATGTTCTTACCTTGAGTGTGGCAAAGACTGGGCCCCATCAGTCGGTGGGCAGGCTGGATGCGGATGTGCGACCGTATGTCGTCGCATGGAAGCTCGTCGCGATGGACATTGCGTCGCTAGGTCATATGCTGTAAAAGAGATTCGTGCTACAATTTATACCAAAACAGGGTTAAGGTATTTCTTAAATAGCATTTCTCCTACAAAAGCACAAACACTTACTCATTGATATTTAATTTACTTTTAAATTTGATATTTTTTTAAAGTAACTAAATTAGTTAGTCAAAGACAATGACGTCACATGCCTAAAACAATGTTTTTTGATTTGATAAAAAGTAACTCAAATGATCAGTTCAATAGTCTAATACCAGATAATTACCAAAATACGGAATAGGTATCTATGATACCTACCTTATTGCAAAACAGACCATAAGAGCAAAAAAGCACAACGTATCATGAAAACTTATACCAATGAGACGAGTAATCTTAATTGTGATAGTTAGAATCATAAGGTATTATCAAACTGTTAAAATTCAAACGTGGCGATTAGTAAACATTTTCAATAACGAAATTGCCAAAGTTTTACGATAAAGTAAGTTTACCTCGATTATAAAAATTTAACAGCTAACCGTGGTAAAATCAAACATAAAGTAATCACATTACATCTCTGTTGTAATTTGTATGTTAGAGTAATGGCAGTTTATTTTACAAACAAAATAACATTAGCATATGAACGATCCAGAACAATGAGTTATTCGCAAATAAACGACAGTAAAAATTAAAACATTGAATCATACTAACTTAGAAGACAAAGGAAACATTGAAAACGAGAAAATGAAAACACGCTGCAACAGATAAAGCAACATGCAAAGAGATGACACGCAAACAGATGGCATGCCGTCATACATTCGAGTGCTTCGTCGCAGAACTGGTGGTATTCGTCATGAGATATGCGGGTACGCGGCGGCGCTCTCGGCGGAGACGCGTCTGCACATCCCAAGTGACGTCAGAGCAGCGTCAGGGTGTCGTCAACCGGTGGAGTGACGTCGGGTACGCGTCATCGGGTGCATGGGGACGAGAAAGTGCTTAAGACTAGATGCTCGGGTTGTCAGAGGCTTACAAAGGGTAGATAGGGTAAAACTAAGAGGGCCTCTTTTCTGGGAAATCTTTTTGATTTGGTAGATAACTTTATCACGCATTCGCGTTCACTTACACTCATTGTTTCCTGTTTAGTTACATAGGATTCATGATATTATCGATTCACTTTTATCACAGGTTATCAAACTTCAACCTTTTTTCTGTTCTAGCTTACTTACAGCCAGTTAAAAAACGCGCGCTCTTCACCTCCCGGTTTGCGCAAGACGACGTGACTACTGTGGTAGAGTGCATGCTTGTAAAGGCCTCTAATATATATTTTTTTAAATGATCTTAAAAATTAAAACTCGATTGTTTCTGCAAAGGTCTATAAACGAGGCCGATAAAGATATCGGTTCACTATCATCGTCTATATAGAACTGCAACAGATATACATAAGACTGTCTTTTGTATGGTAACCTTAGGAGTATGTAACTTGGAAAACCCGTACATAGGCACCTTGAGAGTGGGTAATTATCTTACTGACCAGTTCTCTTCCAAGGTTTGGGAGCAGGCTGCGTGGAGTGCCTCGGGAAGGGCTGCGGCGCGCAGACCTCTGGGCTGGTGCAGGTCTCCGTGTCATCCTCATCCTCATCGTCCTGGAGACAAGGAATATGTTTGTGATTTAAAAACGTACAAAGGATTTAGCCCTCTGAAGATATGTGGAAGATAACCACCTCCGTGTCGTAGTGGTTAGGCACCTCACTTCGCACCAGGAGGTCGCGGGTTCGAATTCCGGCTGGGTCTAACTTCGTACCTAAAACTCTATTTGGTTTGTGGTAGGGCATTTTATATACATTTACCACCGTTTATATATATATATATATATATATATATACACACATATATATACATATATATTATAAGTACCCCATTGCGTTGGAAATCTGGTAGGCCGCTTTTATCTTCGGCATTATCCTCACATAATTTTACCATCAGATGCTTACCAATTGCGGATGAAAAAAATATATGGCAGAGGAAAGTCTAGCTAAATCTAAGTGAAGTTGTTTAATAATGTATTGGAAGAGCTTGATATTTCAATCAGGGTGCTTAAGTCCCATCGAACCAGATAATATTTTTAAGGCGAAGATGTGTCGGAACAACTAATAAGTTGGTCAACTTCTTCATATCTAGCTCTTGGTGTAACGAAATTTAACCGTTTTGGTAGGTAGATGTGTATTAACGCTACAATAGTATGGTAATATCTCAGATAAGAGATATTTCCTTTAGAGATAACTAAGTAGATACAAACAGGCTGTGATTAGAAGAACTCCGAACAAATAGGTATCTACGTAATACTCAAATGATCTGCTATTTGTTTAGTCTTCCGATTGACGATTCGCTTTCAGAAATTGATAATCGTGACTAATTATAGCCTCGATAACTAAAAGTGGACCACTAGTTTTAGAATAGATCTGTTTTCTAGTTATCAACCTCCCGCAATACTGAGTGGTGCGTAGATGTGTTTTAAATCATTCCGATAACCAAACACATTTAGACAAACTTAGTACCTACTTACAGTTACGCCACACCCCGGACACTGCATACAAAAGTCTGAAATTACATTTCTAAAAACAAATGACAGAGCAAACAAAATCACGACGAAATTCGAGAACCAAACTATAACCAATCTGTATCAATCTGGGTGACGAGGGGGTGAGTTCGCAATCTAGAGAGCAACAGGGAGTGTCCATACTGTATACTCTGGGTACGTGGAGAGATGTGCAAAGTTTCTGCTGATAGCTGTAACGCAACATCAAGATATTATCAGAAGGTTAGTTTAAGAGGGCTAGAGGGTGAGTATGGAGGATTAAAGTGGAGAATTCGAGATGTGCTCACTTCTCTTAAGCAATTTGCAAGAAACAGCGAAGAATACAAGAGTTTTTAAAACCACCAATGGATCCACCTTGGGATTCTAACTTGAAGGGGAAGGATAAAGAGGGGCAACTCCAAAGAGTTGCACCGCCTAGTTTTCGAGTCAAAGACCAATCATTTTTGAGTAAGGATTCCAAAACTAAGTTATCCGACAGAAAACCACCAAAATGACCGA
Source organism: Coleophora flavipennella (assembly GCA_947284805.1). Classification (NCBI taxonomy): domain Eukaryota; kingdom Metazoa; phylum Arthropoda; class Insecta; order Lepidoptera; family Coleophoridae; genus Coleophora; species Coleophora flavipennella. The sequence continues at coordinate 7,002,530 of OX369254.1, read as the reverse complement.
TATAGCGAATCAGCCGCAATAGGCCGGACACATCTGTTGCCCAAACAATAATTACTAGACAAAGGGAGTTCTGGCGTTGACAGCGCGTTAGTGCAAACGTAGTGTGGTTGGACGCGCCCCGGCCAGGAGAGCGATGATATGCGCAATTGCCCAAGGTTGCTGGCGACAACTGGATGCGCAGGACTGAAGATTGGCAGAAGTGGCGAGCCTTCGGAGGGAGGATGTATGACCAGCAGTTGACTAGCACGAGCTGGCAATGATGACGAATAGGTATCTTTGGTCACAGCTTCTTGCCATCATTTATTCCCTATGAATTTTAATGCTTTCTAATGCTGTTTAACCTCGCGCAGTCCATATGTAGCGCATCATAATCCTGGTTTGAAGTAAAAATTCGTAACTCACAATTTTGACAAAATGTGCCTGGATAGAATACCTACTATACCTCTGACTTGAAAGTGTTATAAAATAACTACGAGTAACTCTTGCCTACCTTATAATATGAACAACTAAATATTCTTTTACACTTCCTCCGCGGAACAAATTGATTTTTTTAAATCTTTTAAAACCTTATTTGTTAAGTCGTTACGTAGGAGTTACATAAAATTATTATACCTACACTTTAAATCGTATCTTTAAAACCACAATTGATTTGAAAAGTGCTGTGTACTTTAATTAAAGAGTCCATTAATTTATAGGCAGGTAGTTGTTACATTTTACTAGTTAGTTTTTTAGTGGGTAGGTATATACTCGTAGTTCTTTACCTCTTAATTGGATTAGTGTTGCTAAATTGGTCATTGTTTTGTTTTGGTCAAAAAAAGGCCAAGTGCATGTCGAACCTCGCATAGTAATTACTATCATCATATCAATTCGTATACCGAGGAGCTCAAACCTACCCTAGGCGATAATTAGGGCGATCGGACCTTAGTTGACCACGCCGGCTTTATGTACCTAAGTAATTACTTTATGTATTGAAAACTATATAGATAGTTAATTAGTAACTAAGTCTGTCAATGTTTTAAGATATATATGAGTGTCATGAGGCCTGATCGCCCTAATTCAGGGTAGGCTCGAGCCCCTCGGTGGGGACGTATATGAGCTGATATGATGATGAGTGTCATTAATATTCAAATTTACAGGTGAGTGGAGCGACTATCTATTCTCGGAGTTGTCCTACGTGATCAAATCATACACGAGGAGATCGGACCAAAGTTACCGACATAGCTCAAAACATAGCTTAACTTAGGTGGCAAGTGGGCGGGGCACATAGCTCGTAGAACAAATGGAGGTTGGGGCAGTAAAGTTTTTGTGTAGCGACCGCGCACCGGAATACGTAGAGTAGGCAGGGCTCCCACTCGTTGGATCGACGACGTGGTGAAAGTTGCAGGAAGCCGCTGGATACGGGCAGCGAAGGATTGGTCGTTGTGGAAATCCTTGGAGAAGACCTTTGCCTTTGGCCTTTCAGCTGATTTTATGATACTGATGATGACATGGGTAATTTTTGGTTTTTTAGATTACACAGCACTAACTTTTTTTTTATGCACAATTGGTAGCCAGTGACGATGACGCCGAAGATGGAACTGGCTATCATATGTTCAAGCCGGAACAAAGCAATGCTGTTAACATTTATGCTTGGCGGTAAGACTTAGAAAAGATGATGGCAGTTAGGCAGGTGGGCTTACAAAATACCTTTCCTTTCCACGAACCAAATTGAGTCATACAAAGTTACGCTCCGCCAGAAATCAAAGCCGCAACCTTTCGATTTGAAGCTAAAGAACTTTACTATAACGCCACGGAGGCGGTTTACTCAGATTTAGATTTATTTATTGGTAACACATTACATGTCAAGGTTAACACACATTTTCTACAGATAATGCCACTTAAATTAAAAACTTTAGAAAAAGTGTAACATGCACCTATTTTAAATAAATATTTTGAAATTTGTAGGAAAAGCTTGATATGAATCATAATTTCCGAAAAAAAGAAGGCCCTTTGAAGGCACTAGTAAAAGCTCCAGTGGCTAAAAGCAAAGGCATAACATTATGCAACTATAGCACAAACTATAGTGTTCTGTTTGACGTTTTAGTGGTTTCATGTCAAAAGTGGAACCGGCCAGGAGAGCTCTACCCAGACTATTATACCTAGCTGACGCGAAAAAGGCTTTTAGCTTGGCTGGTAGGTAAAACCTTTATGTCGATGGAATAAAAGCAGGAATCGGCCGCACTCGGATTTTCCGTACCAACGTTCTTATTATGTTTACATAAAGCTGATTTCTAAGACTCAAGCCGATTTCGTCGATCAGTTTGGATTCACCCTAGAGTCCTTCATCGTTCCGAGCTTTAACGTTACATCATAAAACCCTATAAGTAGGGATAGAAACTAGACGAAAAAAAGTTGTAAAACACTTTGGCTGTTTCATTTCTACTGCATTGTTGAACAGGTTTATAAGAAAAAAAAAATAAGAATAATAACTGTTTATTATTTGAAATAGGTAGGTTATTGGTACTCTGTCTCAATCATAGTGCATATGTCTACTTATGTCATAGGTACTCTGCATCATTCATAGTGCATATCTCTACTTTTGTCAAAAGTACTCTGCCACATTCATAGTGTATAATATCTCTACTTTTGTCATGGGTAGATACTCTGCCTCATTTATAGTGCACACCTCTACTATTGTCATAGGTACTCTGCCGCATTCATAGTGCATATCTCTTCTTTTGTCATAGGTTCTCTACCTCATTCATAGAGCATATCTCTAAAAAACTCTCACAAACAAGGTATTCCATTAAAAATAATGATGTACAATAAACTACCTAAACTAATAACAGATTGTATTGTATTGTAATGTATTATCTCCCTAAATTGGAACTCAACGCAAAACTAAAGGAATACTTTAAAAAACCATAAATTTCTAATTATACGAGTACATAACTCAAAGGTGACTGACTGACTGACATAGTGATCTATCAACGCACAGCCCAAACCACTGAACGGGTCGGGCTGAAATTTGGCATGCAGGTAAATGTTATGACGTAGGCATCCGCTAAGAAAGGATTTTGGGAAATTCCCACGGGAACCGCAAAAATCGGGATCTGCGCGGGCGAAGCTGCGGGCATCCACTAGTTACTCTATAAAATTGAACACAAAACTAAACAAATATTTTTTATCAACAAACATAGATTGCGAGAAAACAATGTGGTGTTAATTGTTTTTTTCAGTATGTCATTATATGTTTATTTTCATTTTTTTGAGTTTGTTCGAAATTGACCTGCCTCTTAGCAATATAAATGACTATTTGTAAGACGCACTAAAATAAATTGTCAGTTGTTACAGCGCCAAAAGATTGCCTGCATCACACAATTAGTATTTTCATACTTATTGAACTTTTTTAATTCACAATTGGTAAACCCTTGACATCATCTCACCTCATAATAATAAGTGACTATGATGCCGAAGATGGAAGCTGGATTACCAAAATTCCCCAACAACGAGGGGAACTGGCTGTCTTATCTTCAATCCGGAACACAACAATACTGTTAACATTGATGTTTGGCGGCAAGACTTAGATAAGATGGTGGTAGCTAGCCAGGCGGGCTATGATGCCCTACCACCAACCAAACCGAGTCAGAACCCGCGACCTCCTGATGTAAAGCTAAGGGACTTAACCATTACGACACGGAGGCGGTTACCTATGTAGTGTTGAACAAAATTTTGTAAGGAGAAACTGACATGAGTTTCTTGGAAAAAATTGTTTCATATACCGAGTACCATTCCCGGTAAACTGGTCCTACGAGATCACCAATTTTGTAACGCTTCGTATATTTTGCAAAATCATTTTTTTCCTTTAAATCCACAATTGATAAGCCCTTGGCATCATTTCAGCTGATGGTAAGTGAGGATGATACCGAAGATGGGGCTTACCAAGATTCCCCAACGCAATGAAGATCTGGCTATCTTATCTTCAAGCCGGAACACATCAATGATGTTAGCACTGATGTTTAGCAACAAGACTTAGATAAGATGGTGGTAGCTAGCCAGGCGGGCTATGAAAATGCCCTACCACCAACCAAACTGAGTCTTACAACGTTGACCCGGGACACGTTGACACGTTGACAGCGGGAAATGAACCCGCAACCTCCTCGTGTGAAGCGAATGGACTAACCATTACGCCACGAGGCGGTTAAAAGAAAATAAAATACAGCCAAAAATAGACGATGCTATATAAATTGGGAATGTTACTTTCATTCGTTATATAATCTGTGTACGTAGCCAATCGATCTTCGTAAGTACCACCTCGTTCGAACAACGTTCGTGCTTTCTTAGGCAAGGTGATTGCGTTAGCGAAGACCGAGTTGAGAGTTCCCACGGTAATGGGGTTCGAGTCCCGTGCAGAGTAAGCAATCATTGAGTTTACTTAGGCAATTAAGTTAATTAAGGAATATGGAGTTCTAAGGGTATTTGGCTTGTTGGATTTTAAACTATACTCGTATATATTCAACCGCCTCCGTGGCGTTGTTGTTAGTCCATCACGGGTTTAATTTCTCGCGGAGCCTAACTTTGTAAGACTCTACTTGGTTGGTGGAGTCCGCCTGGCTTGCCACCACCATCTTACCGTTTTGCCGCCAAACATCAATGTTAACGGGTCCTCATTGCGTTGGTAATCTTGTTTAGCCAGCTTCTATCTTCGGCGTCATCGTCATCAGTTACCATCAGATGAGATGATACCAAGGACTTATTGGAAAAGAAGATTCTGCAGTGTTTTCTTTTTATTATTAAAGATTTGAGTGCGTTTGGCTGCACCTCACCTGATGGTAAGTGCCGATGCAGCCGAGGATGTAACACGCAAGCTGAAATAGTGCTTATTCACTCTCGTCTTGTAGATTCCTAAATTATACGAATCGGGGAATGCAGACGCCGGCAGGGAATTCCACTCCTTGGCCGTTCGCATAGTGAACGAAGAAGCAAAAGTGTTTTAAGCGCCAGCTACCTGTACCTGCTCCTCGTAATAGATGGATTTAGAGGGAGGTGTTTGTGGTCTAGTTGAGTGGTTGTTTTGCATATTGAAACTGCTTAATCATTTAGATTAAGCACTACCTTAATCTACATGACACATTCCCATACTAATGTGAGCGGGGCACATAGCTCGTAGAATAGATGGCCGTTTTGACAGTAAAGTGCTCGAGTGGTGACCGCGCACCGGAAAACGTAGCGTAGGCAGGCCCCCCTACTCAGTAGACCGATGACCTGGTAAAGGTCGCGGGTAGCTGCTGGATGCGGGCAGCGTAAAACCGGTCGTCGTGGAAATCCTTGGGGGAGGCGTATGTCCAATGTAATTTTCTATTAACATTTAAAAGTTTCCTTGTAAAAAAACCTTCTCAAATAATCTCCACAACTGAAATTTTTAAGAAAATCTTCAATAACACACTTTTCAGCCATTTTTGCGGCCTTACACTGCCTATGCACCTACTTTACTCTTCGAAGGCACTCGTCGTCAAAGCTGCAATGGCTAAAAGCCAAAGGCAAAGCATTATGTAACTGCAGTGTTATAGTCTTTGAAATTGCTTTACTATTGAAAGTGAGGAACCGATAGTCTTTCATCGTTCCTACTTTAATAAACATTACTGTTGGTAACTCTTCCAACATAAACAGTAATGTTACATCGTTCATTTTACTATGTCTTGCTGACATACGGAACTGAGACATGGTCGCTTACTATGGGCCTCATAAGAAGGCTCAAGGTGACCCATAGCTTTGCTCGGAGTGTCCCTAGGCTATCGAATCAGAAATAAGAGATCCGTAGGAGAACTAAGGTAACCGACACAGCTCACAGAATCGCTAAACTTAAGTGGCAGTGGGCATGGTACATAGCTCGTAGAACAGTTGGCCGTTGGGGCGGTAAAGTAGTGACCGCGCACCGGAAGACATAGCTTAGGCAGGCCTCTCACACGGTGGACCGATGACCTGGTAGGTAAAGGTCGCGGGAAGCCACTGGATGCAGACAGCGAAGATTCGGTCGTCGTGGAAATCCTTCGGGTAGGCCAAAACAGCAGTGGACGTTTTTCGGCTGATATGATGATGACTATCTCTTGAATTCCATCATTTTTAAGTGTAACAAGAAAATTAAAATCTGTGATCTTCGTCTTCTATCGTGTCAATGGTAATAATAAGTCATTTATTTTATATTTTGTTAGACCCAGTACTCTGTGACACGAACATCACTTTGAGTTGCTGCCAGCAGGTCCTCGCGTGTGCAGATGCAGGGACACGCTGGGTTTGTGGGGATGCATCACATCTTACATCGGCTGACTTGGGTCCGGAGTCTATTCAAAGACTTCCACGTCAGCCACGTCAGGTCTTGTTCAGGAAGAAGCTTTTCAGATGGCAGAACGAGAAACAGTCCCATATCTGTTCATGTACCTATGCCGTCATAGATAATCCCATCAAAAAGATTTGATGTAAAAAATACAAGTCCCGTAATTTTTCGTCGTTCGTTTCAGATCTTATTCAGAGCCAATTCTAGCATTTTTCATAGGCCTTGAATCTCAAAGCAATAAATTTCACAAGTTAGAACTACTTACATCTTTTACATATAAGCACAATTTTGTGAATTTGTTACATAGGTGCCTACAAAAATTGACAGAGATATAACAACGGCAGCGTAACTCTGCAATGGATTAAAGGAACTCACGCAGCAACGATGCGGCGGATGAGCTTGCCAGGAGAGGGTCAAGTTTTACTGCTACCAATAATACCCCTCCGATCTGGATAGCTACGATTCACTATGAGGCAATTCAAAGGAAATGCACACTATATGCATAATGGTCCGGTTTGGAATCTAACAGGCAAACAAGGCTGGCCCTGCCAGCAACCAACCCTGGTCTATCCAGATAGCTTTTGAAACTTGGGAGATCTCAACTCAGCAAGGTAATAGCCGCTATTACTGGACATGGTCTTTTTAATAAACACCTAGTCGCTCTAGGTATCACAGACTGTCCACTATGCAGAGCGTGAGAAGGCTGAGAAGACTACTGGCCACATCCTATTGGATTGCAAGGTGCTATCACATTACAGGGTCGTGCACCTCCAGGTCGTTCCAAGAAGTCGTCGGCAGCCCGAGTTGGTACTGGACTTTCTGAAGGATCTGAATAGATAGTGCCGTCGACCAACTTACGCAAAATGGGCGCATCTGTCGCCTGGTTGTGGAAACTAGTCAACTCCTAACTATCACCCACCTACTTGGACCTACTTTTATCATCATCATCATATCAGCCACAAATCGTCCACTGCTGGACGTGGCAGGCCTCCCACGCGGTGGACCGATGACCTGGTGAAGGTCGCGGGAAGCCGATGGATGCGGGCAGCGCAGGACCGGTCGTCGTGGAAATCCTTGGGGGAGGCTTTTGTCCAGCAGTGGACGATTTGTGGACCTACTTTACCCAATTAAAAAAAAAATTGTAATTTACAATTACACAGCAATTGAACAACCCAGTGCGATTAACATTACCCTCAGTTTGATAAGGCGTTAACGTTTTGAAAATCTCAGTATAATTTTTACTTTCTATGTACCGCAAGAATTTTGTTGTTCAGGTTCACTCTCACAGCAATAAGGTTATCATCATCATCATATCCGCTGAAAGACGTCCACAGCTGGACAAAGGCCTCCCCCAAGGATTTCCACGACGACCGGTCCTGCGCAGCCCGCATCCAGCAGCCTCTCGCTACCTTCACCAGGTCATCAGTCCATCGAGTGGGTGGCCTGCCTACGCTATGTTTCCCGGTGCGCGGTCGCCACTCGAGAACTTTACTGCCCCAACGTTAGGTTACAAAATAATAACTTTCATATGTTTTGTAGTTGCTGAGAAAAATCGAAATACCTACGACCACAGTTTCCAATGCGTCGCCATAAAATGGTCGTAAATTGTAACTGGCAATGTTTCTTATTTGCCGACACTGCCCGAAGGCAATCACTTTCATTTCCTCGCTAAAACGTGGTCATACCCAGCTCGTTACTGTAACAACTTACAATATACGAGTTTCATCATCTTAACTAGTACACTGGAGCGTAAAACCAAAAACAAAATTGTAGGCCAAGAGATAGTCAGGTATTTATAAATAATATGGTTACCTACATAAAGCAAAATAAGGTATTCTTTCACAGATTAGTAATATATAAGTCATTGTATTCTTTATTCTTGCCGAGCATTATGGTATTATCCAAGGGAAATGTAGGTAGTGGGTACATAAAACACCTTAATTTTGCCACTCCCCTTTCATATCATCCCCCTAAAACCGTATCTAAGGTTATTATTATCTTTTCAAAAATTTGAAGCAGCAGTAAATTAATTTATAATTTACTAAGATAAAATTAATAGGCAACAATCTTATAAGTTACGGTTTAGAGGTGGGGGATGTCCTCATAAAAGAGGAGTGGCAAAATTTAGGTGGGTTGCCCTATATAGCAAGAACAAACTTCTAGGTATGCCCGCTTCCATCTTCGGCAACATCGTCACTTACCACCAGGTGAGATGTTGTCAAGGGTTTACCAATTGTGAATAAAAAAAAAAAAAAAAAAAAAAAAAAAGATTTCGGAAATTACCTACTAATGACCTATATACCTAGTACCTACATAAAACACCATAGTTAATTTAGTCAAAAAAATTACAGCTACGCGTATACTTACTAAAGAAAATGTGGAAAATGTGTTAATGAATCTAAAATAAACTATTGCCTACAAAAATTGCTTTTCACGCGAATAGCGGTCTAACCTACATGACTCATAAGGACGAGAATCCCGTTAACTAAAACTGGGTCACAAAACCACGCAAAAGATGTTTGCACAAGTGTCAAAAGCAAACTTATCTTTGCTGCTAAAGGAGGCGCCACTTTCTTTGAAAACTGAGAAGAAATTAGTTCAAGTTTTTTCAGCGTTCTCGGCAACTTGGTGGTCGGAATGTAACAGTGTTCTTGGTCCTAAATACAGGATGTTAGCACTTAACGTATTTTACCGTTAGAATGAAGTAGCGACAAGTTCCTAATTTATAGCACATTAGGTTCGTTGGATATATAAAATGTTTTCTGATTTTCTCAAACAAATAAGTAAGAACTTTACTTACTGATTTCCGACTCTTTTAATACACAATTTCTCTCTTCTGATGGTAAGTAACGATGATGCCGAAGATGGAAGCGGGCTTAACAAGATTCCCCAAAGCAAAGGGGAACTGGCTATTGATCTTCAAGCCGGAACGCATAAATGCTGTTAACATTTATGTTTTGCAGCAAGGTTTAGTTAAGATGGTGGTAGCTAGCCAGGTTGGCTTATAAAATGCCGGTAACCAACCAAACTGAGTTTTACAAAGTTAGACCAAAGAATACTAAATATGTTAGACTCCGCCGGGAATCGAACTTGAGACCTTCTGATGTGAAGCTAATCCATTACGCCACGGAGCTGGTAAATATTAGCAACTGTTATTATTAATCTTTAACTTTTTAAGCAAATATTGTGTAAGTACGTACTCTTAAATCACTTAAGTGCTGTCTAGAAGCTGTCTTAACACACTTAATACAATAACATTTTCATTTATGTTATCAGCAGATTTGATTTTCAAATAGTTATAAACCCAAATAAACCTTACAACTTACAAGGGAAAAAACATTACTCAAACAGCAGCAACAAAAATGTATTTCACGCTTGAGCGATTAACCCATTTTCTATAAGGCTGTATGTTTTGACGTGAAAAATGAGCCATCCGTCAGTTAACCGGTTTTGCAGTGGGCGTCAGGCGAATCTAGTACAGTTTTTGCAACGAACATTTATGAACGTGTTCAATACAGAATAAAGGCCAGTTTTTGCAAAAAACTGTCATATTTTTTAGCAATTGTATTGAATATTGAATAAGATATTCGAACCTCTCTGTAGAGTCAGTATAAAATTAAATGTGTTTTTATACAATGACCTGAAATCAAAAATTATCAAACTTTTCCAAAGCGCCTATATGGCGACACTCGACTTTACGACTGCCATCTAGTCATAGCAACCGACACCAACGGATTAAGTGCCTTGTTTTAAAGCAAGCAAACGGTCGAGATAAATGGCACTATGAGTCAAACATCCTGGTTATGACCCTGCTTATCGTCCGTTAACCTGTGAGATCGACTCGACCACGCGAGTCGCACTGAGCTACAACCGCTTCGGAGTATTTTTGTGTGTGTATCTGCGATTTCCTCGAAACTTCTGGACGGTTTGTAAAGAAAGTATGAATTAAAGTTAAATTCCTTTAAATATTGTAACTTCTTATTAAGTGCACGTGCCCTTAACACCTTAACAGCATGACTTACCTCAAGATTATCGAAGTCGACTTTGATGAGTCGCCGCTGAGGCTGCGTGTGCGGCGTGACGTCACCCCCTCTCCGCGCCTCACCCCCGCCAGGCCCGCTGCCAGCCCCACTTGTTGCTGAAATAAAAAGTTAAATTATATTTCAGTTTCAGGCATGTCATTTGTACTTTTTATTTTACACAAATTACAAAAATCCTCAAGTCTTGTTTTCAAAAGTAGATAGACCTCATCTAAATAATTGATTAATAATTATACTAACACTTATTCTATTTTAGGCGATACATATTTTTTCTACATAAAACTGAAGAACTTTTTCCAAGGAACGTACAGTGAGTTAATAAACTATAGGTCCCTATACAAAGCTCCAGAAATTACGCAAAAAGTTTTTTTAACTTATCTACAGTCACTTGGAAAAGTAATAAAAATTAAGGTTCGAATTCAAAGCAATAAAAAAGATACGGCCATTTATGTCTTATATTTTGATACTCAGAAGTAAATCAAAACCTATGTCCCGTTTAACCAGAATCATGAAATTTAGCAAGAAGCTCTAGATAAATTATCATATAATAGGAAAAAAAATATTTGCGATAGCACCTCTACATGAACTTTCTGGGTAGTAATATTTTGCTTGATGAAGTTTTATTAATTTGGCTGCTTCATATTCATGAAAAAAATATGTTTTATATTCATACAAACACGGAAGGGCCAGAATAGGTGAGTCTTTAAAAGTGGTTTTTCACGACAAGTCAGGAGCGACACTACTTTTTTGTGCCCCAAAACTACTTCTCATACTACAATGTTCATTATTCCAGGAATAATTGTAACAAGGTACTTGCCATGAAAAGCCAGGGTATTTGTTATATTTTCTTAAAAATAGCTACAAGGATTTTAATTAAATATTGTTAGTTAGTAGAACTTAATAAGGTTTTTATTCTACACTGGGTAGTTTATAGTTTTAAAGGCGAAAGAAAATATATAGTGAGGTAATCTGCACACACATGCGAAGAAACTCAAGGGTTGTGTGTGTGTGTGACGTTGACCAACCCGTACTAGGCCTGCGTGGTCAACTAAGGCCCGATCGCCCTAATTCAGGGTACGCACGAGCTGTATATGAGCTGATATGATGACAATTGAACAAGAGGGATTTTAGACAAACAACGGTTTAAAAATACCAAGTACATTTTCAATCTGATGGTTACGTAAATGTAGATCTGAGATTATTTTAACTAGCTTACTTTTATAATTACCAAAAAATTTCGTCAAAAACCCTTTGTGACTATAACTGCTTATCATAATGAAGAAACAAGCAACAAGTCACACCATCAACGCAACACGTAAACATGAAGACTCTTTTTACAATATTGCAAAATAACAATCTCATCATCTCAAGTATGAATAGAAGTATACCTACAATAATTAAGTACCCTATACATTGTTGGGGATATGAACCTCGTTAGTATTGATCTGCAACTCATCAAGGAGAAGGAAAGCTCCAAATCAAATCCAGCATCAACGCAAGTGCGGCGGTCTTTTGCAGCCTACTTAGCTCCGCACGTATCGATTCCTCGTTCCTGCGGATCACAGTGTTTTATGGAGCCCTGAAATCGGACATCTACCTTTTTTTTTATTATTGTACAGAGTTTCAGCTCACAAATTCACTTGTAAAAGCTTCACACGCCGGTCTATTAAGTTTATTAAAAAAAAAAGACATTTTCTTGCACTGGAAAATAAAAATTACAAGAAAACCGTACGCGCTTTTAATGAAATGATATTACACATAGAAATATCTTAAAAATGAGCTATATCAGAAACTATTTTGAGCTTTTCAAAGTGCACCGTTGCAAAGATATCCATTTTTTTCTGGTTTTATTCAACTTTTTTTTCTCGCAGTTTGCTTCCTTCCATTTAAGGATACTCCAGCAAACTTTTATTTGTTGTTCCACCATAAAAACAGACATATTTCCTTCAATCATTGAGATAAAATCTAGATTTACCTATAAATTAAAAATAAATGGATTCTAATTTTGTAATAATAGGATTTTGATTTAATATTTTGAGATCCCTAATTATTGTCCCTAATACTAAGAGACACTTGCAATCAAAGCAGATTATATCATCATCATCATCATATCAGCCGAAAGACGTCCACTGCTGCACAAAGGCCTCCCCCAAAGATTTCCACGATGACCAGTCCTGCTCTGCCCGCGTCCAGCGGCTTTCCGCAACCTTCACCAGGTCATCGGTTCACCGTGTGGGAGGCCTGCCTACGCTACGTCTTCCAGCGCGCGGTCGCCACTCGAGAACTTTAGTACCCGTACGTACGGCCATCTATTCTATATTTCAAATTCATGTACTATTCGCTAACTCATTAAACCCAACATCACAATAACACCACATACTATATGAAGTAGTACGGCATGGACCATTACCGACCCCATGATTGCAACATAGTACCAACATACTCATATGCGATTTACTTTCACTCACCGTCTACAATACCATTGATCACAGATTGTCTTTGACCTAAGGTCTCGGTGGCCACCAAAGTGATCAAATGTTTTGTGGTCGCCAGTTCGCCACTCGATGTCGACTCTAGCGAATGTATTGTATGGCTAAATGTCACGTCTCTACGTTGTAACTGATGTAATTTTAAGTATATGTTGAGTTTTCTAACACGAAAATAATCCCCCTACTCCCCAGATTCTTATTTCAAAAGCTTAATACTATTTATATTAAAAACAAAATACGGGCTACGGAAATCTGCGTGCGTGCGTTAGTAAACTTTTCATTTTGTTGCTTTTTTTTAATAGCATTAGCGCTGGTTGCGGGCAGTGCAGGACCGGTCGTTGTGGTTTTTTTTTTCATTCATTATCCTTGGAGGAGGCTCAGCAGTCTTTCTGTTATAATGATGATGATAAAAGCCGATCAGATATCTGAATCAACTATACGATACACAAGTTCACCCTTTGGCCTTTGTTCAGCAGTACTTGCCTTTGTTTTTTTAATCCACTATTAGTAAGCCCTTGGCATCATCTCACCTGATGGTAAGTGACGACGATGCCGAAGATGGAAGCGGGCTTACCAAGATTCTCCAACGCAATATTAACATTGATGTCTGGCGAGAAAATTTAGATAAGATGGTGGTAGCTAGCCAGACAGGCTTAAAAAATGCCCGTTCACCATCCAAACCGAGTCTTACAAGGTTAGACACCGCAGGGAATCGAACCCGCGACCTCCTGATGCAAAGCTAATGGACTAACCATTACGCCACCAAGGCGGTTCTTTCGGCTGCTATGATGATGATGAAAATAGCATTCACTATCTTACTGTTTAAAGATCATTGTTAAAAGCTAAACAATCAACAGACTAGTCATCTGCGACAGTTTTACTCAACATCATTAGTTTTCATTTCAAAATGCTCATTCAGCTTGCAAAATTTCTTTTGTTCATTAAGTCTACTCTGTTGTGTGAAATTTCGTTTAAGATTAAGTATTTACTTAGCTAAGTAAAACTTTCAAAAGCAAACATCTTAGCTTTTAAGGGTATAGATACCTAACATAATTTAATCTATTACAAATATCTACCTTTAAGTTTACACCGTCGTTTGTTTTTTTATTCACCATTGGTAAGCCCTTGGCATCATCTTACCTGATTGTAAGTGGTGATGATGCCGAAGATGGAAGCGGGCTTACCAAGATTCCCCAACGCAATGGGGAACTGTCTATCTTATCTTCCAGCCGGAACACATCTATGCTGTGAACATTGATGTTTGGCGGTAATACTTAGATAAGATGGTGGTAGCTTAGAAAATGCCCTTCCACCAACCATACCGAGTCCACAAAGTTAGATTCCACCGGGCATGGAACCCGCGCCCTCTTGATGTGAAACTAATGGACGTAACCATTACGCCACGGAGGCGGTTAAAACGCAGTTTATAACTTAGATCTAGTGTCTCCATAGCTGGGACTCATGTCCTATTCATATCTCTCCCCATAATTTGGGAAGGATAGGCCATAGCTCCACAGACACAAGGGCCAAGTCCGGAGTTTGTTTGTATTTTATGTCAGTGAATTTACACATCATGCAAGTTTGGGATAGCGAATTTTACAACATTTTTTAGGTAAATAAAAGAACTTAATACAGAAATAAAATTAAGGGGTTTATGATTTCATTAATCTCTTAATAAGTAATTAACCATCCTTTTATTCATACTTGAGTGGAGTTGAGATTGATAGCGTCGGTGGCGCAACGGCAAGGGCTGCTACCTCCTATCCGGGAAGTCGTGGTTCGAGTCCTGCCACGTACCAATGTGTTTTCGAATTTCGATCTGATATGTACGTTTATCCGACGCTCTTAATGTGAAGGAAAACATCGTGAGGAAACCTGCACACGCATTATAAGAAATTCGAAGGTTGTGTGTGTGTGAAGTTAACCAACCCGCTCTGGGCCCGCGTGGTCGACTAAGGCTTGATCGCCCTAATTCAGGGTAGGCTCGAGCCCTCGGTGGGTACGTATATATGAGCTGATGTGATGTGAATCCTGATTTGTTAGTCTTTAAGGCGATAGTGAATAGGCATTATTTGAATTAACGTGTAGCATCCCGATTACATCGTCACTTTCCATCAGGTGAAATACAGTCAAACGCATTAAATACTATTAGTAAAAAAGTCTTCATAAACGTTTCATAACATATGTACAACATCAAAGTCGTGTGATACACTTTGGCCTTGTGCAATTCAAATAGAATGAAATACTTACATTTTACAGTGTGTTATATGAAGTTGAGCTATACCTTGAAGCTTTTAAAAATAGGGTTTGAAATTCTATTTTATTTGCTCACAGAAATGAAATCGAAGGTCGATTAACTAATGTAGTAATGAAATGAATAATAATCTAGATTGAATAGGATAGTTAAGTTGGTTAAACTAAGGTAACACAAAAGTCTGGAGCTCCATGTATTATAAAAAGGCTCTTTATTGAAACATTATATCCTATCCTACTAATTCCTACCAATAGTATAAACGCGAAAGTTTGTAAGAATGTATGTTTGTTACTCTTTCATGCAAAAACTACTGAACGGATCTGGCTGAAATTTGTTGGGTAGACAGATTAGGACATGGCTCCTTTTGTCCACTGCGCACCCTCGAAAAGTCATAGAAACGTTGTCCACGCGGGTGAAGCCACGGGAAACAGCTAGTATATAAATTACAGTTTTAGTATTGTAAGAGCTTGACGAATAGCTGCAAAGTGCTGACGAATATGCGAAAAAACTAATTTCAAAAATCTTGCTTTTTTTCGCGTGTATGCTTCTGAAATAAAAAGCTATTTGTTAGAAACTTAAACCCTTAAAAGGCTTTTCTGGTTGAAAAACCATTCAAATACGACCCACTTTTGTGCGGTTTGCATTAATCACCTGGGTTTATTTTAAGCCTAACTGAATTATGGACTACTTTAAACAAAGATAAACCTAGACCGCTGGATTTAAGTAGTGAGGTGATGGTTATATGAGATAATTTGAAAACCAGCCAAGTACGAGTCGGACTCACACATGAAGGGTTCCGTACCATCATACTAGAAAAAAAAAACATGTTTCTTATTTTTGCCCTTTAATTTTTTAATAGTTCCGTACCCAAATGGTAAAAACAGGACCCTATTACTAAGACTTCGCTGTCCGTCCGTCTGCCTGTCTGTCCGTCTGTCTGTTTCATGAAACGTGATAGTTAGACAGTTGAAATTTTCACAGACGATGTATTTCTGTTGCCGCTATGACAACAAATACTATAAATCAGAAAAAGTTAAAAAATAAGGAGGTCTCCATACAAAAATCGTGTTTTTTTTAACGTGAAAAACTAGCGCCATCTAGTATGACGGTACGGAACCCTTTGTACTAGCGCCATCTAGTATGACGGTACGGAACCATATGTGTGCGGTTCTGACTCGCACTTGGCCGATTTTTTATTTTATTTTTTCTTGTTAAAGCGAGAATAGGAATACACACCGTGAAAATTTTAACTGTCTACTACCTATTACGATGTTTATTTCTCCACTGTTCGTAGGTATAAATAAACTGTCCGTACGTAGGTAAATCCAATGTTCTGATCTACCTAACGATTAGTATCACTCCTTAAGGTCAGAGGAGGGTGTTCAGTCAAAAAAGATTTAAACGTTTCACCTTGTATTGTTACACAATAAAATGTCTGTTTTATTTCTACTAGATAGGTACTAGCTATACAAATTAGAGTACTAGTCATCGGTTACTTGAGCGCGGACGGGAGGTAACTGCCGGCTCTGTATGTAAAACGGGCGAGCTTCGCCTTGCTACAAAAAGTGCTGATGTAGTCTTATCAAAACTGCCTAAGCGGTCATATCATCAAACATTTCCCAAACAAATTATCCAAGTCAAATCCGAACATTGTCTCAGAGGTCTTCATACTCGCTCGCAACGCCCATTTCGACAAATCAGAATTGTCTTTCTACCCATGACCCAGGACCCTACCCACGCTACTTTGAGAGAATCCTTATCATCTAAAAGTTACTCCATATCGGTAGTGAACTCTAATTGTCTAAATTGCTTTATTTGTGGGAGTGCTTGTGGCCAAATATCGTATATAATTGTTAGCACAACGCCTCCGCAGTACATATTACAAGTTTTTATGATGCCGTTTTTGTTTGGACCACAAATGTAGGTCAGTTTTGAGGCCCACACTTAATTTACACTAGACCTCTGTAACGCCATTTAAGAGGAGTGTATTCACAGCACGCTCCTTACAATATTGGTTTTAATTTAAATATTAATCAATCAAAGTTATTGAAATTTGTATACACATTCTAGAGTTTAGAATCTATGTCGGTGGTTTATCAGATTTTCGTAAAAAAATTACAGATTTCTGTAAAAACTAATTAAAATAAAAAAAAGTATGTTTTACATAGAAGCAAGTCCAAGTCACTTCTAGACAGCCCTACGAAAGAAACCTGAATGTTTTTTTTTTTTTTTTTTATTCACAATTTGATAAACCTTTGACAACATCTCACCTGGTGGTAAGTGACGATGTTGCCGAAGATGGAAGCGGGCTTACCAAGAATCCCCAACGCAATGGGGAACTGGCTATCTTATCTTCATGCCGGAACACACCAATGATATCAACATTGATATTTGGCGGCAAGACTTAGATAAGATGGTGGTAGCTAGCCAGGCGGGCTTAGAAAATGCCCTACCACCAACCAAACCGAGTCTTACAATTGACCCCGCCGGGAATCGAACCCGCGACCTCCTGTGTAAAGCCAGTGAACTTTTGCCTCTGAGCTACGGAGACGGCAATATTGATATCATTGGTGTGTTCCGGCATGAAGATAAGATAGCCAGTTCCCCATTGCGTTGGGGTATCTTGGTAAACCCGCTTCCATCTTTGGCAACATCGTCACTTACCACCAGGTGACATGTTGTCAAGGGTTTACCAATTGTGAATAAAAAAAAAGCAGAACAGAATATAACAAAGGTAATTAAAACAAAAGACACTGGTCCAAGAAGAAACTTACGAAAGAAGGATTAAAAAAAAACATTTTTAAACCTCTCTTGTTAAAGTTCTGATGACTTCTAGACAGCCCTTCGAAAGAAACGTGAATTTCGAACTCGACTGACACATCAAGATATACCTCTCAATTTCAATTTCTAAAGTACAGACTCCGTTACTTAATGGTTAGTGCATTCGCTTCACATCAGGAGGGCGCCGGTTCGATTCCCGGCGGGGTCTAACTTTGTAAGACTCAGTTTGGTTGGTGGAAGGGTATTTTCTAAGCCCGCCTGGCTAGCTACCACCATCTCATCTAAGTCTTGCTATCTTGATGCACGATCACATCAATGCTGTTATATTTTTTTGCGGCAATACTGCATTTTGCATGATTTACGACTATGCACCATGCCGCAGAGAGCGCACAAGGACGGCCAACCGGGAAACGCACTGTTCGACGCCCCAGGTACCGCTGGAATGACAAAGTGCAAAAAGCCCTGAGCCGATTGGCACGAAGTGATGCAAGGCAGAAGAAAGTGGCGTGATTTGGTGGCGGAGGCCAAGATCCTATTTGGGTCGCTGAGCCAGCGAAGTATGTAGTTAGGTACTGTGCAAAGCGAAGCAACCAAGCTCACTTCATCATCCTACTATAACATTATAAATGTGAAAGTTTGTATGTGTGGATGTTTGTTACTCTTTCACGCAAAAACTACTGAACGTATCTGGATGAAATTTGGTAGGTAGATAGATTAGGACCTGGATTAACATATAGGCTACTTTTTACATAGGAAACATTGGTAAGCTCGCTTCCATATTCGGCATCATCGTCACTTAAGGTGAGATGATGACAAGGGCTTTTCAATTGTTAAATACAGTTTAAGAAAAGAGCAATCCGGCGTTCGTGTGTATGTACAAATGTCGAACAACGATAACTCGAGTATCGTTAATCGGAACGTTGTGAAATTTGGTATGCAATTTAATGACAATAACTGAACACGTTAAAAACCCACTTCCCTCGCAACAACCTGTACAATTTCGAAATACTAATTTTGGTTTTTGTTAATATTCTACACACAGAAACATACATCGATTTTGATAATTTTTTTATGGGATCAAGAGTACAGAATTTATATGGGAGCTTGCGGCTCGCGTACTACGCACCCTCGGAGACAGTCATAGAAACGATGTCCACGCGGGCTAAGCCGCGGGCATCAACTAGTACAGTATAAAACTTGACCCGTAACATTTTCCAGATAAACACCTACGCCTAACCTTTAACGTTAGATACCTACGAGTATTCTCTTGCTAATTAATTTGTGACTACCTACTGAGTTTAAATTCAAACTGAAAATATTAATGTAATAAATCTTCAGACCTATTTTGCTCTGAAAATCGGTGGGTAGATGCGAAATTAAATTGACCTGTGACATTTGTAGGTCATCCCGGGAATTTCACGGTACGGGATTCCTACAAGCTAGATGGAGGCGAATAATAAAGAAGGTCTGAAATACGCCTAGATGTTACAAATATGTAGAGAAGTTTTAAAAGAGGTTTAATGTCTAACTGAATCTTTTATTACCAGCAAAATTTTCACAAACAAAACTGGGATAGCAATACGGTATTTCACTACTCGTCTTTTGAGTAACTTTTTATCAACTGTCACAAACGAAAGTTTGTTCTGCAATTATTCGCGTTACTGATATAGTAAATATGGTCCGTATGGTTTCCCGGCTTAGAATAGGATCATCCCATCTCTTCCAATGGGTGTCGTAAGAGGCGACTAAGGGACTAAAAACCGGAGGATGGGCAGCAGCGTCTTTCCGTGCATTGCAACACACCTGCAATCAAACTGCGATCGCCAACCCGTCTGCCAAGCGTGGCGATTACGGCAAAACCCCCCCTATGAATTTCACACCCAGAAAACGGCCCCTAGTCCCCGGCAGCCCCGCTATTCCTGGCTCCGGTAGCAGTCATGGTAACGGCGGGGTAGGGGGTGCGAAGAATCCCCGGCAGATGCCAGGCTACCAAACCCAACGACCTTTGGCCCTGGCAACTTACAACACGCGCACACTGCGGACTGACGAGAAACTTGCAGAACTCGAAGAAGTATTGAGCAGGTTACGGTGGGATATCGTAGGTTTATGTGAAGTCCGAAGAGAGGGAGAGGACACCATGATCCTTAAATCCGGAAACCTGCTCTATTTCCGGGAGGGCGACCAACAGTACCAGGGTGGTGTCGGGTTTCTCGTCCACAAGTCCCTCATTAACAATGTGGTCCAAATCGTGAGCGTTTCGACAAGGGTAGCATACCTTATACTCAGAATCACCAAACGGTATTCGATGAAGGTCATACAGGTATACGCGCCGACTACGGAACACTCCGACGACGAGGTAGAGACTATGTATGAGGACATCTCCACAGCCTTCCATAGCACCAGGACCCATTATACCGTTGTTATGGGGGACTTTAACGCGAAACTGGGCAAACGAAGCGATGGTGAGCTGAGAGTGGGGCAATTTGGATATGGAGTAAGAAATGCACGTGGCCAGATGCTGGCCGACTTTATGGAGAAGGAGAGCCTCTTTATGATGAACTCCTTCTTTAAAAAGTCAAAACAGCGGAAGTGGACATGGTTGCATCCCAATGGCGTAACAAAAAACGAGATAGACTTCATCTTGTCGACAAGGAAGCAAATATTCAATGATGTCTCCGTGATCAATTCAGTCAAAACAGGAAGCGATCACCGGATGGTCAGAGGCACATTGAATCTAAAGACCAAGCTAGAAAGATGTCGACTGATGAAGTCTACGCTCCGACCAGCGCCCATCCAGCTCCAAAACCCCGAGAGCTTTCAGCTCGAGTTGCACAATCGTTTCGAATGCCTAGGAGACTGCGAGAATGTGGACGATTATAATGACAGGTTCGTGGAAATTGTTCAAACGGTCGGGTCTAAGATTTTTAAAACTCGCCGTTCAAACAGAACCAAAAAAATCTCCGACTTCACCAGCAACCTCATGGAAGAAAGACGCAGATTGGTTTTGCAGTCCTCTGAAGACGCTACTCAGTATCGGCAACTAAACAGGCAGATCTCTAAGTCCCTAACTCGCGATTTACGCCAATATAATACAAATTGTATTAAAGAGGCGATTGAGCACAACAAAGGCTCAAAAGTGTTCGCGAGAGATCTGTCTGTTGGACAAAGCCAACTGACCAAGCTGAAGTCTGAGGACGGCAGGACCATATCGTCTAAGACTGAGTTGCTGGAAGAAGTTGAGAAGTTCTATGGACAATTGTACAAGACCACACGTTTGCCTGTCAGCGATCTGGCTGAAGACCCAAGAGCCAGACTAACCCGACACTATACCGAAGATATCCCGGACGTCAGCCTGTACGAGATTAGAATGGCTCTCAAACAGCTCAAGAACAACAAGGCACCGGGTGATGATGGAATTACGGCTGAACTTCTGAAAGCAGGTGGATCACCGGTACTAAAAGCTCTTCAGAAGTTATTTAATTCCGTTATACTCGAGGGACAAACGCCTAAGGCATGGCACAGAAGTGTGGTCGTGCTTTTCTTCAAAAAGGGTGACAACACCATGCTGAAGAACTACAGACCCATCTCACTTCTGAGCCATGTCTACAAGCTGTTTTCGAGAGTCATTACGAATCGTCTCGCACGCAGGTTTGACGACTTCCAGCCTCCCGAACAAGCCGGTTTCCGAAAAGGCTTTAGTACCATAGACCACATACATACGCTGCGGCAGATTATACAGAAGACCGAAGAGTACAATCAGCCACTATGCTTGGCGTTTGTGGACTATGAGAAGGCCTTCGATTCAGTCGAAACCTGGGCTGTGCTACAGTCTCTCCAGCGGTGCCAAATTGACCATCGATACATCGAGGTGTTGAAGTGTCTGTATGAAAACGCCACCATGTCGGTTCGCCTCCAGGACCAGAATTCGAAACCTATCCAGTTGCAGCGAGGGGTGAGACAGGGAGACGTTATATCTCCGAAACTGTTCACCGCCGCCCTGGAAGATGTTTTTAAGCTTCTGGACTGGGGTGGACTCGGCATCAATATCAACGGCGAGTACATATCCCACCTCCGATTCGCTGACGATATCGTGGTCATGGCTGAGACTATGGAAGACCTAAGCACAATGCTCGATGGCCTCAGTAAGGTCTCTCAACAAGTGGGTCTTAAAATGAACATGGACAAGACGAAAATAATGTTAAATGTCCGTGTCGCACCCACTCCTCTAAAGGTTGGAGACTCTACACTGGAAGTTGTTGACGAATATGTATACCTGGGACAAACAGTCCAGCTAGGTAGTTCCAACTTCAAGAAAGAGATCAATCGACGAATCCAACTCGGCTGGGCAGCGTTCGGGAAGCTTCGCAATATCTTCACGTCCCAAATACCGCAGTGTCTCAAGACTAAGGTCTTTGACCAGTGTGTGTTGCCAGTGATGACTTAAGGAACTGAGACATGGTCGCTTACTATGGGCCTCATAAGAAGGCTCAAGGTCACCCAAAGGGCAATGGAGCGTGCTATGCTCGGAGTTTCTCTGCGTGATCGAATCAGAAACGAGGAGATCCGCAGGAGAACTAAAGTAACCGGCATAGCTCACAGAATCGCTAAACTGAAGTGGCAGTGGGCAGGGCACATAGCTCGTAGAACAGATGGCCGATGGGGCAGTAAAGTTCTCGAGTGGCGACCGCGCACCGGACGACGTAGCGTAGGCAGGCCTCCCACGCGGTGGACCGATGACCTGGTGAAGGTCGCGGGAAGCCGATGGATGCGGGCAGCGCAGGACCGGTCGTCGTGGAAATCCTTGGGGGAGGCCTTTGTCCAGCAGTGGACGATTTGTGGCTGATATGATGACTGATATAGTGGCGTCATAAGTGCCATAGTCTTTAACGAACTAATTTGTTGTTTTTATTAAACATAAAATTTATAGTAGATAAACTAAAAGAGTAATTAATGCAAGGGTGGAAAGTAGGTTATTGTAAACGAGCTGTCACGAGTTTGCAATAACCTACACACCCGTGTATCACACGAAGTTTTTCAATACAGTTGTGGAAAATAGTAAAAACAAATCGAGGAATTAAATATGTTTATTTCAACATAACATACGTACATGGGTAAATTAGGTAATTGGAAAATAGCGCGTTTTTGCAACTGGTTTTTTTTTTACAACGAAACTAGGCAACGGGCTCGTACGCGTATACAGCCTATTCGATTTTAGACAAATGTTAATGTAAAATAATGGAATTGAAACTAGTAATTAAAACTAATAAACAGCCATTTAAAGAATTTCGAGAATTCAATGCTAAGACTTACGGAGTCATTCATTTTTCCTCGTATAAAATCTATCCGATTTTATTCTATGTATGAAAACTCCTAGCTACTAAACTTTTTTGATTGACTTATAAATTTAAAACTAAACTACTAAAGTAATGATTGAGCGCGTAAAAAAAAATCACGACCAAATAAAAATTTAATTATTTTCATAGCCTCTGAAAATGCGCCATGTTAAACCACTGTATTGAAAAAAAAAGTTAATAAATTTATTTTTTATACGGTAAAATAGCCTATCGAAATCACGCTTGCTAGACTATAACAATAACATAATAATTTGGGTAAGTTTTCAACTTTGCCAGGTGTTATAAAATCTATAGGTACAACAATTTTATTCAAATATTTATCATTCCTATGAAAAACATGTTTGAATGAATAACCTAACCGATTTAATTAAGAACCCGACTGCATAAAACATTACCCCTTTTAACGACGGTCGGGTATAAATATATCCTATGTCACTCACGGGATAAAGACGAATCAAATCGCTCCTTAAATCCATCAAGCCGTTTCTAGTCTACTACAGGCTCAGCCAAAAAACAGAAGTGCACTAGGTCTACTAGGTTTACATCAATAGTGCTAATAATTTTTAAATTGTATTACACAGTCTTTCAATAATTTTAATTGAATATTATCATTTGAACTATTTTAACGTTTTAAGGTGTTGTAGAATCTTACCAACTCAGATA
Organism: Coleophora flavipennella; assembly: GCA_947284805.1. Taxonomy (NCBI): domain Eukaryota; kingdom Metazoa; phylum Arthropoda; class Insecta; order Lepidoptera; family Coleophoridae; genus Coleophora; species Coleophora flavipennella. The sequence goes on along the minus strand of OX369254.1, from coordinate 6,978,636 downwards.
GAGAAATCTTTTAGACTGAAAGATGTCTACCCACCTAGACAAAAAATAATGATTGACACTTTAAAAGTGGATCAGTTCGATGCCAGCAAAGAGTTCATCGACTCCATCCTGGCTGGCCTGACTGACGTGACTTCTAACTGGCTCAGTGCAGTTTTTGTCACCGGCTGCTAATGAATGCTCCAATTGCAAAGAATTTCCACCGAAGCGTGATGGCATGCTTTAATTTTTTAAGTCATCAATACGATTAGTTGCTTAGCATAATCCTAAACAATGAACGAGAATGACGGTAGAACGAGTTCTGAAGTAAGTATACCTGTTGTGCCGTAGTCGAGTAAAAAGAGCTTTTAAACTTAACCGACACCTAGTAAAACAACTACAAAAAGTACTAAAAAATTGTCGTGATGATATAATAATTATATAAAGACAAAGATTTTTAACTTATTTTTTTTCGCCCGGATTCAGGGTAGGCTCGATCCCCTCGGTGGGGACGTATATGAGCTGATATAATAAAGATTTTTAATTAGGTAAATAGTACCGGTTTACGCAGGTAAACTGACCATAAGCACGGTCATTACTTGCATTAGTTTCACCGTTGTTGGCATTTATCTCAATCGATTCGGTGCTTTGCAACGCAAGCGGTTGCTTTCATGATAGCAAATTAGATGAGGCCTCTTAGGCGCCTTGAAAACAATATCCGACAGAGGGGTTTGCCACTAGCCCAACAACATTTCCCACTTTCCCGAATTTGGGAAAGGACCGGGACTTAGTGTAGGATCCGTTAAATAGAGATTCTACGCATCATACTGAACAAACTTCCCTGAGGTACCCATAAAAAATTCTCAAAAAAATATTGGACTCGCCATACAAAAATGCTCAAAAATTGTCGTTCAGCTGATCGAATTGTGTGAAGCGTTAATTTTTTTTTTTGCAAATTCATCAAAGTCATAGAACAAAAGTTGTTCCGTATGATGACAACCCCCAGTTAACGAGACCTAAACCAATTTTGTTACCACTTAGGTAATCTAGGTAAGGTTGTTAGAATAAAATAAACTAAATTAAAATGCAGGTAGGTCCAATCGGACCTTCAGACCTCGGAGTTTCCCTACGCAGAGAACCAAAGTATTTGACATAGCTCACAGAATAGCTAAACTGAAGTGGCAGGGGGCAGGGCACATAGCTCGTAGAAAAAATGGCCGTTGGGGCTGTGAAGTTCTCGAGTGGAGACCGCGCACCGGAAAACGTAGCGTAGGCAGGCCTCCCACGTGGTGGACCGACGAACTGGTGAAGATCGCGGGAAGCGACTGAATGCGAGCAGCGCAGGACCAGTCGTCGTGGAAATCCTTGGGGGCGGCCTTTGTCCAGCAGTGGACGTTTTTCGACTGATATGATGATGATGGTACAATCACAACATAACAGTCGATGAATGAAATCGTGAAAAGTGGTAGTCTCTCTTCTTTATCTTTGCCACTTCCCACTTTAAGTGGGGTCGGCTCTCCTATTCATTCTGCTCCAAGATATTATTAAGCTCTTAACATTCTGGTCATTGTATTGGGTTGTCGGATTGGATGGTTGGGCTTTTTGAATGAGCTTGGTCACGCTGGTCCACTAAGTTCGTGGAGAGCGTCCTCGTCCTTTCTTTGCCTTCCGGGATAGTTAGCTCTTTACTAACCACATCATCTCATCACGTGGCCTTACCATCTTAAGCTACTTTCTGCTACCTTATCGGATATGGGGTATCGAGGTAGCTAGGCGTGTAAAATGGTAGTAAAATTGGTACAATAATACGGACAGCACACGTTTAAATCGAAACCTAATTTCGACAAGAGTTAAAGTGAGTTTTATGTCCGTTGCTTGGTAACGGATGACTCAGGGGCATTATTTGCGCAAGTTATTACCGCAACCGCAAAACATACTGCTGTTACAGTACTACCTAATATAAGCTAGGCTAAGAAGCAAAAATTTTTCGTCAAATTCTAAGTTACGTGTACCTACCTATACACAAAAAATACATTAACTTATGAGTTAGATATGTGAGAGAAAACTTCTTTCAAAAAGTTCTAAAAAATCTACCGTTCTAAATATTGTGATTAGTCTTTTTGCCACTAGCACGAAAATTTATCATTATTTAATAATTGTCAACGCTGAACATATTAAAAAATTAACTTAAATCGTAACAAGTACTATTTAGCTACCGTAAGCCGGGGTTACTTTGAACCATGGCATGACTTTGATTCGAAATTCCAACTCACATAAAAATACAAATTCTGTGGAACTGAACGCAATTTGGTTAATTTTTTTTCTTCCATGGCAACATTGATTAACTGTCTTATCTCTTTCTGCGGACGCGCTAAGAATTGATGACGTTTTAATGGAAAAAAAGGTAATTTAATTGGTTTTTTTCTTTTATACCAAAAACATTGTGCTTTAAAACTTCATATGAACCATAGCGCTTAAAACAATTATAGATTTTTTAGATTTCTTTCATAAGGTGGCCTATTATGGAGTTCTCAAACCAATTGTTGTTGTTGTTCTAACCTCAAAACCGACGCCATGACTTCCTTTTTTATGCGTGGGATGTCTTTTATCGGGTGTTAGTTGAAACAAAAGATTAAAGTCTCCCCATTGACTTTCACACCGATTGTTATTTCGCTTTTATGGGTTCATTTGCCATTTAACTTGAAAAACCTGAAAATGTACAATTTACTTATTTTGTTTTGGTTAATTTTCTAAACAAGAACTTATCCGATTTTTATTAAATTTATATGGGGCCACCCTGGAAGTATAACGTATCCAATAAAAAGAATTATCGAAATCGGACTACTCTGTAAAAAGTTACGTGTGGTCATACATAATAAAATATACGTAATGACTTGAGAACTTCCTTCTTTTTTTAAGTCAGTTGAAGATAAACTATTTCCCCACAAAGATCATACTTACCTTTTTTAGACTTTTTTTAGAAAGTTATACCATTTATAGCTGAATATAGGTAGATGCTAAGTTAGTTTTCTCGATTACGCTAATTTGGCAAGTATTCTTTTAGTGCCATAATGCCATTTCGGAGAAAAAATATATTTACAACTTTTTCGTATGACATTATGAGCTCTACTTGGGTTCCACCAAATGACACGAGACGCTGGATATAATGTCCGTCCTTAATAAGCACCTGTGATTGTAAAGGTCCTTGGTTCTGAAGCTAAGTAAGAAATACTTTCTCCGGGCAAAGGTTACGTACTCGTATTCTGACCTCTTCACCTTATAGGATTTCCGTCCCTATAATTTACCTGACGCGCATTGGCATCAAATGTGCTTCAAAAGAATGAGAAACGAGTAATAAGCTTTTCTCGTTTAAAACCAATTCATGTTCCGTGAAATGTAAAGCCTCTAAAAAGGTGGTCTTAGCAGTGTTTAAATATAGTTAGATATCTTTGATGAGATTCTGACCAATATTTGTAAATTTTTGTTTGCAATTGCAAAAATGACGTACTATTTACTGTCAAGCTCAGTATTAACCACCATAACATAGTATCAAGATTGTTAGCAGGTTCAAATAGAAGTCGTTTCAATGGCCTGGAGACTACTTGAATGCTTTTTGATAAAAAGCTTAAAGATGCTAGTCTACTAGCGACGTCGTGTGGAGCCTCTAACATGGACCTTTTTACTGGCCTTGCACCTAATTGCTACATATTTTATTTTATTTTGTTTCCTTAGTAATAACTTAGTAAGTAGCCATAACTTAGTAATATCTATCTTTAGGTGATTTCAGTAAAAGTCAAAGTACAACCTGGAAACGAATTGCTTGCTTTTCACACCTTTTTTGTGTATTGTGGAATGCATAATATATTACTTCTAGTCTGCTTGCCGCCCCAGTACGTCTTATCCATACTACGTCGTGTGGAGGCTTGTCAGGACTTCTAGCAGAAGTCGCTGGCTCCAACAACCTGCAGACGACTCGCTCGCTATTTACACCTTTAATAACTTTTTTTTAATTGACAAGAGGATAAGGTATTTACTGCTAGTTTGCTGGCTGCCCCAGTACGCCTTATCCATAGCGACGTCGTGTGGAGGCTCGTCAGGACTTCCAGCAGAAGTTGCTGGCTCCAACAAACCAGAGACGGGCCGCACGCCGAGCAGCAGCGCGGCCGGCGAGACCCTCGAACGACGCAGCTTGAACACTCTTTAGTTCATCACTTTTCGAATGATATTTTCTGTCATTTAGGGTCCACTATGTTGTTTCCATTTAGAAGTTCTGTTGGTTTATATATTGATTTCTTTTTTGTTAATTTGTGTTTTTGTTTTAATTTTTATCTTCTGATTGTTACTGTTTCTATGTATGCACTCATAAAAATATTGAAAATTAAAAAAAAAACGATTAGGCATGTACTATTTGATAAATAATTGATGACTTTTATACTTTACCTAATTTATTTGTTTTGTGTTAATTAGTGTTTTTGTTTTAACTTTTATGTTTTGAATTATGATTATCACGGTTTAAAATGTATTCACTCTTAATAAAACAAAATTCAAATCTCACGATTACGTTATTAATAATTGTTAACTCTTATACTTTAGCTAATTATTCATAATGCTATTTGACCTAATTAATGTGAAACATTAAGACATGCTAGGTACTTTAACTAATTTAATTAAAACAGATTTGTTTAATTGACGGGAGAACCAAGATATAAAGTTGACCTACTACTACACATCCTCCATACACATCACTGGAAACACATGATCGCACTGCGTCACAGTATTATTAAACAATAAAAAATACAAATAGTCAAAAAAATAAACACTGCAATAAAGAATCCTTTTTTGGATCCAAGAATCTTATTTTAATTCATTCAAGAAAGAAAATAAATTGGAATTCATTGCTAATGCAAATAGTAAACGCGTGCGTAACTTCTGGCGGACGACGCCATATTGAATCAGGGGGTTGATTTGACGCATGCGCTCTCAACCCTGTCTAACATTGAGAACAAAGTTTCACCGTTTCACTAAGATGATAAAGTACCAATTTAGATACCACAACCATTGCGTGACTGTTTAGCAAGAACGTAAAATAAGGCAAACAAAACAGTTCATGAATAGCAAAGTGTATAGTCAAACTTTGGAAAAGGAAAATGTTTCCGCGACAGGAATACGGGTCAAGGTCTGAGTGATGACGTCATAGCTGGGGACCAGCAGTCTGTTTATTTTCAGACTTACGAACCTATGTCAATGACAGTCGATTTAAGACTCAAACTGAAGATAATCTGAAGATTAGACACGACGCATTTGATTTCGCAAAACGTTCGAATTAAGAATTACTGAAAATGGGACATAAAATCGATTGTCAAACTTTCGATTGGGGTTACGTTCGTTCCAATGTTTCGGGACTTGAGACGTGATACCTTGTGATAGTGAACTTTTACTGCATGTCACGTAGCTTCGTTTAGCTATAACATCGCTGGACAAACAGTCGCATAAACGCCAATAAAATTTTAGACACCGCAACATTTAATTTTCGAGCCGGGTCGTTCCTTTCCCTCTAATATGTTTGATGGGAGCGATGGCTGACTCTCGCGTTATACTCGTGACCGGGTGCTGTCCGTGTGAACTGGCCTACTCTTGTTAAAGGCATGAATGATCAATGATCATGAATCCATGACTTTTATATATAACTTTTCGTTTCATATTGTTTTCATGTTGTAATGACATATTTGGTTTCTATCAAGGATTGAATTTTGACGTTATTAACTAATTATTATTTATTTCTTTTTTTTTTTTTTTTTTTTTTTTTTCATCTGAAGATACAAAATGTAATAAAATAAAATCTTATAAATAATAAATGCCGTCCAGTGCATCCCCACAAGGCATGGTACCCAGCATACTGGCAGCGTTTCCGCGCTGGATGGCGATGCTTATGCGTTGTCCTAAAAAGCTGCCAGCCTTGCGGTCACCAGTAGTCTCGCTGAGACGCACTGCCAGTTCTTTTACAATTTTTTTGGCAGCGGGTCCCCAAGGACCTAAAGTCTCGAACCCTAATGGTGAGAACATGTAACTCCCGGCTAAACCCACATATTTACGGGTCTTAAACATTTCAGCGCTATCTGCAGCTGCTCCAGCCCGCCCACTAGTGGATCGAACATATGATGGTGCCAACGTATCCACACAGGTGACATCCCATACCAAGCACCTTCCGTGTTGCCAGGGAATGAGTGTCAACCCGTCGGCCCTCTTGCCGTCAGTGCGAACAATCCCGTGTGGTTCTAACTTTACCGGGATGTTCACCGAGGCAAGGGCCCGACGAATGACATCATTTTTCTTGATTCTTCACAAATGACATTGTTATTATTATTTTATGACTATCAGAAAGAGTGTAATTTACACCTATTTTGAATAAATATATTGAATTGAATTGAGTGGTAGATAGTAGTATAATAACATTTTTGCTCTTTTTCTAGCTGAAATATCTTGTATAACATAATTATAACGTCCCTATTTCTGGGGCACGGGTCTCTTTTCAAACATATGAAGATTAGACCATAATTCACAGATGGGGCTAATTTCGGATTGGTAGAGATTTGTGTCTAGTGGCGGACTCCACTGTCCGAAATTTTCAAGGCACCTTTTAAGGCCACACATGGCCTAGCGACTGCCATCCAGTGATACTTTCAACCCGCACCAACGTTTTAAACCGTGTCTTGCAAAGCACAGAAACTGTCTAGAGAGTCTAGACAAACACCACTTACAGTTAAAACCATCTTGGTAATGACTGTGCTTATATATAATTTTTTATCCACAGTTGATAAGCCCTTGACATGATCTCCACCTGATGGTAAGCGACGATGATGCCGAAGATGGAAGCGGGCTTATCAACATTCCCCAACGCAAATGGGGAACTGTCTATCTTATCTTCATGCCGGAACACATCAATGTTGTCAACATTTATTTTGGCAGCAAGAATTAGATGAGATGGTGTTAGCTAATGCCCTACCATCAACCAAACTGAGTCTTACAAAGTTGGACCCCGCCGGGAATCGAACCCGCGACTTCCAAGTATGAAGCGAATGGACTAACTATTACGCCACGGAGGCGATTAATATATTTAGTTATCTTGCGTGATCGACTAGTAGCTACATCATCATTATAAGCTTAGGGCTTACTAATTGTAAATAACAAAAAATCGATGCAGACACGCAAAATTTTACTAACCTCCACACCGCTTCTAGCTGAAATACAATGAATACTTGACGGAAATATATAAATACTGGTTTAATTGTTTGTTTGTAAACTCTATAGTGTACTTTAAAATAATTGACCACGCCTAACATATTAAGAGCAGGCTCCCAGCGCGGCACTGGCGAACAACCTAATACCTTAGCTTAACAACAACCTTAGCTTAACAGTTGAATTTTGCGTGAGTATCTTAACGCGACTTACGTCCTTTTCTTCGGGCGTGAATGCACATTTTCGTTTATTGCAAGCTTAGTAAACATTCTAGAAAAATTTCGTCTTAGCCGTTCTATGAATACCTTTATTCTCTTACAGTCGATATTTATTTCATGTGCCTAACCAAAGTATATTATTAGTGCCTAACTTACGCAATGTAGGATAAAAATGTAATAATCTTTCAAAACTACATAGTTTTACAAAATAAAAAATATCGAGCGAAAACTAATAAATCATGTTTTTGTTTTAGCCATATCTAAAAAAAAGGTTCAAAGAATGATATGTGTAGTTTTCACGTTCAGCAAGCTTGCGGCTGACTCAAAATATTCTAGCAAAAATGCACTTATTTTGGGAGCCTGCCCTTAAAAACGACTCCAATCGTAATAAATTAGTTAAATTTTGCTACATTTGTTTGTTTTTGTTAAATTTCTACAAAAGTACTGAACCGATTTTGATAATAACTATATGTACCATCCTGGAGGGTTATAATCTGTGCTTAAAAAGGTATGCCCAATTTTGCAAAATTTCCACGGGGTAGGAAATAGAGCGGGAATGAAGTGTAGGGCAAAAGCGATGTTTTTTTTAAATCATATTAGTTCATATACGTCTCCACCGAGAGGCTCGGGCCCACCCTGAATTAGGGCGATCGGGCCTTAGTCGACCACGCGGGCCCAGTGCAGGTTTGTTGACTTCACACACAACCTTCGAGTTTCTTCGCAGGTGTGTGTAGGTTTCCACACGATGTTTTCCTTCACCGTTAGAGCGTCGGATAAACGTACATGTTAAATCGAAATTCTTAAACACATTGGTACGTGGCAGGATTTGAACCACGGCCTCCCGGACAGGAGGTAGCGGTCCTTGTCATTACGCCACCGATGCTCTCGGATTTTTTTACACTTTTTTTATGTGAGTGGTTAAAAAGTAAGTATGGTAAAAATTGTTAGTCCAATTTCTTTAAATTCCCAGTTGATTAGAAATAAAGCGGTAGCGAAGTCGCGGCCAAAAGCGATATCAACGCGGGCGAAGCTGCGGGCAAAAGTTGCTATTGTTTATAAGGCAAACACAAAAGTCCTTGCAGCCAATCTTACTAGTGTTGAAACGACGTGAATGTTGGCCGACCGGTCGATATCAGATTTTCTCGCGATAAATACGCACAGGCACAGTGTACACGATTAGGACAACAATGGAACAACAGCATTTTGTAGAGCAACCTTGAAGGCAACGTGTTTTGAAACAGGTGAGAATGATAAAGCTTTGATCTGTAGCACCTAAAGAGGTTTGCTGAAGCCAACTAAATGTAATTACAATATTACATACATATTTTTTAGAAATTATTGTAAAATGGAAATTATTGTAATCTACGATATTCGGTACATATAACAATATTTAGTGGGCTTACCTAATGTACATAAGAAACGTCTTGCTAATGTCAGTTATCTATCACTTAGAATTTTTTAAAAAGCGGCTAAGTGCGAGTCAGCCTCGTGCAACAAGAGTTCCGTGCATCACACAATATATTTGTGTTATGTATTTTTACAAAAAAAAATTGTTTTAGTTTTGAATTCCAAGCACTTACACTTGGTAGGTGTTTATTATTGGTTGAAAAATTTTAGGGCTTATAATATAATCACACACCAAATTTGACACTTAGAATTAAAAAAAAACGGCTAAGTGCGAGTCAGTCTCGTGCAACAAGAGTTCCGTGCATCACAAAACATATTTGTGTTATGTATTTTTACAAAAAAAAATGTTTTAGTTTTGAATTCCAAGCACTTACACTTGGTAGGTTTTTATTATTGGTTGAAAAATTGTAGGGCTTACAATATAATCACACACCAAATTTGACACTAATGGCAGCTATGTCCATTATAGCTCCCGCTTGGTGGCGCTAGTGTAGTTGTGGATCATTGAGATTGACAGGTCTATAGAAAGTGTATGGTGTTTAATGTAATAATATCTTCAATTTTTTTTTCTTATCTGTGAATAATACCTATGTATTTCTATTGCAAGAAATGATGAGCTTATTATTATTGAGATATTATTTGATAAACATTCCATCCAGCATTAGCTAACAAATATTAAAAGTAATTTTCTACTTCCTGAAGGTACTAAAGTACTAAGATAAATACTTAAGAATCCAGTATTTTTTGTACAATTATTAAAGATTTTTTTACCCTGTTGTATCATGTGGCCTTTTCATCTCACTGGATCACCCATAGCTGCATCTCTTGAGTGCGGTTTTAGAAATTAAGTTATTGTAAACTGGCCAAGTGCGAGTCGGACTCGCGAATGAAGCGTTTCGTACCATTAACTATAAAAATCACGTTTGTTGTATGGAAGTCCCCTCTTAAAAATTAATTTTATTTTTATTAATTTGTTTATTTTTAAAGTAAATATTTCAAACTCTACCTGTTGTGTTGTCAATATCGAGCAAAAAACGGAAGCCCCCCTCAAGTATTGGTTTAATTTAATTATTTATTTTTAAAGTGAATATATAACTCAATATTCTGTGAATATTTCAAGCGTCTACCTGTCGCCATTATCAATATCGAGCAAAAACGAACAAAAAAAATCACGTTTGTTGGATGAGAGCCTCCCTTAAATATATGTTTTATTTTAATTTAATTATTTATTTTAAAGTAAATAATACAAATCAATATTCTGTGAATATTTAAAACGTCTACCTGTTGCCGTTGTCAATATCGAGCAAAAAAATCACAAAAACAGACAGACAGACAGACAGACGGACAGCGAAATCTCAGTAATAGGGTCCCGTTTTTACCCTTTGAGTACGGAACCCTAATAAAAGTATTTTTATAATACGGAACGTAAGAATATACTTGCATGCAAATAAACCAAAAATATACAGAGTTAGACAGTTAGCATGACCTACAACCACACCAGCGCCATCTGCTTTGAGCTTGTGCGATTACGTGCCATTATATGCATATTACCGTTTTAACAATAAAGCAAAAACAATAAATCTTTTGAAACTGGTTTACAACACTCTTTTTTTACTATTCGTTATTTTTATTATTTAATAGAAAAACCGCCGTAGTAACACATACTCTGTGAAAACTGCAACCAGCTACCTATTACGGTTAAAAAGGAAAGACGGACGGAAGGTGCCGTTGTAGGGTCCCATTACCTTTGGGTGCGGAACCCTAAATAAATATTTTGGTGTAGTATTAAGTTATTAAAAATATTTGTAATGTACATGACATAATTTTGCATGCCTATCTTAGGCTAAACAAGATAAGCTTTATATTGTAAAAGCAAACATTGTATTATTACGAAATTTTGACCAAAATCAACATTTTATCTCATAACACTTTCACGATTATTCATAATTGATAAGTGTCGACAAGTAAACTGCGAACAAACACCCGTGCGGCCTGTGGACTGTATCAGTGTAGTATATGTCGTGACCCTAACTTTTTAAGTAAAATTAGTGGTGACCCTAACCTTTCACAAAATGAAGTGAGGGTAGATAGAGGTGTTCCTGCGATGCGCCGGCGATGACATCGAAGCATAGTCGAAACGTAGAGGTAAAAATATTAATACCTGTTCATATGTATTAAATAAAATCACGTTAAGTCCCGCTTTCAATTTGTCATTTTATCTCATTTCAACTACTACCTATGTAATTAAACTGTCATACTTTTTTAATAAAACATTAGCTTAAATAGGCACATGTACATACAGCACAGGCTTTGCCAATTTAACTAGAACAAAGTAATTAAGTTAGAATAGGTTTAGTAGCAATAAATTTTAAAGCAAACCTCCGCGTTGTTACGTTCTATCGCTCCCCGGTGAATTAGTTAGAAGTTTAGTCTGACTAATGTTACAGTTAAAAGTTCTACTTGATTTAAGTTTATGCATGCATATTTGATGAAGGTCATCCAAAGGGCAATGGAGCGTGCTATGCACGGAGTATCTCTACGTGAACGAACCAGAAACGAGGAGATCCGTAACGAGAAAAAAAGTAACCGACATAGCTTTCAGAATTGCCAAACTTTAGTGGCGGGGCATGTACCTAGCTCGTAGAACAGATGGCTGTTGGGGCAGTAAAGTTCTCGGATGGCGACCGCGCACCAGAAAACGTAACGTAGGTAGGCCTACCTAAGGTATCTGGAGAAAACTTAAGTCGACGCTTGCGAGCCGCTTGGGTCTCGTGCACAACTCACCTCAAAAACAGTCATAAAAAGATAGTCCACACGGGCGAAGCCGCGGGCAAAAGCTAGTAAAGAATATTTTTATCAAATCTGCTCCTTCACAAAAGTATCTTTGTAAGTGACGAATAAAATAATAACTATGAACGATTAAAAAGAAAGGAAAGCAACATAGGTATTAATGACGAGGACGGAGAATCAAAAATTAAGTTAAAAAACATATTATTAATGTTGGGTGTAACGCCCGCAGGGTACAGGCAGGTGTTCAAATCTCTAGGTGAACTCATTACACCCTTAACGTAATTAAAGATAAAGATAAGATAAATATACTTTATTGCACACCAAATATACGTAGAAAAACTTATTAACTAGCAGAACAAGGTACATAATTAAGGTAGCGTATTTCAGATTGAAACCAGAACCTCACCATTTCCTAATGTTGGTTGAGTCAAAGTTTTTTTTTTTCAGTAAAGTTGCGGTATTATATGAATGACAGAAAATTTATGACGTGTGAAATAAAAACAAAACAACAGAATTGAATAGGATTTAATCATTATAGGAACATTGTTATACTATTTACATCGTCACACACGATATTATAAGTCGTTGCATCGTCATTAATTAATCATTGAACAACGTAAGAGCATCGTAAGCGTCACCCTTCTTCACAACACGTCAGGTCCGTCTCATTTTGAAGTAGCATTTCCTTCCTGGATTAATTTTTCTAGTCTATTGATCTAACATGACGTATTGAGCTGTAACGCATCCACACATTGTTAGATTTTTTCCTACATGATAATTATAAATATTAGCTTGGGAACCTGCGCTATGTCGGCAAACTTCTTTGTATAACGGAAGCCTATTATTACAAAGCTTGCGACACAGTACATTTTAACTAAGTAAGTAAGTAAGTAAATATACTTTATTGCACGCCATAAAACAATACAGGACTTATAATTTTTAATATACATAGGGTGCAAAGGCCAGTTTTAAGTATTTTTAAAATTTGACTTTGGCCTGTAATTTACAAATTATGAATAAATGGATTATGGATTATTATGATTATGGATTATGCGGCCTTAGTCGTAGCACAGATTACTAATTAGTTACGTCGTAGTACTATTAAAATCATTTCTGTGACTAATGTAAGTATGCCATATGAGTAAAAGTGATTGATACACTTTTCAACACTATGTCTTTCAAATACAAAAGTGTGTTCCGTTTTTCTTCACCATCTTTTTATTTTTAGGGTTTAAAGGGAACCCTAATAATATCACTGTACATATGTCTGTCCGTCCATCTCTCACACTTGATTTTCTTTAAATCTACCGGACGAAAAATAGGAATTCGGTACAAACATATTATATCATTTGGTATGAGTGTATAGTGTTAATTTTGATGTTGATGTTAATAGTGTGCATTTCGATTTTAGGGTTTAATTTTGTGTGACAAATCAGAAAGTAAAAATAAATTAAGTGCTTTTTGTGACGTATCAAATAAAGGGGCACGTTTTATGAAAAAAGAAAAATACATTTTCTAAAGTTTAAGAATAATTAAAAGATGTTAAGGAAAATATACGAAATTCGAGCATGCTAAATAAAAAATTTGGGAATATAGGGCTTCTCTTATAGTTTAAAGGGAACCCTAAATGACAATCCTAAGTCTTAACGTTTCACGGCAAACGGAATAGCACTGAACCTTTTTACCGCAAGTTCGACTGGCACATGAATTTTTCATTATTTTAATATTGTAACCTCTAATAATTATGAACATGATAGTTCCGTTCTACAATAACGAAGTATTTTACTGCATCAATAATATTCAATGGCTCTTATTCAATAGCTCTTCGAATTTGATGGTTTCCTGCTCTTGAGTTCCGTGAGAGGAACCTAGTAGCTAGTAGCTTATCCGTCCAGTGTCCATGTTGGTATTTAGTTGGTCACTAAACCGGACCTTTACCTATTTGCAGTCTGAGGCACAACGTGATTGTAATATGAGTTTTATATTTACTCCACTAAAGATGTTGGCGAATACTCAAACAGTAAATACAATTATTTAACAGCAATGCAATTTGTTTGACGTATTTAGTTCATTTTACTAAACCTGATTGCTAATCACACTCTAAGAAGCTAAATATGTACTACCGTTGTAGAATTTACTTACAACTTTACTGAGAAATTATGACTTTACCATTTAGTGACTTTATTATTATCAGGGTTATAAGGCTGATGTGTACAACATAAAACCAAACATAAGGAAGGCTGAATTCATCCATTACAAAATGCAAAATGGCATCAAATTACTTGTGATGGTGCATCACGATAACGTGATGATGTGTGTAAATAAAAATAAATGGTGCAATCACTCTTTCATGATCAAAAGCCGTAAGCTTCTTCAATCAAAATTTGTAACGGTGACTATCAAAAATGTTAGTGTAGCACTGCAAACTTATATGTGCCGTTGAATAGACACTGAACTAGATCAAAATGTTCACATTACTACGTTCAACAGATGTAAAAAGAAATTTGTCTTGATGATCTTGCCAGCAACATTGTACTAAATAGGCAAGAAAATTATTTCGAGCACTTGGGTCTTTTGGTGTTACGCCTAACGATCTGAAACGTAAGAAATAACATATTTACGAACACAATATTTAAGTGGAAGTGGAATGTTTGAGGTCATAGAGTGTTAAAACCACGGCACTTTATAAGGTTAAAACTTCACTCGCGAGCGTTAAAACCCGGCAGGGTAGTTTAGAAGGCCTAAATTTGGATATAAATTAATTATTAACATAACTATTATTCACAAGGTAATAAATGATAAACACAACGTTAATTCAACATTAACTAAATAAAAGCAATAATTTTATTAAAATTTGTAGTATTGCAAAAGAACGGGGTGTCAGGTTTAAATGCTCGTAAGTGTATTATTGGTTCATGAATACATGACACTGATAGTTCTGATAGTTTTATAATATTAAAATTAAAATTTGGTACTTATTTCCAGTACTTACCACAAACTTATTACACTAGACGTAGACCAAGTTAAGTTAAGGCCTTAGCTAAGGGCTAAGGCCTTCGCGTTCTAAACATAATTACATTCTGCGAAGTAACCGCGGTTGTTGGGATGTAATCCTCGTCAAATTGTGATTGCAGTAGTATGGTTAGCTGAGTATAGTAATGCTTATATACAGAGTGTAACAAAATTAATGTAGGTCCCGTTAAAAGAGTTTTTTTTTGCGACTTCAGCAAAGTCATAGAATAAAAGTTGTTCAGTATGACGAGTAGAACTCATAAAAAAGTATGCATATCTTCCATAAAGACTTTATGGTCTGTCACCTCTATTGTGTGACAGTGACTTTCATGTTGTTAATTTTTCATTTTAAAAATGTAAGTACTCACAACCCAATTTTTTTTTATTATGGACGTCTAATAAGAACTCTTTATACTGAGCAACTTTAATTTGTTCTATGTCTTTGCTGAAGTCGCAAAAAAAAAACAATTTACTGTTTATACAAATCGATCCACTGATCGACCAATTTTGTGCATTTTTGTATGGAGGGTCCAAATGTTTTTTTTGAGAATTGGCTATAGGTTCCTCGGGGAAAGTTGTTTAGTATGATGAAGCCCCAGTTAACGGGACCTACACCAATTTTGTGACACCCTGTTTACCCAGTTGATGGGAACATTGATATAAGACAAAATACACTCTTGGTAGGTACGTATAATATTAATTATACCAGAATGAAAGTTTAATTGCAAAGAACAAAGAAGACTGACTGACTGATCTATCAACGCACAGCTCAAATTACTTGACAGATCGGGTTGAAATTTGGCAAACAGATAGCAATTATGACATAACCATCCGCTAAGAAAGAATTTTGGAAAAACGGTATCTGCGCAGGCGTAGCCGCAGGCAACAGCTAGTACCGTTATAAGTTGCTGATCGAGCACCTAAAAAAGTGCCTGAGTACTGATTATGTAACATTTCATTCAACGCAATTATTAACGCAAAATATTTCCAAATGCACCTTTTAATACGATTTTAAAGGTTGCAAAACATCTTCAGAGAATGTATGCAATCGATCTGCTGATTGTCATTTGTTAAATTTATGCAGTTTCTGCGAAATAATTGACAATGCTAAACACTTTTTATTATTATAACGCCTCAGTGTCGTAATGGTTAGGCCATTTGCTTCACACCAGGAGGTCGCGGGTTCGATTCCCGGCGGGGTCAACTTTGTAAGACTCGGTTTGGTTGGGTGTAAGGGCATTTTCATAGCCCGCCTGGCTAACTACCACCATGTTATCTAAGTCTTGCCGCCAAACATCAGTGTTAACAGCATTGATGTAATCCGGCTTGAAGATAAGATAGCCAAATCCCCATTGCGTTAGGGAATTTTGGTAAGCCCGCTACTATCTTCGGCATCATCGTCACTCACCATCAGGTGAAATAATGCCAAGGGCTTACCAATTGTGGATTAAAAAAACGTGAAAAACAACCGACTTCAATCATAAAATAACTACAAATTTGATGGTATTTTACTTTTTGTTTTGGTAATTTGCTAAAAACATACTGAATAGATTGTAATACAATTAATATGGGACCATCCCTAAGGCATAAAGTATTAAATAAAAAACTGGCCAAGAAGAAGAGTTCCGTACCATCTTACAAGATTAAACACTTGTACTTTAAAATACTTTTCACGTTTCAAAATATTCAAGTTTCTAGTATATCACCTCCCTTTAATTTTAAATTAAATTTTATTTTCATTATTTGTTTTTATAGCGGCAATTGAAATACAAACTGTGAAAACTTCAACTGTCTAACTATTACAGTTTATGAAATATGACAGACACATAGTAGAGGCACACCCTGGACACTTCATACAACGAGCCAGAAATGACATTTCAAAAAAGGAATTACAAAACAAATAAAATGGCGGCGAAATCCTATACGTTCGACAACCAAACTGAAACCAATCTGTATCAATCTGGGTGGCGAGGGGGTGTGGTCGCAATCTAGACAGCGGCAGGGAGTGTCCATACTGTATGTTAGTACTAATAAATATACTTTGGTGGAGGTTTAGTAACCCTTTAGATACAAAACCCTGAAAAAAAAAACATTAAAATCTGTTCGCAATCTGCAAAGATATCGCGTAGGTAACATACATACAAAAAAGTTAACCTTCTCCTTTTCTGCATTGAGTTAATAAGATTATGAAGATTCCTCGACAACACTACCTAATTTAGATTTCGATTCAGCTGTTTATAAGACCTTGTTCTAGTTAATTACTAGTTTATAATGCATTACACCAAAACCATATTAATTAAACACTTCATTAAGCGTACGTAAACATTATTTACAGTAATTGCATTGATTTTAGAAATAGCGATGATATCCATTTTAGTGACTTAGAAAATGCGATTTAAGTATTTATAACAGAGTTATGATATAAAACAAATATTTTCAGTAGTTGCATCATCTCAAGGTATATCAATCAACGTGTCACTCCAGCGTCAAGATCTCTTTCTTATCTGCTTTCTGATATTGTATCATTTACGCCTTCAGCCTTGTCTGTAGTATGTAGTTTTTTGTATACTTATCTGTCTTGTTAAATTATCGATAAGTTAGTTATATGTAATAGTTAGTTATCTGTCTATGTAGGCATCTAAAATTATATTTTAGGTTAAGTTGACCAATCTTGAAGTTTCTGAGGGAACTGATAAAATGCTCCTTTTTGGTTAATTTCTGTAACGTCGCAACGGAACAAAGGATTGTTGTGGTTTTTTGCACAGAGATGGTTTGGGGGGGGGGGGTAAAAAGATATAATTTATTAATTAGCATATCCTGACATAGTTTGCGGGGGCGCACGTCGGCGTTGCAACGGATTAAAGTGATTTTTTGTATAGAATTGGTTGAGGGGGGTGGGAAGTGACATAGACTGCTAATCAGAATAGCCCGGCGGCTCGCGCACCCGTCACTATCAAAGAAAGTCATAAAAACCGGCCAAGTGCGAGTAGGACTCGCGCACGAAGGGTTCTGTACTATTATCTATAAAAATCACGTTTGTTGTAAGGGATATTAAATATGAATTTTATTTAATTTAATTATTTATTTTTAAAGTGAATATATTACTTAATATTTTGTAATATATTCACTTTAACACGTTTGTTGTACGGGAGCTTTCTTAAATATTTATTTCATTCTTTTTTTTTAGTATTTGTTGTCATAGCGGCAACAGAAATACATCATCTGTCAAAATTTCAACTGTCTAGCCATCTCGGTTCATGAAATACAGCCTGGTGACAGACGGACGGACGGACAGACAGACGGACAGCGAAGTTTTAGTATTAGGGTTCCCTTTTTTCCCCTTGGGTACGGAACCCTAAAAAAAACGACGTCCACGCGGGTGCAGCCGCGGGCAAAAGCTAGTAAGATAATAAGTATAATTTTCCTAGATCCTCTTCACAATTTCTATGCTTACACATTACTAGACTACTTTCATAACGTCCCTATTCCCTGCCTTGTTACTTAATCTACATAATCTGCATACTTCAGAGCCAACCCTGGTACTGGCGAAATAACTACTCATCTATAGTACTGGCTGGCAGCTTCTCAAAAACGATATTTCCTTGACCACCCAGACAGGTTTTGTATTGTAACGATCGATGCGTGAGAGACACGTTGTCGTCGACCATCAATATTAAAAAGTTTTCGCTTTTAAAGGAGTTGCTGCGATCTCTTTTGAACTCAGTCTTTTTGTGGTTCCTAATCCTGCGGATCGATTTCTCAGACGTGTTTATATTTATATTTCCTTGATCACTAAGATAGGCTTTGTATTATAATGATCGATGCGCGAGACACGTTGTCGTCGACCCTCAAGTTTTTACTTTTCAAGGTGCTGCGATCTCTTTTGGACGCAGTCTTTTTGTGGTTCCTAATCCTGCGGATCGATTTCTCAGGCGTCTAAATATTTAACCGATATTTCCTTGACCGCCCAGTCAGGCTTTGTATTATAATGATCGATGCGCGAGACACGTTGTAGTCGACCCTCAAGTTTTTGCTTTTCAAGGTGTTGCGATCTCTTTTGAACGCAGTCTTTTTGTGGTTCCCAATCCTGTGGATCGATTTCTCAGACGTCTTATAAACCGATATTTTCTCGACACCCATACAGGCATAGTATTATAATGATCGATGCGCGAGACACGTATTGGTCGACCCTCAACATTAAAAAGTTTTTAATTTCAAGGTTTTGCGATCTCTTTTAAACGCAGCGCAGTCTTTTTGCGGATCGATCTTGCAGGGTCCTCTTTCCTGATAAAAAAACTGTTAAAATCCGGTATATGATTTGAGTTACTTTTAGAATCCTTCAAGCCCCAAGGCAGCCACGTGGGTCCCAAACATGTAGGCCACTTTGGGCCTTCCGCGTTAGTAAGTAAGATACATATTCCTATTCCAAGTTGTTCTAATCGATTGCGTAAGGAGTAACGAGTTCGGTACCTCAAAAAAAAAGGAACCATTTTATAGGATCACTTCGTTGTCCGTCTGTTAGTATTTTAAGATCCAGGAACTCAGGAACGCGTGGGCCGTGGAGGTATCAAGTTGAAATTAATCTCAAATACGTCTATGGTCCCTTTTTGTCTTTTTTTCCAGCTACAGCTACGAACTTTTACGTCAAAATGTTTTATACATACGGCAATTTAGGTTACATTTTTTTTGTATTCGCAAGTAAATCAAAACCTATTCCCGTTGACCTAAAATCATGAAATTTGGCAAGAATCAAGATCTTACAGTACTAGCAAGGGAAAAAATCAAAAATTGAAAATTTGTGGACGTATCTTCTTCTCTTCTTGGGGGTGATATATCCTAACAGACGTCAGCTATCACCGCACTGAAATTCTCCTCGTTTTCAGTCAGTCTGCAAAGACTGACAGCGTCCTTGTTTTCTGTCCATTTTTTCAAATTGTCACTCCATGTTATCTTCCGTTTTCCTCTTCCTCTCTTTCCCTTTATTTTCCCTTCAATAATGTTTTTTTTAATATTTTCCGTTTCTGTAAATATGTCCAAAGTATGCTGTTTTGCGTTACTTTATAGTTGCTAATATTTCTAATTATTTGTTTCTTCATACTTTTAAGTTGGTTACTCTATCCCTCCATGAGATTTTCAACATGCATCTATACAGCCACATTTATTTTCGTTTCGGTGTTTTTATTAAGGGTTCAACCCTCGGATATATCACATACAAAATATACTTTGCGATTACAAACTTACATTTGCAGTTGGAGAATTGACCTTGAGGTATATCGATGTTTGGGAGAACACTTCTTCAACTTTACTAATATGTTTATTTGTTTTGTTTGTTTGTTGTACTCGTTGATGTTTGTAAGGTTTCGTACCCAAAGGTGTATTGGTATGAAACCCTCAGCAAAGTATATATGCTGACATACAGTATGACCACTCCCTGCCGCTCTCTAGATTGCGACCTCACCCCCTCGTTATCTAAATTGATACAGATTGGTTACAGTTTGGTTCTCGAACGTATAGGATTCCGCCGTGATTTTGTTTGCTCCGTCATTTGTTTTTTAGAAACGTCATTTCACGACCGTTGTATGCAGTGTTCGGGGTGTGCACTCAGTGCGCGAGTCCGACTCGCACTTGTCCGATTTTTTTACTTTTATGGATAACTAGCTTTTGCCCGCGTGTTCATCGTTTATATGACTGTCTTCGAGGGAGAGTGGTACGCGAGCCGAAAGCAGCTCGCGATCGTGAACATAAGTTTTTCTCCAGATCCCTCAGGAACTATGTCGGGCTCTATCGGGCGATAAACATCTCTGTGCAAAAAAAATCAACAATCCATTGTTCCGTTGCGATGTTTAAGAAATTAACCAAGAAAAAGACATTTTTTTCAAGTTCCCTCAGGAACTGCATCGGATTATGCTATTTTCACGGGATAAAAAGTAGTCTTTGTCCTTCTCAGTGACACAGGCTACCTGTATGCCAATTTTCATCAAGATTGGATGAGATTATTAAGCGTGAAAAGGTAACAAACAAACAAATTATAGAACAAACACATTTTCACAGTTATAATATTAGTAAGGATTCATAATTCTAGCAGCATTTTCTTTCCCCAAACAATGTGGTTTCACGACATTGACCAGTTACATTAATTATTAGTATTAGAACGTACTCAAATAATACTTTTTGTTTAACCTTTTTATCTCAGATGAGATGAAGCCAAGGGCTTACTAATTGTGTTTAAAAAAAAACCTTTTGCAAATTATCTTCAGGAATCTGCGTGACTTGCATGTCGCATGTCTCACGCATGTAATTCATCACTGGCCATACAATTACTTTTTCTCTTCTCATTTATCCGTTCTGTTATGCATTGTTAGACAGAGAAAGAGTTTATAAGTTTAAAATGCGTGAACAAAACAAATCGGTCAACACGTCTTTGGTCTGCCTGGCAGCAATTTTGCAAACTTTGCGGTTCAGACGCGACCCGAGTACAAAAAGCGTAAATAGAAAACGCTAGACAAGGCTCTTACGATCATATTTTTTTAGCAATAAATACCTTGCACTTGATATTTTGGATTATGTGAGTAAGGTACGTAAAAATAACTATTTCAAAGATTTAAATAAATAATTTTTGAAAAAACTAAAAACCTTTAGGTACAAGCTTTTAATATTGTATTGTCACGCGATAAACATATTATGCATGCAAAATTTCAGCTTCATCGGAAACCGGAAAGTGGGTCAAATTAAACTTCCAAGATTCCACCCGAACAAACCCACCCAATATACATACATTGCAAGTTAAATAAAAGCTTGTAAAAAATAATGAAAATTCCTCATAGGTTCCTTTGGGGATCTTCAAGGCAAGAGTGAATAGGCATTATTTGAGTTTGCGTGTACCATCCTCGACTGCATCATCACTTACCATCAGGTGAGTTGCAGTCAAACGCACTCAAATTTTTAATAAAAAAAAAAAAAAGGTATAAATGAAGTTAAACCGCCTTTTAGCTTTACATCAAGAGGTCGTGGGTTCGATTCCCGGCGGAGCCTAATTTTACTCGGTTTGGTTGGTGGTAGGGCATTTTTAAGCACGTCTAATTAGCGACCACACTCTTATATAAGTCTTGCCGCCAACAATTAATGTTAACAGCATAGACATGATCCGGCTTGAAGATAAGATAGCCAGTTTCCCATTGTGTTGAGGAATCTTGGTAAGCCCGTTTTCATCTTCGGCATCATTGTCACTTAACCATCAGGTGAGATGATGCCAAGGCACAGATGAGATACTAGTTACTTCAAGGGCTATATATTTTGTACAAAATGTGATTGTGTACACTGAATTGTTTTAAAATGTGTTAAAGGGATTTATAAATCTGAAATGTTTATTTATATTTAATACCAGCTGTTCGCCCATATGATACCTAAGGTGTGCGATGCACTCTTACTAAAACCAAAGTATATATATATATTAGTACTAACAGACAGTAGGGCTCTCTAGGTTCCGTCTTCAACCCCTTGTCTCCTAGGTTAATACAGATTGGTTTAAGTTTGGTTCTCGAACGTATAGAATTTCGCCGCGATTTCATTTGTTTCGCCATTTGTTTTTAGAAATGTCATTTCGCGCCCGTTGTATGAAGTGTCTGGAGTGTGCTAAAACTGACTACAAACATTTTAAAACAAAAATTTGCGAAATCTATTCAGCCGTTCTCAAGTTATGCGCTTACGAACGAAAATCATTTTATTTTTACTTATATAGAGTTATTATGGTAAGTGTTATAGTAGGTAGTCAATTAAATTAAATCATATCAATATCATGTTTTCGACTGAACCACTCTTGATTTGATGCACTGGCATTCTCCCTCATATTTATAACATAGGTATCAGCTTACAGTAAAGTTTTCCCTATCACTATCCTCTCTCTACTTCTAAGACTAATATTTCCGACCGATGGCATAGTAAAAAGAAATAATAGTAGGTAGGTTGTCTTCATACAATGGTACATCGCGCGGTTTCTATGTGTGCGCGCCAGTAGGCACGCACCATACGCACGCACACTACATTAAATAGGAAGGACATAAGACCATAGACCATACCTATTTATTGTAGTACGCGTGCGTATGGTGCATGCCTACCGGGGCGCGCACACATACAAGCCGCGCGATGTAGCATTGTATGAAGACAACCTACTATTCTTTCCTTTTACTATGCCGATGGCTCGCTGCCGATTTCTTCAAGTTCATTACCCATAATCATAAGTGTAAACAATATAAAACAGTATGAAAGAGAGACCTAATGAAGCGATTTCGTCATTAATTTCATATTGCAAGTGAACGTTTTCAAAAACATTATTGCTTTTCATACTATGACCCGCGCAGATAAACAAAAGATCTGAAAATGAAGTGCCGTTCGCATGCTACGAGTATCTACCCTACCTATAGGGTATGTAGTGTGAGCGAGATAGCATGCGAGCGGCACTCCATTTTCAGATCTATTCTATATCTGCGCGGGTTATAGCGCACGCTTGCCTTTTTTTCTCGTTAGACGACTAAGGGTCTATACCGGAGGATGGGCAGCACCGTCTTTTGAATCTGGGATTCAGTTTTCAGGTTCTTAATGTGCGAGTAGCAAGGATTTAGCTTGGATCAAAGAGGTTTTGAAGGATTTTCAGGTAAAAACACTCGAAAAGAAAACTATCTTCGCCATTGTTAAAAATCTATTTTTTTAATTATTACGTCTCATACATTGCGTTCCCTATAATGTTCAGTATTAAATCAAAGATGACCTATTTCGAACACCGTCCTTCCTCATAACGTGCTACCACGTCGTACACTGCCTGCTAGCTAACCTGCCAACCTGCCAAGCGTGCAATGACGATTACAGTAAAACCCCCCAACTCAGGGGAGGTCTATGTCCAGCAGTGAACGTCTTTTGCCTGATGTGATGATGTTCATCATCAACATCATACGCCACAGTAGGCTGATTAGTTTGATCCCAAGATTGGCGCGAGGCGGTAAGCCGCTGGATGCGGGCAGCGGAGACAGGTCGTTTCAAAATCATTAGAGGAAGCCTGTGTTCAGCCACACCCTGGACACCTTATACAACGGGCCAGAATTGAAAAAACGAATGACGGAACAAACAAAATGGCGGCGAAATCCTATACGTTCAACAACCAAACTGTAACCAATGAGCGGCAGGGAGTGTCCATACTGTATGTTTATACTAATATATTTACTTTGGTTCAGAAGTGGATGTTTTTCAGCTAATATGATGGTGATGATGACCTCAAAACTTTACGTAGAGTATACTTTTTAATGGAAGGGTAGGTGTGCAAAATGAAAAACAAAGTATTTCAACTGTACCAGTATGTAATAGGATATTAATTGTTGCAGCCATAGTTAAAATCCATTTCTGATTTAATCATTGAATGGCTAGCGTGTAGTTTAATTAAAAGATAATGTCTAGTGCCCTTTCAACGTACAATATCAATATTGCAAGTTCTGATATGATTCTGTATCCAAAGTCCAAGCTAACTGTTTTTGGTTATAACTCGTAGATAACTAGGAACTAGGTACATCGTCATGGTACAGGATATAAGTTTTATTATTGTTTTTATTACTTTTTTTTAGAGAGTTTTATCATCATTTTATCGTTATCGCATTATGGTCATTTGAATCGTATCAAATGAAACAACCACTTTTCTCATGAAATAAAAGAAATCTTCTAAGCTGGTATGATGCGAAAATTTATGTGTAAGCAATTCTTAAAAATCTTAATTCTATTGGTTAAAAATTATAAAATTGGTTTCTTGAAAGCGGTTGTAACGATTTGGAATTTTGTATTTAGGTAATGTTTTACATTCCTAATCTATCTAGATAGATGTCATTCCTGACAAAATCCATTTTAATATTAAAATCATTTTTTTAGTTTCCCGACTGCCCAGGTTTTCATACTTTGACGTGACCTTTTCTCAATTAGGTACTCTGTGGTCGGCTACGGCACACCCTAGACACTTCATACAACGGGCCAGAAATTACATTTCAAAAAAAGAATGACGGAACAAACAAAATGGCGGCGAAATCCTATACGTTCGACAACCAAACGGTAACCAATCTGGGTGACGGCGGGGTGAGGACGCAATCTAGAGAGCGGCAGGGAGTTTCCATTCTGTATGTTAGTACTAATATATATATTTTGGCTACGGCTCTCGTTGTTCTAATGCGCCAGACCATTCTGTCCTGAGTTGTTGATTATTTGAGTGGGGTAGTTAAATTTTTATGTGCACAACCTTAACATTTTCCATCGATATTAATAAATAACTGATAAACTTAATAATAGCGTCGGTGGCATAGAGGCTAGGGCCGCTACCTCCTATCCGGGAGGTCGTGGTTTAAAAGAATCCTGCCACGTACAAATGTGTTTTCGAATATCGATGACTTCATTACGTTTATCCGACGCTCTTACGGTAAAGGAAAACATCGTCAGGAAACCTGCACATGCCTGTTAAGAAACTCTGAGGTTGTGTGTAAAGTCGGCTAATCTGCACTGTGCCCGCTTGGTCGGTTAAGGCCCGATCGCCCTAATTCAGGGTAGGTTTTTGACCCACAGTGGGAACGTATATGAGCTGATATGAAGAAGTGATAGTAAGTAAGGTACTAAAAATATTAGAAAACAAAAGACTTACGACTTATTTCCATCGCCAAGGTGTTTGTAACAAATACGCCCATTTCCAAAAACTCGAGTCACTTTAATCCGCTGTTAACGAACCGCTGAATTAGTTAAATTGACTCTGCTAGAAGATTTCAGAATAACTGTCAAAATTTTCAGTTCCGCTACCGAATTATCACTACGGATACACAACACACGAGAAATTCAACAAATAAAAAGGTAATCCAATTAATAAGTATAGCATTCCATTGAGGTTGAAAGAAACCACATAAAATCACAACATACTTCCTATAATTTAATTACATAGAGTCCAAGTTAAACCGAGAGCACATATTAATACATTAAAAATCCAAACATTTCACATTACGAACATATTATTAAATTGTCCATTCAAATTTAGAAACACACTATCTTTAGGAACTTTAAAATAAGTGCTTGTACATACGCACATCCGAACGATAGCACAATCGAATCACAACTGCGGTAAGACGGTCCTCGTCGCGCTTTACAGCAAACGGTTCTCAAACTTTGTGTATATTGGCCGTACGATAATTCGTAAGTGTTTACTTAGCTGTTTCTGTATGTACTACAATATGATGCGTGAAATTATATTCTTTCATAAGATCGATATACAATAATTGACGATGATTCATGCATTTCAAGGCAAATCCCCTTTACCTATAAAATAATCTGTACAGCCAGGATGTGTATCTTTTCTTGCGTAGTTTTCACCGTCTGGCATAGTCAAGCATACAAAAGTCTAATAAACATTACGTTTACTGAGCAAAGAATAATGGTATATCAGACTGGATGATAATTTTACAAATAATCTGGGTTTGTATGGGCGGTACGGCGCGCTTGAACTCATGGCGGGCCCCTTTGACGGAGAGTTTGACGCGAGCCGTCAAAGGTGCAGCTAATTAAGCAAACGAACTTATACCTACAATTCGCCGCAGCGCCAGGGCTTTCAGTGCTGAATTGAAAGATCACTTACGAAAGAACGCCATCTCCACCAAACTAACCATGTCATTTTCATGGTAAAAAGTTTTACAATCAAATTTGGAATCATTAGACTAATATAAAGAGGCTTTTTTTTCAAAGATTTGTTATACGACTATCCAACCTGTAGCCTGAAAAACTTGATGGATTTTAGGGTGCGAGGTTTCGTTAGATTTGTCTTGTTCCTCTCTGAGTGACATAAGATAAATTTTAAGTAGTCGGGTTTAAATTTTTATTTAAATTGGTTATGTTATTTATTACAGTTATACTGCCATATAATAAAATGGAAGTCTTAATAATCTTAAGTATATTTCTATTGTGTTAGGTCAGAAATTACTTTAAAACTATGGTCCTAAATTGAAAATCTCTACCTTAAAAAATATTATTATTTTACAAATAATGCATGATTTCAGTTTTTATGTTTTAGGAGAGAAAATTAATCGTTCAGTTACGGAACCTCAGATCAACAGGCCAGTCAGAGAATGTGGCTGACTTGTTATTTTTTCGTGCTCTCAGCTCCATTGTACTCTGTAATCTACAGATTCCTCTTATTTTCAACTATTTTTCCAATTACAATACATCAGGAAGTCGTGTCGTGTCCTATAAAAGTTTATTTTAGTATTTTTTTAATTTACATTAATATGTTAGAATAGGATATGTAATATTGATTATAGTTTGATTAAATTAAGGTATGAATGTTGAGAAACGGTGTAACGCTTGTTTCTATTTATCCAATACTTTTGTTTGTAAGCTAATGCAACTGTAACGTAAATAAGCGACTAACTCATTTTAAAATTCGAACACTTAATCTATCAAACGGCTGTGTGCGGCAGTGTGTCAGCCAAGTCCGCAATAGAAAAGGTCGATACTGGCCGTAGGTTATATTACCTACATTAAACGAACCATTTCGGGCCACCTTCAACCTTCCCATAACTTTAAATCTGTTTGACTTACACACTTGCGATTTTGTGTGTCTGGCAAATATTATTTGCAGATAAATTTTGAAAACATAATTCACTTTTAAGAAACCATCGAATGGGTTTTAAGTAAAGGGGAAGAAAAATTGATGGGTTGGGTATGTTTCTTAGGAAAATTGAAGCTAATTGTTTAGACTGATAAGTAGAAATTCCAGTTCATGGGTCCAACACTAATATTTTTACATCCTGTATAGTCTCTAATTATTTACTCGGATCATCGTTAATCCACAATAGTTTTGCCCAAATATAGGTCTCTGAATTCGTTTAATCTGTCTTATTCTATACTTTTCACTTCAGCGTAATATTATTTTATAGGTACCTATTTGTCGGCGAAAATAAAGGATGTTCTCGACCCTCGCGACCTCGTAGTCTTGATTTTATTGTTATCTGCAGACACACTGGCGCCGCATCTCATATTTTTGTTGAAAGATAGCTATGAATTACTAGAAATTAGGTACTGGAATTTCATTTTAAGGTTTCTATACCCAAAATGGAAGAACCCTTATAGGTTCACTTGGTTGTCCGTCTGTTTGTCTGTCTGTCAAGATCCTTTTTCTCAGGAATACGTAGATATCTCTAACTTAAATTGACATCAAATACTTGGATTTACTGTCTTATGGAGCTGTAAAAAAATCAAGCTTGTAAGTCAATGCAATCAAAGATTACGTCTATATTT
This sequence comes from Coleophora flavipennella, assembly GCA_947284805.1. Lineage (NCBI taxonomy): Eukaryota > Metazoa > Arthropoda > Insecta > Lepidoptera > Coleophoridae > Coleophora > Coleophora flavipennella. The sequence continues at coordinate 6,950,698 of OX369254.1, read as the reverse complement.
ATGCCGCAAATTTTGACACTCGCAAGTAAATCCTAAAGGGTCTTCCCGGTGACCTAGAATCATGAAATTTATGCAAGAAGCAAGGTCTTACAGCACATGTATAGGAAAAAAACAGGAAATCATTAATTTGTAGTTTCATCACAAAAATATTTTTTTTTGCGATAACAAATTTACATAATGCTGTTAAAAAATATACTGTGACGTATATCGATGTATGGAAGAACATTTTTTCAAAGCACAAAGTTTTTTATATGCCTCAGTCAAACTTATTTATATGCCGGTTATTCGTCTAAGAAGTCATAAACTTTCCCCACTACTGTGGCACGATTCTCTTTCCAAACTCTTAAGGGTTAGGCCATCGGTCATACTTAACACACGTCCGGGTTGGTGGAGGTTGTAGGGCTAACCCTACTATTAGAAGTTTATCAAGCAGACTTTGACATGGCTTAACGACTGACATCTTGTGATAGCAACCAGCATCAAACTGCTTAAAGTACCACGGAAACGTTCTAGGAAAATGCCACTAACAGTCAAATCCAAATAAACAGTAAAATAATGAAACAAACTTTATTTTTTTCCCTTCAGACTTTAGGACAGTTGCAGAATTTATGGAAAATATCCTACTAACATGTGTTTTAGCAATACTTATCAACCTTTTGTAGTATGCAAAAACAACACTGTTATATCATAGGCGTCTAAAGTACTTCTTTATTTTAAATCCAGGCTCCACTACATGTCAGAACACTATACTTGTTAATTTATCACTCCATTGTGCGCGGGAGTTGCGAAACTAGACCAGTCTCGTACACTCGTACATGAATCTGATAGCTCCTGAACCAGATATCGTGTCGCAATCGCGGTGTGAGAGAGTTAACTATATCGTACGAAACGACTACTGTTTGTCAATATTATGATGTCTCTAAGCCTTTTTAGCGTTCCGTACCACTTAATCAGACCCAATTACTTACAAGGAGGGTACCCAACTGTCCGACTCCGATTTATTTTAATGTATGTTATAGAGTAGTCTAAAATAACGGACACGTATTTTTTTTTAGCTGTCCGAACTCAACTTGTTAGGAGAAAATGGCCTTCAAAGTACTGAAAATTAACCAAACCTTCTAATTCCTGAGAAGAGATTTGTTAAAAAAAATGATAATTAATTACTGGTTTCGTTTTATGTTGGAGAACATGAATAAAGAATGGGGACGTGTTTAGTCATTTCACCACAAACTCATTTTTTTATATAATTGTTTTTATATACAAACTCATTTTTTATAATAAAAAAAAATATATAAAAAATGAATGTGGTGAAATGACAAAACACGTCCCCATTCTTTATTCATGTTCTCCAACATATAACGAAACCAGTAATTAATTATCAATTTTTTTGAAAAAATCTCTTCTCAAAAATTAGAAGGTTTGGTCAATTTTCAGTACTTTAAAGGCTATTTTCTCTAACAGGTTCAGTTTGGGCAGCTAAAAAAATACGTGTTCGTTATTTTAGACTACTCTATAACATATATCAAAATAAATTAAATCGGAGTCGGACAGTTGGGTACCCTTCCTAGTTAGCCTACGTTATCGGTCTGTACTTCCGTCTGTCTATCTGTCTATCTGTGTTATCAATACCTACGTGTGTAAATTCAAAATTAATGATTTCATTGAAGCAACGTGCGACAAAATGCTCGCGTGAGACGTGCGCGGGTGAGAAAAATAACTTAACAAGAGCCAAAAACCAACTTTCTTAAGCAAATACATGCTTGTAATCTTGAATTAAAACACACAGTCAAATTACAAAGATTTTTTCGACTTCCCGTACAAAGTTATGTAATCAGCTGGTCAATTTGTTTGAGAATTTTATTTTGTAAATTTGCGCAAGGTCAGCTTTGTATTTATTAGTTTTTACTCAGATGTCGCCAACGTACATCCCATAATAACCAAATTTAAAATTTAAAATAACCCCTGACATAAAATCCTCTAAAAAGTAGATAATAATAACCCGATTTTAAAGTAAGATTCGTCGTGTAAGGGGACCGCTAAGTTGTTAATTATTAGTAATTAAATGTAGTAAAGTTATTAGTTGTAGCTGTTTTTTATTACTTAGCATTTTAGCATATTAGCATTTTATTTACTTAGCGGTCCCCCTACGCGACGACTCTTAGTTCAAAATATAACTACTTGTATTATAATTAAACTTAAACGGCCGAAAGTTTTTATTATCTACTTTTTAGAGGGTTTTTTGTCGGGGTTTTTTTTAATTTAAGTTTTATTTCATGTTTTTTAATTTTACGTATCCCAAACACGATACCTATGCTGTAAGTGGTAAGGAGTTGGATATCCTGCTGATACCAGGAGGTGCTGCAACATCAGGTTAAGGAAAGCATGTTCTATCTAAAACCTATTCATTAAGACAATTCCAATGAGCCCAAACAGGATTTATCTGCTGTAAGTTGATGAGGAATTGGGTATCTTGCAGATTCCAGGAGATGCTACAGCATCCTCTTAATCATTGAGACTATTCCAATGAGCCAAAGCGCGATATATTATGCATCTATAGTTTTTTTATCCACAATTGGTAAACCCTTGACATCATCTCACCTGATGGTAAGTGACGATGATGCCGAAAATGGAAGCGGATTTACCAAGATTCCCCAACGCAATGGAGCTGGCTATCTTATCTACAAGCCGGAACACATCAATGCTATTAACTTTGATGCATGGCGGCAAGACTTAGATAAGATAGTGTTAGCTAGGCAGGCGGGCTTAAAAAATGCCCCTAAAACCGAGTCATACAAAGTTAGAATCCGCCGGGAATCGAAACCGCGACCTCCTGATGTGAAGCTAATGGACGTTGCCGTTACGCCACGGAGGCGGTTATAGCTTATTATGCAGAGGTTCGTGCCATTTTCGTTTCGCTACAGCAAGCTACCAAATCTTTGAATATGATTTTCAAATAATTACTAAGATACACTGTTTTGGTAGTTTTAAGGGTTTTGTACACCCAACGGTATTACCACATCTTGGACACTTCATACAACGGGCCAGATATGACATTTCAAAAAAGGAATGACGGAACAAACAAAATGGCGGCGAAATCCCATACGTTCGACACCCAAACTGTAACAAATCTGCATCAATCTGGGTACCGAGGGGATGAGGACGGAATATAAAGAGCGGCAAGGAGTGTCCATACTACATGTTAGTACTAATATGTATATATACTTTGCTATCACTTTTATCAATTTATCAATTTTAGTCGCCTCCGTAGCTCAGAGGCAAAGTTCACTGGCTTTACACAGGAGGTCGCGGGTTCTATTCCCGGCGGGGTCAATTTGTAAGACTCGGTTTGGTTGGTGGTAGGGCATTTTCTAAGCCCGCCTGGCTAGCTACCACCATCTTATCTAAGTCTTGCCGCCAAATATCAATGTTGATATCATTGGTGTGTTCCGGCATGAAGATAAGATAGCCAGTTCCCCATTGCGTTGGGGAATCTTGGTAGGCCCGCTTCCATCTTCGGCAACATCGTCACTTACCACCAGGTGAGATGTTGTCAAGGGTTTACCAATAGTGCATAAAAAAAAATAAAAAAAATCACGAAGCCTCCGCTGTCTGTCTGTCTGTCCTACTGTCAGCGAGCTGTATTTCATGAACCGTAATAGGTAGACAGTTGAAATTTTCACATAATGTGTATATCTGTTGCCGTTATAACAAAAAATAATAAAAAAATTAAAAAGTGAAAAAAGGTCTCCATACAAAAAACGTGTTTTTTTTGTAGGTCTTTAGAAGTATATTTGATTTAGCTCTATCGTAAAAACGGTAATACATACAAGCGTGAAACTTGCTCAAGTAAAACAACAAACAATAAAATTGGCCGAATGAGAGTCGTACTCCCGCTAAGGAGTCCGAACTGAATTGGACTCACGGTATGAGGATTCCGTACCACCACACCTCTCCACACAACTATGACAATGATACCTATTCACATGACAAACAAAAGACACAAAAGCGAGCAACAGAAAAGTACTACTAGCGCTATCTAGTGGTGTTTTAGTGAACTATTTTCCGCAAGTGAAGTTATTATAATATAATAACTTCACTTGCGGATAATATAATAACTTCACTTGCTTCACTCAATATTATTGAGTTTACCACTTTATTTTTAATTGATAGTATTCTTATAGGTTTTTATGTAATCTAAAAGCAATGAACTATGTTTTGTAATTATTTTTTTTTAAATTTTAGGCTCAATAATTTCGGATTTTTGTTTTCAGTATGGTCAATTTTCGTCTTCTTTGGTGAATAAAATCAAAACTATTTATTTTTCAGTAATAACCAAAATATATTTAAGATCCTCATACCGAGCCCTTTCATTTGATATGTAACACAGTAAGGTATGCAAAACTTTTTTTAAAATTTCCTATTTTTTCCCCCGAAAGAGACCATTACAACGAACCCTGCCCCTTCCTCCAGAACCTACTACTTTCTTGTGTCCGCATCGGCGTAGTTGGAGGGTGCGCCCGACGCCGCATCTTTATTTACAGCAATATCGTAATACTGATCATCCATGATTGTCGGGATCGTTCTCGTTTCTTTCGCGCGGGGCACATATCCAGTACCTTTAGTGCCATGTGATCAGGAGGTCGTAGCATGACGTGGCCGTACCATCTTAGACGGTTCTCTACCAGTTTTTCGGTTATAGGTTTTACTGTGAAGCTGCCGCGTTTGAAGATATTTCGTATGTGATCTAGCAAAGTCAAGCCTACGACCTAACGCAGCATCCTCATTTCTGCTGTATTTCTTTGGTCCTCTTGTTGTTTTTTGAGTTTTTAATAATTATTCATCATATCAGCTCATATACGTCCCCACCGGGGGGCTCGAGCCTACCTTGAATTAGGGCAATCAGGCCTTAGTCGACCAAGAGGGCCTACTGTGGGTTGGTCGACTTCACACACAACCTTCGAGTTTCTTCGCAGGCGTGTGGAGGTTTCCTCACGATGTTGTCCTTCGCCGTTAAAGCAATCGGTAAGTATAAGCACGTAAGTTTTAAAAACTCATTGGTACATTGGCCGTCCAGATTTGAAACCGGTACTTCTGGTTAGAAGGACCGAGTCGTTACCGGTTGAGCCACCGACGCTTTTTTTAATAATTGTAATAATATTTGTAATAATTATTATTGACAAGAAAATGAAAATCATAAGAAATCAACTGTAGATCGAACATGATGTCACTTTGTCACAGAGCACAAAACTCGAACTACAAGGGTATATAGAACATGAAAAACAAATTTCAAATGTCAACCATAAATATTAGGTTTTATTTTATTTTAATTTAATCTTTTGTTAAAACGCTCACAAAACACATAATTATTTTCAAATGATCTTAAATCTATACACACGGTATGTAAATAGTTGTAAAAATGTTGATATAAATTTAAAATCACCTTAACATTGGAACTGTAAAAACATACAATTTAAGAATAAAAGAATCGAATAACAATACTTTCAGGATTCGGGGAGAGGTGGGAAGGAATCTGGAAGAAAGGTGCCACAGGTCAACAAAGTAAATGAGTAGGTTAACCTACCTGTACTGCATTTAAATAAACTAAGCTAATTCCACTTGATAATTTGTAATTATCCTATTAAAAATAAACTAACCTAAACTTTTTTAAATTTGTATACCTAAATAGTCCGTGAGCAATAGCAAATGTTCACGCAAATCGCGCATTTTTCAATTACCTAATTAAGTAGTCTTCATTTTTTTATTATTATGTATTTGAGAACTTTACTGCCCCAACGGAAATCTTTTGAATGTTCATCTTAGCTATGTGCCCTGCCCACTGCCGCTTCAGTTCAGCGATTAGTAAAGTTCTCGAGTGGTGATCACGCACCGGAAAACGTAGCATAGGCAGGCCTCCCACGCGGTGGCCCGAGGACCTGGTAAAGATCGCGGAAAGCCGCTGGATGCGGACAGCGCAGAACCGGTCGTCGTGGAAATACTTGGGGGAGGCCTTTGTTTTTCGGCTGATATGATGATGTATTTGAGTGCGTTTGGCTGCACTTCACCTGATGGTAAGTGCCGATACAGCCGAGGACGTTACACGCAAGCTCCCATAGTGCCTATTCACTCTCATCTCAGAGATTCCTAAATTATACGAATCGGGGAAACAGACACCGACAGGGAATTCAGCTCTTATTATTTTTATAAACACCGCCTGTCAGTGATAAGGCTACAACCCCACATCCCGACTGTTGGGTCACATTCCCACAGGCTTAATTTTATCGCGAGCTTCAGCGCCAGGAAAAATTACGTAAGGATATAGTTATGGTGTGACTTTGGGTCACTAGGTGGGGTTTGGCCAAAGATTCACCTGCATAAATAAAAAAGGTACTTACATAGTCGTCTCGAGTAGGGCGTCGGCCGCAGCTGTCTGCCGACCTGTATGGAGGCTAGGAGTTGCTCCCGAGGAGTCACTTCGCGTCGTAGAGGTGGTAGTTTTCTTTCTGATGCCTGGTGATAAAAAAAACATTTTATACTGAACATAACAGAGGAAAAACTTACAAGAGAAGTAGTAAAAATCCTCGAATATATACAAGGTGTAAAAAGACTCCCGGAAGCCACGTAGTACCCACCAATGAAGCTGAAGAATCTTTCCAAGGAAGACATAGGGTAAAATACTAGTGATTGGACGGCTAAGCGGATTTTGCTCAATTTCGTTTATTTTAAAAAAACTTTAAACTTCTCAAACAAATAGAACTATGTTACAAGATAGCTGATGAATGATTCTTACCATTATATATTATTTTAGATTAATAGATTGCGCGTGTTAATTAAAATAAAATAATTTGAAAAAAAATGTGAAAATCACAGTCATTGGACAGCATTTCCAGTTATTGGACACAAATTTGACAGTGATTGGACAGCGTACCTGAACACACTAATTAGCCTAAATCAACCATTTTAAGTCTAGATAGGGATATATTTGAACATAAACATTAATAGCAATGAGATGGTGTACCTAAGGGATTTGTGAATTAAAGTAAAATGACAATGGAAAATATTTTAATAAATGGTACCTTATCCAAAATTATATTCTCTCATGAAACAATCAAAGTTACTATACTAGAATTTACTACCTAACTTACAAAACTATTTTTTCTTTGACACCAAATACTCATTGAACAAAAAATTCGCAATCTCTTCACTGTTTCCTTCATCAACCATGTCATCGTCACTTATGTTTGGTTCAAAATACTGGTTCTCTTCATATTCTTCAATTTCCTCTTTATAGCAAGAATGACATACATATAAATCAATGGTTATATCTTGTGGAACGTGAACTCTGTGTTTCGCTGGGACACATTTTACATGAAATATGTCTGAACACATGTCACACACAACTCGATTGTGTGTTTTTGTTGCCTTTAAACAAATTTTACATGTATTTGTAGTGCTACTTGCAATTTTCTTTTTAGTTTTTTTGCTTTTTTCTTTGTTTTCTTTAGTTTCTTGTCTCAGTTTTTTTCTCTGTTCTTTTTTTAGTGTCTCTGTTTCTTTTTTTTTCATTTGTTCTTTATACATAGCCTTGTATTTAGCTGACGTAATAGCGAACGGCATTCTTTTGACGTCCCGTTTACCTTTTCTTTCCGGTGTTTTAGGTAACGTAAGGTAGGTACCAAGGTCTGAGTTGCGTACTTTAAAAGCCGGACTTATTTCAGACAATTGTGATAGAGTCTGCCATGCATGTTGATCTCGGTCAGCTGATATAACCTGGCTTGGTTCCTTTATTGGCGTCTTTTGCAGGATTTGGTGAAATTCGTTTGTGGGCCATATCGTTTTTAACTCTCCTGTTACAGGGCATAGGCTGAATTCTTCCAAATGCTCATTTTTTTCGGGTTCACTAGTAAACGAAGGATTTTTAAAGAGCCCTGTAATAGGGCACAGTCTTGAATTAGAGTCAGATTGCCTCGGTATTGTAATGTCTTCAAGAATTTGTATCCCTGACGTTGGGCAAGCCTGCTGAGTAGTCTCTTCCATTGGCAGAAGAGCAGATTCTGTGAAACTATTGCAGTCTTCAAAGGGCGAAATTTCATTGTAGTTCTGGAGAATTGTTGGAGATAATGTTATATCTGTATCACTGTCATGTGCAATGCCTGGCAATTTGGGAGCCAAGCCTTCGACAGCAAGATGTGTTTTCTTAATTGGTGATGTTGATATTTGCACTTCAGAGTTTGAGTTTTTCATAGTCCACTTCCGGTCCGTTTGTTTCGGAAGAGCAGTTTTTAGTGAACCAAAACTCTGATATATTTTGTGTAGTATCCGAAAATTTTCATCGATATGTTCAGTATTTTCACACTCTTGCAATTCTGAAGCTTTGCTGGGCCCAACCAATTCCAAAAATTTGGAAAATGTAATGGTCTTGTCGTATAAGACATTAATGCCATCAACAGCTCGCTCTTTTATTGGGACACACTTAGTAAAATCAACCGCATCAGGATCAAAAGGAACCAAGCCACATGCCTTAATACTCAAAAATAAAATCGTGTTTATTTAAATGTATTAAATAAAAACCTCTGTTAGTGGAACAACTATGAATCCATTTTGCAGTGTCTGTGGCTTAATCGACTTTTGAAGGGCTGCATCAAGGACTTGGGCAAAGTTTGCTTTTGTAATAGCTTGGCCTGGATTATTGTTCAGGTATTCTCTAGTAGCTGCTTTCCAAGCTGCTTTCACTGGTCGAAACACGGCTACATCTGCTGGCTGTAAGATTCGGGTGGCATTGGGGTACAACGCGATCAGTTCTATTTGTAGCTCGGAACATAGTTTGCTGACCTCATAAGTCAAGTGTGTTTTATGACCATCAAGGAAATATATTACGGGCAGAGTTATTCCTTCCTTAATTAGGTATGGATGGAAGACGTTACCAATGTATTCAAAGAATAATTCTGTTGTCATCCATCCGTTTTCACTCCTGCCTACACCCCAATCCGAAGGCACAGATTCTATCACTTTTTGAGGAATCCTCTGGTACTTATAGACGACCATTGGAGGACAACTTTGGCCTGACGCTGAAAACGTAAACATAACTGTGATGTTCTCTTTAGAAGAACTGTTTTCAACGCAATAAACGTTTTTCTGGCCTTTCACTGCCAAAACTTTTCCTGTTTTGGGACATAGCTGGAAACCACTCTCGTCACCATTAAATACGCGTCTTGGATCGTCAAAAACTTGTACTAAACTTCTTTCTTCAAAATACTTACGAATTTCAGCAAACCAATTGCGAATATCTACTTCTGTGACACAGGCACTAGAGAACGTAACACCTTCACTCGTCCTTGTGCCGATGGATGGATGCCGTTTTAGAAATCCCCTAACCCAACCTTCTCCAGGATAATTATTAATGAATGGGTTCGGTCGTGGATGATCGTTTAAAAATCTTTGTACACTGGATTGGAGGTCTTCTTTTTTGAGTGGAAAGCCTTTTTTTGATAATTGTTTGATCCAGTTTTCGAGGCAAGTTTCCTCTTCGACAGTTAGGTAAGGCAATGGTCCCAAGGTAACCTTTTTTTCAGGATATTTCTTTCTATAATGCAAAGTTGACTTCGGAACGCCATACATGTCTGCAGCTTCTCGTATTGGTGTACCATTTTGAACTTCGACCAGGGCTTTCTCTAAGTCAGTAGGATTGTAAGGGGTAACTGTCTTTTTCGGCATGTTGTTGCTATCTGTAACAAAAGACTAATTAAATAAATTGCCTGTTTTAGCTAGCAATTCTTATTTTAGAGTTGATATAGGATATAGGAGTTAATTAAAGAAGAGTTATTTTAAAGTTAAAATATATTCTTAAATGTGTCCATTTTCAAACTATTGACGACTTGGTGTCAAATAGGCAGGCCTTTTTCACCAAAATCAAAGGTTAGATACCCAACAGGATACTAAAAAGGAAGCTATTAAACAAATTTAAACATCATGTCCAATCACTGGTTTTGTATGAAAATTATAGTGATTGGACGGCGTCCAATAACTGTAAAGAAAGCTACAAAATAGGTAAAAAAAATATATGCCAATAATTAACCCTCAATAAATACGAATAAAGCATAAAATTGAAAAAAATACTTTTTGTAAAAATCCAATGATTGGACGAGGTGTCCAATCACTAGTTGGGGAACAAAAAATATTACAATTATTGGACACGCTGTAACATAACCTCTAATTAAAATTCACATCGATTAGTCATCTTATTAACGAGTATAACATCTTACCTTTACATAGCCCTAATGCAGCACTTTCTAAGTATTCCGGAACACCTTTTTTTCTCTCGATTTGTTAACTTAATCCTTAAGAAAATGAATATTTTTTCGGAGAAAATTTTAACAAAACACATTCACCACAGTTTAAAAAATATTGTGCTCCTTACGCCATCTGTTGGTATAACTGCCTACTTAAATAAAACTCGGAAAGAGCGAGAGAATTGAAATGGCTGGTCGACTCATTCGAATAACGCACGCAGTTCTTAGGAAATTGAATTTAAATCAAGGTGTCCGATCGCTAGTCGTGTCCGATCGCTAGTACGTTACCCTACTGAATTCTCAAAAATAATATTGGAGTTTCCACATAAAGTTAGGTCATCGGCTGATCATGTGGCGTAGGGGTAGATCTTAATTTAATTTTTGAAACTCCTGTTTGGGTTTCCGGGAGTGGTTTTTAAAACTTGTATGCAAGTATCGTCATATCAGCCGTAAGACGTCCACTACTGGACAAAACCTTGCCGGACGATTGCCACAACGACTGGTCCTGTGCTGCTCGCATCCGCGTCTTCGCGTAATCATCATCATATCAGCCGAAGGAAGTCCACTGCTGGACATAGGCCTCCCCCAAGGATTTCCACGACGACGGGTACTGCGATTCCCGCATCCATCGGTTTCCCGCGACCTTCACCAGGTCATCGGTCCACCGAGTAGGAGGGCTGCCAACGCTACGATTTCGCTTAATATAAACTAGTTAATAATGCAAGTATAGTTAGTTACAAATAAATACCATGGCCACATTCCACTTAAAACTTTACAATAAGGATTTTTACTAGCTCAACACTTTTTAAAGATCTGTTGTAAAAACAACCAGCCTCCTTTAGCATGAGAAAAAGACCAGGCCTTAGACGGGTCTCTCCAAACATCCACCATGTCCTTGTTATATCCTTTTAAGGTTTGTTATTACCAAATGACCGTCTCAAGTGGAATGTGGACTATACTTAAATAATGAGTGGAATCATTTATTACAAGCTTTTATTGAACTTGCAATGTTTGTATGTATGTAAGTTTGCAAGTTAAATTTGATCCACTACCCGGTTTTGGATTGAGCTAAAATTTTGCTTTACACGCTTAGTTAGGATTTTTTGTGCAAACCCCATGATATGGTATTAAAAGAAAGAATTTGCTGAGAAGTTTACAAAATAATTAAAATTATTTTCAAAAAAAGCTGCTTTTATCTAAAAGTTATAAACTTAATATTTATTGAAATGAACTTATTAATTCATAATAACATGGTAGTTAGTGTGATTCAAATCTTGCGATCGATTTTAGAGCGACTACCAGGGCCCTGAGTTAACTGAAATTCGGTATCATCCCGCATTTCCGATGACAATAGATCCCTTTGGTATTTTGATGTTGATCTGATGATGAAAGCAGGCGGAAAAGTGATCCCAAGATCGTCTATTGTTTTTAATCGAATCGTAGCAAATACGCTACCTACCTACTTCCCATGTCTTTTTCAAAGGGTAAAAACGGGACCCTGTACTAAGCCTCCGCTGTCCGTCTGTCTTTCACGAACCGTGATAGCTAGACAGCTGAAATTTTCACAGATGATGTATTTCTGTTACCGCTATAACAACAAATACTAAAAGTTTATAAAAAAAATATAAAAAAATATGGGGGGTCAGCATACAAAAAGCGTGTTTTTTTTAACAAAGAAACTAACGCCATCTAGTATGATGGTTTTTTAAACATGAAACTAGCGTCATCTTGTATGATGGTGCGTAAACCTCTATGTGTGCGTTTCTGACTCGCACTTGGCCGGCTTTTCGAATAACCCGCTATTTCGTTAGATGTCACTTTTGAAGCTGTCATTTTATGACATTTGACAAGTAGAAACTACGCCATTAATAAAAATGGAATGATACACGCTTCAACAATGCATTGAAATTATTAAAATTCACTATAAAAATGGTGAAAATTTGGCAGAGACGGTTCGTAAAACTCGAACATTTTTGGGTCGTCGTAAAGCACCTTGTCGGACCGCAATACAAAAATTTGTGGAAAAATTCGAGCTGTTGGGACAAGTTAGTGATGTGAAGAATAAAACCCGTGCACGTCGCTCAAGAACAGCCGAGTATATTGCTGCTGTAGCCGAAACTGTTGAAGAAAACCCAGGTTTGTCCATTCCTCGTCGTTCTTTGGAATTAGGCATTCCACAAACGTCATTACACCATATTTTGCATAAAGATTTGGGTCTTAAGGCTTATAAAGTTCAGTTAACACAAGAACTCAAGCCGGCCTATCATCAACAACGTCGTGTCTTTGCTGATTGGGTCGTTGAAATGCATGAAAATGATCCGGAATTCCATCGAAAAATCATCTTGAGTGATTAAGCCCATTTCCACCTCGGTGGCTCCGTCAACAAGCAAAATTGTCGCATCTGGGGCTCGGAAAACCCAAGAGTTATTGTTGAAAAGCCTCTTTAACCTCAACGTATGACTGCTTGGTGCGGTTTATGGTCCAGCGGAGTCATTGGACCTTACTTTTCGAAAATGAGGCTGGAGCAACAGTTACGGTGAATGGATTGCGCTATCGAGAGATGATTAATGATTTTTTATGGCCGGAATCGGATGGTATTGATCTGGACAACGTTTACTTTCAAAAGACGGCGGTATGCGCTACACAAGCAACGAAACCATTGATCTTTTGCGGGAAAAGTTTCCGAACCGTGTTATCTCTCGCACCTCTTCGATCACAATTGGCCCCCGAGATCTTTTGGTTTAACACCTTGCGACTTCTTCCTTTGGGGCCACGTGAAAGAGAAGGTCTACGCCAACAGCCCAGCGTCGATTCAAGACCTCAAATATGGAATTCGTGAGGCTATCGAGAACATAGAGCAGCCACTTTGCGATTTGGTTATGGAAAATTTCATGAAAAGGATATGGTCCTGTAAGCGTGGTCGTGGTGGTCATTTGCCTGATGTTATTTTCCACTATTAACGAAACTCATCTTTATAATGAAATAAACATCCGATCTTTTATATTAAAAATGGAATTTTTATTTGAATATCAAAATAACACCTCTTATTGGAAAACCCTATATTTTTAAGTTTTTTTTATAACTTACTAGCTGTTTCCCGTGGTTTCACCCGCGTGGACAACGTTTCTATGACTTTTCGAGGGTGCGCAGTGCGTGGTAAAAAGTAGCCTATGTCTGAATCCAGGTCCTAATCTGTCTACCTACCAAATTTCAGCCAAATCCGTTCATTAGTTTTTGCGGGAAAGCGTAACAGACAGACAGAGTTACTTTCACATTTATAATATTAGTAGGGAGGGATTACCCATACCTACCCGTTTTTCTTCGAATTTTCATAGAAATCAATCATTCCGATTAGTCAACTTTGTATGGAGTATTTTTTTTGCTATTCCAGTATGTGTTTCTTGGGGAAAGTTGTTCAGTTTCATGAGTAGAGCGTTAACCCTTAACGGCTTACTCGGTGTTAAAAATACCCTATAATATCGCTGCGCACTGCATGGGCACAGTATTACAATATAGCGGCTTACAGTAGTGCAATGAATGTACTTACGTAGAGCAACGGAAGGGTACTTGCGGGGCAGCGGGCGGCGGGCCACAGCCTGGCAAACTCCGCGAGTACAGGCTAGTATGGGCTAGTAAATACGCCGGTGGCGCATCGTGCGACATCAAAGGCGTTGCGCTACTGTAAGCCATATTGTAATACTGTGCTACAGTTTAATAAGCTACTGCCTACGCCGGTGGCGGCATCGTGCGCCATCAGGGGTTGCGCTACTGTAGGCCATATCGTAATACAGTGGCAAGGGCATAAAATTTTCTAAAGTTGTGCGAAACGAAACTTACCTTTCTAAGAGGAGGTCTACTTCTAATAAATTCGAGAATCATTGCGTGAGCGTCTTTCTTTACACTGAAAACAAAAGACAACACAAATTAGTTTTAGTTTACGTTGCAATTCTGGGAGTTCTACGATTTTTTTTTAATTTAGACAGCATTGGGTGAACAGTATTCACACATTCACCAAGTATTCACATTTATTCAAGTTTTCCTTGTACATTTATATAGAGAGAGGTGATCCAGACACGATATATTTTTTTTTAATATTTTTCACCAAGGTCTCTCAGAGTTGCTAAACTTAAGTGGCAGTAAACGGGGCACATAGCTCGTAGAACGGAGGGAGGTTGGGGTAGTAAAGTTCTCGAGTGACGACCGCGCACCGGAAAACTAAGCGTAGGCAGGCCTCCCACGCGATGCGACCGATGATCTGGTGGAGGTCGCGGGAAGCCGTTGGCGCAGAACCGGTTGTCGTGGAAATCCTTGGGGGAGGCCTATGTCCAGCAGTGGACGTCCTTCGGCGGATATGATGATGATGATGAAATATTTTTTTAAATCAAAATAAAGTAAGGAAAACTACAGAATGCAGTCATAAGGTTCTAACCTGCACCTGGCTACAAATGTGTCGGTGATCACAACATTCGGCTGATCCTAGCGAACTAGGTAGACTGCTCAAAACAAAGAGCATTATCTTTGGCGCCAAAAAATTTACAATTCAATGTATGTTTTCTTCTGAGCAGCCTACGGAATCCCTGAGGATCTAGAGAATGTTGTGCTCTTCGATCCATTTGTAGCCAGCGACCTAACCTATTGACTACACTCTGTAGTTTACTTACTTCGTATCAGCTCATATACGTCCCCACCGAGGGGCTCGAGACTACCCTGAATTAGTCACCACGCGGGCCCAGTTCGGGTTGGTCGACTTCGCATACAACCTTCGAGTTTCTTCGCAGGCGTGTGCAGGTATCCTCACGATGTTTTCCTTCACCGTTAAAGCAATCGATTAGTATATGTACGAAAGTTTCGAAGAACTCATTGGTTTACTTACTTATTCTGATTTAAAAAAATCGTAGCTGTTTAGTCCACCTCTCTGTATAAAAATGTACTGACAAAATCTTAGGTGGGCGGTTAATTGTGCCGGTGAGTGTTCTCTTACAGGTGTTACAAAATCGGCGTAGAAGCCATTACCTGGTGCTTCTTCTTCTCATATTGTTCCCAAGAGAACCCTACTCAATTATAAAAAAATGCTCTTTATACCAAATCGCGTGAACAACTGATCTATTTGTAATTGTATTATTAGATTCTAATAAAGTTTCGCGAATGAACTAGGTCTTTTGGAAATGTTGTTCAGTTGAATATTTAAGATAAGAAAGCGACCCAGTTAACCCTATACCAATTTTGTTACACCTGTAAATGTTTAATTTTCGACTGCATCATGACTTCTATTTACTATATAGATATACATACATCATATGCTTTAGCCGCTACCTCCAGTCCGGGAGGTCGTGGTTCGAATTTCAATTTCATATGTACGTTTATCCGATGAAGGAAAACATCGTGAGGAAACCTGTACACGCCTGCGAAGAAACTCGAAGGTTGTGTGTAAAATCGACCAACCCGCACTCGGCCGAGTGGTCGACTTAGGCCCGATCGCCCATATTCAGGGTAGGCTTGAGCCCCTCGGTGGGGACGTATATGAGTTGATATTATGATGATACTATTGATACTTCAAAATCAAAACGCTTTTAAAACAATGCTAAAACGAACCTTTGAGGTATTATCGCTCCGTCAACTTTCCGTAGCGTATACCTTCTCGATCTTATGTCGTCCATGAGTATTTCGTATGGAGTGAGCTCGTATTCTATAGGTGTCCTTGAGTAGTTCACTTTCTTTAACTTGACTCCCATCCGGAGTTCGCCAATCACTTGCATCCAAAACCGCGCCTGCGAAAAACAAAAGAGCAATGAGCGATGAAGCCGTTTGGAGCAATATTGATATAAAAATAGCAACAGGCGTTTCAAATCTCGTGAACGTACCTACAACAACAATGATAAGAGCATGTATGACAGAAATTTAAAATTTTACTTTATTCAAACTAAGAAATACATGCAATATAAGAAGGTACTTAGGTAAATCAAATATGAATATGTACGTAGTTTAGCGATTTTTAACAACAAACAAACTACGTTAATTGTAGTCAACATACTTGTAGAGCTCTCCATATCCTTCGGTTTGACTAAAATTGAGAAATTTTATGCTGTATTACACATCGGTAATCAAGTTCTGAGTAAAATAGGAATAGGAAGTTTAGACTGCATGTAAGTACGTAGTAAGTACGGGATCATAGAACTCAATTTTCATTTGTATTATTGGAACATCTTTTACAGCTTGTTTTAGCGTTTCAGGGATCTATGATTAAGTTTTGAAGAGGCCCAGTTTGTGCCGGAAGTCGGGACAAGATACGCATAAGCATTGTAGCAGATCTTCTCGCTATCATTCCGCCCTCTCGCGAGAAAGGTACCTCAGAAGAGACACCTTCGCGACCAGGCACCTAGCAGACGAATTTAGTACCTTTTCAATGTGGCTCATCCAATCAGAAAAGTAAAACATCTCCTGATGAGAAGAAAAATTGTTTGCAGTTTTCAAGTCCCTCGTGCCACCTACACGTCGCGAGGAAAGTGCTAACTCTAACTCCTCGCCGACCAGCACTCGGAGGAGGCAAGGCTTATTTTGACTGACTCGGTGGCTCAGTGGTTAATGCCCTTGACTACTGATCCGAGAGTTGTGGGTTCGATCCCCACCCAGGGCAAGCATTTGTGTGATGAGCAGATTTGTTTGCTCTGTGTCTGGGTGTTAAATATCTATATATGTATGTATTTAAACGTATATAAGTATGTATATCAGTCTCTGGTAACTCATAACACAGGGAATCCTACTTTGGGGCCAGATGACCATGTGTGATTTGTCTGAGAATATTAAATATTATTATTATTCGTCAGTTAAAAACTCACCCAATCAGAAAATTGTAGCGTGTCTAGATGGGTGGCAGAGTCATCGGCAGCGCCCAAGTCTCTCGCGCCACCGACCCTTACTCTCGCGAGGAAGGTACCAAGTTCCAGCGCCTCGGCGACCAGCGCCCGGCAGACGGCTCGGTAGTGCGCGGCCGCAGCGTCGCGTGCGCAGCGCCCGCCGCCGCCGCAATGCCACACACAGCGCTGTAATAGGAAAAGATGTCAGGTTAGCTATAGAAGAAAAGTCAACGTTCACCCCGAACTGGACCTCGCACGTAGAAATAGACCAGCTGATTGACCATATTTGAGTATTCGTGTATGGAGAACTATTTTTTATAATTAATAGTATTGTTCAGTATTTTTTATCCCCTCATTTATTGTTGCTTTTCAGAAAAAATAGACCATTATGAGAAACTTATTTGAAGGATTTTAATCATAAACGCCAGCTATATTTCTATATTTTTTTTAATGAATGTGGGCCGGAAGTATGTCATCAGTGGCATAATATACAAACGCCTATGTAGGTATTCACCAGCGCTTCTTCTTGAAAAGAAATGGGTCATTTAACTTCACACTTGCTTTACACAAGTGAGAACAACCAGTATATCAACCTTAATTGTACCTTTTTTATACAAACATGAATGGGTATAATCGTGTTACGCTATAGTGACGTTCTCGTAGGCAAAACCACACAAGCAAATCACATTTTATCCAAATGATACCGAATCACTGAAAACTTCTATGATATAATTGGATAATTACCACAGAAGCTATTTTGAAATGGTTTATTAATAAGTGGGGTTCATAAAAATTGAACAATTCCAATTGGCTTGTTTTGTTGGGGAAAGTTGTTCAGTATGATGACTGGAAACACCAGATAACGGGTGATAAAGCAATTTCGTAAAAATTTAAAAATTCCAATTGGCTAGTTTTGTTGGGGAAAGTTGTTCAGTATGATGAGTGGAAACACCAGATAACGGGTGATAAAGCAATTTCGTAAAAATTTAAAAATTCTAATTGGCTAGTTTTGTTGGGGAAAGTTGTTCAGTATGATGAGTGGAAACACCAGATAACGGGTGATAAAGCAATTTCGTCACATACTGTACAGCTTCTCTATAATGAATAATGATAGAATAGGATTTCTACACCCGCAGTATAACTAATGATTGATTCACCGAGTAACTGTTTCTTTTCTATCAGCTTCCTTATATTGGAAATATTTTCTTAATCGAAAATTGATAATCCTTAGGCATCATCTCACCAGTTGTTAAGTGACGATGATGCCGAAGATGGAAGCGGACTTACTAAGTTTCCCCGACGCAATGGAGAACTGGCTATCTTATCTTCAAGCCGGAAAACATTAATGTTGTTGACTTTGATGTTTGGCGGCAAGACTTAGATAAGATGGTGGTAGCTAGCCAGGCGAGCTGAGGAAATGCTCTTGACACTTGTATGTTATTAACGCTGATTTTTGGCGACAAGACTTAGATAAGATGGTGGTAGTTAGCCAGGAGGGCTTAAAAAACTCCCTACCACAACCCTGACTGAGTCTTACAAAGATAGACCTTACCGGGAATCAAACCCGCAACCACTTGGTGTGAAGCGAATGGACCAACCTAATGGTTAAAATAAAAATAAGAGGCTTCTTAAATTAAAAAAAAAAACTCTTTTTCGTCCTTGATTAGTTTTACTTAACGCATAATAATTATAATGCTTTGGCAGTAGAACATGCACATACTGAAAACGCATAAAGGTAAAAGGTGTTCTATATTCACATATTATAGGTTAAGCAGTGAGCCATTTAGTGTCAAAGAAACATACGTATGCAAAATTATCTAATTCCATTAACAGTATCACTTGTCCTGACAAAATGATTCTAATCTAAGTCGTAATTCAGAATCGACGAAAACCACTGTTTTATAAGGTTGACAGTATCGAGTCCGTTAGACTATTTTTCCGATATGTGTGACGAATTGAACTCGAAGCGTTTAGAATCAGGGCCCAAAGCTAAAGTCCCTTTCGAAATGCAAGGACATCGGCTTGAATAGTATTTGGCTAGAGTGTCGTATATAAAGCTATTATTATCAGAGATTCTTTAGTTTGAACTTACGAACACATAATGTATTTTCCACTTAGTAAAATCAGTTATTTTTTATTATGTCTGTCAAAAATGTTATATTTGACCGCCTCCGTGGCGTAATGGTTAAGTCCATTAGCTTCACATCAGGAGGGCACCGGATCGATTGTTGGCGGAATCAAACTTTGTAAGACTCAGTTTGGTTGGTGGAAGAGCATTTCCTCAGCTCGCCTGGCTAGCTACCACCATCTTATCTAAGTCTTACCGCCAAACATCAATGTCAACAACATTAATGTTTTACGGCTTGTAGTTAAGAAGCCAGTTCTCCATTGCGTTGGTGAATCCAGGTAGGCCCGCTTTCATCTTCGGCATCATCGTCACCTACCATCAGGTGAGATGATGCCAAGGGTTTATTAATAACTGATAAGGTTAAGACGCATAGGACCAAAAACGCGAAAATCCAACAAACGCACTAAACCAAATACACATAACACCAAACACACATTTAACCAAATACGCTATTTACCAGAAACGCAGATGACCAAAAATATTACGCAGGATACCAGAAAGGCAGATGACCAAAAATATTACGCAGGATACCAGAAACGCAGATGACCAAAAATATTACGCAGGATACCAGAAAGGCAGATGGACAAAAATATTACGCAGGATACCAAAAACGCTGATGACCAAAAATATTATGCAGGATACCAGAAACGCAGATGTGCAAAGTGACTACGCACGGCAGTGCCCTCCGCAAAAAGTCGAGCAGACAAGCACGGCCGGACATCCATTTTAACCGACTTCAAAAAAGGAGGATGTTCTAAATTTTCATAGGAATCTTAATTGTGCATTCGATCACGCAGAGAAACTCCGAGCATAGCACGCTCCATTGCCATTTGGGTGACTTTGAGCCTTCTTATGAGGCTCAAAGTAAGCGACCAGCTAATACGCGACCATATAATCGAGTATAACGAATATAACTTCAGTGATATTGAAGTATCGATTGAAATGTTACTAGTTAAGACAGTCTTCGCCTCGGGTACAGTATACATATTAGTACTAACATACAGTATGGACACTCCCTGCCGCTCTCTAGATTCCGACTTCACCCCCTCGTCACCCAGATTGATACAGATTGGTTCTAGTTTGGTTCTCGAACGTATAGGATTATGCCGTGATTTCGTTTGCTCCGTCATTTGTTTTTAGAAATGTCATTTCACGACCGTTGTATGCAGTGTCGGGCCTTAGGATCGTAAAGACGCTAGCGACGATGGATTGTTCAAAATGTCTAAACTGCGGCCAAATAATAAAACAAAACCCTGAAACCTACATACACAAGGTCACACCATAGAATTTGCATTGTGAACGATATAAAGACCAACATTTAATGGTGTACTATTATTTACATATTTACATAATAAACCATGGGATATCAGCTAGCTGCTATGATGTCAAGGCGAAGAGACAGGGCAAGACGGTCACTTTTGCAATATCACTCTATACATTGTGTGACAAAATTGGTGTAGGTCCCGTTAACTCGGGGTTCTACGTATCATACTGAACATTTTTCCCCAAGGAACCCATAGTCCAGTCTCAAAAAAATTAAACCCTCCATACAAAAAAAGCACAAAATTGATCCATTTGGTCCATTTTTATGAAGCGTTAGAACCAAAGTGACAAACATAGCTCACGGAATCGCTTAACTGACGTGGCAGTGGGCAGGGCTCATAGCTAGTAGAACAGATGGCCGTTGGGGCAGTAAAGTTCTCGAGTGGCGACCGCGCATCGGAAAACGTAGCGCCGACAGGCCTCCCACGCGGTGGACCGACGACCTGGTAAAGATCGCGGGAAGCCGACGGATGCGGGCAGCGCAGGACTGGTCGTCGTGGAAATCCTTGGGGGAGGCCTTTGTCCAGCAGTGGACGATTTACGGCTGATATGATGATGATGTTAATTATTTTTGCGACACCAGTAAAGTCATGGAACAGAAGTTGTTCAGTATGATGAATAGAGGCTACAGTTAACGGGAACTACACATTTTGCTACATCCTGTAATTCCCGACATTGCATATTTTTTGTAATTCCCGACATTGCATATTTTTTGTAATTCCCGACATTGCATATTTTTTGTAATTCCCGACATTGCATATTTTTTGTAATTCCCGACATTGCATATTTTTTGTAATTCCCGACATTGCATATTTTTTGTAATTCCCGACATTGCATATTTTTTGTAATTCCCGACATTGCATATTTTTTAAACAGATGGCAATGTAAGTAGGTATATATTTACTGTAAAATCAACTTTGAGGTCTATATATAATAAAAGAAAGTCGTGTTGGTTACACTATTTTTAACTCAAGAACGGCTGGACCGATTTCGCTAATTCTTTTTTTGTTGAGTTTGTTATTAACAGGAGAAGGTTTTAGGGTAGGGTAGTGTAGTGTAGTGTAGTTTAGTCGAGTGTAGGGTAAGGTAGTGTAGGGTAGGGTAGTGTCACACCCTGGACACTTCATACAACGAATCAGAAATGACATTTCAAAAAAGGAATGACGGAACAAATAAAATGGCGGCGAAATCCTATACGTTCGACAACCAAACTGTAACCAATCTGTATCAATCTGGGTGACGAAGGGGTATTGAGGTCGCAATCTAGGGAGCGGCAGAGAGTGTCCATACTGTATGTTAGTACTAATATATAAGGTGTAACAAAATTAGCTAAAACTATTTTAACTGGTGCTTCTACCCATGAACCTGAACAGCTTTTATACTAACTTGATCAGCTGATCAGCCAACTTAGTATGGGAAGTTCAAAATTTTTTTGAGATTTGACTATGGGTTTCATGGGGAAAGTTGTTCAGTTTCATGGGAAGAAGCACCAGTTAAAATAGTTTCAGCTAATTTTGTTAGACCTTATATATATTTAAATATATATATAATATACTTTGGTGGTGTAGTGTAAGGTGGAACGATGTTCGCCGGGTCAGCAAGTTTGTTATAAATTGAAGCGAGTTTCTTTTGGGCTCAACGTTTCATCTCACTTTGCAAACACTCCCCGAACACTCAGTGGGTACCTACGTTACTTTTGTACTTAGAAAAATTTAATATTGAACTTATGTACAAAAAACCGGCCAAGCGCGAGTCGGAGGGTTTCGTACCAAAACCAAAACACATTTCGGTACGTAACCTTACAAACATTAACGTCTACAACAATCGGATTTATGGACAAACTTAACTTTGTAGTTGCAAAAATGTTCTCCCATACATCGATACACGTCACGGCCAATGCTCCAACTGGAAACAAGTCCTTTTAATCGCAAAAATATATATTTTTGACCGAGTGAGCGTGAAGCGTCTCCGTTTAAGCAAATTATATAATTATATTACTACGAATAGACACTCCCTGCCGCTCTCTAGATTCCGACCTAACCCCCTCGTCACCCAGATTGATACAGATTGGTTATAGTTTGCTTCTCTAACGTATGGGATTTTGCCGTGATTTTGTTTGCTCCGTCATTTGTTTTTAGAAATGTCATTTCACGACACGATTTGTAGTGTCCGGGGTGTGGTTTCAGCTTGGGCATAAACGCTTTTGTATGTCTGTCCGGCGGATGTCCGGCTATTTTCCTCCACAGGTCGCATTTTTCAACCGATTCTCGTGAAATTCTGTGAGAAGGTTCGATAATTGTATGATTTTATTGTTGATTCAGTTTTTGGAAATTTTTCCAAATGCCGGAGCGAAAACTAAAAAATATCATATTTCAACCCCTTTAAAAATCGAGGTGTATCTACAGCTTAAAGAGCCACTAGATTATTTTATATAAATAAAAAAAAAATTTTTGGATTTTTCCTTTACTTTTGCTGTGAGAACTTACTTCTTGCCAAATTTCATCAACAGGAAGTATAGGTTTTGAGTTATTTGTGAGTAACAAAATTATGATATAAAAGGCCGTAAAATAGCCGTATCTTTTTATTTCTTTGTCTTAGAAGCTTGATATATTTACAACTTGTATTTGACATTAATTTTAACTCGACCGACACCTCCACGCTTTCTTTAAAAAAATAATCTTGACAGGCAGACAGACGGACAACGGAGTGATCCTATAGGCATTCCTTTTTTTACTTTTGAGGTACGGAACTCTAAAAAAAAGTTTAAAAAACCAGAAGAAAGCCAAAAGTTTGTAACTTTGCATTTTATTTTTTTATTTCACTGTCAACACAAGAGATTACACATTACACAAGAAAAAGAACGTAATATTTCGTCACTCGTTTTATAATCATCCATGTTAACTTTACTACAGTCATAACTCATTAATTACAGACATTAAAGTACTGTGATGTTAATTCAATAAATCTTTAGTTAATAAATGGTCCTCCGATTTTAAATAAACGACAGAAGTGAGCTACTTAAATATCAATTAATTAATTTTAATTGTGAGTTACAACTTGCAAAAGACTAAAATTGGAACTAGAACTATACTTTACCAGAAGGATCAGGAGGTAGTGACCAGGATTGCTTTATATATTAAAGATTGATTGTATCCATGTACAATCCATATATGTAAATGAACATGTCGATGTGTAAGTGTATATATATATATATATATATATATATATATATATATATATATATATATATATATATATATATATATATATATGTATATTACATATGGACTCCAAAACGTCTGGAGCTATTTTGTTTGATGATGTTTTCAGAGAATCTTCAGATAAGGTCAGCGGGATCCTGTGAAGTTTGGTAGCGATCGGGGGAAAAATGCAGCCAGAGTCGCGGGGCGAAAAGCCAGTAAACTATAAAATAAATAAATTACCATATGTACCATTTTAACAACCATAAAATAACTTAATAAATAAATTACCATAGGTACCATGTTAACAACTGCAAAATAGATGAATAAATAAATTAACATAGGTACTATTTTAACAACTATAAAATAATTAAAAAAAATGTTTATTAACAACTATATAAAAAATAAATATATAATAAATAAATTAATATAATATGTCCTATATTAACAACTGTAAAATAAATTTTCAATACAGGTTCTCGACAAGTGGTACTTTATATGCCAGTCAAGTGTGCGCAAAATTGATTTTACCGCACACGTGCTTTTACTTTACCCCTTTTTTATTTCTAGCTCGGAGGAACAAGACATTTCTAACAAATAAAAAAAAACCAAACGTACAGAATCATCTTTAAGACTTTTGAAAGGAGAATTTTAAAGAGATTGGTTTTAACTCCGTGAGTCCGTGAGGATTGTACATAACGCTGGCTGATTAGATTCTCTTTGGGTTGTATCTTTGTGAAGAAAGGAGAATAAATATGAAAGAAGCGCATAGGTTACAGGAACGAATAGGTCATCTTTTCCAAGGAGCTTTTAATAATTACATTAATATTGTTCCAAGCCTTATTGTAATCTATTTATAGTAATATTAAAAAAAAAACTTACGCATGCATACGTGCGCCTAGCTAAATTAAATATGGCGCAATTTTCGTAAACTGAATTGTCTTGTTTTGGATACAAACAAAATTATCAATATACCTGTAATAAAAATATACTATATGTGTATGTATAAGAAAAAACAAAGTGACATTACTCTCTGGACATTTAAAATGAGCCAAAAGTCGCGTAAAATTAACATTGGTTGCCGAAACCTTGATAGGTATGTACCCATGTATTTTATTTTTCTGTCGCGGTCGTTTTTCATTTTAAAAGTTTTCTGACAACTGTATTGAAAAATTTTGTTTATTACATGGGTGTAAAAGCAAATAACAAACTCGTGACGATGGTAAACCCTCGCCTGCGGCTCGGGCTCACAAATGTCACTCGTTTGTTATTGACCTTTTTAATACCCCTGTATCATAAATAACTAATAAATAAGTTTTATATTAACAACTATAAAATTAATAAATAAATAAATTACCATCGGTACAATTTTAACGCCCGACGCAAACAGAGCATAGGTAAATGCAAATTGAGTATAAAGTAGTTCAATGTCAAGAGCCGAATCACCAGGTAAGAAGTATGTTTGTTATTTTTTTTTTTCTGTATTGGGTAAACACATTTTAAAAAAGTACCTACCAGTTACCCAGTCTATGCTCAGGCAAAGTATTGGTAGATATGGACACTCCCTGCCGCTCTAGAGAGACTCTGACCTCACTCCCTCGTCTCCCAGGTTGACACAGATTGGTTTAAAATTGGTTCTCGAACATATAGAATTTCGTCGTGATTTCATTTGTTTCGTCGTATGTCTTTAGAAATTTCATTTCTTGTCCGTTGTATAAAGTATCCGGGGTGTGGCACAGGACTGTTAGGCGTGGAAAGACTTTCCTGTGACTTCCCTGAATTTCTATTTTACTGCACACAAATAAGCGTAGAAATAGGAACTACCCATGTCGGTTATTCCATCTGAAATCTGATGGCATGTAATGAAGTGTCGAAGGTGGTTATCTGCTTGATGGACTGAATATTAAATCAACTCAAATAAGTATATCTTTTATTCCACAATTAGTATGAAGCCCTTGGCATCATCTCACCTGATGGTAAATGACGATGATACCGTAGGTGGAAGCGGGTTTTAACCCAATAAATCTGCAATCAATAAATAACTTGAGAACTCTATACTTGGTAATAAAATTAAGCTAAAATTTCGAATCCCCATAATTATTATTCCTCCAATTAACAAGTCGGTGTAGCCCTACTTATGCAGATACTATGGAACCGTTTGTCGGTCCGTTTGGGTCCCTATCAGCAGATATTAACAAGCAGTTACGGTTATCACAAATCATGGCGGATTTACTGCACCGGTCTCCGAAACAAGTCTTAATTGTAATTTATATTTAAAGGCGTGAAACAACCGCCTGTGGTCTTTTATCTTTAACATATGGCCATGCCACGAGACGGCAAAGCCAACTTTCTTCAAGACGAAATTAAAAAGAACAACAATGAAATTTTCGAAAACTTAAAAGCTTTTAGTTACAAGCTTTTATTTGAAAAGAGTTTTAATGCTCAAAAGCATCAAATGAATATATGAATATAAATACACGGTTCCAAACTAAAAGAGGCTGTTTTTCCTACATTTAAAAAAATAGAAGACAAATCTGGGACCATGAATGACCTCGAAAGTTCATCATCAGATCAAATTCAAAATACCAAATGGATCTATTGACACTGGGAATACGGCGCCATTCCAAATTTCAGATCAAACGGACGCCTAGAAGTCGCTCTAAAATCGATCGAAAGATTTGAATTAAAAAAACATACGTATATACATACATACATACAAACCTTGTAAGTTAAATAAAAGCTTTTAAAAAAACAGTTCAATAGTGAAAATAAAAAAAAACCTCTGACTAAATTTCAGCCAAGTCGGAACAACTTAACTTGCGGCTGCCATTTGGTTTCCGCCATTTTGTTCTTTATTGCATCTAAAATTTTCCATACCGTTTATCGTTTCGGGGAGCATTTAACCATCTCCATGAATGGCTGAATAGATTTTCTTGAATCATACGAGTAGCAGAGCTAAGAACTCTCTCGGACAAGTCACATTTGAAATAAATTCTAATTGAAAAAAAATAGGTTTATCCTTTCGGAAACTACTACGCATAAACAGACGCACATTACACACGTTAAACTTATACCTAATACCCCCTCTGTTTGCGTCGGGAAATGGAAGTTTGAAATGAAAGCATAAAACAATATTTGTGTGAAAATGTATTAAGACTCTATTAAAAAAAACTAATTAATGCAGACGTGATGAAGTAAATACATTATTACAGTTTTTCGAAGAGATTTTTAGGTTTGATACACAACTATCGTACCGATTCATGAAAGTGGGGATTTCATGAAAAAATCACCTAGGTGCCTGGTATGTACAGAGTCCAGCACATCAAGGTAGACTAGCTTAATGTTCTGGCCTCTGGTACATACCAGTACATGACTACATACTCGTATATTACAAGTTAATACAACAGAAAGTAATTTCGCTTTATATACATCTGAGGATTCGTAATACCCTCCAAAGCTACAGAGGCCACGGTCGTTGCAATATTGATGAGTGACCCACTCACCACAGTGACCTACTTCGCCCAGATGCCTTCTAAAAAGAACCAAGTTTCCTAACAGGAAATGAGGAGTATTTTCCCAAATAGTATAATATGGTTTCTTTTTTTTTTCTTTTTTAATCTCAATTAGTAAGCCTTTGCCTTTGGCGTCATCTCACCTGATGGTAAGTGACGATGATGCCGAAGATGGAAGTGGTCTTACTAAGAATCCCAAACGCAATGGGAGCCTGGCTTCTTATCTTCAAGCCGGAAATCATTAATGTTGTTGACATTGATGATTGGCGGCAAGACTTAAATAGGATGATGGTAGCTAGCGGGCTTGGAAAATGCCCTTCCACCAACCAAACTGAGTCTTACAAAGTTAGACTCCGCTGGGAATCGAACCCGCGTCCTCCTGATGTACAGCTAATGGATTGACACATTACGCCACGGAGGCGGTCATAAGCCTCTACGGGAAATAAACTGAACTCCCACGGAGAACATACTTTTCGCAAGAGCGTCTATTTTTAAAAAAATTTGTATGGGAGGTACCTTTTTAGGGATTTCCTAATATACCATTTATAAGCACATTAGAAGTTTTCTTGATTGCGTAAATTTGACAAATATTCTAAGTGCTAGTTTGAAAAAAACAAAATTGAAACTTTTTTGAATGACAAGTAGGCTTTTTAGAATTTTCCTGATATACCACAAATGACCTATTTTAGGTGATAACCTGTAACAACTGTCGTCGAAGATGAAAATTTGTAGAACATCCTAAACACAATTTTTGAGAAAATGAATTTAGGGTAGGTTTATAAAATAAAAAGTCTCAAAAATTAAACGGAAATACATACATTGATATACACATACACACCCGCACACAATTTTTATGGAACACCTTTTTAGTGCCTATAAGTGATTTAGAGTACCTATTTTCGTAAAAATCAGGGTTTTTCTGAAGATCAGATACCCACCTTCTGTTACGCCTTCGTCGCTTTCCGTTCCGTTCCGTTCCGGTGGCGCACTGACCAGAAGTTCTTCTGCAGGGGTATCGATATCAGTGCAAAAAGGAGAACAGTCTAGGCTAAAGCACCCGTCGCTATGAGCGTATCCCCCGTAGATGGGCCTGGCATGAGACGGTACTCCTGAGTAAATGCGGTCTGCTACCTCAGATTCCCGCTGTCTCCTACCAGCTACATCTGACGGTGGCCACGCCAACAGTGTCTGTGGTGTATCAGCAATCGCTATCTGCCATTATGCAACGGAAATCTTCCCGAGACACCAGTGGCCACGTAGATGCGATCAGGAGTGTAGGGTGTTCGCAGTTAGGAAGGGAAAAAGACAAAACATTCGGCTTAATTTTTAAGACATGCTTAATTGCTTACAAAAGCACAATCGGTCCAACTAAAGATATAAGAAACCGCATTTCAACATAGCCAATAAACAATTCGCAAAAATGGGCTTAAACCGAAATTATGCAAATTATTTGAAAAATTACACGCAAACGTTTTCAACACCACTTGTACACAATAGTGAAACTGAGTACACACATCAACATTACGCGAAATTCAATTTTAGCAAGTAGATTAAAAAATCACTTGTAGGCAGAATTTAGTATCCATAATTTTAACACAAGTAACAAGAAACCAAAGTTATGGTCCGTTGCATTTTCGTAAAACATAATTTCGTAAACGGAATAATTTCACTCGAATAACAAATGTAGTATTTCAAAATTAATTACAATGAAGGCATAAGGCATATTTAAGGCTTAAGGTATTATTACAGATTTTCATTATTTTTGACGTCAATCACTTCTAAACGATAGAAAACCCAAGGTTGAAAACAAATAACCTTATTGCTGATGATGTTCCTTAAAGTCAAAAGCTATTAGAAACACGATTGAGCAGTTTTGGCTCAACAGAAAAAAACCCCAAAGATAGGTCTACACCGTTACTTTCAACTCTAGTTATAACTAATATTTTGAAGTATAAATTTAAAAAAATATTCAACAATATTTGTTATGATAATACAAAGTGAGTAATGTTATTATTTTTTAAACTTTCATTGTAGATTTTGATTGAAACGAAGAACCATTGAAAAGATAAAAAAGTGTGGTTATTTTTTTTACTCTTCACACGTAAAGAAAAAGACAGAGACAACTGTTCCAATCAATACCTCGCCTTAAGCGGTAAAAAAAATAACCATTCAAGTGATTTCGTAAGATCAACGAGGAAAGCACTCATTCAAATTCTTCGAAAATCAACGGCAAGATGCTTCTAAAATTGTCACATAGGAGATAAAGAAAACGAATAGTAAGTGTTCATAAAATTTCAATAACACTTTCTAACAAGAACCCTATAAGATAATTCTCAATAAGTGTATTAAAATTACTATTTTAATGAGACATTATAGATGAGAAGAAAAGGCAAATGAGGTGAGCCTACTGGTTATTGAGCAACCGTCGTAAGAACATAATCATGTATTTGATAATCTGATTCACTTAACCAGACCATCAAAGGGCCGTAACCCTGAAATAGCATAGGGCTGCCAGTTAAGGTGGTAATATTACAGATTTTCGTTATTTTTGACGTCAATTACAGTAATTGAATTACTCCTAAACGACACAAATCCCAAGGTAGAAAAAAAAACTCTTATTGTTGATGATATTCTTTAAAGTCAAAAGCTACTAGAAACGCGATTTAGTAATTATGGCTCGATAGAAAAAAATCCCAAAGATAGGTCTACACCGTTACTTTCAACTGTACTTTGAATAATATTCTGAAGTATGAATTTTAAAAAATGTACAACAATATTTTTTTATGACAATATAAAGTGAGAAATATTATTATATTTAATACTTTCATTGTAGTTATTGATTGAAACGAAAAACTATTGAAAAAGTAAAAAAGTGGGGTTATTTTCTTTACTCTTTACACGTAAAGAAAAAGACGGAGACAACTGTTCCAATCAATGCCTCGCCTTAACAACGTTTGTACAATAAAGCATATTTGATTGATTGATTGATAAAAAAATAATATTCAGGACAAATCAACTCGGTCATCTGGCCCTAAGCTAGAAATGAACATGATGGATGGAATGTAAACCTTTTCCTGTCTAAATAAAAACTGGTCAAAAACACCATAAAATGGTCTCTCCAGATATCTATAGTATTGCACCTATGCCTTATGTTATCACTTAATTACCGTCACAAGTGGAATATGGCCGAGGTATTTGAAATGGACTATACTCGAAGGTTGTGTGTGAAGTCGACTAACCCGCACTAGGCCCACGTGGTCGACTAAGGCTTGATCGTCCTAAATCAGGATAGGCTCGAGCCCCTTGGTGGGGACGTATATGAGCTGATATAATGATGATGATGATACTATAGGAACCAAAGACTGATATACATAATTATATACGTTTAAATACATAGATATTAAACAAACACCACCGAGTTTCTACAGTAACTCTAGAGACGAAATGTATTTTTACGACTCGACGAAGAAGAGGGGTCACGTACCGAACAGATTCAAAGACGCAGCTGGAGCCATTTATGTAAAAATATATATGTTCCGTCTGGAGATAATATAGAAGCTCTTTGTTAAACACCTAGACAAAGAGCAAACGAATCTGTTCGTCACACGAATGTTTACCCTGGGTAGGGATCTTACCCCCGACTCTCGGCCCAGCAAGCAGAAGCCGACCACTCCGGACCACCAGATCATTCAAATGATTGACCGCCAAACATCAGTGTGTTAAAAACATTGATGTGTTCCGGCATGAAGATAAGATAGCCAGTTCTCCATTGCGTTGGGGAATCTTGGTAAGCCCGCTTCCATCTTCGGCATCATCGTCACTTACCATGATGATGCCAAGGGCTTACCAATTGTGGATAAAAAAAAAAGAAAAAAGATTAACCGAGAGAGCGCGAAGCGTCTCCGTTTCAGCTTGGGCATCTTTCGTATGTCTGTCCGGCGGATGCTCAGCTGTTCTCGTGTACAGGTCGCATTTCTCGACCAATTCTCGTGAAATTTTATGTGCACGTTCGATAATTATATGGATTTTTTGTTGATTCAGTTTTTTGGAAATTTTTCAAAAAGGCAGAGCCATTGGGGTTGAAAACGTAAAACATATCACATTTCACCCATTCTGAAAAACTCGCGAGGTCTACAGCTCATTGAGCCACTAGTAAAAATGTTCAGAATAGCAGAAAACTATGGCCTTTAATAAATTGACAGAATCATGCACATTAATTATAGAAATGACAGTTTTGTTTTATTTGTGGATTTTTTTAATGCATTTAAAATTCTTTAACAAACCTTTTATTTTATAATCGCCTCTGTTTGTTTAACCAAACCTTTCATATCTGTTTTCCTTTTTATCTGTGTTTTTTTCAAAACATAACAGTTTTATCAACTAAAATCAACATATTATATTTCTTTAATTTAAAGCTTTAAATCGCCTACGTTCAAACTTCATGCTCTTACACAATGTTACCATGACAATCTGATCTTTTCCCATCGTTATTATTATCATTACATAAACATCCTTCGTTGCCTTCACCCATGCACTTCAAATATGGCAACCCTGAACCAAATGATATATCTAATAACTTCCTAATACGAGATGGAAGTGAAAGCAGTGTCATCATATCACATCCCAACCTGCCCACCAATATGCCCACTGGCTATGCGCAAGCGCATCTTGTGATGCAACAAACGTCAATAGGAGATACTATTAAGGCGACACACAGAAGATTGTACTTAATAAGGTTCTCTAAGTGACAGGTGTTGTAACATACTCATAATTATAGCATTATACTTGGGGCCAAAAAGGTGCTGTGATTTGAATAATTTTACTGCTTATTTGGATAGCAAAGTGTTACACATTACACTTGAAAATGGTGAAGGTTGTTAAATAAAAATACCACAGGCAGCCAGAGGGAGAATCACAGCACGCAAGCAAGAATGGTAGAATATTAAATAGTACAGCCACAATGTGCACGCTTTCTCACGTAGTCTTCATAGTCTTGCATGAACAAGCCAACAATAAACATACGCTTGTATAGCGCACACAAACAATACCAAAGATTAAAAAAATATTACTTTAAAAAAACAATACTAAAATGTAGTTTGATTCTATAGATAATCGTAAATAAAAATACTGTTGTATGGAAGCCTGCCTATACTAATTTTGCCAGAATAACCAATACTGCCACTCGAAAGAATATCTATAATTTTTACATTTTTGATTTTTTGGTGTATGGCAACTACCCTTAAACATCTGGCACACTCACACATTTCGTACATACATGCATTATTATTCTTTTTTATTTTTAGACTATTCAATTTATATCAATTTTTTTTACATTACACTATTGACTTCTTCGTCAATTGCTACCGCTCGCTCCCCAATCGCTCGTTGACAAGTAAGTTCGTTGAAATAATGATAGTACATAAATTAAGGTTTAGAAATTCCTACGTTCCTACGATCAACAATGGAGGTCTTCCGGCTGAGATGATGATGACTATGAAAAATATAAACTTTCAGTCGTAATATTACAGTAATTTTGGTAAGTCTCTCTTCAACAGAGTTCATTTATACTATGATGTTGAGTTTATTCATTACCTAGGCCGGTATATCTTGTTTTGTAACTTGCAAACAGAGTTCGAAGTGATAATTATTATTGATAATCCCCGATCCGTTGATAATTGTCATTGATAATCCTTGATCCATTGATAATTATCTTTATAATTATTAAATTAATTGCAGAAACAAAACAGTAATATAATAGTTATCCTTGACAAAACTCTAGCCTCGCGGTATGTCCTGCCATGTTTATTCGAGCACAATTTGACGTATCAAAATGCGTCAAACCTTGAACTTAGGAAAAAAGTCACAAAAACGAAATTGTTGATTAATATCCATGTTTAAACTTACATTTAAAACCGTACCACCAGGGGTATGGCTGGGGGTGCGATGTGTCCACAGTGAAATAATTAAAGGTTATTTACTTAGAAAGTTATTTTTTCTTCATAATATTTACTTAGACAGTTATTTTTTCTTCATAATATTTTTGGATTTTAATTTTTAGTTAAAAATAAGAATCAACGCCGATGATTATCGTATAACTATCATCATAGTAATCGAAGAAAATAATTATCTTGATAATTTCGAACATTTAGCATTTACTTTAAGTTCTATAATAATTAAATCTTAAATTTACAAAACTTGGTTAGTTTTTATTATTTGTTGTACTACAATTACACCAACTTTTACGCTTATATGTTATACTGTTTTTACGATAGATAAAAAAAAAAAACACGTTTCTTGTTTGACGACCCCTTAATTTCTAGTAGATCCCACTTAATAACACATACCTATTATGTAAAAAAATCTACTTACGGTTAATAAATACAGACCTTTAGAAGTCAGACAGACAGACAGACGGCGTAGGTAAAGTAATACGCTTATTAGGCTTCATTCATATATATCAGTTCATATATGTCCCCACCGAGGGGCTCGAGCCTACCCTGAATTAGGGCGATCGGACTTTAGTCAACCACGCGGGTCCAGTGCGGGTTGGTGGACTTTACACACAACATCCGAGTTTCTTCGCAGGTATATATGTGCAGGTTTACTCACGATGTTTTCCTTCACCGTAAGAGCGTCGGATAAACGTATGTACATATGAAATCTTAATTCGAAAACACATTGGTACGTGGCAGGATTCGAACCACGACCTCTCAGACTGGAAGCAGCGGCCCTAGCCATTACACCACCGACGCTCTTATAGTCTCATATTAGGCTTAGTAGTAGTGAACCCTAAAAACAAAGCTCTTGTACTGTAATATTGTAGACTGGTGATGTAACGATTATTATCAATTCAAATACTCGTACTTAGGGAAAAACTGTTTCTCCTGCTGTGATAACGGACACCTGGCCATCCAACGATGCTTCGGATAAGGATCATGGTCGTCTAGGGAGAAAGTCGTGTGTGTGTTTAATGTGCTTTCCCCAAATGCATCAGATATGGGTGCTGTTACTCAAACGCTTTAATGGCAGAGAGAGTTGACATAAAGAAAATTCCTCAGTTTAAGTATGATTAAGCGTCAAAGTTATCTAGTTCGTTAAATGCCTGTGTAAGTAGCTATCTAGCAACTCATAGAAAGTCAATCATCGGATTATTTTCCACTTAGGTCTATTTTTTTTAAGCCTTTTAATTATTTTTTTTCAAATCATCACATCAGGTCATATATACGTCTCCACCGAGAGGCTCGAGTCTACCCTTAATTAGGGCGATCGGGCCTTACTCGACCACGCGAGCCCAGTGCGGGTTGGTCGACTTCACACACAACCATCGAGTTTCTTCGCATATGTGTGCAGGTTTCCTCACGATATATTCCTTCACCGTAAGAGCGTCGGATAAACGTGCATATGAGTCGAAATTCGAAAACACATTGGTACGTGGCAGGACTCGAACTACGACCTCCCGGATAGGAGGCAGCGACCCTTGCCGTTGCGCCACCGGCGCTCTTTCAATTATTTATATTTTTATCTTTTCTTTAAGATACCTGAACATCCCGTGAGCTTAAAATAATCTTGATTTCTTTTGTCAGTACCAAAATTCCAGGTTCTCTGCTTATAAGGACCATTTCTACCATCCACACAATGGTTGCCATAGCAACACTTACCTCTACTACATCTCTGAGCATGAACCGCCGCCGCTTGCGCCGGCGCCGCGGTGTTGGCTCCGCATCCCGTTCTATACCCTCATCATCAGTGTCTGCTCTTCCACATTCTGATGTCTCCGAGCCTTCTGACAGGGCGCCGCCTTCGTCATCGTCATCTGCAATGAAGAAATATTTTTTCAGGCACGGAATGAACAAATCTGTCACAAAACCACGGGCTACGGGAGCTATATATGTATATAGTATTTTTATAAATAAATAATAAAGGCTGTGGTGTGGCTGGACATATTCAAAAAAAAACGGTTCCGACGGCCGTAGCCCAGTGGGGCTTGCGTGGTTCGGTCGATCACGTAGAATAACTCACCCGAAGCGCGGTCATAACCTGGATAACTCAGATTGAAAAATAAAAGGTAGATTTAGTGTTAGGGCTTCGAAAAGGAGGTAAAAAAAGTCTGCTCTAATCACGACGGAGCAGAGTTTTGCTTACAGTCACTCGTTGGCAGACTTACCGTCAACATACCGAAATGTGCTGTGATAATGTCTCAAATGTACCTGTCTCAATTACAGTGAAGGACAGGACCTATGACGTGTAGAACCATTATTCCAGGTCACCACTTAAGGTAAAGATATTCACATACGTATATAATAGATCATGCGTTACCCCACTTTTTGTTATGATTGTTGTATGAAACTCAATATCTACATTATTTTTAATCTGAGCTGGACAGGTTTGTTGGTTGCATTTTTCTCGACCTTTTCCGTACTTCACAAGACTCGTCAAGCCGTTGCGTTGATGCCGGTTACTGTCACTTGATGGCAGTCGTACAGCTTTGTCAGATGTATATACGTAGAGTCGGCTTGAAAAATGTTTCATAGTGGGGTTCGCCACAAGCCCTACAAACTCTACCAACCGGCACTTAGCCCCAATTTGTGGAGTATGGCTTAACCTTTTCGAGTTTGGGAAAAGACCTATGCCCCAGCAGTGGGGACGGTCATGGGTTGTTACCAGCAGCGCACATAATCAATACCCTTGACGAATTTTAACCCCATCAAGCAACTGACCTTGGCAAGCACGTGTGCACCGATCAAAAGTTGCACGATCCGTAGCGTGCTTAATCCATTGACACCCGATAGCCAATCGGTAGCTTGCGCAAGCGCATATTTGCGATCGAAGTGGCTTTGATTGAAGTTCCAAACGCCGTGGGGTGATCGATCGAACAAACGGTTTGACATTGGACTCGGATTTTAGCATTAAAGTGTAACAATAGCCTACAATTACGCTTGTGCATTGATCTAACAATAATACTACTAGTGAACACGATATTTTTAATTAATATACCCATTTATTGACTAGTTTATTTAATACCTAGATATTTGATTGAGTGCGAAGCGACTATTCGCATATATACTCGTAGGATCTAATATTCTAGGTTCTATAACCTAGACAGATTTTTTATAATGTTCAAGTCATATTTGGATCATCATCATATCAGTTCTTATACGTCCCCACTGAGGGGCTAGAGTCTAGCCTGAATTAGGGCGATCGGGCCTTAGTCCACCACGTAGGCCTATTGGGGGTTGGTCGCCTTCACATACAACCTTCGAGTTTGCAGGTTTCCTCATGATGGTTTCCTTCACCGTAAGAGCGTCGGATGATCGTACATATTATGAAATCGATATTCGAAAACACATTGGTACGTGGCAGGATTCGATAGACGATATATTTGGATAGTATCAATCAAATATTCTCTCTATTACTTTAAATCTGATGACTTAAAGTCAAAATTTCTTAACTACTAAATAATCGATGGTATATTCAAACAGTAGTAAGAAATGGAATCTTAATAAAATTTACAACCTGTAAAATATAATTATAGCCAATGATGTCTGAATCTATCACCTGTGCCTATAAAACCTTTTAACGTATTGATAATGTAATAAAACATATAGTGGATTTAAGAGCTGCAATGATGCCCAATTTAAAACTTGAAGATATTCAAGAAAATCTGAAAATGAAAAATTTTGTAATTAATAAGGTAAGGTACAATAAAGTCGGTAAAATAATAATAATTTTAATACAGTTGCTTGAAAAGTGGTACTTTATATGCTAGTTTACGGTGCACAAAATTTATTTTACCACAAACGTGCTTTTCACTTAACCAATTTTTTTTTATTTCTTACTCGAATGAACAAGACATTTCTAGCTCTATACTTACGTGTATATGTATAGGAAAAAACAAAGTGAAATGACTCTCCGGACATTTCAAACGAGCCACAAGTCGTATAAAATGAACTTTTGTTGCCGAAACCTTGATAGGTTGATAGGTTTAGCTACCCATGTATTTTGTATTTCTGTCACGTTCGTTTTTTATTGTACCTGTTTTTTCACAACTGCATTTAAAAACGTCGTATGATACACGGGTGTAAAAGGAAATGACAAACTCGTGACGATGGTAAACCCTCGCCCTACCCTGGTAAACCCTAAAACTAACTGTTATAATAAGAAAAAAAACTTGAACTTTTATTGAAAAAGAGTTTTTATGCGCAAAAAAAAAAACAAATGATCAGTGGGCCAAAACATGTAAAATGCGTGTTCCTTTTTCAAAGAAAGCGAGCTGAGTAGGCACAGTATTTCCTCCGACTCGATCGAATCGATTGCAAGATTACGGATACGAATCGATTGCAAGATTTCACCCACATAATACTAACAGCTGAAGTTAAAAAAAACCTTGTAAAAATAAATAAACTGATAAAAGTAAATAGTAAATTATAAGTAATAGGTACCTTTTTGTTTATGTAGAGGAGTTGTAAACAACAACAGCTTATTGCATACACACACTTATGTAAATTTATATTCTGCTTATTTAATCGGTTACGTTTAATTCTAACAAATGATTTCCGTGTAAGTACCCTGTGTTGCGTTGTGTAGTAACATTTAATCGGATTGTTGACAAATGGTGCATTATGGCGAAACTTAATAAAATAAAATCACCGGTCTGTAGTTAGTTATAGGTAGGTATAAATATTAATAAATTGTTACGAAGTCTGAAATTTGTGGAACGAATTGATTTTACAGTCGTAGACCAGAAAATTATTGTTCTGCATTGATTACTAATGGCGGCCTACAGAAGAAAATTATGAATCATTATGTAACTGTTATGAAGGGTTACAGACAGGTGACATTTATAAAAAAATGGCCAAGTGCGAGTCGTACCAAGCTCTAAGTAGGGTTGGTGTTCTTTTCAAAAAACCGGACAACCGGTACCTTTTCAAATACCAAAAGACGGGCCAAGTGCGAGTCGGACTCGCCCACCGAGGGTTCCGTACAAATGTGTAGGTACATAATATAAATCATAACAGTGCAAACTGTTAGTTACTACATATACACCAAAATTATTTGGAACCTACCTATACATAAAAATATATACGGTGAAGGATAACATCGTGAGGAAACCGGCACACGCCTGCGAAGAAACTCGCAGGTTGTATGTAAAGTCGACCAACCAGCACTGGGCCGTGTGGTCGACTAAGGCCCGATCGCCCTAATTCAGGGTAGGCTCAAGCCCCTCGGTGAGGACGTATATGAGCTGATATGATGATGTTGATGATACATAAAAAAGGGAAAATATTTTTTTTTATTCTTAGTCATAAATCGAAAACTATACATCATAAAAATAATTAAAAATCTATCTAAGTTCGTGCCAATGAAGCCCTTTCATACGATACCAAACATGATACGGTAAACTCAATTCAAAATTTGAACCGCCCAACGTTCCTTGCATAATTGATTACGTACTTTAAATAAAGACAATATTTTTTTATGATTTAATTAAAAATGTACAGTTTTCAGATTTTTCCCTATATTTGTAGTAAAAGACGTTATTACTTGCCAAATTTCATAGGTCAACGGAAAATACCCTATGAATTTTTATTCCCTTGATATACTTTTTTTGCGGCATAAACAGCTGTATCTTTTTTTACGTTAACTTAGAAGTTTGATTTTTTCACAGCTTCAAGGGACTGTAGACCGAAGTATATTATGGTTTTAATTTCAACTCGATACCTCCACACGTTCCCGAGATAAACGGTCTTGACAGACTGACGAACGGACAACAAAGTGATCCTATAAGGGTTCCGTTTTTTCCTTTTGTACGGAACCCTAAAAAAAAAGATGTTTTGTATGGAAATTCTATGAAGTTTATATAATCAAACCGCGCATCATGAGTTGGTCGACTAATTTAACCTTAGATTATAATAGGGGTTTAAGTATAAAATTGCCGATGCAGTTTTTGAAGTTCGATGCCAATTGTTATTTGAAAAAAAAATTGATGTTTTTTATTATTTCCCTTATGGTGACACTACTCGTGGTCTTTTATTCGTAACTAGTGGCATGTCTTTCATATTCTAATCCCCTGCGCTATGTACCATTGATTTGTTCCATCAAAGGCGTTTTCTTAGTGGTCAGATGTGGCACCTTTTTAGACTAGTTAATTTTCTTGAATTTTCCTGAAAGTGACGAAATCTTATGCCGGATATTCCCAAATATGACACTAGTAAAGAAGAAACAGCTGCGATAACTCTTACTAATCTTAAGCAAAAAAATGTGTATTTTTGCCTTTGAAAATGGTGATTTAGGCACAGATTACTAAATAGTTACTTCGTAAATTTAGGGTCGAAAATAACTGTCTTCATGGGTTTAAAGCCAACATGCTCTGAAAATATATTTTAACAATAGGCACTCATCATCATCATACTCTAACTATTTTTCTTAAATTTTCTTCTTTAACTTTTATTTCCAATCGGGCATTCCATACTTAAACACCTAATACGTCTTACTACTTTTGTTCTGATGTCCTAAAAATAGAGGTTTAGCTGGCGGAGGGGGGAGGGGGGCTAGCTAAATTAGGACTTTAAAGTTTAATGTTTCGCAAACGGATTCTTAAATCCAAAAATGGTTTTCACACGCATGCAATATTTTTGAATGACCTTATCCAACGA
Organism: Coleophora flavipennella; assembly: GCA_947284805.1. Lineage (NCBI taxonomy): Eukaryota > Metazoa > Arthropoda > Insecta > Lepidoptera > Coleophoridae > Coleophora > Coleophora flavipennella. Next base: position 6,910,742 of record OX369254.1, on the reverse strand, counting down.
CATCCCACAACATGAGATAGCCGAGAAAATAAATTAAAGCTTACTTTTACGTATAGGGGATATATACCTATATTTTTTCTTTTTACTTTTTCACCTATGTTTTTTCAAAATTTTATTTTACCACATAACCGGCGTGATAAATATGTTTACTCATGCCAAATTACAGCTTTTATGTTGGCACAATGAGTCTCCGAGTTAAACCACGGACAGACGGACGTACAGATGAAGATGACGAAACTATAAGGGTTCCTTGTTGACTACGGAACCCTAAAAACAAGAATTAAAAAAATATGTACCCCTAGGATCTCTATAACGACCGGTCCTACGCTGCCCGCATCCAATGGCTTCCCGCGACCTTCACCAGGTCGTCGGTCCACCGAGTGGGAAGCCTATCTACGCTACGTCTTCCGATGCGCGGTCGCCACTCGAGAACTTTAGTGCCCCAACGGCCATCTGTTTTACGAGCCTTGTGACCTGCCCACTGCCACTTAAGTTTAGCATGAGAGCCACTCAGCCGCTTAAATAACTAGTCTGTAATAAGTGGATGCCGTAAATATGTATCTAGTTTAACTAAAAATGTTGATGGTCTATTACCATTCCAGCTGACCGTTTCATCTATCCATCTGTCGTCCGCAATAAACGTATGCGGACGACTGGACCACACATTCACAAACCCTGCAGGTCTAGAGCTTAGATAGAACGAAAGGAAGAGTTATTCTAAGTACCTAATTCAACATTTTGAGAGTTGTGTACCAGGTATCGGGACCCCATTTACTAAGCCCACGCTGTCCGTCTGGCTATCTCTCTGTTTTTCCGACTTTTAAAAGGTTGTATCTTTTGAACCGTAATAGGTGGCTAGTTAAAAATTTACATTTAAGTGTTATTATAAAGGATTAACTAACAAATAATGAAAATTCCAAAAAGTAAAAAATAAGATGGGCCCCCATACAAAAATCGTGCTTTCTAAGGATTTTTTGTCTTTGCTTTATCGTAAAATCGGTTATACATACAAGCGTGTAAATGGGTGTGGTTATAGTACTAAACCTACAAAATAACAAAAAACCGACCAAGTTTGAATACTCGCTATAAACTGAATAAAAAAAGTTGCATTTTTCTGTTACCCAAATTTTGAATGAAATAAAAACTGGCATGTATCTCTTTCTAGGCTAAAAAAGTTTCGAATTTTAGTATCCGCTTTTCGCTATTAGATATGTGATCGATCATTGAAATAAGGATTATCTTTTCTAGAAATATGAAACATACTATGCCATTCGTAATTAAACTATTTATTAAAATAACATTGAACTCTACAGTCCTCTAGGAGGTCCAGACTAAAGCGCCAAGCCGGTCCCGTGGGAAATCTTATCGGATCTCCTAGCTATAGCACCCGAAGCTAATTTTATAAAGATGTAATTTATAAACCAGGTAACATGTAAAAAGTAATGAGGGTCGAGTAAAAATGGCTCGTACAACATGATGGTCATCATTAATATTGCGATAGGATAGAGACGTTGCGTTTTTGTTGGTCTTTGTTGTAATCGGCAGTAAAACAACTGTTTTAAGTACTGTAGTTACACCATAAGCTGCTGGATCGTCACGATTTCTGTAATGCGTTTCATATAACATCACATCACTTTCGCTTTAACAAAAAGTAAAGCAATATTTAACAGAGCGTCCGTGGCGTAATGGCTAGGGCCGCCGCCTCCTGTCCGGGAGGTTTTGGTTAGAACCTGACACGTACCAATGTGATTTCGAATTTAGATTTCATGTGTACGTTTATCCGACGCTCTTACGGTGACGGAAAAACATCGTGAGGAAACCTGCACACGCCTGCAAAGAAACTCGCAGGTTGTGTGTGAAGTCGACCAACCCGCACTGGGCCTGCGTGGTCGATTAAGGACCGATCGCCCTAATTCAGGGTAGGCTCGAGCCCCTCGGTGGGGACGTGTATGAGCTAATATGAATGAATAGCAATATTCAACCATTCAGACGCTATTTGTGTGACCTATGCAATTGGCTTTGTATTTTCAGTTATCTTTTGATAGAACTTGAAATCACCGCTTGAAATCATAATTATGAAATTATGATTTGGATTCTTATCTTTGTAATTTGAATGGACGAATAACTTGTTAACTTGTGTATATAAAATTTTATCGGTATTTCTGTTCTCTAAAATCTCAGCTCATTAGGTGGTCTATCGTATAAAATTTTAATTGGAACTTGACGTAATTTACGAGCATATTGTTCGGTGTAGAGCCCAAAGCGAACTAAATACCAATCGTGACTTGATATTCTCACAAATGGAGGGAAATTCAGAAATGAATTATTGTCCGGGAAAGACAAAGGATCGGGCAGGATCGAGAGTATGTCGACTACTACTAGGCTATCATGGGTGAGTCAGAGGCAGTAAACAGATAAACACATAAATCGCTTGCGCAAGCGTCTCTTGTCCACCATAGGTCGTGGTCTGATGTGGTGTGGCCTAGTACCTTTCAAAATACCTCGCAAACAGATATGTATCTAAAAAAAAAACTAGTTCTATTAGGTGTATAGGTTACAAATTAAAATTAATAACAAGGGTGAAGAAAATTATGCTGGTCTTCTTGTAGCACTGTTAACCGTGCTATGCAGGGGATAGACAACGGCTGTCTGATGTTGCACTTAGCATCACCCGTGGTCATGTGTAGGGCATTTAGATTCACACCTGCGGATGTATGAAAAGTGACCTTCATACACATCAGAATCGATATGTAGGTTTCTTTACGATATTTTCCATCACCGTTAAAGCAATTGGTACCTTAGTAAAAGTAGGTAAGTATTAGAGTATCTACGTAAGTAGAAAAAATATCGGCCTGATGAATGACTCGACCTGCAGGGCCTGTGATGAATATACAGAATCAATGGAACACTTAATCCTGGCTAGTAAGCGTATGTGCCTCCTTGGTGATGGCTACCCAAAACCGGAAGACTACGAGCACTTTCCATTCAGCGAAACTTCTGTGTTGATGCAGCACATCTTCAAGTAGGCTAGAGTGCAAAAGTTATAGGGATAGAAACAAAAGATCCCACTGGGTCGAATTGTCGCTGCGACTTCAACCCCCCATTGAGAAACATAAGATGCTGGTAGTAAAAATAGCCTGGGTATAATACATCCCACTGGGTCGAATTGTCGCTGCGACTTCAACCACCCATTGAGAAACATAAGATGCTGGTAGTAAAAATAGCCTGGGTATAATATAAAATCGATCAAATTACACTACTTCAGAATCATGACAGCTACATAGGGCTCTCCTGAATTTGGCTACTTTGAAGTTTAGTAGAGTGGTTGAACTTAAAAGTAATTCCCCAAAGTTATGGGAAACCACAACTACAGCAACTCAATTGGGGGATTCGCAAGTTCGCCGCTTGACCTGCACCGGCGCCGCCGATGACGACACTCGAGAAGTCGAGATATTGATAATGTTAGCCGAGGAGTCGGAATAGGAAACTCATTGTTGACTCAGTTTACCGTGGAGTTATGCAATCATTGTTATTTGAGGTAAATGATTAAATTTCTGTGGGAACTGGAAAAATATACTTGAAAGATCAGAAAAGTTGTTGCAGGTCCGAATTTCATGCTCTAATGTTTTGGAGTTAACAATCTACACGGTCGTGATTGGTGATGCTAGGTAAAACGCTTTCCTATAAGGCAAACAATTTGTTCAACTACAATCTCCTTTGCAAAGTCGTATCTGGCTAAATCCTCTCAGCTAGCCTCGCACTAAAACGGCTAGAACCTCAGAGGTGCCTTTTGCGGCGACGTGTAAACCGTTCATGCTATCAACGCGTTTGTCGTCGTGCGCACGCGTCGACGACGCGTCGTCGCTTCCGCAACTTTGTGCTTCAGATAAGACGGGAATAGATCTTACATTGTTTATTTATTGGGGGTGTGTTGCGAATATTAAATTCATCTCAACATTCAACTCTCAACATTTTGAATTACATTACAAATATAAAATAACTCTTAACTCTGATTCGTATGACACATGAAAAAAATAACCTTTACTTATAATCATTCGTTAAATTCTTCTAGTCAATAATGATGACATGTACGAGTACTTGCCGTTTCTAAGACACTTTTCTTTTAATTGTAAAAGTAGAATTTGCAATTTTGCACACTAATGAAAACTATTTTACTGAATGTAATAAATTAAAGCAAGTTACAAATGAAAACTAATGGGTATGTAGATAGAAAACTATACTTCATCTAACCGACACTATCTCACCCTGGTTTCTGAACGAAAAGTCCAATAAATCCAGCTTGAAGACAAGCAATTACATTGCCCTTTACTGAAGACCGAATAACCCAGAAAGAGCTGAGAAACTTATATGTTATGGTTGTTCTATAAAAAGACAGGATCCTTATAGCAAGAAGTAAGTTTATCACAATGAATTGTGCAGTGAGATATCTGTCAATTGTTTGCCTATTTTGATTAAATGTTTTGCAATAAACCAATGTTGAGGCAAATACGGGCAATTAGACTTCTTTTTAATTTTGTTTTCCTTCAGTGAGAGTTAATTTGCAGTATCAATAGTCGTCTTTGGTTACACTTTCCTTGGCATCATCATCATCATTATTGACATCGAAACTAATTACTAACAGTTTGCCCCGACTCTGGCCCTCGCGTGTAAATACCAATCATATTTAGATTCTGTCATACAAATTTTCGTTATAATTTAGCATCTGTGAAAATGTCATAATAATCGCATAAGATATATTTTATATTCTCAGAGCTCATTCATTTTTTTTCAACGATACGTCAAACCTTCCAGTCACCTTTACAAGAACTTTTTTCCAAATTAACATGAAAAAAATTATTTACTTTAATTTTTTGAGTTCTGTACCTTATGCTTATAGGATCACCTCGTTGACCGTTTGTCTGTTAACATACATTTTTTTAGAAACATATGGAGGTAAGTTGAAATTTGAAGATGTAAAAAAAAATCAAGCTTCTGTGTCAAAGAAATAATTGTCAAGAAACGAAAAAAAAAGTTTTTGCGATTACAAACTTACATGTGCAACTGGAGAATGGATCGTGACGTATATCGATGTATGGGAGAAAAAAATTTCAAGTACGAAGTTAAGTTCGTCTTTCAATGCGATTGTTTACTCTTTGAAAGGGTTTCTTAAATGTATTTGTCAAACTCGCACTTGGCCGGTTTTTCAACTGACTTCCAAAAAGGAGGAGGTTCTCAATTCGACTGTATGTTTTTTTTATGTGTGTTACCTCAGGTCTTTTGACTGGGTGAACCGATTTATATGATTCTTTTTTTATTTGATAGCTAGTGCTAGTCCCATATAAATTTCATCAAAATCGGTGTAGTACTTTATGAGAAAATTAACAAAAACCATAAATAATAATGCAAAAATGTACTAAGTTGTAGCGATGGAAGTCGATTTTTTAACGTGTTTAGCGTTTTCAATTATATTGTTTATTTGTTACAAACAACCTCAAGTATTTATACCTAATTGAATTTCTAAATTAAAAAAGCGATAGCCATTAAATCAGGTTTTAAATTAAACACTTAACTAAGATGAAATTTATGAAGTACTTGCAATTTTCATTTTACTATTTATTATCGAATCATACTAAAACCTATTATTTCTACCATGTTGTAGAGAGAAAGTAGCCTGCACCGGCGGCGCCATGTCCAGGACTTTGTTCCCGCGGACAATGTTGTAAATTGTTATTAATCGTGTTCTTACGTTATGGTCGTACGGTGTTCTATTAGCGCCTTTGTCTGCCCCTTGATCGATGTGGTCTGTCAATAGTCAAATGTCATGTGATTAAAGTGGGTGAACTTCCGTATCTTCTACTTGTAAATAATTTACCTACTTATGTATGTCTTATGTGCTGAATGGAAGTAAATGGGGGAGAGGCTTGTATTTATCAGGCCTTATTCCGAATGAGATGATGAAGTTGCGGCGGCGGCGCACCCTCCGTCTACGCCGTTGCACGCACAAAAATGAAGTAGGATATATGGTCAGGGTTCTTTTTTCAAAATATATTAATCCACCAAAATTGAATATTTATTACGACTAGTTACAAAAAGTGAAAAATAGGCATTGTTGTATTGATGATCGGAGTCGGAATGACAATTAAAAAAATAAACAAAATAAGGCAAGTTGAAAATAAAAATAAACCAAAAAGATTGACTTCGTTACAAAGTCATCATCATTGCGTTGGGGAAGCTTGGTAAGCCCGCTTCCATCTTCGATATCATCGTCACTTACCATCTGGTTAGATGATGCCAAGGGCTGACCAATTGTGAATAAAATAAAATAAAAAGTATGCTTCTCCAGTCTGTGGTTGAGCGGACTGCGTTACTTTATCACCATCATAATCATATCAGCCGTAAAACGTCCAACGCTGGTCAGAGACCTCCCCCAAGGATTTCCATAACGACCGGGTCCAGAGTTGCCCGCATTCATCCAGTGTTCCTTACTGCCAGGCAAAACTTCGATGTTCGAATTCGATTTATGAAATAACTCATAGATTTAGCAACCAAAATAAAGAATTTTGAGATAAATTTCCAATAATTTTTAACCGACTTCAAAAAAAGGAGCAGGTTTTTCAATTCGACCGCATATATTTTTTTCTTTTTTTTTATGTGTGTTCGCGGATAACTTCGTCGTTTTTGAACCGATTTTGATGATTATTTTTATGTTGAAAAGAAGATATCTGAAGGGTGGTACCATGATAAAGAAACCAAGATCTGGTGATGGCATCCCAGAGAAATCGAGGGGAACATTCGAAAATCGTTGTGGCGTCTAGTGCGTTTGAAGTCGGTTTTTTTTTGTTTAAAATTATTAATTACAATAAACATCAACATAATCCATTATCACTTTAGCTCGATAGTGATCGGTATTTGACTCTTTGCCAATCAACTCGTTTTAGTAACCGAAAGACGTCCGAAAGCTTTGAGTATCGCCGCAAAGTTGCCTGTCTGTGTGCTTAAGAACTTCACTCCTACCCCCAGCTCCATTACACTTTTTTTTTATTTTTTTTTATTCACAATTGGTAAACCCTTGACAACATCTCACCTGGTGGTAAGTGACAATGCTGTCGAAGATGGAAGCGGGCTTGCCAAGATTCCCCAACGCAATGAGGAACTGGCTATCTTATCTTCATGCCGGAACACACCAATGATATCAACATTGATATTTGGCGGCAAGACTTAGATAAGATGGTGGTAGCTAGCCAGGCGGGCTTAGAAAATGCCCTACCACCAACCAAACCGAGTCTTACAATTGACCCCGCCGGGAATCGAACCCGCGACCTCCTGTGTAAAGCCAATGAACTTTGCCTTTCACATCACACTTTCGGTCAACGAGACGCAGGGGTAGGTTTCACTCCTTTATTGTTGATATTCAGCCTATACGCACGAAGCGTTACGCTTCCTCATTTATTATGCAGACAGCAATGACTTCTATATTACTGGCGTAGACAGCGATGAAGTGGAACTCCTTGCCTGCGTCTGTGTTTCCCGACTCCTACAATTTGGATCTTCAAGGCGGGAGTGAATGGGCATTATTTGAGTTTGCGTGTACCATCCTCGACTACATCGTCACTGACCATCAGGTGAGATATAGTCAAACGCACTTAAATTTTTAATAAATAAAAAAAAAGTTTCTATAATACCTACCTCTATAGAGACGCAATGTCCTTTCACGGCTAGGAAGTGGAGTCAAGTGACAGATTCAAAGACTTAGCTGAGAAAATCAAACTGTGCAAAAATTGCACTATATCTGTCTCACTATCACTACATCAACCTATATACAACATACTCAAACGAGAGGTCATCGTGACATAGAATTTCCCTCTGGAGATAGATAACTTTTAGTCCGAAAGTATTCGATTTTCAAAATTTGAACTGAGAAAGTATAAATAAAGTAAAATTGGTCTTTACGTGGATTCTCTCATCTGTGGTTCAACCAAAGCTTGTACTTGTAACAAATACTTGTCTAAACGTATACGTCTAAGCTATACTCGTATACCTTAGGCCATACGTAATCGTTTAGACGCGTTTCTGCTAGACCAGCCGTTAGCACACACTGCGCACACGCAGCATCTATAGGAAGTGCATGCCTTATCTCAACAACAGCAACGGTTAACAGTTATACTCGAGCTCTCCCACGGGGGGTATTTTATACCCACAGACAATACAGAAATACTTTACTGCTCATCAGACAAACAGTTGTTACGTATCCAACTGTTTCCGACAGCGACTGCTCTGCGACAGATCAATCTAACGGGATTAGGTAAATTTACGCGAAATCTGGATATGTGAGAAATGATGTTTCTGCAAATGATACCGTTCTATGATTTTTTATATTTCTATCAAAAATACACCATCAACATTAAGAAAGCTGTAAATATGTTTAACTAATTTTTGATTTGGAAACTTACGAAAAATACGAAAAGACGGGCCAAGTGCGAGTCGGACTCGCGCACCAAGGGTTCCGTACCACCACACTTCTCCAAGAGAGTACTACAACGATACCTAATAATTTCAAATGAAATACATAAACGAGAGCATCAGATTAAAAAAATAACTGTTTGGACTCCTCAGTTAGACTTACACTTGGCCGGATTTATTTTGCTGTTTTACTTTAGTATTACTACTACATATAGTCACACCAAGTTTTACACTAGCATGTATTCCAGTTTTTAAGATAAGTACAGCAACAAGAAAAACTTTTTAAAATAACTTTATAAAATAAGTATAAGTGACCCACGCGTCCGGAGACTCATTTGTGACGACGAGCTAGTCAATAATAAGCTCCATAGTAGGGCTTCCAACCTCGGAATACCGAGATCGCGAAATACCGAGATTCCGTATGATTTCATCAGTCCCGCTCACTGCGGGGTTAAGCGGGATTTGCTGGATTTGAGGGAATGAAACTTTGAACTCTGCCATGACAATTATTTGTCCATCGCCTGCTCGAATTCTACTTATAGAAACCATCATAAAGAAAGAAACGACTTATTGAATCTAGTGACTGATGGGTAGATACTTAACGCTAGCAAACAACGCCTTAAAGTCTGTAGTGCCTACAAGCGTAGAAACTGAGCGAGCGTTCTTCGCTGCCAGTCATCTTGCCAATAAGATACGAAGCAGCTTGGCTGACGAAACTTTGGGCATGTTGTGTTTCCTCCAAAGACACTTTCAAAATGCAAAGTAAATTTCTTGTGAATATTTCTGACTTTAAGCATGCTATGTTTTACTACTTACTGATGACCACTTTTATCGAAAAATTCGGGATCTCTTTATTTTTGATCTCGCCTATACCGAGATCTCGCAAGGGCATGCGAGATCGTAAGCCCTACTCCAAAGCCTTGAGCATCGCCGTTAAGTCGCCTATCTATCGTTATTCTATCGAATTCATTATGGAGAATATGTGCAAAAACTTCAAGACCTCATTCCCCTTGCTCTATTCCACCGTCGGTCAACGAAACGCAGGGAGGGGTTGCACCCCTTTGTTATTGATATCCCACCTTTCCACACGAAGCGTTACTGTGGAACTCCTTGCCTACGTCAGTGTTTCCCGATTTCTTTAATTTGGGGACCTTCAAGGCGAGAAAAAATATGCATTAATTAAGTTTGCGTTTATTATCTTCGACTGCATCATTACTTCCTATCAGGTGAAAGAGTCAGTCAAACGCACTCATTTTTTTTAATAAATTCATAGTAGATTTGTTGACATGACTAGAGACATTCTAAAGTGGTAACTGATGGAAAAGATTTGTGTGCTCTATTAGATATTAGCATATTGTTTGCCACATAATAAAGGGCAATTTTAGAAAATATGCCATTAATGGGTAGAGTTATCTATTCATTACATCGTCAAACAATATTAACTAACTTCAGAACTTATTTTCATTATCACACGTAATGTTTGTGAATTAATTATGATTGTTAGTTCACATACTAATAGATACTTCGAATTCGGACTCATCATATCAGCTCATATACGTCCCTACCGAGGGGATCGAGGCTACCCTAAATTAGGGCGATGGGGCCTTAGTCGACTACGCGAGCCCAGTGCGGGTTGGTCGACTTCACACACAACCTTCAAGTTTCTTCGCAGGTGTGTGTAGGTTTCCTCACGATGTTTTCCTTCACTGTTAAAGCAATCGGTGAGTATATGTACGTAAGTTTCGAAAAACTCATTGGTACATTGGCCGTCCGGATTCGAACCTGGCACCTCTGGTTTGGAGTACCGAGTCGTTACCGGTTGAGCCACCGACGCTTTAGAATTCGGACTACCTCTATGAATAGTTACCATAACATGCCGACACGGTACATACAAACGCAAATAAGATGATGCGTATACCTCGCCTATGGCAAAACGATGCTCGCAATGTGCATCTAAGATTAAGAAGACAATGCCTTATTATACAAGAAAGCCATCATATAGGGACAAAGGCATGCTTGGAACTTCAACCGGAAAGCTTGAACGCTGGATAAGGTTCTACTTAGTATAAACAAAGTATTATGAGGATACCAGGGAAAACAGCCGTGCCAAAGTATGAGTAGGGTAAGGTACGTTGTTACTTAAAAAAATATAATATTACCAGTTTTTGCCCGCGGCTTCGCCCGCGTAAACATAGTTTCTATAACTGTCTTCGAGGGTGCGTGATGCCCGCTTGGAAGTAAGTTTTGTACAGATCCCTTAGGAAATATGTTAGTTGTCTATGTCACTTCTTTCCCCCACAACCATGTCTGTGCAAAAAATCACGACAATGCCCTGCTATGTGGCGACGTGAGCGAGCCTGGAAATGAGTTTTTCCCAGATACAACGTCGGAATATGCTAACTAGTAGCTATATTATTTTCCATCAGTATCTGTGTACAGAAAATCACAACAATCCGTTGCTCCGTTGCGATGTTAAAGAAATCCACCAAAAAAAGTATTTTTTCCAGTTCCCACGGGAACTTATTGGACTATAGGTGCTATTTTCACGAAATAAAAAAATGTCTTTGTCTTTATCCATGATACAGGCTACGTGCATGCCAAATTACGTCAAGATTGGTTCAGGTGTTGAAGCGTGAAGATGTAATAAACAAATAAACACATTTTCACATTTATAATATGTAACGCATGTTAGTTAATGATGAACAAGAACCTATATGTGATTAATGTAAAAATAACATTTTAAACCTCAAATTTTAATTTTGTGAGTAAATCCACAGCCAGTAAACTACTATAAACCAAAGCTTGGCTTAAAAATGTTTACTAGATCATTATAGCCAATTTCAATACGGGCCAAAACCTTAATAAATAAAACGTGCGAATTGGTATACAATCATTTCCACTAACTCTGATCCATACTTAGTATTCACCATCAGATAAACTGGCATCAAAAATATAGCGGACTGTATTAAACGGCACTGGCGTCGTGGGAAACTCGTGAGTACTTTCCTAGATCAGTATAAAGCGCCGCCGATAAAGAAACGGCCGCAGCAGACTTTCTTCTTAGTCTTTTTTCAACAAGGTTATGAATAAGATCGTTACTAAAGAATTTAACGTCACAATATCTAATCTCCTTAAGCTACATAGAAATATGAATATCAAAAACTCTAATCCCATTAAAGATAATAATGAATCCAAAGGCAATGAAAAGAAAGCAATGCGGTTCGCAGATAAACTAGACGGCCTCACGCAAACGCGGGCTTCATCGATCACTGAACGTCAGATCGATATTGATAAAGTCAACGACCGAGCGATTCAAATAAAAATAGTTGATACCGTGTTTACGATAGATCTTGTTGCATATCATCCCATTGTGTTGTGGAAATCACCTGCCAGCGTCCCACTGACCCCATCTTGTATACATCAATCGATACTTTCAATTCGATTTGATCACTTGTAACCGAATAACAGTTACATCTTGGAGAAATTGAAACGACCGTGAACTTCAAACGCAGAGATTTACGATAGCCATAACCGTCTCCGCAGCATCCTATTTGTAAGGGCACTAGTACGAGAGACCGCTTAAAGGCTTACAAGTTTAAGGTTAGGACGATACCATTTATTTTAGTAATGTAGTATACAACCTAGTAATGCGCTTGTAAATTATAAAAATAATTAAATGATACTAGAATCAATCAGTAAGTAGAAAAGTTTGAAATATCAAAAGGTTTAGCCAAGAACGAAAACGTCCAAAGCAAAGAAGAGGGTCAACAGTTTTTTTTATAAAAACAATAATAATCTTTTAAACACATACCTACTAGAAAATATTGTGGATCGAAAACTCGCGCATGTTTATACTTATACCAGCTAGACAGGTGTGTGATTTTTGATTGGCGTAAAATTACACGACCACATAAAACGGTACACTTTCCGGTGTTAGCTATTAGAGAGCTATAAATTCATCAAGCCACAGTCAATGTAGGAAATCTTCGGACTTCAGAGGAAGCAGTAAACGCATAGGAGAAATTACAACTAGATTATGACTCCCGTCGTCTCAGCCTCGGTGCTGCAAAAACTCCTGCTCCGGGGAAAAGCAGAAAATATGACAGGTTAATTTAGATTGAGTGAGTGCTCGCTCTCAAGTAGAGGAACTTACTTTATATCGGAGAGAAATGCGAAATGCAAGCGGAACGTATCACATCGTCTCATTGTGCAGCTGCTGTCTGGCCCTCCCACAGACAGGGCAAAGGTGACAGATAAAGCACAAGAACTAAAATGTCATCCGTGTAGACAAGTTGTCTGCGACGATATAACTGCATACACTGCAAGGGTGACAGGCAACAGTGTTGATAGAAAGTGAAAATGTAGGATCACCCGGTACTTCGATGTCTGCACACTTGCATAACTTATAAAATTTATAAGGTGGACGTTAAATAATAAATAGATAAATTTCAATGTAACAACTTCCTGGACTTCTTAGATGGGAAGATACTAATAGGTTGCCTGACCTGATACTGTGATTAAGATGCTAATAAAGAAATCACATCTTCAAATATCTTGATAGTTAATTCTTGTTATCTATGGGTGGATTTATTGCGCCGGTGGTTTAATTGAGGTAACTTAATTATTTTTCTAGGCCTAAAAGATATAAAACTAGACAGGTGTCTAAATCATTTGCAAACAGCTGTTACGAAAGCGAAAACAATTTCAAAGAAGTCACTAATTCGTAAATAATCCTCAAAAATTCGGCTATGTGAATGATGTTAGTATATTTCTGGGTCTTCAACGACATACGCCGTTTGAACCAACACCTTGTTAAAAGTAATTTAAGCGAAATACGACCGGATGTAGCGGCATACCAAAAAGCAATGGGAATTATGTAGATTCACCGGTTTATCTCACCATTGTTGTTTGGGATTGGATCTATCTCTCAGTTGTACTATTATAGGACCAAGAGAGAAACGAAGATTGAAGATAGGATCACAATGCTTTAAACGACAAATTTCGTGCCTATTATAGTTAGATAAATCAAGGGAGGGAGGCCTCCCTACACTACTTTTTCCGGTGCACGGTCGCCACTCGAGAACTTTACTACCCCAACGGCAATCGGTTCTACGAGCTTCGTTCCCTGCCCACTGCTACTTGTTTAGCAATTCAAAGAGCTATGTCGGTTACTTTGGTACTTCTACGGAGTTCCTCGTATCTGATTCGAACACGCAGCGCAACTCCAGCAGTAAAGTTCCCGAGTGCCGACCGCACGCTGGAAAACGTAGCGTAGACAGGTCTTCCACTCGACCAACCGACGACCTGGCGAAAATTGGTCTGATCGTTTTGTATGAAGAGTTCAAATATTTTTTTTGCGATTTCTGTAAACTTGTAGAACAAAAGTTGTTCAGTATGATGAGTAGAAGCCCCAGTTTACGGGATTTACACCAATTTTGTTACACCCTGTATACTTTTTTGACGCATATTTTGTCTTATGTTTCTTATTTGTGTACGTTGTATGTAGGGTCTTCACAAAGGTATGCACTTATTTTTAACTGGAGCTTGTACTCGTGAAACTGAATAACTTTCGCCAAGAAAGTCATAGTCAATTCGCAAAAAAATTTTTGGACTTTACATGCAAGTCGATCAGCTAACGGGCAAACTTTGTATGGAAGTCCAAAATTTTTTTTGCCAATTGTCCATGGGTTTCTTAGGGAAAATTGTTCAGTTTTATGAGTAAAAGCTCAAGTTAAAAATAAGTGCATACTTTTGTTAAGACCCTATATAAGGTGTAACAAAATAAGCTGAAACTATTTTAACTGGTGCTTTAATCCATAAAACTGAACAACTTTCCCCATGAAACCTATAGTCAAATCTCAAAAAAAATAATTACTTCCCATACTAAGTTGGCTGATCAGCTGATCGAGTTAGTATGGGAGAGCCAATTTTTTTTTTGCGATTCGACTATGTGTTCCATGGAGAAAGTTGTTCAGTTTTATGGGTTAAAGCACCAGATAAAATAATTTCAGCTAATTTTGTTACACCTTATATATTCTAAATTACCTTTCATACGAAACCTGCAGTACTAAATATCAACTCTCACGCATGGTAGGAAGGACCGGCCAAGTGCGCGTCGAACTCGCGCACCTAGGGTACCGTACCACCACACTATTATTCCACACAAGTTTAATAACGATACCTATTATTACAAACAAAAGACACCAAAGTGAGCGACAGAAAAATGACTTTTTATTCAGTTCGAAATCCTTAGCGCAAGTATGACTCACGCTTGGTAGGATTTTATTAGTTGTTTCACTTCAGGATTATTATTACTACAATCACAACATGTTTCTCGCTTGTATATATTACCGTTTTTACGATGGAGCAAAAAAAACCTTTAAATAAACACGTTTCTTGTATGGGGACAGCCCGTTAGTATTCTTTTTTTTTTATTATTATTTGTTCGTATATATCCCCTAATAGTAAATATTCTATTAAAATTCAACCTATCACGATTCAAAAGATACAGCCTTTTAAAGGTCGCTTGGACAGACAGACGGACAGACGGGTAGCGTATGCTTAATAATAGGATCCTGTTACCTGGTTACCTATGATAATAATAATAAAGCCTATTTATTTCCGATCTACATTTTTTCACATGCATTTTAATTAGGTGTATTAAAATTGTATAAATATATATCAGTTTGAATCCGACATGTAAATTTAAAATATAAATAAATAATAAATATATTTAGGTTTAAAATATACAATGTAAATTATTATTATCGTATGGCCACATTTGGTTCCTGCAATATAAACTACAAATCTATATCAAGATTCTGGATCCAGTTTTTGGCCTCCGGGGTGAGTTTGTTCAGATCTTCCCAGCCACCCCTAAAACACCGATTCGGACACTCCACTACGATGTGCCATGTCGTCTGCTCGGCAGCCCCGCAGTCGCAGCTAGGGGAGCTCTTAATGCCCCATTTGTGCAGTTGGTAGTTGCACCTGGCTTGGCCAGTTCTTATGCGGTTTAGTGTGGTCCAGATTTTACGGTTTTGGTTAAAACCAGGCATACGAACTGTGGGGTCCTGTACTAGGCTTGTTTCTGAGTAATCCGAAGCATGCCACTGTTTTTTCCATTCAGAGCGGACGTCGTACGAACACATTATTTGTGGATTCGTCCAAATGGGTTTTCGTGATGAAAGGCGAAATGGTGGATGTATAATGTAAATATGTTTGTTTTGATCTCTGTCGTTAATGCCTTCATCATCATTGATCGGAACCCCTTCTAGGGTATAGGCCTCCTCCAGCTTGTTCCAGGCCTCTCTGTCCATTGCTATCTCCTAGTACCTATATGGAACCCTAAAACTAACGACGAACAATCAGAATCGACCTTGATTTTAAGTAGACCTGCGGCAATATAATTTTTGTCTTTTATGCGTTATGTACGAGTAAGCAAACATAATAAAGAAGAAAGAAAAGAAACGTCGCACGTGCCCAATCCCAAGCATAAATAATGAGGATACGAGTATACAGGTAGATAAAACGATTTGAGAAGAACGAACCGTACCTGAAGGAAAAGTAATTCAAAGAAAAAAAATTTTTTTTAAAAAAAAACAGTTTTTACCCGCGGCTTCGCTTGCGTGAATATCGTTTTTATAGCTGTTAACTGGTACCCGCGACAAAATGAGAAAAATAATAAAAATTTACAAGGAAGGAATTTTACTCGAAATAGACTTCATTTTATTTTCAACGCACTCAAATTTTCTAAAAAAAAAGTATAAAAAGTAATAATAAATCTTGCTTTACATATATTGCTAAAATGTATTATACGAAGAAAGAGTCTAGCTAGATCATAAAGAACCCATAACGTCCCCACAGCTGGAGCCCGGGTCTATTCCCAAGCTCGGGAAGATTAGACCATACCACACCTCGGACACTGCATATAACGGTCGGGAAATGGCATTTCTTAAAACAAAAGACGGAGCAAACAAAATAGCGGCGACATCCTATACGTTCCAGAAACAAACTAAACCCTTCTAAATCCATCTGGGTGACGAGGGGGTGAGGTAGGAATCTAAAGAGCGGCAGGGAGTGTCCATACTGTATGTTAGTACTAATATATATATATATATATATATATATATATACTTTGCCCATACTCCATACACGGGGGCCAAGTCCTAACCAATTTAATTAAAAATTAAAAACCAGACTGCATAAAACATCACCCCCTCTCCCTTGTTTTCGCCAGTCGGTTAAAATGTATCCTATGTCACGGGATCAAGTCTAATCTGATGACATCACGCACACCGAAATCCAACAAGCCGTTTAGGCTACAGTCCTACATACATACAAACGTAACATTACCCTCTCTTAGGTGAAAATACAAGGAAAGTAGTCAAAACTAAACCTTTAAGAAATTGAAAAATAAACCTATTAAAAGAAATACTTAACTGTATAAAGTTTGTTGGCTGCGCACGTCTCATTTCATTTAAATTCTCAGCATGGAAGAAATTGTAGAGCTACGACTACGCATCTAAATCCCAGAGAGAAACTTTTACAATTATTGATAACTGAATTTCTCTGGGTATAATTTCTCGGTGGCTCAACCGGTAACGACTCGGTCCTTCAAACCAGAGGTACCGGGTTCAAATCCGGACGGCCAATGGACCAATGAGTTTTTCAAAATTTTTTTTTTTTATTAAAAAATTGAGTGCTTACGTACATATACCCACCGATTGCTTTAACGGTGAAGGAAAACATCGTGAGGAAACCTGCACTCGCCTGCGAAGAAATTCGAAGGTTGTGTGTGAAGTCGACCAACCCGCACTAGGCCCGCGTGGTCGACTAAGGCCTGATCGCCCTAATTAAGGGTAGGTTCGAGCCCCTCGGTGAGGACGTATATGCAGCTGATATGATGAACAGGGCTCATAACTGCTCAAACACTATATGGGACATCACACACTAAATAATAGAGAAATAAACATCTGAACCAAGTTGCCACAGGATGTGGTTACTGCCCCCTCCGTGAATAATTAAAAAAAAACAGACTTGACAAATGGTGCAAAGACAATACAATTCAGTGCAGCGTACTTTAGTGTGCATTTAATTTTTTTTTAAAGCTTTTATTTAACTTGCAATGTTTGTATGTATGTATATTTGTTTAATTCAAATCTTGCGATCGATTTTAGAACAACTTCAGGGGTCCGATTGAGCTGAAATTTGAAATGAAGCCGATTCCCGGTGAAAATAGATCCTTTTGGTATTTTGAAGTAGATCTGATGATGAAATTTGGAGGTACATAATACAGTCTAGTTGTTTAGAAATGGCCAAATATGTAAACATATCGTTAAGTCTTTCCTTAAAAATAAACCATTTTCAGTTGGTATTTAGGTTTTAAATGAAATAAACACGGTGATAAAATAAATAAAATGCTCGTAAATAAGATAAAATTTTATCATCATCATATCAGCTCATACACGTCCCCACCATACCCTGAATTAGGGCGATCGGGTTTGAGTCGACCACGCGGGGCCAGTGCGGGTTGGTCGACGTCACACACAACCTGCGAATTTCTTCGCAGGCGTGTGCAGGTTTCCTCACGATGTTTAGCTTCACCGTAAGAACGTCGGATAAACATACATATGAAATCTAAATTCGAAATCAAATTGGTACGAGGCAGGATTCGAACCACGACCTCCCGAACAGGAAGCGGCGGCCCTAGCCGTTACGCTACTGACAATAAAATGATAAAATAATTTGTTTACATATTTGACCATTTTCAAAAAACTAGAATATATATTCATTTGAGCATTTGGCTCTTTGAGCATAAACACTCTTTTCAAATAATAGCTTGTACCTAAAAACTTTTACGTTTTTCGGAAATTATATAATTATAGGCACATAAGCCGTAAGATGCTCGCCTTTTACAACATAAACATAATAATAGATAATGGATATTAGTGGGCCTACCTACGAAGGCGTAGTATATGTTTATCTTGATCACACCCTGGACACTTCATACAACGGGCTAGAAATTACATTTCAAAAAAGGAATGACGGAACAAACAAAATAGCGGCGATATCCTATACGTTCGAGAACCAAACTGTAACCAATCTGTATCAATGTGGGTGACTAGGGGGCGAGGTCGCAATCTAGAGAGCGGCAGGGAGTGTCCATTCTGTATGTTAGTACTAATATATATACTCTGGCCGTGGTTTGTAGGAGAAAATATGCACGTGTAATATTTTTAAATTTTATTAGCTTAATCACTCCTTAGAAAGTTGTACATCGCGTAGTTAACGTTAAACTGTAACTGATATTAGCCATTTATAATTTTATTATGCAAGGATATAAAGTGATATTATGTACTAATAAAGTAATTAAAAGTAAAAGCTGTTCACTTCTTGTTTACGTACGTATTGACTTGAATTCAAATTTCAAATTCAAATAACTCTTTAATGTTTTACTTACAAATCTAGATAGCCTGGTTGATATCTTAGGACTAAGTTTTTACGCTGAGGAATAGGAACACACACACATACAACCAGACACAGAGCACAACACAAACCTGTTGTTTTTTTCACAATTGGTAAGCCCTTGGCATCATTTCACCTGATGGTAAGTGGCGATGATGCCGAAGACGGAAGCGGGCTTACCAAGATTCCCCAACGCAATGGAGAACTGGCTATCTTATCTTCAAGCCGTAACATATCAATGTTGTTAACACTGATGTTTGGCGGCAAGACTTAGATAAGATGGTGGTAGCTAGCCAGGCGGGATTAGAAAATGCCCTACCACCAACCAAACCGAGTCTTACTAGTTGACCCCACCGGAAATCGATCCCGCGACCTTCTGGCGTGAAGCGAATGGGCTAACCATTATGCCACAGAGGCGGTTAAAAGGTTAACCCTGGGTGGAGATCGAACCGACGACCCAAAAGGCAGGCAGGCAAAAGCGCTGCCACTGGTCCAACGGGTTAGTCTCCAGATCTTTCAGAAAGTTGGGGAATCTGGTAAGCCCACTTCCATCTTCGGCATCATCATCACTTACCATCAGGTGAGATGATGCCAAGGGCTTACCAAATTTGAATAAAAATAATTGTTTGTAGAAATCACAGAACAGATGTGGTAGTTACCATTTTTTCGCATTCAACCACCAGAATTTGCACTTCCTTTGTGTTGAGCCTCACTTGTCAATATTTTTTGAACGTGGCTAAGAGGTCAATAGGGTGAAAGTTCAGCCGCTTACTACCAGAACACCTATAACAGCATACCAGTGAAATCGAAATGCTCTTAAGTTCGGTGTAGGTGTATAACAGATCGTTCTTGGCCATTTACGTCCATTTTGCGATTGTAACGGCCAGTTTACTTGTCGTTGAGCTTATGATGATGTCTCCATTAGTTGCTAGACGATTATTAGTTGTATAACCCGCATTGTCTTTTGTGATGTAAGCATTTTATTCTAACGGTCGTTTTATTATACAATTTTAGACCCAAACAATCAATATAGAAACTGGTCATTTAAAAAACCGGCCAAGTGCGACTCAGGGTCACGCAAAAAGGGTTCCGCACCAACGAAACAAGACCTCTCAGTACATACTTTGCTCTGGGTAAATAGAAGTCTACTTAATCTGCATATTGAAATTTCATTTTTCCTGTGGAAACGGAGGTCTTTAAATTTTCTCATAGATTTTCCTGTAATCAAATAATTTTTCTAAACGTTTAACCTCATAATACTGTGATTTTTTCAACATTTTAGGCCCAGAAGTCGAAACTTCTCAGAAGAGATAAGGGGGGGGAATTGTAAATTTTCGCCTATATTCTGAAATAACTTCAAAACTATTAGTTTTAAAATTATAAAAATGAATTATTTGAAATTTTTCATAAAAACCCCTTCATTATTTCAGTAACCTTTGTTTTAAAAATCTAATTTATCCCCCAAAAGTGGCCCCCATGTTTAAAATCAATTTATTTACGTTACACGTCCGTCTTTGGGTCATCGACTTACATATGTATACCAAATTTCAATTCAATCAATCAAGTATTTTCCGAGCTAACTGACTGTGACAGACGGACGGACAGACAGAAAAACAAGTGATCCTATTAAGTAGGGAACCCTAAAAAAGTAAAGTTCAAGCCTTAACCAGCAAACAGTGTATACTTAAATGGAGTAATCTCTGGTGAAATGTACAAAACTGTTTTCATTTCTATCAGACTCAAACGAAAGTGTTAGCTTATTAGTTAGACATGGAGAAACCTCTTGTTTAGTAAACACTTTTTGTGAAGAAAAGTCACTATTGCTATTTATGGGAGACAGTCTATACTTTTATGCTTACTTACTCACTGCGCCCGCGCCGCTGGCTTAGCGACCCGAAAAGGATTTTGGCCTTAGACACATTTTGGCGCTACCCGGCATGTTCCTGCGTCACTTCTAGTCAGTTGGCTGTTTGAAGGGTTTTCAGGTCTTTCGACTTCATCTCTTCAACGGTATTTGTTTTGTTCTACTGGGCGTTCCCCCCCCCCCCCCCCCCCACATACGCTCTCTTGACAGCGCATCCTCTGATCCTCTCCCACCCTCTCCACGTTGCTGAGCCACCGCAGACTGGCAGCTTTAGTTTCGCAGATGATGTTGGGTTCGGAGACTAGGTCTTCAATTTTCTGGCTTTTTTCGGACTCTCCATGTATCATCGTCTCGTATGACTGGTCCCAGAATCTACCGGAAATTTTTTTTCTCGGTTGCCAGCAGCTTTATTTTTATACAGTGTTGATATAAGATTGATAATTTAGTAAAATCCAGTATTGTTAAGCCTTGATCATCACCTTACCTGATGGTAAGTGATGCTAATGATATCTAAGATGGGAAGCGGTGTGAGTGAAAACAATAGTATGGGATAGTATTCAAGTTATAAACACATTCAGTCGAGACGCTTTCACGGTTTTTATAGATAGTACACAAAATAACCAGATCGGTGGCGATGGCTGAAATATCATAATAGTAGCTTCTTTTATTTGAGTGCGTTTGGCTGGACCTCACCTGATGGTAAGTGCCGATGCAATCGAGAATGTAACACGCAAGCTCAAATAGTGCTTATTCTGCCTAAATTATGCTAATCGGGGAATACAGACACCGGCAGGGAATCCACTCTGGCCGTCAGCATGATGAACTATGAAGAATAACGCTTCGTGAGTATAGGTGGAACACTAACGACAAAGGGTTGGAATCCCTCTGCGCGTCTGGTCGTCCGATGATGAAATGGATAAGGAGGTATATATGAGGTGGTGAAGCTCCAGGTCACATTCTCCGAAATGAATCCTCTAGAGCACCGATTTGCAGGCGACTTTGCAGCGTAGCTCGAGGCTTTGGAGCTTGTTTGATATAAGTTCCTCGTCGCCAATGAGTCTTTTAGCTTGTCGGTCGATAGAATCCAAGGTAACTAGCTGGTAACTAGCTGGTAACGAGCCGATTCGTCCCACAAGATAAAGCATTACTCCATACATGACCGAACTTGAGCTTGGTGTATCATAAGAAGCTGCTCTGATGTAAAGTAAGTCGCACCTTCGAGATGATTTTTATACTCTTTCATGATTTAAATTATGTTAAGGCTAAGCATGCTTGTACACTCATATACTATCATTAGTACACACTACCTGTTAAAGTCATGCGAATGACTGAAATTGTGAATTGGTGTTTTTTACCTTGTAATTTTTCATATGGATAAGGCGTCAGGTGGGATGAAATGATTGAAATAGCCAAAATTGACACACCATTTTTAATATCGATGATTGAAGGCCTCCTAGATCTCTTGATTTACCTCCCATATTAACCGCTCTTAGGGCCCAGCCAAATCTTCACGACAAGACGTAGTTCCAGTGATCCAGTGCGGCGTTGTGGAACTGCACTGCAGTTCGTCGACAATGCCATGCCGTCTTAGTGCCGCTCGCTCACCGCATTGTGAAGCGGTGGTCAACTGCGATGTTGTGGAACTGCACTGCAGTTCGACGATGCCATGCCGTCTTAGCGCCGCTCGCTCACCGCATTGTGAAGCGGTGGTCAAGTGCGGTGTGGTGGAACTGCACTGCAGTTCGACGATCGTCTTAGCGCAGCTCGCTCACCGCATTTTGAAGCGGTGGTTCGGTGCGGCGTTGTGGAACTGCACTGCAGTTCGACGATGCCGTGCCGTCTTAGCGCCGCTCGCTCACCGCATTTTGAAGCGGTGGTCAAGTGCGGTGTTGTGAAACTGCACTGTAGTTCGACGATGCCGTGCCGTCTTAGTGCCGTTCGCTCACCGCATTTTGAAGCGGTGGTTCAGTGCGGCGTTGTGGAACTGCACTACAGTTCGACGATTCCATGCCGTCTTAGCGCCATTCGCTCACCGCATTTTGAAGCGGTGCTCCAGTGCAGCGTTGTGGAACTGCACTGCAGTTCGACGACGTCATGCCGTCTTAGCGCCGCTCGCTCACCACATTTTGAAATTGAAACAGTTTGCAAAAAAAACGCAGTGAGCGAGTGGCGGTCCATCGGCACGGCAATGACGTCATGTGGAGATTTGGCCAGGCCCTTAGTTCAGATTGACAACAAATTCGAGCCATAAAGAAGTGATGAAGATTAAATAATTTGTCGAAAAACCTTGAAACTTTTAGGTACAAACTAAAGAATAATACGAATGCTGAGAAGAATACGAACTAATTTAAATTGTTTACAAACTAAAGAAAACAATTTAAATTAGTTCGTATTCTTCTCAGCAAACCCTTTTATATGATACCCATATTATGGGGGTGCATAAAAAATAACTGATCCACCATCTTTGGGAGTCCGCCATATCGGATTTAGAATAATCACTTTCATGCATTGTTCTCCAAACTTAACGTGTATGCAAAATTTCAGCTTAATCGGAAACCAGGAAGTGATTCTAATTTGGCTTCCAAGATTTGTCCCAAACTTACAGAGTAACGCACTTACTAACACGGCAAGCTCATATAAAGCTTATAAAAAAGAGATTAATACATAAAACATGTGTTACCTGCAGCCTCGCTAGCTGTCATCTCAGTGATGAGCCCCTCCAAGTCTGGTGAGATGAGCCGCTCCTCATCTTCGGAGTGGGTGTAGTCCAGCGCATGGTAGATCACCAGGGCCAGGTTTTCCACCAGCTAGAACAAGAGGAGATATGTGACGTAAAATATTTGTAATTTTTGAAATAATGCTGTTATGACTATTACACTTTTAGTGTTGGTTGCATTTTTTGTGTAGTCGATCTCTGTGTATGTTTTTCAGTGTGCCAGACATGATGACATAATGAACAAATATGTATCACAGCAGTTGAAATTGCTAAGAAATTGAAAATATTATGAATAAAAAAAAATTAAACACCCCTCTTATCGGGGGTTAAAAATACCCTTTCTCCAAAATGGCCACGTAACGCAACCTTATCATTTATCTGTAGAAACGAGTATCACAATTATATCTTACTATTCCAAGGGAGGTTAATATCTATTACAAAAGCACTTAATTTTCCACACATCTTTCTCGCCTACTGTGTATATACAATGTTCCTACCTCGAACATAACACATTAATCAAAGCCAGACAGACCATCAGATCAGAACCAAACAATGAGTTCATGCTACAAGCAAAAATTTGGCAACCACCTCTATTGCAACTGCTCGCGAATGCAAAATCGGAAACTTGGATGAAATAAGTCATTATGTCGTGTAGTGCCCCCGTTTGCTCTGTCGTAACGTTTAGTAGTATTATCTGAGGCACTCCTTGTGGTTGTGGTTTATGACAAGAATGGTGGCGATACCACTGAAGTGACACTGGGTTATCTAATAGATAGTATTGTCGAATACCAAGTGTAACTGGTTGGGTATGATTGAACAATTAGGTCATCTTCGTAGACATGCAAGTTTTAATTTTTACGAAAGCTGTACGAGTGAGTTGTAAGTCAAAGATGCATTTAAGTGTAAATGCGGTTTTGATCACAGTTTAGACTTTGGCTTAGGTACTTTACAAAGTCTTTCTCTCAATTTTCGTTCTTAGCGTGTTGATGGCGAACAAACAAAGACATTCTCGGTAGCCTTATGATTGCTAGTGTTCACGCCGAATAGTAAACTCGCGGCGTACATGTTTAAAAAAATTGAGGTACGCTCACTAACGCTTGTACGTAGGATCCGTCCAGCGCCACCTAGTGGTGTTTCAACATTTACAACTCCCTATATCTCGGTAACCGCTTGACAGATTTAGCTCCTTAAAAAATATTTTTATCTCATTAACTTGCCTAACAAATTTCACGATGTTCCGATCAACAATACTCAAGTTATCGTCGAACAAACATACATACAAACGCCGGATTGTTCCAGTACACTCTGAGAACTCGCTTCACTCCTTCTTCTTCTTCTTTCGCGGCCTTCTCCCATCTATAATTGGGGTTGGCCCTTCTAGTCATTCTTCTGTAGGTAGCTCTATTTAACGCTGTGGCTTCTGTTGGGTTATGATTGTTCAGACCCTTGCGGATCATCGTCGACCAAGTAGTCGGGGGTCTTCCAGGTTCTTTCTTATTAGTTTTTAGGTCTACCGCCACTCGCTTCACTCCTTCAATAAAAGACAAATTCAGGCTTAGCTTCCGCGTGTGGAATTTCACCTAACCTTCGTGCGATAGAGAGAGAGAGAGAACTACGCTACGAAAGTTGAGACACTATTAGCTACCTACGCTGTTGCTTATGATGAAAGGCCCAAGAACCTAATGACTTGGACCATAATACATGCTAGGATGCACCCAGTGTGACTATCAGAGGCGCCGCCACCGACCGGAAAGGCTGACTATTGTGCGCCCGCGGCGTTGCTCAACACCGCTGGATCACTGATGAATGCAGCCGCTCCCGGCCCGATGCAACACTCCATTACTCTCTTCACAAACGTGATTAATTGGACCCGTATGTAGGGTTACCGACAGTGCAATGAAGCATATATAAATGCAATATTTTTTTATGAAGACAACTAATTCTGTAAAACTTTCGCTTGGGAATTGGTCTATGAAAATGTAAAAAATACAACAACAAAACTTAATTGAGAAAATTCAAGTCTAAAAATATTACGTCAGTATTAATAAAAGCGTCGGTGGCTCAACCGGTAACGACTCGGTCCATCTAACCAGAGGTACCGGGTTCAAATCTGGACGGCCAATGTACCAATGAGTTTTTCAAAAAAAACTTACGTACATATCATTACCGATTGCTTTAACGGTGAAGGAAAACATCGTGAGGAAACCTGCACAGGCCTGCGAAGAAACTCGAAGGTTGTGTGTGAAGTCGACCAACCCGCACTGGGCCCGCGAGGTCGACTAAGGCCTAATCGCCCTGATTCAGGGTAGGCTCGAGCCCCTCGGTGGGGACGTATATGAGCTGATATAATAATAATAATATTGGTTTGTACCTACTTTTTGAAAAATTATATAGATTATAGATGTTGCACAAAATGTAATTTTATTCTAAGAAGGAGCCTTAACTGAAACAGAAGCTGGTGATGATTTAACTAATTAAAAATATCCGATTGTTGTAAATGTAATAATAGGGTAGAATAACTGAACATCCATCACGAGTCTGTGAGAAATTAGTTTTGAAGAAGTAATTCAAGAAACAAACGAGCAACGTCAACTTTGAACCGAAGATTATCATAATGGCTCAATGCAAGAAGAAAACAAATGAGCTAATTAGGAATTTATCTATACAGGTATAATAAAGTAGCTTGCCTAATAATCTGTTACATGTATTGCACAAACGACAAAAAATAGATTAAGAAAAGCACTGCAGTGGGCGGTGTAAATAAATATAAACATACAATGGTCACTAAGAAGAAATGAAGGAGAGTATAGATCTAGCAAAATAAATTCATACTGACAAGTCTTGTAACAAAAGTACATACAAAGTTGAAATAAGGCCAGCTTACTCCAGATGCATATAAATACCTCATTACCGAAGCTTTTATTTCAAGCAGCCAATAGCCAAATATCGGAAGAGCATCTCTCAGCGGTAGCATTGTTTGCAAATCGTGCAATATGCGGTTACAACTGTTGCGTAACCTGCGTAAGCGCAGGCTACTTACTCAAGTAAAAGAAACAGTGAGGATGGCTGCGGAAAAGTTGGACGTCGGATTACACCAATTTCTTATGGACGATTGTGCTCAATTTGAACAAGCGGATACAAAATTTGAATAGAATTAGTTTGACCTAAACTGGAATGTATCATTTCAAAATTTAATGGGTAACAATTGAATAAAATTTTTGAGAATCGTATTAATTTTAAATAACAACAAAAAATTCGTTTTATTAGAAATAATACAATCAGTATATCGAAAATAGGATATCCTATTTATGAATGTTTATGTAAAGAAAATAAGGTTAATAAATAAAGCTTTATGAACATAGTCATAGTCGTACATTTAATTCGCCAGTTTCCAGATTCCATACAATGTAATAAACCTGACCAATCCTATTTACGGTGGCAATAATACAACGAAAACTCCCATTTTTATTTTATTTTTCACAATTGGTAAGCCCTTGGCATCATCCCACCTGATGGTAATTGACGATGATGCCGAAGATGTAAGCGGGCTTACCAAGATTCC
This sequence comes from Coleophora flavipennella, assembly GCA_947284805.1. Classification (NCBI taxonomy): domain Eukaryota; kingdom Metazoa; phylum Arthropoda; class Insecta; order Lepidoptera; family Coleophoridae; genus Coleophora; species Coleophora flavipennella. The sequence goes on along the minus strand of OX369254.1, from coordinate 6,883,673 downwards.
CCAACGCAACTGGCTATCTTATCTTCAAAGCATTCCATTAAGCCTTAGGACATGATCGAAAGGCAGTACAAAATAATGGTTTTCTTTTACCTTAGTGAATTATATTCATCATCATTATATCAGCTGAACGACGTCCACTGCTGGACAAAGGCCTCCCGCAAGAATTTCCATGACGACCGGTCCTGCGATGCCCGTATCCAGCGGCTTCCTGCGACCTTCACCAGGTCGTCAGTCCACCGTGTAGGCCTCCCTACACTACATCTTGAGGTGTGCGGTCGCCACTCGAGACTCATCGATTATTATTCAGTTATATGAAATCTCGTAAGTCTGGTAATAGAGTTCAAACCAAAGGATTATTCGATGGAAACCGATAACTACGAGCGTAATCCAAAACACTATTACATCATTTACGCAATATAGAAGAACAGTAACGATAATAACATGCAAGAAATACAAAATAACTATGCTGATGATGTTCTGTACAAGGAAGCAAATTCAATTACAGCGGATATAAAGATTATTTATTATCACTTTGGAGTCATTATAAAAGCTCTTTCGTGTGCCGGCACTGCGTTTGATAAATGTGACATTAATGCCTATAAAAACATTATCTAGTTGTGTTGGATGGAATAATTACGTTAAATATTAACGTCGCCTTTACATTTTATTACTCTGGAGGTGTGCTACGACAACTAAAGATATTTAAGAACGTGTTTCTGTTATATTATGTTATAATTAACATCTTATTGGTCATTTAGGAACATCTAGCTGGAAACCTTGGACGCTATCGACCGGCGCGCTCGGAGACTCATTGGTTACCTCCGCAAAGTTGCCTGTCTTTCGGTTTTCTATCGAATTCATTTCGGAGAGTGTGCTCAAGAACTTCACGACCTCATTCCCCCAACTTCATTCCACCTTCGGTCAACGAGACGCGGGGGGAGGTTCCACCCCTTTGTTGTTGACATTCAGCCTATGCGCACGAAGCGTTACGCTTCCTCATTTATTATGCGGAAAGCGATGGAGTGGAACTCCTTGCCTGCGTCTGTGTTTCCCGACTCCTACAATTTGGGGATCTTCAAGGTGAGAGTGAATAGTGTGACAAAAATAATGGAAACTGGGGATAAAAACCCTTACGGAATTTGCCACATATAATACGTAAGATTTAGAGGATCGGGCCTAAACGGAGTTTTAAGAAAAATATTATGGGGTAAATTAGAATATTTGTATTTTATAATTTTTCTAAAAAAGAAGGAACAATATAAGTACTAGAAAAAGATGTGATGTACATTGGATGACCGTGTTGATATAAAATAATAACCTAATATATTTTTGGACAATTTCCTGAAATAAATCTAAAGTGACAATTTTATTTGAATATAAAAAGCTTATTTTATAGAATGCCGGTAGGCAACGATCGTCGCCGTCCCTTTGGTACTTAAATAAGTTACTAAGTCCTAAAATAATTAAATTTCACTTTGGTCTGAATTACCCTATCGTTCTAAAAAAAACACGTATTAGGTACAAAACATTTTTAAAATTTAAAACAAATAACTAAATCGTTAGAAACCGGAGGCAGGAAATCTTCTAGGACCAATGGCCAGAGAGTCGCTCGGGATAAAAGATAAATTAAGCATTCACTTCCCTTTTGGCAAGCAGCTGGGCGGGCAGTGCAAAGGACTGGCTGGTGGTCAGCACAGCTCCATCCCAGGATCAATCCTTAGTCGGATGAACCTTCGGGGACGTCAACTTCGCAAGGGGAGTGGAAGAACCCTACGGACATATATAGATCTAGTTCGCAGCAGTACCAAAAATACACGCAAAGCGGTTTCCTTATACAAATTACTTACCACTGAATAAAATAGTGGGCCTCAACGAAACATTAATATAAAACCAAAAATTTAAATACTCATCACTGTCAAAGAGATCACGGTCAACCTTTTCTTTTCCTCTTGTCAAAAAAGTAACCAATATTTTCAAATTAAATTTCCATAGAGGAACAAAATCAAAAGAGAATTTAATTATGAAACGCACGAAATGAGATCGGCTCGAAACGATAGTTTGCGTTTCAATAGGCATTATTTGAGTTTGCGTGTACCATTCCTCGAATACATCGTCACTTACCATCAGGTGAGATATAGTCGAACGCACTCAAATTTTTAATAATAAAAAAAACTACTACGCTGCGTAGACAACACAAACATTTAAGTTTCAGGCAATAGGAACAGCTTGGTACAATATTGTATGTACTCCAAGCTTTATGGCATATTCGTCATTAACATAAATTGTATTAAAATGATTTAAAATATTAATCAAGTCGTGGGAAGCGATGTTATTCTAACGACCAAACTTAAGCCCATGGCTCTGGAGCTGTGCTACGATGACTGAAGATATTTAAAAACATCTTTCTGTTATATTCTAACATAATTAGGATCTTATTGGTCATTTAGGAACATCCACTACGATATTTAGACAATACAAACATTTAAGTTTCAGGCAATAGGAACAGCTTGGTATTGTATGTACTCCAAGCCTTATGTCATATTCGTTAGTAACATACATTGTATTAAAATTATTTAAAATATCAATCAAGTCGTGGGATTCTATGTTGTTCTAATGACCAAACTTTTGCCCATGGATGCACTCATTCATGTATGAATAAAATTGCCTTTTATATCCACGCTTTCACTTTGATAGATCTGTTACAATAAATTTTGCAACTTACGCATGACTTTCTTAATTACTTTTTGTAGCTTTGGTTACGAATTTAATATTCAGTTATGTAAGTTTACGCTACTGTTTTGCAACAAAGAGTTTCTTTGCATTTTAGTTTGTGCTTTATGGACTGTTCCGTTCTTGTGCCAGTTCCTCTTATTTAGAATGATCATTTCTATCTTCGAGATCATCATTTATCATCAGGTTAGATACAGTGTTACGAAACTTGGGTACTTATATGAAAGTATGACATAAGTTTTATCTAAATAGTTAAGATACTGTTTAACCCTAAAAACTAACCTAACAAATTTATTTTAAAATACCCGACTGCTTTAAAACATACATAGGTACATACATACATACACCCAAAAACATTACCGTCCTTCTTGGACAGTCGGGTAATAATCAGAGAGCAATGCATGATGACGACTGCTAATAAGCTAATAACTAAATGCGTTGGCGCATGCTGCATCATCAAACAAAACATGTAATCTGACGCGCATCGATTACAGCTTGCAATGTACTATCATAACTCGCTTAATTGAATGGAATAAAGTGCCCATTACCATTGCCATTAGGTTACGAGAAATAAGACACACTTATCTTGTACCTACATATACAAAATAAAACTGTTTGTTCCTATCAAATAAAACGTACAGTCAGAGGTAATCAAGTACTAAATAATAAAATTTACTTCCTTGATCCCCTATGATAGGATACATTTTTATCCAGCTGCCTTTGTTAAGGCTTTTATGCAGTCGAGTTCTTATTTTTTTATTAAATTGGTTAGGTTATTAAAAATGTACTTCAATTAATCATGACCTATTATTGTAGATTAATCTATACCTTTAGCAGTGTTATTTGTACGGAAAACTATCGAATTCTTAACTAATAAGATAAATAGAACCTTGAAAGGATCGATTTTAGGTCCCGCATAATTCTAATCAACATTAATATTATAGGTAAGTACTATTTTAATTAAAGTTGACAATGGAAACAAGCCAAGCTAAACGACACAATAGAACGCTGACTGACTGACATACTGATTTAATGTCATTGGGCTAGACAATCGTCGAGAATTAGCACTTATCTCATTTGCATGCATCGGTCTGAGCCGAGTGAGTGTTTGTTGTGACTGAGTGTATTGTGTGGTGGATGGCAAATTTTTCTATTCAGTGAAATCATATGTGAAGTGCCCAATTAGGAATGTGGAAGAAAAGCGCCAAGTCATTGTAATTTAGCTGCAATTCAAAGAGAGAAACCATAACTTTGTAACCGCCTCCGTGGCGTTATGTGGGCGTCCATTAATTTCACGTCAGGAAGTCGCGGGTTCGATTCCCGACGGAGTCTAACTTTTTAAGACTCGGTTTGGATGGTGGAAGGTCATTTTCTCTGCCTGCCTGGCCAGCTACCACCATCTTATCTGAATCTTGCCGCCAAACATCAATGTTAAAAGCATTAATGTGTTTCGGCTTAAAAATAAAATAACCAGTTCCCCGTTGCATTGGGGAATCTTAGTAATCCTGCTTTAATCTTCGGCATAATCGTCACCTGTCAACAGTTGAGATGAATGCCAAAGGTTTACCGATTGTAGATAAAAAACAGGTAATATATTCAGAATTTGTAAAAATTACCACATTTTGTATAAACGTTAAGATAAGGCATGTCTTTTACTTATATTTTAAAATTTACGATGTAATGTTTAATATTTTTTATGGAAAATTTTACCTTAAGTTGATATACTATAACTCCTTAGAACAGAAAACCTATTTGGCCGGTTGTGATAATTTTCTTTAAAATTTATTACTTTCCCTACTTTTCCAATAATTTTCAGATGGGGTACGTGAATTAAAAAAAATCTAGCGCACACTACCATGTTGGGAGGTACCTAAATTGTGTTTTTACGGATTTTATTTAATAAATTTATAGGCGTCACAGATTACTCTCAGCTTTAAAGCTGTAATAGTGTTTGAGTAAAACGTTCGAGACATACCGACGGACAGACAGACAGACAGACAGACAGACGGACGGATGGACAGACAGACAGACAGACGGACGAATATAGCGAAACTTTAAGGACTGCTAGTTTCAATATGGAACCCTAGAGAAGTAGGCTTCGTGAAAAATATGCCAGATTTTTTTTACAGTTAATACAAAATTGCCCCCGTGAAATCAACATAAAACGAATCCATTTCAAAATATCAATAACCGCGGAAAAGCGTAGTTAATCGCAAATTCGCATGTAATTGAACATTTTAAATCTAAAACGTGCGCAAACGCAGAAACGCACGACACCAATGCAATGATTCCCGTGTCCTCACTACAGATTAAAGGCTATTTTTTAAATCGAACTCTTTCATCGATTAGAAACAACCAATGTATTTGTTTAATGTTATTCAAACTGCAAATGTGCTATACTATTTTAAACGATATTCATAGATTTTTTTTAGTTTTTGTTGTATGACAGCTACCCTTTAGGGGTTAACCCTAGCAGATGGCTAACTAGAACCACCATCAGTAAAAAAAATTGCTCGCTGAGTACATATTTAAAAAAAACGATGAAAATGAAGAATAGGTACTGTACTTTATTTAGAAACTATTAACTATGTGAAATATAGTTTCCTAAGGTCACATATAGCATAAGCGCTAAAAGTGGCCACTTTTCTTTTCGTGTATGTCTGTCCGTCCGTCTGTCGGTCACACCCGATTTTCTTCGAATTTACTAGGATGAAAACATTTTATTTGGGTACATAAGATTCATAGAGTTTGAGAACCCAATTACGGATCTATAGCGTAACTAAAAAAATTTCCATTTTGAAAAATCAAAAAAATTATTTTTCATGTGACGAATCAAATGAAAGGGCTTGTTACAAGAAATACAGATAAACTTTTTTATAATTTTAAAATGCATAGTTTAAAAGGTTTATAAGAATATATACGAAAATCTAGCATCCACCTTGTCTGCAAAACTCATAACTAAATGAGTCTACAATTTTGAATGTGAATATATAGGGCTCTCTTATTAATTAGTTTGTTTGTTTGTTTGTTTGTAAACTCTTTGTTGATCTTTTGTTACAATACTTAAAAAATATATTATATAAAAAGGCGGACTTATCCCTTACGGGATCTCTTCCAGTCAACCTACTGATGACGTTTGAGATTTACAATAAAGAAAAAAGTTTACAGGAAAACCTAACCAAAAAACCCAAGTTCTAACGATCTTAGAGAAAACAAAATGGTACTTAACCCAAAGTACGAGTTCGGCTTTCACTTGATCGGATTTTTTTATTACAGAAAAAAACAACTGAAATAGGTAATCATTTAATCAAATACATTGCTAAAAACTCTGAGGCAAAGGTTTTCTATCATATTTTTCTAGAGGAAGATTTTTGTCACGTAAATGGCACCACGTCGTATGCCGTACGGCACGCTCCTTCTCATACGCTGCTTTAGTGTGAGTGGAACCATAGTGGGGACATATTGTTATTTTCATACAATTACTTTTTCTTAGCTACGTCTTTGAATTTGTTACTTGATCCCACTTCTGTGCCTACCCGTGAAGAGACATTGCTTCTCTTTTAAGATATGGAATCAAGTCTGAAGTGTCGACAATAGGGATGGCGAATGCTAGTCATCTGATTTACTTTTTATCATCTGTCAAAAATGACATTTTGTTCTAAAAATGTTTGAAATACCATAGGAGTGAAGTCTTAGTTTTGCAACGTCTTTTATGTACTCAATAGATTTTGCCAGCGGCTTTGCTTGCTTGAACAGTTTTATGACTGTCTTCGAGGGTGAACAGTGCGCGAACCGCTTCGAGCGTGGAAAAAAGCGTGTATGTTAATCCAGGTCCTAAGCTGTCTACCTACCAAATTTCAGCCAGATATGTTCAGAAGTTAGTTAGTTTTCGCGTGAACATAGTTTTTATGTCTGTAGTGCTGTCGAGCGTGGGAACTGTGGCAACTCTAGATCCCTTGGGAACTATGTCAGGCTATGCTAATTAGTAGTCAATTCGATAATCAGTATTAATTAGCACGTCAATCCTTTGCTTCATTGCGAAGTGACAGAAATTACCAAAAAAGATAGAGTTAACAGCTATCCCACGGGAACCACTAAGTAATCTGGATAAAAAGTAGCCTATATTATGTTAATCCAGGACCTAACCTATATGTGTGCCAAGTTTCAGCCCGATCCGCCCAGTGGTTGTAAGAGTAACAAACATCCATCCATACATACAAACTTTCGCGTTTATAATATTAGTAGCATTTTGTGATTTTGGTGAATTAAAAATCGAAGTTGAAAAACGAAACGTGTAAGATTTTCCGAAGTTTAAGTAGGAGGGCAATTTAGTGATCAAGAGTTCATAATTTATTTCTGATGCTATTGTCGTCTCTATTGGCACTCTACTCACACCTTAACGCCTAAGAGATTCGTAATGTAAACCAATTCAATTGTCTGTGGTGATTGGTCGATGGCCCGCCGTGATAACCCCTCGCTCTCGAGGTTTACCTCAGTTCACGCGGTCGCACCGTTTTCCAAGGAGTATTGAGTCCAACAGAACCTTAAAAGGGTTGCAAGAGAAAGTATATTTTATTGTCTGGACGCTACGAGTATGTTGAGAAATAGGTAAATTATACATAGTAATAAAAAAATCAAACATATTCTAAGGATTTCCCATAAAACTTCAAAGGCGTTGTTATTTCTAATTGTGTTGAAGTGGAAAGTAATAAAGTACTTAAATACACAACATTAACCAACAATAACGAAATCAAAGGTGGGTAGGAATTAAATTAGGGGCTTTAAAATTTTTTTGAGGTCGGTACCAACCAGCACACAGTTACGTACGTATCAAATGTTTTAGATTCGATGGCATTGGTGACACCGACCTCAAAAAAAATTTTAAATCCTAATTTAGTTCGTACCCACCTTTGATTTCGTTATTGTTGATTAAGTATAATAATATTATTTCATACTTTTGAGTGAATTTCATTTTGAAGTCGGTTTTTAGGTTTTTTTAACTTATTTTTATTTTCTTTATTTTTAGTGATAATGCTATCTATCTAACAACGTTAAACTCAATCACCTACTCACCAATAGGAATTATCAAGTCATAATACATGTGTTTCATTAACAGATACAAAGTCCCGTGGCTTCCATTATCATCTCAGCAGATGATGATGGACGTTTTAACTCCATAACTTGGAAGTTATGGAGATAATCGTCCATCATAAGCTTATCTGAATAACCTAAAATAATACAACCTATCGGTCTATGCATACCTACGTATGTTTGTATAATATTGAAAGAATTTTCCTCCAACTCCTAACCGTTAAGGAGTTGTACCTTCCTTCATCAGCTTATAAACATGAGATGATGACTAACAGACGCAAGTATTTTAATAGCTTTAGATAACATAATATGAATCACGTAATAAGTGCCTACGTAATGAGAAATTTGAGGGTTGCTCCCGATTTCCCTGGAATCCCATCATCAGATCCTGACTTGGTGACAATAGGACCCCTCGGGAGTATACTCTTTCGAATGAAAAAAGAATTTTGAAAATCGGTCTACAATTGACGGAAAATCTGTGAACATAAATTAAAAAATATATATACAGTCGAACTTGGTACCTCCTCCTTTTTAAAGTCGGTAAAAAATAAACATAATGAAATTAGATACACATAAGTTTAAAGAAGTGTTTATGTGTCAACCCCGATGCGCGAATGGAGTTTAGGTGGCTCGAGTTTCCATACAAACGTAGTTCCACTTTAATACAAAAACTACATGCCGGATTGAATTCAAAATTTGCAAATATATTGAGGAGACACATATCGATGTTTGTAATTAGTTTTCGATGTACTAATATAAAACGGAAAAAAATAAAAGCAGTTAACTTTCAGTACAAAACTAATTTAAGCCTTCGTTTAGTTACGTTAATATTTACTACGATGAAAACTAGTTACAAACATCGATATGTGTCTACTCATTATATTTAGAAAGTTTGGATTCAATCCGGCATGTAGTTTTTGTAATAAAGCTGAACTACGTTTGTGTGAAAACTCGAGCCTCCTGATGGAGACTCTTAAGTCTTCCGAGCTTTTTCATGGAAGTTTTGACGTCCCTGACTTACAGGAGTGACGCTCCGGAGATCGTTTTAAATTAGGCGGTCTAGTCATGGAGCTTAAGCCTTGGGGAAAACGTGACTAAAATAAAACGTGTAAATTTTTGTTAACACTCGATTTAATTTCCCGTTTTTTTCGTACCGCGTGCTGTATTATATAAAAATCGATTCTTATGGAGTAAACTTCTTAATAAAGAAAACTGTTATTGTGAACAACATGTCGATAGTTTTGTTATCAAAAACAACAAGTGCTAAGTAAATGCTAAGTGATGACAATTCCAGTATTACATATGTGCACTTCCTTGTCTACCGATCCAAATGTGACATAGAACAAGAGTACGAAGGCTGTGACAGACTTCCTAGAACCATCCGGAAGGAAGCCAACTGCACGCGGAGGTAAAAATCGATAACTGCCGCGTAAACGTGTAAGGTTACTTCAGGTGTATTTATAGATGATACGATTTTGTCAAAATAATACCCCTTTAAAGATATTAAACAACCAAGAAGACTTAATTACAAAACTACATAGAAATTATTAAGTTGAGCTTCTTTTACTCCTACTTTACCAGTCTATGCGTAGTTGGTTGATTATGTTCGTGCGGATGGCAAGCGTTTCGGGAACCGGGCCGTTCCTTTCCCTCTACTATGGTTGAGGGAAGGGGTGGCTGACACTCTCGTGACCGGGTGTTGTCCGTGTGAACTGGCCTACTCTTTGTCAAATTTTACCTTATAACTAATTCAATATTTTTATAGCTGTCTGTAACTTTTCATGGCATATTGTTTTCATATTACAATGACATTAGGTAATTATTTAATATCAATGCTTTAATTATGTCATAAACTATAATTCTAAATTATTTAATTTTGATTTTCAACCGACTTCCAAAAAGGATGAGATTTTGAATCCGACTGTACGTTCTTTTTTGTATGTTTGTTACGCGATATCTTCACAGATTGTAAACAGATTTTCATAATGCTTTTTTTATTCGATAGGGTGAGTATGCTGCCAGATTAATCCCATATAAGTTTTAACAAAATCTGTGTTTTAGAAAATTGTACTTTGTTGCGATGGAAGTCGGTTTTTTTTAATGTGTTCAGCATTTCAAATTATTAACAGACCAGCTGCCCGACGATGGTCAGGTGACAGCGTAACATTGCTGGGCGATGTTAGGCGAGACTATAGTTGGTAAAATTTTGCTTGATCGCTGCGACAGCAGGTAAGATAGATGGAAGTTAAATTAATGTAAAAGAGATACAACATATGTACTAAGATGATAGCTGACGCAGCGATCAAGCTTACTTTTACGAAGTATAGCGAAGGACCAAGACAACGGGCGTATACACAAGAAAAGGCGTAATGTGGGCTGATGAGAAAGATTGATACAAAATTATAATTTGACTAGTAAAATGTGAAATTTCATACTTTTATAAGACATTAATTGATGTTTTTTGTCGAATAAATATATTTTGACATTATTAACTTTGAATTTGATTAAATAATTGACGACAGTGAACACGTAAGAAAAGCGACTTCAATCTCAACAAGTACAATTTAGCTCCTTTTTTAGTTTTTGGTATTTTTTTTAACGAGTTTAATGAAATTTATATGGGACTATTATCGAAGCATAGCCTATCCAATAAAAATAAGAATTATCGAAATAGGATTACTTTGTAAAAAGTTATGCGTGGTCATACATCTAAGCAATGTGTATTGTTGCTTGGTGAATAAATGACTATAAATGACGTAAAAATATACACAGGTGGACTACAGAACCTCCTCTTCTTTGGTGTCGGTTGAAAATGGTTTTTCATCCTCATGCTAAAGGATGTTATAATAAACCTTACTATATTTGGCCACAGCCTGTTTGTGCCTATTTATCTGCCACGAGCTCAAATGGTGACATGCGTGCCACCCAGTGCACAACGCGTCGGTCGCTGTTAATTAATTTGATTTGTCGCCTGTCCGCGCCGCTACCGAACACAGGGTTCAGAAATCTGTCAGCATCTTTACTCGTTTTTTTTTTATTCACAATTGGTAAGCCTTTGGCATCATCTCACCTGATGGTAAGTGACGATGACGCCGAAGGTGGAAGCGGGCTTACCAAGATTCCCCAACGCAATGGAGAACTGGCTATCTTATCTTTAAAAAAAATGCAGTTTAAAATAAATGTATAACTTCAGGTTTAGCCGTCTAAAATTATCAGTGGTATTTAATCTCCACTTAAATAAATAAGAAAAGACGTACAATATCAAGATACATCTGTACTGAGCACTGTTGCTCATTAAGTGTAATAGTAAGAGCGTTGGTGGTCTACCTCATGTCTAGGAGGTCGTGGTTCGAATCCTGCCACATACCAATGTGTTTTCGAATTTCGATTTCATATGTACGTTTATCCGACGCTCTTACTAAGGCTCTATCGCCCCAATTTAGGGTAGGCTCGAGCCCCTCAGTGGGGACGTACATAAGCTAATATGATGATGAATAGTACCTAAGTATAAAGCACCATCCTGTATGATGCGCGCAGATGTTCTAAACCAATTAAATTGACGCGCCCTACACAAATGCTGCTATATATACAACTGTATGTTTAATACAATTACACATCACAAATTACACTCGGACCGAAGAGCGTAATTGGCCAAATTGAATTGAAAATTTTCACAACGTCCGAGCCAATTTGTAGGAGGCCAGTGGTAACTATTTAAAATCTAAAACTAGAAACATCGCTGTAAAATACAACACAAGTAATTTTATTTTAAGATGAAACGCGTGCGTTGGAAATACTTGTACTTACGAAAATATCAAAACCAAGAAATGATAATTAGGCAATCGTCAAAATCTCTGTTGTATAATCATAATTTATTACAAAGTTGAGGATGCACTGCTAATTAGTTTTAAGAGAAAAAAAAAACTTAATTTTGTTTTAACCATTGTTATGGAAATTAAGTTTTTAGCGTAATTTGTAAATTAGCCGACAAACAAAAATGCTAACTATAGAAGCTTCTGGGATTTTCTGCTCAATTAGTACTGCTTTCATGAAATATATCTGTTTGCACTGTTGCAAATTATTCAAAAGAAAGTCACTGATGCAGAGAAAAATCTAAGAAAACAGACACTATTGTCACATGAGAAGAATCTACATGAAAAAGAATGTAATTGGTGAAAATGTCCATTAAATAATTCCAAATACAGCGTTGAGAAATCGGAAGAACAATGATTGTAGTATTAAATAAGTATCACACATCCATAAAGAGACGCAATCGGTGAACGATTACCTCATCAAGAGGATTGTGTCCCTATAGCACAGGTCAGGTTCGGTTCTTATTTAAATCAACCGCCTCCGTCACCTCCGTGGGGTAATGGATATGTCCATTAGCTTCACATAAGGAGGTCACGGGTTCAATTCCCGGCGGAGAATTTAATTGAATTTTTAAGACTTTGTAAAACTTGGTTTGGTTGGTGGAAGGGCATTTTCTACGCCCGCCTTAGTAGCTACCACCATCTTATCTAAGTCTTGCCGCCAAACATCATATTAACAGCATTAAGATAGCCAGTTCCTCACTGCGTTGAGGAATCTTGGTAAGCCCGCTTCCGCCATCGGCATCATCGTCACTTGCCATTAGGTGAGATGATGCCAAGAGCTTATAGTGCGTTCGCTCATTTAATCGCATCTTTGACGGCTCCCGAAAAACACTGTCAAAGGTGCCGCGCCGCCGCCAGCGGACGGTACGATTGAACTCAGAGCGTCACTTTGACAGAGTGTTTGTCGGGAGCCGTCAAAGATGCGGTTGAATAAGCGAACGAACGAAGCAAGCGCGCTAAGGGGTAGTCCTGAATTAAAGCTATGTTCAAAACAAAGTTTACATTTGAAAGCACTAAGAAGAGCGGATAGACGAAACAATGAACGATTCACATGGGCAGTATGCAACAATACTACCTGCATCACACAACTTGTCGCATCTCCTACCTAACCACATACAAACGCCACGTCAGCATTAGCATACAAGAATACAATCACACCGACCACTGAAAGCCTACTGAATATTCAAGGGGACATAACTCAACATGTCAGTAGTTTATGTTTTATACAATAGAGCATCATTGAATACATTGACGACGTGCTGCAAGCTTGCTACTGGAAAGGACCAGTATGGGGAAGCGATAAAGACCAATTTGTAAAAGCGTTTGTTGAAACGTTAGGATTCAGAATTGTTATTCGGCCCTTTCATCTGACTGTACGAATAGCGGATTCACTTTATACATAGTTTCAAGAAAGGAATTAAGGTAAGGTGCTGCGCGCGCTTATGAATGGACATTTTGGTTCAGAACGATAGCAGGGCTTAGAAAGAGGTTTGTATAGATCATCATTACAGCTAATATATGTCCCCACCGAGGGGCTCGAGCCTACCCTGAATCAGGGCGATCAGGCCTTAGTCGACCACGCAGGACCAGTGCGGGTTGGTCGACTTCACAAACAACCTTCGAGTTTCTTCGCAGGCGTGTGCAAGTTTCCTCACGATGTTTTCCTTCACCGTTAAAGCAATCGGTAAGTATGTACGTAAGTTTATGAAAAACTCATTGGTACATTGGCCGTCCAGATTTGAACCCGGTACCTCTGGTTAGATGGACCGAGTCGTTACCGGTTGAGCCACCGACGCTTTTTTAGAGGTTAGGTATTAAACAAATAATAAAATAGATAAGTAAATCATCAATTTGAACAGTTTCTTATCTGGGAATTGTTGAAACATATGTATTTTCAAATGTACATCCAATTTGCGCATATATTCTCGCGAAGCCTTCATTTTATTTTACGATTTCATTTTAGTCTGTGGCGTAACGGCAAGAGCCGCTACCTCCTATCCGGAAGGTCGTGGTTCGAGTCCTGCCAAGTACCAATGTGTTTTCGAATTTCGATTTAATATGTACGTGTATCCGACGCACTTACGGTGAAGGAAAAGATCACGAAGACACCTTCACACACCTGCGAAGAAACTCGAAGGTTTTGTGTGAAGTTGACCAACCCGCACTGGGCCCGCGTGGTCGACTAAGGCCCGATCGTCCTAATTAAGGGTAGGCTCGAGCCCCTTAGTGGGGACGTATATATGAGCTGATATGACTATTTTAGTCTGATCAATGCACTAGATTGATGAGAAGTAGTGTGATGACTGGTAACTGGTACCTACCAAATTACTTTTTAGCTTTTGGTATATTATCTGCATCATTATTATATTTATTTATAATAAAAACATTTTACATAAATACAAATAATTTGCTTTATTTTTAATTACTATATCGAAGTGGTCTTTCTATGTTCATTCAAAACAATATGCGTGGAACCGTCTCAGTTAACAAGCTGGTTGCGTAATTTTGTGGTAGCGCCATCTAGCGGAAATAGAAAGTGCTGGAAACAAATGATCGAAGCCGAGATAACCATGTGTAAAATGAGAGAGAGAGGCAGAACTCTGTTGTGTAGCACACCTGTGAAAAAACTGCTTCCTCGTGCGAATGTGGAACTCAAGGACCACCTGTTCAGGAAGGCCTTCCACCGCCTATGCGCGACTGTGCACATGAGTTATATCGTAAGCGTTAAATTCGAAAGACCAATAATATGTAACATCAATAATAGGATACCTAGTAAAGTGGATAACGAACTTCAAACCTCATAATAAACTGGTTGCTATATCAACAACTGTCGATAAATTATGAGTATGCTGTTGCTAAAGTTCATTGCACTGCCTCCATGCAACTAACCAAAATGTTTTCACTTCCACACCTAGACCGTAACCAAGACACTAATCATCATCGTTATCATCATATCAGCCGAAAGACATCCATTCAAGGACAAAGGCCTAGGATTTCCACAACGGCCGGTCGTGCGCTACACGCATTCAGCAGCTTCCCGCAACCTTCACCAGGTCGTCGGTCTACCGAGTGGGAAATTAGGCTACGCTACGTCTTCCGATGCGCGGTCACCACTCGAGTACTTAATTCACCAACGGCCATATTCTACGAGCCACGTGCAACGCCCGCCCACTGGCACCTAAGTTTAGCAGTTTTGTGAGCTATGTCTGTTGACTTGTCAACCTAATCCTATTATGTAGAATTACAGAATGTGGTCCTGAGCGTAACAATGACAGTCACATCAATAAGTCTACATGCGCAGACGCCGCGCGGAATTCCGATTTTGCTCAGCATTGCGATGAATTCAGAACTGTTATGCAATGGTTTGTTATGCGACGCAAGCACATCCGTAATGTTCCAGTGAAAAGGACACGGGTTAAAGTAGTTGTTGTTTTAAAGTTATCTTTTTGTGTGCACTTTGTTAAGCACCACACTGGCACAACTTGTTAAGTCAGACGTTTACGGAAAGCAGTCTATTTGACCGGATGTGTCAAAAAAGAAACTGAACGGTGATTCTCCATGACAAACACCAATAACTTTTACAATCGATGTTTGCATATTGAAATAAGTTTAACAATCTGAAAAGTAAAATTTCGTGCCAGAAAGCACGTAGTCGCGGCCCGGCGGATTTCTATTATTTACTAACTAGCTGTACCCGTGACTTTTTCCGCGTATAGGTTTTGAATTTTCCCACGGGAAATCTTGAATTTTCCGGGATAAAAAGAATCCTATATATTAACCCGGGCTATAAGGAACCACCATACAAAATTTCATCAAAATCGGACACGTAGTTTTTGCATGATGCGCGAACATACAGACAGACGAAAATTCCAAAAGTTGCTTTTTTGGCCTCTATACATCGTTAGTAATGTCCACCACAGTTATTATTTTTAAAAATATTTAATGTACAGACATGGCCCCGTTACAGTTTTATTATATGTTAGATAAGTATAGAGATGACGGAAAGAGTTGAACGTTTGTAGATCTACGGCGGGTTAGAGACATGTGAAGTAATCTAACTAATTTAATTAAAAATTAAAAACCCGATTGTATAAAAATATTACCACTCTTTTTTGGGTAGTCGGATAAAATGTATTATATGGCACTCAGGGGATCGAGACAAATTTAGCACTCCAAAATCCATCAAACAGGCCCATCCAAAGTAACAGACATACATACTTGAAGAAATTATGTATGTTTAAGCAGTCAGCAGACTGCTAAAATATGTATAATTTAGCAAAGCAGGAATACACACACCACACCACACACACACGCACACACACACACGCACACATTCACACACACCTACACAATACGCACTCATCCACACACACGCGTGCGCACACACACTCACACACTCAAATATATGCACGAACTGAATCTTACCCCGGGCACGGCACACCATACTTTTGACTACATACTCTGTAAATTTTGTAGCTAATCTACGTGCCTTTAAGCGAGTTTTAAAGCAGCGGCAGCGAAACCTTTTGTTGTTATAGTATGTCGTGCGTGCCTCAATATCACGCAGGTATACAAGTTAACAAAAGACTGGACACTAATTATACTATCTACCCACATTTTTATTTATTTTTTATAGACGAGATTAAAGCATTAAAACTTACTTTTTGTTCTTAAATTGAGGAAGAGACTGGTTACCCACAACACAGGGAATCCTAGTGTGGGGACCGGGGATACTTACTGTACTTTAGCTATAAGTCTCTTTTTGGTGCAATAATTTTTTTAACTTTAATGAAACTGTATAACTTAAAATTATAGCAAAATGTATTAAAGATTCTCACAATAAGCCCTTTTATTTGATATAGTTTGCCAAACTTTTTGATGTGTAACATCTTTGCTCTCGCTTTCCTGCAATTTGTGGGAGTGATTTCGTGAAATAGGACGGAAATGTGTCCCATGTGTAACAGGAAGTCGCGTTTTTTCAGGCTTTAAAAGCGCGGAAAAGGCAAAGGTATCTATGACCATACAGCCTAGTCTGCCGTATCTTTGCCGTCCTTTTATAAAGTATTTTGTCACATGTTAACACATCATATGCGAGTACTGTAGGTCTCGCTCGAATTTATTTTTTTATTATTTTCTAATTTACCCCCAATTTAAATATGGGGGCCACCGCATATATAAAATTATTTTTTTTACTTTACACTTTCGTCTTTGAAGCTCTGACTTACATATTTGTACCAAATTTCAACTCAATCGGTCCAGTAATTTCAGGTTTCATATGCAAAAGTTATGACGCTGAGACTGTCTGTGACGGGCGGACGGACAGACAGAACGAGCTTAGAATATTGTTATCCCTATAACAGTAATTCCGCAACTCAATTTCTTAGCGACATCGGGTGACAACTTTTGGAACGTCATATTAAATAGACAGTAAATCTAGCATTTAACTAAACTCGTTCTTGATTTAAAAAAAAACTACCAAGTGCGAGTCGACGCTGAGAGTTCCGTCCGTACCATTTGGGTACGAAAGCATTATATATTTGATTAATTATTATATTTGTTGTAATTGAACCATCTTATAGCACAAAACTGTTCAATAACATCATTTATCCATCTTTTTTATCATTAATTGTTTTCTTATCTCCAATTCATATTCCCAAAACACGCTGTCAATCTGATAGAGTTGCAGTCAGCAGGTCAGTGTCACACAAGTGGGTCGCATCCGAACCGAAAATCTTATATTCTCGTTCAATTATTCAACGTTTTAAGAAAAAGTTTGCCCCTTTGGAGTCGGATCAAGTTACCGATCTTGCTATTGAATGACATTTGATTGTTTTTAAATGAGCTCCAAAAAAGCGGCGCTGTTTTCAATTTTCGGAAGGCCTCTAGATTTATGGCCTTTGGTCGATTCGTAATTGTAGAGGTGGTATCAATCTCCCTCACAGTCAGAGTTTAGGAAAAGTTCTGATTATGCATTGTCCACGGAAGAGTTACTGTTATAACTGTTATTATTTGCTATATAATGAAGAGTGCCAGTGGTTTGGTCACGTTGCAAGTCACTTTATTTAGCAGGCCTCTGAACTTTCTACACTGACACTAAAATCTGAAGATTCTACATTTTCAGAATCGATATTATCTTTATCACTGTAAATTCTAGTTCTGGCAGAATATCAGCATTCACTACGTACAATAAGTACTGACACATTACATTCTTAGCTATTTGCTATATTTAATTTTAATATCTGTACTAATGTTACATTTAATTTTTATTGTACGTGTATACACGTGGCCAATAAACAAATTTTACCTTTAAAACTAAATCAAGGTACTAAAATAAAACAATTATTCTTCACTGAAGCCAAGGTTACCTAATTAGAAGATATAAAATTAATATTTATATGCCTCTTACAATCACTAGAAATTTTCTAGAGGTATTGTTTTTTGTTCACCACAGAAGCTTCATTCGTAATATAAACCAACGGTCGTCGCATCCGTTTTAAAATAAACGTTACTCTGGCGTTTAAAGTTTTTGTGATTGTTTTCTTTGTCCGTCACACTTTTTACGACAATTGTCCCTGATTTTTGTGAACTTTGTTTTACAATAGCTACTTCTATTCTTTTCATCAAAGTGATTGTTATATTATCGGTTATTTTGAACATGTACCAGCTGCAAACGCTATTGTCACTTCGTTTAAAGCTTAGTTAAAAAGTCCAGAAGTTAATTTAACTCTAACTACAAGAGTCCGTGAAAGTGTATCTACAACTGTCAAACGCGTTTCCATAACAAACTTTTATGCCTGTGAAGTTATCTAATCGAGACATTGAAACGTTACTATTATTGCCAGCGCGAGATTGTCACTTTGTGTTTGGATTGTCGTATTTACTACGGCTGATCCGTGAAACATCGATTACATGCTATCATAGCAGCACTTGCTACTAAATTGTCTTTTTTCTGCGGACGGTACGTCATCATTTCTATTAATGAGTATGCTGCCAATGGAGACTCCAGAATAGCTTGAAGTTTTTATTACTTCTTTTCAACGTTCCTATTCCTGTTATTTTCATTTTCTTAATAAACCTTATTAACCTTTATGTAGATACCCTTGAAACGAAGAATTGTTTTCTCAGCAAAAATGCTATCCTGTGATCGAAAACATTGTTTGACAACGTGAAATACCTTTTTTTTAATTATTGTAACTGTTACTTTTTTGAGTTATTATCTCTTCATTCATCATTATTATAAACAAAAGTGTAGATACACCTGTATTTACAGACTGCTTTATAAACAATAGTGTAGACACATCTGTATTTATAGATTGCTGCAGTAATGAAGTACTTCACAAATAGCAGCATAAACATTTCCGGCACATTTCACATAGAATGTGATGGCTCCACCAAGCCGGGTCAAAATGTCACAATCGCCTCTTCCTGCTCCGGGAGATGTCTGTCATTCTTTGACAGAGCAGTAATTAAATTTTGCGCGCTAATGACGTGGAGCAACATTGACTTTTATTCTGGCTATAAATATGAACGTCGAAGTAAGAAACGCTGGTGGTGCCCAATTTGTTTTTAATTCAACGTATCTGTAAACAGGATTTATAAAGTTATTTTCTACCTTGTATTTGCATGCTCTTAAAAATACGATTTATCCGAAAACGTGACTTAAATTAGTAGCATGTTTTAATTAACAAGCATTTATAGTAAAGGCAGACTAAAATTATTGCCCACATCCTTATTAATATTATAAATGTGAATATTTGTTTGTTTGTTACCTTTTTACGCTTTAAAACTTTGTCCGATATCTTGATAAAATTAAGCATACAGGTAACCTGTGTCACGGGGAAGGACATAGGCTACTTGTACTTCTTTCCCTTGAAAAAAGCATAACCCGATGCAGTTCCGGAGGGAACTGAAAAAATAGTCATTTTTTGGTTCATTTCTTTAACATCGCAACGTAACAATAGATTGTTGTGATTTTTTGCAGACAAATGCTTGAGGGAGTGGGAAATGACATAGACTGCTAATCAGAATAGCCCGATCTGAGGGAGTGGGAAATGACATAGACTGCTAAGCAGAATAGCCCGATCTGGGATTTGGATCTAGAGAAAACTAATGTCCACGCTCGCGAGCCGCTTGCGGTTGGCGCACCACTCATCCTCAAAGACGCTCATAAATACGATGTCCACGCGGGCGAGGCCGCGGGAAATATCAAGTGAATAATTGAAACATGAAAAAATTACATTAATAATGGACAGAAAAGATACTTGTCAATAAATGAAAGGAGAATGCAAGGTGAGCAATAGAAGCACAATATCAATTGCGATGGCAATTCCCTGCTTTTGTGGTATTTAACTTGGTTAACTTATGTGTGGTCTAGCATAAACATACGTATTGAACAATAGCATATGAAAGTTTTGGCTGTTCTAGCTTTTACTAGCAGTAAACTTGAACCAACATAATTAGTTGGCGAAGCAGTAAAATTAGTAAATGTAATAAATAATTTATAAGTAAGAGATACACAGCTTTCTTCACAATTGCGTGACGGCTAATATTTATTGAAAGTAATACTTTAATATGTAATTTTAATTGATTTCTTACATGTAACATAATAAATTAACGCAAAAACAGTCCAGTAATGTTGAAAGTACCTATATAAACTTTCTTGCAGAAAATTAATTTTAAAGCCGAAATTATTTTTGCATCATAAAGCGAATATGACGCAATATAAAAGAAAATAGAATAAAAATAACTATCATCATTATGTATATCAGCTCATATATGTCACCACCGAGGGGCTCTAGCCTACCCTGAATTAAGGCGATGGGGCCATAGACGAACCACGCGGGCCCAGTGCGGGTTGGTCGACTTCACACACAACCTTGAAGTTTCGTGTGCAGGTAAGAACGTCGGATATACATAACATAACATATCGCAAACACATTTTCACGTGGCAGGATTCGAACCACGACCTCCTGGAAAGGAGGAAGCGGTTCTGGACGTTATGCCACTAACCCTCCCAAAAAAAATTTACATATGATCAGTGGCGTAGCTAGGTAACCAAAGGCCCTGGGGCAAAAAGTAAACTAGGGCCCCAACTAAACTATTTAAAATCGTTTGTTCCGTATTCGTCGTGTTCCGAATTCGACCTAGGTACTCCAGAACTAATTTAAGGAATGAATAATTGGATAAATTATTTAATAAAGGTATTGGTATGCAAAAATTCAAAACATGGAATATGAGAGAAGACATGGGAGAAATGGGGAGAAATTTTTATTAGTTCAATTTATGGTATGCAAAAATTCAAAACATGGAATATGAGAGAAGACATGGGAGAAATGGGGAGAAATTTTTATTAGTTCAATTTACAGTTTGTAAGTCAGAGTCCAAGGGGCCCCCTGAGCAAGGGGCCACGGTGCACTGCCCCGTCTCGCCATCCGGTAGCTACGCCGCTGCATGTGATGGCTATGATATGGGCAAATAGGTTCGGACAGAAATAAAGAATCATTATATTATTTCAATGCTTACTGACAAAAGAAAAACACTAGGATAAGTAAATATTCTCACTTCCGTCAACAAACGCAGAAGCAGTGGTAGGAAGGGCATTTTAATTAAAACATGATTTCTACCTAGGCGAATGTGTTTCGTAACAGCATAAAAAAGTTCAAAATTGAAGTTACGGACGCGGCACCGACAACAATGTCTCATTTCTTCGGATTGAACTTCCCACAGAGAATTCGGAGTAGCGGAGACAAAAAGTTGTGCAACAGTCACCGTAGGGAAAGGTGAATGTGAAATTAATGTTTATTTATCATTAACTTGCGCGAGACAAGTTATCAAGATCGTTTTTTTTTCGCGTTGCATTTTGAATCGATCAGGGGTATTGTCATCTATTGTGAACAATTCGGGAAACACCGAGAAACAACTTTACTTTCCTATATTCATATTAAAGATAATATTATTTTATAATCATCTATTAGATGCACGTTCATGCATGCATGTTGTCTGTAATCCTTACTAATATTAAAAATGTGAAAATATGTTTGTTTGTTTGTTTATTACCTTTTAAACCTTCAACACTTCGACCAATATTGATGAAACTTAGTATACAGGTAGCTTGTGTCATCTGTCATCCACATAGGCCCTTTTTATCCCGTAAAAATAGCGTGGTCCGATGCAGTTCCTGAGGGAACTGAAAAAAATACTCTTTTTTGGTTAATTTCTTTAACATTGCAACGGAACAACAGATTGGTGTGATTTTTTGCACAAAGATGGTTGAGGAGGTGGGAAATAACATAATTAACTAATTAGCATATCCTGACATAGTTCCTGTGGGATCTGGGGAAAACGCACTACCACGCTCGCGCACGTCGTCTGTGCCACAACACAAAGTCTACTTAGTGCCACAATGGAGCAACGGTTTGAAGTGTTTTTTTGTATAGAATTAGTTGAGGGGGTGGGAAGTAACAAAGACTGCTAATCAAAATAGCCCGATATAGTTCTTGAGGGATCTGGAGAATACTCATGTTCACGCTCGCGCACCACTCATCCTCAAAGACAGTCATAAAAACTATGTCCACGCGGGCGAAGCCGCGGACAAAAACTAGTAAAATATATTTTATTTTCGCAGGATTTAATAGCATCTCGGCACAGTCTAAAGAATCCATACAGTCGTCCAAGGGAGACGTCTAGACAGGGAAATCGTGTGGGGGCCAAGGGGCGACATGTGTAAGGTCGAGCCCCAAGTTCCATAGACACCGTTGTTCAGAAGATGGGGACATGCATTAAAATATAATAGAATAGAATAAGTTTATTGAGATACAAAATCAATACAATCAGACGCGGCGGAAGAGCACATTGACAATATTAACAAAGATAATAGTAATGTTGGCGTAGACGCAAACATCAAAAGATAAATATACTCCACAATTATTAAGCCCTTAGCATCATCTCACCTGATGCCGAAGATGGAAACGAGCTTACCAAGATTCCCCAACGCAATACGAAACCGGCCCCATGTCGGAAGACATTAATGATATTAACATTGATGTTTGGCGATAAGATAAGATGGTGGTAGCTAGCCAGACTGGCTTAGGAAATGCCTTACCACTAACTAAACCAAGACTTACAAACTCCGATCCCGCCGGGAATCGATTAGATTTACCACTACGCCACGGAGGCGGTTACACTCATACGTAAGTAGGTACCTATATTGAAAAGGTACTTAAGTTTACCTCTATCGTAATACCACATTTTAATTTATCTTTTCGTATGAGTTAACAAAATTCTGTTACCATAAAAAAAACAAATAAATTAAGGATCCCCTGGAGGCTGGAGTTTCCATACAAACGTAGTTCCACTTTAATACAAATTCTACATGCCGGATTGAATCCAAACTTTGCGAATATTATACATATTGAGTGGACACATATCAATGTTTGCAATTAGTTTTCGATATACTAATATAAAACGGAAAAAATAAGAGAAGTTTCAAACTTTCAGTACAAAACTAATTTAAGCCTTCGTTTAGTTATGTTTTAATTTACTACGATGAAAACTAATTACAAACATTAATATGTTTTTACTCAATATGTTTGCAAAGTTTGGATTCAATCCGGCATGTAGTTTTTGTATTAAAGCTGAACTAAGTTTGTATGGAAACTCGAGCCTCTTGGGGATCCTTAACTCAAAAATGTCATCATTACAACGCGATTTCGTAATAACGGTTGGACTAACAGCGGATAATGTACGTCGTTATGTAAATAAAGGTTTATTGTATCGGTGACGCAAGCGGTCATCTTGGCAGCACGAAGCACAGCGGGGGTGCGCAGACGAGCTGAAGTTTCGCTTGCATTGCTCAGACGACGAAGAAAAGTGACCATGGAGATTATAACTGACGGCGACGTTCAAGGAGACGGTTCGTATTGCGCTCACATCTTGCCCAAGACGGTCGATACCTTTGATGTACTACCGACAATAAAAACTTACTTTTCCAAAGAAACCTTTGGAACTCGTGATGTTACAAAGTCAGTTAATTAGCTTTTCGATTTGCTAACTGATATTGATATAACACCCAGTAAAAATCCAGTGGAAATGCACAGGCATCTCATCAAATCAGAGATTCAACTATATTATAAATTACGGGTGCCGATAGTATTTCAGCGCTGTGGACTGCCACAGCTTATGCTGAGTCGACGCCTTTGCTACGGCACAATAATGACTTTATATGCAAGTGTACCGCATTTGCACTTAATGTTACATAGTTTACCGTTATGTATTTGTATTGTGGCAAAGAATTATTTTTTTATCTATCTATATGAATAGCAAGGTTCAGCTTATGCTGAGTCGACGCCTATGCTACGGCACAATAATGACTTTATATGCAAGTGCACCGCATTTGCACTTAATGTTACATAGTTTACCGTTGTGTATTTGTATTGTGGCAAAGAATTATTTTTTTATCTATCTATATGAATAGCAAGGTTTAGCTTATGCTGAGTCGACGCCTATGCTACGGCACAATAATGACTTTATATGCAAGTGTACCGCATTTGCACTTCAATGTTACATAGTTTACCATTGTGTATTTGTATTGTGGCAAAGAATAAATGTTTCATCTATCTATATGAATAGCAAGGTAGGTACTGATATAGGTATATATTTCTTTTATCAACATTTTTTAATTAGGTTTTTGAGTTCGTTTAGCTGCACCTTATATGATGGTAAGAGCCGATGCAGCCGTAGATGTAACACGAAAGCTCAAATATTGCCTATTCACTCTGGCCTTGAATATTCCTAATACCTACGAATCACGCTGGCGAGGAATTCCACTTCTTGGCCGTTCCCGTGATAAACGAAGCAAAACGCTTGGAATCGCCAGGGGTGGAATCGCCCCCAGCACTTGGTCGTCCGATGATAGAATTGGGAAGGGCGTATAAGGTCGTGGATCTCCCGGGAACACTCTCCGAAATTAATCCTTTAAAAGACCGATAGACATTGACTTTGCGACGAAGCTCGAGGCTCAATTTACACTATCAATACCGACCACTCATAGAAAATATAAAGAGGCCTGTAACAGTAGAGCTTAAGCTTAATTTAAATTGATGACACATAAATAAAGCTTCTTACAAAAGTAATGAACACAAGTAGGCAAATGATAATTTAATTCGATTAACTCAAACAACGAAAGCTAATAGTTTTCGGCCCATAAATACATAATTATGGAAATCCCACGCACTTGTTACAACTAGGACGTAATCTTTGCCAATTTTATCTGGGCGAAAGTGGACTCTCGCTTTCGAGCCTAAACAGTGATGAGAACTACCTACTGCTATACTTACTACTAGTGGCATTAAGGACCCAGATTCAGAATTTCCAATGGGCAAAATGTCATTCACAAAATCCCAAGGCTGCCTACAGCTACGAGTATGGCACATCCATTTCTTTGTCGTTGAAGGCTGGGGTAGGAATATGTCTAGGAGTATGTCTATTCCCTATTCCACTTAAGAAAGAAGAGCTAGTGATAAAGACAAGCTAGGCAGCTCAAAGACATCCCTATATTATAGAATAACAGATTAAGAAGGAATAAAGAAAGAAAAGCAGATGAAAGTTGTGGCGGCAACTGCAGTAACCCGCCACTGAACCTTAACACACGCGACGAGAGGACCAAAGAAATATGATATCTAGAACGCGCTATTAACATTTCTTTAGCACTGAGTTTATATACAAGTACCAACCATCAACGGTTGGTCCACGGCCGAACCCCAGGCAAATTATATATATTAGTACTAACATACAGTATGGACACTCCCTGCCGCTCTCTAGATTCCAACCTCACCCCCTCGTCACCCAGAATGATACAGATTGGTTATAGTTGGGTTCTTGAACGAATGGGATTTCGCCGTGATTTTGTTTGCTCCGTCATTTGTTTTTGGAAATGTCATTTCACAACCGTTGTATGCAGTGTCCGGGGTGTGCCCCAGGCATACCAACTCGCCTGGCAGAGATATTTCCCTTTTTTCTCGAAAAGTAGGAACACAACGTTCCTACAAAGTTATTTCTACTGGACTTTCCTATTCCCGATTGGTCAGTGATGATTACACTGATGCGAGAAAGCGATCTGTATTGACGGTTTTTTATAATAAAAACAAACATTATAAAAAACCGTCAATACCGATCAATTTTACATCGAGATGACATTTTGAGGATTGGACAATCTGCATCTAAAGCTAAATGGAATTAAGTCCAGAGATCTTCGTGGGTGGTAGGTAGCAAGTTTATCGATACGACCTCGCAAATCGCCCACACTGGTTTGGACTAGCCGGAATAGACTTTCGATGTCGTTATTTAATATAGGTACAACTCTATACTTGCACTTAATATTGACAAGAATATGACACATGCTAGAGAACAGGTGTCAGGACAGGAATAGGATATAATGAAGTGGCTAAGACCGAGACGGACTCGCGCACCGAGGGTTCTGTACCTTTGGATAAAGAACCAAAAAAGAACGATCAACAAGTACAATAGTTTGAGTCCGACTTACACTAAGCCGCTTTTTATTTTTAGTTGTTTTTTTAAAGGTTTGTATTTTAATGTACTTTTCTTGCATGACCCCATGATTTTTTTTTCCTTATTTGTTTAAAAATCCGTCGCAATAATACACATTCTGTGAACTGACTACTTATTGTGGTTCAAAAGACTCAATCCTCTAAACATCGGACAGATGGACAGACAGACGGACGACGTAATCTTTGTAGGTAATAGGATCCCGTTGGGTACAAAACCTTAAAAAGCTCTTCAGTATGATTGATGAAATCGATCGCAGCTTACGTTAAGCGAATATAGTCATCAATTGGTTTAGCGTTTTTCTTGGTTTAAAAAGTTGTTTGTAGATTTAAATCGTAATTTTTTGAAACATAACTTGCAAAATTATTAGATTCAGTCCATAAGAAAGCGAAGCAATGTATCAAATTGAAAATTATAAATGGGACATAAATATGTAACGAAATCATTCGATAACATCAATTACACAATCCTAACCCAGTTGGACTGCACAATGACCTGAACACAATGCCCGTACGCGCCGCGGATGCAACTGCTATACTCTGCATTTATTCCGAATGACCACTGGCTATTACCGGCTTCGACCAAATATAATGGAAATGCCCTATCCATACATTAATCTCATAAAAAATAGTCAAATACAACTGCACGCAAACACACAGTCACACAACTATAGTTTACCGAGTCTCGTTCAAACATAAACAATGACAAAAATAGAAAGACTTATTCGGAATGTAGTACGAATGAGATAATAAATTTCACTAATTTCGACCATTATTGGGGAATAATGATCGACAGGCAAAATGAGCGAATGCGCTCATTCTGTAGGCATCAAAACCGTTGTTCGCGTAGGCTGGTCCATATCTAGCTGTTATGTTAGTCGAAGACTACAGGTAACATGGTAACCACGGTTTTCATACAAACCGCAACAGCAAAGTGAATAATCTAAACGGAATGGTTAGTTTTAACATTGAAAATATTTTTTCGCTCGCTCCGGTTCGTATAGCAGCTAAAGTGTGACATGGCGATTACTCTGAAAGTATTTGTGGTATAGTATGTGTCAAAATGCAAGTTAGTATTGTCAAGGGCTTTAATGTACAAAAAGTGTGCGTGTCAGCTCAGACGCGCAACTGGAGTTTACTCATCGTGACAAGTCTAGTTTTAACGTCCCTGACCTTACAGGAGGGACGCTCCAGCGCTTTGCTTGTTAGGCAACAATCAAGTAAATTTTGCTGCTAACACGCACTTTCTATAAATATTACCGAATTATCTTATTATAAGTTTTTATTTAACTTCAAATGAATCCAATATGGCGGACTCCCGAAGACGGTGAACAAGTTATTTTTATGCACCCCCGTATAGGTATCAAATGAAAGGATTTGCTAAGAAGAATACAAATAGATTAAATTATTTTCAAATAAAAAGTTGTACCTAAATGTGTTTAGGTTTAAATTCAATAGTTTTGCACATGAATTGTAAACATCAGTTTTGAATTAGGAAACTTTTGGCCTGACGCAAACACCTCACAAACGATTAAGTACAATTTTAAAGAATTGGGCAGATGATGACTTGTTTGCATGACTCTAGAACTTTGCAAACTAGAAATAAGTAACGTTACGTAAATTGGAATTGGTAAATAACTTATTTTCGAGAAGAGAAGCATTTTTAACACTTGCCACACATAGGTACGACACTTGACACACAAATGTATGCTGACTAATTAGGAGAATTAGATATCGTATCAGGTAATCGTGATGTTAGAAATGTTAGGTCTTTTATAATTGTACAGGTTAGTCGTGAACTCCCCCGGTGAACCCCTTATCTAATGTTAGATGATTAGATAGCGTTTTCTTTCTTAACATAACTTATGACAGAACAGAATATTCCAGAATTCGAACTTATAAGAGGGTCTTCCCAAAAGTTACTCTATGGCGAGTCTTTCTTTGTAGACGTGGTTTCAAATACCTAGGTTACTAGATAAGTTTTGCAATACACAAATATGAAACAAAGAGGTGGCATATCATATATATTTTATTTCCATAGACAAATTTTGGCGGGAAAAAGTTTTATTTTTCTATTATTTTTTTATTAAAAAATAGATTTAATATTTAAAGATGTCGGCGTGGTCTAGAGACGACTTACGAGTTGTAATTCGTTACAACTTTGAGAGGGGTCTGCCGTTAGATGACTTTCTCAAGGAAATGCAATCTGTAAACAAAACTGCCCTCATCGTACGACTGTTTACCGTTGGTATTGTGAGTTTAAACGTGGAAATTTTGAAGTTTCTGATGCACCAAGATCGGGACGACCCAGTGACGTGTGTACTACAGATAACGTTGCCAAAATAGAAGAAATGTTAAAAGTTGATCGTCGAATGACCTATAGGCAAATAGAAGAAGCCCTGGGCATCAGTGCACCAAGTGTTCACAAAATTTTGCACTAAATTCTTGGAGTAAGAAAAGTTTGCACTCTATGGGCACCTCACGACCTAACGTAGGAGCAAAAGGATTGTCGTGTATTATGGTGTAAAAAAATGTTAAAAAAATTTGAAAACGGGTCAAGTGCTTATGTTAACAGCATCGACACTGGTGATGAAACTTGGCTATATGATTATGATGTGCCATCTAAAAGTAAAAATAAAGTTTGGCTCTTTGAAAATGAGCCTACGCCAACACAACCCCGCAAATCAAAATCTGTAAAAAGAAGATGATAGCTGTATTTTTTACTAGCCGTGGTATAATCTATCGAGTAGTTCTGGACAGTCAGCGTACTGTAACAGCTAACTGGTACACTAATGAATGTTTACCTCAGGTGCTTGATAAACTTAAGAAAATGCGTCCCAACTCCAGACTCGGTACTTGGCATTTTCACCATGATAACGCACCGGCACATCGAGCGGCTCTCACAGTGAATTTTTTGACAACTGCTAGGATAAAAATGGTTGAGCATCCACCATACAGCCCCGACCTAGCCCCTTGTGACTTTGCTTTATTTCCTATTATCAAAGATAAGCTGAAAGGGCGGAAATTTACCAGCGACGAGGAACTTTTGAGAGCTTGGGATTATGAGTGTGCTGCACTTCCAGAAAACAAATGGATAGATATTTTTGATGATTGCTTTTTACGCATGACTAAATGTATTAACTGTAACGGAAATTACTTTGAGCAATTGTAAAAAATTAAGTAGTTTTGCAAAATTTATCTAATAACCTACGTATGTAAGTATTAAAATTCTAATTATATATTTTAGATAATCAATCCATAATGTGTTATTATATAACAGAGGTCTTATAAAACTAGGTTAATATTAAGAAATGTCAAAAACATCAATCATAATAATGTCAAAATACAATAATATTCCAATTTAATAATATTCAATGTCAATTAATAATATTACAATGTTAGTACAATATGAACGTTATGTATGTTAGTTCACATGTAGTGAATTCCAGTGCCTAATGATTGGTCACTCGTACTTATCCCCGATGACCCTCAGAATACTGTTGGTACTCCCGCGCACTCTGGACATCAATGATACATACATAACATATATTAACACTAACTGTTTCCCGCGGCTTCACCCGCGTGGACAAAAGTAGCCTATGTGTTAATCCAGGTCCTAATCTGTCTACCTAACAAATTTCAACCAGATCCGTCTAGTAGTTTTTGCGTCAAAGAGTAACAAACATACATCCTTACATTCTTCAAACTTTCGCGTTTATAATATTATAAGTAGGATTCTTCTTTTCTTTTAATTAAGAGCTCTGTTCTTATCTGTGGAGTAATTGCCAATTCTTCCTATCCTACCTATTCATTAACACCTGACCCATTTATTTTTTAACTAAATCATGTTTCGGACATTTTTAAAGAAAATCCCCATAAGGCCGTCTTAAGTATCGCCTAACATAACCTAACCAACATAACCTAACAATGATGTCAAATTTAGCTTCAATAATTTCACTACTGATCGTATGAGTACGCCTAAAGCTACAGTATTAATTACCACTGGATTCGTACACAATGCAACGAAGAAAGTAGAAGAGGTGCGTCTCAGGTGCCCACACAACGTCTCTCTCAGGTCCACAAGTCGATCTCACAAATAAGCTACCAAATGAAACGGTTATATCATTTTCTCGTTATAACATAATTGAAAATTTCTTGGTAGGTTTAGTTGCGCAATGATTAAATGTTAGAACCCCTTAGGGCTGTGAATTATAATTATAAATAACTCTTGATGAATTATGTAATGCTAATTAAAACATACAGATTTCAAATAAGTAAAACCATAATGAAGTTCAGATGCAGATACGGGAAGGGAACAAACATAGAAACTGCAGAAGAAAACAAACAAACAAAATGATTATTACAATGTAACAAGATTTATCAAAAGTTAAAGTTATCTAACATTACATCTAGTATCAAGCAACATGGTACATATTGATAAATCAGATGACATTAATACATAGTACTTGGATAATCTTGTGTAAATCACTAGTATACCTTTACATTTGATAGCGCGTAGGCGATAAGCACATACAAAATTGCTTAGCTAATTTAAAACAAATACTTTAAACGGCGAAACTAGAACGTAGAAATACTTTGAAAATGTTGCCCATTAACAACTTTCAAAACAATTTAGCTAAATAAAAGATCACTTAAAATGCACTGAGAGAGCGTTTAAGAATCAATATTTTGTGCTCTTGTAAACTTTCATATTATCCATTATGCCACGACCAACATGAGCCGTTCGAACAATTGTGCAAAAAAAGTTGAATTTAATTAAGGTAAACAGCAAGAAAAGATTCTATTTTAGTTCAAAGAATTTAAGTTGCAAGAAAAAAAATGGGGCTTCGTTAGCTTATAATGTGTAGGGTATATAAAGCAAAGGCTGATAATAATGGCACCTACTACACATTTTAAAGTTCTTTAAAAACAGTTATAGTAACGAATTAAGACATCGATGGTGTAATTTAACTACGCAAATAATAATTAGTGGCGATAGGACATAAGAGAAGTTAGCAAAGTCAGGCACAACATTGAACAGCATGCAATATGCTAAAAAGAACTGTTACACCTATTCTTCACAAGATCATTATCAGTTAATGAGATTCTTAAATGTAATCTTAACATTGAAATACCTACGGGGTGTCGAAAGTATCTCCTTTCACGTGTATCATTTGAAAGCAATTGAAAGTTACATATTTTGATACACAATACGGGTGAGGAGCTAATGAAAGAGCGCGTTTAGACGAACCGATAAGAGTAGTTCGCTCCCTGGCTAAGATTGATAATCTGCACTCAAATTTTAATAAAAAAAAAATAAAAAAAAAATCTGCCCAATATTGCTGGAGAGAGCCGGATGCACATACGAGTCTTCATCATATCAGCTCATATGAGTATATACGCATATATACGCGTATATACGCGTCCCCACCGAGGGGCTCAAACCTACCCTGAATTAGGGTGATCGAGCCTTAGTCGATTACTTTATTTCACACACAACCTTTGAGTTTATTGGCAGGCGTGTGCAGGGTTTCTCACGATGCGATGTTTTCCTTCACCGTAAGAGCGTCGGATAAACGTATAATATATGTCGCGCCATCTGGTTAAATCTGCCGTTCAATTGAACGGCTAGTCCGTTGATTGAATGGCAACATTGAATCGAATGACTAAAGGACACTACTCGCGACCACGGCTATCGAAGCATAGTCGAAACGTTGAGGTAAAAACAACATCAATACCTGCTCATATGTTAAATAAAATCACGTTAAGTCCCGCTTTCAATTTGTCAAGTTAAAAAAAATTATACAGTCGGACATCAAAGCTCCTCTTTTTTTGAAATTGGTTAAAAACCAAAATCAGTGTTAACCTTATCCAGTTTACCAGCTAATAGCCTTCTAATGACCATCTGCCATTCACCTGAAAAGTTTCAACCGATACAATGACAAAAGTGAAATTATCGGACGCCCAACCGTTCAATACATGTCAATACACCATACCTAATATAACACTGGTCCGTCTGTCCGTCCGTACATGAAAGTGAACTCAATCACTTTCATCTGAGCTCTTTGTATGGTCGTAATGAACACCACAAATAGATATTTGCATCTATGTGGTACATCGTTGTCTTTTTTCTCTGTTCACTCTCGAGCGTTTGGGCACCTTAAAAAAAACAAGTTGGGCGAAGGTAATGCGACTACAGCTAAAGCTTTGCTAAATACAGTAAAACTGTTTAGTAAGAAGATGAATTGAATATGGAAGATGATTCTGAATTAGACGATGATTTAGTTAAAAGTGTCGATCTATGTACATATGTTCGGTAAGTAGTAATCCCACGAATTTATTTAAATTATCCTACGTCACTCAGAGGATCTAGACAAATCTAACGGCACTTCGATTTCCAAAATACTTTAAGCCGGTTAGACTACAAGCTCAGCCGAAGGAACATACATACATATCATCATCATATCAACCGACGGACGTCCACTGCTGGTCATAGGCCTCCCCAAGGATTTCCATGATGACCGGTTCTGCGCATAAATACATATATACACCGTAGATTTAGTGTTAGCGCTTTGAAAACGGGGTGTAAAAAACTTTGCTAAAATCACGACGGAGCAAAGTTTTGCTTTCAGTCACGCGTTGCCAAATTTACCGTTCACCGTGCTGTGACAGGTTGTAAAAACAATTCTAAAAAGAAACAGAAAGGAATCTCTTATTTTATGTAAGTTCAAATCATTATTTATTTATGATTAGAATATTGGAATTTGTATTTTAATATTTGTTTTCTCACTATCACGTGTCGAAACACTAGTCGAGATCACCATTCAAGGTAAAGATGCAGACGTATACATAGAACAAGCGTCACCCCCTTTTTAAAGTGAATCTTTTATTACATCGTCTCAATTTTTTTCGTCTGTGTGTTGCATGTCGCATGACGGTCGCTTTCGTCTGACGGTATGATCGTTTCGTCCTCTGTACCGTAGCGAGAGCAGCCATAATCGTTTCGTCCTCTGTAAAGTTTCACTACCGTGGTTTCATAAAACCACACACTTACTTTTTTGAAATGACTGGTATATGGAACTCAATATCTACCTATATTTTTAATCTTAGCATATACCCTTATAACATTACCCTCCTTCTTGGGCAGGCAGGTTAAAATACTTCACGATAAAAGTAATTGCAGTCTAGCATTATTACATTTAAAAAAAGATGTATCCCTAACTGCACTAATCCCAATGCTAGCTTTTCACGACATATTTACAACAATGAAATAGACTATGAAATCTAGATGGCCATAAAGCGGTACAAGAGATACCAATACCAACCTATACCTACAATCATAACATTTAAATTGAAAGCTATATAATAGCTTAGCTTCAATAGGAGTGTCAACCCATGACAAAACCAGTTTTCTCCAACCTGCCGTCTCCGCTCCATCAATCAGCCGCTGAACAAAAACATCTGATTTGATTACTCATTGTACGTTCATTTACACCTCACATTGCATCGCTTATAGAGTCAAACAAATAGATATGAACACGTGGGCCTTCTAATTTTTTAAGAAGAAATATAAATAATTTTCAAAAGCCTTTTGCTACAAGGTTTTTTTTTGAAAAGAGTTTTTATGTTAAAAAGCCAAATGCTCAAATGAATATATAAAATACACGGTTCTTATTTTAAAAAAAGACAGTTTTTCATATGATTTTATTAAAAACAAAAGACGATTCTGGTACCTTGATTCCACCTACATAGTTTTTCATCAGATCAACTTCAAAATACCAAACCGATCTATTGTCACCGGGAATACGGCTTGATTCAAATTTCAGCTCAAGCGGACCCCTGAAAATCGCTCTAAAATCGATTGCAAGATTTGAACTGAATATACATACATACATACTTACATACATACAAATAAGTCTGTGCATACAAACATACATACATACATTACATTGCAAGTTAAATTAATTAATTTAATAAAAAGAGGATGCTAGGACAAACGCTTATATGTGTTTCGTGATCTCTCTAGTCTAGCCAATAGCATTAACAATTTGGACATTTTGAGAGAAACCCGTGAGGTAAGCCCGCTTCCATCTTCGGCATCATCATCACTCACCATCGGGTGAAATTGTGCCAAGGGCTTACCAATTGTGAATTTTAAAAAAAACTTAAACACAAAAATAATAAGTAAGGAATTAAATAGTGTATAAGTAAAAAGTAGTATTCGTATATTTATAATTGACAACGCCAAAAACGTGAAAAACGACCAACTTCAATCAAAAAATAGAAAAAATAAGGGGTGTCTCCATACAAAAAACGTGTTTTTTTAAACGTGAAGAAATTAGCAACATCTAGTGTGATGGTACGGAACACTTTGTACTGGCGCCAACTAGTATGATGGTACGGAACCCTTTGTGTGCGGTTCTGGCTCGCACTTGGCCGGTTTTATTTGATTAAGTCTTTTAACTCTGGGAACAGTGCAAGTTTCACCAAAATCGGTTCTTTCGTTTTAAATATGGACTGTGTATCATTCACCCTAAAACACCGTCGGTTTAACGCCACAATTTTGTGATTTTATTGTTATAGCGGCAACAGAAATACATCATCTGTGAAAATTTCAACTGTCTAGCTATCACGATTCATGAAATACAGCCTGGTGACAGACGGACAGACAGACAGATAGGCGGACGGACAGCGAAATCTTAGTAAAAGGGTTCCGTACCCAAAGGGTGAAAGGTTTTTACCCTTTGGGTACGGAACCCTAAAAAAAGATATACTGCATTTAAAACTACAACACCAATTTTGATTTAACTTGCACCGTTCCCTAATGTTACAACCATACGGATCGAATTCATAACCTCCTTTTTTAAAGTCGGTAAAAAAATAAGTATTACATTATAGTCCATTGGTAACGTCACAATTATAAAACCTTTATAGATCTTAATCTTTTTCCGATTACAGAGAAAGTACACGTACATAATGTAATGAACAATGATAAACAAAACGATTACTTCTTTATTACAATTACATATACACAAAAACAGATCACACATAAAAGAACGAGATTCACGGTTACGCTGTAAAATGTGTCCGAACTTAAAGTCACCTTTTTTGTTCACGGAGGTGTATTTGCGCGGCTCTCCGTCGCTGTCTAACATTGTTAGTTGAATATTTCTATCCTTGCCAAGTCCTTACCTCCTGTCAAATAACCGTCCCGACGTTTTGACGTGAAAAGTCTTTCTGTTCGGTAGTAGAGGCACAGATGAGATACCAGTTACTTCGTAGTAGAGGGTTACTTGCTAAAAAGGCATGCAACGAAAACATGTCGCCTCGGCGAGGGCTAGCTCTGTAACTAGTAACTAATTAGTAATCTGTGCTGTAACTACGTGCCATGCTCAATTGAGTTATATTATCTTTGCGTAGAGCACAGTAGCCAATATTTAGATCCTCTTGACTTCCGCGTAACACATTGCGCAGCTTAAGGTAAAAATTATGGTATTTTTTTTTTGCTAATCGTCACTATATGAAAGTTGTCGCGTCAGTTAGAGTTCGTGACTCTTTAAATAAACCAAATGTAATATGATCCTTACTAATTTTATAAATGTGATAATTTTGTGTTTGTTTGTTACCTTTTCACGCTTCAACACCTCGATTCAATCTTGATGAAATCCGGTGTCCCTGGGAAGGACAAAGGCTTTTTATCCCTTGAAAATAGCATAGTCCGATGCAGTTCCTGAGGGAACCGAAAAAATACTTTTTTTTTTTGGTTAACGGAACAATGGATTGTTGTTATTTTTTGCACTCCTTAACCATGGAGTTGGGCAATTACATAATTTACTAATTAGCATATCCTGACATAGTTCCCGAGGGATCTAGGGAAAAATAATTTCCACGCTCGCGCACGTTGACGTCGTAAGTCGTAACGGAGCAACGGATCAAAGTGATTTTTTTGTGTAGAATTGGTTGAGGGGGTGGGAAGAGACGTAGACTGCTATAGTTCCTGAGGGCTCTGGAGAAAACTCATGTCCACACTCGCGAGCCGCTTGCGGCCCACGCACCACTCACCCTCAAACGAATTAAGCCGATTGTCGCGGCCCAGAATTGATATAAGATGCATAGACGTTTCACGTTAAACCACAGCCTCACCCGCTTTTTTGACGTCTGTTTTGGATAAAACCGGAGATCTAGTTCTTTTCTATGTGATCTTAGTCTAAAACTCATAGGTGTGCCATTAAAATTGCCAGAGTACGTATACTAATACTCAATGGCTATAATGACTAAATTAACGCACGCAACTCGATGCGTGTTCCGGCGCATCGAATCGGAAGTTCACAAGGGCTTGGCCGGTGGATTGTGACGGTGACCAGCCCACCGGTTATTGACACCGTTTTTTGACACCGATAATGTTATTAAATCCAAACTAATAGCTTGGAGCTATGTAATTTAGCTATTATGATATAGAATTATGGTATTGGGAAATTATTGCACGCAAAATCTTAGTTACGATAAGAGGTACAGTAACTTCAGGCAGATCACTTAAACTGATACTAGTGATTAGTAACTTTAGATATAAAATTAATACTTCTGATAATCTGACATTAAGATTAGTTTACAGAATAACTATTTAAAAGCGTACAATGTTATAGAAAGAAGCTGTTGAAAACAAAGATGGACGACGTACGACTTGATGTGCCTACTTGAAAACAGTGCTTAGCTCAAAACTGAGAAGCACAAATCAGCGTTCAGAAGCCAGAGACATCATAAAGAAGTTACTTTCTCAGCAAAGTTTGATATAACGATAGTGTCATTAGCCATTTCTTTATGTACTGCAGAATTCACGTGGCCCAGTGGCCTAGATTGACGAGCCGGCGGCATCGCGGGCGCCGCGCGCATGCCACCGGTGAGAGTTTTACCCGAAATCAACAATAAATATGGAAAGTAATTGTATGAGAGACTTTTAATAAGCAATCATCGAAGTAGGCCCCGCA
Source organism: Coleophora flavipennella (assembly GCA_947284805.1). Lineage (NCBI taxonomy): Eukaryota > Metazoa > Arthropoda > Insecta > Lepidoptera > Coleophoridae > Coleophora > Coleophora flavipennella. The sequence goes on along the minus strand of OX369254.1, from coordinate 6,846,431 downwards.
TATGTTCGTGTCTTTGTTTTTTAATGCAAACCCAATGACCCACTGCGCGTGCGCAAGTGAAGGCAAATACTAATTGCTGTAGGATAATTTGTGAAAAGCAACAGTTGATTTCTTTATTTCGTATTTTGTTATCAGATTACGAAATAAATTAAGCAAATTGACTTTACATTTTTGATTTAAATGAAGTGGGTAAATTCTTAGAGGTGGACAAATCCTGAGTGGCGACCGCGCACCGGAAGACGCAGCGTTAGCAGGCCTCCCACTCGCTGGACCTACGACCTGGTGAAGATCGCGGTAAGCTGCTGGATGCGAGCAGTGCAGGACCAGTCTTTGTGGAAATCCTTGGCTTGGGGGAGTCCTTTGTCCAACAGTGGTCGTCTTTGATGAAGATGAAGGTAGTTAAGTACTTGAAATTCCTTATTGCCAAAAAATTAATAGGGAGTTACTTAAAAGAATAGCGTTACATTTTTCTCCGTGTAAAGACAGAAAAAGGTTAAGACTTGCACTATTTGTCAAATTATGTCTGACAATAGCAATTAGCATTGTTTAAAAGAATAGAGTATTTTAAGAAATTGATTTAAAAAAAAAATCTTTATTTTTTTAAGAATTTTCAAATGTTAAATGTTTGTGATGGCGTGACAGGCCCAAATAAGCACTATGAAAAAAGGCCCCAGTACTAATTTCAACTGACGATTATGAATAGAACTAACTTCTACCAATGGTTTCGCTCGCGTGAACAAAGTTTCTATGACTGTCTTCGAAGGAGCGCAGTGCGGGTCGCGAGCGTGGAAAAAAGTAGCTTTTTATCCGGGTCCTAATCTCTCTCTACCTACCAAATTTCATCCAGATCCGTTTACCTGTTGTGGCGTGAAAGAGTAACAAACATCCATACATACTAACTTTCGCGTTTATAATATTCATCATCATCATCATCATATCAGCCGAAGGAAGTCCACTGCTGGACATAGGCCTCCCCCAAGGATCTCCACGACGACCGGTTCTGCGCTGCCTGCATCCAGCGGCTTCCCGCGACCTTCACCAGGTCATCGGTCCACCGAGTGGGAGGCGTGCCTACACACGCTTTCCGGTGCGTGGTCGCCACTCGAGAACTTTACTGCCCCAACGGCCAACTGTTCTACGAGCAATGTGCCCCGCCCACTGCCACTTAAGTTTAGCAATTCTGAGAGCTATGTCGGTTACATTGGTTCTCTTACGGATCTCTTCGTTTCTGATTCGATCACGCAGAAAAACTCCGAGCATAGCACGCTCCATTGCCCTTTGGGTGACCTTGAGCCTTCTTATGAGGCCCATAGTAAGCGACCATGTCTCAGTTCCGTATGTCATCACTGGCACCACACACTGGTCGAAGACCTTGGTCTTAAGACACTGCGGTATCTGGGACGTAAAGATATTGCGAAGCTTCCCGGACGCTGCCCAGCCGAGTTGGATTCGACGATTGATCTCTTTCTCGAAGTTGGACCTACCTAACTGGACTGTTTGTCCCAGGTATACATATTCGGTAACAACTTCGAGTGTAGAGCCTCAAACCTTCAGAGGAGTAGGTATGACACGGACGTTTGACATAATTTTCGTCTTGTCCATGTTCATTCTGAGACCCACTTGTTGAGAGGCTCTACTGAGGCCATCGAGCATTGTACCTAAGTCGTCCATAGTCTCAGCCATGACCACGATATCGTTAGCGAATCGAAGATGGGTGATGTACTCGCCGTTGATATTGATGCCGAGTCCACCCCAGTCCAAAAGCTTAAAAACATCTTCCAGGGCGGCCGTGAACAGTTTCGGAGATATAACGTCTCCCTGTCTCACCCCTCGCTGCAGCTGGATAGGTTCCGAGTTTTGATCCTGGAGGCGAACCAACATGGTGGCGTTTTCATACAAACACTTCAGTACTTCGATATATGGTGTCTATATCGGAAACAAATACGATCTCTTGATCGATTCCACATGAACTGCCTTCGTGACATCATAGGTATCCATTGGTCCGACCACATCAGACACACAGAAGTCTTACGCCGTGCCAACATCTATGGCATAGAGGCATATATTATGCGAAGACCATTGCGCTGGTGTGGACATCTGTCACGCATGCCTGACACGAGGGTTGCGAAGCGCATCTTTTATAGTGAACTTCGAGAGGGCAAACGTAAGCAAGGCGGACAACTCTTGCGGTACAAAGACGTGTTGAAGAGGCATATGAAAAGGTGCAAACTGAATCACCTGGACTGGGAAGCGCTTGCCGAAGATCGCCCTAAATGGAGGCAGCTGGTAACACACAACGTAGCCTCCTTTGAAGACACGCGCAAAACACAATAGAACACCAAAAGGGATGAAATAAAAGCCCGACCACCTGCGGCTATCCACTACAATTACAGCAACGGTGTCCTGACGTGCCCCAAGTGTGACCGCACGTTCCGAGCGAAGATTGGCTACAACAGCCACATGCGGGCGCACGAGAAGGCGGAGCAGCGGGACGCTTGCAGCTGAGCCGGACAACTCTGCGGTCGCTGTAGCCCAAAACGGCTAGGACCATCATCATCATCATCAGTCAATTTGGCACCTCTGGAGAGACTGTAACACAGCCCAAGTTTCGACCGAATCGAAGGCTTTCTCGTAGTCCACGAACGCCAAGCATAGTGGCTGATTGTACTCTTCAGTCTTCTGTATAATCTGCCGCAGCGTATGTATGTGGTCTATGGTACTAAATCCTTTTCGGGAACCGGCTTCTTCGGGAGGCTAGAAGTCGTCAAACCTGCGTGCGAGACGATTCGTAATGACTCTCGAAAACAGTTTGTAGACATGGCTCAGAAGTGAAATGGGTCTGTAGTTCTTCAGCAGGGTATTGTCGCCCTTTTTGGAAAAAAGCACGACCACACTTCTGTGCCATGCCTTAGGCGTTTGTCCCTCAAGTATAACGGAATTAAATAATTTCTGAAGAGCTTTAAATACCGGTGTTCCACCTGCTTTCAGAAGTTCAGCCGTAATTCAATCATCACCCGGTGCCTTATTGTTTTTAAGCTGTTTAAGACCCATTCTAATCTCGTACAGGCTGACGTCCGGGATATCTTCGGTATAGTGTCGGGTAAGTCTAGCTCTTGGGTCTTTAGCCAGATCGCTGACAGGCAGACGTGTGGTCGTGTACAATTGTCCGTAGAACTTCTCAACTTCTTCCAGCAACTCAGTCTTAGACGATATGATCCTGCCGTCCTCAGTCTTCAGCTTGGTCAGTTGGCTTCGTCCAACAGACAGATCTCTCGCGAACACTTTTGAGCCTTGTTGTTCTCAATCGCCTCTTTAATACAATTTGTATTATAGTGGCGCAAATCGCGAGTTAAGACTTAGAGATCTGCCTGTTTAGTTGCCGATACTGAGCAGCGTCTTCAGAGGACTGCAAAACCAATCTGCGTCTTTCTTCCATGAGGTTGCTGGTGAAGTCCGAGATTTTTTATAATATTAGTAAGGATTAAGTTATTTAGTATGTGTTTACGAGTATAAAATCGTTATATCTATACAGGGTGTAACAAAATTGGTGTAGGTCCCGTTAACTGGGGCTTCTACTCATCATACTGAACAACTTAGGTTCTACGACTTTGCTGAAATCGCAAAAAAAAATTTTTCTTCATACAAATCAATCACCTGATTGACCAATTTTGTGCATTTTAGTATGGAAGGTCCAATTTTTTTTTTGAGAATTGACTATGGGTTCCTTAGGAAAGTTGTTCAGTATGATGAGTAGAACCCCTAGTTAATGGGTCCACCACCAATTTTGTTACACCCTGTATATGGTTATTTTATTTACCTGCCTTGTAAAATATCTGAACAATGACAATTGTTAAATGCCGGCAGTGACGTCATCGTAAGCCAATCAAGGCAAAATGATATTTTTTTTTATTAAATATACCAAATCACTTGAAATTTCTAAAATCTAATTAGTGGAAGCAGGAAACGCAGAAGCTATCCCTCGAAATGGTTTTCAAATTAAGTGGGTTTCATAAAACTGAACAATGCATAATGTATGTATATATAGTTAAACTGAAAAGTCGTCTGACCATACCTTAAATGCATACTACAGGGCTAGCCTACATGAACTGCATAGCTATAAATAATCACTGTGCAACGCCTGCAGAACCTGCGGGGAACAAGTTGCTCGACTGGTCAGACAGTATAGTGACTGGCCAAGAAAAGCCGACGGACAAACCTGTCCCAATGTTTGGGCACTTGGTCACTGGGCCGGCTATCAGGTAAGCAACTCACTGAGGACGGAGACTGTCCTTGCGAATTTGGATACTGCCATTATGTAAATGTAAAACAGTTGTTAAAAAGGGAAAGGTATTCCATAATACCACCAATTAATTGACACCTAAGTAACTGAGTTTAAGTTGATTGGTTTAACAACTGTAATAATGCAAAATGAGGGCTTTCGTCGTCCTTGAGTTAACCATTGTAATTTGGATAATGTAGCAGCGAAAGGAACTTCGACATAAAGACATTTTTGAAGTAAAACTTCGATACGCACTCTTGACTTTGGGAGTAAGCTGGCGAATGCGTTACGCGAACGGTGTTTTCTAGCTTTACGAAAAGTGTAATCGGGCGAGGCGTACGGCACGCTTAACTTGGGGAGTAAGCTCGTGAATGCGTTACGCGAACGGCGATTAAGTTTTACTTTAGTCGTGTGGTCTAAAGCACACTCGTTTTTTTCTTTTTTTCCAAAGACTAAGTGAAAAAAGCTGTAGTGTAACACAACTGAAACTTATTGCAACACTTAGCAAAGATTCGTTAAAAGATCGGAATATTTAACTGCTATAGCTTAATTATATGCAAATAGAGAGACATTTCCAAAAAATATCATAACGACCACCAAGCAAATCAACGTAGCTGCCATGTAGTTTTACAATGTGTATCATATTTTGTTGCAAATCATGAAATGCCCATTAATATCAGCCGATTTGGGTGTAAATATTCGTTTATGACAGTTATAAATTGTTTTTGTATTTGGTTGCACCATAGATGCCAGTTCGTGGGAATGATTTTAACTGCAGTATCATTTACAACTATCATTAAAATATCCTTTACATTTTGCAACAATTCCAAAGCCTATTCAGCGCTTTGCAAAACTGACGTATCCTTTATATTTTCACTATCGTCTGGTACCATTATCTTGTCAAGAATAGCTTTGAGGCATTTCAATTAAACATATGAATATACAAGATTTCCTAGTTCCTTTTGTTCCACGATCGTCGTTTACTATAATGTCGATCTCCCAACTTTCATATACGATAGGTATTAATACGTATGCTGTTAGTAACAGATATAGCATAAAGCAGGAACTTGAAAATTAACAAATCTGACTCTAAATTAACGCGCTTAACTTTTTATAATTTGAATCCTAGTAGTGTCATGGAAAAATAATAAATCTAAACGTTTCTTTGATCCCCACTACAACTTCACAAAGGAATACGGTTATTCGGAATAGGGTTCTTCTGATCAGCCGTCATTTTAGTACTATTGCGACTATCAGCTAGTCTATGGTAGGTAGACTACCATAGACTAGCTGATAGTCGCAATAGTACTAAAATGAGGTATACACGTATATTTAATTATTATAAAAGAGCTAATCTGTCTGCAACCGCGTTTCACACAAACTCATTAACTTTGCTATAAAATATAATATCTTATCGATGTATCAAAATAATCTCACGGTTTGATTGGTACGGTCCAGACAAGTAGCAAATTTTAAATTGATGTAGATGGATTCTTAAGGAATTTGGATATTTTGTTTTTTCTCTACACTATTATGAAAATTGTTTACTTTCTCTTTTACCTTTTCATACTTAACATTTCTTAAATTGTTATTAAGCATTCCAACAACATTTCGTTCATAAATAATTGTAATTAATCTCTCCGTTTTGATTGATTATTCTTCTTCGAATTGTTCTAATGCAGTAAAACTTTCTAGTATCCACCCAGATACTAACGCATCATGTGTAGTAAATTCTACTACTCATTTGTTAGACCACACATGAATGCAGTGACACACATAAACTTCTAAATTATGCCATAAATTGACATCTCGAGTTAACTGCGGCACTCTTGGCATCTTTTGAGTAACCGACAGCTACTCAACATACTTTTTCTTCACAAATAAGCTGCTTCTATTTTTAGAATGATTTTTTTATAGGTATTTAAGAGGTTTTTATTTAATTTCGTACAGTGATATTTTTAAGGTTTCGATGAAAAAAGGAAACCTTGATCACCCTGTTAGTCCGAAAAAAAAAACAAGAAATCTGGTTTAAAAAACTTAACTTTACCATCTTGATTGTGATTTTCTAAATTCCTAATAAAAGCTTTCCTAGCATCAAACTAATAACTAATTTTAGTTTTAATCATTTACATGATGTGTTCAAAAAAATTCCTGTGTGTAGATTCTAGGCATCAGCAGTGCGACTGGTTCCGATTGCTACTTGCTCCTCCTTTTTGTCTATACGGAATGTAGTTTTGGTCAAAAAGGCCTGACTCAGGAGTCAGGATGCCGAAAAGACATGATTAAAAATCTTTCGTACAAGTTTTTTGTAATCGGGCTGATAGATACGTATGAAAAGTTCAAATACATTTTTGAGCTAGGATTGTTTTAATTTTTTTTGGCATCTGTATTATCACCCCTAGGTTTAGCGTTATCTGGATCCAAAACTTTACTAAAAATCATTCAAAACCGGGTTTTCAAAAATCTGCACAAAACCAAATAGCCAATATAAAAAACCGCATCAAAATCGGTCCCTTCATTTAGGAACTACGAACTCACAGACAAACACACAGATATACGCAGATACACACGTTAAACTTATAACACGCCTCTTTTTGCGTTAGGGGGTTAAAAAATACACGAAGATTTGTAATATGAGGTCATCTTTCAAGTTATATTGTAGTCGAGCATTTATACATACACATTTAACAACCTATCGTATTGAAATATCTCAAAAATCACTTAAAACTATAAATAAAAGCTTTTTTGCACAAAACTTTCTCTCACCGACTTTTGGAAGACCTGACTGGATGGATTCCGTGCTATACTTTCGACATTATTACTTTCAGATAATAATGATAATAGTCGCGACCAGCGAGAGCAAGTCTCGTTCGGACTAAATATATGGTTCTGGGATCTAATTTCAAATAGTCATTCGTGCCTTCTCTGACATTACCAGGACAGGTATTTTTAACTTTTATTTTTCAGGGGGTTTATTCGAGTAAAAACCTAGTGTTAAAATTTAAAAAGGTTCTGAGTGTAATTTATTTCTTTACTTTAAAGAGTGAGTAAAAATAAGAACTATTCATTAAACTAAATATTAAATCGCTTTAGAACCGCTAGCTATAGCACAGATGAGATACTAGTTACTTCGGCTATAGGCTGGCCGAGATCCCTTTATAAATGATAAAAAAACTGAATATACGGTGAGTTCTACAAAACATGGATAAGAATGATCTCACGATAACCAGGTTTCAAATTTCTAAAACCGCATTGAAAATGGCCTATCAGTTTTTCCCCTGCGATGTTACAGACAAAACTTATCAAACACTTTTTTTTTATTCACAATTGGTAAACCCTTGGCATCATCTCACCTGATGGTAAGTGACGATGATACCGAAGATGGAAGCGGGCTTACCAAGATTCCACAACGCAATGGAGAACTGGCAATCTTATCTTCAAGCCGAAACACATCAATGTTGTTAACACTGTTGTTTGGCGGCAGGAATTAGATAAGATGGTGGTAGCTAGCCAGGCGGGCTTAGAAAATGCCCTACCACCAACCAAACCGAGACTTACAAGTTAACTCCACCGGGAATCGAACCCGCGACCTACTGGTGTGAAGCGAGTGGAGTAACCATTACGCCACGGAGGCGTTACCTCTTTTTTTTCGGAGCAGGGGCTGAACACCGTCAAATAAATAATGATAACTCCTTTTAAAAATAACTCCTTAGCAAATGTTCAACCAGATTTTTATAAGTTATCTAAAGTTTTTTTTTTTACTTTATCTATGTTTTGTCCGTCCGTACCTTTTCACCAAAATATGTGGAGTAAGCGCTGGTATTGGTATATTCAAGCTCAGTGTCGCTGCCCGAGGGCGTAAATGTCAAAACGCTTATATTTACTAGTTATTTACTATTTCCTTGCACGCCTCCTGCCTTCTGCTCGATTTCTAAACGATTAACTTAACTGTGGCGACTAATGATGCTATTAATATCGTGACATGAGATTACGACGTCAAAACTATTTACATGTAATCGGGAGGACCTATTCATTTTTACACGACTCCCCACAAATAAGGAGTGTGCATATTGTTTTCATTCTAATTATGAATGCTTCTTTATTCCATGATGGCTTCTAAACGGCTTGATGGATGTTAGAGTCCGAGGTATCGTTAGATTCGTCTTGTTTCCGTGACTGACATAGGATACATGTTACACAACTTCCTAACAAAAAATCGGGAGTAATGTTTTTGTGCAATCATGTTTTCATTATTTTTTTTGACTTTGGCTCAACTATTACATACATATTATAGTCTCGTTACAATAGTTGCTCTTTATTGGTCTGGAAAGAACAATGACATCTTCTGTGATAATCTAGGAGCTGTTTCGATGCATATATCATGCAGAATACCTACGCAAAGCTTCAACTAAAATCAGTTGTGAAAATTTACAATAATTCTGAAAAATATTCATTTCCTTCTTGTTGTATCGACCTCCTATTTTCTCCTCTAAAATAACAGTAACTAACAGTTGTTAAATGCATTCAATGATTATTTTTTTTATGTATAACTTTTCGTGTCATATCGTTTTCATGTTCATAACTTTCATAACACATAATCTGGTTTATATCAAGGATTAAATTTTTACTTTATTAACTATTTTTTTTTATATTTGTTCTTCACAAATGACATTGTTATTATTATTTTATGACTATCAGAGTGTAATTTGCACCTATTTTGAATAAATATATTGAATTGAATTGAAAAGTTTCAATTAGATACTTGAGAATGCTTGCATTTCAATTATTACACGCTTTATATCAGCTTGCCGTTAATTTTTAAGTTATAGTTTCTAAGTTTTACATTGTGTTTATTTTTTTATTTTATTTTTTATTTTTGGGTACAATAAAGAGTATTTATCTTATCTTATCTTATCTTGCCGTGTTAGTTAGTTAGTTAGTTCCGTGTGGTGGTCGCCAACATCCAATAGGTTATGGCACCCCAAGAAGAAGTTAGTTAGTTTGGGACCAATCTTGGAAGCTAAATTAGAACCACTCCCCGGCTTCCGGTTGAGCTGAAATTTTGCTTAGACATTAAGTTACGAGAAGAATGCATGGTTAGCTAAGTGAAGGATTTGCTACGAAGAATATATTAAAATTATTTTCAAATTAAACCTTGTACTTACTTAATTTATTTTTGGCTTTTTGAAAATTATTTTGAAAATCCTTTCACTGAATGCAACGGATTCTCAGTCGAACTTCTTATTCAATATTGAAGTCCCGTCCAAGTAACGTATGTCGTATGTGCAGACGCATACCTACCAGTCTGCTAGTGATAGTGCAGGGCCGGACGAACGAATTCATGGGCCTATATACATGGGTGCAGTTTTTTTAATTTTAAGTGACTGAGAAGAAAAAGGTACTTATTGTGGTGGCCAAAAAGCGCAGTTTGTGTACACACATGTATGTGTGTGTGTGTGTCTTTGCGTCCGTCCGGTGCTCTAGAGTAATTGAATAAGACACCTCTTATACAAACCTAGGTTTATTGTTACTTTTTCTCAAAAATGGCTCAATTTTTATGAAACTAGAAGTCAATAAGGCCTACTACAGTGGTAACTTATTCTTTCTCCAGGAAAAAGGAGAAAGAATAATCTGAATAGGTAGGTACCGCGCTCATGCAATCTAGCTTAATTATAAAGTCATCAAGTCCTACCTTTTTTTCTATCTAAGTAAGCTTTAGGTTTATTGTTGAATTGTACTGTATGCCGGACTACGCATGGCGGTAAAGGTTTCGCGAGAAAATGTACATTGTACACAGAGTGGCTGTGCAATTTATTTTTATCCGTAACTGGTAAACCCTTGTCGTCATCTCACAGAATCGCTAAACTGAAGTGGCAGTGGACAGGACACATAGCTCGTAGAACAGATGGCCGTTGGGGTATTAAAGTTCTCGAGTGGCGACCGCGCACTGGAAAACGTAGCGTAGGCAGGCCTCCTACGCGGTGGACCGGCGACCTGGTGAAGATCGCGGGAAGCCGATAGATGCGGGCAGCGCATGACCGGTCGTCGTGGAAATCCTTGGGGGAGGCCTTTGTCTAGCAGTGGACGTTTTCGGCTGATATGATATGATGTCATCATCTCACCTGGTGGTATAAGTGACGGTGATACCCAAGATGGAAACGGGCTTACCAAGATTCCCCAACGCAATAGGGAACGGGCTATCAGCTCTTCGTGTTGCAGCAAGACTTAGATAGCCAGGTAGGTGGTCTAAGAAAATGTCCTATACTGCATTCACTCAGACTAAACCGACACAACACTTTACTACAGGTCAGTTCAGGTACAAAAGGACTACCATAGACTAGCTGATAATAGATTACGACGAGGAGAAATATATGGATAGCGGCGCGAAAGAAGAAGACAAAGATGGCGCCGACAGTGTGGTTCAGTCATATTATTATTCCGATTTCTGTGGTTCAGTTATTCCCGTGTATAGTGGTGAGCCCAACAGAACTGTTTAGTTACGGTCGTAGTTGACCATGTATGAGCTTTAATATTTAGAAATAATTTTTAAAAAACTTTTAGGTAAAAGCTTTAATTTGAAAATAATTTTAATTAGTTCGTATTTTTCTAAGCAAACCCTTTCATTTGATACCCATATCATGGGGGTGTATAAAAAAATAACTGGTCAGCCATCTTTGAGAGTCCGCCATATTGGATTTAGAAAGACTAGCAAACCATGCACTGTTCTCCAAAATTAACGTGTATGCAAAATTTCAGCTCAATCGGAAACTTCCCGTGATTCTAAATTAGCTTACAATTTTGTCCCAAACTAACTAACAAGGCAAGTTAATATAAACCATGAAATCAATTTAAAATTCACAAAGTTTAGTTTAATTATCAAATCAATATATTCACAATAGTTTAGTTTAGTTATAAAGTTAGTCAAATCATATTAAAAACTTATTTTCACACAATTACTGTAAGAATTGTCATTAATTGTAAGTCCGTTCCAAGGCTACTTGCAGTGCCTTTAAGAAACCAAATCGTGACACCAAGTTACAATCACACATGTACACCCAAGACACAGAGTGACACAAATGAGACGCAGACGACGGGAGATGTAAAAGTATCTGAATCCAACCCTGATTGGTTACTTATAATTGTTAATGAACAACACGTTGACATGAATCGAAAGTGGAATGAAGTGGGAAAACAATCTAATCAATAGTCAAATATGGAAATTCTCGCAATGTTACCGTTCAACAGTAGTTTACAGTTGCTAGACATGCAAAAATTGTGTGAAGTTGGAGATAATTAGTTAAATTAAATAAACTTCGACCCTAAATTTCAGCCAAATCGGTGCATCTTCACTTTCGGTCATTTTGTTTTCCGCCATTTTGATTTTTTACTGCACCTAAAGTCCGCTTAGGGTGCAATTAAATCTATCGACAAAAGTTTAATGATTCATTTTTCTGGTTTTAATTTCACTAGATAATATCTTGAAGAATGTTTTCTCCATACATATCACACCTCTTGCTCGTATTTTTGCCTAATAAAAACGAATCTGCCGAAAAAAAAAGTTATAGCAAAACCCCGCTATGTCTTATGGCGGGCAGTTGACCATCTCCATGATATCCATCAAACGTGCCTAAGAAACCTTTCGGTTAATCTAACTTTTAAATAAAAACAACGCATTAAAATTTAGACAGGAGCAGCGATGATATGCAGACAGACATAGGCTTCAAACTTATGACACTCGTCTTTTTTCGTCAGGGGTTAAAAAAATAGATGTAGATAACGCGTCTGAGTAAAAAGTTTATTAACAAATTCTCAGGACAAAATTATTCGATGCATTTGATAGTGCAAGGTATCTTGAAGGATGTTAAAAAATTAATGTAACGTTTATGTAGAATTAAAAATAAAAAGTTTGAACTATGGACAGAATTACACGGCCACACCGTATAATTTCCACGGAAAGGTTCCTAGCCATAATAACACATTATTTAAAACCGGCAAAGTGCGAGTCAGAATCCCGCCTATAGGGTTCCATACCATCAAACAAGATGGCGCTAATTTCTTCACGTTTAAAAAACCCGTTTTTTGTATGGAGACTATTTTTTTTTCTAATGTTTAGTAGTTGTTGTTATAGCGGCAACAGAAATACATAATCTGTAAAATTTTCAACTGTATAGCTATCACGGTTCATGAAATACAGCCTGGTGACCGACGGACGGCCGGACAGCAAAGTCTTAGTAATCTCTCTCTCTTATCGTGTGGCACAATTAACCGTGCTATCCAAGGGATAGAAGGCGGTTGCCTGGTGTTGCACTTAGCATCACCCGCGGTCACGTGTAGAGTATTTAGATTTATACCTACGGACGTGTGCAAAGCGACCTTCATACACATCTGGAATCACATGTGCAGGTTTCCTCGCGATGTTTTCCTTCACCGCTAAAGCAATCGGTATGTATATGTACGTAAGTTTCGGAAAACTCACTGGTACATTGTCCGTCGTCCGGATTTGAACACGGCACCTCTGGTCAGGAGGGCCGAGTCGTTACCTGTTAGGTTAGCCTTAGTAATAGGGTCCCGTTTTTACCCTTTGGGTACGGAACCCTAACAAGCTCTCAATAAAGTTCAAACAATAATCAGTATAATTAGCCACACCTCCAGGTACGTATTAGTATAACGTAAAAAACTATTCGCCAAAAGCAAACAGCATCCGCGGCAGGTGCCACCGCGCATTCCAGCGCGTCAGCTGCCGACGCACGCGCACCCGCCATTACTGACAGGCACGTGGACAATGTTAATGTTACGTATATTACCGAGCCACCGTTCTGCAGTGCATGTAATGAAGAGTAAAACTGTCGTAACTCTACAGTTTCAAATCAAGAAACAGTTATAAATCTATTGAGTTTGATGAGTTTATGTTAAAGTGTATTTGCTGCAGGAAAGTGGTACTTATGTATATAAAAAATTGTAATATCATTCACAAATTCTTTGAGTCTTATTTAATGCTAGCTTTTGCCCGTGGCTTCGCCAGCGCGGACATCGTTTTTATGACTGTCTTTAAGAGTGGGAGCGTGGACATGAGTTATATCGGGCTGGGGCCGTTGGGGCAGTTAAGTTCTCGAGTGGCGACGGCACACCAGAAAACAAGGCAAGAGTGAATAGGCATTATTTGAGTTTGCGTGTACCATCCTCGACTGCATCATCACTTACCATCAGGTGAGTTGCAGTCAAACGCACTCAAATTTTTAATAAAAAAAAAAAAAAAAACGTAGCGAAGGCAGGCTATGAGTTATATTGGAATTGAGTATTTATAGTTATACTAGCTTTCGCCCGCGTGGACATCGTTGTAATGACTGTCTTAGAGGGTGCGCAAAGCTCGCGAGAGTGGACATGATTTTTTTCCAGATCCCTCCGTAGCTCAATGGCAAAGTTCGCTGGCTTTACGCAGGAGGTCGCGGGTTCGATTCCCGGCGGGGCCAATTGTAAGACCCGGTTTGGTTGGTGGTAGGGCATTTTCTAAGCCCGCCTGGCTAGCTACCACCATCTTATCTAAGTCTTGCCGTCAAATATCAATGTTGATATCATTGGTGTGTTCCGGCATGAAGATAAGATAGCCAGTTCCCCATTGCGTTGGGGAATCTTAGTAAACCCGCTTCCATCTTCGGCAACATCGTCACTTACCACCAGGTGAGATGTTGTCAAGGGTTTACCAATTGTGAATAAAAAAAAAAGAACTATATCAGGACATGCTTATTAGTAAAATGTCATGTCCCACCTCCTCAACCATCTCTGTGCAAAAAATCAGAACAATCCATTGTTCCGTTTCAAAAAAAATTAAACAAAAAAAGAGTATTTTCAGTTTCTTCAGGAACTGCATTAGAATATGATATTTACACGGGATAAAAAGGCCTGTGTCCTTCCCAGTGACACAGGCTACCTGCATGCCAAATTTCATCAATATTAGTCGAGGCGTTGAAGCGTGAAAAGGTAACAAAAAACAAAACACATTTTCACATTTACAATATTAGAAAGGATTATAGTGGTAATAGAAATACACCTTTGTGAAAATTTCCACTGTCTTAGGTAGACGGTTACGGTTCAAATACAGCCTGCTAAAAGACAGACGGACGGATAGCGGAGGCTTAGTAATAGGGTCCCGTTGGCACCCTATGGGTAGGGAATCCTAAAATCTAATGACTCTCACGAGTCCCGACAGATCATAAACTCTTCTATGATAACCAACTTTAAAACTGTAAAGACTGCTAATAAAGCAGCGCAGATAACCGCTCATTGAGACGCTGTAAAGTTATCATCAAAGCAACCGCAACGGAAGACTATAAAAGGACCGAGATTTAAAGACACACAGACAAAGGAGTGAAGATATTCAGACGAGATAATGAGACGATGTGATTGCCTATCGCAATAGAAAGGCGCTTGAAAATCGACTTTGCAATGCAAAATGGTGAAATGTACGCTATGACTACAATGTTAAAGAAGAATGAAGCATGCAAAAAACCTCAATCAAATAGACACGTTAAAGTAAAGGTACATTAAACAATATTAATAATGCATATTACGAATAATAAATAAACAAAGAAGACACGCGGGATAAATTAAACGTCACAACACAAATATTTGCCAATTATAGATCAGATGCGAAAATCGAACAAATATTTAAAATTATCGCCGAAACGTTAGCAACCGTTAGTTGTTTTGGGCTTTAACGGTCATTTTTAGAACCGGTTCTATTTTTAAAATTGGAGATAAGTGTTCTATGTAAAAAAACCTGATACAATAAAATAGATTTGTAAGATTGAACATCAACAGAATTGAAAAAAAACAGATATTTATGAGACAAAATAACTCTCAACTTATTTTTTTTTAATATAATTACACAACTTTTTATCAATAAAGATTTTTTCACATACAATACAATAAAATAGATTTGTAAGATTGAACATCAACAGAATTGAAAAAAAAACAGATATTTATGAGACAAAATAACTCTCTTTTTATTTTTTTTATATAATTAGACAACTTTTTATTAATAAAGATTTTTTCACATACATCAGGTTATGTGCTTGTAAAATTTTTCGCAAAAAATTGCAAATCACATCAAGAAAATAAAAAATAAGTTTTAAAGACCTTTTAAAACAATGTGAACAAAATCGCAAATGTTTCAAAGGTATCAATGACCGGAACCGGTCGGCAGTCGGTTAAATAACGAAAAAGGCAATTAAAATCTGCGTACACAAATCACTGCATTAACACATAAATGATGGCCTAGTCGCCGCGTGACTACAGAACTTGATACACCTTCAATTCAATCGAACAGGTTTGAGAGATCTATGTAGGACGCGATGGAATTTCAAATTGGTCATATGAGTGCGGTGTTACACAAAAAAGTGGGTTATAGTGTTAAAGAACGCATAAAAAGATGATATATAAATAAAGCATTACAATGTTAGTTTTTACCAGAAACTGAGTAAATTATTATCAATAGACTATCAAAGTAGACGATTCGGCAGCTTCTGAGGCCGATCTGACACGTGTTGATTCGCCTTTCCTGCGGGATCAGTCAGTTAGGCCGATAGGGGACGCAGGCCCTGGGCAGCCCTGCGTTATCCTAGTTGTGTCTTAGGTGGCGCAGTGTCGGCGCAGGATAATCCTTCCAAGACACTAAGTTAACCGCAAATCGCCAATAATTATAATTAACCCATTTAGACCGATAATTATTTTTATGCAAAAATTGAGTTTTTTTAGTAATAACATAATTCAATTAACCCCAATAAAAAAATATTATAAAAAATATCAAATTAATGGGGGGCTAATGGGGGGCCGTACCGTACAGGGTACAGTAGGACTACAAGTAAGCAAAAACTACTCCTTTTTCAAAATGAAGTTTTTATTTTATTTTTAGTGTGGTTCATAAAAAAACTTTAAACTAAAGTGGTTAATTTGTAGGTAATTCAAAATATTTTTACGAAGTTACTGTACCGCATAGGGTACGGTAGATCTATATGGGTTAAAGCGAACGAATAGAAAACCCAATCTACTAAAACTTTAGAACACTTTTAGAAATGGTCATACAATCTGTATCAATAATTGTTTCTGATACTTGTATACTTGTGGTCAAAGTCCCACGTGTAAGGAACCACAGTATTAATAATTGTTTCTGATACTTTTATACTTGCGGTCAAAGACCCACGTGTAAGGAACCACAGTATCAATAATTGTTTCTGATACTGTTATACTTGTGTTCAAAGACCCACACGCAAGTAACCACGTATCAATAATTGTTTTTGCTACTGTTGTACTTGTGGTCAAAGACCCACGTGTGAGGGATCACTGTTTCAATAATTGTTTCTGATACTGTTATACTTGTGGTCAAAGACCCACATGTAAGGAACCACAGTAGCTAAAGATCGTATCTTTCATCAAACAGCTTCACTCGATAATTTATTTAACACCTATGTGGTCGTTCATTACCATAGAAATGTGTGCATTTGATTTACATCGGTTATGGAACAAAAATATTTTATAGGTGCAATAAAAGAAAGCATTCGTTTAATCCGCAATTAAACTTCGAAAACTTATTCAGCTTTCACTAATTAAATTGAGAAATTAAAAGTACAGAAACTAATTCTGATCAGTGATTGAATAATGAATAAGTGACCATATAAGCAGCGGCCACTGGTAACAAATGTAAATAAATGTGGTCAAGCGCGTGTCGAACTACGCTCAAAGTAGGGTACCGTAGTTTTTCTTAAAATAAATTGGAAACGCTAAACACGTTAAAAAAAACGACTTCCATCGCTACAACTTACAGATATGTAAGTACCATTTTGTATTATTATTTTTGGTTTTTGTTAATATTTAATAAAAGTATGTATGTATGTATAAATTCTTTATTGTACACAAGGAATACAAAAGTAGTATACCGATTTTGATAAAATTTTTATGGGACCAATTTGGAGGCATACCCTATCAAACAAAAAAAGAATCATGAAAATCGGTCCTCAATCCGCTAAAATATCGCGAATAAAAAAAGAATCATAAAAATATCGGTTTGTAATCTGCGAGATATCGCGTAACAAACACACAAAAATACATACAGTCGAATTGAGAACCTGCTCCGTTTTGGAAGTCGGTTGAAAAACAAACTTCTTTTCAGTTGGAATTAAATATAACATTTTTGTACGAAAAATCCATGTTTTTTTTTTTATTTAACCGCAAATCTTACTTTGGTCAAATATAACTCCTAAACTAAGATGACCCATTATACAAAGATAATTTTCGTTTTAACATGCCCTACTAGTTCCATTACTTTCAGATTTTTTGAAATAGCGGTAAAGGTGGTAGCGGATGGGGAAATGTAACTAGAAAAAATCACCACTTAAAACTTCATATATTTAGTAAACGAATCATTTATTGGAAAAAATATAGCAGCAAACCCCCAGTGATTTTGAAAGACCTATTCAACGATACCCCCCACGATAGAGTAGGTACGTGAACAAAAAACTTAACCCCACTTTTCATCATCATCATCATTACAGCTCATATACGTCCCCACCGAGGGGCTCGAGCCTACCCTGAATCAGGGCGATTAGGCCTTAGACGACCACGCGGGCCCAGTGCGGGTTGGTCGACTTCACACACAACCTTCGAGTTTCTTCGCAGGCGTGTGCAGGTTTCCTCACGATGTTTTCCTTCACCGTTAAAGCAATCGGTAAGTATGTACGTAAGTTTTTTTGAAAAACTCATTGGTACATTGGCCGTCCAGATTTGAACCCGGTACCTCTACCCCCACTTTTCATGTTAGGGGAATACCTACAGTTTTATAGGGGTTACTGATTCGTATAATTTCAGCTGTATAGCCGTGATAGTCTGAGCAAAACAGCTGTGACATACCGACGGACAGACAGACTGATAAGTGTGTTTCGGGTCACGCATAGTGTAGGGTTCATATCCTAACGGTACTCCTGCTAAACATATGTTCTTAAAAATATTACATGACCTAAAAAACTCTTAAAACGTTCTTACGTATGGCGGAAGTGAGTACATTAATAGTATTATCTTTTTATTATTCAAAACTTAAAATGTATACTTATTAATTTAAACTATTTTTGTCAAAATTCGATTTAAAAATGTCTATGACGTATGGACGCATAGAATACGAACAGAACCATTTCATAAGATATACCCGGAGGAAACACTAAAAACAAAGAATTTACGTCAAACCAAAATATGTATATATATCCTAGATTCGATTACCTATATACCTATATACATATTATCCATGATATACAATAATGGCAGCTGTGCTCCAGAAATACGTAAAGCGTTCAAGGGCTATGACAAAAGATGCTATGACCGCTCTTACCAAAATATGGGAAAACCGAGGCCTTAAAACCAGCAATAAAATATGCTAAAATGCATCTGGTCAGTAGCGTTTCCAATCTTTTTATAGAGAGCAGAAACGTGGACTATAAAAGTACGCGAGAGGCAGAAAATCGAACCCCCCCTCCCAAGGGGGAGCGTCGCTCCGATATACTTTTAGGGTGGCTTATGCTGCCAAAGTTCTTCGGGGGGTGTTAGTGGGTATTGCGGTTCACCACTGTGAGTCCCACATAACCGGTGCAGTTTTACCGCTGCACAGGTATGCGTAAATGCATTCACCTCCCTCCCCTACACAACATCTCACGGGAAAAAAAAAAAAAAAAGAAAATCGAAACGTTCGAGATGTAGTGCTGGAGGCGAATGTTGAGGACGTTAGGTGCACAAATGTATCATGAGACGTGGTATTAATAATTAGGAAAAACTTGTCATAGTAGGCAATGTGAACGGTAGGAGGTCAAGAGGTCGGTCTCTAATAAGATGGACTGATCTGTGATGCGATGAGGTTGGCGATATATAGGAGAAGATAGAGGCAATTTAAGCGCTCCAAAATATGTACATCAAACCACGATCCGCAGTCATAAGGGATGGACTGCGGAGAGAGCTTCGAGAGAGATAATTCTGTTGAGGTAGGCCAAGTCACCGACCGTTAGATTTTAAAGATGTCCGAATGTATGGCCTCGTTCCGACTAGTTCTTACAACGCATAAATATTGTAGGATTGTGTGACATTGATAGAGAAGATTCGATCGTCGCTAGTTAGATAGTTGGCTGGATAATAACAGTTTGGGAAACAAGAATGACAGTGAGATTAAAGATACACGGTAAACAATTTTAATGTATACAAGTGTAACAAAATTTCATACTCTCTACATATCATACTGAACCACTTTACTCAAAGAACTCATAGTCAATTCCCAAAAAAAAACTCGCCGGTTCTAAGAAAAATGCACAAAATTGGTCAATAAGCTGATAGATTTGTATGGAGAGTACAAATTATGTCAGCATTTCGTTATATAAACGTAGGGTCAGGTCATTGTTAGGGTCATGCTGAAATAACTGAAAATAATTCAAGGGGGGTTCAGCTATTAAACTAAACAATTTTCCCCAAAAACTAATACTCAATTCGCAAAATAATTTTTGGACTTATATGAACGGTCCAAAAAATTGTTTTTGAATTGAGTATAGTTTTCTTAGGAAAATCTGTTCAATTTTATGAATTGAAACCCTCTCTTGAATTTCAGGTATTTCAAAAGCACTCTATATAAACAAGAAGGGCTAAAACTAAAATAATTTATTCAGATGCGTACTTGGAAATTATTAAAATTAACAAGTTCAATACTACAGAAATAAATTAAAAACTTATGACGTAAGCATCGGCATTTCTGTGGTATAGTATTTTAGATCAGATTAAAATAGCTTTGAAAGTTTTCTTCATTAAGGAAAAAAATATTGGAGAACCAATACAATGTATTAGCATTTTATTGCATTGTCGTGGTATATCAGTCTTCGCCCTCTATGGTGTCATAAAAAAAGAAGTATGGTTAGTCAAGGGTAGGGTTACCATCTGACCGGATAAATCCGGTCTAGATCGGATTTTAAGAGTATAGACCAGACTCTGGCCGGTATTAATTTGAGACCGGATTTATCGTCATGCCAATAAATAACAGGCGCCGCTCGCGCGAATGTGAAGAATTGTACAGTAAAATTTCTACAACAAAAGATTTTTTAAAAGCTGTTGCTATTGGACAGAAATACATATTAGTACAAATAATATTTTTAATAAAGAATAAGCAAATATCTACTTATTCTTTAAAATTTCTACTGAGTTTTATTTTCGGTCAAAGATCGATTTTTTTACAGAAATCAGAATTTTTAAACACTTGCAACCAGCTTTTCGATTTAAAGTCCTGGTAACCCTAGTCAGGGGCCAAGGGTTTATAACACGCACCACGCTGTGCCCAGGTTTTTATGAGCCGTTCCAAGGCAACATCGTTAGTAGAGGTGTCAGAAAAAGTTATTTCTTTTTTATGTATTCTATGTATCTCTTTACTAATAATGAGGGCTTTTGACGAGCTGACAAAATTAAATAGTACCCCAGCTACTAGGCACCAAAGCTATCACAGATCAATGACTTTCATGGGATTAAACATATCTAAGTATATTTTCAATTAAATTGTGATGAGATCATTTTATTATCAAGGAAGTTGGATAATAAACAGCTCCAACAAGTTTAATCGACATTCCTTATAAAATGAAGCTATTAATGAAAATACTTATATCATGCAGCTATAAACACTTAAGTCGACCAACCCGCACTGGGCCCGCGTGGTCGACTAAGGCCCGATCGCCCTAATTCAGGGTAGGCTCGAGCCCCTCGGTGGGGACGTATATGAGCTGAAATGATGATAAACACTTAGCTCAAAAATTGCAACGGTCAATCAGATGAATAATAAGCGCAACGCAAAAACTAGGTAAATCTGGTCTTCAAACCGGCACAACTATATTAGTTACAATCGAGATAAACGCTCCTCTAGAGAACTAGAGAGCCAGCTTTAAGGTATAAGACCTAAATCTAGGGAGGCTGGGCGCAGGCTGCAAGTTCACGGTGTCAGTGGCACGCGAGAATATTCGATGCGCTCGCGCACGCAGCCGCCGCGCCGGCTGGAGTGGTGTCGGACAAAGCTATCGCTCATTGATTTCTTGAACATGATCGTGTGAATGGAGAGTCAAAGATCGAGATTCAAGCAAAGCACTGCGACAAATTTATCTAGAGTAGAGAATAGTAAACAGCAATTATTTCAAAAAGTCGACAAAGATATGATTTTAAAAAAAAACGACCAAGGGCGAGTCACACTCGCGCAAAGAAGCGTTACGTAGTCTCTAAAAAAAATTATGAACTTTTTACAAATCCAACACTATTACTCCTAAACTAAGAAAGTCTACTTAGCCGTGATAGTTTTCCTTTTAAATTGATGATATGACCTACTATTTTCAATTTTTTTCAAATGTCCTAAAATAGCGGTTTAACTAGCAGGGGGGACACACTTGAAACTAACAAAAAAAGCACTTATAAGCTTAATATATCGCAAACCGATGCCTGAATCGAAAAATGGTTTTAGCAATCCCTCAGCAATTTCAAAATAACTTTTCAACAATCCCCCACACGATAGGGTACGTCAATGAAAAAACCGTACCCTAAAAATATTATTTTTTCAAGATTTTATTATATCTCTTTGTCAGCGTGATTAATATGTACGAGTATACCTATGCCAAATTACAGCTTTCTAGTACTAATAGTCTTTGATCTAAGCCGCGAACAGACGGACAGATAGACAGACATGGCGAAACTATAAAGGTTGACTTCGAAACCCTAAAAACAAGTTCAATTGGTACGGCTGGTTGAACGATAAAGACAGTAAAGACAGTTAAATAGTAAAACTAATAGCACGGAACTGAAGAGTACGAATCGAATCGATTCAAACGCAACGGTCAAAGGCATTATGGAGTGCTACGGCTGCGCGGACGCAGGCACGCGGCACGCGCCCGAGCCTTCGTGCAGCCAGTAATGTCCGTCTATCAGTAGCTTAGGTTTACACAGAGCGTGACTGAATATGGCCTTAGAGCATAACCAACCTCAAAATATCTTGAATAAAATTACAACAATATTGCTGTTCGACTAGTAAACTAGTGCTCTCAAGGGCCGCCAGGAGGCTCGAGTTTCCATACAAACGTAGATCCGCTTTGATACAAAAACTACATGCCGGATTGAATCCAAACTTTGCAAATATATTGAGGAGACACATATCGATGTTTGTAATTAGTTTTCGATGTACTAATATAAAACGGAAAAAAAATAAGAGCAGTTTCAAACTTTCAGTACAAAACTAATTTAAGCCTTCGTTTAGTTACGTTAACATTTACTTCGATGAAAACTAATTACAAACGTCGATATATGTCTACTGAATATATTTACAAAGTTTGGGTTCAATCCGGCATGTCGTTTTTGTATTAAAGCGGAACTATGGAATGGTTTGTATGGAAACTCGAGCCTCCTGGAGACTCTTAAGGCCTTAAGATAGGTCAAATGACAATATTCAATTCAAATTATTGAAAG
This sequence comes from Coleophora flavipennella, assembly GCA_947284805.1. NCBI lineage: Eukaryota > Metazoa > Arthropoda > Insecta > Lepidoptera > Coleophoridae > Coleophora > Coleophora flavipennella. The sequence goes on along the minus strand of OX369254.1, from coordinate 6,823,648 downwards.
AGTGTGTAAAGCTATCACTATGAAAAAAGTATATAATATACTTAAAGTAATAACAATTGATTTAAATGAATACAATTTTAAAAATATTACCACTTTGATGTAAAAAAATATACTGTAGAACCTGTTTTTGCCATTAATTGCAAAATTAATGAAAACTACTAGTGAATGTTGAATGAAACCAAAAAACAAAAATCGGTGACTTTTAGACCTTTAATTTTACACATTTAAAAACTTATTGGAAAGTATAGAAAAGTAATATAAACATGTAAAAATCGAAAATTGGGCGTTAAGTTTCAACGTAACAGCCACGTTGAAGCCCGCATTAATTTGAACTTAAAATGATTAGACTTACGTTCGATATTATTTTAACAAGTCTCAACCTGCTCAGATTGAAGCATCTTAAAAAGGCTTAACTATAAGTTACCCGAATTCGTTATGAAAATTGTACCTTCAACGAGAATGACAACATGATTTGATATCAAATGTTTACTCATCACCGGAATTCCCTCTAAACACATAAGTTTACAACATTCTTAGTATAATATTGATAAGGCCCGTTGAATCACGATAGCCATGCCATTCATTCGTCTAAAGTAACCTTAGATTGAAAAACAGTTAGAAATTACGACACAAGTAAAGACATTTTTTTCATGATTAGTGGATAATGTTTATATTAATTATTCCCATATTGTGTAAATTTCCATTCCGTATTTACGAGACCTATTAATATTAACTTATGATTTGTGTATAATCTGATACAGTAATTGCTTCTATTACTTTCTCTGCGAAATGGTTCATGGTTTAGATTTACCACCTTAACAAAGTATATTATATTAGTACTAAATTACAGTATGGACACTCCTTGCCGCTCTCTAGATTGCGACCTCACCCCCTCGCTCTCGAATGTATGGGATATCGCCGTGATTTTGCTCCGTCATTTATTTTTAGATATGTCATTTCACGACCATGTCCGGGGTGTGACCTTAGCTAGTTTACGAAGTAAGTATAAACGGAAGACCTAAAATGGTTTTATTCAAACATAGTTTTACCACTACATTATTTTCAGTATCGACCTTGGATTCCATAACAAAATATGTTTTTAAAGTTCCGTACCTCAAAAGGTAAAAACGGAACCATTATAGGGTCACTAGTGTGTCTGTCCGTCCAACTCAAATATTTTTTTTTTATAATTTTAAGATGAACATTATTAAGTTGTTTAAGAAAATAGACGAAAAATTACCTTTCAAGGGGGGTCTTATCTGCGAAACTACTTGGCCTAAAATCTTGGAAAAATCACAGTATATGAGTTTGAACGCATAGATAACATAAAAATCTATGAGAAAATCTAAATTCCTTTCGTTCCCACAGGAAATAATTAAATAGACCCCTATTCACCTAAAACAAAGTATGTACTGAGAGGTCTCGTTCTGTTGGTAGTTAAAGTTCTGGTGCGGAACCCTGTTTGTGTGACCTCGAGTCGCACTTGGCCGGTTATTTAGCTTAAAGATCGACTTGTCCATAAGCTCATAAACATCCACGCTTTCAGTAGTTCCCAAACTATGTTGTAGCTGGATGATTATCTATCTACGTTTTTACTAGGCCTAAGGCGCCCGTTAAAATATTTTTAATTCCTATTTTTCGTTTTGACAGCCTTACAGAATCAGTGATGAGGGTAAATGTTATATTTATAGAAATATCAATGACACCTACATTTCAACAAGATATTGGATTTGCAAACGTATTTTTATCTTATTATTTTATATTATTATATTTAACATTATAAGATTTATCACATACTTGCGTAAAAGTGCAACAAAATTGTATACTTAATATCTTCTCGTGTCATATTGTTTTCATTTCCTATTTTCCAATTTAATTTTGACATTATTAACTGATTGTTTGTTTTTAATTTTTTACAAACTTTATCAATATGTAATGTACACTTAATTACTATTTTATGACCATCAGAAAGAGTGTAATATAAATCTATCCCACTAATATTATGAACGCGAAAGTTTCTAAGAACGTATGGATGTATAATTGTTACTATTTCACGTAAAAACTACTGAACGGATCTGGCTGAAATTTGGTAGGTAAACAGATTAAGACCTGGCTTAACACATAGGCTACTTTTTCCACGCTCAAAGTCATAGAAACGTTGTGCACGCGGGTGAAGCCGCGTCAAAAACCGGTAGTTTTGAATAATCATTTTGACATATGAAATTTGAAATAAAGCATGTTCTATTCTTAAGAAAACCAATCAAATCAATTTTTTCCTTATAAGTTGTGCAATAAAGTGTTTTCAATCTATCAATCAAAAATATTTTACCATGATATGACTTCGGTTCATTCATAGAAACTACAGGCAGGGAGCGGTGAACTTTGCCACTAAGCGATACCGCGGCTAGCCTTGACCGCGCGATCGGCGCGCGCGCTGGTCGACCGACTCTCAGCCACGCTTCATTTCCTTCTTATTTTCTTTCCGTAGTTGCTAGCGTCTTTATGTGAAACACGAAATTACATTGAGCGATTTCCCGATACGGTGCATATCTCACGCTAAATGTTTTTTTTTTAATTATTCACAATTGGTAGGCCCTTGGCATTATCTCACCTGATGGTGAGTGACGATGATGCAGAAGATGGAAGTGGGCTTACCAAGATTCCCTAACGCAATGGAGAACTGGCTATCTTATCTTCAAGCCGGAACACATCAATGTAGTTAACACTGATGTTTGGCGGCAAGACTTAGATAAGATGGTGGCAGCTAGCCAGGCGGGCTTAAAAAATGCCCTACCACCAACCAAACCGAGTCTTACAAGTCGACCCCACCGGGAATCGAACCCGCGACCTCCTGGTGTGAAGTGAATGGACTAGCCATTACGCCACGGAGGCGGTTAAAAATTGCAGTTATTTTTTTTGTTTTTCCTTCTAAAGGTTTTTTATAAAAAAACTGTTTACTTGACTGCATGACAAATAAATAATAGAACAATATTCACTAACAGCCCCCCCCCCTGTGATTTCAAAAAACTTACTCGTTTGGTGTTGTTTTTTTAAAATTTAAAAGTTTTTGGCTTCACGTTCCGTATTCGTTTGTTTAATCTTAAATCTAGTTCTATTTTACCGATTGTCAACATCAAACTTAGCATATGAATTCAGTCATGGGCAAAATACAACATACTTATATCTTTTTTAGACCTCTGACCTTTAAGTCCTAATGCGTGCATGTAATGATTTCGAATTAGTAAGTATTGTGGATATCACGAGGTCTTGAGAAATCGAAATAAAACGTTTGACTGGTTGATTTTCACTTGTAAAGCGTATTTTTTTGTGATAATGTGAATAAAATTGGTGGTTATATTAAGGTTAACTTACTAACAAGTTCATTGTCTGTTTGTTTAATTGGTTACTTTATAATTTTATGTAGAGCGTATAATTTCCAGAAAACTTCGTAAAAGACCTTCTATTTTTTTTTCTATTCATCAAACCTAAGAAATATATACTTTGCTACAACTCTAGCCAGTCATGGGCTAGATATACTTACTTGGTAATGTTTGTTTGTTTGTTTGTAAACTCTCTTTTTTTTCTTTATGTTTTCAAAGGAAATACTGTAAATTCAATGGAAGCTTTTGTTTCAAAAAGCTGTATAATCTTCGACCTTATATTAGTTTCTTTAGACTTTTTTATAATGCGAAACAAATTCAATTTTTCAAGTCATGTAGGTATAACAGATTGAATTTCATTTATTTTAAAGTTTGCAGCATTACAGTATAAATTAAAGCGCTGTGAATTAATGTTAATATTAAGGCGGTAATATTACAGATTTTCGTTATTTTTGAGGTCCATTACTCCTAAAAGATAGAAAACCCAAGGTTGATAAAAATACCCTAATTGTTGATGATTTTCCAAAGTCAAAAGCTATTAGAAACACAATTGAGCAGTTTTGGCACACGATATTATAGAAATATATCCCAAAGATAGGTCTACACCGTTACTTTCAACTCTAGTTTGACTAATATTTTGAAGTATAAATATTAAAAAAATATACAATAATAATTGTTATGATAATACAAAGTGAGTAATGTTGTTATTTTTATACTTTCATTGTAGTTTTTGATAGAAACGAAAAACCATTGAAAAGTGAAAAAAAAGTGTAGTTATTTTCTTTACTCTTTACACGTAAAGAAAAAGACAGAGACAACTGTTTCAATCAATACCTCGAATTAACAGTATTTTTATAAAAACACAATATAAACAATTCTTATATAACAACATAAAACAAGAATGAAATAATAGTCTGCGTAAGTACAATTGGCCGATCAGCTGATCGACATGCAGAGCTCATTTTTTTGCAAAGATAGTTCTTTGAAGAAATTATGTTCCGTAGAGAGCTGACTATGAAAGGTACAATTTACAAGTATAAATATGTATGCCAGATTGATTATTTTTATACTTACACATACAACAAAAAACCAAGAAAAAAAATGCAGCATTACAGTATACTAAAACGAAGTTAATTAATGGTAAATATTAACAGTATTCTTAAAAAAACAATTTAAACAATTCTTACTTAACAACATAAAACAAGAATGAAATAAGAGTCTGCGTAAGTACAACCCCTTATCAATATAATCAATAGCGCTATATTTATAGCATTATAATCCTTTAGTTATTAGCATAATTACGGATATCACAGATCACAATCACAGATAAAGTTGGCCGATCAGCTGATCGACATTCAGAGCTCTTTTTTTGCAAAGATAGTTCTTTAAAGAATTTATGTTCGGTAGAGAGCTCACTATGCAAGGTAACAAAACTGGACATCGGAACAAGACGCAAATTGCTCTGATGCTAATATCGTGATTACAGGAAGTGTCACATGGGCGGTGGAACTTGCTGATGGATTAGGTGCTTTCACAAATGGAGTTATTTATTGCACTAAAATACTTTGTAAGCTGAGATTATCGATATCGGTATCTTTGACATCAAGTCAGAAAAGCAATCCTCCGTCGTCTGTGAGATAGCTTTATTTGAATTGGATACTAAGGAAGTAGCTATGAATTATGTAGGTAATATTTTTTTTTAAATAACGTCAATCCCTAAGGGTTTTATAGAATGCCTGTATAAGGTCCCTATCTAACAGCCGGCAATACAGGACCAGAGTAAGACTTAGTAAAATTAAGTTAATTCAGCATCTCTGGTGTCGTCGATTAAAGGAACCCCGCATGATCCGTTTAAACAATAGATTTAGATTATAAAGTAGAAGATAATAATAACAATCAAACAAAAAACATCCTTAAAAATTTCCTTGCTAAGAAAACTTTGCTATTAGTATATTAGTAAACAGGCGCTTTTCACTGCAAATGCTTCAGTTCATTAATAAACGCAGCCGTTTTATTCATTATCAGCCGCTTTCAAATGCCAGTTTGTCGCCTTCAAGTTTACTTGACTTGATAGATTGGTTTTTAAATATATGAGACTTAACTGTCGAGGTTGGTGGACATCCAGGCGCTCAAGTTGCGAGCTGTGCAACTAACTCTAAGCGCACAATAATCTTTACGAGTATTTATATTAAGATTTGCGCTTTTGTGTGGCATCATGTGTTTTCTTTAAACAGTTAAATTATTAATATTATATTTTAAATACGTTCCGTACAAGCGTCGGTGGCTCAACCGGTAACGACTCGGTCCTCCTAACCAGAGCTGCCGGGTTCAAATCCGGACGGCCGATGTACCAATGAGTTTTTCGAAACTTACGTACATATACTCACCGATTGCTATAATGGTGAAGGAAAACATCGTGAGGAAACCTGCACACACCTGCGAAGAAACTCGAAGGTTGTGTGTGAAGTCGACCAACCCGAGTGGTCGACTAAGGCCCGATCGCCCTAATTCAGGGTAGGCTCGAGCCCCTCGGTGGGGACGTACATGAGCTGATATGATGAAATACGTCCCGTGCATCCGCCCATTCCTCCGTCTCTTTCCCAAAGCTTGTCATTATAAAGACAAGCCTAGGCAACCAGCAATAGTCTTACAATCTTTATATTGATCAAAATATACACATAGCTTTCAAAGCATAAAAAACGGCCAAGTGCGAGTCGGACTCAGGTAGAGAGGATTCCGTATTATTCCATTTTCCGTAAGAATGTCATGACTTGGGATTTTCGTTTAGATTTTTTCTGTAAACTGTTAGAAAGGCGCTATAATCGCTTATTCTTTATTAAATTTTTTTGGCTAAGTAGTCTCGGTGATAAGGGAGAATGCTCAATGTTCGTACATTTTCTTAGTTAGCTTGTAAAATATACACTGTAAATTTATTTTAAAAAAATGTAATCCTCATAATACGAGCCTTTTTATATGATAATGTCACACTACATATTTCGAAAAACTTTTTTTTTTTACTTTACCTTCCAAAATCAACCCCTTAAGGCCTTAAGATGCGTCAAATGACAATATTAAATCAAAATTATTGACATACTGTATGAAGCTATGATTATGGAAAAAATATATAATATACTTAAAGTAATAAAAAATCGATTTAGTTAATTGAATACAATTTTAAAAATATTACCACTTTTGATGTAAAAAAATATACTGTAGAGTAGACCCTGTTTTTGGCATTAATTGCAAAACTTCTCTAAAACAAATAGTTAATGTTGAATAAAACCAACACACAAAAATCTGTGACTTTAACTCCTTTCATTTTAATTGAAAACTTTTTGAAAGTGAAGAAAAGTAATAAAATCATGTAAAAATCGGGAAATTGGGCGTTCAATGTCAACGTAACAGCCACGTTGAAGCCCGCATTAATTTGAACTTAAAATGAATATAGACTTCGATATTATTTTAGCACGTATCAAGCTGCTCGGGTTGAGTTATCGTAAAGCCTTAAATCTGAATTCGTTTAGCCGCCATATACCGTCGTGAATCGGTCAGCAAATACATACATACCAAATGTTATCTTCTTTTGCCAAGTAGTCTGGGATAAAATCGGATGTGAAAGATGGACAGACAGACACATGAGTGATCTTATAACTTATAAGGGTTACTCTTTTCCGGATGCACGGAACCCAACAAAATTTCGTGGAGACACAATGACAAAGAAGTTTAGAATAAGGTCAACAATTGTCTTGAGGTAGAGCTGGACAATGCGCCACCATTACAGACGGAGCCGTGGGAAATATTTGAGTACCGCGAACAAAAGTTCGTCCACAATATAGATTTTCAAAGCACGCTATTAGCAAACCTAACATTGAAACTGAAACTAGACTCAGAAGATAAGGCTTAAAGCCCACCTACATTTGAAGAGATAGAGCCTTATTGTTCTAAATTGGAAACCAAATATGGTATTCCACAGCTTAAGAATGGTCATCTAATAGCCGTGATAAATGCTACAATTAAAGATTCGTGCGCAGATGATTTGAATCGTAAAATTTGTCGACTAAACTATGAACAAAATTGTGTAATTAAAATAATTACTCACTCAAAATTTATTTAATGTCTTCCTTGTCACAAAGTAAACAAGGCCGAGTAGTATCTGCTTACGCTTGAGATATATCTAAAAGCCTTGTTGTATTTAGAAACAATTTTTTTCTATTAATACGTCAGTACTAATATATATACTTTGCTATTAGTATATAAGTAAACAGGCGCTTTTCACTGCAAATGCTTCAGTACATTAATAAACGCAGCCGTTTCATTCATTATCAGCCGCTTTCAAATGCCAGTTTGTCGCCTTCTAGTTTACTTGACTTGATAGATTGGTTTTTAAATATATGAGACTACAAATGGAACTTAGAGATAATGATTGCGTAGGTAAAGTTATTTTTTTCTTATATCAGCTCATATACGTCCCCACCGAGGGGCTCGAGCCTACCCTGAATCAGGGCGATTAGGCCTTAGTCGACCACGCGGGCCCAGTGCGGGTTGGTCGACTTCACACACAACCTTCGAGGCGTGTGCAGGTTTCCTCACGATGTTTTCCTTCACCGTTAAAGCAATCGGTAATTATATGTACGTAAGTTTTTGAAAAACTCATTGGTACATTGGCCGTCCAGATTTGAACCCGGTACCTCTGGTTAGATGGACCGAGTCGTTACCGGTTGAGCCACCGACGCTATAGGGTAAAGTTATATTCACGTAATTATCTTACCTAATACAAGACCAGATAAATATTTCTACAAGATCGAAAAGCTGACTTCAATTGGTATATTAATCTATCAAAACTAAAGTTGAGCATGTCTCATGTCTCTGTGCAATTGCTTGGAAAGGCAAAATGCTATCAAAGTTTTTGCGGGATAGCTGTCCTGTTTCTCGGCGGTACATCTATCCTAAACTTAATTTACATGGATGAGACAACTATCCCCTATGTGGGATAGACGCCCCAAAATATAGTGGTTCGCAAAATTCGCTAATACTCATGTTTTTACCCTTCATAAATATGTAGTAAAAAAATTTAAAGTACAGGCCAGTTTTACAAATAAAGTATTTTGCTTTTTGTACTGAGAGGATTTCAAAAAGTGTGGCAACTATCCAGTTTTTCATCTCATCAGCTCATATATACGTCCCCGCCGAGGGGCTCGAGCCTATCCTGAATTAGGGCGATCGAGCCTTAGTCGACCACGCGGGCCCAGTGCGGGTTTTTTTATTTTTATTTTTTATATTCACCATTGGTAAATCCTTGACAACATCTCACCTGATGGTAAGTGACGATGTTGCCGAAGATGGAAACGGGCTTACCAAGATTCCCCAACGCAATGGGGAACTGGCTATCTTATCCTTATGCCGGAACACACCAATGATATCAACATTGATATTTGGCGGCAAGACTTAAATAAGATGGTGGTAGCTAGCCACCAACCAAACCGAGTCTTACAATTGACACCGCCGGGAATCGAACCCGCGACCTCCTATGTAAAGCCAGTAAACTTTGCCTCTGAGCTACGGAGGCGGTTAAAAAACGGTTGGTCAACTTCACACACAACCTTCGAGTTGCTTCGCAGATGTGTCAGGTTTCCTCACGATGTTTTCCTTCACCGTAAGAGCGTCGGATAAACGTACATATGAGATCGAAATTCGATAACACATTGCTACGTGGCAAGACTTGAACCACGACCTCCCGGATAGAAGGTAGCGGCCCTTGCCGTTGTGCCACCGACGCTAACCTAAATTCTACTCAACAGAGCTCAACATAAGAAGCGCATCGCCTAGAGGTAAGTTACGATAAGTAGCAACTTTACTATCCTCGTCACCTTACTTCGACGCTCAAGGCAATAAAGATAGCCATCGTAGGCTATCTAGAAAGATGGATAACTAGAATGGGCAAAAACAATCTAACTGTTCATCTGATTACAAAGCAAACCCTGGAACCTATTAGAGGTACCTATCAACGCGTAACGGCGCTTCCAACACTACTGCATTTTACGATCGCAACTTGTATAAAGCTGATGCTACTATTGAATGTATTGAAAGGCGTTGTAAAAAGGCCTTTACAAATTTAAAATTAAATGTGTTGTGAATTCGAGAATTGACTTTCTCAATAATAGTTTTTAGTGTGTGTAAATGAGAGTATCAAATTAAAATGCAATTACCATTAAACGATTTGGCTCACAGCCTACCGAAAGAAAAAGCTTCTGGTGATAAAAATAAGAAATAATTATAAAGACACAAAAGATAATAAATTGTACAGGAGCACTGCACATACTTTCTCGTGAAACCGTAGAGATTTTTTTAAAAGTAGTTTTGTATGTAAATTAAAAGTATATTATGAAGAAAATAAACCGCAAACAAAGAAACAATTTATGGGGGCCTGCCTTAAAGCTAACTAGTATCTTTTGAATGTATTGTTAGTACTAATATATATACTGTGGTATTGTCTTAGATTTTTACAGCTCCAACCGTAGAACTTGTTTTATTATTAATTTCAACTTGATACGTCCACGCTTTTCTGAGAAACAGCGAATTTACAAACAGACAGACAGATGTACAACAAAGTGAACGGGTTCCTTTTTTCCTTTTTAAGGTACGGAACCCTAAAAATTAAAAATAGCAAATAATCACAGAAATGGCTTTAACAATTTTGATGAACCTTTGCAAGTACATAGTAACTATTGGTGATGTTCTATTAAGTAGCAGTATTGGTTATTCTGGCACAATTAGTTAAAAGCAGGCCCCCATACAACGTCAGATTTTTTTCTCTATGGATAAATCCCCTTCTTATATTTGCTTGCCGACTTTAAGCCATAAAAGAAATCTACTGCCAGTTTTAGTAGTATTGACGTTTTGTTAACGGCACATTTTCGCGAGAAAGTATGTGCAGTGTTACTGTACAACTTATTTAGCAATCACAATTCCTCCATTTTCCTTTTTTTTTCTGTCTACCTGTCTGTCCGTCGGAATGTCACAGCCGTTTTGTTCAAAGACTATTATAATATATGTATATAGTTCTAGATACAAAGCTGAAATTTTGTACCTATACAAAATCTGTGATTCCTGTAAACCCATGGGTTAAATCCGAAAAAAAATATTTTGGAGCACGTAAGAGTAAGTCCCTTAAATGTAAAGTGGGGTGAATTTTCTTTGTTTACCTACTCTATCGTTGAATGAGTCTTTAACTATAGGTCTTAATCTGGTGAGGGTTTGTTAATCATTTTTCCGATAAATAATTATTCAAGTAATGTTTTTTGTTAGAGTAACGTAACATGACCTTGTGAGGGTCGTGGGAAGCCGCTGGATGCGGGCAGCGCAGAACCGGTCGTCGTGGAAATCCTTGGGGGAGGTCTATGTCCAGCAGTGGACGTCCTTCGGCTGATATGATGATGATGATGAACGTAACGTATCTCCACCCTCTTCTTGCTGAACCGCTGTTAAGTGCTGGAATAGTAAGGTATATCAATAAATTAGAAGTAAAATCATTACGGCCAAGTAGACTTTCTTAGATTAAGATAAATTGTCGAGTGCTGTTAGATTTGTAGGAAGTTCATCGATTTTTCTTAAAAAATGTTGGTACTCGTATGTTCTATACCAACTACAAAAATAACTCTGTATTTTTTAAATATACATTTTTTAAAAGATTATTGAACCCTGCTTTGCGGGTCTGACAACTTCGGCCACTTTTTATTTTTTTCAACGCTCACTATTGCATGCTATTCAGTCGCTGGAAAGTAAAATCTAAAAGATTTACATTAAACATAGAGGCGTCAAATGTGTGCCAAGTTCAGGCCCTCGCTCGTCCCTGGGGCTTTTCCAGTAACAACCAACTGTAAAAAGGCAACGCAACACCGCCGCTGTATCTACGATCTATTAGTTGATCTTTGGTCTTTAGGTCTAACGGGCTAACTGGCTGTAGCGAATAGCTGATCATTTCATTACACTTATTTGGCTAAATTGCTACATTAAGACTTATACCGCCGCCAGGGACCAACTTTGTAACCACTTATTACTTAAATTAAAGATATTTTTATTAAAAAAAATTATTGTTTTGTAATTTACAGGATATGAGGAGTGATTTTGATTTTCTCGAATTCTATTTCAATACAACAGAACTAAATAAAAAAATATCCTAATGAACCCATTTTTTTCTAGTTGTAACCATAGAACTGCTGCAATTTTACGAACTTTACGAACTTCTAAACAAAATATGTTCCATTTCATTGTTTTAATACTAGATTGCTTATATAAGCTAATTGTTAATTTATACTGTAAACATTAATTCTCATACATGTTCTGGAAATGTGTTGAGATCTAAATCAAGATTTATGAAAATTATAAACATGCATTAAGAATATTGCGAAAGAAGAAAACACTGCAGATCATGCAAAAAAAATAACTGTTGGCAAGAATATGGACATGAATATGGAAAGCGATATCCCTGGCCTGACCTGATAAAAATGTTTATTGCTCACATTCCTATTCCATTGTTACGACAAAAGGAAGATGCCAAGTAATCAAAAGATGATATTTGGACGTCGAACATCTTTCATTTGGCTTTTAGATAAGAGGGTTTTATTTCATAAATAGGTTTTTATTTCATAAACAAACAAAAAAAGACGTATACATCACGAAAAAAAATAAAAGGGTAACTCAGCTGTAAGTGATTCTACGATTTTAGTGGTTTTTGAAGTTGCTTTTTTTCGCAAACCACAGCGAATAAAGCTATAAATAACATGAAATTTTAAAGAACGAAGACGACAGATTTAATTTTAATTCCACTACATAGTATCTATGGTCGGCTTTGAAAAAAAGTAGATTTTTGTTTCTTAATCATTCTCAACAACTTTTAATGAATTAGAAATAAAGGAAAACTAACTATAAAATTAATCTAGCTTAAAAAAACCGCATTGAAATCGATCCACCCGTTAAACACATAGACAGTCAGACATACAGGCTTAGACATACACCCCTCTTTTTCGTCGGAGTTTAAAAAAAGTAGTTCAGAACAAATGCCTAGTAGTTGTACTCAACTCAGACACAGATAGTTATGACTGTGTGTGTACCCTACGTAACTGAGTACTTAAGTTTACAAAAACCACAAGGCCCTTTTGCTCGATTGCCCCGAATTAACAAGACACGCAAATATGAACTATTTAAAGGTCATTAAGGTCACTGCGGCTACTGCGAGTTACCATAACAACAGAATGCAAAAGTTCCAAAAAAAATGGACGATGAAACAGTTGGAAAGCTTTGAGTTAGGTAATTAGTTTTCCCACAGCAAGAAAATGCGGGCGACACGTTAGATGTACGGTAATGCGATTCTTTAGACGTTGATGTTTACAGCTAGATACGTTACGGATCTTCTGAATGTGTACAGACAAACAATCGTTTACTATCGCAATAGCCAAGTAACCTGCATTTGTTATTGAACTGTTATAATTTATGCATTCCTGTTTACACGTGCTCTTTTTTGTTTTTTATTTGATCAACTCGTACTTTAAAAGCAGACACACTAAAATTATAAAATCGAAATTAGAATAATTTCGGCAGCTTTCTTGTCATAGCGATTAATTAAGCACGCACAAAAATAATAATAAGTACATACCTACAGTATTTATTTTAATAAAAGGTCTACCTGAAAAGGAAGTAAAACAGAGGAAGTGTACACCGGAACGATGTTCATGATAATGGAAGCACCAAAGCAAATGAGTCACAATGTCACAGGTGAAACAGAACGGTTCATGGTGTGTGACATACCAAGTAATATTTAGAGTATATATGATGTGGACGGTGACTTTAAAATAACCTCTAAACTTGTTGATGGAGTCATTAAACATGACAAAGTAGACAAAGAATAGAATAATACTTCTTCACAAGAGAAGGTTCAGTGACAGGAAAGATACATTATTTAAAAAGGTGTCAAATAAAGATCAAAATAAATTGTAGATTTTAATGAAATAGTTACCATGGCGTAGTGGTTATTCCATTCGCTTCACACCTGGAGGTACGGATTTATTTATTTTTAAACTCGGTTTGGTTGTTGGTAGGGCATTTTCTCAAGCCTGCCTGGCCAGCTACGAGTACCACTATCTTACCTTAGTCAACTTATTTATCTTAGTCATCTAACTAAATATATCAATGTTAGCAGCATTGATGTGTTTCCACAAGGAGAAGTAGGGTATCTTGGTAAACCTGCTTCCATCTTCAGCATCATAGTCACTACCATCAGGTGAGATAATGCCAAGGACTAACCAATTGTGCATAAAAAAGTTATGATTGCACCCAAAGTGTTACAAGTCAAAAAACTAGTAACAAATGCTGGGTGCAATTGAACAGCAATGAAGATGGTTAATCTAAATATATATAACTCAAAGGTGACTGACTGACTGACTGACACAGTGATCTATCAACGCACAGCCCAAACCACTGGACGAATCGGGCTCAAATTTGGCATACAGGTAGATGTTATGACGTAGGCATCCACTAAGAAAGGATTTTGGGAAATTCCCACGGGAACCGCAAAAATCGGGATCTGCGCGGGTGAAGCTACGGGCATCCACTAGTTATAGATATATTTAAATGATGATGAGGATTTGTAATGGGTGAGGATGAGCATTCTTTGTAATCTTGAAATCGTACTAAATCAACTACCACGATACAGGCAAGTTGCGTAGTGTGGGGTTATTATTAAAATTTTAGTATTGTTTTCCTTCTGTCAATAAACATTTTTTACTTTATTAATAAATCATGTTAGTTACTGTTCTGAAGCAAGCTAAACTGTACAGCGACAATCTTTCAATAAGAATAATTATCATTCTAATTATCTTACCATTCAGACATAAATGCTGTATAAATTTACTTCATATTTCAAACACTTATCATTCGTAAGCCACAACAAGTGATTTGTTTCCTTAATAAGGCTTCTATGTCAAATCTAATGCGTAAACTTGTCTTGCGGGTTCCCGTAATTGATCGCTCAGCTGGTCTGGTCTATTGCATATACTTCCCCGTGTAAAAGCCCACACGATGAATAATAACGGTGCTTATTGCTTTTATCTAAGGCGGAAATTTCCTTACAACAAACTCGCTTTAAAAGCTAAAGAAAAATCTGGTGACACAGTTTCTTTACAGTTTGTCGACTATTGCATTATTTTCACTTTTGCTAATGTGAAAGAATATCGATACAATCTTGAAATTCTAGAAATAGTTACCTCGACTGGTTGATAATAAATATGGAACGAAGCAATAATAAGAACAAGATTTCGCTGACTTGCAAGTTTTTACATCGACTTCAGAGCGCTTCGAGAATGGTACATCAAATTCGATATCACATCTATCAAAGTAGACAAAGAAATATTGAACTCGTAATCGCGATTCGATGCCTGCAATCGATTCACTTTCGCCATTTAGATCCTTATCGCAAAAAGTAGCAATGTTGGCTGCCTGGCTTGTTTCCTTCGCCGGGTTCCTGTTCTGTAGAATAACTCTGCCAACTCGTAAAGCACCATAACAGAAATGGAAGCTGCTGCTGGAATGTAACACTTCACTCGGGTGGGTTGCATTTCATTCACCGACTGCAATGTGATTGAACCCAGGGCACTTGTATCCTTGAGAACTAAATGGGGCGGCTCGATTTATGGTGTTATATGAAGAATTGTTTACGTGAAATCTGTATTCTTGTAGATGCTAGACTCTAGCAAAAAATTGCACTTTAAAGCTTTATATTTCTCAAACCGATCCCTGAATCTAAAAAGAGTTTTTAGACCTATTTAACGATACCCCACACGATAGGAACGAAAAAAAATAACCCCCTCTTTTTATGTAGGGGAGGTATTTTTTTTTTTTTATTCACAATTGGTAAACCCTTGACAACATCTCACCTGGTGGTAAGTGACGATATTGCCGAAGATGGAAGCGGGCTTACCAAGATTCCCCAACGCAAAAAAACTTTTTTTTTTCTATGTTTTATAGTACCACCTTGACGGCGTGATTAATATTATGTATATCCGTGCCAAATTACAGCTTTCTAGTACTAGCAGTCTCGTCTCTGAGCGAAGCCGCGGACAAACGGACGGACATGGCGAAACTATAAGGATTCCTTGTTGACCTCGGAACCCTTAAAAGCTAGAAATGTATTAAATATGTTAACTCAATATTGCCAACCGCAATTTCAATATTTCCATTGCGATAAGTAAAACTTTACGACCGACAGTTAAAATGATATGTTACGTAAACATAACAATTAACAATTAATTTATAATATCAGCTAATAAGGCTAAAACTTGGTGTCGAAAAAACCATAATAAATCTTTATTAAGTACATTGGTAAGCCCGCTTCCATCTTCGGCAACATGTCACTTACCACCAGGTGAGATGTTGTCAAGGGTTTACCAATTGTGAATAAAAAAAAAAAAAATTCCATTTATTTGTGCGAATTTAGCTCATTAGGCGATAGACGAGACATTAATTTATTTACGTGATTTGTATACAAATATGAGTAAAAACATTTTACACGTAAACTAAACTTAAACCATTGAACCAGTAATTGAATTGATAATTAATAAGTTAAACATATATTAGACTTTCAAAATCATATCATCCGCCTCTTGAATCTAATAGTCTTCGGCTGACAATAACGAGGTTCTCGCGGATCTGCGCGGACGCACGCAGCAAATACATCACTGTGACGGACAGACCGACGACTCAAGATTCAAGTCTAGGCCGAGTACCGTTTTACTGTTCAATTTTAGTCGTCTTATGATTTTGTTTCTAAAACAGCAGAAATCCCGCTAGAAGCGGACAGCGCAGGACCGGCCATTGTAGAAATCCTTGGGGGAGGCCTTTGTACAGCAGTGGACGTCTTTGAGCTGTTATGATGATGATGACGACACGTAGACAAATTAAGAAAATATTAAGCTAGCTTATTGCTATTTTATACATAAAAACATGGGATTTCCAAAATGAAGAGCCAACAGAAACCATAAAGTCACCCATAGCTTGAAAGAAATGGGCTCACCGCAGAACGAATATAACTGTAAAGTTGCGTACACATTTGTACACGGAACTGAAAACTATTGGATTAGGACCGTATGTTAGTTTCGAAGTGGTTGGCCCTTGGGTTTGACTAAACAAGGTTAAACATTTGCGGTTCAGCAAGTGGTTAAATTTTATTAAGATTCGCTTTGGTGTTTTATTTAGCTTCTACAGAATCGTTAGATATTGCTTCAAATTTCAAAATGTCTGCACTCATTTCATTTAATTATTTAAATATCATGTATTATATTGTTTACTGAACACAGTAAATGAGAAATACTTAAATTATACAAATTAATAAATTATACACTTTTGTTATTTAAAGCTTTTATGTAACTTGCAATGTTTGTATGTATGTATGTATGTTTGTTTAGTTCAAATCTTGCAATCGATTTTAGAGCGTCTTCAAGTGGTCCGATTGAGCAGAAATTTGGAATGAAGCCGTATTTCCGGTGAGAATAGATAGATCCTTTTGGTATTTTGAAGTTCATTTGATGATGAACTTTGGAGATGAAATCAATGTCCCAGAATCGTCTTTTATTTTTCAATCCAAACAACTACAATTTATTGTGCTCACCTTTTTTGAATGTGGAACCGTGTAATATATATATCATTTGGCATTATGAGCATAAAAAGCTTGTAACTAAAAGCATATAGGTTTTAAAAAAATATTTTTAGCTCACTTTTGTATTTAATTCAGAGTTCTTTGCACAGTGTTTGATCAAAACCCTTACCTATCATCAAAACATCTTCATTAATCTGCCTGAGGCGAACAAAAACGACTTTAAACAATGCGAAACTTAAAAATAATAAATATCAATTTGAATTACAGTGTATGTTCGTTCATGCATCGTCATAAGCCGTTCATTATTTAATAAGTACCATTCATATCTCTTGTTCCATAGTTTCTTTAAAGGTCCATCTCATAAATTTGTTTTTTACAGGACACTACAATTTACTGTGTATTGCCACCTGCTAGCATTTATTTAACAGCACCTTACCAAACTCAGCATGTATTAATAGGTAACAAACAATGTTCGAAGTATTGTTTATCGCACACGATATCGGGGGTGCGTGGATATCTATGGTGCGCAGGGGGCGATACTTTTTTGTCTATGTTCATCCTTAAAGTTCATTCCATATATTGGTGAAAGAAGAATCGAATGAGTAAACTTACAAACTTTACCCATTTATAATACTATAGCAAATAATCAATTTCTTCCACGTTCTGATTATCGCAATAAAATATTAATTCATAAACGGGTGATAACTATTATCTTGATATCTAAATTGATAAACTGTTAGTAATAATTATAATCGTCATAAGAAAAGTAATATTTTTTCAAATTACTTTTAATTTTTAGGGTTCCGTCCACCTACGGATGAACAGCGGGACCCTATTACTAAGCCTCCGCTGTCTGTCCGTCTGTCAGCGGGCTGTATTTCATAAACCGTAATAGGTAGACCGTTGAAATTTTCACAAAATGTGTATTTCTGTTGCCGCTATAACAACAAATACTAAAAACTAGAAAAAGTGAAAAAATAAGGGGGGTCTCCATACTAAAAACGTGTCTTTAGAAGTATTCTTTATTTAGTTCTATCGTAAAAACGGTAATACTCGTACATACAAGCGTGAAACTTGACGTAACACGGTCAAATGTGAGTAGTACTCGCGCTAAGAACAACTGAATGACAAAAAAAGCATATTTTTGTCGCTCGCGTTGATATCTTTTGTTTGTAATGTGAATAGGTATCATTGTCATTATACTATGTAGTTGTGTGGAGAGGTGCGGTGGTACGGAACCCTCGGAGTGCTGGTCCGACTCGCACTTGGCCGGTTTTACTATCTAACATCAGCAAAAATTAAGATGCCACTGATTCGAATCAGGTTCTGAATGATCTGAACAAGTCGGCATAAACGGTAGGCAGTAAAATTATGTCAATTAGCGTTTTTAACAACCTTTTGCGAAATCGGTTCAATGTTACGATTACATAACGTTTAACAGCAAAAGGTAGCATTCACGATATCGGTATGTTATGATCACCAAATGTAACCAAATTTAGGTCTGTTTCGAGAAAAATTGTTTCACAGTTGATAAGCCCTTGGTTGCCCTTTGCATCCTCACACCTGATAGAGGTAAACAATAATGCTAAAGATTGAAGCGGGTATTGGGGAACTAGTTAATCTTATCTTCATGCCGGAAAAAACAATGATGTTAACATTTTATGTTTGGCGGCAAAACTAAGATAAGATGGTGGTAGCTAGCCAGGCTTACAAAAAGCCATACCACCATCGATATACAATTACAGCTCACCATTGAAATACATATTTTAAATTATTTTTATCAATCTCTGAGTACGTACGTACTGGACGATGTTTTTTTAATCCACAATTGATAAGCTCTTGGCAACATCTCACTGATGGTAAGTGACGATGGTGTAAGCGATCTTCCAAAGATTCCCCAACGCAATGGGGAACTATTTTCTAAGGGTGGATGTGTTAGAATATGTTTCTAAGGGTGGTTGTGTTAGACTAAGTTTCTAAAAGAGGTTGTGTAAGACTAAGTTTCTAAGGATAGTTGTGTTAGACTAAGTTTCTAACGGTGGTTGTGTTAGACTAAGTTTCTAAGGGTGGTTGTGTTAAACTAAGTTTATAAGGGTGGTTGTGTTAGACAAAGTTTCTAAGGATAGTTGTGTTAGACTAAGTTTCTAAGTGTGGTTGTGTTAGTTAGACTAAGTTTTTAAGGATAGTTGTGTTAGACTAAGTTACTAAGGGTGGTTGTGTTCGGACTAAGTTTCTAAGGGTGGTTGTGTTAGAATAAGTTTTTAAGAGTGGTATTCCAATTTGTTATAATATTTGTGTAGTATGAATTAACCGACAATTCAAAAATGAAAACATTTTATTATACATCAAAATTTAGTGCCCACTACTTAAAAAGTCGAGTTATAACTGGGTAAATATTTCATCGAGTTGAATAACCTTTGGAACTCGGTCTAACATAACGATGAAGTAAAACATGTAACTTCCAGTACACTTAGATAAATCAATAAAACCGTAAGCATTTGGAACCATAATCAGGGAAATGCAAGGGAAAATTTGCAAAAGGTTACTAAAAACAGATGCGGCGGTCTTAAGAGCGTGTTTTGAATCCGCCTGCACTGTATATAAAAGAAAATACAATGATGATGATGAAAGAGTTAAGAGGAAAAGTAAATAATCTAATAAAAATCAAAGCTAGCGTAACTTACCCGTTGTTCATTCGACACCTCTCCTCTGCTGCTGTCATCTAAAACAATAAAAAAAATAGTTAGTTAATGTTGTGTTTCTTAGACATAAAAACCAAAAAAAGCTCCAAATAAGTGAATAGTTCTTTAAAACTACAACCAAACAATACTTGTCAAAATTCTGCAAAAGATAGTGGATTAATATGCAGTCTGGTCCAAAAGCTGCCGCATATGTGTGGAGTACTAAAAAAAGTTCACTTCACGGGTTCTCATCAATATTGTAATTCTTTCATTTAAAGCACACCGCATAGCTATAAATTCTTAAACCAAAGTTGCCGTTTTTTTTTGACATATAGTCCTCTATAATTTAACAAGTAATAGTTAGGTGTGACAGCACATATCTAACGTCTCTCGAGCAACATTTTGATGGGACTGCCACCAGTCCGCAGCCACTGAAGTGTTCTTGCTTTTGATATAGCAATCACACATCTGTGGCGGCTTTTGGACCACATATGTGGCGGCTGTTGGACCTCTTTTGCCCACCATCTTTTTATTTTTTTCCTAACCACATTTAGTTTTCTGCTTACTTTTAGAACATCCGCTGCAAAAGTAATCATATCTTACAGTTTGATCTACCTTACCTACTTTTAAGCTCAATATCTTCGATGAGTTCGTTGACTCCATAATCTGTGTGGTTAACTTTATAAATGTCTACAATGTCACGGTCACGTCCATCTTTATACTATAATACTAGCTGTCCTGGCGAACTTTGTTCCACCTTACACTACACTACACTACCCTACACTACACTCCACTACACTACACTACACCACACTACACTGCACTACACTACCCTAAAACCTTCTCTTGACAATAACGAACTCAACAAAAAATAATTAGAGAAATCGGTCCAGCCGTTCTTGAGTTATAAATGGTGTAACTAACATGACTTTCTTTTATATATATATATAAAAGATAGATAGATATAATTACCAACATTATAAGCAAAATTTTCAAAGACGCATGTATTAGTAAATTTTCGTTAACAACGCGTCCCCACTGCTCGGGCAAACTCAGGAACTCTTCCCAAACTCGGAAAGCCGCACGGAGGTAAGTCCGGGTTAGTGGAGGTTGTATGATAGGGCTATTGGCGAACCCCAGTTAGAAGTTTTTCAAGCCGCCCATCAGGCATCTGACACGGCTTAACGACAGTCATGTAGTGATATCAACCGGCAGTAACGGCCTAACGGCGACGCGACGGTCGAAAAAAATGCCACTATCATTATCAAACCCATCCAGCTAATGAACGTGAACCAGGTCAGTTAACCTGCGTGATCAATGCAACCACGCAAGTCGAACTGAGCTACGACTGCTTTAGTTTAATTTAGACTAACGTTCCCTAAACACTATCAACAATAAAGTGGTACAGTATTCGCTATCAAATATATAGCGGGTGAAAAGTTCAAATATTTCTGAGCAGTGTTGAATTTCAATAAATTATGTACACTAGAAGTTGCTATTAATATCTGAACAGCTAATCCGTACTAATCCCTACTAATATTATAAATGTGAAAGTAACTCTGTCTGTCTGTTACGCTTTCCCGCAAAAACTACTGAACGGATTTGGCTGAAATTTGGTAGGTAGACAGATTAGGACCTGGATTCAGACATAGGCTACTATTTACCACGCTCGCGAGCCGCTTGCGGCTCGCGCACTGCGCACCCTCGAAAAGTCATAGAAACGTTGTCCACGCGGGTGAAACCGCGGGAAACAGCTAGTATGTATTATAAATGTGAAAATGTGTTTTTTTGTTTGTTACCTTTTCACACTTTAACGCCTTGACCAATCTTAATGAAGTTTGGCATGCAGGTAGCCTGTGTCACGAGAAAGGACATAGGCTACTTCTTATCCCGTGAAAATAGCATAGCCCAATGCAGTTCCTGAGGGAACTGAAAATATACTCTTTTTTGGTTAATTTCTTTAACATCGCAACGGAACAGAGATGGTTGAGGGGGTGGGAAATGACATGATTTACTAATAAGCATATGTTCCCGAGGGATTTGGAGAAAATTCATGTCCACGTTCGCGAGCCGCTTGCGGCTCGTGCACTGCGCACCCTCTAAGACAGTCATAAAAACGATGTCCACTCGGGCGAAGCCGCGAATATTCTTCACACAGAATGACGTAAGGTACTTTTTCCTTTAATGCTACATATTGAAAAATCTGCTGCTCAGATTATTCATGACAAATTTGATTTTCAGATATTAATGTAAACTTCTAGTGAGCATAATTTATTGAAATTCAACACTGCTCAGAAATATTTGAACACCATGCCCGGTACGATATATCTGACGGCGACTGTACCTACTGAAAGGTGACTGTCGCACGCGCATGAGTCGTATGCCGAACGCTCTAGTTGACATCTCTTCACTAACAAGAGTGAGGCAGCCGCCCGCCATGCCATTTGTACATGAAAGTTAGGTTATAGCACTAGTTTTAGACACCAATTTGGAGAACATACATATTGCAATCCTCTAGATTTAATGAGATTTATGGGTATACTCGTAAAAGGAATGGAAAGAAAAGGAGAGTGAATAGGCACTATTTGAGCTTGCGTGTTACATCCTCGGCTGCATCGGCACTTACCATTAGGTGAGGTGCAGCCAAACGCATTAAAATTTTTAATATTAAAAAAAACTCATTATTTGAGATATTCATGATATGTATACTTTATAATATAAAGTGTACTTTTGTCAAATCATTGATGAATGATAAGTACCTATTAGAAAATTATTAAAGAACCGGCCAAGTGAGACTCGAACTTGCGCTTCGAGGGTTCCGCAGCACCACAATTTTCACACAACTACGATAATGATACCTATTCAAATCTATCTACCAATACCTATTAAAGACAGAAATAGCGACAGAAGTATGCTTTTCATTCAGTTCGGACTCATAATCGCGATTACGACTTACACTTGGCCGGTTTTAATGAATTGTTGTTTTACTTCAGAATTAGTATTATAATTCCACTGAGTTTCACGCTTTTATGTACGAGTATTACCGTTTTAATGTCTAGCAAAATCAAAAATGCCTCAAAAATACCTATAAAACACTTTTTTTTTGAGAAGGGACCCAACTCCTTAATTTTTTTATTTTTTTCCAGTGTCTTTATTTGTTGTTTAAGTGGCAATAGAAAAACACACTTCCCTACGTGATCGAATCAGAAATGAGATCTGTAGGAGAACCAAGATAACTGACATAGCTCATAAAATTGTTAAACTTAAGTGGCAGTGGGCGAGGCTTGTAGAACGGATGACCGTTGGGACAGTAAAGTTCTCGAGTGGCCACCGCGTACCGGAAGATGTAGAGTTGGTAGGTCTCCCACTCTATGGACCGACGACATGGTGAAGGTAGTGGGAAGCCGCTGGATGGATAAAATACCGTATTTTACTACTAGTCATTTAAGTAACTTTTTATCAACTGTCTAAAACGAATATTTGTTCTGCAATTATTCGCTTTACTGACATAGTGAGACGTTACAAGTGCAATGGTCTTAAAGAACTATTTTGCTGTTTTTAATAAATATAAAATTAAAAATTATTCAAATTTCAAATGAGAAAGTGTATCTGTTATTCTAGAGGGAATGCTATCTATTAGTGTGTTTTTTTTTAATTTATTTTTTATACGGTAAAATATACTATTACTCGTATAAACGTCTCAAAACAGCTGAAATATTCAGAAACTTAAAAGAGATTCAATCAACACTAATGTTAAAAAAAAATTTAACCGCAATCTACATAACAAATTATGCGACAACTTGACCATAGACAAATAAACCACAGAGCAAACAAATATAAGCAGCTGAAACGGAATAACTGCACTTGAGAGAAGACGCATGGCTCGTATAATGCCAACATTTGCGCAGATCGTTCACCCTGCCGCGTGACAGAGCCATCCCGCCGTGACACTATTACATACAACTTGCACATTATTCTAACATACCTCTAAGGAAACCGACGATACATCGTTATTAAGAGGAAACGAGGTCTAAAGAATAGGTATTTGAATAAAATGTTGCTGTCTCCCTCCCCCAAACGCCTCCGTTTACAGCAAAAAAGGGACAACTGCAGCGCAGACCGATAATAACCACTAAAATTGACCAAAACAGCATATCGTAGTCCCCTATTTCCTCCTCCAAAAGTTGCGCAATAATATATTTTTTTAAATATAATTTAAAAAACGTTTCACCTATGCCTCTATGTTTTCATTTTATTGTTAATATGCGTTTTATTTTTGGTGGGTGTCTGAAAATGACGTTTCAATTGGGCCATTTTCTCAGTTTTTGAAGGCTCCTACTTCCTATTACAATTAGAATATAGGAAAAAACAAAACATAGGGGCATGGCCATGGTAGATATAGGTTTGATGAAAAAAACATTTTTGTTCTATTGTCATTATCCAGGGAGGAAACAGGGTACCACGTTTGTATGGAAAAAATAGCGCCCGCGTTTCCTCTTAAGAATGCGCAAAGTTCAAAGTCCCTAAATATGTGAATTTGCAAACGTTTCAAGAATCCGCTAATGCAAACGATACCTCGTTACGCGAAGTGAGTTTTTTGATTGTGCAAAAAAATAAGCGTGTATGTTTTTCGAAAAATACAGATTACGGTTACATTAATATCTAGTTCAGTGCACCGCGTTTTGCTCGAATTACCCGTAAAAGCTTTTGCAGAACGCACGTTACGTTTATTCGGGCGGTTTTTTTATCGTGTCAATTGGTACTTGGGCAATGGGCTCCCTTCTCTTTGGTACTTTCGCTGACCTAAACTTACTAAGGCAGTCAATTATTGTAATTGGAATCGAGTACACGTTCAGTCGTTCAATCTTATCTTAAAATTTGGTTACCAAAACCCAGTCTAATTAATGAAATTATCAGCTTAAATAAAAACTGGCCAAGAGCTAGTCGGGCTCAAGCGCCGTGGGTTCCGTACCACACACAACACAAAATTACGTGTTGTGTAATTGCAAAATTAAGTCGGATTAAAGGATACAAATATAAATTTGCATAAAAACATGTTCTCCATACATTAATGCCATAAATAAATTTTTAATGGAAAAAAATATATTTTAATGTAACCATGATTCTTGCCAAATTTTATGATGCTAGGTCAACGGGAAGTACCCTGTACGTACCCTGTAAGTATAGCGAAACTATAAGTGTTCCTTGTTGACTTCGGAAACCTAAAAAATTATATAGTTTGAACTTTCTTATTGGTCCCCAAAATCAAAATATGTTCACGCTATACGTCCATGATAGGGTCATCCATCAAACTCTATATAATGTACCAAATTTCATCTTTTTTAGTTCAGTAGATACGAAAAAATTAAGTGTGACAGACGGACGGATGGACGGACAGACAGACATTCATATGAGTGATCTTATAATGAGGAACCTTTCATAGGATGAACGGAACCCTAAAAATCTCTCAGAAACAAATAGCAATGCGCAAAAACGTCTCACTTTCTACAGCTATGGCACATGACTTGAGACGAAATGATTTTTTCGTCATTACCACGAATGTTGCACTAGAAAGGGATAATTTATTATACTCCGCCCCGCCCCCGGAAATTTGGGGTTTGTAAAAACTATGAAAGCAACTTTTTCCAACTTAGTTAATGTGACAAATAATAATAGAGCGGCATAGGCCGCACAAAAACTACGGAATGGACTCACGTAAGTAAATCTGCGCCGGCGCACGTACCTGGTAATGGCGGGCATACGGACATAATCAATTTGCTGGTGAGCTTTTAAGATCATTTTGTTACCAGTCGTGACGCGGTTCACCCTACCTGATGGAATCTTGACTTAAAATAATTTAATTAAGTAAGATGATTTAAATTGTTCAAATTAAAACAACACTGATGCTACTTCTGATGATGATGATGATCTATCCGACCGATTTCGGTCAAGGCGACTACTTCGACTCCTAGTCAGTTTGCCGCGCGTGCGCTCGAAGATGGTTTATGAAGCAAATCTTCGCAGCGAAACTCCTTAAATTTTAAGTATGCCACCCTCGTAATTGTATGAAATGGTCGCAGGTGGTCGGGCCTTAAACTGGTCGCGTTTGGTATCAAGGTCAACTTTACGCTGATCCTCGAACTCACGCACTTGCCTATTCACAATCCTGCGCCATTCTGGCCGTTCTGCTGCCAAGCTCTCCCATTGAGAGGGTTCTATGTTGCATCCTTTCATATGTCGCTTCAGAACATCTTTGTACCTATTTATTAGATCAATGAAGGTATTTAATTTCAACTACAAAAACTCAAATCTGAGTTTAGGTCAACAACTTTGGAACAGAGTCATGTCATGTTCTCCGAGTATAATTTACCCAAACATCATTCTCAAAGTACCAAATATTCCGAGCAAGGTAATCAATCACACTGATATACAGACATTTTAGAGTCAAATGAACGCCTAAATTGAATAATGGTTGATATAAAAATGTCATTTCGTCAAAGCTACTATGACAAAAAGTCACAAAGCCTCCGACAGCTCTAAATGGGACAAAAACTTTAATAGAACATTTTTATCATTGCGCCGTGAATGTTTTTGTTTTTCAATTTAGGGGAGGGTTTTAGAACACGATCTACAGGGAATGCGTAAAATTGTATGTGAGGCCGTCTTGTGCGTTAATGGCATTATTGTTAACATAATCGTAATATATTTATCAGTAGTTATCATTCATGTATCATAACTACAACTATTCAAGTGGGTACGTAATTAATTGTAAACTCTCTTTGTAAAGTACATACAGTAGGCGCTCGGTAATCCGGCACCCGGTTTTTTTCCTCTATGCCGGATTATCGGAACTGCCGGATTATCGGATTTGTATAGGAAGTAAAAGCTTTATACATACAATATAAAACAAATTCTACACATCATATATAGGTATCCACATTAAAAGACTATGTATGGTTAGGGCTGTTTACTATAAAAATAAAATTCGGTTAGGCCCGGACTGCCGATCGAGAGCTAAATTACACAAACAGTTCAACCGCTCTGTAATCCGGCGTTGGACTGTGTAAAATGCCGGATTATCGAGCGGGTGACCTGAGTCAATAATGGCCGGATTACTGAACGTGCCGGATTATCGAGCGCCCACTGTATTTATTAACCCCCGACGCAAAAGTACGGGAGTTATTATAAGGTTAACGTGTATGTGTGTGGCGTCGTAGCCCAAACGGGTCGGTGGATCGATGTTGATTTAGTTTTTTTTGTTTGATAGGTGACTTGATCTAGAGTGTTCTTAGCTATGATTCAAGAATATCTTTTCAGCCATTTGAAAATCATCAGCTCTTTTCTAGTTGATGAAAGGATGTAACCAACTTCCACAGGTCTTATCGATTCGAAATTTGGTATCCTACTGTCACTTCAATGATATTGCAATAACTATGGTAACCTTAACCTGATGCTGCAGTATACCTGTAAACTGCAGGATACCCACTCACCAACTTACAGCAGAGGTACTGTGCTTGGGCTCGTTGGAAGGGTTAAGACCCTTATAGATAGGATATGTTATAGATACCTTATGAATAGGTTATAGATAGATGGTGATGGTTAAGACGCGGTGGCTCAACCGGTAGCGACTCGGTCCTCCTAACCAGAGGTTCCGGGTCAAATCCGGACGGCCAATGTACCAATGAGTTTTTCGAAACTTACGTACATATACTCACCGATTGCTTTAACGGTGAAGGAAAACATTGTGAAAAAACCTGCACACACCTGCGAAGAAACTTGAAGGTTGTGTGTGACGTCGAACAACCCGCAATGGGCCCGCGTAGTCGACTAAGGCCCGATCGCCCTAATTCAGGGTAGGCTCGAGCCCCTCGGTAGGGACGTATATGAGCTGATATGATGTTGATGATGATCAGGGTCTGATGATGAAGCCGGGAAGAATTATGGAAGAATTGGCAGAATCGTTGTTTTTGTAAGACGCTCGCACACGGAACGTACGCTGTCTCCCGTGAAACGCTCTACAGCGACTGAATTCCCAAGAGCCAGTCTACCGATTGATATACATCCCGCGCCCCTAGGATTCTTTGCGTTAAGCTAAACAAATATAAACTTTCTTTTGAGAAACCCTGTATATAGGTACCAATTTATTTTTCCACCAAAAACTAAAAATCAAAAGTAGAGTTGACACTATTTTTTTTATTCTCAAATGGTAAGCCCTTGGCATCATCTCACCTGATGGTAAGTGACAATGATGCCGAAGATGGAAGCGGGCTTACCAAGATTTCCCAACGCAATGAAGAACTGGCTATCTTAAATACAAACCAGAATGAATACAATACAATCAATACTGATGTTTGACGGCCAGACTTAGATAAGATAGAAAACCCTACCACCAACCAAACTGAGTCTTACAAGTTGACCCCACCGAGAATCGAGCCCGCGACCTCCTGGTGTGAAGCGAAAAGACTAACCATTACGCCACGGCGGCAGTTAAACTGGTATTGTAAGTAGGCAATTGTTAACTCTTTATTTTATTTTTATTTTTTATTTTGTATTATACTCCCTCGATAAGGGTTTCAAATGAAAGGGTTTGCTGAGAGTACAAAATAATTAAAATTCTTTTCAAATAAAAGCATGTACTAAAAGTTTTTAAGTTTTTCGAAATAGGCTTATTAATATGAAGTTTAAGTTTACAGGAATTGTACTCAATATCGTGGTTATCTTCTTCTTGAATTATCTGACTCCTCGAGCCGCATTAGGACTTCAAATACATCTTCCTACTGCTTCCAGTCGGAGGTGACAGCGACCATCTCCGGCCAGCTTATCCCTAGAGAAGCGGATTTCAGAGTCATGGACCTCTGGTAAATAAACTTTGATCGACCTCTTTTCTTTTTCCCAACAGGAGAGTGACAGATATCCGTATGGTAAGACGGGAGTCCTCTTGCCGCAGTGCGTGGCTAATCCAACTCCAGTATATAATCAAGCATCTCTACGCGAATAGGACGTTGGTTCGTATTCAATTTCAGTCACAATACAATCATAGTTAATTTTCGTTGAAATAACATATCTGCGTAAATTGTACAGATCAATAATGATAAATGTCATGTTGCTTCATCATCATCATCATATCAGACGAAAGACGTCCACTGCTGACAAAGGCCTCCCCCTAGTATTTCCACGACGACCGGTCCTGCCCTGCCCGCATCCAGCGGCTTCTCGCGTCCTTCACCAGATCGTCGGTCCACGTGGTTTTTAGGATGTCTCATCACGTGGCAATACCAACGAAGCCTACTTTTTGTAATTTTGTATGTGATGGTCGTGACGTTTTAATTGCGTCTGATGTACTTATTTATTTCGCACCTTGTCGAGTCTTCCAAATATGGTAATCATCATACAATGTAGGTTGAATAAACTAAAGAGGAATGTCAGGAAATTGAGGGTCTGGTCACTGGCCTAGATATTTAATACCCCTGCTAGTGATGTCATGTTTGATAACGTGGACAAAATCTGGCATTAGACGGACAAACAATACGTGGAACTGATAATCATGTTATGAGTAAGTATAGTAAACATATGAACATGCATGATACTGATGCTATAATTATTATTGTTAATCTACAAGTACACTACTATAGTAAACAAATCATTAATAGCTCGTGTTAGCATCCAAATACGCAACGTGATAACCAAAGTAACTGCAGAGCCACAATAGAGATCAGTAAGTATTACTTATCTATATTTTGACATAGCTCACAGAATGACTAAATTTAAGTGGTAATGGGTAGGGCACATAGCTCGTAGAACAGATGGCCTTTGGGGAAGTAAAGTTCAGGAAAGGCGACTGCGCACCGGAAAACGTAGCGTAGGCAGGCCGCCCACGCGGTGGACGGATGACCTGGTGAATATTTCGGGAAGCCGATGGATGCGAGCGGCGCAGGACCGGTCGTCGTGGAAATCCTTGGGGCAGGCCTTTTTCGTGGACGTTTTTCGGCTGATATGATGATGATGATGTAACGTGTAATGCGCAATGGTAGCTGCGCCTCCATGCATCACTGTGACAGTATATGAACCGAGCCGTGGTGTCTGATGGTTACCTCCACGCCAGTTTAAAACTACTAAATTAGCATCAGATACAACTAAGAAGCCACCAATTGAAGTATATCATATCAGCCGAAACACATCCACTGCTGGACAAAAACCTCTCCCAATCATTTCCATAACGACTGGTCCTGCGCTGCCCGCATCCAGCGGCTTCCCGTGACTTTTATCAGGTCGTCGTACCACCGAGTGGGAAGCCTTTCTATGCTACGTCTGCTTGTGTGCGGTCGCCACTCGAGTACTTTACTACCCCAACGGCCACCTGTTCTACGAGATATGTGCCCCGCCCACTGTCACTTAAGCTTAGCAATCCTGGATATATATATATATATATATATATATATAAATCTGATATCATCTGAGAATCATATGAGCGCCGCCGTTCGTGGTTCGAATCCTGCCACGTACCAATGTGATTTCGAATTTAGATTTCATAATGTATGTTTTCAATACAGTTGCTCGAAAAGTGGTCCACTTTTATTTAATTTCTAGCTCGGAGGAACAAGACATTTCTAGCAAAAAAAAAAATTACCAAAGATACGGAATCCTCTTTAAGACTTTTGAAAGGAGGATTATAAAAGAGATAGGTAGTTCCTCCGAGGTAAGTACATAACTCAAGCTGTTTAGATTCTCTTTGGGTTACATCTTTGTGAAGAAAAGAGAAAAAATATGAATGAAGTGGAACCGGTTACACCAAGGAATAGGTTTTCTTTACCAAAGAGGTTAAGTATCCCATATGCCGTATTGTAGTCTATTTATTATAATAAAAAAAACTTACGCATGCGTACGTGTGCTAGCTCAAATATGGCACAATTTTCGTAAAACTAAATTGAGATTTTTTAGTTGTGAACACTAATAAAATTAAGAATAGTTAATATTTGTAATAAAAATATACTTATGTGTATGTATAAAAAAAAACAAAGTGAGATTATTCCCCGGACATTTAAAATAAACCTCAAGTCGTGTAAAATGAACTTTGGTTGCTGAAACCTTGATAGGTATGTTATGTACCTACCCATGTATTTTGTTTTTCTGTCACGGTCGTTTTTTTATTTTACCTATTTTCTCACAACTGTACTGAAAAACTTCGTATGATACATGGGTGTAAAAGGAAATAACAAACTCTTGACGATGGTTAACCCTCGCCTGCGGCTCGGGCTCCCAAATGTCACTCTTTTGTTATTGACCTTTTTAAAACCCTTGTATCATAAATAACTATTATCCGATGCTCTTACGGTGAAGGAAAACATAGTGAGGAAACCTGCACATGCCTGCGGAGAAACTCGCAGGTTGTGTGTGAAGTCGACCAACCGGCACTGTACCAGCATGGTCGAGTAAGGCCCGATCGCCAAAATTCAGGATAGGCTTGAACCCATCGGTGGGGACGTTTATGAGCTGATGTGATGATATAAATCTGATTCCAATACTAATTTAAGGAAAGTAATGAAAAAAAAACAATAGACTTCAGAGTTCTGATAACACTGAACTAAAAATGTCCTTATCATATAAACTGTAACAAACTTATGCTCTTTGTTTTCAGACCATTATTAGATATCAATATCCGTAACGATTGCCGAGTGTTACCTACCTAAGTGTATTGTTTTCTTTAACAACTCAAGATGCTGGTTTTGATAAAAATAAATCGAAAACATAAACAATGTACTTCACTCACTAATGCAAAATTAAATTGAACCCCGAAACATAATGACAAGTTGGAGGATTTAGCAAGTGCAGGATCGGTCAGCTAAAATTAAAATCATTGATCAGGTTTTAAACTCAGGTTTTTTGCGAAAAGTTGTTAAGTTTCATGATTTTATTTATTTATTCCAGTACAAAAAACGTACAACTTGCATTTAAATACATATTATTTAACCCCAATGTGAAACATCTAGCTAGGGTTATTTATTTGGTATCAGTTCCTTTCATCATATCAGCCTACAAAAACGTCCACTGCTGGACAAAGGCCTCCCCCAGGGATTTCCACGACGACCGGTCCTGCGCTGCCCGCATCCATATCGGCTTCCCGCGTTCTTCACCAGGTCGTCGGTCCACAGCGTGGGAGGCCTGCCTACACTACGTTTTCCGGTGCGCGGTCGCCACTCGAGAACTATACTACCCCATCGGCCATCTATGTGTAAAGAGTAAAGAAAATAACCCCACTTTTGCACTTTTGAATTTTTTTATCGTTTTAATTTAGATATAGGCATTTTCACAAAAAAAGTAAGTGCGACAATATGTCAGGATTTTGTTGAGGAATAAGAGAAAAAAAAAGGTGCTATGTATAACTGTAGTGAAGTAAGTAAAACTGGTATTTGTGGGCTAAAACATAGAAGAAATTGATAAATTTAAGCGAACTTTGCATTTTTTTTCTATAGAGAAAATTTTATCAAATCGTTTCTTGGCCTCGTACACTTTGTAGCAGACATATTGTAATAAATGATGATTGTAATTGTTGATAAATGTATTGCAGTATCAACCGCAGACAAATGACTTTTTTCAACCCCCGATTTCGGGGTTTGCATTATTTTCTGAAAGGGTTTCGCCTTAATACGTTTTCGATTTGCATTCCCCATTGAATAGGTTTCATAGTGTAAGAAAGATTTGTAAAAAAACACTATGCCAGTCTCAATACAAAAATGTTTCAATCCCTACCAAAAGCATGCTCTCCACGCTTATGTCTTTACATTGAAAAAAAAAGTGAATTGAATTACCGGCCCTTATTCTATCATGTTTTATCAACACTAATTAACAAAATAGAGTTACTATAATTTTTTTTAAAAATACGAATACGAGTGTTACCGTAACTTGCGAAATAACGGTCAAAAATTAAGTAACACCAAATGTTTGTCTACCAAATTCCACTGCAGCTCACGTGACCGTGAAATGCTCGCTCTCGAACAATGCGCTGTTGAATATTGTTGGCGTGTTTTCGCAAACATGCTCCTGCTGCGCCGCCGTGACTATCGAAACAAACGTGTTCTAAGGATCAAGAGAAAGCATTGGCTTATGCGAATAGGCCGTAGTATATGTGATTATAATGAGGCTTTTTTGACGAATCCCATACGGGGTACCAGGTCCGAAAACTGAAATGCAAGGATATAACGAAAGAGACTTAGATCTGTTTACGGTAGAACCGCCCAATTGTATAACAACCTCATTTCTTGGAACAAACAAACCTTATCCACTCAGGAAGGAAAATTTAAATTGTTTCACGGTAAACCAACGGCAGTGTGCCCCGTCCGATACAGCCCCACCCGATTTTTTATTTCTGTTTGAAACTCAGGGGAGCTTCTGTGAAATCCGTTTTTTAACCTAAAATTGTTGAACAAAATCTTATTTTTTATTCGTAATCAATCAATCAATGGTGTTAATATAAATATTTCAGTAAAACATGCAGAACGAAGTGGATATTAGCAGTACTTAGTACATTAGAGGAGATAGATAGCCATGAGCTATGAGTTCTTTGTAGGCAAGTCCTCTATCATCTGTGAATCATGAAATCAACATTGTTATCGGCAGAAAAACTATACTGGTTATCCCAGTGTACCAGGTTGGGTTAGGTTTCCAAGCTAGTTTCGAGTAAAAATACTAACCTTTAACATTGACTCAATAAAGGAGACGGAGAACAGGAAGAGGAACAGGAGACGTCGACTCAATAAGGGAGAACGTAAATGATATGCTTCAACATAAATTGTAAGTGGCGGCGGCGGCGGCGATTCATTCACAGCCGGTGATTAAAGGATTAATGGTGCGACGGTAGGCGGGTAATTTCGCCACTTGACCCAGATGTCAGCTGATCCTGATAATGATAAGATAAACTTTGTCGTTAATTTCAACTGCTACCATGTTAACGTATCTATTTCCGTTGATATGATAGAGAGGAAGCAAGTTACGGTGGAAGGAGGAACAAAATTCAAAATTTAAACAAAGACTTGCTAATCAGCCTGTTTTGGCATAAAAAACGTCTACTGCTGGCCGTAGGTCAGGGGGGGGGGAGGTTGCAGTTATCGCCACGCTTGGCAATCGCAGTGTGCAGTATGGTGGCAAAGTACATGGAGAAGACGCTGCTGCGCATCTTCCGGTTTTTGATCCCTTAGCCGCTTGCGACACCCTCGAAAATAGATAGGGTGAAATTATTCTAGAGTTGCACAACAAGCCACGACGACGAAGACAGGAAATGAAGACTTAAAATAACTATCATCATCGTTATCATATCAGCCGAAGGACGTCCACGGCTGGACATGGGCCTCTCGCATGGATTTCCTTCCACGAAGACCGGTCCTGCGCAGCCCGCATCCATTAACTATACTCTGCTCTAGTTTGGAAGTATATCGTTCAGTACCATACAGTAGGTAGTCGAGTCGTATAACTACATAACATAGATTTATTTCACTCAGCTATAAACATAAAACCCTAATGACCGCTATTCCGCAATACATTCTGTCTACACCACTATCGCTGTGTTTAGTGATACTATATCGTAAAACGTCGTAAACAAGAGTTTAATCTTCTAATAAGTAATTGTAAAGGAGTTCTCTATCAGTATCAACAAATATTTGATAAAAGTTTATTAACTACCCTCTACAGACGTTAAGAAAATTTTTGCAAATACCGACTTACTTTATACCCAGAATCTAAGACAAACTGTATTTTTTTTCTCTTCTACCTTGTTGTCTGATAGTAAGAGAGGACGTGGCTGATAATAGTAACTGGATGAAGGAAATCTTTGGAATTATTCAAACTGAAGAGTATGAAATTGGTTTAAACAGGTACGCTCTAGGTTGCTTATTAAAGATTTTATACAAAACAAGCTACAAAAAATGACCGTTGTTTGATAGGAGCAAGGATAGAAATATTTAAATAGCTGTGTTAGACAGAAAGGTAGAACTGCGAAAGTATCTCCGATAAGAAAAAGGGTGACTTTATGTTCGGACACTTTTTAACGCTTTATTGTGAATTTCGTTCTTTTTTAAGCTATAGATAAAAGCGTCATAACAACTTCACAAGTAGTGCTTTATCAGCTTATTAATAAATGTGTAAATGTAATAACATTGCAAGAATAAATAGAGTAAAGAGAGAGCCCAAGTGCAAGAGAAGCCATTGTCTTCAAAAACATCCTGTATTTTAATTTCCTGCCTGCTCAAGATTCAACAGCTCAGAAAGCAACAGCTTGTATATTATTGTAATTTGATGGACAAGTGTAAGTTTTGATGTCTAGTCCGCCCGAAGGCCTGTGATTTTCCCTACTACCACGCTAGAACTGAAACTAGGTCATCTAAGAAACTAAGTCTAAGTAAACTAAGATTCTACAATCATCATGTAATGAGACGTAATCAATTTTTTTTTTCTTTTTCAATATACAAGGACATTATGTTACAGATAAACTACCAGCACTTCTAGTGAATAATAAAATTCTGCAGAATTTTTTGCAGGACACATAATATACTAAGATGACTTATAATACTAACCTTTCTTATTTTAAATTTCGTAGCAGACATAGAGCAGTGGAGAAAAGTAAAACGAACCATCCAAATAGTTCAACTGTAAGTGGACTTTCGTTTTCTCTATGTAAATATAAGTCACGAAAATCTACAGCTTGAGGCGATCGTGTGGTCAATAGTTATTGCTTCCTGAATGTCGCTATAAGTTTTCCATACAAAACTGAGTTTGTACTTTAAGAAGATTGTGAAGCTTTGACTTTTCATAAATACGGTGTCAACTATTTTTACCTCTTAAATGTTAACCGATTTGAACTAATTTTTGATAGGTTGTCAGTCAGAACAAAAGCAAGTCTTTTACGTCTGTTTTTTCGATAAAGTTAAGAAGTTTAATTTTATTGTCGTTCACGTGTTTTCGAACAAAACTAATTTTGGACATTTTTTGTTTATTTATAATTAGTATTTTTTTAAAAACTAAACGTATAAGCATAGTTTATAGTCTGACTGACAACCTATCAAGAATTGGTCCAAATCGGTTAACATTTAAGAGGTGAAAATCGTTAACGCCGTTTGTATGAAAAGTCGCAGCTTCACAATCATCTTAAGTTTCTCAACTTCGCCATGAGAAAAGGAAGTTGATAAGTCATCTCATCGATACAAACAAACTTGCAAAATATTGTCTAATTGGATGATCAATGACGGTGATTACATTGCCCTATTGCAAAAGGGACAATATTTTCAATGGGATGTGGAACTTTATCTTAAAAGTCATCTAGAATTAGACTAGCTAAAATCGATGATGTTGTAACTAATATTTGAGATATATTTTGGCAGATTACCTTCCAAGTTGACAATTGAGTGCCACCAGCCCACCACCACAGGTAGTCACGAGTAGGGCCATTATATAAGAAGATCAAAAGCCTTACATAGATACGCTAAACACGTTAAAGAACAAACTTCAATTGCAAAAACCAAGTACCATTTTGCTATTTATGCCACCAGCCCACCACCACGTAGGTAGTCACAGCGGGGACATCTCGACTAATACGTGTACGAGTAAGCCACAATACAAGAAGATCAAAAGCCTTACATAGATACGCTACACACGTGAAAGAATCGACTACAATCGCAAAAACCAAGTAAAATTTTGCTATTTTTGCCACCAGACCACCACTACAGATAGTCACAGCCGGAAAATATTGGCTAATACTAGTAGTGCCATAACACAAAAAGATTAAAAGCCTTACATAGATACGCTAAACACGTTAAAGAACCGACTTCAATCGCAAAGACCAAGTACAATTTTACTATTTTTGCCACCAGCCCACCACCACAGGTAGTCACAGCGGGAACATCTCGGCTTATACGAGTAGTGCTATATTACAAAAAGACTAAAAGCCTTTTATAGAAACGATAAACACGTTAGAGAACCAACTTCAAACGCAAAAACCAAGTACAATTTTGTTATTATGCCTTTGTTCATTCCCTAAAAAGTACTGAACCGTTTTTGATACAATTTATATAAGGCTAACATTAGCGAAAAAATCGATTAAGGTACACACAAAAAAACATCTAGTAAAATTACCTCCTCCTTTTATGAAATCAGTTAAGAATACTCATTATTCACATACAAAAAACCACATCAACTAAAATTTGTGGATGAGCGACACCCCAAAAAAGAAAGGATAAAAAGAAGAATTACAACGAGTTCTCTGAATGACATGAGAAAAACAACGTACAATCCAATCTTTGACAGTCGAATGAAATCGAAAACCGATGTTTCGAATTTTGAACAATATCTGACCGCTAATAAGGTAATGTCGTGAAAGCGAAATCGTTGCGCCGGCGCAGAAACAAGCGTCACATAAATAAAGATCCGACTCCGAGGGTTCTGTCTATTTGATCCTCCATATTGTAGCTGAATGTGAATAGTGAAGATCCGACTCCGAGGGTTCTGTCTATTTGATCCTCCATATTGTAGTTGAATGTGAATAGTGAAGATCCGACTCCGAGGGTTCTGTCTATTTGATCTTCCATATTGTAGTTGAATGTGAATAGTGAAGATCCGACTCCGAGGGTTCTGTCTATTTGATCCTCCATATTGTAGTTTAATGTGAATAGTGAAGATCCGACTCCGAGGGTTCTGTCTATTTGATCCTCCATATTGTAGTTTAATGTGAATAGTGAGGATCCGACTCCGAGGGTTCTGTCTATTTGATCCTCCATATTGTAGTTGAATGTGAATAGGTAGGATATGACCTAATTGTACGGCGTCATGTATGTAATTGTACATGGTGAAAGCTATAGCCAGGCGGGCTTAGAAAATGCCCTTCCACCAACCAAACCGAGTCGAAGGTACAAAGTAAGACTCCACCGGGAATCGAACACGCGACCTCCTGATGTGAAGCTGATGGACTTAACCATCACGCCACGACGGAGGCGGTTTCATTTCTGTTAGTAAGATGTCTCGCGTAAAAAAATACTTTTGGAAAACAGTCTAAGAACGAATCACATCAGAATAGAATAAAAGTAATGTTGAATGTCTTAGAATCACATCGGATTAGAATAAAAGTATTGTTGAATATCTGAGAATCACATCAGATTAGAATAAAAGTATTGTTGAATGTCTTAGAATAACATCAGATTAGTATAAAAGTATTATTTAATATCTTAGGATAAAACAGATTAGAATAAAAATATTTTTGAATGTCTTAGAATCACATCAGATTAGAATAAAAGTATTGTTGAATATCTTAGAATCACCTCAGATTAGAAAAAAGTATTGTTGAATGTCTTAGAATCACATCAGAATAGAATAAAAGTATCGATGAATGTCTAAGAAAAAATCACATCAGAATAGAATAAAAGTATTTTTAAATGTCTTAGAATCATATCAGATTGGAAAAAAATGTAATTTTACGATTTTTAGGGTCCCCGAGCCAAAATGGCAAATATCTGTACCTTTTTTTTTTTTTTTTTTTTTTAATTCACAATTGGTAAACCCTTGACCCTTTTAATTTCTTCATGTCCGTCCGTCTGTCACAGTAAATTTTCTATGACTAGACACGTAAAAGATCTACAAGTAATAAAATTTAGTACAGGTATGTAAAATTATTAAATTATTAAATTCTCGTCACTTACCATCAGGTGAGATGATGCCAAGGGCTTACCAATTGTGAATAAAAAAAAAAATTACGCCCCAAATTATAAAAAGAAGTGAATATGTAAAAAAATAGATATGCGTCCCATACATATAAAAGGGGTATGAAAAATATTTATTTTCCCGCTCGAATGGGGAATCGTTGAATAGCTCTCATAAAATAAATTAAAGGTTTCATTGTAATTTTTTTTAGGGTTCAGTACCAGATAATGGGATTCTATAACTAAGCTTACGCTGTCCGTCTGTCTGTCCGACCCTTAAGGCCGTATCTTATGGATAAAAAATATATATCTTTGGAACCGTAATAGGTAGTTAATTTAAATTTTCACATAATATGTGTTATTATGGGGGATTTACCTATATATAATTAAAAGTTATATATAGGTAAAAGCGGCGGTGGCTCAACCGGTAACGACTCGGTCCATCTAACCAGAGGTGCCGAGTTCAAATCTGGACGGCCAATGTACCAATGAGTTTTTCAAAAACTTACGTACATACTTACCGATTGCTTTAACGGTGAAGGAAAACATCGTGAGGAAACCTGCACACGCCTGCGAAGAAACTCGAAGGTTGTGTGTGAAGTCGACCAACCCGCACTGGGCTCGCGTGGTCGACTAAGGCCTAGTCGCCCTGATTCAGGGTAGGCTTGAGCCCCTCGGTGGGGACGTATATGAGCTGCAATGATGATGATGAATAAAAAGTTCAAATATCGGGGGGAGGGAGGTATTTTTTGTTTATTGTAAAAACGGTATTACAAACAAACGTAAAACTTGATGTGACTATAGTGATAGGTAATCCTGAAGTAAAACAACAAATAATAAAAACTGGCCAAGTGCGAGTCGCATTCACGCTAAGGAGTCCGAACTGAATAAGAAAATATGTCTTTTGTTTGCAATTAATCATACCAGCACATTTACGTCCCCACCGAGGGGCTCGAGCCTACCCTGAATCAGGGCGATAGGGCCTAAGTCGACCACGCGGGCCCAGTGCGGGTTGGTCAACTTTACACACAACCTGCGAGTTTCTTCGCAGGCGTGTGCAGGTTTCCTCACGATGTTTTCCTTCACCGTAAGAGCGTCGGAAAAACGTACATATGAAATCTAAAGTCGAAATCACATTGGTACGTGGCAGGTTCGAACCACGACCTCCCGGACAGGAGGCGGCGGCCCTAGCCGTTACGCCACCGACGCTCATTAATGCAATGAATACAATGTATCATTGTTATACTTTTGTGGAAAGGTGTGCTGATACGGAATCCTCGGTGAGCGAGTTCAACTCGCACTTCGCCTGCTGTTACTATACTTACTTAGGGTATCCTGAGTCATTATTTAAAATAATGACTCCGGAACCCCTACACTATACGTGGTTAAACTTGCAATTGGCTGAATTTTAATTCCTAATATACAGGGTGTAACAAAATTGGTGTAGGTCCCGTTAACTAGGGCTTCTACTCTTCATACTGAATAAGTTTTGTTCTACAAGTTTTGCTGAAATCGCAATTTTTTTTCTGAATTCTTGATACAAAATGATCAGCTGATTGATCAATTTTTGTATGGAGCGCCGAATTTTTTTTTTGCGAATTGACCATGGGTTCCTTGGGGAAAGTTGTTCAGTATGATGAGTAGAAGCTCCAGTTAACGGGTCCTACACCAATTTTTTTACATCCTGTATGTGGTCGACTAAGGCCTGATCGCCCTAATTCAGGGTAGGCTCGAGTCCCTCGGTGGGAAAGTATATGAGCTGAGCTGCTGCATATGATGTAATAAAACATGATTACTCCAATGTGTGATTGATAAGTGAAAATACATTATTATATTACATATAAACTTACAAACCAATAATTTACAAGTTGAGATCGTTTTGAAAGCAATGATTTGCAAAATGAAGAAACAATTCTCGTACAACGCAAATGAAGATGTATTATAGTACAATTATGGTACGTTGACTAAATGATGGATCATAATAAGCATTTAGAAAGTTGTAATTTTATTATCACACCGTGATGACGGTGTTTCTGTGTCGAGGTCAAGAGTTCATTCTTTGTGAGGTTTTTCGCACTTCCTAGTTTGACTTCCATTAAGAAAACAAACGTTTGTACACAAAATATCTCATGGTAAGTCCAAACACAGGACAATGTTATTATTACACTTCTAGAAAAAGTAGAAAGCGACGTTCAGTTTATCATGTATAAGTACATAGTAACAATTTCACCTATCAAACTGAATGCTCCATTCCGAAGGTCATAATCTTAGTTGCGATGCGATACTTGTAGCTAAAACACTCCAGTCAGTATAGTAACGCACGAACAATGGATCGTGAACGGCAAAAAATGACGTGTAATTTGGCGGCATTTGCTCTCACATTCTCATAGAACCATTCTGATTTCACAAAAAAATATAGAAGAGCAAAAAATACATAAAAATAACTAATTAAAAATAATTGGTGACCACGCTAGGTTAACTGGGGCTCTCACTCATCATACTGAACAACTTTCCCTAAAGAAGTCATTTATTCTCAGTCAATTATTATCAATCGATGTTCGACTTTTATGAAAAGTCAATTTCTTGCGACTTGAGCATCTCTTGGGAAAAGTTGTTCGGTATGATTAGCAGAAGCCCCAGTCAACAACTCCCAAACAAATTTATTTACACCTGTACATCTGGATAGAAATTAATCAAAATTGAAAAATTATGAGCAGTGTCAATTTTAATATCACTAATATCAAAGGTTAACAAATGAAATAAGTCGGAGTAGAACAAATAGCATAGTTAATAATTGTTTCACTGATAATTAATAAAAAGCTTATAAACAAAATTTGGAAAAAAGATATTTTGTGTGCAAAATGTATGCGGACTGAGTAGCGGATCGGGACCTCACAATACATAACAAACCAGAACCCGCGTACGGCGATAAATAAGTAACTTGTACGTGTATAAAGCTAGTGTAATTTAGAGAAATTTCCCTTTTAAATCCTGCATGCAGAGAGTTTATTTTTGCGGGGAAATAAGCAGTGGTTTTTTTCTAACTTACCTATCTCAAAAAGTTTTAAAATGCAACCTAAATAGCAATATTACAGCCAAGGGAAGGAGGGTTAGGTGCGGAGTTTTTAGCTCGCGCTGCACGTTATATGTATATTATTCTCACTATACGCGTGTTCTGGTTTCTTTTGTATTCTGAGTGCGGAAATTGGGAAGATGACTGCATCAAAAACAAATGATGAACTCTTGATTAACCTCCCACTGAAATTTTAATAAACCTTACTCGTTTGTGTTCCATTTAGTATTAAATATAAAAACGACTCTGTTACTTTAAAATGACTCTTAAAAACTATGACTTCACGCTTATGTTTTTTTAAACATTTTAACAATAAAAATAAAGTGTCGTTGTGGCAAAAAGGAACACAAATGATTTAACATCATCCCTATTGTCACAAATCCTGCTCAAACACTAAAACAACAAATAAACCAATTCCATATTTAGAACCTTAATTGCATATAGCGTTACAATCAAAGGGAGAAAATAAGATACTCAGTAGCTGTCAACGAGTTCGTTGTTTGAAACAACTTTAATTGAAAGGTGGCCTAAATACGAGCATCACAGCAAATATTCTTATAGTGAAAACCATGCTTGATTAATAAAAGTGAATATTGTTAAGTTTATGCAAATCACGTTTTTAAATTTTGATCCGGTAAAAATGGCACAAGGATACAAACAAATAAAGAATAATTTAAAAAGGGTGTTAATATTCTAAAATTTAAGTAAAATCTGAACGAACACAATTTGTTTAGGCACAAATACGAAATGCTAATTATGTATTCCCACGATACGATAAAACATAATTTAAGTGGTCCCGTCAAAACGGATCTCCTCGACAACATCAGAAAAGTTGATAACTAGTATCTCATCTGTGGCAAACTGTAGAAGAGTCAAAAGCATCACAAATTATACCTAATCCGCAAATCATGTACAAGAAAGTAGAAGAATTAATTTGCCCACCACAAAACATAGTCCAAGGAACTTTGAGTTTAAACATTTTACACATAGAACTCAAGGTGAAAAATACTATAAGATGTAAGTGTACGAAAGAAGAGAAGGTCTAATTTCGCTAATTTGCCAAGCTAAAGAGGACTTTACTAAAATAGCGGAGCGGCACATCGGGCGTTTAAGTTGAAGTGGAACGAGCCCAGCTTTTAAGTTAACTGTTTATTTGTATGAAACTACATACCCTAATAAAAGTAAAATGTAAATTGATGAACAATTTACAAAATATATATCGATGCCGGTATTTCGATGTTTTTATTTTTTTAAAGACAACTTTACAACAGAGCATTAACGTCAATGCCATGCTTTCAACAAAACTACTGATGCCCAGAAATCATCCAGACTTTTAAACACAAATCTACCTGATCGTTTAAATAGGTAAGTTTGGCTTTTAAATTATAAATAATGCATTAGATTGAGGACAAAAGCACCTGGTACCACCTCCCATGGGAACTTTCGCAGGCAAGGGCGTTCCGCCTGGCAGGGCGCATGGTGCGATTCACATCACGGCTATTAGAGCAACGACTGACCGTGAAGGTAAACAGAAAAGATAGGTCGTAAAGATGGGTCTCGCGAGGATTTGAATAAGACTAGTAATTACTCTAATTCTATTGCGCTACCAAGCGTGACTACTTTTGGAAGTTACATTAACATGAAAAAGCCCTTCCAGCTGAATTGATACTTGAGAAAGAAAAAAACGCTATACCCGAGATTTTAATTACACTGAAGTTCAATTTGCGCCGCAGCGTGAGTCTAAAATGTTTTCGTGATTGGCACGCTACGGCCCGACTAAAGAACTCCGAAACTTTGTTAGTATCTGGGACAACGGATTAAACAAAAGTTTGACCGCACGCGAAGATACAGTCGAAACTGCAGCAAAAGAATGCAACGTCGAAACGACTTCTTCAAAAAAGGAGAAAGTGAAAATGTGGTATTTTTAAGTCGGCCGATGATTAGTTAGACATTCTGGCGAACAGTGTCAAGTGCGATCCGATGAAGATGCGTGAGAGTGTTAGTCCAGCGTGGGTGACTGACAAAACGCCATAATTAAAAAGATAACATTGGATATTTATCTATATTGTCTACTGAACATTTAAGAACAAAAGTGAAATTGTGATTTATGAGTCTTCCTTACCTCAAGCAGTTCATTAACTTTAATTTGTTCATGGATGATGTAAAATAATAATACACAAAGATAAATCTTAGGATGCCATTGAGCCGCGCTTGGTTTTAATTAGCTTTTGACACATGAATGACCTCGCAGGACTTATGGTCGTTATGGACGTACGTATTTACTTCCAGCCAAGATTATCAAATGCCATCGATGGTATCAAAGGTCTAACTGAAGCTGGTATTATATTAATCAAGATGGAATGTAGTATTAAGGGTTAGGGTCGAGTTGGGAAATTGAAACATGTTTCTCTGGATGCGGGATCGACCTCGGACCCCCTCTGGGCTGGGTCCATAACCATAAGGGCTTAGATGTGAAGGAATGTATAGTCAGGAGTCGTTACTATAGGACATTATCAAACAACTATATTAAACAAGAATTCAACTTTTCTATAAATACGAGTAAATGCAGAGCTTGTGTTAATTTGTAAAACTTGCAACAATGTAGCTTTTGCATGATCACACATGCAAGTAGAAGATGTTCGAGTCGGACTCGCACACCGAGGGTTCCGCACCACCACACCTCTCTACACAAGTACAATAATGCTATATATTCATTACAAACAAAAGACATCAACGCGAGCGACAGAATTTTTTTTTCATTCAGTTCAGACTCCTTAGGGCGAGTACGACTCACACTTGGCCAGTTTTTTCACTTTTTGTTCAACTTCAGGATTACTACTATAATCACGCTAAGTTTCACTCTTATAAGTATTAGCGTTTTTACGATAAAGA
Source organism: Coleophora flavipennella (assembly GCA_947284805.1). Taxonomy (NCBI): domain Eukaryota; kingdom Metazoa; phylum Arthropoda; class Insecta; order Lepidoptera; family Coleophoridae; genus Coleophora; species Coleophora flavipennella. The sequence continues at coordinate 6,779,303 of OX369254.1, read as the reverse complement.
AAGAACAAAAATCTATAAAAAAAACTTGTAGGTGACCCCTAATTATTATTTTTTTATTTATTTATTGTTAATTAAATCTCCCAATTTCCCCAATTTCAGCCAGCTACCTATTACGGTTCTAACTTAACAACCTTTTAAATGTCAGACAGACAGACAGACGGACAGTGTAGGCTTAGTAATCTAATAAATAATTAGTAATCAGGCCGTTACCTGGTACAGAACCTTAAAAAGTACTGGTAATATCCAAAATAGAACTGTGAAATTTCAAAAGTGATATAAGTAGCAAAATAAACAAATGGTCAGTCAAACGAATGGCAGTCATTTACGAGCCGAATTCGACATTGGCATTGAAAAGTCAGTTATTACAGCAGCGGCAGTGGTTTCGTAATTACCGCCTGTCATCAAACACGCCGTCGACTTTGACAGCTCTATTGTAACGACCATAGAGAAAAATAAATCATGGACAGTAACGCGAGTGACACGGTTTTGGATGGCTTTGTTTGTGAAAATCATGCCGAGCCGCTACATTGCAGTATGTAATGAAATGAACTAATGAAGGTATTTTGGTATTGTATCTTCGTCATCATCAACATATCAGTCGAAAGTCGTCCATAGTTGGACAAAGGCCTCCCCCAAGGATTTCGACGACGACCGGTCCTGCGTGCGGACAGCGCCAGGTTGTCGGTCCACCGTGTCTGCCAACGCTATTTCTTCCGGTGCGCGGTTTATGTTTTATGCTTTATGTTCTAAATGTTATATGTATAAGGTGCTTACTTTATTGATTCATCATCATCATATCAGCGAAGGACATCCACTGCTGGACAAAGGCCTCCCTCAAGGATTTCCACGACAGCCGCGGTTCTTTGTTGCCCGCAACCAGCGGCTTCCCGCGACCTTCATCAGGTCATTGGTCCTGCCTACGCTACGTTTCCGGTGCGCGGTCGCCACTCGAGAATATACGCATACTGAAAATTAAAATTTCATAATAAGTAACAGTTAGATACTTACAATTTCACCGCTCGTTATCAAGGGCCACGGACCAACTGGTTCACTGCGATCAAAGACAAAGCAAAGTACCGTTACACACCGTCCACTCAGCATTGGAAAGCAACACAAGTGGAACGAAAATTATCTGGGCGTTAATTCACTGGCCATCACTGGCACTGGAGAAGAGATGAAATCTAATAAGCAATAAACAAAAGATTTCGTGAGTTCTAATTGTAAAAGTCAATAAGCTTTGTAACCGTGAAATATTGACGGCGTAATTATTTGGGAAGTGAAGAAAGTCATAATCATTGATTACTATTGAGAACGAAGCTACACATTACATTACAGAAGAAAGCACATCAACTTTTGAAATACCAAACGTTAAGTAACATCGCTAATAAAGTTCAAAATAAACAATACAGTTGAAATAGTAATGACTTTGGAATAGAAGGCTTCCTCAATCAGACCGTCGGTGCGTATCCAAATCATCAATAGCTTTGTCATGAAGGCGCACTTCCCACAATAAAACTAAGACTTACACACAGGCTCAATAATTACTTGGTTAGGTCTTTTAAACCCAACACCGCCTCCCTCAAATTTCACGGTAGATTTGAGAAAAGACAAAAAGTTGGAGAGGCCCGTGACTGATGTAGTGTTAGCAAGATTAGATTTATAGTTAAATAGAAAATAACAAAATAAAACTGTCTTAGAAAAAAAAAAGAATGTTCATGTATTGATTGATTGATATTCAAACAGACAATAACAATATTAACAATAACAGTTCTAGGAACAAGAAGAACTATCTTCTGCTATCATTAATTATAATGATCTTGAAATTGCGAATCCTTATTAATGTGAATGTGTCTGTATGTTTATTTGTTTGTGCTTCTTTCAACTAACAACGGATCAGCGGATCAAAGTAGTTTTTTTTTCGCACAGAGATAGATAGTTGACGAGGTGAAAAGTGGCATCGGCTACTTTTTATCCCGTGAAATAGCATAGTTCCTAGTAAATATGAAAAAAACTCCTTATAGTTCCGCCATGTCTGTCCGTCTGTTCGTGTTTTATTAAAATAAACATTTATTTTTTGAAAAGACTACGGAAAACTACTTTGCGCGGGTTCGACGCGCACTTGGCCGGTTGTTTTGGTTGATTTTATTCACATCGCCGCCACAGAGATACGAATTGACGTGATTTTTTGCACAGACATAGTAGACAGGGCGTGAAATGATAGAAAACTAATTAGCATATTCCGACATAGTTTCCAAGGGATCTGGAGAAAACTTATTTCCACGCTCGCGAGCCGCAGGACAGTCACAAAACTATTATAACCGCCTCCGTAGCTCAGAGGCAAAGTTTACTGGCTTAACACAGGAGGTCGCAGGTTCGATTCCCGGCGGGGTCACCTTGTAAGACTCGGTTTGGTTGGTGGTAGGGCATTTTCTAAGCCCGCCTGGCTAGCTACCACCATCTTATCTAAGTCTTGCCGCCAAACATCAGTGTTAAAAAAAAACATTGATGTGTTCCGGCATGAAGATAAGATAGCCAGTTCTCCATTGCGTTGGGGAATCTTGGCAAGCCCGCTTCCATCTTCGGCATCATCGTCACTTACCATCTGGTGAGATGATGCCAAGGGCTTACCAATAGAGAATAAAAAAAAAAAAATGTCCACGCAAGCGAAGCTGCGGGAGAAAGCTAGTCTATAATCTTGAATTTATTTCAAAGTTACCGACAGACGAAAGTAAAGGAATCTAATGAATCATTAAAATTGTACTGTCTCATGCACAAGCCAAAATATTTATTCGTAAGACCCTGTTACGCTTAGGTGGCTTTACTTAGGGTAGCAAAACAAACAAACGTTACGCAAGATGAAGCAAGTAATCCGGGACACTGCCGCGGCATCACCTTCGCGGCTTCAATGACGTAACGGTCGCAGTTAATCGAGAAAAACAACAGATCGCCAGTGACATTGATTTCGCATTAAGAACTCGCCGGAAGAAGCAAACGGAACGCCCACGCAGGCTTAAAAACAATTGAGTGAGGTAAGACCAATTTACCAATTTGGGGGATCAATTCCCTAACTATTGTTTGAATGACATCGACGATTTTAATCGAGGTCAATCATTTGAGGCTAATAAACAACAATACGTTTGCTTAGAATGTGCTAATGTGCATCCTGCAAATGCAGGAAACGGTGTAGGTGAACATCATCATCATGTCAGCCGAAAGACGTCCACTGCTAAGCAAAAGGCCTCCCCCGAGTATTTCAACGACGACCGGTTCTGCGCTGCCCGCATCCAGCGGCTTCCCGTGCCCCTTACCAGGTCATCGGTCCACCGTGTGGGAGGCCTGCCTATGCTACGTTTTCCAGTGCGCGATCGCCACTCGAGAACTTTACTGCTCCAACGGTCATCTCTTCTTCGAGCTATGTGCCCCGCCCACTTCAATTTAAGCAATTCTAAGAGTTATTTCGATTAGTAAGGTTCTTCTACGGATCTCCTCGTTTCTGATTCGATCACGCATAGAAACTCCGAGCATAGCAGGTGACCATTTTGGTTAAATTCAAGATTACCGTGGTTTTATTTAATGCTCCTTGCCGCTGGTGGTACAATGTAAGCGGATAATATGCCTAATCCGTTAGTTTGTATTACATAACTTCAAGGAAACTCAAGGTTAACGATAACTTTCATCATCAACCCCCGAAGGTCAAGCTCATCGGATAATAGCTGATCCACCCACGGAACCGGTAGCATTCAGCTTCTAGCGACAGTTCGTGTTGACATTGACATTTTGATGAATGACTTGTATTGGCTCATTGTGTCATTAGATGATATGCTTGTTCTAAATAATGGACACTTTGCAGAGTGGGAGGAATAAAGTGCTTCTGTTGTGTTGTGGCCAGTTATATGAAATGACGCAAAACTTAAGAAATTAATATAGTATTTTTGTCAAACCATGTAATAGCAATAAGCTTATGTAATTTGAAGAAAGTATGAAGGCTTTGCAACTTGCATATCTATAACTGTAATGTAAGATTTATAGATCAGTTTAGGCAAAGTATATATATATATATATATATATATATATATATATATATATATATATTAGTAAAGTTTTCGAGTGGCGACCACGCACCGGAAAGCGTAGTGTAGGCAGGCCTCGTACTCGGTGGACCGATGACCTGGTGAAGGTCGCGGGAAGTCGCTGGATGCGGGCAGCGCAGAACCGGTCGTCGTGGAGATCCTTGGGGGAGGCCTATGTCCAGCAGTGGACGTCCTTCGGCTGATATGATGATGATATATATTAGTACTAACATACAGTATAGACACTCCTTCCAGTTCTCTAGTTTGCGACCTCACCCCCTCGTCATCCAGATTGATACAGATTGGTTGCAGTTTGGTTGACGAACTTTAGGATTTTGCCGCTATTTTGTTTGTTTCGTCATTTGTTTTTTGAAATGTCACGTCTGGCCTGTTGTATGAAATGTCCCGGGTGCGGTTTAGGTACTTATTATTTAGTTTAAAGTTGTCTCTTCTATGCTTCTACTGATCTCATATATCATCCATCACACACACACATACCTACAAATCACTCTGGCACACAAACACATATAAACACACAGACATAATTTTACACACGCTTTTCTTCAATCCTTCGCTACTGTTTACTTGTTTTTAACAACATATTGTTATTGTTACTGTCCTCGGGCTGTGGCAGAGTTACCAATGTAAGTATTGCTTGCAAGGGCAACACTAAACAGTGAGCCATGGCCCTTTTGCACCACTGCAACACACATATTATGTTGTAATTTACTTTTTTGTTTTGTTTACTTGTAATTTGTATGCTTTTTTGTATACTGCTTTTTTGTAATGATAATGTGTATGAATGTAATGACATATATTCGTTTCATTTATGTATCTAACCACAGGTACTTACCGGGTTCAAATCAGGACGGCCAATGTACCAATGAGTTTTTTAAAAACTTACGTACATACATATACTTACCGATTGCTTTAACGGTGAAGGAAAACATCGTGAGGAAACCTGCACACACCTGCGAAGAAACTCGCAGGTTGTGTGTGAAGTCGACCAACCCGCACTGGGCCCGCGTGGTCGACTAAGGCCTGATCGCCCTAATTCAGGGTAGGCTCGAGCCCCTCGGTGGGGACGTATATGAGCTGATATGATGACGATGATGTATCTATGTATTCTACTCCGTAATCTAAATAAATCTGGTTACCTACGTAGTTTCCTGTACTATACACACTAATAATATTATAAAGGCGAAAGTTTGTGAGTGTGTATGTTTGTTACTTCTTCACGCAAAAACTACTGAACGGATCTTGCTGAAATTTGGTAGGTAGACAAATTAGGACCTGTATTAACACATAGGTTACTTCTTTTCACGCTCGCGAGCCGCTTGCGACTCGCGCAGTGCGGACCCTCGAAAAGTCATAGAAACGTTGTCCACGCGGGTGAAGCCGCGAAAACCAGCTAGTACTTAATAAACATAAAATTTATTTTACAAGTTTTGTTTTATACCACAAAATTACATAGGTAACCAGAAAGAGTTATCTAATTTTAATAGCACCTAATTACAGTCAACATTCCAGACAGATTCATTTTGTTTTGAAAATATCATACAAATTAAGTTGCTGGTGGTAAGTGCCGATGCAGCCGAGGATGTAACACGCAAGCTCAAATAGTGCCTATTCACTCTCGTCTAGAAGATTCCTAAATTATACGAATTGGGGAATACAGACAGGGAATTCCACTCCTTGGCCGTTCGCATGATGAAGGAAGAAGCAAAACGCTTTTTGCTTTGAAATTTGAATATCTTATTAGGGCAGATTGCAGCCTGCGCCATTCATAGTTACTTTTTACTTTCGAGCGACGAAGGAATGAAGGTATGTGATGGCAAATTAAAGTTGAGATTTTGAAATAAATATGTGTGTGTGAGTGTCTGTACGTCCGTTCCAAACTACTGGACGGATTAAGGTGTAATTCGGGTTAGTGCAGTATTATTTTTATATCTCCAGTTGAAACTATTTATAGTTTCAACAAATTTTGTTACACCTTATATATGGCCTACAGTAATTAGTAGCCCGTTGTTCCAAAAAATTCGGAATAAGGTACCTCTCATACAAATCCAGGTTGTTTATTTTTTTTTCAAAAATGGCTCTTACGATTTTGATGAAACTTTGTAAATAATTAGAACTTCATAATGCCTTGTACACTGGGTTTCATCATTCCAGAAAAAATATAAGTAAAGTACCTCCCATAGAATCCCAAATATTATTGTATTTTTTTCATAAAGTCTGATTTGCTACTAAATAGTGTAATCTTTATTGTTAATTAGTGTATGCCCGACTATGACAGACGGTGAAGGTTTCGCGAGAAAGTATGCTCCGCGTGGCTGTACAATTTACTTTGTTTTCTAGTTTCCTATTGTTACAAAAAAGTTACTAGAGTTCTCGCCAGATAAGTCTGCACTTAGGTATTGGCCTGCTTGTCGGTTTTGTGGTATTGCCTTTCTGCATGGTAATTACTTCTAATCACCGAAAATTTAAATATAAACCACAACATTCAACCACTTCGCAAGCTCCTAACATTAACAACGAAATAGCGACGTATCAAATTAAATCCGTTTGTCACCGCGGGCAGACTTATCTGGCGAGCACTTTAACAAACTGGCAGAGTTTTTATTTTTTAGAGTTCCGTACCAGGTAACGGGACCCTTTTACTAAGCCTACGCCGCGCCGCCCGTCTCTCTGTTCGTCTGTTCGAACTTTATAGGGCTGTATCTTTTAAACATTAATAGGTAGCCGGCTAAAATCTCCACAGAATATGTGTCATTGCATTAAAGCGGTTTTTATCGTGTGACGAACAGGCCTATTTGCTCTGTGCCTGGGTACCTATCTTCTTTGTGGTCTGGGTCTTCCTTCAATATCTATAAATGTATGTATTTAAACGTAGGTATATAAGTATGTGTATCTGTCTCTGTTTCCCAGAGTACAGGGAATCCTAGTTTAGGACCAGATGACCGTGTGTGATTGTCAACGTACATTATTATTGTTCGTTAGTTAAGACATGACATGTCTGAAACATTTAGAACCTCCGCAGACGTCCTACATTTATTTTACTAGTGTGGGAAGTGCACGTCATAGGTATCGATATAACCGCCTCCGTGATGTAATGGTTAGTCCATTCGCTTCACACCAGGAGGTCGCGGGTTAGATTCCCGGTGGGGTCAACTTGTAATACTCGGTTTGGTTGGTAGTAGGGCATTTTCTAAGGCCGCCTGGCTAGCTACCACCATCTTTTCTAAGTCTTGTCGCTAAACATCAGTGTTAAAAAATATTGATGTGTTCCGGCATAAAGATAAGATAGCCAGTTCTCCATTGCGTTGGAGAATCTTGGTAAGCCCGCTTCCATCTTCGGCATCATCGTCACTTACCATCAGGTGAGATGATGCCAAGGGCTTACCAATTTGTGAATAAAAAAAAAGCCTAATCCTTTGCATAATCGAAATATCGATACCTGTGACGTGCACTTCCCACATACTAGTCGTCCAACAAAAAGTAGGACGTCTGCGGAGAGCCAGCTTAATCTTTGCTACAAACACCAACTGTGTTAACAGACGATTTTTTTTCTAATTTTACTAAATAATATCCAAAAAATCACCAGAAATATACCAAATTGGTAATTTCGTCGCTAAATGTATTATGAAGCGTTGAAATTTATGTCGCTAGACTGCATCGAAAAATCAGCAAATCTAGTGAGAAAATCATAAAAGTGGCAACGCTGAACACAAATGCGGTAGTTAATAATATAATAGTTAGTTTTCTTTGGTAGAACTATCACGTGTCGCGCAAGTATAGCTGCGTATAAATGTCTTGTCCTTGCGGTCACATAACCATCATCGGCGCATCAGATTTCCAAAAGGTTTGTGTTTACAATCGCTAGAAAATCTACGCAGTTTGCATTGTTCCAGGAAAAAACAGTTTTTAGGTTTCATAAAAGGATAAAAGGAACGCTTATAGGATAATAGAGAACCTATAAACTCTTATAGAGCGTCGGTGGCGCAAAGGCAAGGGCCGCTACCTCCTATCTGTGGTTCGAGTCCTGCCACGTACCGATGTGTTTTCGAATTAAGATCTCATATTTACGTTTATCCGACGCTCTTACGGTGAAGGAAAACATCGTGAGAATACCTGCACACATCTGCGAAGAAACTCGAAGGTTGTGTGTGAAGTTGACCAACCCGCACTGGGCCCGCGTGGCCGACTAAGGCCCGATCGCCCTAATTCAGAATAATCTCGAGCCCCTCGGTGGGGACGTATATATAAGGTTGCCTGGAAGAAATTGCTACCTAGCAATAAGGCCGCCTATTGTATAGGCTTTCTTCTATATTGTCAATTTCTTTTTTTTATGTTGTGATGCAATAAAGAATATTGTATTGTATTGTATATATGAGCTGAAGTGATGATAGGATCACTTCGTTGTCCGTGTTGTTGTCTGTCAAGACCCTTTTTCTCCGGAGAGCGTGTAGGTATTAAGGTCAAATTAATTTTAAATACTTAAATCTACGGTCCCATGGAGCTGTAAAAAAAACAAGCTCTTAAGTCAATAAAACAAAATTAAAAAAAAAACATTTTAAGGTATCTTCCCTATACGTAAGCGTGGGGGTAATTTTTTTTCTTGTCTATACCATGGTGTGGGGGTATCGTTGGATAGTCGTTTAAAATTATTTCGCGGATGTGTGAAAACCATTTTTTGAATCAGGAATCTGTATGCGAAATATTAAATTTTAAAGTGCAAATTTTTGTTAGGGTCAAGCCAACTAAATCGCTATTTTGGGACATCTAAAAAAGACATATAATCAATTTTAAAGAAATACTTTCTTAGTTTAATAGTCGACCAAATTAAAATGTGCAGTTGAATTTTAAAAAGCTCATAGATGATAATTACAAAATGTTCTATTACTTATTACAATAATAACTTTGTTTTTCAAATATTCATTTAGTTTTTGAAAGGACTACGGGACCCTACTTTGCGCGTGGTCCGATTCGCACTTAGACACTTTTTTCGAAACCCTAATACATAGGTTGTTGTTTTTTAACTGCTTTTTATCTTTTCTCTGTCTCATCTTCTAAGTAAGCACGTATCTCCTGCTTCGCTTGCTTATTTATCAGCTTTTAATTATCTAGTTGACTTTCTTCATTATGAACTTTAAGTAAATTGTGAAATATAGCTATACTCCTTGTACATCACACGCAATACATCTTTTGTTATCTCCAAAAATTAATTCCAACCATTTCTCCAAAGTATTACACTTTGCACAAAAACGTAGATTTTATAACAAAATTAGTGGCTGTTTCACTAACAGTAACAGACATGCCTCCGTCTAATGCCAGTTATCATCTCTTGAGTTGTTTCTGGCTCGTTTCTGACTAGCCGCAACCGCAGCCCGCGATCGACGATATCGATCTCTGATACGAGATCTATGGTTGCAAATTGTAAATACCTAGATTATGAAAGCTTGTTTACTTACTGTACATGAATTTACTAAGTGCACATAATTGCACACAAATCAGAAGTCAATACATATTCATAATTTTATATATAACTAGCTGTTTCCCGCGGCTTCGCCCGCTCAGATCCCGGTGAAATTTTTTTATAAGAAAAAAAGATAACTTACATATTTATAATTTTATATTAAATTAAACATTTATAATTTTCAATATTTTTAGCACTGAAATTGAGCCTGAAAATTTTGAAGGTTCATTAGATAATAATAGAATTTGATTTCAAAAAAGTTGATAATATTACCATTTTATTAAGAAATAGGGGTTACTTTTTTACGTGTGTCTAAATCTTGTTCCAAGATTGAAATAGCAAAGCGTGACGTCATTTTTTCTGGGTCATTGAAGTACTGATTTAATTATGTGATTTTGAAAAAATAAAATTGAAGATGTAATGAAAAACAAAAATGGTACCTTCGGCTTTTTGAAATTTCAGAAGGAGATCATTTGATTTCTTATATTCTTCTAATCCTCAATTAATAAATTAATTTCTTATGCAGTCGACTACGACTACTTAGTACGATTCTCTGCTTGGAGAGAGTAGCTCTGGCTTTCTTTAAAAGACACTGATAAGTTTTCATCTAAGAATAACGTAAACCATTAATTTTATTCTTGCTCATATGTAATTTTCTTGACATTGTATTAAAAATATGTAAAAGGGGGCGTTAGCTACTTTCCACCTTTCACAATAAATTCTACCATCCCTTGAGACAGCACGGTCAATATAGCCACACGACAAGACAGAGACAATATCACAAAAGACCATAATACGTCACCACTATAACAACATCAGAACAAAACAAATACGTTACGTTATGTGTACGTTATCGGACGTCATTACGGGATGGGTATAGTGTCTGAAAACCAATGCTTAGCCTCTTTGGCAATGTAACGCATTGAGACATAGCCCTTTAGTTTAGGATTGCGGCAGCGCACACCAATATCTTTATTTTTTGATGTTCTTGAGTAGATACCTACTTTTTTTTCTACCTTGAATTCGTTTTCCTTCTTTAATTTTTTTAATTTTTTTTGTAACTAAATTGTATGCCAAATTGTTAATTTGTACTGTACCTTTATAAAAATGTATTGTGTGTGCTGGATAAAATTTATAAATAAACGCTTATCTACATATCTGTCTATCTAATACCAAACACTGCAAATACGTCACCACTTAATAGTGGTATTTCGCAGTTTGTAGTGATTGGTATATCAAACACTACAAATTGCGAAATCGATTCGTCGCAAGCAGAGCTATGTCAAAAGAGCGCGAGGCGTGACCAATGACTTATATCTGCGGCGTAGGATCAGCGATTAACCCTTTGGACGCCGATCGATCACCCCAAAAGGGACATCATAGCGTCTTAGTGTGCAACATATCAAATGTCAGTCCACACCCACGTTCTGAAGTTAAATTCCGCTGCGCTTCAACGCAGGAGTTGCCGAAAATGTTGTTGTCTTTTTCGGTGGAATTTAGAAAAAATAATTTCATATTTTTTTTTAGGTGGAAACGAGCACTCTTTTTTAAATCATTTTTAACATACTGAGAGGAAGTGTTACGTAAATTACGTTACTCGATTTGGTGGCAGTGGCTAAGGCGTTACGGTCCTGGTACGTGGGATGCGATAGGATAGGGAGGGTCGAAATTTGTATCTCGTCACTAATCACAAAATTATACGACGTATATATAGGTAGTATCATTTGAATCCAAGTTTTAGTATGAGGCATGTATGAGGTCTCATAAATCTTGCTGTTTACGAAAAATTACTCAAAATTATATCTTTGTGTATACTAATCTCTGAAGATCAGTGACCAGTTATATGAGAAGAAAGTCTCACTCTGATTTTAGTTCCTGAAGACTTGTCCCTTATTGGCTCCTTACTTTGGTTCGCAAAATTTTTTTAAATATTGTAACACGATTGTATGGTGCAGAGTGGAACAAGCTTCAGCGAACACCTCAAGGCCGCACACCTACGGTCTAGTTAGGAGAAAGGAGGTCCTATTGTGATGCTTTGAGGTTTGAATCATGAGTCGATTGTCCGCTACACAGCCTATTAGGAGTATCATAGGAGCTACAATTTATATTAAGGAGCCTTTACGGAGCCTATTAGCTAAGCGTCGCCGTAATGAGACGCGTATTGTGATAGGTCGGTATGATAGCTTTGAATGTGATTCAATTAGGTTTGTATTAGAAAATTATATTTATGTAATAAGATACAGCCATGTTTAGTTGTCGTAGCGCAGTATGACTTGCGTGGTTTCGTCAATCACTCAGATAAACTGACCTGAAGCACGGTCATTACCAGGATGGGTTTGACTGTAAGCTGCATTGTTCCGATCGCTTCCGTGTTTCGGAAGTCATGTTAAGCAGTTGGTGCCGGTCGCTATCACTAGATGACAGTCGTCGCTTCCGTGTTTCGGAAGCCACGTTAAACACTCGGTGCCAGTCGCTATCACTAGATGACAGTCGTCGCGTCCGTGTTTCGGAAGCCACGTTAAGCAGTTGGTGCCAGTCGCTATCACTAGATGACAGTCGTCGCTTTCGTGTTTCGGAAGTCACGTTAAGCAGTTGATGCCAGTCGCTATCACTAGATGACTGTCGTCGCTTCCGTGTTTCGGAAGCCACGTTAAGCAGTTGGTGCCGGTCGCTATTACTAGATGACAGTCGTCATTTCCTTCTTTCGGAAGCCACGTTAAGCAGTTGGTGCCAGTCGCTATCACTAGATGACAGTCGTCATTTCCTTCTTTCGGAAGCCACGTTAAGCAGTTGGTGCCAGTCGCTATCACTAGATGACAGTCGTCGCTTCCGTGTTTTGGAGGTCATGTTAAGCAGTTTGTGCCAGTCACTATCACTAGATGACAGTCATCGCTTCCGTGTTTCGGAAGCCTCGTTAAGCAGTTGGTGCCAGTCGCTATCACTAGATGACAGTCGTAAACCGTGTCAGATGCCTTACCTTGAATAACTTCAGACAGTGGGGTTTGCCATTATCCCTTTAGTGTAATCTCTTCCAACCCAGACTTGGCCGACGTGTGTGTGTGGAAAGAGACCCGTGCCCCATCAGTGGGAAAAAAACCGCCCAAAAAAAGGATTAAAATAACCAAAGTGTGTGCCTACTATCTGTATTAGTACTAATTTCAAGTGCCGCAAGAGTAAGCAGCTGGATCACGAAGATCTGAACCGGCGCCGGTGTAACTGTTCTGTTTTCTTTTCTTTCCTGTTTAATTTCAGGACAGAACAGTCTTCTACCGCATATATGATAGACTAAACACATATAGTATTTGATGAACCGCCATACTCCACCCGCTTCCGCTAAATACGAGTACAGTCCACTATTTTTCGAAAACTGAACCAGCAAACACACCATTTGTTAATGACGACGTTAAGTGTAACAGATACTAAGGATAGTTTACCTAACATACCGTGAGTTGCACAAACATCTATTAACTTTAAAGTCTTCATTAATGTACGAGTTTACCACCCCATTAGTGTTTAATAGGGAATTAAAATGCCACAATAGCTAATAAAAAACCTACCTTATTTTGATTATATAAATCACTAGCTTTTGCCCACGGCTTCGCCCTCGTGGACATAGTTTTTATGACTGTCTTTGAGGGTGACTGGTGCGAAGAGGCTAGCGAGCGTGGACATGAGTTTTCTCCAGATCCCTCAGGAACTATATCGGGCTACTCTGATTAGTAGTCTAAGTCACTTCCAACCCGCTCAACCAATTCTATACAAAAAAATCACTTAAATCCGTTGCTCCGTTGCGACGCCGACGACGTGCGCAAGCGTGGAAATGAGTTTTCCCCAGACCCTCTCGTCGGGAACTATGTTAGGATATGCTAATTAGTAAATTATGTCATTTTCCACCCCCTCAACCATTTCTAAGCAAAAAAATCACAACACTCCATTGTTCCGTTGCGATGATAAAGAAACCAAAAGGGAAATATTTTTCCAGTTCCCTCAGGAACTGCATCGGACTATGTTATTTTCACAGGAAAAAAGTAGCTTATGTCGTTTTGAGTGATACAGGCTAACTGCATGCCAAATTCCATAAGATTGGTGTTAAAGCGTGAAAAGGTAACAAACAAACAACCAAACACATTTTCACATTTATAAAATTAGTATTGGGATAGAGAAGCTGGAAAGATTTCCAATAACTTACATCTACCTCAGCCGAATGACTATAACGGCTTAAAATACTGCCTTCCCATACCATCTCTTCCCGTGGGTTTCATAAGAGACGACTAAAGGACTAAACCGGAAGCAGCGTCCTTTCCGCGTACTGTACCACCAGTCTGCACAGTGCGATCTCCAACCCGCCTGCCAAGCGCGGTGGTTACGGCAAAACTCGGGGGAGGCCTATGTCCAGCAGTGGACGTCTTTTGACTGATGAGACATCTACCTATATCTACTTTAGCTTGTCATTTTCAATCTGAATCTCAAATTATTCAATGTAATTTCAGTTGAAGAACCTTCTCTGTGCGATACGAAAAGCGATTTTCTTGAAATACATAGAAGAATTTAAATAAATCATACCTACCCCTTTTGTTATACTAATATCAGTATTTCCTCTTGCTTATCGTGAAAAATAGGGTAATCACCAACTTAACACGAGGGACTGGACACGCGCGTGTCCATTTGGTGAAACTCAATATAAGTCACCATCGTCCATCCATCGTCATTGCGTCATCTGAAAGCGCTAATATTTTTACGCCTGTCTACATAGTGAAACTTGAAATAAACTACATAGTGAAACTTGAAATAAATCACTTTTCTCCTACTGGACACGAGTTGGAAAACCTGAATTCTTTACATAGTACAGTACATGGTAGAACGCAGGTTAATGTTTTGTTTATAAAGACACTTTGCACGTCACTACTTAATAACTTATCTGTTTTGTGACGTCACTGTAACGTGTCGACGACGACGGCTTTGTTTACAAAACCGAAATCAGCCTCAGCGATATCTAGGTACCTCACTATCGGCCACTAGTTCAGCAGGTCTTTAACAATGAATGCACTATGCACTACTTTAGCTATCACTTTACACTACCTGTCATTCATCAACTGTTCTTGATACGACCCATCGACCTGAAAATCCAATGACAACCGACAGTAAGGCCTTGCGCCGGCGCAAGTTACGAAACCAGTCAGTTAGAGCTCGTTGAATGCTGATCTATTGTGTTGTGTGCGTGAATCAGCTGATGCATGCATAGTTAAGTTTTGTGGACGTCAAATTATCGAAATATTTTCGCGCGAGTTATTGAGCAATTTCATATGAATATGAGTTTAATGCGTGAAGAAGTTAGGCTCAATACGTAATAATTGGTCAGAATAAGGGTTTTTTCATAAAGCACAGTAGCATTAATTTCGTATAGGGTAAAACCAGGATAGTTGTTCCAGGAGTATAATTGCCTTGATTGTAATTACTCTCGAGCGGATGAATCGCATGCTATGTTATAAATCTATCGTAAGACTCTCTACTTACCACTAATTGTAAGTTGACCATGTCTCATGTCTCTGTGTGACTGCATGGAAAGGCAAAATGCGATCAAAGTTTTTGCGGAATAGATGTCCTGTTTCTCGGCGGTACATCTATCCTAAACGTAATTCACATGAATTAGGCAACTATCCCCTGTGTGGGATAGATGTCCCAAAATAAAGAGATTCGCAAAAATCTCTAATACTTTGGGAATATTAAAGATAATGTTTTTTACTGTTCATAAATTTGTAAGTAAAAAATTAAAGTACCGACCAGTTTTACAAATAAAGTATTTTGTTTTTCGTACTGAGAGATATAGAGTGATTTCAAAAAGTGTGCCAACTATCCGGCTTTTACCCTAGGTAGTAAGTACTTGTTGCAAATACGGGCTACTATTACGTTAATGTTTTCAAAGTATACCGATAAAGTGAATATATTTGAATACCTCTTAACATTTTCACTCCGTCTTCCCTAAAGCAAAGTATATTATACTAGTGGATGCCCGCAGCTTCGCTGCAGCTTTGCGGTTTCCGTGGGAATTTCCCAAAATCCTTTCTTAGCGGATGCCTACGTCATAACATCTACCTGCATGCCAAATTTCAGCCCGATCCGTCCAGTGGTTTGGGCTGTGCGTTGATAGATCACTATGTCAGTCAGTCAGTCAGTCACCTTTGAGTTATATATATTTAGATTAGTACTAACATACAGTATGGGCACTCCCTGCCGCTCTCCTGCTTCCGACCTCACCCCCTCGTCACCTTGTTATAGTTTTGTTCTCGAACGTATAGGATATCGCCGTGATTTTGTTTGCTTCTTCATTTGTTTTTAGAAATGTCACTTCACGACCGTTGTATGCAGTGTCCGGGGTGTGCCTAACTAAAGTGTGTAAGTTACAACTTGTTTACCTCAACCTTAAGATTACCTCTCAGTTCAGCGATCCAACTTATTAATAACCTTCAGATACGGAATATGTTGATCCTACAAGAAATGTAAAATGGACCACGACCTAACGCGAGGCGACGCTACGTATGGGCACGATCGATACGATATCTCGCACAGATAATACGGACCACCCGTGCTGATACTCCCGTTTGAAGTTCTTATTGACTAAGGCTCGATCGTCCTAATTCAGGGTAAGCTCGAGCCCCTCGTTGGGGACGTGTATGAGCTGATATGATGATTGTACCTGGACAGGAAAATATTTAATTAAAACTGAAATACGACGTAGATTTAGCCAAAATTTTCATTTATTCCTACTTGTTTCTTAGATGTATCTCCAAGAAGTCGATTGTCAAATCGTAATTTGACGTTTGGAATTATTCTGTTCAATGAGTGCAATCAGAAAGAGAAGAAAAAACAGTTTCTCAAGTCAACGTGAATAAAATTAACTTACAATATCTGCAGGGTCATATGAATTTAAAAGGGTGAAGCCGTCTAAAGAGTTTTATATTTCAAGTGGAATATTTTTTTAGTATGGGCGGAAATAGTATCGTATAGGCAGGCCTTTCACACGGTGCACCGACTACCTGGTGAAAGTCGCGGGAAGCCACTGGTTGCAGACCGGTCGTTGTAGATATCTTTGGCAGCTTTGGGGCAGGCGTTTGTTGAGCAGTGGACGTCCTTCGGCTGATATGATAATGATGGGCGTAAAATTATTACATTAATTATGATGATGGGTCATATTAACTTTTTTGAAAATATCTAGAAAATAGTGTTGGTTCCAGCACTTGAAAAAATATTAAAAATTAAACATGCCGGGTCATCCTGAACCAATCTTACGGACCCCGTAGTACCCTGATCCAAACAGCCAGACCTAGCCAGGTAGCTCTAGGCCATTAAGATATAAAAGTTCTCGAGTGGCTACCGCGCACTGGAAGACTTAGCGTACGCACGCAGGCCTCCTCTCGGTGGACGGATGTCATAGTAAAACTCGAGGGAAGCGCATGACCGGTCTTTTGTGAAAATCCTTGAGGGAAGCCCTTGTCGAAGGAAGAGAATGTATTTCGGATCATACTGTCACACATTATTCTAATAATCTCTCATCAAGATAAACAATTTTACGATCATGTTTCGTCCAGCGGAGATAGATAGCACTGCAAAATCGAGTAAGCACACGGAGATTGCATGCAAAAGGTGGAAAGTGGAAATCCACTGTGATATGATAACACTTTCTTTTTACATAACAACACCATCCATCACGACTCGAGATAAGACTTGATAACCGCTATCTGCAAATGATAATGACATTGGATGGAGTAGTGACTGGATAGGCCAAAGATGGCACTGTGAACAGGTGATGGGTTAAATACTAATGAAAATATTATTGAAACGTTTAATTTTTGCTCCTGAGTGTTTGAATATTTTTATGGATGCTAAGAAAGCGGATGGATATTACTTGGAGGCAGAGAGCACCAAAGACGTAGCATAGGCAGGTCAACCACTCGAAGGACCGACGACCTGGTGAAGGTCGCGGGAAGCCGTTTGATGCGGAGAGTGTGTGATTGTTGTGGAAATCCTTGAGGGCGGCATTATCCAGCAGTGGACGTCTTGGCTGACGAACGCCTGTATAATCCTTACTAATATTATAAACGCGAAAGTTTGTATGTATGTACTAGCTGTTGCCCGCAGCTTCACCCGCACAGATCCCGTTTTTTGCTGTTCCCGCGGAAATTTCTCAAAATCCTTCCTTAGCGGATGTTCACGTCCTAATTGCTATCTGTATCGCAAATTTCAGCGAAATCCGTACACTGGTTTCGATTGTGCGTTGACATACCATTCAGTCAACTTGTCCTTTTATATATACAGTTATATGGATGTTTTTACTCTTTCACGCAAAAACTACTGAACGTATCTGGATGAAATTTGGTGGACAGATTAGGACCTGTATTAATATATCTGGTACTTTTTTCCATTTTATTCGCTTGCGGCTCGCGCACTGCGCACCCTCGGAGACAGTGTTGTAGACACTATGTTCACGCGAGCGAAGCCGCTGGCTAAAAGCTAGTGATACCATAATAATGTAATCATCTCATTACACCCATCCTGCGCATCTCCTTGTGTAGACGTACTGGCCACGCATTATTAAAAAAGCCAAATTCAAATTATGATACCTTCAGGATTCTTTTTAGATTCATTCGTTAGCATTTGGAATCCCAAAAGGATTCTTTTTAGATTCATTCGTTAGCGTTTGGAATTCCTACAGGATTTTTTTTAGATTCATTTGTAATTAATCTTTTCAACTGAATGGTAGTCCAAGAAGGAACCCTCAGATCCTCTCCATCATTTTCTAGAACGTCTGCATTTTAGACTAATCGCCAGACAATAATCAAGTCGAGTATGCAAAGCTGACCAGAGAAATATAAATTAAAATAAAAGTAAAGAAAGTGCAGTCTTTTCTATTTATTAGGTTTTTCAGATATTCTATCAGGAGTAACGCACCCGCACTGGTCGCTGACAATACCAATAATACCTTAAACACAATGAGAACTGAAATAATTTACGAAACACCTAAAACTTTTAGGTACAAATTTTAATTAGAAAATAATTTTAATTATTTCTTATTCTTTTCAGTAAAGCCTTACATTTGATACCTACGAGTATGTCATGGGGGTGGATAAGAAAATTACTGATACGCCATCTTTGAGAGTAAGCTATATTTTATTAAGAATGACGTCGCTTAGCTAAACCATGCATTATTCTTCAAACTTAACGTGTGTGCAAAATTTCAGCTCAATCGAAAACCGGGGAGTGGTTCTAATTTAGCTTCCAAGATTTTTCCCAACCTAACTAACACGACAAGCTAACATAAAGCTTTTTTTTCACAATTGGTAAGCCCTTGGCATCATCTCATCTGATGGTAAGTGACGATGATGCCGAAGATGGAAGCGGGCTTACCAAGATTCTCCAATGCAATGGAGAACTCAAATCAATGTTGTTAACACTGATGTTTGGCGGCAAGACTTAGATAAGATGGTGGTAGCTAGCCAAAAAATATCTTTTTGACCGAACAAGCACGAAGCGTCTCCGTTTTAGCCTAAACAAAAATGCTTTCGAATGTCTGTCTGGATGTCCGGCTGTTCTCCACTACAGATCGCATTTCTCAGATTCTCGTGAAATTTTGTAAGCTGGTTCGATAATTCTATGGATTTTTTTTATTAAAAATTAGAGTGCGTTTGGCTGCACCTCACCTGATGGTAAGTGCCGATGCAGCCGAGGTTGTAACACGCAAGCTCAAATATAAATATAATAGTGCATTTTTGAAGTTTTTCAAATTAGCGAAGCCATATGGATTGAAAACGTAATAAATATCATATTTCAGCCATTTCGAATAACTTGCAAGGTCTACCAGCTCTAAGAGCCACAAAGTTTAATGAATTGTGTGGGATACAAACCTTTTTATAAACATCGTTAGAGCTATGACATGGGCTTGATTTATTCAAACTTATAAGACACAACTAATGTTACAAGCTATTATAATAAAATTTTTAATAGCTCGGTGGTTTTGACATTTAAAATAAGGTGAAATAAGAGGATCGTGTAATAAATCTGTTAGAAACATTTTTATTACAGCCCGTGAGAATATTTTAAATTAAATTGATGTATTGTTACGAGTATAGAATAGTAATGAAAATACAAAGCATGAATTTATAGATCAGGTAGATAGCAAGAAGATAAGAATGTTATTGTATGAACAGTACCTATTAGATATTTTTACCTTCACGAAGATAAGAAAGATATTGTATGAACAGTACCTATTAGATATTTTTACCTTCACGAAGATAAGAAAGATATTATATGAATAGTACCTATTAGATATTTTTACCTTCACGAAGATAAGAAAGATATTGTATGAACAATACCTATTAGATATTTTTACCTTCACGAAGATAAGAAAGATATTGTATAAACAGTACCTATTAGATATTTTTACCTTCACGAAGATAAGAAAGATATTGTATGAACAGTACCTATTAGATATTTTTACCTTCACGAAGATAAGAAAGATATTATATGAATAGTACCTATTAGATATTTTTACCTTCACGAAGATAAGAAAGATATTGTATGAACAATACCTATTAGATATTTTTACCTTCACGAAGATAAGAAAGATATTGTATAAACAGTACCTATTAGATATTCTTACCTTCACGAAGATAAGAAAGATATTGTATAAACAGTACCTATTAGATATTCTTACCTTCACGAAGATAAGAAAGATATTGTATGAACAGTACCTATTAGATATTTTTACCTTCACGAAGATAAGAAAGATATTGTACGAACCAGTACCTATTAGATATTTTTACCTTCACGAAGATAAGAAAGATATTGTATGAACAGTACCTATTAGATATTTTTACCTTCACGAAGATAAGAAAGATATTGTATGAACAATACCTATTAGATATTTTTACCTTCACGAAGATAAGAAAGATATTGTATAAACAGTACCTATTAGATATTCTTACCTTCACGAAGATAAGAAAGATATTGTATAAACAGTACCTATTAGATATTCTTACCTTCACGAAGATAAGAAAGATATTGTATGAACAGTACCTATTAGATATTTTTACCTTCACGAAGATAAGAAAGATATTGTACGAACCAGTACCTATTAGATATTTTTACCTTCGTAATACAACTCATTACATATTCGGGTATAAGAATCCGTACTTTTTAACCGACTTCAAAAAAGGAGGAGGTTTCTCAATTCGACCGTATATACGAGTATATTTTTATGTGTGTTCGCGTGTAACTTCGTCGTTTATGAACCGATTTTGATAAATTTTTTTTTGGAAAGGAGATATCCCAAGGGTGGTACCATGATAAGGAAACCAGGATCTGATGATGGCATCCCAGAGAAATCGCGGGGAACCTTAGTTTCCTATTTGAAGTCGGTTTTTTTGTTCAAAATTATTTACACGACTGTCCAAAAAAGGAGTGTATTGTTTTCAGGTATATATATGTATGTATGTTTCTTTATTCCACGATATCTTCTAAACGGCTTCATAGAATTTAGAGTGCGAGGTATCGTTAGATTTGTGTTGATTCCGTGAGTGACATGTTACCTGACTTCCAAAAAAAATCGTGTTTTTTATTTTTAATTATTAAAGCTATAAACTTCATTAATTCCTGGTAAAAGGTGCGGGAAGACGCTGGATGCGGGCAGCGCAGGACCGGTCGTCGTGGAAATCCTTGGGAGAGACCTTTGTCCAGTTAATAACCTATTGTATCCTAACCTGGGGCGGAGCCCCCAAGACAACTCTTATGTCCCTTGTAATGAGGTTACTCAACGTGCGGTTCTTAAAGTGTGCACTTTCAAACCCTACTTGCTTCCAACAACACAATTCTTCCACTTTTGTAAAGTTTTGACAGGTATATCGTGTGACAATGCAATATTAAAAGCTTGTACCTAAAATTATTAAGTGTTTTTGATAATTATTACTTTTTCGACCAGTACTAATATATATACTGTGACCACGTAGTACGTACGTACGTAGGGTAGAGGAAGTATTAATATCGCGAACAATTTTTTTTTCCAAATTTCGTGAAAAACCGAATACATATCTTAATTCCGTCCGCACGTCCGTCCGTCACGCATGGCTCTGGAGGTCTATATCTTTAGTCCGATTGGGACCAAATATGGAACTTAGGAGTTTTAAATGATATAATCGAGGGATTAACAAAAGTTTTTTCGTACCGTGCGATTTACTCACAAATGGTTGGAGCTATTGAATTGTCATGTATTATGAATAAGTATACACGGTAACGGTAACGACTCGGTCCATCTAACCAGAGGTACCGGGTTCAAATCTGGACGGCCAATGTACCAATGAGTTTTTCAAAAAAACTTACGTACATACTTACCGATTGTTTTAACGGTGAAGGAAAAACATCGTGAGGAAACCTGCACACGCTTGCGAAGAAACTCGAAGGTTGTGTGTGAAGTCGCCCAACCCGCACTGGGCCCGCGTGGTCGACTAAGGCCTAATCGCCCTGATTCAGGGTAGGCTCGAGCCCCTCGGTGGGGACGTATATGAGCTGTAATGATGATGATACACGGTGTTATAAAATTGGTGTAGGACCCGTTAACTGTGTCTTCTTATCATCATACGTAAGTAAAAGTCCGCCTTTGTACATAAGTTTTTTTTTATTATTATGAAAAGTGTATATTTTGTACAATAAAGAGTTTACAAACAAACATACTAAACAACTTTCCCCATGGAACCCATAATCGGTTCTGAAAAAAATTGCACAATATGTACATACAAAAATGCACAAAATTGGGCGATCAGCTGATCGATTTGTATGAAGGGCTAAAATATTTTTTTTGCGATTTCCGCAAAGTCATAGCACAAAAGTATGATGAGTGGAAGCCCCAGATAATGGGACCTACACCAATTTTGTTACACCCTGTATATTTGGTTATGCAATGTGAATTCATTAAAATTATTACCTTTTTTTTTGTCGCAAGAAGGAGGCAGATTGCCTCAGCAATATAATAGCACTGTTTTTGTACTGATGAAAATCTCTTGCTTTAAGAGTAAAACGCTTAAATAAAGATGCCAAAATAGAGATCAATATCTTTTAAAACAAAAAGGCAACATTATGTGCAAGCTAAACTAGGTTTTTAGGGTTCCGTAATACAACAAGGAACCCTTATAGTTTCGTCATGTCTGTCTGTCCGTCTGTCCGCTGCGTAACTTCTAGACTTTTAGTAGTTAAGAGCTGAAATTTGGCAAAGATATATATAATAATAACGTAGAGAGAAATGTAAAAAAAAATTGAAAAAAAACTTTTGAAGGGTACCTCCCCTATAAGTAAAGTGGGGATGTTTTTTTTTCTCGTCAAACCCAGTCATGTGGGGTATCGTTGGTTAGAGCTTAAAAAATAGTTGTGAGTCTATCTAAGACCATTTTATAATTTAGGGTTCCGTTTTCGAAAAAATAGGCTTGAAAGTGCTAAATTTTGTTGGAGTAGTGTGTCCCCACCTCCTAACAACTAAACGGCTGTATTTGGAATTTTTTTAAAAAAACCCATAAAAGTAGATAGACTACTTTTGATGAATAATAATAATAATAATATATAATGAATATACAAAGAAAACTACTATGACGGCTAAGTAGGCTTTCTTAGTTTAGGAGAAATAGTCGACCAACTTAAGATGTCCAGTTCGATTTGTAAAAAGTTCAAAGATTTTTCATACAGTAAGTTCTATTACCAACCACAAATATAATTTTGTTTTTCAAAATTAACATTTATTTTTTGAAAAGACTACGGAACCACAATAAAGAGTACTGACGGAACCCTACTTTGCACGAGTCCGACTCCCACTTGGCCGGTTTTCTAGTTATCTACGATCAGTTTCGCCTCCATTTCGCATTCTGCTATTCGGCAGTAATGCGCCTATCATCGCATTTTCCCACGGGGGCTATCAAGCATCAGGTTTCAGACTATACTATCAAATTAAGTGTTAAAAAGAAAACGATGAGCCATGGGATAGATACGATGTTACGTAGGCATTTTAGCAGTATTGTAATAATGCTCCATCCTACTAATATTATAAACGCGAAGGTTTGTATGTATGGATGTATAGATGTTTCTTACTCTTTCACGCAAAAACTGCTGAATGTATCTGGCTGAAATTTGGTAGATAGACAGATTAGGACCTAGTTTAACATGTAGGCTACTTTTTCCCATTGCGCACCCTCGAAAACAGTCATAGAAACTATGTTCACGCGAGCGCAGCCGCTGGGAAAGGTTAGTAGAAAATAACCTAACCAATTTAATTAAAAACCAGACTGCATGAATACATTAATCTTCTTTTTTGGCAGTTGGCTTAAAATATATCCTATGTATAAAAGTGTGTATGCTATGTTTCGAGTTCCCAGAAGAAGTCCACCAAAGCTTCATTTTGCTGGAGTGTTTAGGTTAAGTTAGTTATACAGGGTGTTTGGGAGATACTGCAGAAAACTGAAAGGGGAGAATAGATTTAGAATAAATTTAACTTAATACACTTCTAGCCTAAGTCTCACAGTTTTCGAGATATTCGCTTTTCAATTTTCATATTTTCAACTAAACTTAACCTAAACAATTAAATTAAAAATGAAGAACTCCACTGCATAAAAATACTACCATTCTTTTTTGGGATATCTGGTTAAAATGTATCCTATGTCACTAATGGGATGACTTAACCTAAACAATTAAATTAAAAATGAAGAACTCCACTGCATAAAAATACTACCATTCTTTTTTACAAAAAAATACTTTTTTGGGATATCTGGTAAAAATGTATCCTATGTTACTAAGGGGGTAACTTAACCTAAACAATTAAATTAAAAATGAAGAACTCCACTGCATGAAAATACTACCATTCTTTTTTACAAAACAATACTTTTTTGGGATATCTGGTAAAAATGTATCCTATGTTAGGTACTAAGGGGGTAACTTAACCTAAACAATTATATATTTATTTATTTATTTATTTTTATTTATTTATTTATTTATTTATTTATTTATTTAAAAATGAAGAACTCCACTGCATAAAAATATTACCATTCTTTTTTGGGAAATCTGGTAAAAATGTATCCCACCCATGTCACTCAAGAAATAAAGACGAATCTAACGACACGTCGCATTTCAAAATCCATTTAGCCGTTTAGACTACAAGCCCAGCCAAAGAAACTGACGTGCATACACCCGAAAAATATTTACCTTTTTTTTGAACAGTCAGGTAAAAAGCTGACAATTATATCGGTACAACGTCGTCGTCAATAACATTACCCAACAGCGAATAAACAAACGTAACATCATCGGCTCTTGCGCAACCGGGATGAGATGAACGACTCACAATGAAAACATCATTTGTCGAAATAATAATTATAATTACATTCCGTATTTGAAGATAATAGTTTGTTAAATGATTTCAAATGGTCATTATAAATTGACGGACGTGTAATTTTAAACTAGCTTATGACCGCGGCTTCGCCCGCGTGCATTTTATTATGACTGTAATCGAGCGTGCATTGTTGGAATCTTGAGTTATTTATCTTAAATTCATACTTAAATCCTATGCAATAATAATATATAATCCTAATCATATCAGCTCATATGCGTCCCCACCGAGGGGCTCGAGCCTACCCTAAATTAGGGCGATCGGGCCTTAGTCGACCACGCGGGCCCGGTGCGGGTTGGTCGACTTCTCACACAACCTTCGAGTTTCTTCACAGGCGTGTGCAGGTTTCCTCACGATGTTTTCCTTTACCGTAAGAGCATCGGCTAAAAGTACATATGAAATCAAAATTCGAAAACACACTGGTACGTGGCAGGATTAGAACCACGACCTCCCGGACAGGAGGTACCGTCCCTAGCTATTACGCCACCGACGCTCTGCCACCGACGAATCCTAATACCTATAACTATATTTTGTTGTACATTATAGACTTCACATACAAACAAATCCCATAGAAAAAAGCACTCGGAGAGTTTTTCCTCAACTTTTTTCCGGGAAACTTTTTCTAGTTTCTTTGGGCTGTGACGAACATTGAAAAAAATATCTGTGAAATCGGTCCGGCCGTTCTCAACAAGTGACGCGCTTACCAATGATCAACAATTACCTATATGTTGTACATAGAATATTTAATTTATTTATCGCAATATTCATTTATTTAATACGGGTCAGAATTTTATAAAACTATTTGCTTCAAATACGAAACGATTCAATAATATGTGATGTTAATTTAGAAAAAAAACACAATATTTACAGATTGTGTAAGGCTGAAAGAAGATTTAAACAGAGTATGATTGTAAAAAAAAAACTCAATTATTTAATTACTCTTAAAACAGTTGTATATATTTATTGACGTGGATATATTTTTATTTCTATTTAAACTGATTTAAAAAAAACGAGAAAGAAGGTTTCGACTGTAGGTTTTTTTTCTTTTTTTTTCGTTTATATCTTACGCGATTACTTCGGCGATTGTGGACCGATTTCGACGATTCTTGCTTTAATCGATAGGTCCCACAAATAAAAAATAGACTAAGTACTTTTTTTAGAAAATTAACGAAAACAAAATTGTACTTAATTGTTACAATTGAAGTCGGGTTTTAATTTTAACGTGTTTAGTGTGATCAATTATTTATATCGTCAACTACAAACCCCTCATTACCGTCACATGGACACAAAACTTACGCAAGTTATCTAAAGGTCCGGTTCATTGCACTGTTGTGTTGCTTAACATCAAGTGCAAGATGCAACAGATGCAGGCTAGTGCATCAAACGAACAACTGCTCAAAATTGCCTAATATCGATGATTACTGTTAATAAATTTTAATGATGTTACGTTATGTAATGGAAAAATGGTTGTTCCGTCCGTTGCTATAAATCAATCTAAAATTATTGTAGCATAGTGCAGACCCTTTGATTAGTGAGTTGACCTTTTTTTAAAGAAAAATATTAAGTTTGTGGGAACTGCTCATAATTACAGTGCTGTGACTGATGGACATACTATCGTTACTGCAGAAAATAGAAAGAAAAATGAAGAACTAGCTTTTGCCCGCGGCTTCGCCCGCGTGGACATCGTTTTTATGACTGTTTTTGAGGGTTAGTGGTGGCTCGCGAGCGTGGACGTGAGTTTTCTCCAGATCCCTCAGGAACTATATCGGGCTATTCTGATTAGCAGTCTATGTCACTTCCCACCCCCTCAACCAATTCGATACAGATCCCTCGAGAACTGTATCAGGATTTGCTAATTAGTAATTTATGTAATTTCTCAGCCCCTCAACCATCTCTGTGCAAAAAATCACAACAAACCATTACTACCTTGCGATGTTAAAGCTCGCGGCGACATCCGTGTGAATATCGTTTTTATGGCAGCGGTATTAAGTAAAGTTTTAGTATCACAATATGAGACTGTTTTATGGCCCTATTCGAGGGTTCGTGGTGTGTGAGCCGCAAGTGGCTCGCGAGTTTGGAATTCTAAATTTTCCGGATCTCTCGGATTTTTATTTTAGAATAAAAGTATCCTTTGTTTGCTATTTGTCTAAATTCATCGAAATCAGTTTATTAGTTTTCAGCAAGCAGACACAATTTCACATTTATCATCATCATCATAACAGCCGAAAAACGTCCACTTCTGGCTCTGTTTCCCTTGGTCACACAATAACTTGCGAAAGACTTTACCGATTACGATAAAACTTTAGTGAATTGTTGTGCGCACGCCAGGAAAGGTTAGTATCAAAAAACCCCCGCGAGCCGCTTGCGACTCGCGCACCGTGCCCCCTTAATGCCCACGCGGGTGGAGCCGCGGGCATCAACTAGTTTATAATATAAGTATAAATAGAGAAAACAGATGTGCACAAAAAAATGTTATTGGAAAACTATACCAACGAATGCAACGCAATGCGCGTTTATTCACTAGCCGGCACACAGTGTGACGGCACCAGCCCGGCTGCCGGGAAACCAAAAATGTATAAAAAGCCGGGTCGTTCCTTTCCCTCTAATATGTTTGATGGGAGCGATGGCTGACTCTCGCGTTATACTCGTGACCGGGTGCTGTCCGTGTGAACTGGCCTACTCTTGTCAAAGGTATCAATGACATTCAATGATTTGTATGTATTACTATTAAACACATAATCTGGTTTATTTCAAGGATTGCATTTTGACATTATTAACTAATGATTGTTTATTTCTTGATTTTTCACAAATGAAATTATGTTATTATTATTTTATGACTGTCAGAAAGAGTGTAATTTGCACCTATTTTGAATAAATACCTTGAATCTTGAAATATGATGATGATTAGAGCGCCTTTGTACACTTAAAAACCATTTTGTGATTATTCCTTGTGTGCAATAAAGAATTTATACATACACACATATATGGAGTGTTTTTCCTTCCACTGACTTGCAATGTCGACGACACCGGCCTAATGGAAAAAGGAAGCCCTGGCACCGGCAGCGTGCCATACCGGTTCCGTGCCGACTATAGTGGAACGGGGTCTAGATCCCCAAATCTAATAAAGTTTACACAACTAGGTATATACAGGGTGACTGGTAAGACAACGGACGCATTTTAGGAGGTGAATCAAAAGACGAAACTGAACAACTTTTCTCAAAAAACCCATAGTCAATCCTCAAAAAAAATATTAGACTTTTCATACAAATTGGTCAGCTCATTAGCTTACTTTCTATGAGAAGCCCAAACTTTTTTTTGCGAATTGACCATTGGTGCCCTGGGAACAGTTGTTCAGCTTCGTCTTCTGATTCACCTCCTAAAATGCGTCTGTCGTCTAACCAGTCACCCTGTATAATATAATTTTCGAAAAACCTAAAAACTGTTAGGTACAAGCTTTTAATATTGCATTGTCACGAGATATACATATGCATGCTAAATTTCAGCTCAATCGGAAACCGGGAAGTGGGTCCAATTTAACTTGCAATATCTGGCAAATAAACATTTCTTTCTTTTTATCTTTCTTTCTTTCCACCCGAACAAACATACATACATTGCAAGTTAATAAAAGCATATAATAACATTATGTTGTTGAGTACCATGGAAGTACTTCACCACTATTGTAATGAATTACTATCTAAGTCACTCTATGACGAACCATTATTGATTTACGATACTATGAGCAAGTATAAGTGTTATCTTATCAAAATCAAAGGTCGCGAAAACTCCATATCGGAGTGCTATAAAGATAATATATAATATGTATTGGCTTTGATACACCGGTGTTACACAAACATATAAGCAAGTATAATATGGTATGGAGAATATGTGAAGCCTTGATGTGTTGCTACTCAATAAATACGTATTTATTGTAGCAAATAAATAACAACAGTTGTGTGTTGTTTTCTATTTTAAAGTGAAATAACTTTTGGCTTTGATACACTCGGTGTTACACAAACATATAGGCAAGTATAGGTATGGAGAATAGGTGAAGCCTTGATGTGTTGCTACTCAATAAATAGGTATATAATATTGTAGCAAATAAATAACAACAGTTGTGTGTTGTTTTCGTTTTAAAATGAAATAACAATTGGCTTTGATATACCCGGTGTTACACAAACATATAGGCAAGTATAGGTATGGAGAATAGTTGAAGCTTTGATGTGTCGCTACTTAATTTATTGTACCTAATAAATAACAACAGTTGTGTGTTGTTTTCGGTTTTAAAATAGGTAAGTACCAAGTAGTTACCTATTGTTTCTATTAGCATGAAATGAGACTTTCATCATATCAGCTCATATAATTATGTGTCCACCGAGGGGTTCGAGCCTACCCATAGTTAGACCACGCGGGCCCAGTGCGAGATGGTCGACTTCAGTGACTTCACACATAGGGCGATCGGGCCTTAGTCGACCACGCGAGCCCGGTGCGGGTTGGTCGTCTTCTCACACAACCTTCGAGTTTCTTTGCAGGCGTGTGCATGTTTCCTCACGATGTTTTCCTTCACCGTAAGAGCATCGGATTAACGTACAAACGAAATCGAAATTCGAAAACACATTGGTATATGTGACTATCCCACCTTATTTCAAATCGGATTTTCAACATAAGCTGTTAATTACATTTAATTATTGGATTTAACTAAAACAGATGTAGTTACTAGAATATACAGTACTTAATATAGATTATTCGCCCTTCCATTTTTAATCTCCCCTCCACCTTTTATTAATTATTAAACATTCAATTAACATTATAATTCTAATTAAAACTTGCCAAGACGAGGAAACTCTAACCAACACACTTGAGTCTGTCAGCCAAGAAAAAGTTTATATGTCTTTATTCAATTATTGCTAAACATCCACGATACCTTGGAGAGATGCGTGGATTTCTAAACTACATTTTGATCGCTTTCCCCCCTCATTAACGCGTCCATGCAAGGTAGAAAAAGGTGATCAGATGAGGCTCGAGTCAAGATGCTGCCGACTGCCATTCCGTCCGCATGGTGCGAATAGGGCAGGATTGGAGTTAGGAAAAGAGGGCCTCAATTATTGCGGCGGTGCTAACAATGTAAAGTTAAGTTGTCTTTTACGGTTGAATTCACAATAATAAAAACTACTTTAACAGATGTAGGGAGCTACATTTCATGAATCTATTTCGTTCGACTTTATTTTTCGTAAGCAAAAAAAAACTCTAGTTGTAAAATACCCTGTAGTGTTAACACCGGTATGTATGTATACTTACTGTCAAAGAATATTTTTTTCATTTGTAAACGTAAGTTTAGAGAACATTCTAGTGGCTATTCCGTGATTAATCGTCGTAATTAAACGTCTATTAACTAATAACTTTAATCCGAAATAATTTCAAAAAACTTATGAGTTTGGTACCTTAATATGTGTTAATGGTAGATTATAAAATGGTAATGATCATTCCTGCAACTTACCGATATGTATAGTGTAGAACTGCAGATGGTACTTGTAGGTACCTATCATAATATGTTTGTAACATATATTAACTTCAAGCTTCGTTCACTTTTACCAATTACTCTAAACTATAGCTGACAAGCAAGTCAAAGTACTCATGTCGTGAATTTCTTAAATTTTAAACGTGACTACATGTAAATGCCTACTTCAACTATTTCGCAGGTAATTTCTGTACAATGTATACTTTGGGCGAAAAGTCTCTTCGCTAGTGGTCACCTTCCTTACACCTAGCTACGGCCCTGTCCCATCTTAGGCATCCTAATCGATCATTAGCGATAATTGCGCGGTTGGTATGCTACCAGTCGCGTGCCGTAGAGAACTTTAGCTAAGGTCTAGCCTCGTCATTATAAGTTATGGGAGAAACAAACACTTGAAATGGTTTAATTGCCAAAACAACTTGTCTGGGTGTCGGTGTTAGATTCTTGGGATTCTATGTCCGATAGGTTGCAACTTTACTCTTTTAGTTCGTAAATATTGACTTTTATTTAGAATTTAGAATTGTAGTCAAACGCACCAAGATTTTAAATTAAATATGTAATAAAATATATTATACCAAACCCATTCTTAATTAACTCGTTTAGTTTAATTAGGTATTTACTTTTTTTTATTTTTTTAGATATTGTATTTTATATTTTATTTACTTAAGAGTCCGCTGGAGTTCATAATTGTATTTTTTTAGATATTGTATTTTATATTTTACAGAGCCCGCTGGAGTTCAAAAATCCAAACATAGTAAATATACAAACGTAGTCTTTGATTCATTTATTAACCAAATAACCGATTTTGAAATAATTTTATATCGATAATCGGATGACGTATATTTGTGTCGGTATCGCATTACATTTTTTTTTAAAAAAAACAGGAATTCATTATTAATGTTTTCCGTTTTTTACTTTGAAAACAAGTTTATTGGTTAATAATGGATTCCTGTTTCCTGATATCAACACAGATATACGTAGTTCGATTATCGATATAAAATTATCGGTTTTTTGGTTATCAAATGAATCAAAGACTACGTCGTTTGTATGGGGTTTATGACCTCCAGCGGGTTCTTAAGGCATATACCATAAAATAAATGTAGGTACCAGCTCCTAATACAAAGCATTCCTAGGTAGGTATGTTAAGAGTGTTCAATAATGTACGCTGCAAATGCATATCGTATACGACGTACGTACGTACTTAGTCGTTTCTATTTTAATCCAATTTGAAACACGTCTTTCTCCATGTGACATTTGTTTTTGTATTTCTTTTTACAGAAATGGCTCTATGTATACGTTTATGTAAGTACTATGATTGGATAAATATTAGTAGGTACATAAATAAATGACCGAACTAATTTATTTAAAATATTTAAACCCGAAATGTTTAAAATATATTCTACTAGCTTTTGCACGCAGCTTCGAACGTGGGCATAAGTTTTCTCCATATCGTTCAGGAACTATATCAAGCTATTCTTATTATCAGTCTATGTCACTTCCAACCCCCTCAACCAATTCTATACAAAAAAAGGCTAAACACGTTAAAAAACCGACTTCCATCGCAACAACTTATTACATTTTTGCATTATTATTTTTGTTTTTTTTTTCTATTAAAGTACCACACCGATTTTGATAAAATTTATATGGGACCACACGGGAAGCACTAGCTTTCAAATAAACAAAGAATCATCAAAATTTGGTTTACCCAGTCAAAAGTTTTGAGGTAACACACATAAAAAAAACATACTTACAGTCGAATTGAGAACCTCCTCCTTCTTGAAAGTCAGTTAAAAAACACTTCAATCTGTTGATCCGTTGCGACGCCGACGTGTGCAAGCGTGGAAATAAGTTTTCCCCAGATCCCTCGGGAACTATGTTAGGGTATGCTAATTAGTAAATTATGTCATTTC
Organism: Coleophora flavipennella; assembly: GCA_947284805.1. Classification (NCBI taxonomy): domain Eukaryota; kingdom Metazoa; phylum Arthropoda; class Insecta; order Lepidoptera; family Coleophoridae; genus Coleophora; species Coleophora flavipennella. The sequence goes on along the minus strand of OX369254.1, from coordinate 6,746,926 downwards.
CCACCTCCTCAACTATCTCTGTGAAAAAAATCACAACAATACCATTGTTCCGTTGCGATGTTAAAGAAAATAACCAAAAAAAGAGTATTTTTTACAGTTCCCTCGGGAACTGCATCGGACTATGCTATTTTCACGGGATAAAAAGTAGCAAGCAGTAGTAGGAAGGATAGACTTCCCAGTTACACAGGCTACCTGCATGCCAAATTTCATAAAGATTAGTCGATATGTTGAAGTGTGAAAAGGTAACAAAGAAACAAACACATTTAAATATTAGTAGAAAGTAAGATATTAAGTCTGATCTAATGGCATATTACACTTTAAAAAAGTTACAGGCTTAGCCAAAGAAATAAATATATATATACATATACCTGTACTATCAAATAACACCACCTTCCTTCATGGGCAGTCGGTTAAAAACACCGTCTATCCACTAATATATATACTGTGGTCTATCCAGTGCACACACAGTGAATTGTGTAAGCAAGAATATTTATCTACCTACGTTTGGGTTTATTGTTTTAATAATTGAACGTATGTAAAAATATCCAATTTTCAACAGTCAGGACCAAAAAGGTCATTTTAACTGATAACAAACACGCACGTATGACTAACGATACCGCTCTAAACGTTGACGTTACCGATATAATTCCACATATTATCAGAAAACAGCATAATCGACTTATCCTACTAATATTATAAACGCGAAAGTTTGTAAGAATTTATGTTTGTTACTCTTTCACGCAAAAACTACTAAACGGATCTAGCTGAAATTTGGTAGGTTGACAGATTAGGCCTTGGATTAATACATAGGCTACTTTTTCCCAAGCTCGCGAGCCGCTTGCGCACCCTCGAAGTCATAGAAACTTTGTCCACGCATGTCTTTTCTATGACGGTTTTGTAGGCGTAGCATAACCTATATATTAGACTTGGTATTCATTAGTGTTTTTCTTACCTATGACATGTCAGGAGCAGAATGGTGCTATTCTCGCGTTAATGTCTTTTCTATGATGGTTTTGTAGGCGAAGCATAACCTATAACTATATTAGATATGGTAAATGTAAGAATTATAAATGAAATATCGGGTCAGTGTAATTATAAATCTAAGTATCACTTTTCCCTCTATTTATGTCCAAAAAATGGGAAACAACACAGCCTAAGCTACCACAAAGTTTCTAAATTCAGTTTACCGACGTCATAAAACTATACACAAAATTAAATAAAGTACCTACAAATCCACAGTAATGTACGTCCACAGACTGGAAATAGGAGGGGTGGCAACCGCAAGGGTGCTAGGGAAGTGACGTCATCTCCGTAGCTACGTCACGTTATCGACCCAGCGACCTTGGGAGGCAAGGACAATGTACCTATACCGATACCAATAACTGTACGCTACGTAGGACTTAAATTGTTTTGCCTGTTGCTCTCTACAAATTTACTAAGTATTAGTATTCTATTTTCAACTGACTTCCAAAAAGGAGGAGCTTCTCAATTGGACTGTATGTTTTCTTTATGTGTGTTACCTCAGAACTTTTGACTGGGTGAACCGATTTTTATGATTCTTTTTTATTTGAAAGCTAGTGCTTCCCGTGTGGTTCCGTATAAATTTTATCAAAATCGGTGTAGCACTTTATTAGAAAATTAACAAAAACCAAAAATAATGATGCAAAAATGTACTAAGTTGTTGCGATGGGAGTCGGTTTTTTAACGTGTTTAGCGTTTTCAATTACGAGTACGTTGTACCGTTTTGGTGAATGAATTTGGAGACCATTTTAGAACGTGGTATGTCGCAGCCATATTGTAGAATCAGCCTTTTTACAAAACGGTGCCCTGCTTTGTAAAACCACTGAGTAAAAAACTCTGAATAAAACCGAGTCGGATACCCACAAAAGAACAAGACATGCTAACCTTACGTTACTTAACCTAACCGTTTGTCCGTCTGTTCGTCCAACTCAGTTTTATTTGGAGTTTTATACTGACAAGGAAGGGTACCCAACTGTCCGACTCCGATTTGATTTATTTTTGATATATATTATAGAGTAGTCTAAAATAACTGACACGTATTTTTTTCTAGCTACCCAAACTCAACTTGTTAGGAGAAAATGACCTTTAAAGTACTGAAAATTGACCAAACCTTCTAATTTCTGAAGAGATTTGTTCAAAAAAAAAGATAATTAATTACTGGTTTCGTTACATGTTGGAGAACATGAATAAACAATAGGGACGTGGTTTTTCATTTCACCACAAACTCATTTTTTATATACAAACTCATTTTTTATATATATTTTTATATACAAACTCAATTTTTATATATTTTTTTATTTAAAAAAAAATAATTTATGGTGAAATGACAAAACACGTCCCCATTCTTTATTCATGTTCTCCAACATATAACGAAACCACTAATTAATTTTCAATTTTTTTGAACAAATCTCTTCTCAGAAATTAGAAGGTTTGGTCAATTTTCAGTACTTAGAAGGCCATTTTCTCGTAACAGGTTGAGTTTGGGAAGCTAGAAAAAAATACGTGTCCGTTATTTTAGACTACTCTTTAACATATATCAAAATAAATCAAATCGGAGTCGGACAGTTGGGTACCCTTCCTTGTGAGTAGTTTACAAAGCGGCGCGCCGATTCGCAAAACGGCAAATTCTGCAATACGGCTGCGACAGATTTTCGAATACAATCCATGAATGGCTTCAGGAAATACAGAGGAATTTTCCTAAGATTCATTCAACCATATTAAGTTATAAGAGTTTCCTGAACCGGAAACTATTTTTGAGCCCTTGATGGCGACTCAGAAAGATGGGTCATTATTAGAGTTAGAAAAAATATGCTTTCAAATATACCCACCCACAGACATGTAATTCGAATCTTCCATAATTTATTGATACTCGTACCATCCCCTACAACTTGTTAGATGATTCATAAGAGTACAATAGAAATCCAGCTATAAAAATGTTTACTTAACACTCGCAAGCAAATTATTTATTTTCAGTTCGTCAGCCCGTCAGAATATATCTAAACATTGACACTGGCTGCCTCAAGTAACCTTTCTTGGAATAAGAACGGACGGACAGATAAAATAGAAAAAACCGGCTATGCGCGAGTCGCGCTCGCTTGCGGAAGGTTCTATAAAGTTTATTTTAATAATCGAATAGTTAGTTTCATAAGAGATATGCTTGCTATATATATAAGAGGAGGTAGATAGGTTACATGCGTCCTAAAACTGAAGCAAATATTATTATTTTTTATTCACAATTGGTAAACCCTTGACAACATCTCACCTGGTGGTAAGTGACGATGTAGCCGAAGATGGAAGCGGGCTTACCAAGATTCCCCAATGCAATGGGGAACTGGCTATCTTATCTTCATGCCGGAACACACAAATGATTTCACCATTGATATTTGGCGGCAAAGCATAGATAAGATGGTGGTAGCTAGCCAGGCGGGCTTAGAAAATGCCCTACCACCAACCAAACCCCGCCGGGAATCGAACCCGCGACCTCCTGTGTAAAGCTAGTGAACTTTGCCTCTGAGCTACGGAGGCGGTTGGCATTCTTAGTAGCATTTGGTGCAACGGAAGCAAACAAAGTTTTAAAGTTGTTTGTTAGTACATAACCCATCTATGGTAACAAATCTCTGAGTGTCATAAAATGTTTGATAATTTATTTTTCATTTCAAAACATTCGGTATTTTATTACTACTTGTATTAGCAAAGTACTTTGTACTTGACTTTGACATACGAACAGACGGACGTAATAACATGTCTAAATTATTTTTTGTCATAAGGAACCCTAGAAGTGAGAATAAAAACAGGCCAAGTGCGAGTCGAACTATTACGAAAAAAAAACACGTTCCTTGTTAGCTCTTTAATTTTATTTTATTTTTATTATTTGAGAAAATCTGCACACGCCTGCGCAGAAACTCGAAGGTTGTGTGTGAAGTCGACCAACGCGCACTGGGCCCACGTGGTCGACTAAGGCCCGATCGCCCTTACTCAGGGTAGCCTCGAGCCCCTCAGTGGAGACGTATATGAACTGATATGATGATTTGTTGTTGTAGCGGCAATAGATATACACACTGTGTGAAATTTCAATGGGCTACCTATTACGGTCCATGAAATACAGCCCACTGACAGATAGACGGACTGGCGGACTGACAGCGTTGGCTTAGTAATAGGGTCCCGTTGAAACCTTTGGGTACGGAACCCTAAAACACCACAGACGTGACAGGATGTAAGTATTTCTTAGGTAGTAAAGTTCAAATAACCGAGAACCTTCTGAGATTCGATGCCATTGTCATCTACCAAACTACCAGTAACTTTTTTTTTTATTCGGAAGCGATAGAAGGCAAACCTATTTATCGATACGATGTAAAAAGGATTCTTATGTAAATTATTTTTTGTTTGGTCGATTCAAAGATGCCGCAGGCAGATTTTTTTCCCTTTGTGTGTGGTAGGCTATAAAACCTATAACTATAATACCTAGTAGTTTAGTGGCGAAGACATAAATTCTAAGCCTGGGACATTTACGAGGTTTGGTTTGCAATATTTACAATAACACTTATTGCAAGTTTTTAAATAAAATCTTTAATTTTGACAGATTTTGATAGATATAAACACGGCACATAGCTCGTAGAAAAGATAGCCGTTGGGGCAGTAAAGTTTTCGAGTGGCGACCGCGCACCCGAATACGTAGCGTGGTAAGGCTTCCCAGACGGTGAACCGACGACCTGATGAAGGTCGCGGAAAGACGCTGGATGCGGGTATCGCAGGACCGGTCGTCGTAGACATCCTTGGGGGAGGCCTGTGTCCAGCAGTCTTTCGGCTGGTATGATGATGAATGAGACAATATTTATTTTCGGTACAACCGACCAAAATTGATTCAATTTAAACTTATATGTGGGTAAAATTAATTTCTGCTACCTATGGGAACCAACCAAAAAATTTTTCATTTTAAACTTATATGTAGGTAAAACTAATTTCTTATCACTTAATCACTTAAATCAGCTCATCAAAAAAGTCAAGGCGGGAATTCTAATATTATTATAATTTATAATACATATATATCGGACTAAATATAAAACTTTGCTCAGTTGGTGCTAACTGCTATGGACCAGTCACGCCACCACAAATAAAAAATCCATTGAACATTGTTTTTTTCATTTATGGTACAAAAATTTCCTAATTTCGTGGGTGTATCTTAAACGCAAAAAGTTTGCAAGACACTGACCTATGGGAACGGACCAAAAATAATTAAATTTAAACATAGATGTAGGTAACCTTAGAATAAGAATTCTAAAGAGTACAACGACTAAGATTTAAAATTAACAGTTACCCGATCGTAAAAGATAAAAACATAATACATACATATTACTAAACTGTAGTAAGATTCCACGATCAGATTGTACTAGTTTCTTAAACAGATTAAATCGTAAAACTTTTTCAAAGGTGCCTATTGTGAACAGATCCTTGGAAGCTTCCTTTACGGCACCTAACAATAGACCAAAATTTATGGTGCCCGTCCAGGCTTTCGATAATATCCCTACGTCAATCGTAAAAGAAACCAAGGAACAACCTTAATAAAATAAATAATATTTCATTGTTACGCGTTGTAACTGAAGAATAAACGTTCCATACCTATTTGATAGAAAGGAGAAAGTTTATTCGATACCGAAAAGAAGCGTCGGTGGCTCAACGAGTAACGACTCGGTCCTCCTAACCAGAGGTCCCGGGTTCAAATCCAATGTACCAATGAGTTTTTCGAAACTTACGTACATATACTTACCGATTGCTTTAACGGTGAAGGAAAACAACGTGAGAAAACCTGCGCATCTGATTACAGATGTGTAATAAGTCGCGTTGCATACGTCCGTAGGTTTTAATATAAATGCCCTACACGTGACCCCGGGTGATGCTAAGTGCAAAACCAGGCAACCGCCGTCTATCCCTTGGATAGCACGGTTAATAATTGTGCCACACGATAAGAAAGACCGAAAAGAAAAGCACGCTTGTACTTGGATGGAAAAGGTTACGCAAACCTTTCCTCTACGCATATTTCTACTACAGAAAAATAATATAAAAATTGTATAAAATTATATACAATGTATAGAGAGTTGGGTACTCACTGTCACCCTACCATTCTTTTTCAATAAAAAAGATTGAATTGATATTCTTTCCGGGTCTGGCCCATTTCCCATAGGCCTCCCCAGAGAAAACCGCACCATGGAACACAATGCGACAGAACAATAACCACTTGCATTTAAATCACTTATACTTTGGCTTAGGCTAGTTTCAGAGTCATACATAATTACTTAGGTTATAAATTAAAACATATTTTAGGGAGCTTCTACTCATGAAACCGAAAAACTTTGCTGAAGTCGAAAAAAAATAATTTAGTCCAGTTTTTTTTTCACACCTACCTACCAACGTATTTATTATACTTTATCAGTACAGGCAAACGCGTCTTTTGCACCACAAGAAATATGTCTATAAGCAAAAAGTTAAGTTTTTATTTAACTTGCAATGTATGTATTTCAGTATGTATGTATGTTTGTTTAGGTCAAATCTCGCAATCGATTTTGGAGCGACTTCCAGGTCTACGATTAAGCTGAAATTTGGTATGAAGCTGTATTCCCGGTGATAATAGATCCGTTTGGTATTTTGAAGTTGATCTTATGTTACACTTTGGTGGTGGAATCAAGGTGCCAGGATCGTCTTTCATTTTTAAATGAATCCTACAAAGTACTGTGCTCGCCTTTTTAAATTTAGAAACGTGCCGTGAGCATTTGGCTTCGAGCATAAAAATTATTTTCAAATAAAAGCTTGTACCTTAAAGATTCTAGGTGTTTTTTTAACTTTATTTTTAAATTATTTTTTAAATATAAAATAAAAACATTTTTAGTAGGTATCAAATCTTAACTGCAGAAGCCAGCAAAGGTAGGTTAACCAAATCTTACATCACCTCACAAAAGAGATTAATAAGGTCTAAATATAGAGTTAAATACCCTATATTATCTAATCCGTGTTTAACCCCACGCACTGTGAAACTAGTCCTACTTAGGTAAGGTGGAAACTACTTCACTGTAGCCATGTAATGTAACAAACAAGACATTATTGTTTATCGATCGATCGGTGCAGTTGCAGTGCATTTCAATGTCACGCGATTCATTGAACCATGAAATTGGAAATACATCCATGAGAAATAGCTGTAAAAAAATATTGAGAATATTATATTTAACTGTGATATATCGTCTCTGGTGATCGTGAGATGCAGGCACTCAATTGTGCTAGTTGTTGTCTGTTTTCATAGATGACGGCTCCAAAAAATACTCATAACACCGATCGATAGTACGATTATTTTTTTTTAGTTTTTTTATTCACAATTGGTAAGCCCTTGGCATCATCTCACCTGATTGATGGTAAGTGACGATGATGCCGAAGATGGAAGCGGGCTTACCAAGATTCCCCAACGCAAAGGAGAACTGGCTATCTTATCTTCAAGCCGGAACACATCAATATTGTTAACACTGATAATTGGCGGCAAGATTTAGATAAGATGGAAGTAGCTAGCCAGGCGGGCTTAGAAAATGCCCTACCACCAACCAAACCGAGTCTTACAAGTTGACCCCGCCGGAAATCTAACCCGCGACCTCCTGGTGTGAAGATGAGGAGCTATAATATTTTTTATTTTTATTTACTATTGGTAAGCACTTACCATCAGGTGAGGTGCAGCCAAACGCACTCAAATTATAATAAAAAAAAAACTTTTTTTTATTTTTATTTTTTTATAAGAAATTTAAGATATTCCTTGATTTTCTATAAAAGTTTATCAGCATCATTATTTCAGCGTAAAAACGTCCCCTGCTTAACGAGGCCTATCATGTAAGTATTTCCGCAATGACCGGTACATCCAACGACGGTTTCCCGATTGGAAGGCCTGCCTACGCTATGTCTTACGGTGTGATATTTAACTTTTAAGTTACTTAGAACTCATCAGAACCCCTATAGTGACAGTCAAATCAGCTAGGTATTTTTAAATTAAACAAATACATATGAGTAACGTTTTCAGTTTTGTAGGATCTGCGACTGGTGAGCTAGCAGATGACTATTAGATTAGTAAAGAATTGGCTCGCACTGGTTAACTCCTTATTGTCGCAAGAAAATCGCTTTTCCATGTTAATGTAAGTAAGCTAGCCGCCTATTGCTATCTTTTTACTCCATGCTATTTCTATAGTATTTTTTGCCTTTAGTGCGCATTAAATTTACTCCATGCTATTACCATAGTATTTTTGCCTTTAGTGCGCAATAAATTTACTGCATGCTATTACTAGGTTATAGTATTTTTGCCTTTAGTGCGCAATAAATTTACTCCATGCTATTACTATAGTATTTTTTCTTTTAGTGCGCAATAAATTTACTACATGATATTACTATGGTATTTTTGCCATTAGTGCGCAATAAATTACAGTCTAAAGAATCCATACAGTCGTCCAACGGAGACGTTATAGACTGGGCATTCGTGCGGAGGCCGAATCGGCCGTTCGGGACAATCATACAATTCAATTCATCCAGGCGGTGGCGGAGAAGGACGAACCCAGTGGTGACATCCGCTTTGACGCAAATATCAAAGGTATTCGACCACTGTATGTATTCAGACCACATTCAGACACTGTGCTGTTATTACTATAGTATTTTTGCCTTTAGTGCGCAATAAAAGTTTATCTTATCTTGAGGCACAAATATCTAACTCCGCCATCGTCACTGTAGGCCGCATCAATTTATCGCCTTTTCATTATAGATTGCTAATCTTCGTAAACGTCATATAGAGGAAGGATGGCAGTCTCTAATATTTATTGTTTTAAAACTAGATGGCGCCACGTAGTTGCAGGTCGATTAAAACTAAATGGTGCTATGAACAAGTCAGTTTTTTATAGATTTTACAATAGACACTGTTTATCAAGACCGCGAGTTAAAATGTGACTAAAATGACATCCAAATATGTTACTATCCAATCCATTAGTACTACATACGAGTATCTGTTATTTTGTGTTCAATGGTTTTGTGCAATAAATTATATTTGATTTGAATCCCAGATTTACTGTCAATTTAATATAACGTTCCAAAAGACGTCACTAGATAAAAGCTCGATAAACGTTCAAACAATTTGTCAAATGTTTGTCAACACGTGTTTTGCAAACGTGTTTATCAAATTATTTGATAGTGTGCGGCCATATTTTTGCTTGACAAACGCATTTGCCAAACACGTGTTGACAAACATTTGGCAAATTGTTTGAACGTTTATCGAGCCTGTAATAGGGATTGATAGTCGTCATAAAAATAGTCTCTAAAAAGAAAAACCCCAAAAGCGAGAGAGCAGATTTCATTTCGTGGGAATCCTAAGATGGTTATGAAGAATCGGGAAAGTAGCATAATTGTTTTATTTTAATTTAATAATTAGTCGTGGGAAAGGAGTCCATAAAGAACTAAAATACAATTGTACGAAACGCACTAACAATATACTCTTCCTTATTTTTTTGCGTAATCAGAAATAGGTTTTCTGATTACGCGAAAAAATTAAGAAGAGTATAATATCCTTAGTGCGTTTCGTACAACCGTATTTGTACGAAATTTACGGTATTTTAGTTCTTTATTGAATATTAATCAATCAAAGTTAACACGTTCTAGAAACTGATATCTGTGTCGATAGTTTGTGAGGTTTTCGTCAATTTTTTTTTATTCCTTTAAGATTTCAGTGAATATTTCAACGGAAGGAGGTACCTATTTGACTGCATCAAAAATAAATTATACAATCTATTACTTACCATCAGGTGAAATGATGCCAAGGGCTTACCAATTGTGGATTTAAAAAAGACTAGTTCAGTTTACATGGTGCGTAGTAAGCACTGCGTACTGTTTCGGTACCTCAGTACCTTCATGTCTAATGGAAAAAAACGGTTTAAAATAATTCGATTTTCCATACAAAGTGAACTAACTATTCGAACAGTGCATTTTTTATGGAATTTTGTTTTTTTGTGACGCTTCTAATACTGATTAGACTACCTACGTTTCATTATTAACTACTATACTGAATCAGACCCTACACTGAAGCCTAAACTGAATCAGAGCCTATACTAAATCAGAGTCAACAAATCTAACAGAATTTCACCGTTTCGTCTGTAGGTATAATCTAGCAGATAGGTATATTATTTTATATTATTTTCTATTATCGTTAATTTATTACCTGTGTGTAAAGAAGAAGACCGATGTCCTGTCTTATGAAGAGGTTAATATGTTAGCGGCAGACGGTGATAGTCCTAGCGGTACGCCAAAAATAGCTGCAAATGGTGTTGAAAGCATGAAAATATGAATCACTGTGAATGGGTCCGACTAAAATAAAAGAAAAAGAGGAGTTATGACGTAATATTTTTTTTGTATGGAAAAAAAGTGTTCTGAAACCTATTATGTCATTCCTTAAATTGCATTTTTGTATGGAGGTCCAAATTTTTATTTGACAATTGACTATTGGTTCTATGCGGAAAAGTTGTTCATTGTGATGAGTAGAAGCCCTTAGTTAACGGCTTTATTACAAAAACATGGACCCTCCACTCCATACAAAAATGCAATTTAAGGAATGACAAAATGAAAAATTAAAAAAAAATACGAAATGTAAATATTTTCAAAATTGCTTTCTTGGTGTTGGAGATAAGGATATTACGTAACATTTGAGGTATATTTAACAAAAAATGATTCAATCGTAGCGTATCTGGAGGAGCTCAAACTGAAATGATTTTTTATTTTAATTTCAAACAAGTGACTGAAATGTCATGATATATATAATAATATATATTGTGATATATTTTTAGAATCGGCTCAAAAAGCTCTTTCATTGGGTATCACACACGATAGGTTTAAGAACAAAAATGTCTGTCCCATACAAAAAAAGGAATAACTCATCTTCATTTTTTTGGTGCTACGGGTCAAAGTAAGATCAATCGCACCGATTTTCATGCTTTTAACACCGTTTGCAGCTATCTACTGAATTTTGGGGTGTACAGCTAGCACTATGAGGGGGCCCTATAAGATTTTCAACCTTACGAATATTTCTCTAATCTATCGTTATTTTACTGTTGTTTTTCATTACTGAGCATTTGTTTTGTTTACGATAGCTATCAACGCCACTAATGTGTAACAATTAAAAGTAGAACTACCAGTTAGTTAATAACCAAAGAGTGCTATTAGCAAATCGCAATTACTTAAACTCGTACCTATTACACGAGCAAAACGCAGACGCGAGGCAGACGTCGTCGGCGTCGATAAGAAAACGGAAACAGTATATTGAGTAAACTGTACATGTACAGACATCAGCAAAAATGCATGAGGACTTGCTTAAATCTTTTGTACAGCACTAACGAATGCAAACGTAGTGGTTTTTTTTAAGGCGAGGCATTGATTGGAACAGTTAGTTGTCTCTGTCTTTTTCTTTACGTGTAAAGAGTAAATAAAATAACCACACTTTTGCACTTTTTCAATGGTTTTTTCGTTTAAATTAAAAAGTGCAATTAATTTTTAAAAATCCAACTGGCATATTGAAAAGTGTGTTTAGACAAATCGACTAAGAAAATTGAGAGATACTAAATCGGTCTAGTTTGCCTGTACAATGCAAATCTCCGTTTTAAAAGAGGTTTCATTGACAATTTTTTTCTGTTATTAAAGTTAACGAATCGTGTTTCTGCAACTGACAAAATAAAGTCATTGAAAGAATTAATCATTTTACAAAATATCAATAACATATCTATTTAATTGCTGAGAAAAATCGAGATCCCTGCGACCAAAGCTTCCAATGCGTCGCGTCGCCTTAAACCATTGGTTCTTAACCGGTGGTCCGCGGACCACTGGTGGTCCCTGGAGGAATTCTAAGTAGTCCGCGAAGCCATCCTAATAATACATATAGGTGCAGACATTAAAGAAGAAATTCAGAAGAATATTATGCTCCATTTGACTAATTTAAAAAGTGAATTCAATCGCTATTTTCCTGACTGCGAGGACAAGAGTATTCAGAAACTGATCCGGAATCCTTTCATTGTTAACGTTTCCGAAGTCTCTGATGAAATTCAAGAAGAGGTGATTGAATTGCAACATGACACGAACTTGAAAGATACCTTCGAATCAGGAATAAATCTTAAAGATTTTTGGAGCCAAAAAGCAATTTCTTTCACGAAGATTCGAGACATTGCTATACGTTACCTAACTTTATTTTCATCAACGTATCTGTGCGAGCAGGGGTTTTCGACGCTTCTAATTATTAAAAACAAGCATCGCAACCGGTTAGATGCCACTGCCGACATGCGTTTAGCTTTAAGTAACACGGAACCGAGAATACAGTAGTTAAGAGTATGCAGTCACAAAAATCTAATTAAATTAAAATCTTTAACTTTTCGATTTTTGGAAAATAATAAATACCGAGTACTATTTATAAAATTGTGTTTGTTTTCTTTATCACATAACCCCTAATTTAGGTATTTTAGGTAAACCAGCTGGGTGGTCCCCGGCAAGACAAACATTTGGTAAAATGGTCCCTCATGACTAAAAGGTTAAGAACCACTGCCTTAAACAGTTGGTGTTAGTACTAATATATATACTGTGGTTGGGGTAACATCGGTAGGTACCTATAAAAATAAGTATATACCTATCCAAATGGCATTTGTCAGTTTTGTGGCATGTAAATAGAAGAACCATTTGGAGATATAGTTAGACTATTTTATACTGATAAAAGTAATTAAATAACTAAATTTATTTTTTAATCGTCAACTAAAATTAGTACTGAGGCCGTTTTTTTCATAGTATTTGGGCCTTGCGACGTTATCTCATCACTATTTAACATTTGAAAAATCATAAAATATAACCAGTGATTTAAAAAGAAATAGTTAATCTATATTTTGATTTAAAATATACCTTATTGTTTATGCTAATTATATTTTACTAGTAGGGACCGCGGCTTGTACCCCCGGGCCGGCTCGTACCTGGGTTCATTCAACAGATTTCATTGGTAATACAGCGCGGAAACGTAGCCAGTGTGATGGACACTTTGATCCTGGTGCTAGCCGGGCCTAAAAGACTAAGGCTTCCTTAACAGTTTTCTTTTCTTTTACTAGTTGTTGCCCGCGGTTTCGTTCGCACTTTATTCCCTATCCCGTGGAAATTTCTAAAGAGAATTTATATATGAGAAAGAACCTCTGGGCAAAAATTCAGCTTTCTATGTTCAAGGTTTGGGCTGCACGTTGATGAGTCAGTCAGTGAGTGAGGCAGAAGCCAGATTTTTTTTTCTGAAGTGAAACGTCTTTGAAATCACATACTTATGGGGTATTAAGTCGAAAACCTCGACTGTCACGGAACGGAAGTGACGAAAGAGTGTAACAGAAGTGGCGAAAGAATCTGTTTCCTCCAGACCGCCGAGTAACAAACCGCGGCTTCATAACAAACAAGTTAGTCACTATTTTTTTCAGAAAGGCCAAGGCTCCATAGCCATACATCCGAAACCGCGAGGCCAGAGGCCGAGTTCCGCTTAGAACGTAGCCCGGAGTGCTCCCTGCGAGGCAAAAAACGTGTCAGGGGTGTCAAAACACCAACGGCTGGGTGCCCCGACTGCACCAGATTTTCTTATATTGGCTTCGAGCTAGGCTCTCGTTGGCTAATTCTTTACCTTTGTCTTCCTCTCTTTCCTTCAATCTCCATCATCATCATATCAGCTCATATACGTCCCCACCCAGGGGCTCGAACCTTCCCTGAATTAGGGCGATCGGGCCTTAGTCGACCACGCGGGCCCAATGCGGGTAGGTCGATTTCACAAACAACCTTCGAGTTTCTTCGCAGGTGTGTGCAGGTTCTCACGATGTTTTCCTTCACCGTTAAAGCAATCGGTGAGTATATGTACGTAAGTTTCGAAGAACTCATTGGTTCATTGGCCGTCCGGATTTGAACCCGGCACCTCTGATTAGGAGGACCGAGTCGTTACCGGTTGAGCCACCGACGCTTCTGAGCCACCGACGCTTCTATTATATTAATTACAAAATAATCGCGTCGAAGCTAGTGTCTTGTGACGTTTCCTCCTATTCTTAGTAGTATTCATACTTTTTTTGCTTCTTCAGTCAATCCTAATTCCTATCTGAAGTTAACAATTATTAAACATAGCGAAAGTGCTGATTTTTATCGACAAAGGCGGAAACTTGGTAATACATCACGCGCAGCGCCCAAATCTGCATACATTTTTGTAGGTGACCGTACAACACTAAAGTACTGTAACGCCGTAACTAACTGACGAAATAAAGACGTCAGACCTTGTAGTAAGGTTAACGCTATTCTGATTCTTTTTGAATGAAGACATGGTTAATTAACTCCGTAGTTTTGGAGATACAACGGATATACGAAGCGAAGATAGCTTAAGGGTAGGGTTGCCAGACGTCAGGATTTGTCCTAACATGTCAGGATTTTTAGGCACCAGTCAGTATTCCGGCCGGACTTTGACAATGTCAGATTTTTTTTAATATTTACTCATTTATAGGTCTTTTATCAAGCAGCCCTTGGACTAAAATAAATGGTGATTTTTTCATTGTGTGGAGAGTTAGAGTAGGCTCAATGGCAGATTGTGAGTCGGAGAGTGACCGGTTGGCACTCAAAAGGAATATTATAAGTAGTGTTTTATTACTATGACTACTGTGCGTCGTCAAACCGCGCACGTTTCAATAAAATGTCAGGATTTTTCAATTTAACATCTGGTAACCCTACTTAAGGGTCGTCTGTGTTTTTTTATAAGATTTTTCAGTTTTTGTTCTAATGTTTAAAAACGGAAATATATTACGAGTATATTACAAGTGTGAAATTTGGCGTGATTATAGTACTTATCCTGAGGTAAACAATAAATATTAAAAACCGTTCAAGTGCGAGTCGAACTAGCGTTAAAGAAAAGGTTTTTTTAAATCCACAATTTATAAGCCCTTGGCACCGTCTCACCTGATGGTAAGTGACGATAATGCGAAGATGGAAGCGGGCTTACCAAGATTCCCCAACTGAATTTTTAAAAAAGTCTTTTTATGTATCTCGTTTGCACTCGTGGTTGATGTCCTTTGTTTGTAATGAATATGTATCAGTGTTTACTTGTGTAAAAGAAAATCTATAAAAGCCGGCTAAGTGCGATTACGTTGTGACTGTATGCGACGGACGGAAACGATCTTAAAAAAGATCTCTCGTTCGTAGGAACCACGAAACCCTAAAAATTTGTCAATCATCATCATATCAGCTCATATACGTCCCCACCGAGGGGCTCGAGCCTACCCTGAATTAGGGCGATCAGGCCTAAAAATTTGACATTACCGGGGAGATCCAGTCTTCTCAGGTTCCTTTCTTATTTTCAATTCCTTATAAGCAACAAAAAAACAAACGTGTGTTTCAAATTTCATCCCGATAGTTTCAGTGGAAAAGGGTAAAATATTTATTGCTTTAAGTGAAGTTGAATGAGTTCTTTTTGAAAAAAAACCTTTTTTAAAGCTGTTTATATTTATAATCGTACATTGTCACAGGAAACAAACGGGTGTATCAAAGTATATTTCAGCCCGATAGCTTCAATGGAAGTTGGTAAAATATTGATTGCAAAATTCCAGGATATACATACAAGCAAAGTAAAAAAAGCTTTTAATTTTAATAATAATAAAAAAAATTGAAAAACTCTATGAAAACAGTACGAGACTATCTATTTTACATATAACAACAATGAATCCGTAATTAGTAACTTACGTGACCAAAAAATACTAAGTTTTGTAGATAAATGTGTGTTATCACAAGGTCGTCACATTAATTTACGAAGAGTTTCCTAATCAGCATTCACAAAAATCAATTAGCTAAACTGTTTATTACCGGTGGAATAATTAATGCTTAGTACCTGATAAAACCTATACAAAACTCATAATAACATACAAAATAACAAAGAATAGAGATTTTTAGACTGTGAACTAACTTTTTTTTTAAACCGGCCAAGTGAGAGTCTGACTCGTGCTCCGAGGGTTACCACTACACCTATTCACATTACAAGCAAGACAAAAACGCGAGCGATATATATTTTTTTCATTTAGTTCGTACTCTTAGCGCGAGTACGACTCACACTTAGCCGGTTTTTATTTTTTGTAATTTTTATTTCAGAATTAGTACCTACTACAATCACACCAAGGTTTACGCTTGTATTTATTACCGTTTTACGATAGAGCTAAATCCTAAATACCTATTTACGAAAAAAAAACAGGTTTTTGTATGGGACCTTCCTAATTTTTCACTTTTTCAAATTTTTATTATTTGTTATAGCGGTGAAATACACACTGAAAATTTCAACTGTCAACCTATTACGGGTCATGAAATACATATAGTCGGGTAAAAATACAGATTACAGAATGTCACAAAGTCCAATACTTATCAATATAGCTTGATTAGAAATATAGGAATTAATTTTATACGCCATTTTATATTACTCGTATTTTTGATTAATTTCATTTCATGATAAAAATAACTCTGGTTATGCAAGCGAGCGGTCGTTGCTCAGTGCTTCTTGCGTGGTTGGATCGGTCTCGCAGGTTAACTGACAAGAATCACAGGGATGGGTTTGACTGTTAGTGGGCATTCATCTCGACCTTTTCTCGACCTGTGCTTATTGAGCCGTTGTGCCGGTTGCTATCAGTGGATGGCAGTCGTTAAGCCGTGCCAGAGGCGTTAAATGCGGCTTGAATTCTTCTGATAGGGGGAATTCACCTCTACTAGTCCTACAACCACCACCAATACGGACTTGACCCCCAAGCACACCCTGGACACTTCATACAACGGGCCTGAAATGCCATTTCAAAAAACGAATGAAGGAACAAACAAATTGGCGGCGAAATCCTACACGTTCGACAAACAAACTGTAACCAATCTGAATCAACCTGGGAGACGTGGGGGTAAGGTCGGAAGCTAGAGAGCGGCAGGGAGTGTCCATACTGTATTATTAGTTTTTTTTTATTCACAATTTGTAAGCCCTTGGCATCATCTCACCTGATGGTAAGTGACAATGATGCCGAAGATGGAAGCGGGCTTACCAAGACTCCCCAACACAATAGAGAACTGGCTATCTTATCTTCTAACCGGAACACATCAATGTTGTTAACACTGATGTTTGGCGGCAACATATACTTTGCCCTGAGTGTGGAGTAGGGCATAACGTTCCCGCGTTTGGGAGAGACCAGTGGCCCAGCAGTGAGTACGTTATAGATAGTTAACGAATGCAATATTAGCCAAGCTGTTAACGTAACAGTTTTTTGATTGTTCATAAACAAATGGTTATCTTATCATACGTTTAACTCGAGTGTACGAGTATATGAGAACGAACTAGATAATACGGATTCAAGTCGAAAATCAGTCACTGAATCACAGTATGACTGCGTGCAACTATAATGCGATATATTAGTTAATGTAAATCATCTTGTGTCTTAATGTTTTGTTTTTACCTTTAATATAACATAGATTAAGTAATGGCGGAGCAAGATCGGCTAACACAGGTACTTCCGTACCTAAAAGGTCGTCTCAGCCATGCAATATGTAATACCTTTGATGAAAATAATCTTTTTTTTTTATTAGTGAAATCATCATCAACATACCAGCCGAAAGACGTCCACTGCTGGACAAAGGCCTCACCCAAAGACTTCCACAACGATCGATCCGACGATACCCGCATTCAGCGGCATCCCGCCTTCACCAGGTCATTACATTAGCACACCGAGAGGGAGGCCCACCTACGCTACGTCTTGCAGTGCGCGGTCGCCACTCGAGAACTTTACAACCCCAACGGCCTTCTATATATGAGCTATGTGCGCTTGTTAGTGATATTGGATCTATACCTACCTGAAATTCGCATTCGACATTCGTAACTCACTCCAAAACGGCTTTACGGATTTGAATGAAATTGACTTGATTAACTTACACTTTAAGTACCTTGTCTAACAACTTGTTATTCTGGAAAATTTAAGTGGAGTGTGAATTTTCACAAAATGTTTAATATACATTTTACGATATTAGGTACCAATCAGCTATCGCTTTTGGTGATTTGTTCCCATTAAGGACCGCGAGATAACGGACTACATACATTAAATTTCCCATGAGTAAAAAGATTAAATTTTTGTTCCTTCTTACGGACGGAAAACCAATATTTTAAACTATCGACTATTGTTGCCATTCTATAGCTATTTTCGTTAGCAAACAAACCGGTTTAACATATCCAGTCATTGCATTAAACGTTGATTAAACTATCGTTAATCATCAAGTTCATTAACTCGGACAATAGTGTGAATTTTGATGGTTTAGTACTGGATTTGTGACACGTTGGAAGGGCATATACATGCTAAGTTTCTAGAAGTTTCTCAGAGGTAGGTTAGATACAGCATTATAGGGGTTTTAGTAAATTTATTGGGACCTTATGTGCTAACCCCATCACTTAATACAGTCTATCATACGGACATAACTAAGTAAACTTACCTTTTTAAGTACCTATCATACCTTAGCTTAACTCATAATGTCGATTTACTAGGTACCTATTTCAATGTTGTAAGATATTGAATTATTTGTAGAATCTGATGACCGAGGGTTGCTCACAGTCTCTAGGCATGTAAACTAAAAAAAATGTTTTATTGTGTGAAACCGGGTTTTTTATAGATGGCACGCATTCTAGATAGATTTGGGATGTAAAACATTACCTAAATAATAATATAGATTCATCCAAATCAATAGAGCCGTTTCCGAGAAACCAATGTTTTTTAAACAAGAATGGCTCACCTAAAGTAATAAATAACATTACTTACACTTATAAATCTTCCTCCAAAATAAAAATGTCAAGACTTACCTCCTGGATGAAGCAGCGTGTTGGGATGAACACTTCCATCTCTGTGCAGCAGCAAATGTCTGGGTTCCGTGGGCAAATAGCAAGTGAAGCCTTCGGACAGGCACTTCTGGTAGCACCTTGCAGCCTGGTAAAATAGCGCCCAGGCGTGCTCCTCGCTGATGGTGGAATTAAACGCCTGCAGGATCTGCTGAAGATTCAGGCACTCGGTCTTGTCCAGGGTGATCTCCGCCCCGCTGGCGGACCCGTCCTTTCGCATCATACCTACCGCCTTCTAACCGTGTGGCAAACCCATTATTAAAGTCGAACGTTCACAACACAAAAAACATCACACGATCGATTACTATATCCTTTACCACTGCACTGGATTTCTGTCCACAAAACTAACCATACAAACGTATAAAAAAATAAAATTATAGATCACGAAAAATTTTTATAAAAACATCCCATTCAATGTTTGCTGTCTTGTCTTGTCTCCCCGAAACAGAAAACGTCACTGTCACAGAGTATTCATTGAGGGTGTTCGTTCGCAAAATTATATGAGTGAGTTTCGTGTGGATCGCGGCGCGCGTGCGCGGCCAGTAGAGAGTGCCAGCACAGAGACTGCGTGCAACCGTGTTCGAGGCTTAGCCCGGACTGGCTGACTGTCTGAGTGGAAGGTATGGCTGGCTTGTGGTTGGAGACGGCGGCGCTGTTCGTAGCTTCGGAGTCGCCGCCACGCCGGGCGGGCGTAACAACTATTGAAGCCTCAGCCTTCTACTTACTATGCCTCAGCTGAGGTGGCTGAGCGCTACGAACTCTGGAATCTGGACACACAACAGTGTGTCAGCCAAGTTCGTAAAGGAAAAGGTAATGTGTTTACATTACACTACCACGATCATGCATTGCACGAACCATTTCGGGCCACTTTCGACATAACCGTAACTTAAAATCTGTTTGCTTGAACCCTTGCGATTTTGTGTTTAGTATCACCTAAAATCTTTATTTACATATTATATTATTTTTTCCTAATATCACTATTTTTATGATTGACTGAAGACTTACGGACTCAGTCGTCAAAATTACAGACCACTTCCAGTTGACTTAGAAACTTGAGATTTGTCATCTAGGTAGATTATTGGGTGTATAGGAGATTTGCAGTCAAACGCACTCAAATTATTAATGTAAAAAAATACCTTTGAGTATACACTCTGTAGGTAGCGTATACAAAGGAAATAATTCAAATACCAAGTCAAGTGCGAGTCGGACCCGCACATCGAGGGTTCCGTAGCACCACCAAACACAAGTAATCTATATAATATATGTATAAATGAAACCCCTATTTCTTCTGGTCATCGCATCACGGGTGAACGGCTGGACCGATTTTTTTTATTTTTTTTATTCACAATTGGTAAACACTTGACAACATCTAACCTGGTGGTAAGTGACGATGTTGCCGAAGATGGAAGCGGACTTACCAAGATTTCCAAACGCAATTCTTTTTTTGTTGAGTTCGTTATTGTTAGGAGAAGGTTCTTATGTAGGATAGGGTAGTGTATTGTAGGGTAGTGTAGTGTTGTGTAGGGTAGGGTAGTGTAGTGTAGGGTAGGGTAGTGTAGTGTAAGGTGGTACGAAGTTGACCGGGTCAGCTAGTGTTATAAAAAATATAAATGTCTATTTCTTATACATAGGATTTATTTGATGACAAAACTTGTCTGAAATCTGACCATTTTTTTAAATAAATAATTTCCATTCAAAATAGATGATCCCTAACCTAGTCAAATCATATGCTAATTTTATGTCTATCAAACACCCACTAGCTTCTTAGCTTCTAGCTTCTTGGTACCCAAAATACGTGAACTGGTTGAGATAGATCAGTTGAGATAGATCAGTTGGTTGATGGTGACTGTACTTACAATCCGTGGATGACAGAACTTTGGGATTTTCCCTACTCTCAAAACAATATGTTTTTCTGTCAGATAACGACTGTAACAAACACATTATATTAGTCATGTGAATTCCCGAACTAAAAATATGTAAACATAAAACTTTTTAGACCAGTTTTTAGAAAACCACACTTCAATAACAAGAGATAAATAGCTTACGTGGACATTTGATAGTTGTTTGAAAAACGGTTTTAAAAATATGCAATTTAAAAGTAAAAAGGACCCTAGGTCAGTCGGGCCAATGGAGAAAGAAAAGATAAGCGAGAGAGAGGACCTACTTGGAATCTGAAGATTGTCTGAAAATTTCATCGAAATCGGTCCAGCCGTTTTGGAGTCTATAAGGAACATTTTTTTTTCCTTCACATAGCACAACAGAGATAGACTGGATTCAAGTGCTAATAACTACAGCCTCCCTGATATAATAAAAGGATTTGAATGTAAATCACATGTTAAACGCTCATAAGAATTAGAAATGATTTGAACGATTAAAAATTATTCAAAATGATTACAAATCAAATCATTTTTAATCCTTTTTAATGATTTTGTTTAATCAGGGCTGTGATTAAAATAACTAAAAAAGAGATTATAAGGTTTTCTTATTTGTTTACTTAGCTTAAGTAATAAAAATATGTATCGTTTATTTAAGTAAATAAACTTTAAACAAAAAAAAATGTTATGAGAAAGTGGTAGCCCTAGTTTTGATAAGCATTGCTATTTAAACGGAGACGGAGGGTCGAAATGATTCATATTGTTGCAACCATTCCGGTCAAATGGAGTCCCAAAAAAAAACATGTATCAATTGTGGCAGAGTGTACGATTTCAGCCCATTTTGGAGGTGGTGCAGAGACTGCGGAATAAATAAATTTATCGAGGAGAAGAAAAAAAAAAAAATAAGTGTTAATCTTCCGTTCACACATCATGAATTTCGTGTCTAACATTTTTTTTGGTGTTTGTCTAAACGTACTATCCTCATAGATAGCAGTGAGAAGCCAGTGCTGTCGTTAGCTGGTAAAGATATTGAGTAAGTTAGTATTCTCAAGAACCTGGAAGCTATTATCGATCCGACTCTGCAATGATCTGAGAACAACCGGACTATACGCTGTTATCGCCGATTCCGGGTACATCAATGTACAAGAGCTCTTTTCTTGTCCTTGGAGTTGCTTTCTGGAACTTTGTGCCACCTGCTGTTTCAACTGCTGCTTCCCTGGATGAATTCAAGACGATGCTACAACCACTTACTTGCTATTGAGCAAGCTAAGTCGCGAGTGCATAGTTTCTGGTGTGTGATGTGCTGGTAGGGCTGTCAAGTGTTATATGATACAATACTTTTTGTAAATCGTTTTGTTTCTGTTTTTTTAAATGCCATGAGTTTTATATTATTTTTGTCTTTATTTTAAAAAAAAAGGTTGAGCTAAAGCTTTTGTATTTTGTAATGATAAAGCCTACTCGAGGGTAAGCAGGCTAAAATCTTAAAATATTAAAAATTTTAAATACAGAACATAATTATAAAAAGCGTCTGATTATGGAATCTATGTAAATGGAGAGGCATCAAGATTTAATTAATAAAAGGAAAGATACAGAAACCATAGATAAGATCTACCATGATTTAATTAAATTAAAATAATCTTTAAAAAGTACCGTTGTTACACTTTCTTGGTTAATTAGTTGGAAATTTAAATTTGCGTTTGTATTCATGTAATTTCAAAATTTGTAATTGTAAGTGTCTTTTAAACTTTATGATTATATTTATGTAGTTCAAAATTGACAACCCTGGTTATCTGGGTAGGTGATTTGAATGACTGACTGTATAATTTGTAATATTACCAACTGTACATAAGACCAGTGTTAGCACACGGTTTTGGCTGTCAGTTGACCAATAATAAGATTTATGAACGCATTGTTCATGTGACTTTATAATTTCTTAATATTATAGTGTTTTTTAACTAACGTTAAGATAATTAAAGTTAATGAATTAATTAATTAAGTTACATAGTTGGACTCACATGAGTTTATTTATTTTAATATGGTTCCAAATTTAACGGACAAAACAGGTTATAAGTATTCACCGCTATAACCTGTCCTCATAACATTTTTTTTTGTTTAAAGTTTATTTACTTAAATAAACGATACATATTTTTATTACTTAAGTTAAGTAAACAAATAAGAAAACCTTATAATCTCTTTTTTAGTTATTTTAATCACAGCCCTGATTAAACAAAATCATTAAAAAGGATTAAAAATGATTTGATTTGTAATCATTTTGAATAATTTTTAATCGTTCAAATCATTTCTAATTCTTATGAGCGTTTAACATGTGATTTACATTCAAATCCTTTTATTATATCAGGGAGGCTGTAGTTATTAGCACTTGAATCCAGTCTATCTCTGTTGTGCTATGTGAAGGAAAAAAAAATGTTCCTTATAGACTCCAAAACGGCTGGACCGATTTCGATGAAATTTTCAGACAATCTTCAGATTCCAAGTAGGTCCTCTCTCTCTCTTATCTTTTCTTTCTCCATTGGCCCGACTGACCTAGGGTGCACGGAGAAAAAAATATCGTCAGAATAACTATTCAAAGTTTATAGTTAAATTAGTTAAAAGACGTATCGTTAATATAGCCAACTGTTTCGTCAAACTAAGGATCTGTATCGCTGAATTGGCTATACAGATCCTCAATTCTAGAAAACAGTTGACTACATCAACGATACGTCATTTAACTAATTTAACTATAACTTTGAATAGTTATTCTGACTATATTTTTTTCTCCGTGTGCTTTTTATATTAATAATATGTATGTTGCAGTCGTTATCTAACAGGACAAAGTATTATTTTGAGAGTAGGGAAATTCCGACGGAAGTACGGTACTGCTATTGGTTTCTGGCAATTGCATGACACCACCTCGTGGTCAAATAATATAAGTAAAATAGTCTTTTTCTTTCTAATTTAGAGGTAAGGGTTAATTTTAAGGGTCTTAGGAAATGAAAATGTAAAAAAAAATACATAAAAGTTATGCAAATTTAAAATATGCGACATTAATACCGTAGATAAGTTTATATAGTTCAGGATCGTGTATAAAGATATGCATAGAGCTACTGTTTCGTAATTAATGTTTTACTTAAGAAGAAATAGGTCATAGATATAATTATAGAGTAATTTAGGTTTCTTCTTTGTTTGCTAGTGAAAACTGCCAATGTTTTTATGTTATTATTTATTATCTCGAGTTGTAAAAGGATGTCTTTCTTTCTGAAACTTTATATGTGTAATTAGACATTATCTTCATTAAGTTTTTATAGAGTGTATAGACTTCCTTTGTGACATTTGATGTGTATTTTCGTTCATTCTCTAAAAAGCTACAAAATTTGCGAACTAGTCACAGATTTGTAAGCTCTCAGATACCATAAAATTCACTATTTATCAACCATTATGATTCAGCATAGAACCATAGCCATCCAACACAATAAATGGTCATTCTTTAGCGCCTACATGTTTTAGAATATCAAAATCCACTGAATATATGTTATGAACCTGATGTGATGTCTTGTTTACGAAAATGCCATTACTCAGCCATAATAAATCATTTCGGATAACATCTGTGTTTCATTTAACGCTCCCTGTACAATTATAAACAGTGCGCATGGTTAAATTTTTTATAAGAATTTTCTAGTTGTTTTCTTCTAATCTTTTGATGCGCACTCACAGAAAATCTCGTCGAGTTTAGTTAAGTCCTTACTTTTGGATCCGAATAAATTCTGAGATAGGCGGTCCCCCGCCTGTATCAAGATCGTCCTAAATACGCAGTAATAGTCTTTATTCTTTGTCATAGCGTCTTACGTGGGTATTTATGCGATTAATAAGCAAAGTTCTTTTTAAAGATTATTAAATTCGAAAAAATCACTGTCCTTACTAATATTATAAATGTGAAAATGTGTTGGTTTGTTACTTTTTCCAATAACAACACAATATTAGTAAATTCAATTTGTTCATTTGTCTGTCTATCTGAGGTAGGTACCTACCTAAAGTGAGGATGCCTAAAGATGGTCGTTCATTCATTTGATTAATAATAAAACTATGTGGATAATACAGTACTCCAAGAGTTCAAAGTAGAGAGGCTTCGATTAGTTCGTTTATTTGTTAGGTACTTTAACAAACAGATAGACAGATAGGTACAAAATAAAACGAAAAAGAAAAAAATATTTAATGTAGATTAAAAATAATGTAAAAACCACTTTTAACTTTTAAAATAATATAGAGGACATACACACATAAAACATACACACCTAAAACACACACCACCACCACATATATGCTTAGTGCTTACAGGTGAGCTTGAAAAACGTGGGGCGCATAAAATGAAACGAGCATGAAAACTTAGGTTTTAATATCGAATAGGTTACTTTTTTAAAGCACATTAAAATGTGCTTTTTACATTATATTTGATCTACATTTTATCCCGTGAAAATAAAATAGTCTGAAGCTATTCCTGAGGAAACCGAAAAAAATACACTTTTTTGGATAATTTACTTAACATCGCAACGGAACAATGGATTGTTGTGATTTTTTGCACAGAAATGGTTGAAGCGGTGAAAAATGATACAACTAATTTACTAATTAGTATATCCTGAAATAGTTCCCAGGGGATCTGGATAAAACCGATTTCAACGCTCGCGCACGCCAACGGCAACGTAGCAAAGGATTGAAGTGATTTTTTATAGAATAGTATAGAATTGGTTGAGGGGGTGAGAAGTGACATTTATCAGAATAGCCCAATATAGTTCTTGAGGGATCTGGAGAAAACTGACGTCCACGTTCGCGAGCCGCTTGCGAACAAGAACAATCATAAAAACGATGTCCACGCAGGCGAAACCGCGGGTAAAAGTTAGTTACACTATAAATCAGAAAAATAATTACCTGTATACCACACCCTGGACACTTCATACAACGGGCCAGAAATGACATTTCAAAAAAGGAATGACGGAACAAACAAAATGGCGGCAAAATCCTATACTTTGAGAACCAAACTGTAACTAATCTGTATCAATCTGGGTGACGAGGGGGTGAGGTCGTAATCTATAGAGCGCCAGAGTGTCCATCCATACTGTATATTTGTATGTACTTTGCTTATACGAAGAAAATCTCTTATTACCACTAAATCAAAGATATTTAAGACTAGCTGTTTCCCGCGGTTTCACCCGCGTGGACAACGTTTCTATGACTTTTCGAGGGTGCGCAGTGCGCGAGCCGCAAGCGGCTCGCGAGCGTGGTAAAAAGTAGCCTATGTCTGAATCCAGGTCCTAATCTGTCTACCTACCAAATTTCAGCCAAATACGTTCAGTAGTTTTTGCGGGAAAGCGTAACAGACAGACAGAGTTACTTTCACATTTATAATATTATTAGTAGGGATGACGCGAACAATAGCGATACGACGAAAACGTGGTGCGCTTGCCCTTCACGTTCGAAGAACTGACTTTAAACATGGCCGCGCTGACCATCGTGCGGATCGAACGCTTCGCTTGACCGAAAGCTGTCACTTTGACACCTCTCGATCTCGTCCCAACCCCAACGAAATCCAATATTATAAATGGCGCTCGTGATGCGATACAGAGAAAAGAATATTATTACATTACGCAAAAAATATGACATCACATCAAAAACATTAATGCAAAAGGGAGCCAAGTTCGATTAAAAAAACATGCAGAGATCTAAATTAGTAAGTACCAAGTTCTACATACTAAGTCGTGCGCGTTGACCCATGAATAAAAATTTTAGGAATAGCACGCTAGTGCTATTAAGGCTGATTTACGCGCAGTTTAGTTAAATAACGAGGTAACTTGAGGTTTTGGCGGGTAGTCTGTCCCCGCGTCTCGTCTGTCCCTCGGAAGATTGTTCCTCCTAGGTCTGTCCCTACGAGGGTACGAAAAGGAATAAAAATTCCTGACTGTCCCCAAATTTGAATTCAGGGGCAAACGCACCGTGTACTCTCAAATGTAGTTATAATAAAAAAACTGACTAAGTGCGAGTCGGTTCCGTAGTCTTCTAAAAAATTAAAATTAAAAAATATATATACTTGTAGTTGTGTTAAAGAACATTATGGAAAATCTATGAACTTTTTTCAAATCCAACTGCACACCTTAAGTTAGTCAACTATTATCTACTCCTAAACTAAGAAAGTCTACTTAGCCGTGATAGTTTTCCTTTTATATATTTTTTTCCTACTATTTACATCTTTGTTTCAGATGCTTAGCTGATGCTTTCAGAGGTTTAGCTGGTACTGACTTGACTTGGGGGACACTTGACTCAAACAAAAATTAGCACTTTAACCGATCCCTGAATCGACGAATGGATTTTACAAACCGATCCCTGAATCGACGAATGGATTTTACAAACCGATCCCTGAATCGACGAATGGATTTTACAAACCGATCCCTGAATCGACGAATGGATTTTACAAACCGATCCCTGAATCGACGAATGGATTTTACAAACCGATCCCTGAATCGACGAATGGATTTTACAAACCGATCCCTGAATCGACGAATGGATTTTACAAACCGATCCCTGAATCGACGAATGGATTTTACAAACCGATCCCTGAATCGACGAATGGATTTTACAAACCGATCCCTGAATCGACGAATGGATTTTACAAACCGATCCCTGAATCGACGAATGGATTTTACAAACCGATCCCTGAATCGACGAATGGATTTTACAAACCGATCTCTGAATCGACGAATTGATTTTACAAACCGATCCCTGAATCGACGAATGGATTTTACAAACCGATCTCTGAATCGACGAATGGATTTTACAAACCGATCCCTGAATCGACGAATGGTTTTAGAAAACCCACAGTAAGTTTGTAAGACCTATTTAACGATACCCCACACGATAGGGTATGTCAACTAAAAAAATCACCCACTCTTTACATGTAGGGGAGGTAGGTACCCTAAAAAATTTTGTTTTTTAACATTTGATTGTACCACTTTGTCGGCGAAATTACAACTTTCTATTATACTAATAGTCTCTGAGCTAAGCCGCGGGCAGACAGACAAACATGGCGAAACTATAAGGGTTCCTTGTTGACTTTGGAACCCTAAAAACGATATCCACGCGGGCGAAGCCACGGGAAAAGCTTCGGGGCTTCTTTTAGTGGGTCATATGTGAAACATACGAAGGTTGTGTTGCAATAAGGCTAGGCAACATAACCTAAAACATCCGAGTCGGGGTTCTTCGAATACTCGAGCCCGCTTCACTCACTCCCGCATTAGTGATGTTGATTTGTAGTGTTTAAAACACTGGAAACCTTCAAAACAGCAGTAATGCTGGAGCTCGAGAATTCGGGGTACCCCGACTCGAATGTACTATGCACTTAGGCTGTTTATGTTTTTTTTAGCCTAAAGCAAAGTATACATATTAGTACTAACATATCTACAGTATGGACACTCCCTGGCGCTCGTCAACCAGATTGATACAGATTAGTTTTAGTTTGGTTCTTGAAAATAATAGAATTTCGCCGTGATTTCATTTGTTTCATTTGTTTTTAGAAACTTCATTTCTCGCCCGTTGTACGAAGTGTCCGGGGTGTGCTTAAAGGCTCGCCTCTTGCAACACAGCCTTCGTTAGGTTTGACATGAGAACCGTTAAAAGGAGCCCCGAAGGGCTCAGTTTACCGTTGCAACTACTAACCATCAGTTTAAACACTAAAGGGTGACGAATGAGGTACTTACAGTTTTTTACCCGGAAACGGTCGTAACAAAGCGTCTCTGATTCGTCGTTTCAAAGGTATGGGGGACTAACAGATTACGGAAAGCTATGCAGTTAACAAAATTGGTGTTGATTCCATTAACTAGGTCTTCTACTCATCATACTGAACAACTTTCCCCAAGGAAACGCCTAGTCAATTCTCTTAAAAAAACCCTCCATACCAAAATTACACAAAATTAGTCCATTAGCTAATCGATTTGTATATCAAGTTATTTTTATTTTACAATTTTCGCAAAGTCATAGAACATAGTTGTTCAGTATGATGAGTAGAAGCTCTAGATAACGGGACCGACACCAATTTTATTACATCCTATAAAAGATGCTAAAAGCGTACGGAACCCTAAAATTCAGGGACTTGATCAATTCCCGAAATACCTATATTAAACTGGATGGGTACGTGCGTGGGTGAAATGAAAACGTTTCTAAGGTATTAAAACGATTTTGAAATGCAAGCAAGCAGTCAAATAATAATTTACGATCTACCCTTGTTGGACTCATGTTTCATCTGCGACAAATGTGGCGAACGATGTCCCGCCGCCATTGGCCATTGGCATGATGTGGCCAATCGAAGATGTGGAGCTCCAAGAACAAAATGATACCCGCCGCTGCTGCAAAACAATCATCTGACAAGATGGTGTGGCCAATGATGAATAAAATATTAAATAAAATGTCAATAAAAGTATTTTATTACGTCCATGGTTAGTAACATTCATCATCATATCAGCCACAAATCGTCCACTGCTGGACAAAGGCCTCCCCCAAGGATTTCCACGACGACCGGTCCTGCGCTGCCCGCATCCATCGGCTTCCCGCGACCTTCACCAGGTCATCGGTCCACCGCGTGGGAGGCCTGCCTACGCTACGTTTTCCGGTGCGCGGTCGCCACTCGAGAACTTTACTGCCCCATCGGCCATCTGTTCTACGAGCTATGTGCCCTGCCCACTGCCACTTCAGTTTAGCGATTCTGTGAGCTATGTCGGTTACTTTAGTTCTCCTGCGGATCTCCTCGTTTCTGATTCGATCACGCAGAGAAACTCCGAGCATAGCACGCTCCATTGCCCTTTGGGTGACCTTGAGCCTTCTTATGAGGCCCATAGTAAGCGACCATGTCTCAGTTCCGTAAGTCATCACTGGCAACACACACTGGTCAAAGACCTTAGTCTTGAGACACTGCGGTATTTGGGACGTGAAGATATTGCGAAGCTTCCCGAACGCTGCCCAGCCGAGTTGGATTCGTCGATTGATCTCTTTCTTGAAGTTGGACCTACCTAACTGGACTGTTTGTCCCAGGTATACATATTCGTCAACAACTTCCAGTGTAGAGTCTCCAACCTTTAGAGGAGTGGGTGCGACACGGACATTTAACATTATTTTCGTCTTGTCCATGTTCATTTTAAGACCCACTTGTTGAGAGACCTTACTGAGGCCATCGAGCATTGTGCTTAGGTCTTCCATAGTCTCAGCCATGACCACGATATCATCAGCGAATCGGAGGTGGGATATGTACTCGCCGTTGATATTGATGCCGAGTCCACCCCAGTCCAGAAGCTTAAAAACATCTTCCAGGGCGGCGGTGAACAGTTTCGGAGATATAACGTCTCCCTGTCTCACCCCTCGCTGCAACTGGATAGGTTTCGAGTTCTGGTCTTGGAGGCGAACCGACATGGTGGCGTTTTCATACAGACACTTCAACACCTCGATGTATCGATGGTCAATTTGGCACCGCTGGAGAGACTGTAGCACAGCCCAGGTTTCGACTGAATCAAAGGCCTTCTCATAGTCCACAAACGCCAAGCATAGTGGCTGATTGTACTCTTCGGTCTTCTGTATAATCTGCCGCAGCGTATGTATGTGGTCTATGGTACTAAAGCCTTTTCGGAAACCGGCTTGTTCGGGAGGCTGGAAGTCGTCAAACCTGCGTGCGAGACGATTCGTAATGACTCTCGAAAACAGCTTGTAGACATGGCTCAGAAGTGAGATGGGTCTGTAGTTCTTCAGCAGGGTGTTGTCGCCCTTTTTGAAGAAAAGCACGAACACACTTCTGTGCCATGCCTTAGGCGTTTGTCCCTCGAGTATAACGGAATTAAATAACTTCTGAAGAGCTTTTAGTACCGGTGATCCACCTGCTTTCAGAAGTTCAGCCGTAATTCCATCATCACCCGGTGCCTTGTTGTTCTTGAGCTGTTTGAGAGCCATTCTAATCTCGTACAGGCTGACGTCCGGGATATCTTCGGTATAGTGTCGGGTTAGTCTGGCTCTTGGGTCTTCAGCCAGATCACTGACAGGCAAACATGTGGTCGTGTACCATAGGATTTATTTGATGACAAAACTTGTCTGAAATCTGACCATTTTTTTAAATAAATAATTTCCATTCAAAATAGATGATCCCTAACCTAGTCAAATCATATGCTAATTTTATGTCTATCAAACACCCACTAGCTTCTTAGCTTCTAGCTTCTTGGTACCCAAAATACGTGAACTGGTTGAGATAGATCAGTTGAGATAGATCAGTTGGTTGATGGTGACTGTACTTACAATCCGTGGATGACAGAACTTTGGGATTTTCCCTACTCTCAAAACAATATGTTTTTCTGTCAGATAACGACTGTAACACACACATTATATTAGTCATGTGAATTCCCGAACTAAAAATATGTAAACATAAAACTTTTTAGATAAGAGTGGTCGGCATAGGTACATCGCATTTATTAAGGAAAACCACACTTCAATAACAAGAGATAAATAGCTTACGTGGACATTTGATAGTTGTTTGAAAAACGGTTTTAAAAATATGCAATTTAAAAGTAAAAAGGACCCTAGGTCAGTCGGGCCAATGGAGAAAGAAAAGATAAGCGAGAGAGAGGACCTACTTGGAATCTGAAGATTGTCTGAAAATTTCATCGAAATCGGTCCAGCCGTTTTGGAGTCTATAAGGAACATTTTTTTTCCTTCACATAGCACAACAGAGATAGACTGGATTCAAGTGCTAATAACTACAGCCTCCCTGATATAATAAAAGGATTTGAATGTAAATCACATGTTAAACGCTCATAAGAATTAGAAATGATTTGAACGATTAAAAATTATTCAAAATGATTACAAATCAAATCATTTTTAATCCTTTTTAATGATTTTGTTTAATCAGGGCTGTGATTAAAATAACTAAAAAAGAGATTATAAGGTTTTCTTATTTGTTTACTTAGCTTAAGTAATAAAAATATGTATCGTTTATTTAAGTAAATAAACTTTAAACAAAAAAAAATGTTATGAGAAAGTGGTAGCCCTAGTTTTGATAAGCATTGCTATTTAAACGGAGACGGAGGGTCGAAATGATTCATATTGTTGCAACCATTCCGGTCAAATGGAGTCCCAAAAAAAAACATGTATCAATTGTGGCAGAGTGTACGATTTCAGCCCATTTTGGAGGTGGTGCAGAGACTGCGGAATAAATAAATTTATCGAGGAGAAGAAAAAAAAAAAAAAATAAGTGTTAATCTTCCGTTCACACATCATGAATTTCGTGTCTAACATTTTTTTTGGTGTTTGTCTAAACGTACTATCCTCATAGATAGCAGTGAGAAGCCAGTGCTGTCGTTAGCTGGTAAAGATATTGAGTAAGTTAGTATTCTCAAGAACCTGGAAGCTATTATCGATCCGACTCTGCAATGATCTGAGAACAACCGGACTATACGCTGTTATCGCCGATTCCGGGTACATCAATGTACAAGAGCTCTTTTCTTGTCCTTGGAGTTGCTTTCTGGAACTTTGTGCCACCTGCTGTTTCAACTGCTGCTTCCCTGGATGAATTCAAGACGATGCTACAACCACTTACTTGCTATTGAGCAAGCTAAGTCGCGAGTGCATAGTTTCTGGTGTGTGATGTGCTGGTAGGGCTGTCAAGTGTTATATGATACAATACTTTTTGTAAATCGTTTTGTTTCTGTTTTTTTAAATGCCATGAGTTTTATATTATTTTTGTCTTTATTTTAAAAAAAAAGGTTGAGCTAAAGCTTTTGTATTTTGTAATGATAAAGCCTACTCGAGGGTAAGCAGGCTAAAATCTTAAAATATTAAAAATTTTAAATACAGAACATAATTATAAAAAGCGTCTGATTATGGAATCTATGTAAATGGAGAGGCATCAAGATTTAATTAATAAAAGGAAAGATACAGAAACCATAGATAAGATCTACCATGATTTAATTAAATTAAAATAATCTTTAAAAAGTACCGTTGTTACACTTTCTTGGTTAATTAGTTGGAAATTTAAATTTGCGTTTGTATTCATGTAATTTCAAAATTTGTAATTGTAAGTGTCTTTTAAACTTTATGATTATATTTATGTAGTTCAAAATTGACAACCCTGGTTATCTGGGTAGGTGATTTGAATGACTGACTGTATAATTTGTAATATTACCAACTGTACATAAGACCAGTGTTAGCACACGGTTTTGGCTGTCAGTTGACCAATAATAAGATTTATGAACGCATTGTTCATGTGACTTTATAATTTCTTAATATTATAGTGTTTTTTAACTAACGTTAAGATAATTAAAGTTAATGAATTAATTAATTAAGTTACATAGTTGGACTCACATGAGTTTATTTATTTTAATATGGTTCCAAATTTAACGGACAAAACAGGTTATAAGTATTCACCGCTATAACCTGTCCTCATAACATTTTTTTTTGTTTAAAGTTTATTTACTTAAATAAACGATACATATTTTTATTACTTAAGTTAAGTAAACAAATAAGAAAACCTTATAATCTCTTTTTTAGTTATTTTAATCACAGCCCTGATTAAACAAAATCATTAAAAAGGATTAAAAATGATTTGATTTGTAATCATTTTGAATAATTTTTAATCGTTCAAATCATTTCTAATTCTTATGAGCGTTTAACATGTGATTTACATTCAAATCCTTTTATTATATCAGGGAGGCTGTAGTTATTAGCACTTGAATCCAGTCTATCTCTGTTGTGCTATGTGAAGGAAAAAAAAATGTTCCTTATAGACTCCAAAACGGCTGGACCGATTTCGATGAAATTTTCAGACAATCTTCAGATTCCAAGTAGGTCCTCTCTCTCTCTTATCTTTTCTTTCTCCATTGGCCCGACTGACCTAGGGTGCACGGAGAAAAAAATATCGTCAGAATAACTATTCAAAGTTTACAGTTAAATTAGTTAAAAGACGTATCGTTAATATAGCCAACTGTTTCGTCAAACTAAGGATCTGTATCGCTGAATTGGCTATACAGATCCTCAATTCTAGAAAACAGTTGACTACATCAACGATACGTCATTTAACTAATTTAACTATAACTTTGAATAGTTATTCTGACTATATTTTTTTCTCCGTGTGCTTTTTATATTAATAATAATTATGTATGTTGCAGTCGTTATCTAACAGGACAAAGTATTATTTTGAGAGTAGGGAAATTCCGACGGAAGTACGGTACTGCTATTGGTTTCTGGCAATTGCATGACACCACCTCGTGGTCAAATAATATAAGTAAAATAGTCTTTTTCTTTCTAATTTAGAGGTAAGGGTTAATTTTAAGGGTCTTAGGAAATGAAAATGTGAAAAAAAAATACATAAAAGTTATGCAAATTTAAAATATGCGACATTAATACCGTAGATAAGTTTATATAGTTCAGGATCGTGTATAAAGATATGCATAGAGCTACTGTTTCGTAATTAATGTTTTACTTAAGAAGAAATAGGTCATAGATATAATTATAGAGTAATTTAGGTTTCTTCTTTGTTTGCTAGTGAAAACTGCCAATGTTTTTATGTTATTATTTATTATCTCGAGTTGTAAAAGGATGTCTTTCTTTCTGAAACTTTATATGTGTAATTAGACATTATCTTCATTAAGTTTTTATAGAGTGTATAGACTTCCTTTGTGACATTTGATGTGTATTTTCGTTCATTCTCTAAAAAGCTACAAAATTTGCGAACTAGTCACAGATTTGTAAGCTCTCAGATACCATAAAATTCACTATTTATCAACCATTATGATTCAGCATAGAACGATAGCCATTCAACACAATAAATGGTCATTCTTTAGCGCCTACATGTTTTAGAATATCAAAATCCACTGAATATATGTTATGAACCTGATGTGATGTCTTGTTTACGAAAATGCCATTACTCAGCCATAATAAATCATTTCGGATAACATCTGTGTTTCATTTAACGCTCCCTGTACAATTATAAACAGTGCGCATGGTTAAATTTTTTATAAGAATTTTCTAGTTGTTTTCTTCTAATCTTTTGATGCGCACTCACAGAAAATCTCGTCGAGTTTAGTTAAGTCCTTACTTTTGGATCCGAATAAATTCTGAGTACAATTGTCCATAGAACTTCTCAACTTCTTCCAGCAACTCAGTCTTAGACGATATGGTCCTGCCGTCCTCAGTCTTCAGCTTGGTCAGTTGGCTTTGTCCAACAGACAGATCTCTCGCGAACACTTTTGAGCCTTTATTGTGCTCAATCGCCTCTTTAATACAATTTGTATTATATTGGCGTAAATCGCGAGTTAGGGACTTAGAGATCTGCCTGTTTAGTTGCCGATACTGAGTAGCGTCTTCAGAGGACTGCAGAACCAGTCTGCGTCTTTGTTCCATGAGGTTGCTGGATGGTGGAGTCGGAGATTTTATTGGTTCTGTTTGAACGGCGAGTTCTAAAAATCTTAGACCCGACCGTTTGAACAATTTCCACGAACCTGTCATTATAATCGTCCACATTCTCGCAGTCTCCTAGGCATTCGAAACGATTGTGCAGCTCGAGCTGAAAGCTCTCGGGGTTTTGGAGCTGGATGGGCGCTGGTCGGAGCGTAGACTTCAACAGTCGACATCTTTCTAGCTTGGTCTTTAGATTCAATGTGCCTCTGACCATCCGGTGATCACTTCCTGTTTTGACTGAATTGATCACGGAGACATCATTGAATATTTGCCTCCTTGTCGACAAGATGAAGTCTATCTCGTTTTTTGTTACGCCATTGGGATGCAACCATGTCCACTTCCGCTGTTTTGACTTTTTAAAGAAGGAGTTCATCATAAAGAGGCTCTCCTTCTCCATAAAGTCGGCCAGCATCTGGCCACGTGCATTTCTTACTCCATATCCAAATTGCCCCACTCTCAGCTCACCATCGCTTCGTTTGCCCAGTTTCGCGTTAAAGTCCCCCATAACAACGGTATAATGGGTCCTGGTGCTATGTAAGGCTGTAGAGATGTCCTCGTACATACTCTCTACCTCGTCGTCGGAGTGTTCCGTAGTCGGCGCGTATACCTGTATGACCTTCATCGAATACCGTTTGGTGATTCTGAGTATAAGGTATGCTACCCTTGTCAAAACGCTCACGATTTGGACCACATTGTTAATGAGGGACTTGTGGACGAGAAACCCGACACCACCCTGGGACTGTTGGTCGCCCTCCCGGAAATAGAGCAGGTTTCCGGATTTAAGGATCATGGTGTCCTCTCCCTCTCTTCGGACTTCACATAAACCTACGATATCCCACCGTAACCTGCTCAATACTTCTTCGAGTTCTGCAAGTTTCTCGTCAGTCCGCAGTGTGCGCGTGTTGTAGGTTGCCAGGGCCAAAGGTCGTTGGGTTTGGTTGCCTGGCATCTGCCGGGGATTCTTCGCACCCCCTACCCCGCCGTTACCATGACTGCTACCGGAGCCAGGAATAGCGGAGCTGCCGGGGACTAGGGGCCGTTTTCTGGGTGTGAGATTCATTGGGGGGTTTTGCCGTAATCGCCACGCTTGGCAGGCGGGTTGGCGATCGCAGTTTGATTGCAGGTGTGTTGCAATGCACGGAAAGACGCTGCTGCCCATCCTCCGGTTTTAAGTCCCTTAGTCGCCTCTTACGACACCCATTGGAAGAGATGGGATGGTCCTATTCTTAGCCGGGAACCATACGGACATAGTAACATTAAAAAATATATATAGTGTTTTAAATTCTTAAAACATTTAAAACTTCACTGCCATACGACTAAAATAATTAAAAAAACATAAAATCAGATCGTTTTCAACAATGAAAAAAATATAAGAGTGGAAGATCCACCACACGGCTACCGGCCGCCGCAAATTATTTTCATTTTTTATAAATAATTAAGTAATTATTTGTGCTGCGCTCTTCATTAAAAACTGTGTTTTCCTAATTTATTTAAATCGCTCGTACGTAGCGGTTTTGCCAAATTATTTCAGACGGATGGAAGGATTTGATAAAAAGTACTTGTTTAGGAAAATTACATTACAGTTTTTTAATAATATATTCTGGAACAAATTGAACACGGTCATCTATGTACTGACACCGAACTAGGATTCCCTAAGCTATGTAACCAGAATTATACAGTGTGTAACAAAATTGGTGTAGGTCCTGTTAACTAGGCGAACAACTTTTGTTCTACAAGTTTGCTGAAATTGCAAAAAAATATTTGAACTCTTCCTACACAACGATCAGCTGATTGATCAATTTTATGCATTTTTGTATGGTGTCGAAAATTTTTTTTGCGAACTGACTATGGGTTCCTTGGGGAAAGTTGTTCAGTATGATGAGTAGAAGCCCCAGTTAACGGGACCTGCACCAATTTTGTTACACCCCTTTATACGTTTGAGTCGTTTAAATAAATACATATCCTGTGTTGTGTAAAATTGGTGTAGGTGTCGTTAACGGGAGGTTCTACTCGTCCTACAGAACAACTTTCCTTATGGAACCCATAGTCAATTCTCATTAAAAAAATTGGACCCTCCATACAAAAATGCACAAAATTGGTCGATCAGCTGATCGATTTGATTGAGTACAATTTTTTTGAGATTTCTGCGGTCATACCTAGAACAAAAGTTGTTCAGTATGATGAGTAGAAGCTCCAGTTAACGGGTCCTACACCAATTTTGTTAAACCCTGTATAGATATTGAACACACAGACACAGAGTACACAAACCTGTTCGTCACATTCATGTTTGCCCTGAGTGGGGATCGAACCCACGACCCTCGGCCCAGGAGGCAGAACCGTTGCCCTTGGACCAGCGGGTCAATCCAGTTGTAATTTTAACATCTGCCCTAGTGTAATGCCCAGTACTTGTTGGGGATTTGATGAAATCCCTGAACCCAGGAACGACATCTGCACAAGCAGTTCATCAGGTATTCATTTACTTCTTTACCCACAACGACGGAACGGAGAAGGGTGTATATGCGTTTAGGGTGAGAGGTTGTTGGTTTTGTGTGTAAACGAATGTTGTTATTTATCACGAAAACTATTTCAGGACATGTTTTATGGCGGTAGACCACCAGGGAGCGCTGCAGCAGCCATCACCGTTGGCGCTAATGTTGCCATTTATCTCGAAAACTTCTGGGCCGATTTCCTTACTATTTTTGCATTTAAAAGGTATAATTTTAGAGAAGGTTCTTATAGACATGTTTTATGACGGTAGACCACCAGGGAGCGCAGAAACTATCTAGCCGACTCCGATGCGTTTTTTTGCTTTATAAATATATAGGTGTAATTTCAGAGCTGCAGCAGCCAGGATTGTTTGCACTTAAGGGCTTCTTAGGAACTATTTAACCGATTCCGCTGCGATTTTTTGCTTTGTATATGTGTCATTTTTACCAGACTGCCCAAGAATCCTGCCACGTACCAATGTGTTTTCTAATTTTGATCTCATATGTACGTTTATCCGACGACGCTCTTACGGTGAAGGAAAACATCGTGAGGAAACCTGCATACATCTGCGAAGAAACTCGAAGGTTGTGTGTAAAGTTGACCAACCCGCACTGGGCCAACGTGGTCGACTAAGGCCCGATCGCCCTAATTCAGGGTAGGCTCGAGCCCGTCGGTGGGGACGTATATATGAGCTGATGTGAAGTGATGAAATGGAATATACTAAATTTTATGAGTTTGACTAATTCAATACGTAAACTAATGTAGTTTTTGATCAATATAATATTGTACTGAGTATCGAAGTAACTGAGGTAGGTACCTACTTCAGTTATTTCTTTCAGCCAACCAAAGGGGAAAGCACAATTTTTTGTAATCTTAGGAACATGAAGATTCATATAAAATCGATTTTTTCAGTCCAATTTATTTAATGAGTACTTTTATGCTACAAAATATCAATAGGTCTACATAATTATTACTTCCCGTATAAAATAAACGAATAATGTGGAAAATTACACAGTTTTAATTAAGCTGTCTTATGTTAAAATACACTTGATAATTTAGTTCTAATAACAATAACAATACATTTCTAAACAATATACTTAGTTATAATACATAATATTTTTTCTATACGTAGCTACCTAACTGTGATTAAATAATATTAAAAATTTAAGTAACTAGGTTCCTTTACGCTACACCAGCGTCTAAGAATATTGAATAAAGTATCGGTTTATCTACTTATAGTAAAAAGTCATATCTTTAAATTGTACATACATTCGGCTGAAAGTCAGTGGCAACACTTAAAGCGCGTCACACACGGTGAAAATGCTATAATATTTTATCTTGAGATAGAATATCGCTTGCCATACATTCCAATGGACCATCCATTACACACGGCGAAAAAAATATATTTTATTTATTTATATATAAGGTCTAACAAAATTAGCTGAAACTATTTTAACTGGTGCTTCTATCCATGAATCTGAACAACTTTCCCCATGAAACCCATAGTCAAATCTCAAAAAGAAAAATAAACTTCCCATACTAAGTTGGTTGATCAGCTGATCGAATTAGTATGGGAGAGCCAGATTTTTTTTAACGATTTGACTATGGGTTCCATGGGGAAAGTTGTTCAGTTTCATGGGTAGAAGCACCAGTTAAAATAGTTTCAGCTAACTTTGTTAGACCTTATATATTTTAAATTGTTTGGAGATCTCAATATAAAATATTGTAGTATCTTCACCGTGTCTGTCGACCTTTAACCACTGACGCACACGCGCCAATATTGTTCTCAAGATATTGTTGATTTTTCATAAGTTATAGGAGGCAGGAAAATTAGAAGTCCATAAAAATATTTCAGTATTCCTTGAAGAGTGTGAAAAAAAATCAGCGACTGGTAATTTTTGCACGAGTGTGAGTGCACACCGATAGTGTACAGCGGCTATTGGTGTTTTTGGCAGGATTTGTGTGGTCAACACTTTTGTAGTTTTATTTTAACGTTTTTGCAATTGTTTTCTAGTATAATGCTGCTTTAAAAAGTGTTGCGTTTTGGAGAAAATCTCAGAAAATAAAATTAAGAAGGACGTGAAGAACCGACTTGCACTGGGTGCAGTTTTACAGACGCCCTATTTCGACCGGGTGGTCCACTTTAAAATAAGGCTGCTACAAATGCTGTCAAGAACTCCAGAGCAGATCAGTAATGCACTGGCACTAGTATTGCAAATTAAACAAGAAATGAAAATTAACTAGTCAAAACATTACCCCATCTGACCACTAAGAAAACGCCTTTGTTTTATTCAATGCTACGTAACACCGGAAATTGGAACATGATAACAGGGTTACTAGTAAAAACCCAAAAGTAGTGTCATCATACGGTCAACAATAATTAAAAAGAAGAACAAATTTTTTTTATAAAAATTGGCATTGAAATCTGAACATTGAATCGGCAATTTTATAGGTATAGGCCCGTTGTATTCTATAAAGAAATAACAGCGGCCATTGTCTTGTCATCCTATCTATGAGCCCTTCCCACACACTTACCGCATTTCACCTTCTCACACTAGTGCAAAAACAAGATATTTCATAGGAATGCAACTATTAATAGTAAAAAAAAAACAATTCATTTTCGTTCACAGATTTATGGCAGATTTTTTTTTTCAAACGTGACTTAAAATTTATGATACACACCTAAAGTGCTTTCAATATTTACGAAATAAAAACAGACATAGTAATTAACGTAGTTCAGTAATGAAAGACGTACATTTAATTCAAATCCGCAATTAAACCTCTTCCAGAACCTTTTTGGTGTCAAATCTTGCGATGTGACACGCAACGCGACAATGTTTTATTACCCACTAATAATAAATTATGATTACCAATATTATTCATCTCTCAACTACAGAACAAAACAAGTTTATTAAACTGTATTGATAACTAACATTATATTTTCGGTAGAACATTCTCTTCAAGTCACAATAAAAATCTAATATGTTCGATTTGTCTCGTTTATTAGCGATTTTTTGTCTACTTTGAGTTTATAGGAATCTTCTGAAATACCAGAAAAAAATCAAGTGGCTTCAGCTTATGAAGCTGGACAACGTTCCCTTGGGAAATAACACAAAAAAATTGAACCTTCCATACAAAGGTCGTTTGTATGGAAAGGTCTCAATTTAGTATAGCAAGTCCATTGATTTTTGCGAAATAAGTTTGGAGAAAGTTTTTCAGTTACACAAGCCAAAGTCACCTTTTTTTTAGGTATTTCATAAGAACCCTGTATTCTTTTCAATCTCATATCCAATCACAAAAATTTAAGCTCAGCACCAAGAAACGTCCGTCGATATTATCCAATTACAACATACATACTTTGATCGAAATGTCTAGTCACTATTTTAAATGCCTGTGCCTTCGAGGCCGAATTCAGTCACGAAGCGATTGGCCATCCAAAATATATTAGAACAGGACAAAGTGTAAAAAAAAAAGCCATGGACCGGTCAACTGTACCACGGAAAATTTGTATTGTGACCGATTAATTTGCTTAACTCCACAGACAAGAGCAGTTCTTACATTAAAGAAGAAAAAATTAAATTCTGCATTTTTCTTTACTTTAGACGACATGTTTTCACAAACACTATTATTACATCCTTTTATTGTAAAATCTTGCCTGATGTTAATAAACATTGCATATATCTTTCATTGAAAAGCTAACACTCTTTTCAGAAGAATTAGATCCCCAAGACTGAATCCAGCCCATGCACACTTTCACAAAAAGACTTAACAACCCTTAATCTGACACATCATTTCTTTTTCAAACTCCACAACGGATCCAGGAAATTCAACGGGTCCTTCATGTCCCCACTCTTGAGACCGGGCGCCTGTTTCATCTCCTCGAAGGATTCGCGGGAGAACTTGTGTTTGTGGCCTGAGAGGGCGGGGTTAGTGGAGGAAGTTACAGGGGGGAGGAAGGTGGAGTTGGGAAGGGTGACTGCTTCGCCGTTGAACTTTGTCGTGCCTGTTGAAAGAGATTTCAGACAATCATAATCAACATCATATCAGCCGAAAGATGTCCACTGCTAGACAAAAGCCTCCCCCAAGGATTCCCACAACGGTCGAGCCTGCGCTGACCGCATCCAGTGGCTTACCAATAGACTAAAAACAAAAGTAACAAGATGAGCAGTAGTATTTGGAGATTTTGAGCTAAGATGATGAGATGTTCAAGGACAATTTCTATCTGACTTGCCTTTACTTATACCGCACATTGAGAACGACACTGATTAGTTGATTACTCACCCGAGCAAAGAACGCCTTGCACATAGAACAACACCGTTCTGTAAGCGTCGGCCAAATATTTCGTGTCTTCCAGAACGTTCGTCCTGTGCTTGTAGAGGCTTATGCACGCGGCATCCAGCATATCTGAAAATAATGTTTTTTTGTTAAACTGGTGATATAGATAGAACACATTTGGAACAAAATTAGAAAAAGGTTTTTTTTTCATTATTTTGCGTACTATTGCTTATTTTCAAAACTCCTATTTCCAAATATTCTTGGAACCTCTAACGCTGTAGGTTTTTAAACCAATAAACAACAATATTGTCCCAGATGTGGTAAATATACTGGAATCCGGTATTTGACTACTAGTCATTTGAGTTACTTTTTTCAATTTTCAAAATCGGTTCGAATTTTTTTTTATTTACATCTAGTAAGCCCTTGGCATCATCTCACTTGATGGTAAGCGACGATGATGCAGAAGATGGCTTACCAAGAATCCCCAACGCAATGGAGAACTGGCTATCTTGTCTTCAAGCCGGAACACATCAATGCTGTTAAAATTAATGTTTGACGGCAAGACGTAGATAAGATGGTGGTAGCTAGCCACGCGGGCTTAGAAAATGCCCTTTCACCGACCAAAAGTCTTACAAAGTCAGACTCCGCCGGGAACCGAACCCGCAACCTCCTGATGTGAAGAGTTAAAAGGTGGTTTAAAGGTGACATGACTTACAAAACACACGAGAGAACTTGACAGATAACCTGTAATCCTCTTTTTCAAAAGTTAGAGGATTACAGGTTATCTGTCAAGTTCTCGTGTGTTTTGTATGTCACGTCACTTTAAAACCACTTTTGAACCGATTTTGACAGTTGAAAAAAGTTATTTAAATGACTAGTATTCAAATACCGGATTCCAGTATATTTAACCACTTCTGGAGCGGTTTTGGTGGTTTAAACCACTTCTGGACCGATTTTGGTTGCTTACTTACTTAAGAAACCTACAGCGTTAAAGAGGTTCCATAAATATCTGGAAACAGGAGTTTTATAAATTTCAAATTTAATTAGCACTGGGCCCGCGTGGTCGACTAAGGCCCGATCGCCCTAATTCAGGGTAGGCTCGAGCCCCTCGGTGGGGACGTATATGAGCTGATATGAAGTAGTACAACAATTTATCAATTTACAAGTTCTATGTAGCGGGCTCCCATGAGCTAGGAAGATGAACCCTATGAAAATGGTTAGCACGTGCAATTTATTAATTATAATTATAGCATAATTATGTACCTTCGCCATAATGGCGAAAATTACTTTTTTTCTCTGTTCCCATCCAGCGGGACACTTTTTTAAGGTCTAGCCACCTAAAAATTGCTCAGTGACTTCGATTATCGTTTGTACCTCGCGAATTGTGCATTTAATTTCCTAGAAACTTGACAAAATTGCAAAAATTCATGTTCAAAAGAATTTTCCATCCAGCGGGGACTTTTTTATCCTGCAGGTGTAAAAGGAAAAATAGCATAACAAGATTAGATTAGATTTTGTATAATTAAAATATTATTTATATGACGGGGTCTCGGCTTCAATGGGCTAACGCATGGTTGTAATTCCGAAATAATACGAGCATATCTTCAATAGAGGCTTGTATTTAAACACTTAAATTTAGGTCCCAAAAAAAGACCCCACTGGATGGAAAATTATTTCCAACATGAATTACTGCAAGTCTATCAAGTTTTATAAAATTAAATGCATAATTTGCGAGATACAAGCGATATTCGAAGTCACTGTGCAATTTTTAGTTGGCATAACCTTAAAACAAAAAAGCCCCGCTGGATGGAGACTGAGAAAAAAAGGGATTCCGCTGTTATGGCGAAGGTAAATACAGTTTTATAAAAAATAGGTAGATAAATTGAACGAGCTAAGCATTTTCATAGGTTTCATCTTCCTAGCGCATGTGAGCCCGCTAGAAAGAACTTCATCAATAATTTTAAATATTTTTTTAACGTCCAAGTCGACTTACCGCACAAATCTTGTTGCCCCGCTCGCACCTGACACATGGCCATTAAAAGAAGAGCCACGACCGAGCTGCGGCCCGCTCCCGAACTGCACTGGATCAGAGCTCCACTTAGCTGGTTGCTGAGGCGGTTGTCGTATGTTTGGCTGAGAATTTTGTCAGCGAGCAGTACCAGGGGTGAACATACGATTCTAAAAGGAACAGCTATTGTTAAATAAATTGAAAAATAAAATAAAAGCAAAATCTATCATACATCGATTAAGAAACGGTTTGTGGCCTGTCTTGGTCTTTCTGACATCACCAAGTCTATCAAAAAATTATCAAAAGTTGGGTTATAGAAAAATCCGTAGAAATTTAAACAACCGCTATTGTTAGCCTGTCCAACGAAGACCAAAAGGGACGGAACAGAGGTAAAAACCCGTGTAAAAGCGAATTTAGACATAGATGTAGGGAATGGTGTCCTATTCAATATACTTAAATTACTGTTGGATGGGGGTGAAGCTAACGGGTGAGGTGGTTTTAGATTTTCGTAAATGACTCGAAATCGGCGTTCCACGTGACTAAGTCTGAGTTTTTAATTGAAAGGGTGTAGTCGAAACGGACTTGTGTAAAGTCGGAAGAAAAGAGATAATTGGGATAGTGAAGGCAAGTGCGTTAAGGAAAGATGGGAAAGATACAGGTTTAAGAAGTAAGACGAGTGGTGTTCTTCACAACGCTTGCAGAAGACATTTTTGTTGAGAATTATATGTAGAATATTTAATTACAAGTATTTTTTTGGTT
This sequence comes from Coleophora flavipennella, assembly GCA_947284805.1. Taxonomy (NCBI): domain Eukaryota; kingdom Metazoa; phylum Arthropoda; class Insecta; order Lepidoptera; family Coleophoridae; genus Coleophora; species Coleophora flavipennella. The sequence continues at coordinate 6,702,114 of OX369254.1, read as the reverse complement.
TAGGCCGCAATTTTCGACTTATTTACGAAAAACTTAAAAAGGGCACTTTACTCCCCCACCCCCTGTTAGCTTCACCCACATCCAACAGCACTTTAGTCAAAACTAGCTGTTTCCCGCGGTTTCACCCGCGTGGACAACGTTTCTATGACTTTTCGAGGGTGCGCAGTGCGCGAGCCGCAAGCGGCTCGCGAGCGTGGTGAAAAGTAGCCTATGTCTGAATCCAGGTCCTAATCTGTCTACCTACCAAATTTCAGCCAAATCCGTTCAGCGGGAAAGCGTAACAGACAGACAGAGTTACTTTCACATTTATAATATTAGTAGGGATTAGCTTTTACATTGTTTTTTTCTCTATTTTTCTTTCGTTGGACGGACTATATTAGACTATTACGATATGGCTTACAGTAGCGCAACGCCTTTGATGTCGCACGATGCTGCCACGGCGTAGGGTACTAGCAGTACTAGCCTGTAGCCAGCCTGGCAAACTCGGGCTGTGCCCCGCCGCCCGCTGCCCCGCATGTACCCTCCCGTTGCTTTGCGTAAGTACATTCGTTGCACTACTGTAAGCCGCTATATTGTTATACTGTGGCACTGGCGAACAACCTGATATTTAATCTTATGAAATCAGCTTTACAGCAAAGAATAAAGACTCTTACTATCGGTATTTATTACGAGTACATGCACTTAACTTATATCCAATGTACGAGAAAAATCCAATTAATTACATAGTTTTAAAAAATAAAAAGTATCAAGCGAAAACCAATAAATCGTGTTTTTGTTTTAGCCATACAAAAGAAAAAGGTTCAAAGAATCAGCTGTGTAGTTTTCACGTTCAGCAAGCTTGCGGCCGTTTCATTATATTGCTCTAGTAAAAAAAACTTACTAACAAAAAAAAGGAACTGAAAAACGAAAAATAAAAAGAACCTTTTTAGTCCAACTGAGCTCCTACACTAATGTAAACACTAATATTATAAAGAGGAAAAATTTGATTGTTTGTTTGTTTGTCTTGAATAGGCTCCAAAACTACTGGACCGATTTGAAAAATTCTTTCACCGTTGGGAAGCTACACTATCCGCAGTTGCTATTGGCTATATTATATTTTCAAAAAATTAAGGAACCTTTCTAAAACTTGAAAAATGTAACTCAAGGTGTAAAAAATGACCTAAAAATTCCTGCAATATCTGCAAAAAGTAGTGTAGTGGAGTGGTGTGTAGTGGTAGTGTAGTGGTAGTTTAGTGGTGGCAGTAGTGGTAGTGGTAGTGGTAGTGGTGGCGGTAGTGGTAGTGTAGTGGTGGCGGTAGTGGTAGTGGTAATGGTAATGGTGGTGGTGTTGGTGGAAGTGGTGGTGGTGATGGTGGTAGAGGTGGTGGTGTTGGTGGTAGTGGTGGCGGTGTTGGTGGTAGTGGTGGTGGTGTTAGTGGTAGTGTAATGGTAGTGGTAATATTAGTGGTAGTATAGTGGTAATTAGTGGTAGTGGTAGAGTAGTGGTAGTGGTAGTGTAGTGTAGTGGTAGTGTAGTGTTAGAGGTAGGGGTAGTAGTAGTGGTAGTGGTAATGTAGTGGTAGTGGTAGTGTATTGGTAATGTAGCGGTAGTGGTAGTGTAGCGGTAGCGGTAGTGTAGTGAAGTGTACTGTAGTATAGTGTAGTGTGAGGCGGTACGAATCTCGCCGGGACAGCTAGTACCTAAATATTTTTAAGTCGGCGCCCATCCAGCAAATAAAAGCAAATTAATTATATCGTAAAATTAAATAATAGCAGCGGAATGCACAGCGGCGGCGGGTACGTGATGCGTCCTTTTGTTGGCAATTGCTAAACGTTCCGTTTGTTTGTTTGGTGCAGACTCAAAATTATTTAGGTATTTACATTAGTGTAGGATCTCAGTGAGATCAAAAAGGTTCTTTTTATTTTTCGATTTTTAGTTCCTTCTTTTTCGTCGCGTCGGTTAATTTTTTTGGTGAAAGTTTTAAATTTTTAGTTTTAAAAGCACTATTGTCTTCTAAAAAAACTAATTAGTTTTCTAAATTTCTAATACAATTGATACTAGATACAGGCGGGCGTAGAACCAATTAATACCAGATACAGTATGTACAGTATATTAAAAATACATAGTATGCAAGCCGTTGGGTCTACCCATGAAACTGAACAACATTCCCCAAGGACCCCAGCCTACATCTACAAATTTGGACTTTCATTCAAATTGATAAGCCCCATTGGCCAACTATTGTATGGTAAGTCGATATTTTTTTTTGCAAATGTATGGATTTCTCGGGGAAAGTTTTCAGGTTCACGAGTAGAGAGTACCCTTAACACTTGTACACTATTAAAAACCGGCCAAGTGCGTATCGGGCCACGCACAATGTAGGGTTCCGTTGTTGCCATTATCGCGTCCATATCTTTTTCAAATACAGCGGTTTAGTTGTTAGGGGGTAGAGATACTAGACTCCAACAAAACTTAGCACTTTCAAGCCTATTTTTTTTTTAAAACGGATCCCAAAATTATAAAATGGTCTTAGAAGACTCACAACTATTTTTTAAGCTAAACAACGATAACCGCGACTGGGTTTGACGAGAGAAAAAATCATCCCCATTTTACTTGTAAGTACCCATAAAAAGGTTTTTCCCAATTTTTTTTTACAGTTCTCCGCGTTGTTATTATAAATATATCTTTGTTAAATTTCAGCTCTTAACTACTAATAGTCTAGGAGCTAGACCGCGGACAGACAGTCGGACAGACAGACATGACGAAACTATAAGGGTTCCTTGTTGTACTACGGAACCCTAAAAAATGGCAATCACGAGACGCCCGGCAGAAGTAAAACATTTTACTGCAGCTTGCACTTCGATCGTCATTATTTTTTTGTTTCTTTTTGGTCACTGTCACTTATATTTCGATTTAATAATATCGTCACTGGTTCGAGAATGTTGTCATAGAAGGGTCAAGGGAGAGCGTCATGACGGAATACGAGTCGGTTTTACTGCCGCGGCGCGCCAATAGATGTTTCACATCAAAAAAATCACCCTCGAAAAACAGTTATACCAGATATAAAACGTTGCATATCATGAAGACTAGTTACTCACTTAGCAGGAAACACATTGATTTGATAATGGGCGACTTTTAGCGCCGCCTTTCCACTGGTCACAGTCAGTTTCCGCTCGGTCCAGTGCACGGTGCACGTGACGTCATCCAGCGTCACTTTGAGATCTGAGTCGAAAGACAGGGCTTGACCTTTCGCTGTGGGCCAGTACGATTTGCCTTGCATCTGTTTGAGTAGAGTTTTTAATGTTATTTGGATCCAAAGTTTAAGTTGACTGCAGCCGTTCTTGTTTTTTTTTATTATATAATTATTATTGGGTTCATCATCATAATATCAGCTTATATACGTCCCCACTGAGGGGTAGTGACTACCCTGAATTAGGGCGATCGGGCCTTAGTCGACCACGCGGGCCCCATTATAATTGGGTTATTCGTAATTAAGCCGAAACCTTTGCGCTAAGTTCAAGTGGCAGACAAATCACTGACCTCTATTTCGCTAAGGAGACAAGCAACACAACTAATTTTGTTCTCCAAAACTGCTTTCCAGAAAATTTCGTACTCTTTTTCTGAAGGATTTGAAGATATCACTAGGGGTATACACCAGGGCGCCAGTTGCTGAAAACAACGGAAATAAGCTCATTTAGATAAACCTAAAAACTTTTAGCTACAAGCTTTTAATTGATTTTTTAAGCAAACCATGCATTGTCATCCAAACTTAACGTATCTACGAAATTTCAAGTCAATCGGTTGAAGATATCTGCTTCATAATTAAGTTGCAAATTCCACCCGAACAAACATACATAAATTGAAAGTTAAATAAAAACTTGTAAAAAATCAGAAGGAGAAAATAGAAGGTAACAGAGATGGATTATTCTAGAAAATTGGAAGAAAGGAAAGTAAAATGCGGTCGCAGTTCAGTGCCATTTGTGTGGTTGTGTCAATCACGCTGATTATCTGACCATAAGCGCGGTCATTACCAGGATAGGTTTCACAGACAGCATTTATCTCGACCATTTTCGTGATTCGCAAGACACGCTAAGCCGATGGTGCCGGTTGCTAGATCGGAGTCATAAAATTTCTGATTTTGGGGTTCACAGATCTGGACTTGACCCTGTGTGTAGTTTTTTTTTATCCACAATTGGTAAACCCTTGGCATTATCTCACCTGGTGGTAAGTGACGATGTTGCCGAATATGGAAGCGGGCTTACCACGATTCCCCAACGCAATGGGGAACTGGCTATCTTATCTTCATGCCGGAACACACCAATGATATCAACATTGATATTTGGCGGCAAGACTTAGATAAGATGGCCTAATCTTCCCGAATTTGGGGAGAATCCGGAGCCCCAGCAGTGTTGACACCGAGGGTTGTTTAACGAAAGTAAAATGGTGTACTTACCTTAAAATAGGAAGCGTTGATGTAAGCGTCGGGATCAGATTTTAATGTCAGTCTCGAATCGTCAAAAGGCACAACTTCAGTCACTATGTTTCCTTGGGTGTGTTTCGTTGCCACATTTTTTGTTCTGGTCAAATTTTCTTTGGCCTGAAAAGAGTATAAGGATTAAAGGTTACGGATCGTTCACTATAAGGCAATAAACATCAACAATAATAAACTCAAAACTTGTTGGCAATGGTGGGGCTCAAATAAATGCTTAAAACCGTTCGCGACAGTATCATCTTAAACGAAGTGTACGTTGACAATTACAGCTTAACGAAAAAAATCGGGCAAATTGCGAGGCGGATTGGACTCGCGCTTCGAGGGTTCCGTACCACCACGCCTCTCTACACAACTATAACAATGAAACCTGTTCACGTTACAAACGAAAAAAAACGCTAACGACAGAAAATGCTTGTTTTTTTTTCATTCAGTTCGGACTCTTTCGCGATAGCACGGTTAATTGTGCCACACGATAAGAGAGAGAGAGAGAGAGAGAGAGAGAGAGAGAGAGAGAGAGAGAGAACAAGAGCGCTAGTACGACTCACACTTGACAGGTTTTTATTATTTATTGTTTTATTTCAGAATTAGTACTATAATCACAACAAGTTTCACGTTTGTATGTAGAATCGTTTATACGATAGAGCAAAATCAAAAATACCTTTACAAAACCCGTTATTGTAAACTTCAGGTTCACACGAATGCCTTGGGGAGGGACCGACTAGGAGCATAATCAATTTACCTCAGACGAGAATGTCGGTATAATTGATCACTTTTTCTGATTTTTATTAATAAAAAGCACACTATTACGGTTCATGAAATACAGCCCGCTGACAGACAGACGGACGGATAACGGAGGCTTAGTAATAAGGTCCTGTTGGTCACATTTTGGGTGTACAGAACTCTAAAAACACAATATGTGCAACTAAAGAAATGTTAAATGAACTTGTTGTAACAATTCAACTTCAATGTTAACAGAAAGCGGTTAGTTTTTGGCTCCGTTTCGATGAAAACCATAATCTAAGTGGTAAGAACAAATACTATACAATAAAAATGATCTTACCTGAACTTCTTGGAAGGATTTCCATTTGCTGTCCAAAACAGTAAGGGCTCCCACCTTATTTGTCAGGGTTTCAGTCAGTTTCTGCAAGTTCTTCACTTGTTGTGTGAAATTGTTCAACAAACTCGGGTCCGAGAAGAGGTCTACCTTAGCTGGTCGTTCAATTACTTCTTCCTTTACAACAGGCTTAGGAGCTGGTTCTGGTTTAGGCGCCATAGAAGGTCTTTTTATTGCACTCTCTGATATTTGTGGCACTTTGATTTCGGGCGTTAGAGGTTTGTATTCGACAGAAAAATCTATGTCCGACAGAAGGTCGATCACAGACAAATCTTTCTGCTCAGTCTTAACAGAATCGACTGATTCCATCTCTGCGACATCTTGTGATGATGGAACTACTGAACTATGGCTATCGCTATTTTGATCATTATGCGTATGTTTTATTTCAATATTTTGCTGAAAATTAGGCGGTTCTATTACATTCTCTTTTGGTGTCGAAACTGGAAAATTAATCGATATTTAAGTAAATAAAAGAATTTGCTCGACAGTAAACGTATAATTTTTTTCGTAGATTAACTTACAGACACTACAAGGAAATAAAATTGGAAGTGTTTACAAAAGTATAAAGAAAGAGGCATAGAGCACGAATTAAGCTACAGACTATGGCTTACCTTGATTACTGCTAATGTACGTCACACTAGTACCTTGTGGTCCCGTACCCGACTGCATATAAGTCGACTGATTCATATCGGCACCATAATTTGTTGAAACTGACGGCGTATCACGAACCACTTCACTGGACTGGTTATTCGTGGTGACGTAGCCATATGGACTGTTATAATAATTTTGATTGTTTATCTCAGTAGGCGGCTGTTGGATCATTTGAGGGTTTTCTGAAGGCGACTGCACAGTTTCATAGTTTCCAGCGCTAGTGTAAACACCTTGAGGATTCCTTATTTGATCTTGAGAGATGGAAGGAGTCTCTAAATTCGGTTGAACAGGGTTTCCGTAATTAGTAAAAGAGTTTTGCGATCCGTAACTGTAGTCATAGTTTCCTGTGGCTGAATTAAAGGTATAACCCGGATGATTTTGATATGTATACGCATAGTTTATGCTTGTAGGGTTATCAGAGAAAACACTAGTTTGATTCGGTTGAATATTTTGTTCAGTTTGATTATGATAGTTTGGCATTTGACTCTGTTCGGCTGGACTGATGTAGTTCACTGTAGTTTGATCGTAGTTTTGGTAGAGTGGATAGTTGATGTTGGTTGAAAGCGCCTCGCCTGTCACGTGCGATTTGATAGGTTGGTCCATTGCGTCCAATTGGGCTAATGCTGCTGAGTTTACATCGATTTTGTCTTGTTCTGGTATTCCAGCATATTCTTGAGGTAAATTTGCAGGTGTTGGTACTACATTTGAAGCGGTGGTTGTCAATGTTATGCCGCTATCAGAGCTAGTGTAAATAGTGTACCCTTGAGTCACACCGTCGTATGTCGTCCCAGGATAACTGTATGCTTGTTCTGGCATACTGTACGCGTTTGACACTGGGTTTGCTTGACCTGGAATGCCATATGGATTGATATTTTGAGTAGTACTAATCTGATGCTGATTTGTAGGGTCAAAAGGATTGCGACCCGAGTAATCTGAAGGTACTTGAGATGGGACAACACTGGTGGCTGATCCGTGCATTGTGTGACTGTAAGTAGCCATATTAGGCGTCGAAGTCTGTGGATAATGGACGCTGTAGTAAGTCTTCGCGTATTCCCCTCCCAAGTTTTGTGGTTCCTGCTTTGGTTGCACTTGCATTTGAGCGAAGCTGCTACTCAAATCTGCCGGGTTGCCGTACTGGTTCGCATTGTAAAGGGATGCCGATGATGCGGCCTCTGGTATGGTCCCCATTTGATTGGCGTGAGCTCCGTATGAATCGGTATAGCCGAACTGACTGACGCCTACGTTCATTTGGCTGTTACTGTACGGCGTGTTCTGAGAATCTGTGACGAGGGTAGTACTGTTTTGCGTGGCAGAGTAATACGGATTGGAATACTGTGGATCAGACATTTGTGAGGAGTATTGTGATGGTGTGTACGCAGTTGAGTATCCGTAACTCATATCTTCGGGTTTATCAAAGGGCTTGCTTGTCGCGGGATAAGCGTAGTTAGATGGTACGACGTGAGGATCAGTTTCGTTTGATGAGTACGGGGTTCCATATCTGCCGTACGGGTTTTGCATCGGAGGCATGCCCATTCCATCAGTTAGCTTCATTTGTGTCAGGTCTGTAGCTAAAAATATAGAAAAGATTATTTTCGTAGCGTTATACAAATAGAATTTTATTGAATACAGTTTTTATTTTATAGGAATAGAACTAAAAATCTTACCTTCAGAGCCGAGCGGTGCGGGTCTTACAGATGTTGGATAAATAGTTTCAGGATAGTAGGTGTCGGTTGGTAGAGGATCAATTTGGGCTGGAACGAGAAAACATTGCTGCTTATCTAGCATTAAATTTTTAAGAGTCGAGATTACATGAAAAAGAGTACAGATGTTCCTTGATGTTCGTTATCTAAATTCTAGTTTTCAAAATTTGATATGTTATTACTTCAGTGGTTTGTTGTAGTATGCCGATATATTTGCATATCCACTTTCTGTCAAATGTATAATCGGTATAGAATTTCGTACTGAGTTGGCCAAACATTTCTAGTAAAGCTTCTGCTCTTCATATTGTTTTAGTCGAAAGAATGACGAAATAATTACTAAAGATACGCCTGTCATATTCATGCATGTCTTAGCACTAGATCTCTATTTTTCCTTGCAAAATTATACATGAGCACAATCCACATTGACTCTAGCTCTCTCTTGGGAAAAAAATATTTAGAGTACCACTGTCATCCTCCCGTTCACAAAAGATATTTTACGTATCTTTTTGCTCTACGGCCTTTGCATTTTTCAGGCAGAGGTGCGAATTTTAAGTCTCTGAACAGTATTGACATTTTCTCTACCTTCATTAGTTACAAATACTACATAAATCAAAAATTAAAGAAAAACGCCAACAACACCGTTTTTACCATATCATCATCATATCAGCCGGAAATCGTCCACTGCTGCTGGACAAAGGCCACCCCCCAGGATTTCCACGACAACCGGTCCTGCGCTGCCCGCATTCATCGGCTTCCCGCGACCATATATTTTACCATATATCTACAACCTATTAACAGCTGAGACCATTACAATGAGCCCAAACAAAATACCTCTACTATAAGTTGGTAAAGAGTTGAGGTATCCTGTAGATTCAGCGGACGATGCTGCAGCATCTGGTCAAGGTTACCATGTACTGTCATAGGTGCTCAATACGTGTGCAAAGTTGCGTTTAATCCGGCGTCTTGATGTGGGTGAAAAAAAAAGTCACGTTGAACGATTCTGTTATCCACATGGTGCAACGTGTCTTTCTAGTTGGTAAAGAACTTTTTCTTTGCGACGTGGGCAGATTAATGGAACTTTTTAGAGTATTAAGCGATATAAAAAATGTAATTTGAATTTGTTGTTTGGAATAAGAAATAAAATTGTTTTGTGGATTGCTGGACAGATGGTCTGAGAGAAATATCGATTTTTGGGTGAAAGGAATGAAAAATTATGCCGTGAATTTGAACTACTTTACACTTATTTACCCCGTGTAATTTGAACTACTTTACACTTATTTACCCCGTGTAATTTTAACTACTTTACACTTATTTACCCCGTGTAATTTAATCAGTGCAGCCTTTTTTGTGGAGGGAATGGAAAACTAATCATTTTGCAAAAATGCCGATGCGAAGGACGTGAGTTGTGCTCAGGGAGTGTGCCCGTGGGGCTTCAAGTCAACATCTCTTGATTTGGACCTGTAATGGTGTCGCACAACCCAATTTTATATTTTTGAATACCATCAAGGCGAGTCTGAGTGCTCCATCTCAGGGTACATCGTTCCACCACTTTTAAGCTTCAAGCCAAAAGACACGCCCGAAAGATAATTTCGACCAAGATTCACCGTCCAAGTCCAAGAGTCACATTATTTGAAAATATTACAAATTTATCTAATGCTCATAAGTTCATAACTCTAAACATATATATATTTTTTAATATTTTGCTCCTACGGGTCTTTAGGTCTGTTTGTAAACACCTACTACTCTTTTTTCCGATTATATATGACTGTTTGTGTCCTTAACAAAGTAAAAGGGCCTATCAATAATAGTAAACAATTAAAAATATGTATAGATAGGTAATTGAGGACCTTACGTTATGGAGAGATAATCTCCTTTGCTGCACATACATCAGATAGTCCCTGAGTTTGAGAAGACCACGCCCAAGCCTGGGTGAGGGCGGGACACAAAATATGTCTTTCACCTTCACAGGCTACAGGAATAGATGGGACTGCCAACATGGTTACAACGATAATCTATTACAATAGATAAGCAGTTAAGGACCATACCTTGTGGAGTGACACTTCTAGCCAAGCCCCTATTCTTCATATACGGCAGATAGTCCTTCAGTTTGAGAGATCCGCCTGCGGGGCTCGGTGCGGGCGGGACAGAAGATACGTCTGTCACTTTTACTCCTGCATTTGATGTGGGAGGCACGGGTGTCGGTGCTTTGTGGACAAAAAAAACTAGTATAAGAGGGAATGCTGCTAAGATATTTCTCTCCCATTTCTGTTTTAACAAACAGGGTCGTGGCGACACCTGCAGTGCTAGCCTAAAGCAACTACATCTCAGTCCACATCTCAAGACTGAATCATCTGTCAAGCTATCGACTTGGTGACAATGGGACCACCTCGGGAGTATACTCTTTCGAATAAAAAAAGAATTTTGAAAGCCGGTTCATAATTGACAGAGAAATCGGTGAAAATACATTAAAAAAACCTCCCAAGAACCGCACACATACAGTTCCATACCATCATACTAGATGGCGCTAGTTTCTTCAGTTTCGTACTATCATACTAGATGGCTCTAGTTTCTTCACATTTCAAATAAAAACACATTTTTTGTATGGAGACTCACTTTTTCTAATTTTTATTATTTGTTGTAGCGGCAACAGAAATACATCATCTGTAAAAGTTTTGACTATCACGGTTCATGAAATACAGCCTAGTGACAGACGGACAGATGGACGGACAGCGAAGTCTTAGTAATAGGGTCCCGTTTTCACCCTTTTAGTACGGAACCCTAAAAAACATACAATGGAACATAGAACCTCCTCATTTTTTGAAGTTGGTTAAAAAATGACTGTCATTCAACTACTCTATTGGTGTGGGGTAGGTTCCTCACGCTGATTTTAGCAACTTTCTCTTACATTCCCACAAAGGAACTAGGTGAACTTGTTTACAATCTGACTACAGATTAAGGAAATTATGTGTGATATGTAAAAGTTGTGTAGGAGTTTCTACTCATCATACCGCACAACTGTTTCCAAGTAAGTTCAATAGGGATGACGACAGCATCAGAAATAAATTATGAACTCTTAATCACTAAATTGCCCTGCTACTTAAACTTCGGAAAACCTTACTCGTTTTGTTTTCCATCAAGTCTTCGATTTTTAACTCATCATAATCACAAAATGAGTACATAAATGACGCTGCTAAACTATGACGTCACGCCTAGGAATTTCTAACATTTTTAGAACAAAATGTCGTTTTTGACAGATGATAAAAAGTAACTAAAATGACTAGCATTCGTCATCCCTATTCTTTTGCATTTCACTCTTGTTTCGTATCAAATCATCAAATTATCATTGATTAGTTTTAGCATTGTGCGATAAAAGTGAGTTATGCTCGGATTTTTCTTACGTGACCAAATCAGAAATGAGGAAATGCGTAGAACTGAAGTACTCCAAGAACGGACGGCCATTGGGGCAATAAAGTTGTGGAGTGGCGACCACTCACTAAAAGATGAAGCGTAGGCAGGCCTTCCATTTGCTGCACCGACGATCAGTTGAAGCCCGCGGGAAGCCGCTGGATGCAGGCAGCACAGGACCGTTCTTAGCCTTTCTTCAGCAATAGACGTCTTTCAGCTAGATGTGATTATATCATGATGATGATAAGGTAAACTAACCTTTAGTGGTATGTTTGGAGAGCAGCTGCTCCCTCTCCTCTTGCTGCACTTGGCACGTGCCGCGCAAGCGTGTTAACAACTGATTCACGTTGAGGGATAGTTTCTTGTAGAACTCCAAGCCTTTCTGCGACTTCCCTAGGAGTTCTTCATATGAGTCGTAGGATGTTATCAGTGCTGTGAAAATTCAAAATGCTATAAGTACACTCTGTAAACAAGTTACAACTAAATGCTGTTCGTTAAAACGGAACCATTATAGGATCAGTCGTGTGTCTGTCCGTCCGTCTGTCATAGCTAATTTTCTCGGAAACTACTGAATCGATTGAGTTGAAATTTGGTACACAAACGAAAGTCAGTGTACCAAAGACGGAAGTGTAACGTAAATAAATAATAGAAAATTAAAAAGAAAGTTTTGCAAACTATATCGTGTGACATATCAAATGAAAGGACTTGTCGTGAGAATCTATTTTTTTTAAGATAATAAGTTAAACGTTTTAAAGTTATTTAAAAAAAATACGATCGGATCGGTAGCAACCGTAAAAATCCAGGTGTCTTGTTACTTTTTCTCTAAAATGGATCTAACGATTTTAATGAAACTTTTGGATAACTAGGAATTATTAAGGCAGTTCCTTATTAGCGATGGGGAACTGATAATTATACTTTACAATTTGTTGAGCTGTACTCTTCGATCCTCACTGGACAGGCTTTGCCTAGTGTGGGGGTCGCAGACAAATTAATTTCATCCATTTTTGGCAAATGAATGTTTTTACTTTTTCGCTGAAAATCAGTGTGTACTGCTAGCACTATAAAGGGTTCAAAAGATCTTGAAAATTACACTTAAATATTATAGCAAAACGTTGCGCGACTTTTAACTTGCTATCCCGCTAAGAAAACACAGCGGTAGCCGCGATAATTAAGTTTTTATTGATTGAATCGAAAATTAAAAAGTAAAATGTTAGGAGTAGCCTTTCGTCTCATCGTACACAGTTGAAAATATCGTTAGTGTAACTTTAGGCGCTTTGCACACGACGGGGCGGGGCAGTCTTTTTGACCGCGAAGCAATAAAGACCGCGTCTGTCCGTCTATGCCCGCGGCTCCCCTCGCCGCGTACACAAAGCACACGAGGGACAGAGGCGATCAGTTCAGTACTTTCATTCTAGTGAAGCGTGGCGCGTACTGAGTTAGCCGCCCCGCGCCGCCGTCTGCGTTGCTGCATACAAACTAGTATGTGTGATCTATGGCGGGCAACCACGGACATGCCGCGCCGCCAGTGCCCGCCGGGCACCTGCGGCGCGGTTTTTTTGTCCTACATGTGCTTTGGTAGTATAGGATTCCCTTTGTGCTATCGTTGGCGGCGAAATTGACCAGCCCGCACCGCTCCGTCGTGTGCAAAGCGTCTTAGAGGTAACTTCGCGCCTTATTTTAATCGAGAAAATTATGAGAAATCGTGTTTTAGCTAGGATTAAAAAAAAAAAAATTTGGCTCTAGACTCAGATGATTTACATAAATCATAAAAATGCACAGATTCCCTGCATATCACGAACTACTAGGACATTGAAAATGAAATTCAGGCATAAAAATCCTAATCCTAATCCTAATCCTAAATCCTAATTGGACAAACAATAAGTAATTTATGTATCACACTATCCACCAACAATTCGTTTTATTTACATAACTCCCCATACCTCGTACTCATTAATTAAAAAATTAAATATTTAACAAAATCAAAAAACTTCGAAAAAAATTCAAACTATTCCAAAAATCCTCCATTCACCACATACAACAATATAAACTCTCACACACACATCTTCCATACCACAGTACTCTATAACCATGATGCGCTACGTCTCACTCACCGAGGTACTTTTTTGAGAGCGCACCTACAGCCCGTAATTTTTTTTTGATTTTCAAAATTTTAATCTCATTTGACATCCAACTAAATACCCTAGTACCGTTGTTTTCATTTTTTTAAATTTCGACTTAGTTCTGAAGACATCCGGGCCCAAAGACAAAAATTCAAAAATTTTTGACAAAAAAAAACGATTTTTCGACCATAACTTTTTTGGATTTCAAAGTTTTTAAAAATTCCTTCACCATCTGATAGATCTTGTCAATCAGCGTCCTTTGACACCCTAATTATCTATGAACTACCAATAGCTTCCATACAATCGCCGTGTCGCACTAAACTCCCAAATGGGACCTAGTAACCAGCGATCTAAAAGTTGTGGTTGATTAGCAAGTAGTTTGTATTAAAATACTGATTTTTTGTTGTTTAGTATGTGAAATAAAACAAAGAGGTCAAACGCATAATGTATGAAGAAGTTACTCGTTTAGGTTTTGGCGGCAATGCGCGCTGAAAAAAAGTAGCCAAATGCGAGTCGTTCCATTGTCTTTTCAAAAAATAATTGCGTTTTTAAAACAATACAAAATTTTCTATTACCAACTGCAAATATAAACAAAATTATATTTGCAGTTGGTAATAGAAAATTTTGTTGATATTTCTTATTCTATCCAATTAAAGAGGGGGGATAGAATAAGAAATATCAACATTAGGAAAAAGACCAAGATCCTGTACGTAACCCTTAAAATAAAAAGGTTAAAATGGAAGTGGTCGGGTCACATGGTCAGAGGAAAGGACAAATGGAGCAAAATAATTACACATTGGTACCCAAGGGAAGGTAAAAGGAAAAGGGGCAGACAACGAAAAAGATGGGACGATGATATCAGACAGGTTGCAGGCATAACATGGAACAGAGTAGCCAGAGAGAGATCAGAATGGAGTAGGTTGGAGGAGGCCTTTGCCAATTGGCAAACGGACTTACAGAAAATAAAGAAGCACCAAATATGCGAATATTTTTAACATTTTTAATAGTGTAAAATTCATATATACATACAAATAAATAACAACATACATATAAATACATATATAACAGTATAAGAAACAAAACTGTATATCTGTTGTCCGAATAAAAGGCTTTTATTTTTTATTTTATTTTAATAGAAAATTTTGTATGGAAAATCTTTGAACTTTTTGCAAATCCATCTGCACATCTTAAGTTGGTCGACTATTACATCTAAACTAAGAAAGCCTACTTAGCCATGATAGTTTTCCTTTTAAATTGATTATATGTCTTACTATTTACAGTTTTTTTAGATGCCCTGAAATAGCGGTTTAGCTGGTGGGGGGGGGGGGGCACTTAACCACAGATTACTACTTAACTAATCGAAAAATGGTTTAAACAAACCAAACAAAATGGTAGTTTTGAAAGACCTATTCAACGATACCTCATACGATATACGCATAAGCGAAAAAAATACACACCCTATTTACATGTTTATTACTATACCATGACAAATTAGTTTTTAGTACTAATACATTTAGAGCTAAGCCGCGGACGGATGGACAGACAGAAAGACATGGCGAAGCTATAAAGGTTCTTTGTTGACTGCGGAACATATGCATTCTTCATTCTTTTCATATCTTTTTCTCATAAGTTGTGATGAAAAATTGTGTGTGTCATTTGGGGCCAAAATATTTTATTCCCGGGCGACGTATATTGAATAGGGTAGTTAACAGCATAAAAAAATAATAATGAAATATTATTTTCTAGTCATCTTCTCTTGAAAATTTTAAAAACCTTGCTCGTTTTGTTTTGTATCAAGTTTTCATTTTTAAATAATAAAATTTTGAATATTAGTACATTAATGACTCTGAAAAACTGTGACGTCACGCCTTGCTATTTCAAACATTTGTAGAACAAAATTACGTTTTTAACAGATGATAAAAAGTAACTCAAATGACTAGCAGTCGCCTAGCCTAAGCTCAGGATTCTACTCTACACATACTTTTTTCATATAGAAAATTGAATGAGTTTGACTACTCCTCATACTATACGAGGGGCTGCTGAAAAGTTTTGCGCCAAAGATATTAAAAATGCTGATAAAACCTATAAAAAAAATGTTCATAGTAATCTCCCTCTACTTCAATATACTTCATATATTTATTGAAAAGAGCTTTTAACCAGGTCAATAGTTATTTGTGTAACAACAAGGGAACAAAGTAAAATTTTGTTCCGAAGGCGTTAGTTTAAATTCTGAGCTAAGCGAAGGATTCTATTGTAGATTCCCGAGAGCAGCGATTGGTGTTATCAGCATTTTTAATAGCTTAGGCTCAAAAATTTTCAGCCACCCTCGTATAGTATGAGATGTAGTCAAACACACTTATTTCTTACATTAAAAAAGTATGTTTATGACACCCGGCTAACTTTAGGTTCTTCTCTCTTACCATTGATAAGCCCCTCCCTCTTTCTCAGCACATCCGATAGTAAACGACGCGACTCGCCGTACGCAGCGTAAAGGGAGGTCAGGCGGTTGATGATGTTCTCCTGCGCGGCCAAGTTCTGCTCAATTATTTTAACCTGAGAAGACGATTGGCAAATTAATACGTAGCCTGGTCCAAGAGCTGCCACATCATCATCATATCGGCCTGACACGTCCACTGTTCAACATAGCACTCCCCCATAGACTACCACTCAGCACGACTTCGAGTCACATGCATCCAGCGGGATCCTGCAAGCCTTACCAGATCATCAGTCCACCTGATGGGGGACCGCTCAACACTGCATCTTCCGGCCCATGGTCGCCACTCGTGAAACTTTTTTCTCCGACCTTAAGTTTCACCGCCGAAGCTTTCTCCATCGGTTCTACGAGCTATACAGGGTGTAACAAAATTAGTGAAGGACCCGTTGACTGGGGCTTCTACTCATCATACAGAATAATATTTTTTCTATGACTGCTGAAATCGCGAAAATCTGCGTACAAATCGATCAGCTGAATGACCAACTTTAAAAATTTTTGTATGAAGGGTTTTTTTCAGAATTGACTGCATTTCTTGGGGAACGTTGTTCAATACGATGAGTAGAACCTCCAGTTAACGGTTCCTACACCATTTTTTTACACCTGTATAGATGACTGCTGAAATCGCGAAAATCTGCGTACAAATCGATCAGCTGAATGACCAACTTTAAAAATTTTTGTATGAAGGGTTTTTTTTTCAGAATTGACTGCATTTCTTGGGGAACGTTGTTCAATACGATGAGTAGAACCTCCAGTTAACGGTTCCTACACCATTTTTTTTTTCACCTGTATAGCCTGCCCATTGCCACTTCAACAGCTGCAATTTTTTTATTGCGAGGAGTATGTTAGAATTAATTAATGTTAGTTCAAACTAATACAATATATTAACTATTATACAATAGTTTGAATACGAATTACCAATGACACTCACTTTAAGCTCATTACATGTAACTACTACTTAGGCTAAGTTTGGGTCTTAATAAAGAATTTATTATTCAATCCAATATATTTATTCAAAATAGGTGCAAATTACACTCTTTCTGATAGTCATAAAATAATAATGTCATTTGTGAAGAATCAAGAAAAAAACAATAATTAGTTATTAATATTATATTATTAAACCAGTCCAAAAGTCCTCTAATACTTAGGATGTAACAGTTAGGTTTGACGGCAGATATCTCACGTCTCACGGGCCAGATTTTGATGGGACCACCACCAGCCACTAAAGTATTCTTACTTTTGATAACAGATGTAAAAAAAACAAGAACCAATTTAAAAGACTTCGATAAACTATATAACATCTGTGGCGGCTCTTGGACTAGTTTTGTCCACCATTATTTTAGCATTGCAGTCTTTGAGAAAATGGAAACAGAATAGTTATAGGTGCAATTGGTGCAAAAGTTTCGCAGAAAAATTCTGCTCTTTTACAGTTTTCACCGGAAAACATATTATTTAACCATTTTGTGTTAAGGCGGCTCGATTAGCACATACACTAGCGCCGCCAATAGAAATAAATAATTTACTACCTACCCTTATATTATATAGCATATCTGTGCAAGTGTATATATTTTGGAAAATGTCCTGAAGGTTTTGTAAAAAAAATCTTACCTCGGGCGTGTGTTTCTTAAAAAATCTTGCCTAAGGTGCATGTTTCTAAAGACCTGATGGATTGTCCATCCAGAAATTCTGGGTGGAACGATCCACTGGATTACTTAAATAAATTGAACAGGTTCTTTTGTGTTCTACTAAACTAGTTTAAATTCTACTATTAACCTAACTATGGGGGGTATTTTATCTGACAGTAAAGTTTTTTTTTTTTTTAATAATACCTTAGGCGTATGTTTCTCCAGTTCTTGCTTGAATATAACTTCAGCGGGGTCGGAAGCGCGCGAGAGCAGCACAGATGTAATATCGTCACTGGTGATGTCATCCCTTAATTGTTGTATGAGCGTTTCTCGCTGCGACTGCATTTCGCGCGCCTTACCAACTACGCGACGCATTTCCATCATAGTTTCGCGGTCCAGACCCTCTGAAATAGACGGAACTGATGATTCATAATGATCATCATACTCTGTTTAATTGAACTGTTATTTGTATTAGTGCCCTATCTATACTACTATTCATCATATCAGCTCATATACGTCCCCACCGAGGGGCTCGAGCCTACCCTGAATTAGGGCGATCGGGCCTTAGTCGACCACGCGGGTTGGTCGACTTCACACACAACCTGCGAGTTTCTCCGCAGGCGTGTGCAGGTTTCCTCACGATGTTTTCCTTCACCATAAGAGCGTCGGATAAACGTACATATGAAATCTAAATTCGAAATCACATTGGTATGTGGCAGGATTCGAACCAGACCTCCCGTACAGGAGGCGGCGGCCCCTAGCCGTTACACCACCGACGCTCATACTACTATTATAAAGAGGTAAAGTTTGTAAATGTAAGAGGTAATATCCGAAAAACTCAATAGATTTCAAAAATTTTAGAATAGACCTTGAGAAACAACAAGGTCAATATTGAAAAATGGTAACGGCTCGCACACCGCGCATCCTCGATATCCAGGGCAAAGCCACGGACAACTTCTCGTTAGTCTCTATAGGAAGTCGTACGTAAAATAAAACTGTTATTATCCACAGAATTATGGTTTAAATCAGTAACTTTAGAACTCTTTACAGATACGAGCGTACGGTCAAGAAGCAAGATGGTTGTCCTCTAAAAGGGAAAAGGTACAATATACCACAGATAATAATATTACAAATCATCTAAGCAAAACTTCCCTAAGTTAGGATTGTAAGAGTGCGCCACAGTAACCGCGCTATTATCATTTCGTTGGTGCCGGTTGCTATCACAAGATGGCAATCGTTAGGCCATGTCAGAGGTTTTATCATATCAGCTCATATACATCCCCACCGAGGGGCTCGAACCTACGCTGAATTAGGGCGATCGGGCCTCCACGCGGGACTAGTGCGGGTTGATCGACTTCACACACAACCTTCGAGTTTCTTCGCAGGCGTGTGCAGGTTTCCTCACTATGTTGACCTTAACCGTAAGAGTGACGGATAAACGTACGTATGAAATTGAAATTCGAAAACACATTGGTACGTAGCAAGATTCGAAACATGACCTCCCAGACAGAAGTTAGCGGCTCTAGCCGTTACGCCACCGAACGCTCGAATACGCCACGGCTTTATAGGCGGCTTGAAACTTTTGACAGTAGGGTTCGCCGCTAGCCCTAAAACCTCAACCAATCCGGTCTTGGCGACACCCCGGACACTTCATACAACGGACGAGAAATGACATTTCTAAAATCAAATGACGGAACAAATGAAATCACGAAGAAATCATATACGTTCGAGAACGAAACTAGTACCAATCTGTATAAATCTGGTTGACGAGGGAGTGAGGTCGGAATCTAGAGAGCGGCAGGGAGTGTCCTTACTGTACGTTAGTACTAATGTATATTATATACTTTGAGTTGGCCACCGTGTGTGATTTTTTAAATGTAGATTTGGGAGCGTTTAATGCCTATACACTCTCGCCTTTAAGAAGCCCATATAGGTCTCGGGAAAAACAGACGCTAGCAAAGACCGGGAAACACAGACACTGGCAAAGACTTCTACTCTGTAGCGGTACACACAATGAACAAGGAAGCGGAGCGTTTCAGGCGCAAAGGTAGAATGTCTACCACATAAGGGTACGGCTTGACCTTTCCGAATGAGATACTACGGCTAGTAAAATATATTCTACTAACCAATATTGTCAATGCTGGGTATTTTACTCTGCAGCACGTCTAGCGGCTGAGCCAGTAACTTCAGGTTTGCTATGTGGAGCGTCATCGCTTTATGCAGCACTTGGTTGCTTTCATTGGTGCGGGTGTGAGCTTCTTGGTACTTGTGGAATTCGCGCGATAGCTCCGTTTGGACTATCGAAGGAGGACGGGGTCCCATGACTTTCTGGTACTCTTTCTCTTTGGCGGTTTCCTCCTGGAAAATTAAATAAGTTGTACAGCCGCGCTGTGCATACCTACTCGCGTAGTCATCTGGCATAACTACCTAGTTTTGACCGCCTCCGTGGCGTAATGGTTAGTCCAATCGCTTCACACCAGGAGGTCGCGGGTTCGATTCCCAGTAGGGTCATCTTGTAATTGGTGGTAGGGCATTTTCTAAGCCCGCCTGGCTAGCGACCCCCATCTTATCTAAGTCTTGCCGCCAAACATCAGTGTTAGCAACATTGATGTGTTCCGGCTTGAAGATGAGATAGCCAGATCTCCATTGCGTTGGGGAATGAGCGTGTTTTGGACTACCGGTAGGCCAGAAAAAATGTCTCCGTGGAGCGTGTTTTGGACTACCGGTAGACCAAATAAACTCTTATGTGATTGGTTGCCGTCTTACCGACCGTATAGGAACGAATCTTTTTATACACAAACTCTATCATGTTTTGACCTGTTTTATCCTCTTTTTATCGTTCAGCCATTCGAATATCATTCAAAAATAAATTATTTCCAAGCCGGGCGGCCATAGTCAGCCATATTGTTTTGCCGTGTCGTTTGTATTGTGAGAATAGTAAAGTGTGAAAATGAGTTTCAGACGTAAACGGTTCGTGTTGTTAAATAAATCTCATATCAAATTACTGGGAAAAGAATCAAGATTATGTTAAAATGATTAGTTTTTGAAATAATTGCAAAATAATTAGTTAAAACTGAGACCAAGTTTTGGTAACGGCAAAATGGCGAATTTTATTTTTTTGAACAAATGAAAAATTAATTTCAGACGTAAATAGTATGTTTTGTTATATAAATCTCATATCAAAATACTCGAAAAAAAACGTACATTATGTGGAAGTGATTAGTTTTTCAAATATTTGCAAAAATAATTTATGAAAAGTACGAAGTACTGTGCAAAACGGCAAAGTGATGAACTCCGTTTTTTGTCGTTGGAAACTTATCCTAATTTTGTAGTAAAACTATTGTGATTCGAAGTGAAATATTTAGTTTATATACACTTATGAAAGTGTATTATGCTATGATACTTTTAGTTTTTGCGAAAATGTGTAATAAGGTTGTGTAAGTGGGTGCATTCAGCGACTAAAAGTGCAAAAATCAAATTTTTTTTTGAAAATTATGATGAAAACCACAAAATGTCTTCATCAGGTGAGTTATTTCTAAATATCTTTTACTTTTAATACCTAGGCAATTTATTAATCTTTACAACGGTATATAACAATAGTATATAACTTAATTATATATTTACAAAAAACTTAAAAAAATAGGTCCTAGCCGAGTCTGAATGACGTCATCCATGACTCAACACGCTCAAGGCACTTTAGCGGAAAAAAACGAATTACGCTCCACGGGTTAACCCTACCACTTTATATATTATTACCACTGGGTTTGTATAAAATGTACCTTCCTTATTCCGATTCTTCCTGGAATAACGAACTCTAACCCACACGCACTCACACACACCGGCCGTCTTGGCGTTGTAATTATCTTTCATACACTTTACAAAGAATAACATACATTGTACTATATTACCTGAACAAGAGTAGCGTAGGTGGCTTAAGGTGCTTTTCACGGTTGCCGTCTTTACGGCATGGCGCCGCGCCTTGCTAGCTCTTTCAAATGCACACGGCTTACACGCGGTTCACGCACGGCCCGGCAGCAGCGATCGGCCACTGCTGTGATGATATCTTGGCACGCGCAGAGCCGCGTAGTGCGCCGTGTCGTGTGCGGGCCGTGTTCATGTGAACGCTCCTATGCTAGCCAATACATTACTGTAGGTACGGGTGCCGCGCCGGAACCGTGATTGTAGTAGACGCGATGGACGGTCGGGGCACGGTTGCCGCGCAATGTGAAAGCTCTCATAATAGCTCACACATTACCACTTTATCCGGTACGGCGACAGTGTCGTGACCGGATGCATGTGAAAAGCAAGATTAGTGCGCTTCACGATGAGAAAGGAGGTCTGCGCCCATCCTTAAGGGTAAATCTAAATGCCCTACTTTTGACCGCGGGTGATTTTAAATATAACACCACGCAGCAGCCATCGATCTCTTGGTTTAGCAAGATTAGTAGAGCTTCACAATGAGAAAGGAATTAGGCAGGAGGTACCTGAATGAGAGACTTGATCTCGGCAAGCGAGTGTTCAACGTCGCTGATGATCTCGGCCAGGTTGTTCATGGAGTCTCCCAGGGTTTGGATGATCTCCGTCTTGGCGTTCATCGCGGCGCAGCGGTCTACTATCTCTTGAGGAATCCTGTTGGTCAAAAATATGTACAGCTTATAATAATACAGTGCCCCTGGTTTTATTTATTATTATAATATACATTAAAATACAGATGTTGAGATGGGTGTTGGGAGTGACCAGGATGGTAAAGATAAAGAATAAGTATTTAAGAGGTAGTCTTAAAGTAGCACCGACATCGGAGAAGATAAAAAGCCACGGACTGACATGGTTTAGCCAACTAAGCAGAAGAGAAAAGGAACATGTGACACGAAGAGTGATGGACATGAGGGGGAGGGATATACTAAGAGATGAAGACCAAAGAAGCGATGGTTGGATGGAGTTAAAAAAGACATGGAAGAATGTGGAGTGATGCAAGTACTAACTGGAATGGGACCAGAATGGGGACAAACAACATTCAAAGCCGACCCCAAATGATTGGGAATTATAAGACTAAGAAGATGATGAATAAAATACATTAACCAAGACATTATATTGTAAAAATTATTGGCATAGTCAGGAAAACATATACAGACTCACTCTTGGTGTTTCAGTAATGGTACAAAAATCCCGCACCTTAGATATATTAAAAGAAATACATTCCCGGAAAAAGAACTTCAAAAAACGTCCAGACAGTTGTTGACAGGAGACAATAATAAATAATAATAATAATAATTATTCTTTATTGCAAGGGTAGAAATATAAAAATAGATATGTTAGATAGAGAAAGAGAACCGTGAAAGTGTACCTTGATGAACAAAAAGGCTGACTTTACGTTCAGAAACTTTTGAGCGAGCGACCGCGAATCTAGTTCTTTAATGTGTAAACGAAGGCTAAAACTCGTCATTATTATTAGTAAGTCTTTTACCAGTGTGTGTTGCCAGTGATGACATACGGAACTGAGACATGGTCGCTTACTATGGGCCTCATAAGAAGGCTCAAGGTCACCAAAAGGGCGATGGGGCGAGCTAAGCACAGAATTTCCCTACGCGATCGAATTAGAAATGAGGAGATCTGTAGGAAAACCAAAGTCAACGACATAGCTCACAGAATCGCTTAACTTAAGAGGCGGTTTGGTGGTCGCAGTGTATTGGGACATTCCCTCTCGTATATCTACCAGATACGCTAAAACTACCAAGTTTATGATATAGCGTCCCTACTTATCTACCCTTGGGCATAATAGTGAGGGCCGCTATTCCTGCCAACACCATAAGGTGAAGACAAGGACCAGTTACGGTAGGTCTTGCCGCCAAGACGCTTGTCCCGTTACTCTGCAAGGCGAGTGCCTCGTGGAAGAGAACCACTGCCTACTGTCCAGGTAGGTCCCGGAGCTTTAGGCACGCTCACCACACCGGATATGTGGGAGCCAGCTTCTCTGGCGTCTCGAGCGGGAATCGAACCGCCAGCAGCAAGAACTGCGGGAGTGTATTGGGACATTCCCTCTCGTATATCTACCAGATACGCTAAAAACTACCAGGTTTCTGATATAGCGTCCCCACTTTCCTTTGTATTGGGACAATCCCTCTCGTATATCTACCAGATACGCTAAAACTACCAGGTTTATGATATAGCGTCCCCACTTTCCTACTATGTATTGGGACAGTACAGGAAAGGACGCTGCATCCCATCCTCCGGTTTTTGCCCCCTTAGTCGCTTCTCTCGGCAAAAGATGGGGTGGAACCACAGGCCAAGTCCAAATAGAGCATCATCATTACAGCTCATATACGTCCCCACCGAGGGGCTCGAGCCTACTCTGAATCAGGGCGATTAGGCCTTAGTCGACCACGCGGGCCCAGTGCGGGTTGGTCGACTTCACACACAACCTTCGAGTTTCTTCGCAGGCGTGTGCAGGTTTCCTCACGATGTTTTCCTTCACCGTTAAAGCAATCGGTAAGTATGTACGTAAGTTTTTGAAAAACTCATTGGTACATTGGCCGTCCAGATTTGAACCCGGTACCTCTGGTTAGATGAACCGAGTCGTTACCGGTTGAGCCACCGACGCTAAATAGAGCATGCGCAAAATAAAAATAATCATTAATCTTATCATCTGGAGAAAACTAAATTGTTGTTATTCGAGCTCATCCACAGAGAGAATGATTCATCAATGTTTATAGTTTCCGGCAAGAAACTGATAAAATTATCAACTGTCAGCAACTTGATAAATCGGTTTTTGTTAAAATAAATCCCTAGTCATTCGGCGTTCTAAGCGTACGCCACTTGCCAAATAATCTCATATGTATGTGTTGCTATGCGCTCAGGCATCGTTCATTCGGTTGCGTACAGTTGTTGCCTAGTGTAAGTGTGCCCTGGTGCTTCACGACTTCATTCCCCCCTCTACATTTCATCATCGGACGACCAGGCGCGGAGTTCGATTCCACCCCTTTGTTCCACCTTCTACCTTTACGCATGAAGCGTTTTGCTTCTTCGTTCATCATGCGAACGGCCAAGGAGTAGAATTCCCTGCCGGCATCTGTATTCCCCGACACGTATAATTTAGGAAACTGAATAGGTTAAGGAGTGATATGCACTATTTGAGCGTGCATGTTACATTCTCGGCTGCATCGACTCGACACTTACCATCAGGTGAGGTGCAAACAAACGTACTTAAAATTTTTATTAAATAAAAAAAAGTGTGTTCACAAAATGTATCCTATGTAACATGATAT
This sequence comes from Coleophora flavipennella, assembly GCA_947284805.1. Lineage (NCBI taxonomy): Eukaryota > Metazoa > Arthropoda > Insecta > Lepidoptera > Coleophoridae > Coleophora > Coleophora flavipennella. Next base: position 6,677,277 of record OX369254.1, on the reverse strand, counting down.
CGTCGCCCTCGGCAGTTTAGCTTAGCAGAGAGAGGAGTTTTGGACCAACATCCGATATAACAAAGAATAGCTACAAATAACCTAACCAATTAAAAAAAATGTGCGTGTCAGCTCCGATGCGCGACAGGAGTTTACTCATGAAACTTTTTTTCAGATTCCGTTTACTCATGAAACTTTTTTTTCGCACGAAATGCTCCGGACCCTACATGAAGGTCAGCCTCGCACGGAACGATCCAAGCTTCGGCCTACGGCAGGTTGCCTTAGCCTTCGTTAATTAAAAAACGTGACGACGGTAAAAGTAACGCCACAGTCTAAGAATCCATACAGTCGTCCACCGCCTTTGATAATTGCGTCAAAGCCGACATCACTAGTAACCGAGCTCGCGCTCCTTACCCGCAGTGCACTCTTCCGCTGGACTGAACAAACGATGACTATGGACCAGTGGGATGTACCTGACCCTAGGCCCCCGCACGATTGTCTGTTGGACGACTGTATGGATTCTTAGACTGTGGTAACGGCAAAGCGTTACCGATCGCCACTCGATTTCACCCCTCATATATTTTTCATCACATCAGCTCATATATGTATAGTTGTATACGTCCCCTCCGAGGGGATCGAGCCTACTCTGAATTAGGGCGATCGGGCCTTAGTCGACCACGCGGGCCCAGTGCGGGTTGGTCAACTTCACAGACCACCTTCGAGTTTCTTCGAAGGCGAGTGCAGGTTTCCTCACGATCGATATTTTCCTTCACCGTAAGAGCGTCGGATAAAGGTGCATATGACATACATACTAAAACTAAATATAAAATTAAATATCGTGCTCTATACATGAAGCAATTCTAAAGAAGTAAGATCGTGACGTGTCTCCGTCATCATCATCATCATATCAGCCGAAGGACGTCCACTGCTGGACATAGGCCTCCCCAAGGATCTCCACGACGACCGGTTCTGCGCTGCCCGCATCCAGCGGCTTCCCGCGACCTTCACCAGGTCACCGGTCCACCGAGTGGGAGGCCTGCCTACACTACGCTTTCCGGTGCGTGGTCACCACTCGAGAACTTTACTACCCCAACGGCCATCTGTTCTACGAGCAATGTGCCCCGCCCACTGCCACTTAAGTTTAGCAATTCTGAGAGCTATGTCGGTTACTTTGGTTCTCCTACGGATCTCCTCGTTTCTGATTCGATCACGCAGAGAAACCACGAGCTTAGCACGCTCCATTGCCCTTTGGGTGACCTTGAGCCTTCTTATGAGGTCCATAGTAAGCGACCATGTCTCAGTTCCGTATGTCATCACTAGCAACACACACTGGTCGAAGACCTTGGTCTTAAGACACTGCGGTATCTGGGACGTAAAGATATTGCGAAGCTTCCCGAACGCTGCCCAGCCGAGTTGGATTCGACGATTGATCTCTTTCTCTAAGTTAGACCTACTTAACTGGACTGTTTGCCCCAGGTATACATATTCGGTAACAACTTCGAGTGTAGAGCCTCCAACCTTCAGAGTAGTAGATATGACACGGACGTTTGACATAATTTTCGTCTTGTCCATGTTCATTCTAAGACCCACTTGTTGAGAGGCTCTACTGAGGCCATCGAGCATTGTGCCTAAGTCGTTCGTAGTCTCAGCCATGACCACGATATCGTCAGCGAATCGAAGGTGGGTGATGTACTCGCCGTTGATATTGATGCCGAGTTCACCCCAGTCCAAAAGTTTAAAAACATCTTCCAGGGCGGCGGTCACCCCACAAACTATGACGCACTTATTGGCTTGCCCCGAGTGCCCGGACACCTGCACAATGGTAGACCTCTGGGGGGCCACTGATAATGGCATACGCGTGGCTACCTATTGGGCCAATAAAATATAAAATAACAAGAGTCAGTATTCAAACCATCGATTCGAAAAGAAGAAGAAGAAGGGCGGCGGTGAACAGTTTCGGAGATATAACGTCTCCCTGTCTCACCCCTCGCTGTAGCTGGATAGATTCCGAGTTTTGATCCTGGAGGCGAACCGACATGGTGGCGTTTTCATACAAACACTTCAGCACTTCGATATATCGATAGTCACTTTGGCACCTCTGGAGAGACTGTAACACAGCCCAAGTTTCGACCGAATCGAAGGCTTTCTCATAGTCCACGAACGCCAAGCATAGTGGCTGATTGTACTCTTCGGTCTTCTGTATAATCTGCCGCAGCGTATGTATGTGGTCTATGGTACTAAATCCCTTTCGGAAACCGGCTTGTTCGGGAGGCTGAAAGTCGTCAAACCTGCGTGCGAGACGATTCGTAATGAATGACTCTCGAAAACAATTTGTAGACGTGGCTCAGAAGTGAGATAGGTCTGTAGTTCTTCAGCAGGGTATTGTCACCCTTTTTGAAGAAAAGCACGACCACACTTCTGTGCCAAGCCTTAGGCGTTTGTCCCTCAAGTATAACGGAATTAAATAACTTCTGAAGAGCTTTAAGTACCGGTGTTCCACCTGCTTTCAGAAGTTCAGCCGTAATTCCATCATCACCCGGTGCCTTATTATTTTTAAGCTGTTTAAGACCCATTCTAATCTCGTACAGGCTGACGTCCGGGATATCTTCGGTATAGTGTCGGGTAAGTCTAGCTCTTGGGTCTTTAGCCAGATCGCTGACAGGCAGACGTGTGGTCGTGTACAATTGTCCGTAGAATTTCTCAACTTCTTCCAGCAACTCAGTCTTAGACGATATGATCCTGCCATCCTCAGTCTTCAGCTTGGTCAGTTGGCTTTGACCAACAGACAGATCTCTCGCGAACACTTTTGAGCCTTTGTTGTTCTCAATCGCCTCTTTAATACAGTTTGTATTATAGTGGCGCAAATCGCGAGTTAGAGACTTAGAGATCTGCCTGTTTAGTTGCCGATACTGAGTAGCGTCTTCAGAGGACTGCAAAACCAATCTGCGTCTTTCTTCCATGAGGTTGCTGGTGAAGTCCGAGATTTTCTCCGTAGTTTGGTTTAATGCACACATTTGTTGTATTGCCCTTACTTACCTACTCACCTAATCGCTATTAATTAATTAGATAAAAGCCTCGTTAGATATAGATAACAATGTCTGAGGTCAGTAAACAGTTAAAGATGTAATTAAGAAACGCATTCAACTAGGGAATTAGAGGTGAAAGGTGCGCAAGGTACAGTACGCAGAAAAATGTAAACGTTTTTTAGTTAACGCTACATTTTACTCTTCATAAAATTTCCATAACGGTGGGCCTTATATGGAAATCGATTCTTAAGGAGTAAACTCAGACCCGAACTTAAAACCCAACTGCTTCTAATGTATCCTATGTCACTTAGGGGGTCAAGACGAATCTAACGACCTTCGTACTTCAAAATCTCTCAAGCCGTTTAGGCTACAGGCTCAATCCAATAAATAGACATACATACAATTTTTATTTTAACTGATCTTTTTTATTAATTACTAGGAAGAGACCGACTCTTCCGACACAGCGCATCCTAGTGGGAAAATTAGAGTGTAAATACATAGCTATACTTAAGATGTAATATTAAACGAAGGACTTACCTGTTATGTTAATTTTGTAAGCTATCCTGTATCATAACATTGATATTGCAATAAATTACTTAATGACTAGCTGTTGCCCATGGCTTGCCGTTACCGTGGGAATTTCCCAAAATCATTTCTTAGTGGAGGCGTACGTCATAATTGTTATCTGTATGCTAAATTTCAGTCTGACCCGTCCACTGGTTTCAGCTGTGCGTTGATAGATCAGTCAGTCAGTCAGTCACGGTTTCCTTATAAACATACCGAAGACTTACCCCAAACACATTACCCTTCTTCTTAGGAGATCGGGTAAAAAAAAACAGAAAACACTCACTTCTGGTCTGAATCTAGAACTTCCAGCTGATCCAGTTGCAAGGAAGACATGAACTCCAAAATTTCAGTGTTCTTGGACTCAGCCATGCTGACCACATGACGTAGGAGCTTTGCTTTCTCTTCCGAATAGACGGAGGAAGCCTCGTGAGCTCCAATGGGCACGAGCCGCGAGAATACGTCTGGACCAGAGACCTGTGAGAACAAACAAGTTATGGGCGGGAACCGTAACAGCAGTTTGTCATTTTTAGGATTTTCTAAAGTGTAACAATGGTATCCTATACCGACATGGCATACATGTCTTACTGAAACTAAATAAAACCAAAGCTTACTGAATGGCTCCATAGCCTAGATTATGATGACGTTGAATCACTAATCAAACTTTAGTATAATTAACAGTAAGTAGAACTTTTGAACAAACAAAAAAATAACTAATGGTATAAAATCGAGTACAAACATACACATCCACACACACACACCCACGCACAACTCCCACACACACACACACTCGCAATATGTAAATTTATCATTTGTTTTATATAAATACCCTTAGTTTAAACTAATAATTTTAAAATGTTGTTTCATGTCTCACGGAGGTGGGCGTTAATAACAGCGACACAGTGTTATTTTACTACTGCAGTTATTATCATACAAGCTTATGTTGTTAAAACCGTTCTAACGTTTCAAATAAACTTTTATTATTATTACTGTATCATCATATCAATCAGCTCATATACGTCCCCACCGGGGGGCTCGAGCATACCCTAAATTAGGACAATCGGGCCTTAGTCGACCACGCGGGCTCAGTGCGGGTTGTTCGACTTCACACACAACCTTCGAGTTTCTTCGCAGGTGTGTATAGGTTTCCACACGATGTTTTCCTTCACCATATGAGTGTCGGATAAACGTACATATGAAATCGAAATTCGGAAACACATTGGTACGTGGCAGGATACGAACCACGACCTCCCGGACAGCAGGTAGCGGGCCTTGCCATTACGCCACCGACGCTCATCTTACTGTATCTTTTGAATCATAACAGTTAGCCGGTTGCAATTTTCACAGAATAATATGTGTTATTATGGCAGATTTATCAACTTCTTAAAATAGTGCTAAGCTCTTATCAGGGTCTGATTTACCAACAATAATGAAAATTAAAATTTATTTGTATGTATAGAGTACATGTACATGTACATATAAATATATATATTTATATAATTGTTACTATATATGTATAGAATTATAATATTAGCATGTACTATTTTATTGTAGGGTTATTGTTAAAAAAAATAGTATTGTGTTCTTTCTGCAAATAAACATTTTTTTACTTTACTTTACTTTATTTGGTCAGTTACTTAGATTGTTTATTTCTCTGCCCTTTTTGTAAAATTAAGTATTTCGTGTTTTCCTGTAACTAAAGGTTGTCTGGAAGAGATTGCTTTTAGCAATAAGGCCGCCTACTGTACACTATATTATAATATATCTATGTATTAGCTTTACGATATATTTTTTTTGGTGTACTATAAGTGTAAATAAATAAATAAAAAGTAAAAAAGAAGAATACAAGAAACAATACAACACTACTAGAAGACTATACTCGTAATATAAGGTGACAATGATGGTGGCAGAAAAATAAAACCTTTAAACTTTCATGTAAGTTTTGAAACACATACCTCAGGATCACTTAGGTTAATCGGCAACGCCTTCACCAAGCAGACCGGCTTTAAATCCACCAGCAAATCTTTCTCGGGCACCTCCTCATGGTAAATAAACTCATTCTCATTTTTGGCAGCTTTTCTCTTCCCTTCTACCACATCATTGGTAAATGTCAGAGCCTCCTGAGTTATTTGAACAGGCTCTATATATTTGGTCAGTTTTCTGGCATCATTGAGTTTCTCAGCAGCTTGCTGATAGAACGCTACTCGCTCACCCATTTTTTGTTGTTCTTCTGCATGCATTCCTATGGAATAAGGTTATTTTTATTAACAAAAATATGGCTGAAATGGTTGATTTATTAAATAGTTTATAATTTATTAAATATCTCAAAAACATATACTTTTTCCAACACACAACATCATTATTTAAAAAAAAGAATACTTAATTAGTTCTGAGGTAAAATGAAGTTTTAAGTGGGTAAGGAGTTTCTCATACTTAATCTAACAGTTGATAAACATTTTTTTATGAAAGCTCTAAAAAATTACACTAATTCATTATGAGTTTCTTAATTCAAATTTTTCAGTAGCACAAGTAGAATCCCTCCCTTTTCTGGTATTGTACAACAAGTAAAGTTCTCAAGCGGCTACCGCGCAATGAAAGACGTATCGTGGGCAGGCCGCCCAATCGGTGGACCGACGACCTGGTGAAGGTCGCGGGAAACTGCTGGTTGCGAGCAGTACAGGACCGATCACTGTGAAAATCTTAGGAGAAGACCTTTGTCCAGCAGTGGATGTCTTTCGGCTGATATGATGATGAATAAAGTAAAATGTATACGTAGGGCGCTACATAAGTTTTGCCGCATGCAAACTACATATCATAATATTGTGATTTGAGGCCACAGCCATAAAATCTAAGTATTTTATAAACAAAAAAAAACGTTAAAGGGAATAGTTTGTTCGATTTTTAAATTAATTTCTAAATGAAAATGGCGGCCTTTTCTCGTCATGATATTCGTGTAATTATTTCGTATAACTTTAAGCGTGGCTTGACTAAACAAAAATGTTTCAAGGAAATTAATAGTGCACTGAGGGAAACTTGTCCATCTCTGAGGACCATAGTACGGTGGTATATTGAATCATGAGGAAACCTGCACACGAAGGTTGTGTGTGAAGTCGACCAACCCGCACTAGGCCCGCGTGGTCGACTAAGGCACGATCGCCCTAATTCAGGGTAGGCTCGAGCCCCTCGGTGGGGACGTATATGAGCTGAAATGATGATATTCAATTCAATCGCGGAAATTGTAACTTGGAGGATGAAGCAAGGTCCGGCAGACTGATAGAAGTGACTACCGATAATAACATCCAGGCTGTACCAAAACTATTGGATGAAGACCGACGTGTGACATATCGACATATTGAGGAAACCCTCTAGTTAAGCGCACCAACTGTTCATCGATTTTCCACAACCATTTGACAGTACGGAAACTTTGTTCTCTCTGGGTACCACACTTGATGGCTGACTTGCTAAAGGAGCAACGTGATGAAGACCAACGTGTGACATATTGACATATCGAGGAAACCCTCAAGTTAAGCGCACCAACTGTTCATCAGATAGACCTACCGTAACTGGTCCTTGTCTTCACCTTATGGTGTTGGCAGGAATAGCAGCCCTCACTTTATGACCTAGCTGTCGGTGAGTGGGGACGCTATATCATAAACCTGGTAGACTAGCGTATCTGGTAGATATATGAGAGGGGAATTTTCATCGGATTCTCCACAACCATTTGCAAGTACCGAAACTTTGTTCTCTCTGGGTACAACACTTGATGGCTGATGTGCTAAGGGAGCAACGTGATGAAGACCGACGTGTGACATATCGAGGAAACCCTCAAGATAAGCGCACCAACTGTGCATCGGATTCTCCACGACCATTTGAAAGTACGGAAACTTTGTTCTCTTTGGGTACCACACTTGATGGCTGATGTGCTAAGGGAGCAACGTGTGACTTGGTCTTGTGATATGTTAAAAAAATTTGAAGACGGCCTATCTAACTACGTGAACTCAATTGTTACATGTGATGAAACGCGGCTGTATTATTTCGACGTTCCTACTAAATGCCTGAGTTAAGTGTGGGTGTTAGTAGATGAACCACCGCCGACATCTGTGAAAATATCCCGATCCATAAAGAAAAGAATGGTTGCTGTATTTTTTACTAAGAAAGGAATATTGGCTATGGTTGTGCTTGATAAAAAGAAGACTGTTACTGCTGCATGGTGGTACACAGAAGAATGTTTACCTCGTGTATTAGAAGCCTTAAAAAAAACGACCAAACTCAAGACTCGATACTTGGCTCTTGCATCAAAATAACGCCCCTACACATCGAGCCAGCCCTACGAACTATTTGCACCAAGCTGGAATAAAATTTTTGGGACACCCTCCTTATAGTCCAGATCTAGCGCCAAGCAACAGTACAATTCCCTTATGTAAATAGGAGCTTTTGAGGAGATATGCGGCTGTGTTCCAGAAGGATACTGGAGCAATGTTTTCTGCACCTGGTTTATATATGAAGCCAGTGGTGACTACGTCGAAAAAAAAATATATCACAAAGTACGAACTTATGTTGCGCCCTACTACATATTTTATTTTACTACTATTAAAAATCAGTGTGTTTGAAACTCGCAAAGATTCAATATAAACATGACAGGGATTCTTCTCAGAAAAATATTATAAATCATACCTTGATACAAACAGACAATGCATCCAATATAAGCGAGTTTGAAAGACAGGTAGCGGTACCAATAGTTATACAACTTGGTGCCAATGATCTCGTGGATATTATCAGAGCCGGTCGAGGGGCCGAGCAGGGCCAGGGAGTTTCTGTAGAAGAACATCACTTGAGTTGCCACAGCGCCTGTAAGAGAACAGAACAATTACCAAGAAAAACTAAAGATCAAGCATATATCTGTGACAACTGTACACCTAATAACTTTAGAATTCATTAAAAATTAAAAAACCGACTGCATAAAAACTTTACCTCTCTTTTTTTGGCCAGTCGGGTAAAAAATGTATTCAATGACATTCATGAGATCAAGACGAAAATCCATCAAGCCGTTTAGGCTACAGAGCTATAGAAATAAACATACACATACACTCAAAAAACATAATGCTCCTTCTGGCGCAGTCAAGTAAAAATTAAAGAGTTACATTTCAGAAATCTTAAAATAGGATGGATAAAATGGACTGGATTTTTTTATCTACAACTAGCTGTTTTCCGCGGCTTCACCCGCGTGGACGTTTCTGTGACTTTATTCGCCGGCTCGCGAGCGTAAAAAAAGTAGTCAATGTGTTAATACAGGTCCTAATCTGTCTACCTACCAAATTTCAGCCAGATCTGTTCAGTAGTTTTTGCGTTAAGAAGTAACAAACATACACACTCACAGAATCACAAACTTTCGCCTTTATAATATTAGTGTGATGTGATTGATAAGCCCTGTGCATCATTTCATGGTAAGTGACGATGATGCCAAAGATGAAAGTAGCTCACCAAGATTCCCCAATGCAATGAATGGGGAACTGGCTATCTTATTTGCTTTCCAGACACTTTGCTCGAAGATTTTTTGCTCATTTGGTTTTGTTAATAATAATGTACAGTTATTTGTTTTTCCAATTTGTAACTGCTAACTGCAATATGCCTAAATGTACTTATATGTAATTCCGTTTTTATGTGCATATGAAACACTTTTTTCAGACCCCTCATTACTGGAGTCTGTAAACAAGCTGGTGCCAGCGACTTCAAGTGGAGGTTGGGTTCTATCAGTTATGGTTACAAAGGTTAACACTTCATTTGTAATACTCTGGAAGTAGGTGAATATTGGATATGCTTAAATGCTTCACTATGTTTGAACACTGTATTTTTTCAAAGAGTTTTAGCATGATAAATATACTTTGACTGCCCAAGATATCTATGATATTCAACACACCCAATTGAAGGAAAAATAAAAAGATTCTATACTTTACTTTTGTTCTTACTGTACTTTCCACTCTACTCGACTCCACTCCACTATCCACCATTCTACTCTCCTCTGCACCTACTCCACATTATACTAGTCTCCAGTCTACTCTACTGCTCTCAACTCTACTGTCCACAACTCTAATCTCTACTCCACTCCACTATTCTATTCTCCACTCCAATCTACCCACCAGTCTACTCTCCAATCCAATCTACTGTACTCTCCACTTTACTCTCGACTCCACTCTACTATCCACCACTCTACACTCCACTGCACTCTACTATGTGGCGTCCCCAGCGGTGACGAATGGGAATAAAAAATTCCCACTCTTTGCCACTGGGGATGAATGGGAAAAAAATCCCATTCATCCCTAGTGGTAATGGAGCCAATATTAGGGATAATTTTTTTTATGTTTGTTCATGAATCATGACATTCAATATTGTCATGCCAAATGTCATTAAAATCATTTAAATGGTATTCACGTGATGAAGCTGAGTCTTCATTGACTGAATTTTCATTTTTGATAATATTGGGAAGGTTGTTAATTTTTTTTATACATATTTTCCATAGTATCTTAGATGTTACTCCGAAATATAAGGTATAATCTTGCAGTTTCTCTTAAATAGATTCAGCCATTTGTGAATGATGCATGAACAGACAGAGAGATGTTCTTCATAAAATGATTTCTCTCAATAGACACATCCTCCATGGCTATTATTTTCAGTAAATATTCACAAATACACACAGGGAAGACCCTGACAGCTACAACAATGAGATGCACAAGTTGGAAGGGCTGAGATCAGCAGCCGTGAGACCTCGTAGTAGTTTTATTGTATGTATTTAGAGATTAATGGCCCTCTAGATGCATGCAATAGTAAGTCCTTGGGGGTGGCCTTTGTCCAGCAGTGGACATTTTTTGGACTATATGATGATAATGATGATGTAGAGATTACATAGCAAAAACAAAAAACTAGTTTAAGAAGGCTGTCCCTGGTCGCCGTCCATAGAAATTGCAGTCCACTGATAATTGTTGTTTTATAAAAAGATCTGTTTTTTTACAATCAGATAAGATAAATCTATATCCATATATCCCTGTCTTTTATATGCTGAGATAACCATCTAAAGTAATAATGTGTGTGTGTGTGTGTGTGTTAACCCTTCGACTGGCAAATTCCCGCAGCGGGAGTGCGAAAACGAGACGTCATCTGGTAGTGGCCATTTTGGATATTTTCTTTATGTGGCAGACGCTTGCTCTGCTTAGGCTTATAGTTTTTAGAAAAACTCCAATAAAACTACTTTTTTGTATGAAACCTACGCAGATGTGCAGATACGCCTACCAGGTGTTATAATATCGGAAATTTTATTTTCTTATTATTTATTATAACAGCTCATATACGTCCCCACCGAGGGGCTCGAGCCTACCCTGAATCAGGGCGATTAGGCCTTAGTCGACCACGCGGGCCCAGTGCGGGTTGGTCGACTTCACACACAAACTTCGAGTTTCTTTGCAGGCGTGTGCAGGTTTCCTCACGATGTTTTCCTTCACCGTTAAAGCAATTGGTAAGTCGTATGTACGTAAGTTTTTGAAAAACTTATTGGTACATTGGCCGTCCAGATTTGAACCCGGTACCTCTGGTTAGATGGACCAAGTCGTTACCGGTTGAGCCACCGACGCTTTTTTATTTTTCTAATGTTTTTTTTTCTAAGCTAGTAGAACGATTACAAATCACATGCAAATATATAAAAAAATAGTAATTTAAGTTGTATGTAAGTGGGTTAATTTCTGAATGACAGCAAAATAAACTTATTACATCTTGTCAGGTTAATAGGCATATGGTATAAAAATAAAATAACTCTCTGAGTCAAACATAGAGATAACTTTGTGTTTGACTTGGTATGTTGTTTTATTTTTTTTTTATTTTCCCAAATGTGGGTGTAAAAACTTACAAATTAGTAGATAAAACTACTTGCCATTCAATATCTGAGAATTGAAAGTATTATACAGGGTCTTCGGTAGATGGTTGAAAATACGAAAATGGGGGATAGGTGGGGTCGCCTCCCACCTATTTTGAGAATTAAAAAAAATCTAGGACTTGTAATTTTTTTTACAGGATTTTTTTTCCTTTTTTTAGAAATTTTGCCATTTTTATACCTTTGAACACATGTAACTTTTTGTTTTTTAAAGCTAGCTCCAAAATCTTTTTTTAATAGACTTGTATAAGATTGTCGGCTCTAAAAAAAATTATGTTTGTTTCAAGTTATTGCTAAAAACAAAAATGTGGGCCCCCGAACTTAAAAAAAAAGTTGAACAAAAATTTAAAAGTCAACTTTGCGATGCATTTAAAAAAAAATAATGGGGCTGGAAGGCTTCTGTTTTTTTTAAAACATCTCTAAAGCTTAGGCTTTTGAATGGTATGTAATTTGTTTCGGTATCTTTTTTGTAACCGGAGTTGTTAATTTTTTTTACTCAATTGGACCATGTTGACGAAATTCCACTAGTTACATGTTTTGTGAAATGTATCAAATGCAAAGTTGAAAATAATGTAAATACTTACTGTTGGGACGGTTACAAAGAGCAGGTACGTTTTTTTACATTCTTGCACACACATAATGGCTATCTTTTGTCATTTATTGGCATATTGGAGTTAGCACTTCCATATGCCAATAAAATGTCCGCATATTCCGCATTTGTAAATTGAGCCATTTTAAACCACAACAAAGTCTTAACAAAACGTCTGATAATAACAAAAAGTGACAAACAACAACAAAAAAAACTTAACAAAATCACAAACGTTAATAACGTTAACGTTTTTTTTTTGTTTTCGTTAATTTCACTTTGCTGTGTTTGTGATTTTGTTAAGTTTTTTTGTTGTTTGTCACTTTTTGTTATTATCAGACGTTTTGTTAAGACTTTGTTGTGGTTTAAAATGGCTCAATTTACCAATGCGGAATATGCGGATATTTTATTGGCATATGGAAGTGCTAACTCCAATATGCCAATAAATGACAAAAGATAGCCATTATGTGTGTGCAAGAATGTAAAAAAACGTACCTGCTCTTTGTAACCGTCCCAACAGTAAGTATTTACATTATTTTCAACTTTGCATTTGATACATTTCACAAAACATGTAACTAGTGGAATTTCGTCAACATGGTCCAATTGAGTAAAAAAAATTAACAACTCCGGTTACAAAAAAGATACCGAAACAAATTACATACCATTCAAAAGCCTAAGCTTTAGAGATGTTTTAAAAAAAACAGAAGCCTTCCAGCCCCATTATTTTTTTTTAAATGCATCGCAAAGTTGACTTTTAAATTTTTGTTCAACTTTTTTTTTAAGTTCGGGGGCCCACATTTTTGTTTTTAGCAATAACTTGAAACAAAAATAATTTTTTTAGAGCCGACAATCTTATAAAAGTCTATTAAAAAAAAGATTTTGGAGCTAGCTTTAAAAAACAAAAAGTTACATGTGTTCAAAGGTATAAAAATGGCAAAATTTCTAAAAAAAGGAAAAAAAATCCTGTAAAAAAAATTACAAGTCCTAGATTTTTTTAAATTCTCAAAATAGGTGGGAGGCGACCCCACCTATCCCCCATTTTCGTATTTTCAACCATCTGCCGAAGACCCTGTATATTAATCATCCTCTTTTTCTTAAAAAGAAACAACAATCATACCACTTAGCACAAAAACACACTGTCATCCAAGCTCTCCCAGTTACTATGTAAAAATTCAAGTGCTGGACAATTTATTCAGCAGTTGTAGCCTGTTTTGGGTTCTATGATCTTGAATCTCCAATGCAAAACTAGTCTGTTGCAGCTACAATCCTACAATACACACCAAAACAGAGCGCTTTATAATGGTCCCGTGAAGAGACCCGCTATTAAGTACACAGCAAACTCCATGGTGTATGAATATTGTTTCTTTCAAAAATGTTGACAATGTCGTTGGGAATGTTTATCAGTAATGCTTGCTTGTATGAAAATAAAATAATTATATTATTCTAATTAGTTCTCGGTGTTTATAAATCCCTCACAAATTGGTAGGAGAGCGTGGTTCATTTAAATAAAATAAAAAAAAATCGAAAATGAGTTCGACGTCAAATTGTCGGAACATCGAAGCTTTGACCAAGAACAACTACGATACGTGGTGCCTACAAGCACAGGCAATACTCATCAAAAATGATTACTGGGACATTGTCAGCGGTACAAAAATTTTGGAGCCCGGTGCAGAAGCAGCGACTAAGGCGGCATTTAACAAGGAGGATATGAAGGCGAGGGCTGAAATTCTTCTGTTAATTACTCCGTCTGAGCTAAAGCAAGTAAAAGGTTGCGAGACTTCTAAAGCTATATGGGACAAGCTAAAAGCTACTTATCATAGTACAGGACCGGCACGAAAAGCAACGTTGTTGAAACAACTAGTGCTGAAACGAATGACCACAGGTGAGGATATCCGCGACCATATCAATAATTTTATGGACGTAGTTGACAAACTTGGCGATATGGATATAAAAATTCCACAAGAATTACTAAGCATAATGCTACTGTATAGTTTACCGGCGACATTCGAAAACTTTCGTATTGCAATAGAGTCCAGAGATAAACTGCCTAGTCCTGAGGATCTAAAAATAAAAATATTAGAAGAATTCCAGGCTAGAGATGGTGGAGCTCAATCAAGCGAGCAATCAGAGACTTCTGAGGCATATTATACTAAGAAAAACAAAAATAAATTATTCTGTAAGATCTGCCATAAGAAGATCATTCCACCGAACAGTGCTGGAGCAATAAAAGAAAAGAAGGTAAAAAGCAACAAAAAGGTTTTAATGTATGTTTAAGTACAGTTGAAGATTCAGACACAAAAAGGTTTTGTTTGGACTCTGGATGTACTTCCCACTTATGTGGAGATAAAAAATTGTTCAAAGAGGTAATACCTGAAAAAGGAGCGCTAAAATTAGCTTCTGACAAATATAAAAGTCAAATTCAAGGTAAAGGAACCGTGACTGTTGAAACAGATGAACACTTCATAAATTTTTATGATACCTTGTATGTACCCGATCTATCTACAAACCTGATATCAGTCGGAAAAATCACAGACAGAGGAAACAAGGTAGTATTCGAAAAAGATAAAGCCTATATCATAGAGAAAAATGGTGACATCGGAATGACAGCTATAAGAAACGAAGGACTTTACTACATTGATTTTAACACAAAAGAAGTTGCACAGTTTGCACCTAAGAAAGAAAGTTCGATCATGGAATTGCACCAAAAACTTGGGCATCTAAATGAAAGGGATAAGAAAATTATGGCTAAAAACGACCTGATGTATGGTTTAAAGTTATCAGATGAAAAGATGGAAACTTGTGAGACTTGCATAAAAGGAAAAATGTCGAGCCTACCTTTCAAAAGACATGACGAACTACGCACCACTAAACCGCTCGAAATAATACATAGCGACGTTTGTGGGCCATTTGATAGTGAAAGTTTGGGTGGATCAAAATACTATGTCACATTTATTGATGACTACACGAGATATTGTTACGTGTACTACATGAAAAACAAAAGCGAAGTATTCAATTTTTTCAAAGAATACAAGGCTGAAGTAGAAGTTTTCCACAACAAGAAAATACAAAACCTACAATCCGATAACGGTGGCGAATATCGAAACAAAGAATTCGATGAATTCCTGAAACTACATGGAATCAAAAGACACTTAAGCACAGTGTACACACCACAACAAAAGGGAGTCAGTGAGAGAAAAAACAGGTCATTACTAGACCGATCTAGATGTTTGATGATAGATGGAAATCTCCCAAAAAAGTTATGGGCAGAGGCTGTAGAAACAGCGAATTACTTAATGAACAGAAGCCCTACAAAAGTCCTAAATGGTGAAACTCCATACAGAAAGTGGACCGGGTGTACACCATCTGTCAGTCACCTTCAAGTATTTGGTAGAAAATCTTTTGTACTGAAAAAGAATAGAAAAGGTAAATTTTCAAATAAAACCAAAGAAGGTGCGTTTGTTGGATATGCTAGAAATTTTAAAGGGTATAGAATTTACATACCTGATGAAAATGATATAACAATCAGCAGAGATGTAAAGTTCATGGACAAAATATACTATGAAGAAAAGCTCAAAGATGAAAATCCCCTCGAATGTCCACAGAATATCCTCGAAATCGAATTCAATGAGGCCAACACAAACGAACAAGAGGTTGTCCAAAACCCGAACCCTCCTGAAGAATTAGAGGCAACTGCAACTAAAAGTGGAAGACCTCAAAGAAAGAGGCAACCACCAGCATGGACTAAAGATTTCATACTAGAAGATAATAAAATGGAGGAGATAAACCAATGCATAGAAATTTCATACTTTTCTGACGAAAATGAAAAAGATCCGTACTGGCACAATGCAATCAAATCTGAAATAAAAGCACATGTAAAGAACGGAACCTGGAAAATAGAAAAGAAAGAGAATGACATGAAAGTGATAGACTACAAAATGGTTCTTAGAAATAAAGTTGGACCAGATAATATCATTACTCGAAAAGCCAGACTGGTGGCTCGTGGTTTTAACCAGCGGCCAGGCATTGATTGTAACGAAACTTTTGCTCCAGTCGCGAAATTAAGCTCTATCAGAACTGTAGTAGCGATGTCAGTTGAAGAAGGCCTAAGCCTAAATCAAATGGATGTGACAACGGCATACCTAAACGGTGAAATAGAAGAAACTATAGTCATGAAGTGTCCAGATTACTTAGAAGACTACTTAACAGAAATTCTGATTGAAGAGAGCGAAAAAGATGATTTAGCTATGTACTTCAAAACAAAAAGCATGCTAGAAGATCTTAAAAATAAAAAAGGCAATAAAGTCTGTTTGCTAAAGAAAGCTCTATATGGACTTAAACAATCCGGGAGACAGTGGTACAAAAGATTAGACACTGAACTGAAAAATATTGGATTGAAACCATCACCTGCAGATCCCTGTGTGTATATATCAACGAAAGGGGGAGTCAAAATAGTGATAACAATTTACGTTGATGATATACTCTTGGCGTATTCATGTCCTAAGAGAGCAAAAGAAATCAAAGATCAAATTATGAAACAATTTGAACTAAAAGATATGGGAAAACCCAAAAGATTACTTGGCATTGATTTCACGTACAAAGACGGACAAATAAAATTAAATCAAGAGAAGTACATTGAGGATACCCTTAAGAAATATAAGATGGAAGACTGTAAAGGGGCAGTGACACCCATTGAGACAGGCCTTTCATTGCAGAAAGCAGAGAAAACTGAAATGAAGGATCTTCCATACAAAAATCTAATAGGTACTCTAATGTTTTTAGCTGTGGTTACAAGACCCGACATTATGTACGCAATCAGCTACTTATCGCAATTCAATGATTGTTACAGCGAGACACACTTCAAAAGTGCCAAAAGGGTGCTGAGATACCTGAAAGAGACAAAGTGTGTGGGCTTAATGTTCAAGAAAACTGAACAGCCTCTATATGGTATGGCGGATGCCGATTGGGGCGCGTGCCAGATAGACAGAAAATCATTTTCTGGTAATAGCTTCAAATTTGGTGGAGCCTGTATTAGCTGGACGTCAAAGAAGCAAAAATGTGTTGCACTATCTACGGCAGAAGCCAAATATGTCGCCCTTACTGAAGCAGCTAAGGAAGCTATTAACCTAGGCATGCTACACACAGATCTTGGGTTGCGTGAAAGCCAGCCTGTGCTGATATGCTGCGATAATCAGGCTGCAATAAAACTAAGTTCTAACCAGATGGTCAGTCCTAAATCAAAGCACATTGACATGAGAGTTCACTATATAAGGGATTGTGTGCAAGATAAGAAGATAGAACTTCAATTCATTGGGACTGAAAGCAATGAAGCTGACCTTTTAACAAAAGGGTTACCGGGACCACGTCTACTTGTTTTGCGACGCAGTCTCGGGTTACAAGAGTAAAGCGATACTCCCAAGAGAAGGAGCACCAGTAGTCTGCCGTGTGGAGGAGTGAATAGACCCGCTATTAAGTACACAGCAAACTCCATGGTGTGTGAATATTGTTTCTTTCAAAAATGTTGACAATGTCTTTGGGAATGTTTATCAGTAATGCTTGCTTGTATGAAAATAAAATAATTATATTATTCTAATTAGTTCTCGGTGTTTATAAATCCCTCACATCCCGGAGCCGCATGTAGCCATTTTTTTGTTCCGGAGCAGGATTTTGCCAGTTTGGGAAAATAATGCAAAATGGTGCCTACCAGCGGAAGGGTTAATTTAGACTGTTATATTTCAACCTTAGCATATATGTTTTTATTTAAATACAGTAGACTATAATTTGTATGGATGGCAGCTAGGAACGGCCTTTTAAATAAAAAATAAATCATACTTTACTGCCAAAGTCAAAAAACAATTTATTTGATTTTAATGTAAATAGAGTTTAATAAACCACTTACCAACAACACTAGGTTTCTTAGTATCCTGTATACTTTTATCAAGGATGCACTCCTGTGCCTGAGCAAAACATATCTCTTGCAGCAGCCTCATAATGTCTGTTGACATGTCTCCACCCGGCGGTTGCGGATAATGCTCTCTCAAGTACAGGAATGCCCAAGCAGCATTCTGATAGTGAGTACAAGCTGCTTTAAGGCTTTCGGGTGATGTGCGCGGTTCAGATGCTGCGAGTTGAGTGAGCAATGCTCCGATGTTGTACAGAATGCATGCCATTTCATATCGTATATCAGCAAGAGGAGAGTTTGAGTTGGCATATATGTCTCGCCTGAAAATTTTGTGTTATTGATATAATACATATTTTGGTAACTACCTGATGAATTACAAGTACAAGTCTAATTAAAATATATTTTCCAAAGAAAGGTTAATAAATGTTAAATGGACTAACACAAATACCAGTTGGTATCCTTGCATTTCTTTTTATTATTTTAGAATAAGTTCATAAAAAATTTGATCTTTCTTTATGAAAATAAAATTATTAGTAGAAGGTACGTGATAAGTTTACTACGCCATTGCACGCGCAATGTGACTCACTCATGCATTAGTTATATAGCAATATGAAAACTAAACAAAACTAATGAAATCTTATACCAAACGAAAGTGCATGCGGCCGGCTGGCCCTTGGCCATGGGGAATCGGCTCTGCATGGCGCGTAGCTGGCAGAAATACCGAGTCATCGCACTCAAACCAGCAGAATCTATCAGCGGTCTCACGGCTGCCGATCTCAGCCCTTCCAACTGATGCATCTCATTGCTGTAGCTGTCAGGGTCTTCCCTGTACGCCTCCGCGATGTACTAAAACACAAATAAAGCAACTGAAGACAAAGAAATGCTCAAGTCCACTTATCACGGTAGATTAGAAGACCCACTTACCTGTTTCAGCTTTGGCCCGAAATGTGTGCTTTCCGGGCTTGTCTTCAGCTCGAAACTGATCAGGGGTAGTTTTGGTACAGCCTCCATGGTTTTGAAAGCTATATTTACCCGAAAGAAGAGTTAAATCACTGTTATAACAATTTCATCACAAATTGGCTTTCCGCAGAAATGTCATTTATTGTTTGGGTGGCATAGAAATGCGCTGAATGTTTTGTGTGATTTTCCTTGTTCAACCAAATCGATTAATATTGAATCGATTACAAAAACCGGTCACGCATCCCTATGCATGACTACGCTAGCAAAGATGACCTAATATGAATAACGACGCTGGCAAAGATGACCTAGTATTAATAACCACGCTGCTGGCAAACATAACCTATATGCTATGAGTAATAGGTCATCTTCGGACAGACGCACTCACTTCACTTGTTTTCAATATAAACTCGCTTGTTAGGGTTCTGTAGGTAGTCAAACTAAAAACCGGTATAGTTTCGCTACTATAGGTTTTAATAAATTAAAACCTCTATATGACACTTCCCATTAACCTAGTATCATGAAATGTGGCCAGAAGGAAGGTCTTACGTCGTTGTGTGTATGGTGGCGCATCGGGAGCCGGGTCGTTCTTTTCCCTCTAATATGGTTGAGAGGAGCGATGACTGACTCTCGCGTTATACTCGCGACCGGGTGCTGTCCGTGTGAACTGGCCTACACTTGTCAACGGCATTCATGACATTCAATGATTTAGTGTATAACTTCTCGTGTCATATTGTTTTCATGTTCTAATGACATAATTTGCTTTTTTTATGTCAAGGACTGGATTTATTGTTTTTTCTTGATTTTTACAAATGAAATTATGTAATCACTATTTTATGACTATTAGAAAGAGTGTAATTTGCACCTATTTTGAATAATTATCTTGAATCTTATTTTATTGTTTTTGCAAAAGTGGTGCGTTTTGAATAAAATCGTCTGTTGCACGTGAGCAAAATGGAGTACAAGAAAATAAAATGAAGAAAGACGTAAAAACCAGACTTGCACTGGGTGCAGTTTTATGGACGCTCTACTGTAACCAAGTATTCCAATTCAGAATGAGGCTGCTGCAAATACTGTCAAAAACTGCAGAGAAGATTTGTAATCAAATCAAAAAGAAATTAAGACGAAAAATTATGACTGTCTCAAAAGGGCTTGTACCCAGACACGTTAATATATTATAACCAAACTTAATCTTTTTGGCGGGAATTGGTAGCGTTCAGTTTGTAATTTTTCTTTTATTACCCGAAAAATTACATTTCATGGTTTCTGATGTATAATATTAATTGTGTAATAATCAGCAAAGTACCATTTATGTGTTTATTGTGTAGGATAGTTAAATAAAACTGTAACTATGCTGTGTTTCGATTTCCCACAAGAAGTCCGTCAAACCTTCAGCAAAAGTGCTATCATTTTGCTGGAGTGTGTAGGTTAAGTTAGTTACATAGTGCCAGTGAAAAAAATTACAATGTGGCTGAAAAATACTGAAAACTGTAATAGTAAAAATACGAATTAATACTACTGAAAAAAAAATGTACTGAAGACAAGGCAGTATGGCCAATGGTCCTTAGCCTGCCCCAAAGGGCAAAGAAGCAAAATAAAAATTTACACAGATTAACGGGTCCATATAATAGCCGACACGATAATACACGGCCCGTGAATGTACGACACGATAATACAAGTCCCCGGTACTTGAATTATCATGTTGTACATTCACGGGCCGGCTATTATCGTGTCGGGAGATATCAGCACGGAACGATACTACACGGCCGAGAATGTCCGACACGATAATTCAAGTCCTAGGTACATGTATTATCATGCTGTGCATTAACGGCTGCGCAGTAACGTGTCGGCTATTATCTACACGTACTGATATTGTACGACACGGGAATGCACGGCCTGATAATTCGAGGCCTCTTCCTATTGGCTGAGGAACTCCCGTTGCTGATTGGTCGATTATTCATAAAGAGTTTATGGTTAGTCAATGTCTGAGCCTCGTTTAGATATGGAAGGTCCATTTACACATTCGGTCAAGTGGCAAGGCGAGTTGATACTAGTGTTACGTCTACACTATCGTTTCCTCTACATTCGTTCTAGCTGAATACCTATTAATACGTAGATATTATTGATAACTGTATGGCTGTAATGTAATTTCCCGTTAAACACATACAGTCGTACTGCAAAAAATATCACAAACAATGTTTTCTCATGTTTAGTTAGACAGTATATAAATAAGGAATTTTCTAAAGACATGTAAATAAACAAAAAGGAATAGTTAAAAATTAAATTAAGAAGAGTGGGTGGAGAAAATTTGCCAGCTTTCAAAAAGGATTAATAATATACATCTCGTAATACCGTAAATTGGGGAGAATAGAAATCTCGGGGTGATTCGAAGAAAAAATTCAAATAAATTTTCAATGCTGCCACCGCTTCGATTTATGATCCTCAATAAAAGTTACTTTGTTAGGGTTCCGTACCCAAAGGGTAAAAACGGGACTTCATTACTTAAACTTCACTGTCCGTCCGTCCTTCTGTTTGTCTGTCACCAGGCTGTATTTCATGAACCAAATAAGTAGACAGTTGAAATTTTATTTTATTTTTATTTTTTATTTTATTTTTATTAGGAGAACACAAACGGTAATGTACATTGATATTTAAGGGATGAAATATAAATAGAAAGGTAAGTCTACATTCCAACAACGAGTTTCACAATCATTTAAAAATATAAGCCTACCAATCTACCGCTATAAACAGCCAAAAAGCTGTCATATTTGTTTTAAAAAACTATTAAATAAATTTAGAAAACAACAGCAATTATAAAAATAGAAGTAAAAAGAATACATAACTATTAGAGAAAAAAAAAATCAGTAAAACAAATAATCAAAAATTTTCACAGATGCTGTATTTCTGTTCCCGTTATAACAACAAATACTAAAAACATAATAATATGTTAAGGGGGCTCCCATACAAGAAACGTGATTTTTTTGCTGTTTTTTGCTCGATATTATTAACGGCAATAGGTAGACGCTTGAAATATTCACAGAATATTTAGTTGTAAATTCACTTTAAAAATAAATAGTTAAATCAAAATAAAATAAATATTGAGGGACGCTACCATACAACAAACATGATTGTTTTGCCGCTTTTTGCTCGATATTATAAAAAAAGTATTAAAAAAATGTTAATATAGCGTCTAATGTTGTATTGATAATGGTACAGAACCCTTCGTGCACGAGTCCGACTCGCACTTGGCCGATTTTTTCTAATATTGCCAATACCTAATTTTTACATGGCATTGATAACTAAAAGTCAATTCAAACAAAATGAATAGAAAAACGGCCTATGAAGTTGGTAATAGAGCGACGTGGAAAAAAAGTTGGCATTCAATTTGCAGTTTTGGCTAAGATAAGATAAAGATAAGATAAATATTCTTTATTGCACACCAAATACACAGAAATAAAATACATATGAACTAGCAAAACATACAACGATATGCAAAGGCGACCTTATCGCTTTTAGCGATTTCTTCTAGGATAAAGAGTTTTTAGCAGTTGAAGGTGCATCCCGAATGAATGTTTTTGTCGTTTCTGTAATATTTTTCTTATATCTAATCTAACCTAACCTACCTACCTAATCCAGCAAAATTAGTACTACAGATCACTGCTATTTGTAGCAAGCTAATGAGTACCCAACTCACCTACCTTAAAAGCAAAGATAACTAATGTAACTAAGAATACAAATGTAACTAATGTTTCTAGAAATGCTTTTAGACAATACATATTTTTTTTATGCCAGTAGTGCAATGATGACATATGTTAGCTAGAATTGTAAGGTTATTTTGATCCTACCACACCTATTCACCTATGACACACTTCGTACTTTGGACCAAAGAGAATATAATAAACTACGTTCTTTGGACCAGAGATAAGTAACTACACCACAGATACACTTTTACACGTCTGCATGTTGTGCGTAAATTCAATTAGGGTTTATCAGTCGTAAAGGGATTACGGCGCGAAATCAAAATGATTTCGAGTTTTTGTTTCTGATTGAGATATATTTTAAACATATTTATCCAATATTTTATATTAGAATCATGTAAGATATTAGTTATTTACTTAAAAACAATAGGGACAGATAAAACGTAACCCGTTCATGATGTTGGTAATTACAGGAAGGTAGGTAGGTAGATTTGGTGTGACGCAAAGAGTACGTAAAAAGGCTTAAAATGTTCATCTGAACCATCAACTATATTAAACATGAGAATACTAACTAACTGAAATATTTAGTGATTCCAACAAAATACTAAGGGAAATACCTGATACATTTATACGATAAACCTTCAAAAACTAGGCTTTTAGTAGCTTAGAATTAAACATACAACGAGAAATGAAAAGACTTTCGAAATCTCTATGACACTTTTCACTTAAGTACATTTTAACCATAGAGAATGTAAAGTAATCTTCCAGTTGTAGAAGGAGATTAATTATCAATACCTACTTGGAAGTTAAAGTGCACCTTAGTCCTAATGTTATCTATTAAATACCATACAAAATACCAAGTCTTGGAAAATAATGTGAGCCAATTTAATTTAACCTACTTACGTCATACATAACCTATATTATACGCTCAGAGCAATAACTAAAGCATAGAGGGAGCGTCAAAATTACAATATATCTTTACTCTTCTCTCTTATTATCAAACATTGTACGGTAAAAAAAGATAAATACATAAGATCAGTTTATACTTATAGCTATTTGGACACTCCAAAATTGTCAAATGGTCACACTTGGTCTATTTTTATACGACCAATTTGAAAATCTACCCAGTTACTTAGTCAGGTCATAAGTTCTCCCAAAAACTTTTTATAAAATTAATGATACACTTTTTGATAATTATATAGAAATTAGATATGAAATGAAAGGTAATTTAATTTGCAATACAATTTTATTTACAGTATTCAAAATACCCTACCCTATTTTGAATACATGCCCTTAATCGACGCGGCCAATCATCAATCGTAGCACGCACTACATTCATATCTATTTCTGCCGCTGCTTTTTTCTTTATGCTCGGAGAGATTCCAAATTCTGATGAGGTTTAGCGCAGACACTCACCTCCAAATGTTGCCATTTCTTGTAATCCAGTGGGTTTAAATCTGGACTAGAAGAGGGCCAGTCTTCATGTCCGATAAAGTCAATTCCACGGGCGGTTAACCAGTTTTGCGTGCTTCGTGCCCTATGTGCTGGTGCAGAGTCCTGTTGGAATATCCGATGCCTGTTTTTGAACATTGTTTGAGAAAGAGGTTGTTAGGACTGTATTTTATTACACCTCGGCACTGGTTTTTACACCTTTTTCACAGAAAAAAACACCTCAGTTAAGCCTGAATATGAGACTCCAAGCCAATCCATGAGTGACGAAGGATAATATCCTCGTTGAACCCTCGGAATAAGCGTGCTGGCTTCTTCACTGCTGTGGGCATACACCTTATAATTTTGTTTATCATAACTTTCTTCGATGTTAAACATTTTTTTCATTCAAAAACTAAATTTTATGATACTTTTTTCACGCTTACCGCCGTAACAAAGCGCGGGATCTATCCAGCCTAATTTTTTTCAAACGCTCGTTCGAAAAATGTCCGGTCTTCTTACGATAAGCTCGTAGTCCCAAGTCTTCATTTATCACTCTTTTGACCGTGGTTCTGCTTAGGCCCATCTGAAGAGCTAAGATTTTTTTGTTTACGATTCACGCCTTCACTGCTTTGATGATCGCGGGTGTCGTACAGTTAGTACGAGGTCGGTCGGTCCACTTACGATCTTCGAAGTTTGAATCTTCAGTGAATCGTTTGATAGTGCGATAAACAAATCGTAGGATTATTTTCAATTTTTGTTGAATATTGAAAATCTCTTTTGGCGCGTAACCACAGCGGTGCAACGCGATAACCGCTACTCTATCTTTTTACTTCGACACTCCATATTGGAAAATGAATGTCGTTTGTATTTACGGCATGTGCAAATGTTCTATTTTTAAAATTGGTGAAGTTCATCTAGCCAGTATTCGAAAATTTTAAATAATAATAAGGTTTTGACAGAACTTATGACTTATTTAATAATTCTGTAAACCTTTAGGTGGTATTTTAATGTAGTCGTATATTCCATCGTGAGTGATGTAGATATTTCATATCGATATTTCGACTCTTAATTTCAAAAAGGTATCGTGTTCTGTTTAAGCATGTATTCAATCGTTGCTGTTTTTTAATTTTTTTATACTACATAATACTACTTTCAAGTTAACAAAATTGTTGTAGGACCATTAATTAAAGGCTTCTATACTCATCATACTTAACAACTTTCCCCATAGAAAGTTGTTCAGTATGGTACAAGTATAATGTAGCTAGTTAATGTCCATCTGAGCTTTGTTTATTTGCAAATAATCAAAGTATCTGAATGAAACCGCGGACGGACAGACGGACTTGGCGAAACTATACGGGTTTCTTGTTTTACTAAGGAACCCTAACAAAAATCTTTGGTAGCGTATTATATGGACCAAGGATGACCTATCCCACCAAATTCGATCCGAAAGATTTCTAAAGATGTCTAAAGCACACTCGTATTTTTTTAACACCGAGCAAGCCGTTAATGGTGGACTCTTCTCATGAAACTGAACAACTTTCCCCAAGAAAACCATACTAAATTCGCAATTTTTTAAAGATTTTTTTATAGAAATCGATCATTCCGATTAGACAACTTTGTATGGAGTCAAAATTTTTTTTGCGATTTCAGTATCTGTTTCTTGGGGAAAGTTTTTCAGTTTTATGAGTAGAGCCCACCCTTAACGGCTTGTTTGGTGTTAAAAAACAACCTGTATTAAAAAACGACGCTAGCGCGAGTTCATAGGAGCTAGGTCTTTTTGGCGGGAATTAGTAGCGTTCAGTTTGTCATTTTTTTTTATTATCCGAAAAAATACTTTTTGTGGTTTTTGATGTATAATATTGAAAGTGTATTCATGAGCAAAGTACTATTTATGTGTTTATTGTGAATTGTGTTTATTGTTTATTGGATAAGGAAGTAAAAGTGTGTATACTGTGTTTCGAGGTTCTAGAAAAAGTCCGCGAAAGCTTTAGCAAAATACATTTGCTAGAGTATGTAGGTTAAGTTAGTTAAATACTATATATATGATGTGAACGTGAAGAAACATTTATCTTGAAGACTGAAAAATTACTAAAGACGTAAAATCTAAAAATACTACTGAATAAATATTGTATTGAAGACTAGGCGGTATGGCCAAAGAGACTTAGCCTGCCCTAAAAAGGGCGAAAAAAAAAATCATACGCGCCAGTGTGAAGTGGCGGATAAAAGTTTCAAATTCCTAGGTACCAAACTTACCAACCGTCTTTTCTTTCCCAAACGTTAAAGAGATTTATGCATAGTGCACGCAATAGAGGTAATTAAAAGCAAACAGTTAGTAATATGTTTTCTACGTGAATCCTTACAACGTCCTCTGTTCCAGTTTGGTGTGGTAGAGAAATAGTTGTCACTGTTTTGTGTTTTAGATGGAAATCGAAGGCTTTCGTGGAGGAACGCGGTGGTATTTTCGCGATGGTTACTTTTACGTGGCCACTCGTACCAAAGGCCAGACGACGTACATGAGATGTGCCAGCGACAGATGTCCTGCTCGTTGGTCTTTGAAGAACGGCGAGTCTTCACCTGTCGCTGGCTTGCACGACCATGAGCCCACGCCATGGGTTACAAATCGGTGAGTAGTTTTTAGAGTTATACTTACTAATTCTCCTATGTACTTAACACATACTGTCACTAACAGGACCACTATTGTAATTCTGTGACAGAACTAAGCACTAGTAAAAACTCCGGGGCATAGCCTGCTGATTGCTTCTTTTTATGCTCATGTAGGATTTGCTATGCATCTATAGCCAGGGACTACATGATATCCTTTAAATAACCAATGCCGTATTAAGATCCCGATGCCCTTCATGGCTCTTATTAGACCATATTTTGTATCTTAATCACAAATCATTCATCATGTAAAATTATATGCGATAGGAAAATGTGGAGATTTTATATAAGATAGGTACTTACTTAGGTAATGTTTGCCCCTATGTATTCCAACGGTTTAGTATTGTTTTATAAATATAGGTACTTTTTTTACAGGAACGCCATGTACAACGCATTGAAACGGAGGCCCACAAACTCAAATTTGACTTGCCATCAAATATATGAAGAGGAGGCAGCTAGGCATGTATCTGTTTGTCTGTGTCTCTGTATTATCGGACGAGTAAATATTTATACTTATTTTTAGAATAAAAAGGTATGTGAAGCCATGGCAGAGCTATCACTTACTCAAGCATCCTCCGAACACTGTCTTTTTTATACGAGGTCAGGCAATGACATTTTAATCGTAGCCATCTTCGTTGATGACTTCTTTTTAGTCAGCAATAATAAATCCCTAAAGGAGGATTTCAAAGGTGAACTTAAGAAAAGTTTTATTGTTAAGGACCTTGGTTCTCTTAAGGACTGTCTCGGTATGCGAGTCATACAAGGTAAAGATTCAATAACGCTCGATCAAACTAAATATATTGAAAAACTTATAGAGAAGTTCGGCATGAGTGATGCTATAAGTGTCACTACACCATTAGAACCTGGCCTGAAATTGACACTTCCTGATAAGGAAGATGAAAGTTATGAAGCCCCATATCAGGAGCTTATCGGCTCTTTAATGTATATTGCCATCTGTACACGACCTGACATTGCCCACACGGTCTCGTATCTTTCCCAGTTCAATGCACATTACGGGGGGGTACATTGGAAGGCCGCTAAGCGAGTCATACGTTACCTTAAGGGTACAAAGGACCTAAAACTTAATTTCAAACCTACTGGCCAATTCTACCCAACAGGGTATGTCGACGCCGATTACGGTAACAATTTATTTGACCGCCGGTCATTTACTGGATATGTGTTTATGATGAGCGGAGCACCTGTGTCTTGGGAAGCCCGCAAACAACGCACAGTGACACTCTCGACCACAGAGGCTGAGTACATGGCACTGGGTGAAGCTTGCAAGGAAGCCATTTATCTCAAATCACTCATCACAGAAGTCTTCGGTATCACTCATACTCTCATCATACACACTGACAATCAAAGTTCAATAAAACTGGCACACAACAACACATACCATGCACGCACCAAACACATAGACATCAAACACCATTTTATTCGAGACTCACTATCACACCACAACTTACAAATCAGATACATACACACAAATGACATGATAGCTGATATTCTCACCAAATCACTACAAAAACTTAAACAATATAAATGTATAAATAGTTTAGGTTTAAGTTAGGTGTATATCTTTCATTTGTCTTTCTGTTCATGTTTTGTATATTGTTGTTAAATTGTTGGTGTGTATAGTTAGTGATAGGTAGGTGTATGTTGTAGGGTGTTTATATTTGTGTGTTATTGTTGTGTATAGTGAACTTTGATAATATGTCTATCTATTACTGGTATATAGTAAAGTTTATACAGGGTGTTCCTATTGCGGGGGGGTGTTAAAACTCTTTGGTAGCAATACCAACACCCTGGCCATTTTTTTTATAGATTCTTTAACACTTATACAAATAATAATTCTGTCATTCTTCTTTCAACGATGTCTTGTAATAAATTACTGATCACCTAAATACTCTATTTATAAGTTAAAGGAGGATCAACACATTAGTTCATTGCCCCTAGGATAATACGCAAGCATTTGGCTTGCGTTAAATTAAGCTTTTCTAAAGCAGATTTATTACAAGGTTCAAGTAAAATTTACCATAGTCAAAATGACTTCGAAGTCTGAACTAAAGCATTATACATATAATAACTAGTGGATGCCCGCAGCTTCGTCCGCGCAGATCCTGATTTTTGCGGTTCCCTTGGGAATTTCCCAAAATCCTTTCTTAGCGGATGCCTAGGTCATAACATCTACCTGCATGCCAAATTTCAGCTCGATCCGTCTAGTGTTTTGGGCTGTGCGTTGATAGATCACTATGTCAGTCAGTCAGTCACCTTTGAGTTATATAGGATATGATTTACCTATATTTAGATTTCTGACAGTATGGATGAGACCCCCACCAAACCCCTGATGGGACACGCAAAACATTAATATTCTTTTCGCATTTTTGTGTTACAAGATACGGAGCGCCAGTCATCTTGGAGTCCAGGATTACGCAAAAATTTTATTCTATCAATAACGGGGATGAATTGATTTTTACAAGTTTAATCTCTCAGAATATACATATTTTTTTCCATAAAAACTTATATTTTTTATTGTAGTAGTCTAAAAAGCAAAATTAAACGGATTACAAAACCGGCCTGCTCAGGCGGCATTTTGTCAGTATATTTGTATATTTTCAAGATTTTTTTCAATTATTTTTTCTTAGAAACCTTTTTTTATTTTGATGCCATTGTAAAGGTATTAAGGTAAGCTACTACATTAATAGATAAAAAAAATATGTCATCGCTCTTATTTTTAAAATGAAGATATTTTTATGCAACAACTACCCATTTTCACCATAGAGTATTTTGAACCGCGTATTTAGTAATATTTTACTACACTTAATTAAGAACCATTTTTACAACAACCAGAAGTCAGCTTCGCTGAGGACCACCCGCGATGCAGTTCAGAAGTGACCGCCGTGGGGATCTCCTTACACAGTAGAAACCCCGTGTAACTCACGTAACATGAGCAGTTTGCAGGTTATGGATAGTGTCACCTAAAGGGTTTGCGTCAGTGGATACCAGTCTCGACTGAAGATTTTCCAAAACACAACCATTACGTATCGTAGGCTGGGGACCACGAACTATATTTGCATGGGTTTCCCTGCCAAAGCCTGGAGATAGAGGTGGTCTGGGGGCGAGGTGTAGAGAAGGTTATTTTTTTGTAGCCTCTAGACATAGATGGAGGACTTGGCTGGAAGAAGCTGGTTATGGTGTGTATTGGCTGATTGGGGAGAACATCACATTGGCTACATCAGCATACGATCTATAAATTGTCGGGAATTGAGAGGATGCCTCGGAATAAGGAATATTTTTCTCAGCCATTGTTACTTTAATAGCCTTCTGTCGGGAGTGCTCTCGACAATCCTTCTTGGTGGCAGAGTGACTACCAGAACAAAAGAGGCAAGTTGAGCTGCTTTCTGAAATATCACAGGAATCACCTGTATGGTTTTGAGCACAACCTACCGTTATAAGTAAGTAATAGAATAGAAAATGTAGATAAAAAAGCGATGATCACCAAAACACGTGAGTTATGCAACTTACATAAGGTCGGAATTCAAGAAGCTACAAACTTTCCTTTCAAATACACTGAGTTATAGCGTCTTAGTAAGCTTTGCTTGGTTTACTAAAATATGACGTCACAGCTCGCAAATGTCATGTGAAAGGCTGTTTTCGCGGGAATTTCAAATTAATTATTATAATAATTATTTTTTTCCTAATAATTAGCACTTTAAAAAAAAAGAGATTATTTTCAAAGGTTTAAAATAAACCTATGTAAATTTTAAAATATATTTTCAAAAACTGTCAAATAGCAGTGGCCGCGATTCGTAATTTCTTAGGGAATACGATGCAGTGTTTAAGAAATATGTAAGTATTATACTTTACTAAAAATGGTAGCGGGCAGTTGTTACACAAAATGTTCTAAAATTTACGGCATTTCCAACAAAGCCAAAATAGAACCATAAATATTATCCTTGCCGCTACCAAAGATTACCTAATATAACGATTAATTTTGACCAAAGTGTGGACGTAGCAGAACAATCCTAGACAATGTAAACGAGGCATTAGATTTATCAGCAGACGGTTTTCTATATTTAGTCTATGGTTGAAATTCATGGGATTTGTATTATCGTGTCGTACATTATCTGCACGTACAGATAATACACGACACGATAATACGCGTCCCGTGAATACACAACCCAATAATACGTGTACCGAGTGACTTGAATTAATACTGGCCGCGAAGTATCGACACGAGCAGATAATGTACAGCCGATAATACACGACACGGGAATGTACAGGCTGATAATTCATGTACCAGGACTTGAATTATCGTGTCGTACATTCACGGGCCGGCTAATCTCGTGTTGAACAATATCGTGTCGTGCATTATCGTGTTCCAGATTAACTACATTGGTAACATATTCTCTTTGTTGTATATGGCGACTCCGGCATCCGGCTTGTTTAGGCGTTGTTTTGTTGGCGTTTTCCTCTGTCGTAATTTTTTGTTTATTTAGATTATAAAATTCAATTAATGCATTGCGAACTACTTAATACCTGACCAAGATGAAGTTGAAAAAGACAAAAACAGATGTTGAGGTAAGTTTGCGCTTGCAATACGAATTTTCTAGGGTTAGGTCTTGTTGGGATGCCGCTACTGACTATTATTCCGCAATTATACTTGTTTTTCGGCAGGAGGTCGTGGCTCCCCAGGCCGAGATAATCGAGGCTGACCTCTACAAGCGGACATATTTTGGCCCTGATGTCCCTACCCTGGAACTAGAATGCTGGGAGGAAGAATTATCGGAGTCCCAACTGAAAGCCTACAAAAATGCTGACGATGAATACAAAAGTATTCAGAACAAACTTGACGACATGGTTAAGGAAACTGGTGGAGAAATTGTGTACAATGGTGACCAGTTCACTGCTTACCAACTACTTGGAAAGTGAGTATTGTTGTATGTAACCTGTTAATAACTACTGTTATAGACTTCTGTTCGAGTCAAAGAAGCGAGGCACTCAAGAAAAAAACGGAAAAAAATGGATCAAAAATTTTTCTCGGAAGGGTGGCCACCCTGTTTTGATCTGTAATGGCTTTATTGAAGGGTTTCTTCATATCTTGCATGTCCAGAGCTTTACAATTTTGAGTATTGGCCCAAGCTTGGTAAGTGACAAAATGCCAAGCAAGTTTTCCAAGATTTCCCAATGCAATGGGGAACTAACTACAAGCCAGAACACTTCAATGCTGTTAATATTGATGTTTGGTGACACACCTTAGATGAGATATAGTTGCTATAGTTGTATTTGTAGTTGCTAGCCAGGCAGCCTTGAAAAATGCCCTACCACCAACTAACTTAGACTCCACTGGGAATTGAACCCGCAACCTCCTCAATTGAAGCTAATGGACTAACTATCACTCCATAACTAACCATCACTCCACGGAGGTGGTAAACAAGTCTTAAATATAAATGTGATACTGCTCCTGCTTCTTGCTTTCACTGTAATGCCGTCAGATCAAGAAGCAATCTTACTATAAATATTAGATTTTTTTTTAAATTTAATTTGTTTTTTACAGACAACCTGTACTGAAAGACTTGGAGAGGCAGAGTGCTGACATCATCAGATCTAGATCACGCTCTATGTCAATATCGAAAGAGGCTCCCAAGAAGAAGGGTATTCCTAATTCCATCTTTCTAACCTGCTTTTTTTAGATTGATATGCATCAAAGTTCATTTACCTTACACAATGTTTGAAAATATTAGAATTTAATTTTCACTTACTCCTAGATGACATATTAACGCTGTCCATTTCAACTTTGAAGGGCTGTATTTTTTAAACTTTAGTAGGTATTGGTATTGCACTAGCCAACTATGGCTTCCGTTTCATCCTTTATAGATGCAGGTGTAGTTGTCTGGACTAGCTCCTTCCAGAAGCACAGAAGTCTCATGGGACATTCAAAGGCTTCTAGGAGAGTCCCTATGTCATTGATGTCAAGCAAGAGATTAGGGATGATGATGACAGTCCCTATCTCTCATGCACATTGATGGATTAGTTAGGGGGTTATTTTCATGTAAGATTGTTATTATTTATCTATACACGCATCAGCTCTATGAGCTGTATGAGCTGATGCGTGTATATTACCAATGTGTGCAAAAGTAAAGTGGAAAATAGCAACGCCAGATTCATACTCCTTTTTAACACCAATAAACCATCTTTATTGTATTATCACAATCCTAAACTATTGTTGCTGTAATCTAGGTATGCTGGTTGGTGAGGCTAGAATTGCTGCTTATAAGAAATAAGTATTTTATTATCTGCAGGAGTCTTTGGTGTCCAAAATTGTTCAGATACATAAGACTTGTCAATAACCACTCAGTTTATTCATACACTGGCCAGCCGTACCATACATCCTTCACAAACAATAGCACAGATCTCTAGTGTTTGGGGTAATAAGCACACTTCCACTAACCTTACAATGCATTGACGTTAAAAATGTAAAAAATTGTTTGTATGAGGGCCCAAGTTTTTTTTTGGTCTTCCAGACCATGAGCAAGATGTTGGGGGGGCAGTGGCCAGTGTCAGCGTGGAAGCTATTTGCTGTTTTGAGGTGTAATGCAACACCGGCACCGACTAACTGATCTGCAGCCAGTAGGTTCGGATGGGTGGACAGATGATCATTTGTTTTTTGTATCTTGAAATTTCCTTTCTTACGTTTGGTACTTGGAGGTACTTATGGATTTCGTCATTGCGCACAAACCACGGGGAGTTGGCAATTTTCCTGTGGATGCCATGAGACACATTATGTTGCTGTTGCAGACCATGCCCCAAATCAGGTTGCCGTGGGTTCATATTGGTTTGAGGATGGTGTTATATATTGAAAGTTTGTTGCCCAATGAGAGCACAGAGTTCCGACTCATCAGTCAGAGCAGATTTTTGTGTTTATAGTTCGACAGATCTCACTTCTGTAATGTGTGCCATCCAAGTCGGACGTTAGTCCAGAAGAAAACCAAGATATTTCTCGCTATTGCTGTGTGGCAGAGTATCTTTACCAAGTTTAACTAGGGGACAGTTGCCTTTCCTCAGAATGAAGGTGACAGCGCGGATGCGCCATCTGCGGAGCCATTGATACGTGTCATCAAGACGCCTTGAAATTTTTTGTTAGATGCCGCCGGGTCAGTATCGCTTGCCATAGAGGCAACGTCGTCAGCGTAGGTTGCAACAGTTTTATCACTAGTAGTGGGTAAACCTGAGGTGAAGATGTCGTAGAACTGAGCCCTGCAGAAAACCAGCCTTTATTGAGTGAAGGGAAGATCTTGTACGACTTGATGAGCAGGAACAACGAATGAGGAAGGTTGGCTTTAATAGTATACAAAGACCCTTGTGCCAGACATGATTGAAGGCCTGGTGAACGTCCAAAGAGGCTGAAGAGCAGTATTGCTTGTGTTCAAAGTACTGGCAAATGGTACTGTAGAATCGTGAATGGGTTTACCCGGCTTTTGAATCATGATGATTTGAGAAACCTACCAGATGCTAGGAAAGTGTGATGTCCTTAGGATAGCATTGAAAAAAGAAGCAGGAAAAGTGATTGCTTTTCTGGGTAGTTCCTTTAAGATGTTACCAGGTCAAAGCCGGGCGATTTATTCATGTCCAGGGACCGTATTTCTCTAGCAATTTCTTTAGGAGAAGTAGGTTCTATTGGGAGGCACATTTGTAGATCCTGCTCAAGTGTGCCGTCCAACTCTTGTTCAACAACGTTGCTGTCATTGTTAGCCTTTTCATTATCAGTTCTTGCCCACGTCAACTGTGTTCTGATCGGTGGGTGTTGTTGTTGAGATTTGTCCAGACTTCTGGTAGTTTTCCACAGAGAGTAGTCGCATTTGCCTGTGGGAGACATATTCATAAGATGACAGCAGAGTTTGCAATATCTCTGGGAGTATTTTTCAGGTCTTTGGCAGTGCGATTAAACCTGGAATTATCTGCAGGATAAAGAGACTGATGCCAGACTCTCCTAAGACGTCGCTTTTCGAGGATCTTCAGTTTAATGTCAAGGGGTTGATTAGGGCCCTTCGGTGTGGTATTGAGGATGGTAGTATTAGTCTGTGTAGCTTTCTGGATTAAATTGGTCAAGTAATTAAAGCTTTCTAGTACAAATAGTCTTTGTGCTATGCCGCGGACGGACAGACAGACATGGCGAAACTGTAAGGGTTCCTTGTTGACTTCGGGACCCTAAAATCGATGTCCACGCGGGCGACGCCGCGGGCAAAAGCTAGTGATTTATAAAAAAAAAATTAATTCAGCAATTATCATCTTTTTCATATATCTTTGACATCCTACGATATCAATGTGAAAAACAAAAAACATGTGAACTTTTACAAAAATAAATCAGATCAATTTTCCGTTTGAATACAGTCAATACACACTGTTTTAGAATGTATTGGACATATAAAATTGACAGATAAGAATTTATATCTTTTACATGCAACACCGCCTTCATTTTCATCATCCGCCTAGAACATCATTAGACCTTAGACCAGCACTGTATATGTGCTTGTTGTTTATCTATTATATTACGATTCAATTATAATCATCATCATATCAGCCACAAATCGTCCACTGCTGGACAAAGGCCTCCCCCAAGGATTTCCACGACGACCGGTCCTGCGCTGCCCGCATCCATCGGCTTCCCGCGATCTTCACCAGGTCATCGGTCCGCCGCGTGGGAGGCCTTCCTACGCTACGTTTTCCGGTGCGCGGTCGGCACTCGAGAACTTTACTGCCCCATCGGCCATCTGTTCTATGAGCTATGTGCCCTGCCCACTGCCACTTCAGTTTAGCGATTCTGTGAGCTATGTCGGTTACTTTAGTTCTCCTGCGGATCTCCTCGTTTCTGATTCGATCACGCAGAGAAACTCCGAGCAAAGCACGCTCCATTGCCCTTTGGGTGACCTTGAGCCTTCTTATGAGGCCCATAGTAATCGACCATGTCTCAGTTCCGTAAGTCATCACTGGCAACACACACTGGTCAAAGACCTTAGTCTTGAGACACTGCGGTATTTGGGACGTGAAGATATTGCGAAGCTTCCCTAACGCTGCCCAGCCGAGTTGGATTCGTCGATTGATCTCTTTCTTGAATTTGTAACTACCTAGCTGGACTGTTTGTCCCAGGTATACATATTCGTCAACAACTTCCAGTGTAGAGTCTCCAACCTTTGGAGGAGTGGGTGCGACACGGACATTAAACATTATTTTCGTCTTGTCCATGTTCATTTTAAGACCCACTTGTTGAGAGACTTTGGCTGATTGTACTCTTCGGTCTTCTGTATAATCTGCCGCAGCGTATGTATGTGGTCTATGGTACTAAAGCCTTTTCGGAAACCGGCTTGTTTGGGAGGCTGGAAGTTGTCAAACCTGCGTGAGAGACGATTCGTAATGACTCTCGAAAACAGCTTGTAGACATGGCTCAGAAATGAGATGGGTCTGTAGTTCTTCAGCAGGGTGTTGTCACCCTTTTTGAAGAAAAGCACGACCTTACTTCTGTGCCATGCATTAGGCGTTTGTCCCTCGAGTATAACGGAATTAAATAACTTCTGAAGAGCTTTTAGTACCGGTGATCCACCTGCTTTCAGAAGTTCAGCCGTAATTCCATCATCACCCGGTGCCTTGTTGTTCTTGAGCTGTTTGAGAGCCATTCTAATCTCGTACAGGCTGACGTCCGGGA
The DNA here is from genome assembly GCA_947284805.1 of Coleophora flavipennella. Classification (NCBI taxonomy): domain Eukaryota; kingdom Metazoa; phylum Arthropoda; class Insecta; order Lepidoptera; family Coleophoridae; genus Coleophora; species Coleophora flavipennella. The sequence goes on along the minus strand of OX369254.1, from coordinate 6,640,858 downwards.
TATCTTCGGTATAGTGTCGGGTTAGTCTGGCTCTTGGGTCTTCAGCCAGATCGCTGACAGGCAAACGTGTGGTCTTGTACAATTGTCCATAGAACTTCTCAACTTCTTCCAGCAACTCAGTCTTAGACGATATGGTCCTGCCATCCTCAGTCTTCAGCTTGGTCAGTTGGCTTTGTCCAACAGACAGATCTCTCGCGAACACTTTTGAGCCTTTGTTGTGCTCAATCGCCTCTTTAATACAATTTGTATTATATTGGCGTAAATCTCGAGTTAGGGACTTAGAGATCTGCCTGTTTAGTTACCGATACTGAGTAGCGTCTTCAGAGGACTGCAAAACCAATCTGCGTCTTTCTTCCATGAGGTTGCTGGTGGAGTCGGAGATTTTTTTGGTTCTGTTTGAACGGCGAGTTCTAAAAATCTTAGACCCGACCGTTTGAACAATTTCCACGAACCTGTCATTATTATCGTCCACATTCTCGCAGTCTCCTAGGCATTCGAAACGATTGTGCAACTCGAGCTGAAAGCTCTCGGGGTTTTGGAGCTGGATGGGCGCCGGTCAGAGCGTAGACTTCATCAGTCGACATCTTTCTAGCTTGGTCTTTAGATTCAATGTGCCTCTGACCATCCGGTGATCGCTTCCTGTTTTGACTGAATTGATCACGGAGACATCATTGAATATTTGCCTCCTTGTCGACAAGATGAAGTCTATCTCGTTTTTTGTTACGCCATTGGGATGTAACCATGTCCACTTCCGCTGTTTTGACTTTTTGAAGAAGGAGTTCATCATAAAGAGGCTCTTCTTCTCCATAAAGTCGGCCAACATCTGGCCACGTGCATTTCTTACTCCATATCCAAATTGCCCCACTCTCAGCTCACCATCGCTTCGTTTGCCCAGTTTCGCGTTAAAGGCCCCCATAACAACGGTATAATGGGTCCTGGTGCTATGTAAGGCTGTAGAGATGTCCTCATACATAGTCTCTACCTTGTCGTCGGAGTGTTCCGTAGTCGGCGCGTATACCTGTATGACCTTCATCGAATACCGTTTGGTGATTCTGAGTATCAGGTATGCTACCCTTGTCGAAACGCTCACGATTTCGACCACATTGTTAATCAGGGACTTGTGGACGAGAAACCCGACACCACCCTGGGACTGTTGGTCGCCCTCCCGGAAATAGAGCAGGTTTCCGGATTTAAGGATCATGGTGTCCTCTCCCTCTCTTCGGATTTCACATAAACCTACGATATCCCACCGTAACCTGCTCAATACTTCTTCAAGTTCTGTAAGTTTCTCGTCAGTCCGCAGTGTACGCGTGTTGTAAGTTGCCAGGGCCAAAGGTCGTTGGGTTTGGTAGCCTGGCATCTGCCGGGGATTCTTCGCACCCCCCAACCCGCCGTTACCATGACTGCTACCGGAGCCAGGACTAGCGGGGCCGCCGGGGACTAGGGGCCGTTTTCTGGGTGTGGAATTCATAGGGGGGTTTTTTTCCGTAATCGCCACGCTTGGCAGGCGGGTTGGCGATCGCAGTTTGATTGCAGGTGTGTTGCAATGCACGGAAAGACGCTGCTGCCCATCCTCCGGTTTTAAGTCCCTTAGTCGCCTCTTACGACACCCATTGGAAGAGATGGTATGGTCCTATTCTTAGCCGGGAACCATACTGACAATTATAATAAAACGATCTAATACAAAAAAAACTATGAGGAGGCCTATGTCCAGCAGTTGACGTCTTTTGGCTGATGTGAAACAAAAACCGCCCTGGAAGATGTTTTTAAGCTTTTGGACTGGGGTGAACTCGGCATCAATATCAACGTCGAGTACTGTCTGTCGCTGATATGGTATCGTGGTCATGGCTGAGACTATGGACGGCTTAAGCACAATGCTCAATGGCTGAGGCCAGAGCCTAGAGGTAGAGCCTCTCAACAACTAGGTCTTAGAATAAACTTAGACAAGACTGGCTGGCCTTCTGCTGCCCATATCCCGCGGAACTTCCGCGACCTTCACCAAGTTGTTGGTCCACCAAATGGGAGGCCTCTTTACGCTACGTCTTCCGGTGCGCGGTCGCCATGACTTGTCTGCCCCAATGACCATCAGTTCTTTAGCTTGAAGACCCCGCCCACTTCCTCTTGAGTTTAGTGATTCTGTGAGCTATGTCTGTTACTTACGGATTTCCTCTTCATCATAATTACTGAAACTGCTCTTTCATCCAGGTCGTCCAAAGAAAAACCGTGAGGAGGACAAAAACTACTCACCGTCACCGCCGAGGTCTCCAGAGTTACGGCATAAAAAGAAGAAGAAGGACAAAGATAAAGACAAAGATAAGGACAAGGATAAGGAACGACACAAGGAGAAGGAAACCAAGACTAAGGATAAGACTCTTGCACCTTCCAGTAAGTGTCGATTATACTTAATTGTTCTGGGGTGGACTGTAAAGCTGGTTAGAAGAAGTATAATTATTAATTCGTGAAATTAAAAATCCTAAAAGGCCACTTTTTTTCGCCATTTTGATTTTTTTATTACACCTAAGTTCTGTCCAGGGTGTACATTATTTTAGTTAGAGCACCACCCCTCTATCTATTGTGATTTTGGCGAGCATTTGACCTGAACGGTTGAATGGATTTCTATCAAATATGGCTAAGAAACATCTTGGTTAATTTAGTTTTCAAATAAAAAAAAACTGCATTGAAATCACACAGAGACACGAATGGGGTTCAGTTTTCTCTTGTTCACCGTAGTTGCGTTGCTCGTGAAAGGGTAAAAGTCAAAGTAAATGTACCAGAATCTTAAGTTATCTTATTCCTAGCTATGAACTGCCTTTTGTTTTAAAAAGTACTTTGTGCAAAGCATCACTTTTGTAATGCATTTGTTGGTTTTGAATATGAATAATAATAATAAAATTATCGCCAGCTCTTTTTCTGCGTGGAATTTGTGGTGTATCTCCTACAGGAACCAATAAATTGTTCAGTATAAAGAGTAAACTTCGTCCTCATCCAGGACACACTCTTCCTGTTTGCGAAATTTCATTGAAATCCATTCAGCCGTTTTTGTGTGATTGAGTAGCAAACATCTAAACCTTAACGCATTATACTAGTATAATACCTTTACTCACCTTTTATTTTTATAATACATATATAACTTATAACTTTATAATTAATAATTTTAACATTAGTAGCTCTTGGATCTACCTTATCTTTAAGATAGCCAGATCCCCATTGCATTTGGTAATTTTCGGCATCATCGTTACTTACCATCAGGTGAGATGATGCCAAGGGCTTATCAATTATTGTGGATTAAAAAAATAAAAGTAGAGTATTGTATAGTCTATCATAATTGCCTCAAGACGTAGTTGGTGGATGTCCCATCGGTGAGTAGCTTTAAAAACAGATTGGGCTAATGGTGCAAAGGCAATCCAATTTAGTGCAGTGTTCAGTGTGGACTTTACTATTTTTAATACACCAAATAAAGACATAAAATAATACAATAAATTGCTTATATTATATCAATCAGTTGTTAGCATAGCATATGGACATATGGTATATGTTTTAAGCATAAAAAATTAAAAATCCAATTACCATCAGGTAAGATGATGCCAAGGTCTCACCAGTTGTAAAAAAAATGGCTGTGTTTTTTTTTTCTTTAAAATGACAGATTTTTCCTAAGATGTAATTTAGGAATATCAATCAGAACACAATTTTTACCAATTTTAAGCGTGCTATTTCAATTAATAATTAATGTAATTTTACCTCACTATAATTCAATATGTGAAGACTAATTTTTGTCCAACAGATGTGCACAGTGTGGTCACAAATGTGCGTCCATCCGAGGCGACGGCTATTGGCGGCCTGCTCACTGGCAACACCGCCAAAACTACGGCTATTGTGGACCTCACAAAGGATGACGGTACTGCCAAGAACGTTGCTGACTCTAGGGAGGTCTCCTTCAATAAGTTGCAAGGTATGTTTTAACCGCCTCTGTGGCGTTATGATTAGTACATTCGCTTTACACCCGGAGGCCGTGGGTTCGATTCTCGTCGGGGTCCAACTTTTTAAGACTGCCTGGCTAGCTACCACTATCTTATCTAAGTATTACCGCCAAACATCAGTGTCAACAGCATTGATGTGTTCCAGTAATATAGTTCCCGATTGCATTGAGGAATCTTGGTAAGCCCGCTTCCATCTTCGGTACCATCGTCATTTTCCGTCGGATGATGCCAAGAGCTTGCCAACTGTGAATTAAAAAAATATATATGGAGAGAATTGCTGGAAGAACTTCCTTATTAGAAAATAGTAGATAATACCCATTGTATCGTTTTCTTTTATGTCTGTTATGTGTTGTATTTGTGTACAATAAACTAAATAAAGAAAGAGTAACCCAGTTTCTTACAACACAAAAAGTCAATTGTCTATGTAGCTTTTGTTTACGTTTTGTTTAATTTTTGTTTTAGTCCTGATTTAATGTAACTCTTGATCACAAAATGTAAATTAAAGAGATTGTTTTCATAGAAAAAAAATATTTCACAGTATACTTGCCCTCTTTTGAAAGTAGCGCCAGTGACTGAGATATCGAGAGTGAATCGTTTGTCAAACTTTGGACATGAAATGAAGAGGGATAAGACAAATGAGAGAGGATGAGTATAAAGGGAGAGAAATACCAAAGAACAGATTGATGGACTGTGTAAAAGATGATATGAGTAAGAAAGAAGTGAATGTAGAGATGACTGCAAATAGGAGAGAATGGAAAAGAATTCCATGTTACGCCGATTCCAATTAATAGTTGGAAACAGGGCAGGGAAATGAATGAGTTGACTGTGTGAAATATAATATAAATATGAAAGAAGTGAATGTAAACTGCAAATAGGAAAGAATGGAAGAGAAAAACATGTTACGCCGACCCCAATTAATAGTTGGGAACAGAGCAGGGAAATGAATGAGTGGACTGTGTGGAAGATAATATGATTAAGAAAGAAGTGAATGTAGTGATGACTGCACATAGGAGAGAATGGAAGAGAAATACAATTTACGCCGACCCCAATTAATAGTTAGGAACAGAGCAGAGAAATGAATGAGTGGACTGTGTGAAATATAATATAAATATTAAAGAAGTGAGTGTAAACTGCAAATAGGAAAGAATGGAAGAGAAAAACATGTTACGCCGACCCCAATTAATAGTTGGGAACAGAGCAGGGAAATGAATGAGTGGACTGTGTGAAAGATAATATGAAAAAGAAAAAAGTGAATGTAGTGATGACTGCACATAGGAGAGAATGGAAGAGAAATACAAGTTACACCGACCCCAGTTAATAGTTGGGAACAGGGCAGGGAAATGAATGGTGGACTGTGTGAAAGATGATATGAGTAAGAAAGAAGTGAATGAAGAGATGACCGCAAATAGGGGGGAATGGAAGATAAATACAATTTACGCCGACCCAATTAATAGTTAGAAACAGAGCAGGGAAATGAATGAGTGGACTGTGTGAAAGATAATATGAATAAGAAAGAAGTGAATGTAGTGATGACTGCACAATGTACATAGGAGAGAATGCAAGAGAAAACAAGTTACGCCGACCCCAATTAATAGTTAGGAACAGGAAATGAAAGACTTGGCCTCATCTAGAAACTATGAACCATTTTTTTTTAATCTTTGATAGATGCAACACTAAAAATAATAAAATCTATAACAACCCATAAACATCCCTAAAGGGTGACCTTATTACCATTTGACAGATTTTGTACCTCGGTAAAAGTTTTTTTGGTTTCCGAGAAATTTGCATTTGTTTTTTCTTTATTTGGCTCGTCTTTGTAGGGTTTGACAGTAATCACTGTTTTTTGTTGCAACTAACTTGTAATTTTTCACTTTTTTAGTTTGTTGGAAATCTGATAAAATGAGGACTTTTTCCGGTATTTTTCTCGCCAACTGTAGAATATTTTTTTGAATATCAATACATTTAAACAAATACGTTTTTCATACGAAATATCTCGAAAACCAAAAACTTTTAGTGAGGTCAAAATCTGTTGATAGGTAGGTAATTAGGTCACTTATAACCCCTTAAAGGATTATCGTCAACTTTGGGACAACCTGTATGTTCCAAAGTGTCACGTAATTCTTAGTAACTAGCAAACACAAACTTTTATGAGCTACAATGTTGACAAGCACCCAAATAATATATTGTCTACTTGCAGGCAAAACTTTCCCCTCGCTGGTTGTGGTGGCTCGCCCGTACCTCCGCTCAAAGGACGGCCCGCCCCCCGCGGACCGGTCAGCGCTGGACGCCAAGGTGAAGTCGGTGCTCATGCACACACCCATGAAGTTCACTGAGTGGCTGATACAGCAGGGCCTGGTGCGCTCCGAGCAGTTGTGTGCCATTCATGCAGGGAATAAGCTGAAACTAGGTAAGTTGGTGAAATTGATTTCTTTTCAGCAATAAAAACTTTGTTTATAACCTTTTGTGCAAGCTACGACTCGGTGGTGTGTAGCACTGCTGGCTTGTTGTATACCTGAAATGAAACTTATTTTTAAGGCTCCCCCGTCTCTAAAATTAGCATCTCGATTCACGATGTTATAGTTTGTTTGTAATAGCTTGGAAATAAAGTTCTTGACAGCTCGTACTGTAACGAGGCTGATACGTCAATGGCTGCGACAAATAGAGCCAAAACTGTGTTTTTTAATTTGTTATAAATAAAATAAGTTGAATTTACAAAAAGTAAGAAATCAAAATCATTTTAAAGGTCATAAATTATCATAATCTATAATATAAAAATGGATCGCAAAATGTGTTGGTAAGCGCATAAAAGATGTCGACTGATGAAGTCTACGCTCCGACCAGCGCTCATCCAGCTCCAAAACCCCGAGAGTTATCAGCTCGAGTTGCACAATCGTTTCGAATGCCTAGGAGACTGCGAGAATGTGGACGATTATAATGACAGGTTCGTGGAAATTGTTCAAACGGTTGGGTCTAAGATTTTTAAAACTCGCCGTTCAAACAGAACCAAAAAAATCTCCGACTTCACCAGCAACCTCATGGAAGAAAGACGCAGATTGGTTTTGCAGTCCTCTGAAGACGCTACTCAGTATCGGCAACTAAACAGGCAGATCTCTAAGTCCCTAACTCGCGATTTACGCCAATATAATACAAATTGTATTAAAGAGGCGATTGAGCACAATAAAGGCTCAAAAGTGTTCGCGAGAGATCTGTCTGTTGGACAAAGCCAACTGACCAAGCTGAAGACTGAGGACGGCAGGACCATATCGTCTAAGACTGAGTTGCTGGAAGAAGTTGAGAAGTTCTATGGACAATTGTACAAGACCACACGTTTGCCTGTCAGCGATCTGGCTGAAGACCCAAGAGCCAGACTAACCCGACACTATACCGAAGATATCCCGGACGTCAGCCTGTACGAGATTAGAATGGCTCTCAAACAGCTCAAGAACAACAAGGCACCGGGTGATGATGGAATTACGGCTGAACTTCTGAAAGCAGGTGGATCACCGGTACCAAAAGCTCTTCAGAAGTTATTTAATTCCGTTATACTCGAGGGACAAACGCCTAAGGCATGGCACAGAAGTGTGGTCGTGCTTTTCTTCAAAAAGGGTGACAACACCCTGCTGAAGAACTACAGACCCATCTCACTTCTGAGCCATGTCTACAAGCTGTTTTCGAGAGTCATTACGAATCGTCTCGCACGCAGGTTTGACGACTTCCAGCCTCCCGAACAAGCCGGTTTCCGAAAAGGCTTTAGTACCATAGACCACATACATACGCTGCGGCAGATTATACAGAAGACCGAAGAGTACAATCAGCCACTATGCTTGGCGTTTGTGGACTATGAGAAGGCCTTTGATTCAGTCGAAACCTGGGCTGTGCTACAGTCTCTCCAGCGGTGCCAAATTGACCATCGATACATCGAGTTGTTGAAGTGTCTGTATGAAAACGCCACCATGTCGGTTCGCCTCCAGGACCAGAACTCGAAACCTATCCAGTTGCAGCGAGGGGTGAGACAGGGAGACGTTATATCTCCGAAACTGTTCACCGCCGCCCTGGAAGATGTTTTTAAGCTTCTGGACTGGGGTGGACTCGGCATCAATATCAACGGCGAGTACATATCCCACCTCCGGTTCGCTGACGATATCGTGGTCATGGCTGAGACTATGGAAGACCTAAGCACAATGCTCGATGGCCTCAGTAAGGTCTCTCAACAAGTGGGTCTTAAAATGAACATGGACAAGACGAAAATAATGTTAAATGTCCGTGTCGCACCCACTCCTCTAAAGGTTGGAGACTCTACACTGGAAGTTGTTGACGAATATGTATACCTGGGACAAACAGTCCAGCTAGGTAGTTCCAACTTCAAGAAAGAGATCAATCGACGAATCCAACTCGGCTGGGCAGCGTTCGGGAAGCTTCGCAATATCTTCACGTCCCAAATACCGCAGTGTCTCAAGACTAAGGTCTTTGACCAGTGTGTGTTGCCAGTGATGACTTACGGAACTGAGACATGGTCGCTTACTATGGGCCTCATAAGAAGGCTCAAGGTCACCCAAAGGGCAATGGAGCGTGCTATGCTCGGAGTTTCTCTGCGTGATCGAATCAGAAACGAGGAGATCCGCAGGAGAACTAAAGTAACCGACATAGCTCACAGAATCGCTAAACTGAAGTGGCAGTGGGCAGGGCACATAGCTCGTAGAACAGATGGCCGATGGGGCAGTAAAGTTCTTGAGTGGCGACCGCGCACCGGAAAACGTAGCGTAGGCAGGCCTCCCACGCGGTGGACCGATGACCTGGTGAAGGTCGCGGGAAGCCGATGGATGCGGGCAGCGCAGGACCGGTCGTCGTGGAAATCCTTGGGGGAGGCCTTTGTCCAGCAGTGGACGATTTGTGGCTGATATGATGAAGCGCATAATTCGAGAACGGCTGAACCGATTTGACTAATTCTTTTTTTGTCGAGTTCGTTATTGTCAGGAGAACGTTTTTATGTAGGGTAGGGTAGGGTAGGGTAGTGTAGTGTATGTAGGGTAGTGTAGAGTAGTGTAGGGTAGGGTAGTGTAGTGTAGGGTAGAGTAGTGTAGGGTAGAGTAGTGTAGGGTAGGATACATTCCCTCTCGTATATCTACCAGATACGCTAAACTGCCAGGTTTATGATATAGCGTCCACACTCACCGACAGCAAGGGTGGACCGATTTGACTAATTCTTTTTTTGTCGAGTTTGTTATTGTCAGGAGAAGGTTTTTATGTAGGGTAGGGTAGGGTAGTGTAGGGTAGGGTAGTGTAATGTAAGGCGGTACGTAGTTCGCCGGGACAGCTAGTAATACTATAAATGTGAAAATGTGTTTGTTTGTTTGTTACCTTTTCACGCTTCAACGCCTAGACCAATCTTTATGAAATTTGGCATGCAGGTAGCCTGTGTCACGGGGAAGGACATAAGCTACTTTTTATCCCGGAAAAATAGCATAATATGATGCAGTTCCTGAGGGAACTAATAAAATACTCGATTGTTGTGATTTTTTGCACAGATATGGTTGAGTAGGTGGGAAACGACATAATTTACTAATCACCCTTACAGACAGTCATAAAAACGATATCCACGCGGGCGGAGCCGCGGGAAAAAGCTAGTGTTCGATAAAAATTACAGCAGCACTATTGTCACAACTAGAATTTTTTTAAAAAAAAAGGGTGCATAGGATAGTTTTTGACCTTTAGTTCTGTATATTATTATTCATCATCATTATATCAGTTCATATACGTCCCCACCGAGGGGCTCGAGCCTACCCTGAATTAGGGTGATCAGGCCTTAGTCGACCACGCGGGCCCAGTGCGGGTTGGTCGACTTCACACACAACTTTCGAGTTTCTTCGCAGGCATGTGCAGGTTTCCTCACGATGTTCACCGTTGAAGCAATCGGTAAGGGGGCGTCCATAAATCACGTGAGCCTTTTTTCAGGATTTTTTGACCCCCCCTCCCCCTCTGGTGAGATTTTGTGAGATTTTCCTCAACTCTCTCCCCCCTCCCCAAATCTCACGTGAGATTTTTTTAAAATTTGTGTTTTGGCTGCAAACGCGTTGGATTATAAAAAGTCTAATAAAAGTTTGATGAAACACGATTTTTTTCAATCTTCAAACTGCTATAACTTTTAAATGAATCAACCAATTTTCACGCGGTGTGCGGCGATTGATGTAGTTTATTAAGCTTAATAAAAAAAATATCTGATGAACAACATTTTATTTTTTGAATAAAAACAAATTTATCTGATAAAACATTTCGGAGTTATTACAAAAAAAACGCAATCGAAGAGCTACTGTGCTGCTCTGCGGGGTTCGAACAAATACGACAAACACTGTTGTGTGAAATTTCGCCATATTTTCATTCTAGATTTGTTTTTACTTTGATTTAACGTTATTTTTTCGCAATTTTACACCGTTTTCTACAAGAAAACAAATTACGTGATATTTGCTAAAACCCCACTCTCCCCCATGTGAGATTTGGAAAGATTTAGCTTGACCCCCTCCCCCCCTTAAACACCTCACGTAATTAATGGACGCCCCCTAAGTATATGTACGTAAGTTTTTGAAAAACCCGTCCAGATTTGAACCCGGTACCTCTGGTTAGAAGAACCGAGTCGTTACCGGTTGAGCCACCGACGCTTTTTTAATATTATTATTATTGAAATAGAATTTGACGAAAACTAAATCACTCCTCATATCCTGTAGATTACTAAGTATGTTTTTTTCGATAAAAAATCTTTAGTTGAAGTAAAGTGGCTACAAAGTTACTTAATCCAAGGTCGTTGGCGGCGGTATAAGCCTTAACATTCGTTGCAAGTCGAAGAAATGCCTCCCTGCCGCCAAGCAGCGTGCTGTGTTACGGCGCGTGGGGCGAGACAGCCAGGGAGATTATCGGCTTTTAAGGCATTCCTTCGAGGATCTACTGGCGCAGTGTTGAGACTACAAAGAGTCTTAATATGTGCCCCTGGGTGAAGTACAAAAGGACCTGAACGCCTGCCAAAGAGCCGATTGACACCAAGTGGTGCATAACACGTGATTTGGTGTCGGAAGGCAAGATCATATGCCAGAACATTCCCAGAGTCAGTGAAGTATGTATGTGCGTCTGGTTTTGTCATAGTCGTCTATAGGCGGCGCGGCGATAGCCACTTTCTATCGCCTGTGCTGTCACTCCTTGCCACCTTTTATAACAAAAACTTTTTAATATAAACCCGCCAATAGAATACTTTCTTATTCCCTGTAGACTAATTCGTAGTTTTCGATAAATACGTATTTAATATGGTACTCTTTTACTTTCGAGCGACGAAGGAGTTAAGAAGGTGTTGTGTTGGCAAATAAAATCGAATTTGAGATTTTGATGGGATCGTCTTACACTATAAAGCGTAAAAAACAAATAAAAAATGCGTGTGTGTGTGTGTCTGTACGTCCGTCCGGTGCTCTAGTTTCCTAACTACTGGACGGATTTCGGTGAAATTCGGGTAAGGGCTATATTGTTTTTATATCTCCCGGGGTTTTTTTTTATTTACCCCATCTTGATTTTTTAGGGTTGCCACCAAAGTTAAAAATCACTTACTATTTATTAATTTAAAAATGGTTCTAACGATTTTGATGAAACTCTGTATGATACTATAACTTTATATGGCCCACAGGACACGGTTGTCCGTAGTTCCAATAAAAATCGGAATAAGGTACCTCTCATGCAAATCCAGGCTGTTGATTACTTTTTCTTAAAAATGGCTCTAACAATTTTAATGAAAGTTTGTAAATAATAAGCACTTAAATAAGGTCTACTGAACTGAGAACTTCATTATTCCAAGAAAAATCTGAATTAGCTACCTCTTATACAAATCCAAATTATTTGTAAATTTTTCATAAGACTGATTAACTTAGATTTAGTCTTTGCTAGTAAGTAAGTGTAAGTAAGTAGTAAGTGTAATGTTTATTGTTAATTAGTGTATGCCCGACTACGACAGACAGTGAAGGCTTCGCGAGAAAGTGTGCACAGCGTGGCCGTACAATTTATTTTCATCACCTCAACCAATTCTATACAAAAAATCACTTCAATCCGTTGCGACGCCGACGTCCGCGAGCGTGGAATAGGGTTTTCCCCAGATCCCACGGGAACTATGTAAGGATATGCTAATTAGTAAATAGTTATTTCCCATCCCCTCAACCATCTCTGTGCAAAAAATCACAACAATCCAATCTTCCATTGCGATGTTAAAGAAATTAACCAAAAAAAGAGTATTTTTTCAGTTACCTCAGAAGCTGCATCGTTCTTTGCTATTTTCACGGGATATAAAAGTAGCCTATGTCCTTCCCAGTGACCTACCTGCACTGCTTGCTAAATTTCATCAAGATTGGTCTAGGTGTTGAAGCGTGGAAAGGTAAAAAACAAACATATTTTCACTATTATAATATTAGTAAGGATTTATGTAATTAGAGTACAGGCAGGCAGTCCATGAGTTAATGTTTCTGGTCAATGTATAGCTATTTTTACTCACATGGCATCAACTAAAAACATTTAAAAAATTTATATCCTTCCAGGCATGTACTCAGACGTATCCAAGTTCCCATACTCTGGTGGCTATGTTTGGATATCCGAGTGCTGTCCCACGCGCTTCGTCTCTGTATTCTCCAGCTCTGTCTTTGAGGGAGCTACGTTCCCGCCCAGTGTGCTACTGAAACTTATCTACCACTGGGCGTGCCAGACTAATGTCCAGAATGTGGTGCAGTGGGTGAAAGTGGACAATCTGTATGTGAAGAGTCTCTTTACGTGGCTAAGGTTGGTTGATATGCCCTTTCAGAACATTATATATATATCCAGTGTGTTCTCAAGCTCTTTCACTGGCCGGGCCTGACTAATGTTGGCTCATTTTTATTCAAATGTTAGTAATAATCCGAATAAGGTTTTAGGGGAAAGAAAAATTCGGAAAGATGCTAGATAATTTCCCATAAAATGCAGGAAAATCAAGGAAAAACAAAGTGCTTTGTCTATGGATTTTAATATGAACTCACGATTCGCACGATGTTACCTCGATTAGAGTCATAAAAGAGTCCAGCAGCATCCAGTTGTCTCCAACAAACTTGGGCAAGCTACCATTCCATTTAACCAGGCAGCATTCCAAAAGTACTTTGTCTAAACATGGTCTCTACTCCAAAACTCGCAATTATCGATAAACACATTAAAAACAACCGACTTGGATCTCAACAACTACAATTTTGCTATATTTTTTGTTTTTGTTAATTTTTTAAAGAAACACTGAATCGATTTTGATAAAATTTATTTAGTAAAAAATAAATCAAAATCGCGTAACATATTATATTAAAAAAAACTGCCAAGTGGGAGTCAGATTCGCGCAAAGTAGGGTTCCAGTGTTTTCAAAAAATAAATGTGTATTTATAAAACATCTGACTCGGTGGCTCAGTGGTTAGTGCTCTTGACTCCGAGGGTTGTGGGTTCGATCCCCACCCAGGGCAAACATTTGTTTGATGAGCAGATTTGTTTGTTCTGTGTCGGGGTGTTAAATATCTATATATGTATGTATTTAAACGTATATAAGTATGTATATCAGTCTCTGGTTCCCATAACACAGGGAATCCTACTTTGGGGCCAGATAACCATGTGTGATTTAATGATTTTGTCTCAGAATATTTATTTATTTATTATTTAAAACAACATTATATTTGCAGTTGGTAATATAACATTTTGTATGGAATATTTATTATTTTTTTATAAATCCAATTGTACATATTAGGTTGGTGCTAAACAAGTAACTTTGTCGGCGTGATTAATACCTATCCAAATCACAGCTGTCTAGTACTAATAGGCTCTGAGCTAAGCCACGGACAGATATGGAGAAACTATAAGGGTTCCTTGTTGATTTTGGAACCCTAAAAAACACTTTTTAGAAGTCGTTTAAAAAGAGGATGTTTAATGTAGAGCTTTGGATTTCCATGACAAGTAATTTAGGGAAACATAAAAGTTAATATAAATTATATCTTGTGTATGACTAGTCTGTAATCAGTAATGGTCTGCTGTTCCTGCAAATTACATATCAATGATTTTCTTTTCCTCAGGGCTGTGTGCACATCCGCGATCCACCAGCATTTGGGTCTGTTAGGAGGTCCGGGTAAGAAAGTGGAAGTGGGGGTGATCTCCCTGGGAACCACAAGCCACGATGGCACTCAGAGACAAGTGAAAGTCGAAGTATTGGGTGTACTGGACCCAGTTGAGAAACTGGTGAGTTTGTGTGTGAATCCAAAGCCGAGTTCAGCCACAGTGTAAGAAACACAGTGTCCCAGCGCTTTTCATGTGTGCGTCAAAGCTAACATAAATAGTAACTTGTCAAGTTATCTGCCTCCTTCCCCTTACCTTTATTAACTAATTGTTCTCGATTGACTTGTGTAGACGTCTCCGTTGGACGACTGTGGATTCTTTAGACTGTGGTTCACCCGGAAGATGACCACTGTTAAACATAGGTCACCACGGTTGATCTTCACGTTATTTATTTACTCGTATAGCTACAGATCTGGTGGGGTGTGGTGACGTCATCATTCGAGCACCCGCATCCCAGTGCTGTTACATGAAATGTCACCCCTCCGCACACCTCTCTATCGCGAGACCCTATTTTAAGCTCTGGATCTGTAATTTAATTACATAGACGAATAATTTACAATTAGCGATCTTGGAAATCCTTTAGGGATGCTTTTGTCCAGTAGTGGACGTTTTTCGGCTGATATGATGAAGCGATCTTGAGACGACACAGGCTAGATCGTCAGCTGGATGTCCGACACAACGCAACAACTTGTAGTCCATGGAAGTACACTAAGGTGGGGCGGGACATTTTCGACTCGTAAAACATGAAGGAAATGTTTCGACTGTACTATCGATGTTTTATGTCTGTACATTCCCATCAACATACACCTTATGAACGCACTTAAATTTTAAATTTAAAAAATATATATATTCTAGGTGTAATTGCTTATAGCTAATCGTAAACCAGAGCCAGGAAAGCTGCGGGCACCGCAAGACCCTTTATAGTAGAAATCCTTGGGGGGGTGCCTATGTCTTGAAATGGATGTCTTTCAGTTAATATGATGATGGTGATGAATGGTTAGCCAGCGGCTAAAAAAAGACAAAGCAGCATTGTTTCTGAAGTCATTAACCAGCACCACAGCTGTTCTAATTCATGCTGGTCTTTAAGACGTCTTACGGAAATAAGTTTTCCTAACAAACTAACAATAACAAGTCTTGAGCCAATTCTAATGAAACTTTACACAGAAAATTGTTTGAAGTGTAAACTGCTCATTTTTGTGGATTCTTTATTTTTAAAAAAGATAAGAAAATTGTAAGTTTTACGTTTGTTTACTTTTTCTTTTTTCAAAAAAAAAATGTGAGGTTACTGTGAAACCATAAAATAACTATAATTTATTGACAGTACTATAAAGTTTCGTTAGAATCGGACCATCCATTTAAAAAAAATGTTTAATTAGTATGGCTAACGAGTTTCGGTAAGGCGTTTTAAATAATTACTAGCACCATGTTTGCTCTTTTCGCCCTAAAAGGCTTTAATTAAGTAATACTCAATTTCGTTTGTCAGATCCGTCTCCGCGCCGTCGAGCCTCTTGGCGAACACGAGAAAAACTACAAGAAGCGCTTCCAGAAGATTCTCGAGCCCCTCTCCTCGTGGGTCCACCCCGGGTCCACCATCTACACCGACCTCACAGTGGACAAGGGCACCCTCGTTTCCATGGGCTACAAGAACGTCCAACAATCCTCGTCCCACGCTGACACGCCAGCGAAGAACAGCAATGCGAATATAATGGAGTATTTGAGGAGGATTGTGCCGAGGATGTTCCAGAATACGCTTTCGTTGCTGTCGCGGCAGATTATACAGCAGTTCTTGGATGAGCTCGTTTGGAGAGAGAAGTGAGTGCAAATCAATTGTACTACTTCACCAAGCTAACTAGACGATTGTCAAATCATCATCATCATATCAGCTCATATACGTCCCCACCGAGGGGCTCGAGCCTACCCTGAATTAGGGCGATCGGGCCTTAGTCGACCACGCGGGCCCAGTGTGGGTTGGTCGACATCACACACATCCTTCGAGTTTCGTCGCAGGCGTGTGCAGGTTTCCTCTCGATGTTTTCCTTCACCGTAAGAGCGTCTGATAAACGTACATATGAAATCGAAATTCGAAAACACATTTTTACGTGGCAGGATTCGAACCACGATGTCCCGGACAGGAGGTAGCGGCCCTAGGGTTAACGCCACCTACGCTACTTTACGCCGCCGACACTTCAAATATACGTTCTTTATTGGTATTCTCGCTCTGGCAAGTAACCTTGTGAGTTACTGAAATGGGTAGAGCGTCGTATAATGTTTAACAATCGTCTAATTGGCGTGGACGAGTAGTAACTAGGTGTAACAAATTCACTGTCTGGCTAGGGTAGGACTTGTTTAACTTGTGTCTGACTATCCCTATTAGGGATGACGACAGCAGCCGAAATAAATTATGAACTCTTGATCACTAAATTGCCCTTCTACTTAAACTTCGGAAAACCTTACTCGTTTTGTTTTCCATCAAGTCTTCGATTTTTATTTCACCAAAATCACAAAATGAGTACATAAACGACGCTGCAAAACTATGACGTCACGCCTAGGTATTTCAAACATTTTTAGAACAAAATATCGTTTTTGACAGATGATAAAAAGCAAATCAGATGACTAGCCATCGTCAAAGTATTCAATGACTTGGAATTTCTTAGTTGCTTTTCTTAGTTTCTTTAATTGGTTTTTTAAAAAAGAAGATTCGCAAAGTGAAAGAGATTAACTTAATTACTTATTTAAGAAGGTTTTCTTGACAAAACTCACTCATTTGCAGAAAAATCTCTGCAGACAGTTTGCTCTATTGAATAGACCAAGCATAATATTATCACATCTGATGGGATATAACTTCTTTTCAGGTTTGGAATATCTCCGGGGCAAGCCTTTGACAACATAGTGATCCATATCGCGGAACAAACTAAAATGGATTCGAAAGATCCCATCACTATTCGCCTGAACAAGATCGCTGCTAATCCCTTCAAGAACTGGAAGTATCCTACCAAGGTACGTTATTTAGCACTGCCAAAAAGTCTATACTTATTTATTAATGACAAACATCCCATATAAATGGAGAGGTTAATTGCTATATATTTTTTATTCACAATTGGTGAGCCCTTGACATCATCTTACCTGATGGTAAGTGGCGATGATGCCGAAGATGGAAACTTGCTTACCAAGATTCCCTAATGCAGTGGGGAACTGGCTATCTTATCTTCAAGCCGGAACACATGAATGCTGTTAACATTGATGCTTGGCGGCAAGACTTAGATAAGATGGTGGTAGCTAGCCAAGTAGGCTTAGTAAATGCCCTTCCACCAACTTAACCGAGTCATAAAAAGTTAGACTCCGCCGGGAATCGAACCCGCGACCTTCGATGTGAAGCTAATTGACTCGACCTTTACGCCACGGAGGCGGTTAAAGTTTCCATATATTTTAAGAAATTGTTGTATTCAAATAAACTTTTGTTTACATCAAACTTTTAAATTCAATCGATACTCCTGTAATTAATCTTGTGTCTACTTATTATTTCCAAAGACGTAAAAGCTGTGTTCATAATGTCTTTGATGGTTACCAATTATAGAATTAGATGAGATCTTTGGTCATAATCTAGTACAAATTCAAATAAATATCGTTTTGCCATAAAACACAGGGTTCCTAGTAACTTCAACAGTTTAAACTTAGGTTTATTATGTATTTTGCGAGGCTACAAAATCTTCTACTTTGATACTAAATATTTCACACATATTGGTATATATATTACACCATCTTCAGGCAGACCTGTGTTCGAAACTGGTCGCTAACAAATTATTAATGCAGTTTTATTTGTTTAATGTGGTAGTGTAGGAATATACCAATATGTGTGATATAATGTTCCACCAAGAACCTACAATCAAAAGTATCAACTACTAAATATTTAACACAGACATATCATAAATCTGTTTTATTATTATTTGTATAATGCATGTTTTAAATCAAGGTCGACCAACGTAGGGATCTGTATTAGTTTTTCTAATTGTAAATTCAACCTTAGTTTAGCTTATACACATAGTGAACTGCAGTTAACCAGGGTGGACGAAGAGGTCGACATGCGAGCCACCATCCCCCCGACCGCCTCACTGCCCCCAGTAACACCCCACGAGGTAGAGATCACCAACTGTTCTCAACATCATAATACTTTTGGCTTGCATCTTCATTTCAGTTATCGAAAACTGCCCTTTTCCCGACGCGTGGAAAGGTGCAGTCGTAATAGGATTTGGGAAACCAAACAAACCCCCCTTTAGAACCCTCCAGCTATAGGCCCATCAGCCTCCTCAAGGCTTTGGGCAAACTATACGACCGCATCTTACTAGCCCGACTTAAGGACGTAGTCCAGTCTAAAAACTTACTTCCCAACTAGCAGTTCGGCTCCAGAGCCCAACACTCGTGCATACAACAGGTGCACCGCCTAGCGAAGCACATAATAAGCGGGTTCACCTGCAGACAGTACATAGGAGCCCTCTTCTTTAATATAGCGAAAGCCTTTCGATAAAGTCTGCCACAATGGCTTGATATACAAGCTATATCCGCTGGGGTTGCCAGACCGACTCGTACTCATTCTCTTAGGAATTTTCTTAGGAATCGGAGCTTTCGCTACCACATAGAAGAAGTCTTCTAATCCCTCCGACCCATCAGAGCGAGAGTCTCCAAGGCTCCGTACTAGTGCCCACGCTCTTTTCGCTTTACATCAGCGACATCCCCCGATTCCCCCGCGTCAATCTTGCGCTCTTCGCACATGACACAGCCCTGTATATATCCATCCAGCCGCTCTGCGAATCATCATCAAAAGTCTCCAATCCTCAGCCCAACTCTTAGGAGACTGGTGTAGGGAATGGAGGATTAAGTAAACTTAGAGAAAAGTGCAGTGAATCACTTTACTTTCAACGACCCCATCGACCGCATCATTACCATGTTTTGCAGCTCTATTCCATGTGAACGATCAATCAGGTATCTGGGGTAACCCTAGATAATCGCCTGACGATGACGTTCCGGAATGATATTCAGCGAGTTCGCAACAAGGCCGCGTTCATTATAGGCCATCTCTACCCCATGACCAACATGCGGAGTAAAATGTCCCTTAGACAATAAGGTGATACTTTCCAAAACTTGTATCCACCTCACCCTTACCTACGCCGGCGTAGCCTTCGCTCACACCAGTCCCCGTCTCATATCCACACCGACTTTAGGTAATTCAAAATCGCTTCATGCGTAGAGCCACGGGTGTCCCGTGGTTTCTACGGAATGAAAATCTCCATTGAAATTTAGAGCTCTCCACCATAGCTCAATACCTGAAGTAGGGAGGTACTTTAAGTCTGCCGTACACCACCCCAATCCCCTGCTCGTAAACGGCGTTTACGAGATACCTGCGAACCCCATTCACGTAATCAGATGACCCTGACACGTCCTTACGGATCCCGATGATAAAGCCGTAGCCGCCATGACCCCGCCTCCCAACACACAGAGAAACACTGCACCGACATACTGCCCTCGCCGGCGAGAGTGGCGTCCCCCCGCTTCTGGCGCTTACCAGCGCTATCGGCATATACTAGGCCGCTTCTATCCGATCCTCCCCCCTCCAAGCAACGAACTAAGCCGAGGTCCGTGCCCACCTGCCCGCCTAACACTTCCATCTTTTCCTTTGCTTATTATGTTGAGTGCCCTCCGCGCTCGCATCCCCTGTCCGGTGAAGTTGTCCCACGGCCAACAACAAGCTTGTCCTTTCGAAAAAAATATTCCTGTTCTAGTAGTATTGCGATGTATCTCGCTCGTGACACTAGATAATAAAACGTTCGTCCTTTTGTAACACTTACTTCATTTCTTATCTGAAACCTTTTTATAACTAGAAAACAAAAGGAGCAGTGGAAGAGGTGGTCGAAGAAGAGAAAGAGACTGGTCGAGGAAAACGGGGCAGAAAGAAGAAGGAGCCGTCACCTCCGCCGGCGCCGCCGCCTAAGAAGAAGAAGAAGGAGAAGACACAGTACGTTGCGGATGATGACGATGAGGAGGTAAGGGCTTTTGTTATCATCAGATACCAAAGAGGCAGCGGAAGAGAAAGAGACTGGTTGAGGAAAACGGGGGGAAAAGAAGATGCCTTCCTCGCCGCCGACTAAGTAGATGATGATGGGTAGAAGTGTTTTTTTAGCAATTGACATGTAACACAGTTTCTTTCACAACAGGTTTTCTACAGTAAGACATTGGTGTCGATTCGAGCAAAACACGCGACTTCCAAACCAAAATAAAATTTCCAATTTGTGGTTTTCCAAGACCAATTAAGTTTAGTGGTCATCAAACAAGGTCGCGACTAAATTTGGTTCAATTTTAGTTTGACATATCTAAAATATGGTCGTTCCGAATAGCAAAATGGCGTTCTAAACTTAATTTAGTTCGATTTAGATATAAGTTAAGTTTTTCCAAACAGCTAATTTTGACACATCCTAATTTAATTTTAGTTTATTTTAGCCGATTTGTGCTTAACCAAATCGACACCATTGGCAACCTAAAGAAGAATGGCGAAATTACGTGCATCTTGGGTACCCTACTTATGCAAACCCACGAGATATGCAAATGCTTGCATATAGTAGTTATTTTATAGACTAAGAAAAAAAAGTAATCACAGTCTATTTCTATAGCTTGGGGTTAATCAGATATCAAGTAATGTTTCATAGGTAAAAATGTATTCCTCATTTGGACTACTTTTAAACACATGGGATTAGTAGACAAGTACAGTGACAATAGAACTTGGTATAGATGATAAAGTATCCCTTGTTAGTCTATGACTATAAACTTATTAAAAATTAGGTCATCTTCAATAGTTTTAAATCATTAAGCTTAGCTATTTATTTTATAAATCCCGGAAATATTAGCTTGTTATTCAGACTAAAACATATTAAAGATTAGGTTATCTTTGATAGTTTTAATCCAAGTTTAGCAGTACATATTTATTTAATTATTTTCAACACAGCAAGTAAGGTAGGTACCCATTTTGCTGTTCTTTAAAACCTCTATTTATTTCAATTCTAGCAATGTATGACGCTGTGAAGTTGCTTGTAGTACTTAAAAAAATAAATAATTTTATTTTTAGAAATCAAGAAATAATACAGATTTTTCGGAAATAACTAGTGACAACTAGAACGGACGCGAGAATTAGTAAAGTTCTCTATTGCACCGGAAGACATAGCTCGGTGGATCGACGACCTGGTGAATGTTGCGGGAAGCGCAGGACTGTTCGTTGTGAAAATTCTTGGGGGAGGCTTATATCGGTTCTAGCTATAACACCGCCTTTGTACACTTACCCGATAATAACTTGATGTATTAAGTCATTGTGTGTCATTATTCATACATACGTACTGTCAGGGGCCGGTGTAACACCTGACTGAGGATATGTAAAAGCTGGTAAAAAAACTGTCCACTGGAAATTGACTTCTTTATTTTAATGCTTGCCGTGTTAGTTAGTTAGTTTGGGACAAATCTTGGAAGCTAAATTAGTACCACTTCCCGGTTACCGATTAAGCTGAATTTATGCATATATGATAAGTTTGAAGAACAATGCATGGTTAGCTAAGTGACGTTATTCTAAATCCTATATGGCGGACCAGTTTTTTTATGCCCCTCTTGTGATATGGGTATCAAACGAAAGGGTTGGCCGAGGAAAATATAAAATAATTAAAATTCTTTTCAAATTGAATCTTGTACATAAAAGTTTTTGTGTTTATCGAGAATGATTTTTATTTTTTGCTTTGTACGCTTGCTATTTTTTGACTTGGATGAAGGCATACCTGAACTAATACGAGGATCTGAGGATTCCACGTCTCGACCTATGTTCGGTCAACGTAAAAATTGAAATATATAGAACAAAAGCTGAAGGCATTCCAAACACGAGCCGTTATAATTTAAACTCATCATCATCATATCAGCTGAAAGACGACCACTGCTGGGCAAAGGCCTACCCGAAGGATTTCCACGACGACCGGTCCTGCGCTGCTCGCATCCAGCGGCTTTCTGCCAGCTTCACCAAGTCGTTGGTCCACCGTGTGGTAGGTCTGTCTACGTCTTCCGGTGCGCGGTCGCCACTCGAGAACTTTACTACACCAACGGTCATCTGTTCCACGAGCTGTGTGCCCTGCCCACTGCCACTTGAGTTTAGTGAATTTAAACTGTCGGCTTTTAAGTACGCGCGGCCAATACGCATGCATAAGGAGACGCAGTGGACGCTTGTAATAAGATCATACTAACCAATCCATTTCATCACAGGTACCGCTGGCCTTCCGCCGCAACAAGGTCAAGCAAGAAAAGACCAAAGAGCCCGACACACCCGCCCCCAAGCCCACGCCGACCCCCACTCCAACCCCAACGCCCACCCCCACCACCACCCGCGGCAGACCCCGTAAAACACCCAAGACCTACACCATAGACGACGAGCTCGATGACGTGCCATTAAAGGCCATAAAGAAGGAGGCCAAGCCGGAGGAAACTGTGTCTATGGAGCGGTACTACTTCGGCCAGCTGGGCGGAGAGGGCAAGGTGGAGCGACAGGCGATTGCTGTTGAGGTTAGCACTCGTTTAAAATGTTTGTAAGCACACCTGTTTGAATGTTTTTAGTACCTACTAGTCTAAATGTTTAAAAAACTGCTAAATTGTATAAATGTTAAAAAAAACTAGTCAAGTGCCAGTCGGAATTATTAGCGTTTATTATTTGTTAGTAAATCCCTTACAATAACAAATATTCTGTGAAAATTTCAGCCGGCTAGCTATTACGGTTCAGAAGATACAGTCCTTTAAAAGTCTTGCAGACAGACAGTGTAGAATTAATAAAAAGGTCCCGTTACCAGGAACCCTTCAAACCCATTGTACTTTTCTCGTACAATAGCTGTTAAAATCAGTTTATAAAAATCTAAATAGTTAAACTGTGTAATCTATTTGTTGCTTTTGTGCTGTGCCGTGAAGAAATACTTTTTCAAAAAACAAAGATAAGTTTCAATGTGTAACGTTAAAACAGACAGACTTAATTGACGGTAGTCGGCTTAGAACATGAAGTGAATTACGCTGGAAACCAAACCGGCTTTCTACCTGTGTGAAGGTGCTTTAAAAGTGTCAAAACGTCGATGACTATGAGCATTCAAACAAGTCCAATGGTCAAGATAAATACTATAAAGATTGTGTTTTTTAGCTCTCCACTACCATCCATTAAATCAAGAGTTTTGATTCTGAACAATGTTTCCAAGTTTTTTCGAATTGCCCAAAAGTTCCTTGAGGATACACGTTCAAAGTAGAACCACAGACTAAAATTATCATACCTAATAATTTAATAAATTGGGATCTTAAACATCTTCAATTATTTTAACAATCCTCTCTTTCAGTGCCCAGAATGCATCACAGAAATCAACAACAACATTGAACTGATGAAGCACATCTTCGCCCACGTGACCCCGTCGCCAGATGGGGCGGCCGACGCACCGCCCTTGCAATGCGTGTACTGCATCGCGAGATTTGCAAACGAAGACGCCTTTAACAACCATATGAAGCATACGCACCCCAACGATACGAAGTCTCCTGGCTTGTTTACTTACGCCTGTCTGATTTGTGAGGTAAGTTTTTGACCCCCCATCAATCATTAAGACACACGGCAGTGTGTCCGCCAAGTTCAAAAAGAAAAAGGCAGCACCGGCCGTGAGTTATATTAGTTACTCGAACAATTCGGGCTACTCTCGACTTGCCTGTAACTTGAAATCTATTCGACTTACACACTTGCGATTTTGTGTGTCTATGACTCACACACTCGCTGACTGACTCATCAAATTACAGACCACATCCAGGTGACTTAGAAACTTGAAATTTGGCACCGAGGTAGATTATTGGACGTATACAAAGGAAAAAATAGAAAAACGGCAGAATATGAGTCGTACTCGAGCACTAAGGGTTCCGTAGGACCACTACTCAGCAAAATATATAGACCAAGTTGCCATCGCGATGTTATTTGGCGTATACAAATATATCGAAAAACTGGCCAAGTGCTAGTCGGACTTGCGAAATTAGGGTTCCTTATCACTACTATTTATAATAATTATATACTATCTATATATATTTCCAGGTGCCTTAAAAACTCGTTTGGCATTTAGGTAGGTTAATAGTACGCCTATTAACCTAACTAAATGCCAAACCAGTTTTGTTTTTATAAAGGAAAAAGAAAAACCGGGCAAGTGCGAGTGGGACTCACGAAATTTCGGTTCCGCACCACCACTACTCATTGAAATTATTATATACTAGTAGACCACTTCCAGATGACTTTTTTTAAATAGGTTTATTGGGCGTATTGAGTAAAAATTCAAAAAACTGGCTAAGTGCGACTCGGGCTTCCGCACCGAGGGTTCGGTACCACCAAAAATATCTTATGTCTATTATTTGAATGAAGATAGGAAATTAGTATTAATATTTTATAAAAATTAATCATATCCCAACTAAATATAAATGTGAAATGAGGCCAAGTTCGATATTAAAAAAATACAGAGATCTAAATGAGTAGGTACCAAGTTCTATAGTGGTTCCTAAATCATAGCTACGGCAGTTCAAATAGAAATATATATTTTAGACTTCTCCAAATAATAGAGAATGTACAACGGTTTTCAGTTGCTTAAAAAAATGTTATGTTCTGTGCTACAAAATTGTGTAACTTGACAAGTTTAAATAGTCAAGGCGCCAAGCAAGCAAAGCTTACTTTTTAAAAGTAAATATCAATATAGAATAAAATTGATTAGTGATTATTTTTTAAGCAACAGAAAACCGTTGTACATTCTCTATTATTTGGAGAAGTCTAAAATAAATATTTCTATTTGGAGTTCCGTGGCTATGATTTAGGAATCACTATAGAACTTGGTACTTACTATTTACGAGTAGATCACTGTATTTTTTTATATCGAACTTGGTCCCATTTCACATTTATGTTTTTTTGGGATGTAGTTTACATGAATACTATGTCGTTAAAGACTCGACTCGTGCCTTAGATGTGTGGACGTCGTCTTAAGGACAGACTACAGGCAGCGTCGGGATGAGCAACTTCGCTTTGAGTGTGATTCAGTTTTTCTCGGAGGCAACGATGACTCGCGCTGTGCGACGCTCGAGCGGTCGAGGCATGGGCGTGGCGACTATATGAGACATGTCTGACTGAGCGCGTCTTCACACATGCATCCCGAGTCTTCCTCTAGTCTGTACGCACCTTTACAAATTTACGCCTCGCCACAGATGATTTTAATAGTGCGTCGCTAACTAGTAAAATAAAGCTCATCATTGGAGCAGCTAAAATCATTCCAGTAAATATAGAATCACTCTTAAGTAACGCATCGCTATTCTTCCAATAAAATAATGTCAAAGTGCAGCCACAAATAGGTGTTTACACACACTTTTAAATAGTAAAAAAAACTTAAGGTATATTACAAATAATGTCATGATTCAGATTACGGTCTCAGGTTATGGTATTTGCTGGAGGATCAATACATATTACATAACCATATATTCTTGTCATTTACATCATCATCATCATATCAGGTCCTATAGGTGCCCACCGAGGGGTTCGAGCCTACCCTGAATTAGGGCGCCATATATTCTTGTCATTTACATCATCATCATCATATCAGGTCCTATAGATGCCCACCGAGGGGTTCGAGCATACCCTGAATTAGGGCGCTCGGGCCTTAGTCGACCACGCGGTCGCAGTGCGTCATTTACATAGTCTATTATTTGATAATATCCTCTCTAGAGCATACCCTTATCTTTTATTTCACCTTTGTTGCAGGTCCGCTTCGCAGCTGTTCTACAACTAGCCACCCACATGCAGAAGACCCACACTCCGCTGGAGGTCCCGTACATATGTGGTGCTTGCGACTACCGCGCGTCGTCCCATCGCGCCGCCATCGATCACTACTTGAACAAACACAAGAACAGCACCTCTGTGTTGTGTCCGCACTGTCTCAAGGTGAGTTCGTTTATCCACCCACATACAGAAAACCCACACTCCGCTGTTGATCCCATACATCTGTAGTGCGTTCGACTACCGCGTGTCGTCCCATCGCGCCGCCATCGATCACTACTTGAACAAACACAAGAACAGCACCTCTGTGTTGTGTCCGCACTGTCTCAAGGTGAGTTCGTTTATCCATCCACATACAGAAAACCCACACTCCGCTGTTGGTCCCATACATCTGTAGTGCGTTCGACTACCGCGCGTCGTCCCATCGCGCCGCCATCGATCACTACTTGAACAAACACAAGAACAGCACCTCTGTGTTGTGTCCGCACTGTCTCAAGGTGAGTTCGTTTATCCACCCACATACAGAAAACCCACTCTCCGCTGTTGGTCCCATACATCTGTAGTGCTTTCGACTACCGCGCGTCGTCCCATCGCGCCGCCATCGATCACTACTTGAACAAACACAAGAACAGCACCTCTGTGTTGTGTCCGCACTGTCTCAAGGTGAGTTCGTTTATCCACCCACATACAGAAAACCCACTCTCCGCTGTTGGTCCCATACATCTGTAGTGCTTTCGACTACCGCGCGTCGTCCCATCGGGCCGCCATAGACCACTATTTGAACAAACACAAGAACAGCACCGGTGTGTTGTCACACTGTCTCAAAGTGAGCTCTTGTATTCCAATGTCCGCCCCACATACAGCTTCAAATGTTCATCTAAGCTTCTATGTGAGAGCCACTTTGCTAGCAAGTATTTGCTGACATGTTTGACGAAATAATAATCTGTTCTTTTCGCCCCTGTTCTGTTAGTCAAAGCCTTTCGTTTTTCGCAGGTAATCCCCGTATACGCCGACGGCTGCGAGCTGACAGCCAACGTGGCGCTGTACATCGACCACCTCAAAGAGCATCAGAACAAACAGCTAGAGGTGCGCTGCAACCGCTGCGTACTCAAATTCGTGCATCTCGGTAAGATTTATACATTTGTATTTCGGTTCATATTATATACCCAAAACGCAAGGAAACTTATGACTTTTCGGTTCACAAATTTTGGCCTTTCTAGATCGTTACTTCAGGTCAGTTATCTTGCGTGGTTCCGTCGATCACGCAAGATAACTGGCCTGAAGCACGGTCAGTACCTGGATGGGTATGACCGTTAGTAGCATCTTACTCGACCGTTTCCATGATTGGCATGTCACGTTAAGCCCTTGATGCCGGTTGATATCACTAGATGGCAGTCGTCAAGCCGCGTGAGATGTGGGGTTTGCCACCAACCCTGACTTGGTCCCCATGTGGTCCATGGATGGGTATGACCGTTAGTAGCATCTTACTCGACCGTTTCCATGATTGGCATGTCACGTTAAGCCCTTGATGCCGGTTGATATCACTAGATGGCAGTCGTCAAGCCGCGTGAGATGTGGGGTTTGCCACCAACCCTGACTTGGTCCCCATGTGAAGCATGGCCTAATCTTTCCTACTTTGGGAAGAGACCCGTGCCCTAGCAACGGGGACTGGATGTGTTTATGGTTTGTTAACGGAGCATTGTTATTAAGCCATGAACGAGTCATTTTTAACATTCACAAGTCCAGACAGTGCAGACGACTTGTGAAGGAATAGTACTGCTTTGCATTATTTTAGCTAAAATTAACTTACCTATCACATAGTTTATTATTCTATTTTAAAATGAGATAGAATCTATGCGAAAAGATGTTGGGCAATCAGTTAATCTTTCTAATTACTCATATTCAGTACTCCAAAAGTTTTACCGTTGAGCGACGAAGAGCAAATAGAAGATTATGTAATCTTCTGAAGAACCGACTACGAATTTTTGTCAAAAATGCGCTCTGAATCACTAGTACTTACCATAAAACTGTTCTTAGAAAAAATGTGTGTGTGTGTATGCGCGCATATCCCCATTTTGCGGAGAAACTGTTGAACCCATTTCGATGAAATTTTGCACAAGATTGTTTTCCTTTTCGTCATCGACGACACTTGATAACACATAGAAAGTTTTACAAAGTTAGTATTTGTTTGTGTAACCAGGAACTATAATTATCTTTGGTGTAACATAAAATTACTTTTCAGTGTATAGGTACGTTACGTATTACATGTATATATACTGAGATATTTCATCATCATCATATCAGCTGAAAAACGACCACTGCTGGACAAAGGCCTCCCCCAAGGATTTCCACGATGAATGGTCCAGCACTACCCCATCCAGCTATATTTATATATTCCTATATATATTTAGGTACATATTATATCTGTTATATATTGTTTAATTATCTGTGTACACGCCAATACAACCCTCACATCTCATCCTTCATCGCCTATAGTATGAAGGAAGAAAACTCTTGCAGAGTTACTCATGCCATTTGTACATTTAGTTTCTAAGCAACTGTTAACATCAACTATGTGTATACAATAAATAAAATATGTCATATTTACTAGATATGTCTAGTATAATTCGCGGCGTATAAATTGAATAGAAATGGCGGTCGGTTACACGTTACGCGGAGGGTTGGCGTCTCTCGCGTCCCGCACTTTGATTGAGACCTAAAAAAATAAGACAAATCGCACTCTTCATCTTAGATGCTGCGATAACAGATGATTATTGAAAAAATATATTTGTTTTCTTAAAAATGACGCTATTTGTCAAATTTACGCTTTAAAAAAACTTACTAACATCGAAAAGTAATCAAGGATCAGCTTTACATGGTTTAGTACTACTGTCGCTTAATTGTCGTATTTTCGTTATACAGGCCAACTGATTGAACATCAAGTGCGCGATCACCTGACGGTCGAAAACGCAGCCCCGCTGTGCAATGAGGAGCACTTGATCACTAAACCCAAGGTATTGTACACTTTGAGTAACATGAAACATTGAATTACAACGACGAGGCATTCTACGTTACATTCATGTCCTTAGCATGTGTGTTGACATGAGATGCAACTATGCAGCACTAGGAGTTATCATCATATCAGCCGAAGGTCGTCCACCGCTGGACAAAGGCCTCCCCCAAGGATTTCTACGACGACTGGTTCTGCGCTGCCCGTGTGCAGCGGCTTCCCTCGATCTTTACCAGGTCATCGGTCCACCGAGTGGGAGGCCTGCCTACGCTACGTTTTCCGGTGCGCGGTCGCCTCTCGAGAACTTTACTACCCCAACGGCCACCTGTTCTACGAGCCCCGCCCACTGTCACTTAAGTTTAGCTAGGAGTATCAATGAGCAATATTTAACCACTAAGCTTTTGCCCGCGTGGATATCGTTTTTATGACTATTCTCGAGGCTGCGAGCGCGGGAATTATTATATGCAGTCGTGTTTTTTATTTATTTATATAAAGTTATTTCAAATTAATTATAGCATGCCCAGTAAACGTCGACTTCCCGAAATACCTATGATATTCGACACGCCCAATTGAAGGAAAGACAAAGAGTTCTTTCGATTCCCTCGGGAACTCCTGGATTTTCTGAGATCAAAAGTTTACTATAATCAGGTGTAACCAATCATTCTCTAACCGTATTAAATACGCATAATCTAAAAGTGAAAATTTTATCCTAATACAATAAGCCATTCCAGAGAAACAATTTTCTTCTGTTCCTTCGGGGACTTTTAGATTATTAGGCATCAAAAATATGACGTCGCGTAAAGAGAAATTATCACATTAGACATGGCTAATCTAACAGTGAAGATTTCATATTTATATATTCAGTCATCCCAGAGATACAGTTTACTTGCTTCCCTATGACCCTTCGATTAACCGGGACAAAAAATGGGATGTTTACTTACTCATGACAAAAATAAATAAAAAGGTGTCTTAGATGTAGTTCCGGAATATAAGGTATAAAGGTGCGAAGTTTCGCTCAAATCGGTTCAGCCGTATTTGCGTGATGCGTGATCCAAAAAAAACGAAAAACATCTATCGTTCCCACGTTTATTATTTTCAAATAATATTTGATGTAAACACGGCCTCGTTACAGTTTTATTATATGTATGAACTGAAAGTTATTTTGAACCAAAAGAAAATCTTCGATTTTAGATAAATCAAATTCAGACTTACTTGCTTTCGTATTAAAATTTTAACATTTACTTTCATATTTTGTGCAGACCAAAGCCCGTCCTCCAGTGAAGGACTCTACCAGCCATACAATCAGTGAAACCATGGAAGACCTGACACTAGTGCTGCCCGAAGGCATGGTCTGCCGCGAGTGTGACACGCCACTCGACAGGGAGAAGCACTTCCTGTAAGTACGCGATCGCACAGAGTAGGTACTTAATAATAACACTTATAACTGCACTACACATACTGTTAGTGAAACCATGGTAGACGTGGCACTAGTACTGCCCGACGGCATGATTTGTCGTGACTGTGACACGACACCGACAAGCACTTTCTGTGAGTACGCGATAGCACAGAGTAGGTACTTAGTAATAATACTAATAACTCGACCAGCCGTACCGTTGTGAAACCATGGGAGACGTGACACTAGTGCTGCCCGACGGCATAAACCAAGTGGTTTATGAATAAATGTATGAAATTTACAGGTGGTCATTTTACATCGAATCTTAGACGGTATTTTTAAATCAGAAATTGTTACACTAACACTACGTAAATAATAAAAAAAGCAAATCTGATAATCACAAAAATCGAACCCACTTCAGTGTAGCACCAATAAGCGAGTTGATCGCAGACCCCTTTGCATATACCCAGTCTTATCATGGCTGAACTTTTTCTAAAACCATCACTAAACTAATGACTTTGTTTTCTCCCAGCGGTGTGACGGCCTGCACCAAATGCCCGTACAAGACGGCGTGCTACCGCGCCATGTTGCGACACAGCGGCTACTGCGCCGGCGCGCACTCGCTAGAAACTGCGCCGCGCAACGCCCCTATGAGCCACTGTGCTTGCGAGTACTCCACTATCGTCGGTGAGCCCTCACATACTGCATACATTCATCGTAGATAGACAAATAGCCCCAAGATGGCGCGATGCTGAGCAATGTTGCGACATAGCGGCTACTGCACCGGCGCGCACTCGCTAGAGACTGCGCCGCGTTCTGCCACTATGAGCCACTGTCGGCCCCCGTCACTCGGTCGAGCAGGTGAGATAAGTACCTACACATTGGCGCTAGAACGCCGTACTATCGCCGCCGCAATTCGCGCGCCGCCCGTGTACGCAGTTATAACCGCTAAGTCGAGCGTCTTAATACCCATGTTTCCGTGTATTGTCTGACAGTGGGAAGTTGTAGGGGAATAAATGCGTAGGTATTTTCGTTTTATAAGGAAGTGCAATGTCTGTTACGAAGTAACTAGTATCTCATCTGTGCCACTGTGATTGCGAGTACTCCATTACCGTCGGTGACTCACCTCGCCATATACAGTCATTCATCATAGATTATTTAGGTTTTTGATCCTAAAGCAATTCACAAATGTGTTCATTTCAATCATCAGGCACGGACATGTTGACCCACCTGCTGATCTGCGAGAAGAAGACCGCTTACAGCTCGGAGGCGGAAGCTCGCGCCAACATCGTCAAGTCGGCTGACGAGCCCGGCTACCATAAGCCTGCTGAGGAAACTCCACCGGCACCAGCTACAGAAACGGTCAGTATTACAGAGAATATACTAGGTTAATAAAATGACGAATTTCAAGGGGCAGTTACACTATTGTGTTAGTTAACCTGATGAGATGAAATTTTCATCATGAAACTCCTAAATCAACTAGTTACAACAAAAGCTACCTGCCAAGTGTGTAAAAATTTATAACAAGATACTTCTAGACATTAAAGAATTGAACAATACAATGTTTAAGAATAAGAAAAAAATGTACACATGGCTGAGTGAAAAAAAAAAATTGTATTAGTTATTTTTTATATTTTAAATAATTGTATAAACATTGACATTTACATGCTAAAACTAAAAAAAAAACATTCAAATACATACAAATACAGGAATTGTTTTCCATGTTTATGAGCAAATAAATAAATATTATTATTTATTTATTTTTGAAGTGAAAACTTCTTTAGGCGCGTTGGGCACCAGAAACAAAACGTATAAAACTGTATTTGAGATTGAAAAAAACCATTGAACTCGGGACACCTTACCGTACGTCATATATGTACTCATTTTGTGATTTCGGTGAATTGAAAATCGAAGACTTGATGGAAAACAAAACGAGTAAGGTTTTCCGAAGTTTAAGTAGGACGGCAATTTAGTGATCAAGAGCTCATAATTTATTTCTGATGCTGTCGGCCCTACTTACTCCCGAATGTACTATTTTAGAGGCGCATTCATTATTAATATTTATTCAGAAGAAATACAGCTTACTGAAACTTCCAATGGATAGTGCATTGGAATTGAAAGTTTTTGTGTCTTCCAATGCACTGTTTATTGTATGTATTGGGGGAGGCTTATGTCCAGCTGTGGACGTCCTTCGGCTGATATGATGATGTATGTATAAATTAAATTTAAAACTAAGATTTACATGTTGTTGGCCTGTCGTCAATGCTCTCACATAAACTCAGGCAAGCATTAGTATACTTCGCCATGAATCTCCAAAATGTCAAACTCAGTGGTCGTAGTTACATAATGAGTTTTCTGATCCAGTCAAGACCTTATAGCGCAAATATACGAATTTAGATTTTAGGGGGCAAAGTAGAAAATTAAAAAACAGTTTTTCCAAGTATAATAATACTTACTTTTGCCCGCGGCTTCGCACGCGTGGAAATTGTTTTTAGGACTGTCTTTAAGGGTGAGTGGTGCGCGAGCTTTCAAGCGATTCGTGAGCATGGACATGAGTTTTCTCCAGATCCCTCAGGGACTATATCGGACTATTCTGATTAACAGTGTATGTCACTTCCCATTCCCTCAACCAATTCTATATACAAAAAAATCACTTCAATCCGTTGCTCTATTGCGACACCGACGTGCGCGAGGAAATGAGTTTTCCCCAGATCTATCGGGAACTATGGCAGGATATGTTTATTAATAAACTATGTCATTTCCCATTTCTTTAACTATCTCTGTGCGAAAAATTACAACTATCCATTGTTCCGTTGCGATGTTAAAAGAATTAACTGAAAAGAGTATTTTTTCAATTCCCTTAGGAACTGCATCAGACCATATCAGACCATGCTATTTTCACGGGATAAAAAGTAGCCTATGTCCCGTGACACAGGCTACCTGCATGCCTAATTTCATCATGATTGGTCAAGGTGTTGATGCGTCAAAAGGTAACAAACACATTTTCACATACATAATATTAGTAACGATAAGTAACCATCCTTACTAACATATCTATATGACCTATAATGAAAGGTCTTGTTGAGAAGATTACAAATATATATATATATATACTAGCTGTCCCGGCGAACTTCGTACCGCCTTACATTACATTACACTGCCCTGCCCTACCCTACACTACACTACACTACCCTACCCTACCCTACATACAATACACTACACTACCCTACCCTACACTACTCTACCCTACCCTACCCTACACTACCCTACCCTACACTACCCTACCCTACCCTATCCTATCTCTCAAGTTGGATCGAACTGCACATGGTGTGCGAATTTTATTATAATCGGTTAAGTGGTTTAGGAGTCCATTGAGGACAAACATTGTGACACGAGATTTATATATATTAAGATATATATCCGAAACTACTGAACATAAAAAATTAAAAAATACAGCTTAGCCTCACTTTTGAAGATCTCAGGAAAACCTAAAGTAAATCCAATTTATCATGAGTCTGTCTGTCCGTACGTTTAAAAATAAAGTTTTTCCAAATATATTGTGTGTTTGGTAAGCGAATGAAAGGGCTCATTCTTTTTTATAATTTTAAACTGTAAAGTTTAGAAGGTATAAAGAGGTAAGAATAACACGCACTCTCCGTACAAAAAGAGAAATGTTTTTCCACCTTTGGATATTATATCATAATGATTTTCAAATATGTTATTGACACAATAAAAAACTAGGTTTATAGATTTTACTTTTTTCAGTACAAATAATATGAGTTCCATTTTATTTGTCGTTCAGTGTTGTCATACAAAGCCTATTACCGTATAACTGTGTTTCTGGTAATGAAATGAAATTATTATAAATAAATATTCTGGGATTATTATTATTAATTTATTGGTCATTATTTGTTTATTGTAATTAAAAAATAATTTAAAAACGAAATGTATAAACCTAGCTTTATATTGTGTCAATAATATATTTACATAAAATCAGTATGATCGGATAATATTGAGGGGTTGAAAAATGTTTTCTCTATTTGTATGGAGAGAGCGTGCTATTTTCTCTTACGAAGATTGAGCATCTCCGAAACTACTAATGAAAAATTTAGAAAAAAAATGGGAATATAGGGCTAGTTTACAGCAAAGCCTACACGAAAATCGAAATGGTACGGAACGCTCTCCACGTTAATCCAACTCGCTCTTGGCCGGTTCTTTACATTTCATTCTACAGGTGAAAACGTGTAATTGGTTACACAATATATGTTTTTCTATTTTAGGAGTTAATTATCTGTTATCTCCTAACAAATACATTTTCTGTAACCAGCCGGCGGCTAGCGAGAGCGTGCCGATGTCTGACTACGCGCCGCCGTCGGTGCTGAACACGCAGCTGTCGCTCGACGACCTCGCGCCGCCTTCGGTGCTGCAGCAGGACCAGGTAATGACATCATTCATTACGACTGCTGCCCAGCAGTGCTCTTAACGAACCTGTCATCCCGCACAACAGTTTGGTAGACCTAGAAACCTCGTGTGCTAAGAAAAAAGAGATAGGTTTTGCTAATGTATGATTGAATGTCGCCCTAATTCAGGGTAGGCCTGGGCCCCCCGTGAGGACATATATGAGCTGATATTATGATGATGATAATGAATGTATGACAAGGGTAAAATGCGGTGACAAGTTACTATGGCGCGCGCGGCAAAACGGTTACTTAATCCATCTCAGGGTAATGGTACCTGAGCAGGCATAACATGAGACGCAGAGTGCGGGCCAGCGGCAACAGCACCCTGCAGGCGGTGGTGGCGGACAGCTGCGACTGTCTTGTGCTGTGGCACTGCGTGCGAGTGGCCTCTGGGGCATGCTTGCTGAGTTCAAATTTTTGTCAAACATATTCTGAAAGACCTTTGTTACTATCACTAATGGATCCATGTTATCTGGAATAATAATAACAACGACGACGCCGCTTTCTTTCCCCGTCGCACTGAACTACAACTGTCTGTGCCTCCGCTGTAGGTGCTCCTGCCACTACTCCTCGTGTCAAGTGAGCAGGGTATCCTTAGTTTCATATTAATGATAATAACAGCGAAACCTCAAACCTAAGATACGGAATCTGAAGACATTAGTACGAAATCTATTTCATTCCTCCACCGCGCTGGCCTTCCACGCGGTGGACCGACGACCTGGTGAAGGTCGCGGAAAGCCGCTGGATGCGGGCAGCGCAGGACCGGTCGTCGTAGAAATCCTTGGGGATTTGGGGAAGGCCTTTGTCCAGCAGTGGACGTCTTTCGGCTGATATGACTGATAATGACCTAAGTCATTCATAAGAAAGCAACTAGACTTTTATTTTAACACTCCTAGCACGAGAACGAGCTGCTGAAGGATGCGTATGACCGCCCGCTGGCCACGCCGCGACACGAGGAATCAACCTACAGCCTCGGCGACTTCGAGCCCTTGCCCCAGGAGCCCCCGCCGCAGCCCGACTTTGAGCAGCTGTGAACTAGCGCTATGGAGTTCATAAAGGTCTTGTATATTGTTTAGGACGTAGTCTCCAGATTATTGAAAATGAGACAATAGGGTAGTTGACTGCATCAAAAATATATTAAGAAATATTGTTTAGTAAATTGCTATCCTACTAAAATTTCAAAAACCTCAGTTTGTTTTCCATCACGTGTTCAAGTTTTAATTTATCAAAATCATAAAATTAAAGTTCAGCTGCTGAGAGAATGCGTTCCTCCAGTTTGTCAGTTAGTCATTACTATTGATAGGCAATAAATTTATCTATATCTTCAATAAATTTATCTTTATCTTAAAAAGTAAAAGCATTTGCTTAGTGCTTTATTCAGCCGAACCCAAGGAAAGATTATTCTTATGTCCTCATAAGATTCAATACTTGTTTGTCTGGCTTCTATTTTCTGTATGTAGTAACTTAAAGAAAATTAAAATGTGATAGTAATTAATTCTAAAACATTTGATATAAATTACCACAATAAAAATATTTTAAAAATGATTGCGACTGTGTCAAATCAAACAAATGTAATCAGACTCTGATTCGCGCACCGAGGGTTCCGCAGCACCATACCTTTATTATAAGGATGGATAAGGAAACTTAGTCATCAACGAGTACACTAATGGTATCTATCCATTTCAATCAAAAGACATAAATGAGAGAGACAGAAAAATGTTTTTCCTTTTATTCAGTTCGGGGTTCTTAACGCAAACACGATTCATACTTAGGTTTTACTTAAGGTTTATTCTAAAATAACACCCCATTTGACAGTTGTATGTGTAGCGTGGGCACAAACAGGAAATGCACTTGAGGTGGGCACAAATCGGCGATACCGGCACTGAATGTGTTAATATGTGTTAATTAATATTATGTATTATCAAATTATTGAAAAGAAAAACGTATCATTTTATAGCATAACGATACAATTACAATTACATAGTATTTTGTCATAGCACTACAAAAAAAAACAGTTGAAATAACCTTGTAACACTACAGATATGGATTTTATTAAACTACTGAATAAAGGACAGATTTAAAGCGAGCGCCATAGATGAAACACGAGCAAGTGAAGCATTCTATCGACTGAATCACGACCGTATTAGAATCCTGAGCAACGCGAGTGTTTCATGATGACCCTCGGTATAAATCCGTTTTATTAAAGAGTTGCATACTATACTTTATACCATGGCTCTGAGAAAAAGAAACATTTAATGAAGAGAAAAGGAAACTGAAGTGGCAGTGGGCAGGGCACATAGCTCGTAGAACAGATGGACGTTGGGGCAGTAAAGTTCTCGAGTGGCGACCGCGCACCTGAAAACGCAGCGTAGGCAGGCTTCCCACGCGGTGGACCGACATCATGGTGAAAATCGCGGAAAACCGCTGGATGCGGGCAGCGCAGGACCGGTCGTCGTGGAAATCCTTGGTCAAAGAAAGTCTTTGTCCAGCAGTGGACGTTTTTCGGCTGATATAATGATGATGAAGAAAAAAGGAAGGTTGAATTAATAAAAATGCTCATTAAAATTGAAACAATTACTAAAATTAAGAGTTATTTCCTTTGTGTGTACAACTTGTAGTATTCAAAATAGCGCCAATTTACATAATGAAATGACAGCATCACAAAACAGTTTTTATACCATTACCCCTCTAAAAAGCTTATTTTATTCACTGAAAACAGTGAATAAAAAGCTCGTTTTAGTGTTTTAATTAAGAACACGCCAATATATTCGACATCCACCTCAGTGCTATACAACCTCCTTGCGCAAAAAATACTCGATACAAATTTCTTATCCAAAGAATATTTGACATACAAACTCCTTGTGCAAATAACTTCTCGAGATTTGATTGTTCGATATTTAAAAACTGTTTTGTGTTCCCTGTTGTTATTCCATTAGTAAATTGGCGCTATTTTGAATACTAGAAATTGTACGAAAAAAAAGAAAATTAGGTACTCTTAATTTTAGTAATTGTTCCAGTTTTAATGAGCACTTTAATTAATTTAACCATCCTTTTTTCTTCATCATTATCATATCAGCCGAAAAACGTCCATTGCTAGATAAAGGCCTTCCCAAGCATTTCCACGACGACCGGTCCTGCGCTGCCCGCATCCAGCGACTTCCCGCGATCTTCACCAGGTCGTCAGTACACCGCGTGGGAGGCCTTCCTACGCTACGTTTTCCGGTGCGCGGTCGCTACTGGAGAACTTTACTGCCCCAACGGCCATCTAATCTACGAACTATGTGCCCTGCCCACTGATTGTCCATTTTGGCTTAAATGTTTCTTTTTCTCGGAGTGCATGGTATAAAGTATAGTATGCAACTCTTGAATAAAATCGGATTTATATCGAAGGCCATGAATCGCTCTCGTCGCTCAGGATTCCAATACTTGAATCACTCCCTACGATCGTGATTCAGTCCTTAGAATCCTTCACTTGCTCGTGATTCATCTGTGGCCCAAGCTTTAAATCCGTCCTTTATTCACTAGTTGCATAATATACTATTATACCATTGCCCTTCAAAAAAGCTTATTTCATTCGCTGAAAACAGTGAATAAAAAGCTCTTAAAATCACTATTTTGGTGTTTGAATTTAGAACACACCAATTATTAATATTTTGTTTGTTTGCCCTTTTCAGGGCAGGCTTAGGGTCTTTGGCCATACTGCCTTGTCTTTAGTACATTTATTTTTTTCAGTATTACTAGTTTACGTCTTCAGTAATTTTTCTTTTACAGTTTTCAGTATTTGTCAGCATCATTGTAATTTTTTCCACTGGCACTATATAACTTACTTAACCTACATACTCCAGCAAAATGATACCACTTTTGCTGAAGGTTTGGCGGACCTTATCCTGGTCTCAACAAATTTGCGAAGTGAGCCGGAAAGTATTTGCCTCCCTCCACTCTTTAAAGCGCCTACAGAACTTCCTTCCTTTTGAGACCAAGCTTTTGCTAGTTCGCTCACTCTTGCTCCCCCTTCTTGACTACGGCGATGTCGCTTATCTCGATCCATCTGTTGAACTCGTTCTAAAGTTAGAGCGTCTCCAGAATCAATGCATCAGATACATTTTTGGACTGCGGAAGTTTGATCACATCTCGGAATACCGTAATAAACTTAATTGGCTACCTGTCCGCCAGCGCAGGAACATCCATATCCTTTCTCTTCTATTCAATGCGCTGTTTAACCCTGCGGCTCCCGAGTATCTCCGAGAGAGGTTCAACTTCTGTACGTCAATGGAATGCCGTCTCCGATCCAGCAAGAATCGTACGCTCGTTATTCCTTCTCACTGCTCGAAGACGTACACAAATTCTTTTACTGTCCAAGCTGCGCGCCTTTGGAATTCATTACCCGTAGATATCAGAATGTGCCCCTCGCTCCTTGCATTCAAGGCTGCACTCAAAAAACATTACCTTAATCCTCCTCCTTTAAGCTAAATATATTATAATATGTAAGTAGAGTATGTATTTATTATATATAAGTATATATTTTGTATTGGTATAGTTATCTATGTATATATTAATATAAGTACTAGAGACGATTATATGATAGTTAAATATATTATTATATTTTTTACTCGTAAACCTTACCTGACCGTATGCTCTGAAGTCCTTTCAGCATTCCAAGGTTGACTGGAAGAGATCCCGAAAGGGATAAGTCCGCCTTTGCTAAATGTATTTTCTTTTGTCTAAATATTTAATGTATTTGTTTTAAAGCAATAAAGAGTTTACAAACAAACAAGACTTCTTGTGGGAACTCGAAACACAGCATATACACTTTAATTTCATTATCCTACACAATAAACACATAAATGGTACTTTGCTGATTAATACACTATCAATATTATACAACAAAAACCATGAAATGTAATTTTTCGGATAACAAAAGACAAACCGGACAAGTGCGAGTCGGACTCGCCCACCGAGCGATCCGTACAAATTTGTAGGTACATAATATAAACCATAACGCCAAAATTATTAGGTACCTACCTATACATATAAAAAAGGGAAAAGTTTTTTTCATTCTTCTTCATAAATCGAAAACTATACATCAAAAAAATTATTAAAAATCTTTTTAAGCTTCTGTCAATGAAGGCCTTTCATACGATACCCCACATAACACGGCTAACTCAATTCAAAATTTGGACCTCCGTTCATTGCATAATTGAATACGTACTTAAAACTTAAAACTATATTTTTTATGGTTTGCTTACAAATGTATAGTTTTCAATTTTTTTCTCTATACATGTAATATAAGACGGTATTACTTGCCAAATTTCATAATTCTCGGTTAACGGGAAATACCCTATGAATTTTGATTCCCTTGATAGTGTAGAAATATACGTTTTTTGCGGCATAAACGGCCGTATCTTTTTTTTTTAGTTAACTTAGAAGTTTGATTTTTTCATAGCTTCAAGGGACTGTAGACCGAAACATATGGTTTTAATTTCAACTCGATACCACCACGTGTTCCCGAGATAAAGGGACTTTACACATAGACAGACAGACGGACGGACAAACAACAAAGTGATCCTATAAGGGTTCCTTTTTTTCCTTTTGAGGTACGGAACCCTAAGAATTACAAACTGAACGCTACCAACTCCCGCCAAAAGGTCTAGAACAGCAATAATCTCCATCTCAACGCTTTACAACCTCCTTGCGCAAAAAATACTCGATACAAACTCCTTGTTCAAAGAATATTTGTTGTACAAACTCCTTGTGCAAATAACTCCTCGAGATTTGATTGTTCAACAGTTTCGACGAGGAGTTTAGCATTAGAATAAAAACTATTTGGTGTTTATTCCTGTCATTTCATTAGTAAATTGGCGCTATTTTGAATAATGTAAGTTGTACGAACACAATGAAAATTACTCTTAATTTTAGTAATTGTTCCAATTTGAATGAGCATTTTAATTAATTTATCCACCCTTTTTTCCATTAAATGTCTATTTTCGCTTAAATGTTTTTTTTTTTCTCGGAGTAATGGTATAAAGTAGGTATAGTATGCAACTCTTGAATAAAACGGAATTATATCGAGGGCCATGAATCACTCGCGTCGCTCAGGATTCTGTACTTGAATCATGAATCAAACATGATTCAGTCATGAGAATCCTTCACTTGCTCGTTATTCATCTATGGCCCTCGCTTTAAATCCGCCCTTTATTCACTAGTCGCATAATATACTATTCTAATGCTAAAATCCTTGTCGAAAATATCGAACTATCAAATCTCGAGGAGTTATTTGCACACCGAGTTTGTGTGTCAAATATTCTTTGGATAAGGAGTTTGTATCGAGTATTTTTTGCGCAAGGAGGTTGTATAGCATTGAGATGGAGGTCGAATAAATTAGTGTGTTCTAAACTCAAGCACCAAAATAGTGATTAAAAGAGCTTTTTAGAGTAAAATAAGGGCAAAACATTTATTGTAAGTTAACATATTATTATGATTAATGATATTATTCGTTAGTTGGGCAAATATATATAAAAAAATGTGTGTTGTTTTTGGTGTACTATAAGTGTAAATAAAATAAATAATTAACACCCATTTCTTCTGGTCATCGCATCACGCGAATGGCTGGACCGATTTCGCTAATTCTTTTTTTGCTGAGTTCGTTATTATCAGTAGAAAGTTCTTATGTAGGGTAGTGTAAGGTGGAACGAAGTTCGCCGGGACAGCTAGTATTTTTATAGTAAATAAATTCTTCACCACTTCAAAATTTCATCTTCCATTCGGTTACGACCTGTGAGGAATGCATTCTCTTAGTGGCTTATGACGTCACAGTTTGCTATTTCAAACATTTTAGTACAATATTTAGTTTTTGACAGATGACAAAAATTAATTCAAATTACTAGTAGTTGACTAGCCTATTGTACTTTAACCATTTAGGCCAGAATCGATCAATCAAATTCCTGGTAATACTTTTCACCCTCAGTAATTCGTCAGATAGGGGGTTTATGAGGAGCTACTATTTTGTAGTTTGATGGATTTTTTTTTTCAGAATATTGATGGCGTCGTTGCACCTCGTACAGCAAGTCCAAAATCATTGCACTCTTAACAAACAAAGACATGTTTTGTTTGCTACCAGACATTTTACTGACTTTTCAGTCTTTTCGGTACAAAATCACAGAACTAAACAACAACACAAATGTAAAAAAAAACAGTTTGATTTTTTTTCACTTTAAAAATACTTTTCTTTTACATACAGCTTGTATGTGA
Source organism: Coleophora flavipennella (assembly GCA_947284805.1). Taxonomy (NCBI): domain Eukaryota; kingdom Metazoa; phylum Arthropoda; class Insecta; order Lepidoptera; family Coleophoridae; genus Coleophora; species Coleophora flavipennella. The sequence continues at coordinate 6,598,809 of OX369254.1, read as the reverse complement.
TAGTGTAGTTTTGAAAGCTAAAATATAGTTTGTTAATTATTATATATCTAAATATATAAAAGGAAAAGGTATCTGACTGGTATATCACGCACAGCCGAAACCACTAAAAGGATTGGGCTGAAGTTTGGCATACAGATAGCAATTATGACACAGGCATCTGCTAAGAAAGGATTTTGGGAAATTTCCACGGGAACGGCAAAAAACAGGATCTGCACTGGCTAAGTCGCGGACACCCACTATTTTTTTTTATATAATTGGCAACTATTGCCCTACAGTGATCTTCCAATGTCAGGCGATCAGATTAGCACACAGGCGGATGCTACACGGCGATAAATATCGCGGGCGATCTGGATCACGATCCGTATCGCAATTTTATTAGCGTATCTGTGGCGTATCTCAATTGAGCCTACACATTCTATATGGATCACGTCAATAGTCAGTCTTGCCGGGACACAAAATATAGTACATCCGGTATGAAAATTTTATTTAAAAAAACAGCACTTCCCTCACATTAAAATTAGTTCTTGTGTGAGAAATTTTAAATTTTGCAAAATTACATGAAAAGACAGTAAATCCACTGTAAACTCAGTGGCCAGGCAACACACATGCTGGATCTCAGGTTTTTAAGATAAATATCTTACTAAATAGTAATCTCTTATGGATTTCAAGATATTTAGTGATACCTTATCGTGATCCATCAATATTACAGACACCATCAATAAATATCATGATCCTGATCAAGATTCAAATATCAGGATATTTATCACATGTGTAGCATTCACCATAGAATATGTTTAAGTCACAGTAAGTGGTTTCCATAACGTACATGAGCTGTATTTTTTTTATTAAGTCATTGCAGTCATAAAGATAAGTATACAGTATAATGTTGGTCTTAGGTATTTCACAAATAGATTATGATATAGATTTAATAAATAATCATACATAATGATAAATGTTTCTTGTGTTCTAATAAAATACTTCTATGATACCCAGAACAAAGTTTTATTTCTTTTTCCTTTTCTTTTTAAATGTTAACTTGACTTTATTGCTCACTCCGTATTCATCAATACTGCTACAGTCATTGTCTAGTAAGATGCCATCGTAACTCAAATGATACGTCCGCCATATGTACTTCCAAGATATTTTAACTTTGCTGTTTATTCTATTTTGGTATATTTCAAAATGTCTTGCAATAGCTTTTTTGAGTCCTTTCACTGTGGTATTTTGTGGTACCTAAAATCAAAATTTAATAAATAACTATTTCAATATTTAAGATAATATTCTTTTAGAAAATTGGTCAATAGGCTTCACCATCAAGAGCATGATGAATATAGAAGAAAGCAGAAGAGAGGACCAAAGGCCTGCAGTCTTGGCAACAAAAACAACCAGCAACATTTTGGAAAAAGCTTGTAAATGAAGGCTGATTAAAAAAAATTAAAACCAAGAAAATAATGAATGGTTACCACTTATAGATAACTTACAACAACTTTGAGAATCGGTTCATCGTCTCTTAAAATAAAAACTGTGATAGCCTGTCCATGTTCGACGGCAATCTAAAAAAAAGGGTTATGTAGGTAAGCGATTTTGTATATTTGATAGAAAATAGAAATTAACGAACTGAAATGTATTCCGGCACCTGTGATAAGACTTCTTCAAGCATAACGTCGTTAGGAAGATCGGTTAATAAAGAATCACTGCTTAAAATCGTTCGCAGAGAAGAGTTTGTAACTTCCACTAGCTCATCATGTGATAAGCTGCTGGCAATTTCTTCAATACCATCCATCATGTTTAGAGAGCAGTGAAATTAAATTTATTGTATTCATTTGCAAACAAACTCAAAAACATAGTTAACCAAAGAAAATTTATTGACATCAATAAAATACTTATTTTTAATGTTGGTAAAGGCTCTGGGTATTAAGCCCTAAGATCACATTCACAACACTTTTTTAATCACTGTCAAAGTTAACCAAAAAGAATAAAAACAAGTTAACCTCTAAAGTTTATAAGTACACATTACCTTAATAATAAATAATTTAAATAATTCATAGTCACACCCTCTTGGAGGAAATAACTAGCCTGGAGAAATAGTATTTAATTGAAACCTTCTTATATAGTGACACTTTTTCTTTAAATTCACTCGATAACACGATAGAAAGGGACAACATGTTGCAATTGACTTGGCATTTTAATCCCAATGTAACCGTTTTGTTTTCTTGAAAGCTAGTGCTTACCACCAAACATATCGACCAGTATCCAAGGGCGTCGCCAGCCGATGGCGCAGGGGGGGGCTAGTTGACTTTACCTACTACAATTCATACTTTTCTCATTCTCTATAAATGAGAAAAGTAGGTATGAATTGTTGGTAAAGTCGACAGCACATGAAGCTTTTCACTTGTACTACGAGCCTTACATCTACAGCGATTGTAATAACAACAGTATCTTAGTACTATCTTCTTAATATATATAAATCTCGTGTCACAATGTTTGTCCTCAATGGACTCCTAAACCACTTAACCGATTATAATAAAATTCGCACATCATGTGCAGTTCGATCCAACTTGAGAGATAGGATAGGGTAGGGTAGGGTAGTGTAGGGTAGTGTAGTGTAGGGTAGTGTAGAGTAGTGTAGGGTAGGGTAGTGTAGTGTAGTGTATGTAGGGTAGGGTAGGGTAGTGTAGGGTAGGGTAGTGTATGTAGGGTAGGGTAGGGTAGTGTAGGGTAGGGTAGTGTAGTGTAGGGTAGTGTAGGGTAGGGCAGGGCAGTGTAATGTAATGTAAGGCGGTACGAAGTTCGCCGGGACAGCTAGTATACATATAATATATTCTGTGACAGTACAGAGTCCAATGTGTAAAGCTAGCACGAGCTCTTGACTATGCAATAAATAACTTGTAAATAAGTTATAACAACATTTATTAGAAAAATAGAATAAAAAGGAGTTTGAATTTGAATAAGTGTACAGCGTATAGCGTATTTTTTTTTAAATTACCAGATTTTAATATTATAGTTGTCGTTGTTTGTTTATATTAGGTTAATTAAAACATAATTTTCGGGGATTCATTGTAAACTTCTCGACCACTTTATTATTAAAATCTTGTAAGTTTCTATGTATAAGTTTTCGGTGCACACTCATCATGGCCAAACCATTGAGGCGATTTTCACTCATAGTGCTTCTTAGCCAGGTTTTTAGTCTCCTGAGGCTGCTAAACGATCGCTCTACCGTACACGTCGTGCATGGAAGAGCGATCAAAATTTTCAACGCTTTTTCCGTGTCGGGAAAGAAGGTTTTTGCTTCTTTTAGGATATCAACAACGGTTTGATCTGCTGAGTTTGGTTTATTATGCCAGAATTGCTGCCAAAGCTCGACTTCAATTTTTATGTTTGGTAAATTATAAAAGTGAGCGATAGTTTCACAAGTTTCTGTGAGATTTTCGACTGACATCGTTTGCATTTGTGCGGGGTGTAATTTAGATAAAGCAAATGATGGAGTATTTTCTTCAGCAAAGCGTGTTTCAAGCGATGTAATAACGGAGTCCAAGCGGGCGACGCGCGGTTACATGTTGCTTCCCCACTCCCCCTCTCCCGCTTCAACGATAGAGTAGAGCAGAGCGTAGTTGAGCGTACGGAATATTAAAGACTTAGGACTTTGGCTGCATTATATTTGGCAACTTTTTTAGAATCTCTAGGGGGGGCAGCTGCCCCTCCCTGCCCCCCCTTGGCGACGCCCTTGCCAGTATCTATGAAAGCTGAAGTGTTTTTAACTACGAAGATGGCTGTTTCGTGCCGTATAAAACAAAGTATTTAATTTAAACAACAATAATATCGATAGTTTTGTCGTGTAGACTGACAGACCATTTGTATTGATAGAATTGAGAAACACTACATTAAAATTGATACTATCGCCGACGACGCCAATCATCAATAACAAAGAAAAAAACATTCAAGTGCGAGTTGGACTAGCGCTCCCAGACAGGTTCCGTATCACCACACAATTTTGACAATGATACCTATTTACATTACCAACTAAAACATCAACGCGAGCGACAAAAATATGCTATTTTTTTCATTCAGTTCAAAGTCCTTAGCGCGAGTACACTCACACTTGGCCGATTTTTATTATTTGTTTACTTCAGGCCTTTGCTTTACATATATTCTTCGCTTTAGTATCACAACTTTACTGTAATCACACTAAGTTTCACGCTTGTATGTGTTACTGTTTTTACAATAGAGTTATTCAAAAATACTTATTAAAACACATTTTTTTGTATCGAAACCCGCTTTTTTTTATTTTTTCAAGTTTTTACTATTCTTGTTATAGTAGCAATAGAAACATACATTCTGTGAAAATTGCAACAGTCTACCTACTACGGTTCATGAAGTTCAGCCCACTGAATGACACACGGACAAACAGCGGAGGCCTAGTAATAGGGCTCCGTTGGTCACCCTTTGGGTGTACGGAACCCCTAAAAATTATTGTATCGATGGCTCTGCTTTAATAAGTAATACTAATGTATTCTTGCTATTTTCCAATGTCACGATAGCATATTCTATGATGTTATCTAGTCGGACTCTGACTTTGCGCCATACATAAAGTAACTAGAGATTCTAAATTTTAAAACTATAAAAATACCTACTTAGGATATGATAGTGATACATTTACCCTCTTAGTTATTATAAGTGAATTTCGTCGTATTTAAGTGGTTTTTGTGCAAACATATGGAAAATCTAAATTATATCACAGTAATTTCTAACAATCTCTTCCACTATTCTAAGGTAAAAAATAAATTTGAGCAGTTTACAAGGAAAGTAAAATGCTGATTTATATTGTTGTACGAGTTTAAATAAATCCAATATAAGTATTTGTATTTTAATTTATTTAATCAATTATCCTATGAACAAAACAGTTTTATTTAAAAAGTAACAAACTCAATAATCAGGTTGTACTATTTGTTTAGTCATAAAATGAATTCTGGCTGTCAATTGCAAGGATCTTCTTCAGTTTCTTTTTTTTTCTCAGTGTATCATCAATGCATGGCTCATTAAATAATTTTGAAGGAACAACTTGTGCACTCAATTTTCTTGACTTTGATGCTTGACTGTCTCTGCAGGTCTCCGCTGCAAAAGATATATACAGACGTTAATCTTATAACATCCCTCTATTGGCGTCGGGAGTTAAAAATTATTAGAATGTATCTTGAGCATAATTCGGAAACGCCGGTAGTGGGTCACCTTTGACGCCAGCATAGGAAGTGATGACAGCCATGGCGCTACGGTAGGCTTTTAATCCGGTACATTAAATGAGCCGGCTCCCTGTAGTCTTTTTGCTTTATGGTAGTATGGCATATATAATATCGATAACGAAACACTACAAAATATATTTTGGCAATAATTTATCAAAAAGGCATTAAATTATTCTGTCTATTGAATAACAGATAGTACAAACATAGGCGTATATCATATTCTATTAAACTTTTGTTAAATTATAAAAAAAAATGTAAATGTTACTCCAAACATCTACCTGTGAAAAGACAAGTGCCGATCGTCATTTGTTTTTCCAGAACTACGGTTATAACAGCCGTAAACAACGCAGGCCATGAAACTTTCACATTTATCTTATCTTAAAAATAAAATCTCTAAGTTCACTACAATATTTCAACAAAAATACAATATTTTACTTCCACAGCAATGATCACCAGACTGATGATCACGAATAAATAAAATGGCGTCACGTCATTGCGTTCCGTTTGGAGGCAGGTAGATTAAATATGTCTGTCTCTTTTGAACACATTGCATTGCACGTAAGTTGGTAAGGCCACGCTAGTGCTTTACTTTTCAAATAAATACTATTCCTCCAGGCTAGTTATTTCTTACAAGCACACCCTGGACACTTCATACAACGGGCCAGAAATGACATTTCAGAAAACGAAGGATTGAATATACAAAATGGCGGCGAAAACCTATACGTTCGACAACCAAACTGTAACCAATCTGTGTCAATTTGGGTGACGAGGGGGTGAGAACGCAATGTAGAGAGCGGCAGGGAGTGTCCATACTGTATGTTATGTAGCTAAAATGAATTAAAAGTAGGTTAAATTAAATTTAAAAACCAGTGTTGCTTTTGCTAGAATTTTGTATCGCAGCTTAAATATGGATTTCAGAAGGAAAATATTTGTGGGGTAAATGAGAATATTTTTATTTGGTAATTATTTTTAAAAAAGAGGGTAAATATGCTAGAAAAAAGTTGACCGTGTGGTTACAGAGGTACGATATTTCTTATATCTGGACAATATACTAGATAACCCTAAATTGTCAATTTTTATTTGATTAAAAAAACTCAATTGACTAATCTTAATAGGAAGCCGGTTAGGCAACGATCGTTGCCCTCCCCCCCCCCCTTGGTATTTAAATAAGCAACCATGTACCAAAATGTAAATATAATTAAATTTCTCTTGGGGTCGGAATTACCTCAAGGTTGTAAGTATCACTTAGAAGAAGGTACACAACACACTTAATAATTTTAAAATTAATAGTTAGATTGTTAAAATAAACGGAAGTATGAAATTTTGAAGGACGGCAGTAGCGCTTTGTGAAAATAAATAAGTATTTCGCTGTGCAGCAACAGTGCTTGGTGACGAATGGCCAGAAAGTCGCTCGGGATTAAGAATTATTAGTACAGAATATACTTCCCTTTGGGCAAGCAGCTGGGCGGGCAGTGCAGCAAAAAGGCTGGCTGGCGGATGGCACAGCTCTATCCCAGGGTCAGTTTTGAAGCGGAGGAACTTCGGGGACGTCAGCCTCGCGGGCGGAGTAAAAAGCCCTACGAATATAAGTAAATCTAGTTCGTAGCAGCAACAAAAAATACGCCTAGCGGTATTCTTACACAAATTACTTACCTCTGAGAAATAAAGAGGGCCTGAATGAAACAATAAAACATTAAACTATTAAACATTTAAAATAACATAACACCACACTCGACATATCCACGGTCATCTTTTTGTTTTCTTTCTTTTGTCAAAAGGTAACAGTTACTTCAAAATCATATTTCCATCACAGAGCAGAACCATAGAGAATAGGCATTTTGACTATGTTTAAAATATGTAACAATTTGTTGTCATCCTAATAAAATGTAATGTAAAAAGCATATTTTATAAATGTTCTAAAAAAATAAGGTCATTTTCTGTATAAAAAAACATAAAAGAAATTGTTTTTTTTTGTGGTTTGATCACGTGTTTGAAAACGCTCTGTTATTGGTTGCAACTCTGATGACGTCACACAGAAGTATACATTAGTTTCAGTGCGTGCTTTCACTATTACAGTAGTTTGTTGTTTACTTATGTGTGACGTCATCTGTCAGAGCAACCAGGCGCCATAGCGAAAATTGCGTTTTGGCGCGTAATTTTCTAATTCAAACTTTAACATTGATTTACTCCGTATATACGACAGATCTCCAGGAAATATTAAAATGGTTTGCATTTTATGCAATAACAAAGAATACAAAACTATTTTCCAGTAGTAGTCAAATAGCCTAATTTGAAACGGAAAGCAAGGAAACTGATTTTGAAGCGAAGATTTGGCGCTTCAAATTCATAAATGTAGCGAAAATTGATTTAAAGTAGTAGGTTAAATGAATTTAAAAAGCAGTTAAGTTTTCGCCACATTTATGGCGCCCGAACTAATAAATTCACCCCTTTTTCAGATCTTTTTCTTTTTCGAGCTGGTTAATTTACCCCTATTTTTTGGTCTCTCCTTTTCCCGAACCAATCTTAATTTTTCGTTGTTGTTGTCGTTGGTAGGCGGTTCGTTACTCGGTAACGACCCGTTATTTTTGCCAAGTTTGGTATACTTTTTGTCCAAGATGGAGCGGGGTGAGTTATTTTATATACACTCACGTTATGCTGACACTGAGTTGACACTATCGAACCCCAATTCCGGTGTTGATTTATTCGAAAGTCGAAATCATCCCGCATTCGCATTTACCACTTTGGTTCATATTTATGGTAGGGTACCAAAACGTCTTTCAACGTTTTAAGGTGTTTTGTTGACAAAGACTTATCGCATCATTTAATTTGCGGTTTGAAATTTTTTAGGATCGTGATTATACTTTGCGGTTTTTCTAAGCGTCTTTTCTCACTCGTCGGTTTTTTCCCCAGCGTAGTGGCACTAACTCACTTTTTTGTCGTTAATTGTCTTCGTGTTGATTTTTTTGTCTTAGCTCGCGTATTTTCTTACGGTTCCTATAATTTTTATGGAGTGTCGATAACCAGATTTAAGATTTTTTTCTTTGATCGAAAGTTGGGTCTGACTTCTCAAGGGTGGGTGTCTGTTGACTTACGCTGTGGTTCTCGTCGTCAAGTATATCGTTTAGCGCAGTTATTTCTCGCACTTGTTGGGTGTTCAATTTCATATCAACGTTATTTTTGAAAAGGATACTATCTTTCTTTCCTATTTTTTTGGTTTGGGATCTCTATTTTCTTCCCCTTTTTGCTAGCTTAATTTTTCTTTCGGAACATTAAGCTTTTAACAACCCTGGTTTTTAACCTCAACACGTTTTCCGAAGTTTTTTTTATTTTTACTACAGACCTTTTATTTTCTTTTGAACTTTTTGCGTTTAACAGACCTATTATTTTCTTTTGAACATTTTGCGATTACCAGACCTATTATTTTGTTTTGAACCATTCGCGTTTGACAGCCCTACATGCCTTTTGATCGGTGTAATGGTCTTCGTTTTGTCCCTTCTCGTTGGACTATTTTAGCCTCTTCGTTTTGTCCCTTCTCGTTGGAATTCCTTAGCTTATTCGATTTGTCCTTTTAATCGGGCCTATATTGCTGTTGTTTTCTTTCGATTTTTGTCGATTTTTCCAACTTTTGTTAAACGATTGTCGTTTAACTTTTTGACGTGAATACGTCTTTAAAATTACCTCCATAGGGATGCAATCCAAAAAAACTAATGATAACAAAATCGGGGGATACAGTTTAGTAACATGCAACATATCTATCATCTCCATCCAAATTTCGTTTACACCACTTGATAGCTAAAGAATCAAAGAATTTATTACGCTAAGTAAGGACTGTGACACATCGCGCGCGGGGGAGGGGGTAGCCCCGCCATTTTGAAGGTCATTTTGCTGCGTATCGAGATTTCCATTTAGTATAACTTTCGACTCGGTGAAGCTACGATGTTCATTCAAGTTTCAATCGTCAGCTCTCGTCAAAATCTATCGATTATATATAAAACATTAGTGTAAAATTGTAACTGTGATTATAATAAGGTGTTTAAATAAAAAAAAAAGACGTGTGGCACTCGGGGACTGCCGCGGTAAAGCTATTGTATAGCATTTTTTATCAATTTATGCAATTATAATTATTATTATTTTTTATATAAGCCGTATTTAACAGTACCATATAGTCCTTGGAGCGCGGGATGTTTATGTAATAAATTAACACTAAGAAAGTTAAATCATCATCGCCAGCGTCATCGTCCACCATCGCGACCACCATCGCGCCCGCCATCGCGACCGTCATCGCGACCGCCACCGCGACCGCCACCGCGGCCTCCATCGCGACCACAATCACGAACAACAACGCGACCACAATCACGAACAACAACGCGACCACAATCACGACCACCATCGCGACCACCATCTCGACCACCATCGTGACCACCATCGCGACCACCATCGCAACCACCATCGCGACCACAATCACGAACAACATCGCGACCACAATCACGACCACCATAGCGACCACCATCGCGACCACCATAGCAACCACCATCGCGACCACCATCACGACCACCATCACGACCACCATCACGACCACCATCGCGACCGCCATCACGATCACCATCACGACCACCATCGCGACCACCATCGCGACCACAATCACGACCACCATCGCGACCACCACCGCGACCACCATCGCGACCACAATCACGACCACCATCGCGACCACCATCGCAACCACCATCGCGACCACCATCGCGACCACAATCGCGACCACCATCGCGACCACCATCGCAACCACCATCGCGACCGCCATCGCGACCACCATCACGACCACCATCGCGACCACCATCGCGACCACAATCACGACCACCATCGTGACCACCATCGCGACCACCATCACCACCATCATCACCATCATCATGATGGATATGCACGGCCTTCAAGCCACACCTCCGTGCCCGTCGGAGTGGGGAGCGTGAGGTTTTTTGTCGTTACGGAATTTCTGGATTCGGTGCCCGCGATCAAGGCCCGCGATAGAATCTATGTAATAGCTTAATAATATCAAAAAATATATAATGTCGGCCTATACGCGTCGAAAAGCCAAATCGAAATACAGAGATCGTATACGGTTGGAAAGGGCATCTCAACAGCAATCGAATGGTACCAATAAAACACCATATGATCGAGTCAAGCAGTGCCGGCAACGTAAAGTAATGAATGCGGCCGAGCGGATCAACGACGGTGCCAGTACATCTGCAGCTGGGACGGTTGAAATTACGCAGATAATAATATTAATAATAATATTTTATATAGAAACTACATATTACCCGTTACGAGACGTATTCACGTTAAAACTAACGGCCGTGTGCCCCGACACAGCCCCACCCGTTTTTTTCTTAGGTAGATTTTCTTCAGGGCTGTCCAACGACTTTAGAGTAGTCCTAATTTTTTTTTGAACTTCTTGCTTAAATTTTTTTTTGTGAGATTGTGGGTAATTTGAAGCACAAAATCTTCGCTTCAAAATCATTCTCCTTGCTTTCCGTTACAAATTAAATTATCTACGGGTCTGCTCTTTGATGAAATTTTGATTTTGAAGTAACTGTAACCTTTTGACAAAAGAAAGAAAACAAAAAGATGACCGTGGATATGTCGAATGTGGTGTTATGTTATTTTAAATGTTTAATAGTTTAATGTTTTATTGTTTCATTCAGGCCCTCTTTATTTCTCAGAGGTAAGTAATTTGTGTAAGAATACCGCTAGGCGTATTTTTTGTTGCTGCTACGAACTAGATTTACTTATATTCGTAGGGCTTTTTACTCCGCCCGCGAGGCTGACGTCCCCGAAGTTCCTCCGCTTCAAAACTGACCCTGGGACAGAGCTGTGCCATCCGCCAGCCAGCCTTTTTGCTGCACTGGCCGCCCAGCTGCTTGCCCAAAGTGAATAAAATTCTGTACTAATAATTCTTAATCCCGAGCGACTTTCTGGCCATTCGACACCCAGCACTGTTGCTGCCCAGCGAAATACTTATATATTTTCACAAAGCGCTACTGCCGTCCTTCAAAATTTCTTACCATCGTTTATTTTAACAATCTAACTATTAATTTTAAAATTATTAAGTGTGTTGTGTACCTTCTTCTAAGTGATACTTACAGCCTTGGGGTAATTCCGAACCCAAGTAAAATTTAATTCTATTTCCATTTTGGTACTTGGTTGCTTAATTAAATACCAAGGGGGGGGGGGCGATTATCGTTGCTTAACCGGCTTTCTATTAAGATTAGTCAATTCAGTTTTTTAAATCAAATAAAAATTGACAATTTAGGTTTATCCAGTATATTGTCCAGATATAAGATATATCGTACCTCTGTAACCACACGGTCAACTTTTTTCTAGCATTTTTACCCTCTTTTTTAAAAATAATTACCAAATAAAAATATTCTCAATTACCCCACAAATATTTTCCTTCCGAAATCCATATTTAGGCTTCGATACAAAATTCTACGTATAATGTGGCCAAAGCATAACTACTTTTTTAATTTCATTTAGCCTACTTTTAATTCATTTACTTTAAATCAGTTTTCGCTACAGTTAGTACTAATATATATATACTTTGTCATAGTTTATCAACAGTATTTACGATAAATGTTGGTGGCAGGGTATGTTCATAGCCCGCCTGGCTAGCTACCACCATCTTATCTTAGTGTTGCTGCCAAACATCTGTTTCAATTTTTTATTCACAATTGGTGAGCGCTTGGCATTATCTCACCTGATGGTAAGTGACGAGGATGCCGAAGATGGGAGCGGGCTTACCAAGACTCCCAAACGCAATGGAGAACTAGCTATCTTATCTTCAAGCCGGTACACATCAATGTTGTTTACACTGATGTTTGGCGGCATGACTTAGATAAGATGTTGGTATCTAGGCCAGGTTGGCTATGAAAATGCCCTACCACCAACCAAACCGAGCCTTAAAAGTTGAACCCGCCGGGAATCGAACCCGCGGCCTCCTGGTGTGAAGCGAATGGACTTACCATTACGCCACGGAGGCGGTTTACAGAATTGATGTGTTCCGGCTTGAAGATAAGATAGCCAGATCCCCATTGCGTTGGGGAATCTTGGTTAGCCCGCTCCTATCTTCGGCATCATCGTCACTTCGTCAAAGTCGGCCTCGTCCTGTGACGAATTGTCTAGTAAGTCCAATAGCAACATACGCGAACTCATTCTCTTAATCAGCCTGTATAAAGCGTTTTAGGTATAGCTCATTCAAAGACTCGTAACAGAATGTGGGGTTTTCATATATTATAGTATAGCGTCCGTGTGTGGATACCTTGCTATGCTATAAGTTTTGATCTTAAGATACTCGCGATTATCTTAAGATAAAATAGCGCCCGTGTGTGACAGCTTTAAATGAAACGCCCTCAGGTCATAGATTGCCATCCAGGAAAATGGATAATTTATGTTTAGGTACATACATTTTATAGGCATTATAATCTCTGTCCTTTTTTATGTTAATTTTTTCCAACGTCTCACTGATACTTTTGTTTTCTCAAATATGTAGGTAGTGTGTTATCCGTAACCACACCCCGGACACTCCATACAAACGAGCGAGAAATGATATACATATATATAACTGACGTATCTAATAGGCAAGAATGCAGGTAGAGTTGAATCACACCGGCGGTATTGGTCACGAAATGTTTGTTAGTTATTTACTGAATGCAACAGTGTGAATACTAAACTCTTTTTTTTGCATACTTTTCATAATTTGTAAACAAACACCGCTCGAACAAAAAACACCACTTTCCGAATACACCATACACATTATGAGACTAAAAAACATTGTAAATGGTAACTGCGATGTGGACGTATGAATTAACACTGAAAACTGCTATTACTTTGTACATCTTTAAACACTTTTTCCATAAAATTGCGAAATTGATAAAGGATTTTGTCACAGATTAAAAATCGACATGATAGTTTTGTTGCTTTGGTCTACACCACCTCTACAGATGGGACGAAGTGAATGACTGAATGAATGATTTTGAACTGTTGTTGCGAGGTAAAAATTGGGTCATCTTTGATAATTTTTGGCTCAACTTTACAATAGGGTACATCGATTTAGAAGTCCGCGATTTTTTTTGTAAGAGATAGGCTTTAGCTGAACATCCATACCAAATTTCAAGGTTAGGAAACCAGCGGTTTTTGAGTTAAAAATTTTTGAAAATTGTATTTTAGGTACTCTTCGGTCTGTGTTTTGTGAGTTTATGTAGGACCAAAGATGATTTATTACTGATTGTATAATTTGATTCCAAAGATTCATAATATGGAGTTAAAACCCCCAACAAACCTTCGGGATCCGAGGGTGATGTGGGAGTATCAGGGCGGGGAAAGCACGCGGGGCCGACTTGAGGGCAGACAAACTTGGGAGTAACAAATCGAAAACCAGGGGGTAATTCGTCAAGGTCAAGGTCATTTCAAGGTCAAGGTCTAAGTCAATTTGATCCCAAAGATTCGTAAGGGCGTAGCCCCCTCCACCCATTTAAAACCCCCAAAAAATCGCGGACTGCCAAATCGATGTACCCTATTGTACAGTTGAGCCCAAAGATGACCCAATTTTTACCTCGCAACAACAGTTCAAAATCATTCATTCAGTCATTCACTTCGTCCCATCTCTACACCAAAGCAATAAAGCTATCATGTCAATTTTTAATCTGTGACAAAATCCTTTATCAATTTCGCAATTTTATGGAAAAAGTGTTTAAAAATGTACAAAATAATAGCAGTTTTCAGTGTTAATTCATACGTCCACATCGCAGTTACCATTTACAATGTTATTTAGTCTCATAATGTGTATGGTGTATTCGGAAAGTGGTGTTTTTTGTTCAAGCGGTGTTTCTTTACAACATAAGACAAGTATGAAAAAAAAGAGTTCAGTTGGGCCTTTACGTTCGGTAACTGGATGGTTTTTATTCCTGTGAACGAAATCACAGCGGCGCGCAAAGTAAATATAGTGAATAAAAGTGCTTGCGTAGCTCGTCCTTTACGTTTGGTAACCAATCTACAGCCAATCTGAGTGACGGGGGGGTGAGGTCGAATCTAGAGAGCGGCAGGGAGTGTCCATACTATACGTTAGTACTAATATATATACTGTGCCGTAACTGAGGTCTTTTTGTGAACATTTGTATATAAACAATAGAGTCTTGTCACAGTACATATATGGTCTTGTAGAATGACCATAGACAGGAGTGGTGTTATAGACTAAACAGAGGTTACATAATATGTTTTTACATTATTTTTTTACTTTGAAATAGTGGTTAATCGGCCTACTCTGCAGAGCCAGCCATAATCATAACCTAGAGACGAGACGACATTATAATTTACGTTACTACCCAAATTTAAATCTGGTAAGCCTAAGTGTACTGGTACCCAGAGCCGTTAAAAACATGAAAAAGAAGGGTATTATATTCTATTTGATCACTAGCTCCATCCAGTCAGTGGATGGATTTTGAGGTTAGGATTTCTTGTACCTCTAAATTTTATTGATAATTCAGTTAGAAAAATAATTAAAATAAAACAAAATGGATAGTTTATCAACCGGCTCACTTAGCGGCGCACAGAAGGAAGAGTTGATGGACCAGGTGAAACAGCAAATCGCCATAGCTAACGCACAAGAACTACTCACGAAAATGTCTGAAAAATGTTTCAAGAAGTGCATCAACAAACCGGGGACTGCTCTCGACAATTCTGAACAGAAATGCATCGCTATGTGCATGGACAGGTATATGGACGCGTGGAACTTGGTGTCGCGGACTTACAGCAGTCGCATCCAACGAGAAAGAAACAACATGTGAGCGTAAGCCTAGCCCCTGGAACGCGATAACCCAATGGCCAGTGCACTACTGTAAATATAGAATACTTAGTAGCCCTACAGTATGTTTCAAATTGCGAGTTACAAAATGTTATGTTGATGTGTTCAATAAATATTATTTTAGGTTTGTTGTGCGTTTTAATCCTGGTATTGCTTACTTACCTTACACTTTTGGCAAAATAGAAGAACAACAAATATGTATTGATCAACTAATGGTCTGATGATGAAATGCTTGGTGATGGCATCGAAGGCTTCTGAAAAATAAATGGCTTACACTGACCTGCTGAACTCCTATTTTCATAGTAGCATTGAAATAACCTGGCACTTAGCAGATAGCTGTCCAATTCTACAATTGATTGGTCGATAACATATTCAAGTAACCTCGCATATTCTCAATTTTTTTTAAACGTTTTTGTGAATAAAGTATGATTTAAGGCAATGCACTGATTGGAACAGTTGTCTCTGTTTTTTTCTTTACGTGTAAAGAAAATAACCACACTTATGCAATGTTTTCGTTTAGTTTTAATTTTCTGAATGAAAGTATAAAAAATAACATTTCTCACTTTGTCCATAACAAATATTGTTGTATATTTTTTTAAATTTATACTTCAAAATATTAGTCATAACTAGAGTTGAAAGTAGCAGTGTAGACCTGTCTAGGATTTTTTTCTACCAAGTAAATTTCTAGTGGCTTTTAACTTTAATGAACATTGTTTTTTCAATTTTAGGTATTTATCGTTTAGGAGTAATTTACGTCAAAAATTACAAAAATCTAATACCACCTAAATCCCTACTAATATTATAAATGTGAAAGTGACTCTGTCTGTCTGTTACGCTTTCCCGCAAAAACTACTGAACGGATCTGGCTGAAATTTGGTAGGTAGACAAATTAGGACCTGGATTAAGACATAGGCTACTTTTTACCACGCTCGCGAGCCGCTTGCGGCTCGCGCTCTGCGCACCCTCGAAAAGTCATAGAAACGTCCACGCGGGTGAAACCGCGGGAAACAGCTAGTTAAAATTTATAAATAAACAAATTTGTGGTCACATCACAGTTTATTTTACAATTCCCCTTTCAACATTCGCTTCCTGTACAGATACAGCTTCTTCACCCACATCTCCTTCAAATCTTCTTCAGCTGGTATAGCCTGAAAGTAGAAGACAAGAGTTGAAATATGAGATTTATCTTTAGGACTTAGGAATCTATGATCATAACAAGAATCTCTCAGTTACCCAACTACAGAAATCTAGTTCTTGAAATGGATCACAGATAGATGTAAACTTTTTATAGGCATCTTTTTAAAACACAAACTTAGATGTAATGTAACTACTATATCATGACCATAAGATCCATAAGTTATACTACTTATGCCCCTTTTTTGAATACAGATTTTGAGACAGTTGAACTTCAAAATTTAAAGTTGTAATAAATTATGACTTAGTTTACTTCTGCAAGGTTACAGTTTAGTTAACTTGAACTTCAAAATTAGAAATTGTAATAAATTATAACTAGTTTACATCTGCAAGGTTACAGTTTCGCCATAAATATTTTTTCTTTTAAATTTGGAACACTTGCCAAAAATGTATAACAGCGATGTGCAACATTTATATGTAAACCTTGAAAATGAATTGTGTTCACAACTTTTTGTAAATAGTTTGAACAATAAAGGTTTTGTTGGTATTGGTGTCGATTCTGTGATACACAACTTAACTTGTTTGACAGGATTAAACTAAATTTATGCATTCTGTCTTTTACTTTCTGTATAGAAAAGACATTAAACTAAATTTATGCATTCTGTCTTTTACTTTCTGTATAGAAAAGACAAGGATAGAATGCTTAGATTTAGTTTAGTCCTGTCAAATAAGTTAAATCATGTTACACCGAATCGACACCATTGTCTTTCATCTCCCATCTAGCAAGGATCTTTGAAATAGGTATTTTTGTGTAGATTTAAAGTTATAGGCAGGTTGTAAGGAGCTTTGGGGGAAGTTCGGAAGGATTTTCGCTTAGTTAGAAATCGTTTCTATTTTATTTTTTTTATATAATCTGGTGAAAGTTTTTGAACATATTATAAAGTTTATAAAATTATAAACAAATAAAGGACGAAGTTTTACAACATTTTTTTCTTTATTAACCTGAGTGCAACCGTTGATGTTGTATGACCCTTTAAAAATAGGTGTACTCTAAATCTGGCAGGAAAAGATCGGACCTTAGTGGGGGTAAGTTCGGACTACTTTAAAATATATATCTAAGCGCCCTAAACATAAGATTCCAAATTAATACTGATCCGGTCTTTTCTCCAAGCAAAACTACCTTAGGTTTTTTTGGTAATTTCTTGTGGATCAGTTTTATTTTTTTTCTTTTAGCTTGTATGGTGAGGGGGAGGGGGGGGGGGACACTTGCCTCTAACAAAAATTAGCACTTTAAAGCTTAATGTTGGTTAGTTTCTTCTCCTTCAGATCTCCTCATTTCTGATTCGATCACGCAGAGAAACTCAGAGCATAGCATGCTCCATTGCCCTTTGGGTAACCTTGAGCCTTATTATTAGGCTGGATGCGGGCAGCGCAGGACCGGTCGTTGTGGAAATCCTTGGGGAGGCCTTTGTCTAGCAGTGGACGTATTTCAGCAGATATGATGATGATGAAAGCTTAATATTTCAAAAACGAATCCCTGAATCAAAAAACGGTTTTAGAAAACCCTCAGTAGTTTTGAAAGGCCTATTCAACAATACCCCACACGATAAGCTAAGTAAAAAAAAACACCCCTTTACATGTAGGGGAGGTACCCTGAATTTTTTTTCAAGATTTTATTATACCACTTTGTCGGCGTGATTGATACATATACCCATGCCAAATTACAGTTTTCTAGTACTAATGGTCTTTGAGCTAAGCCGCGTAAATGCAGACGGAAATGGCGAATCAGTAAGCCACATTTTTCATGATATTAGTCAACATGAACACTAAGATATTACTCAGATCGTGAAAACTTTGTATCCTAGCTATAGCTCAGAACAGCAATTGTTCTGAACATTAGAGGACCTTTACAACACAACAGACAATGCAGTCCAGGTAGCAGAGTATTGGTCTGGAAAATAATAATTTTAGTCAAAGGATCGACTCTCTAAGAAGAAGTGGACTAGGACCACATTCAACTTTTCCATCACAGTAACTACATCCGTGTTGACTATTATTGTAAAAATGCAGCTTTAATAACATCTTGGCTAAGAAAACAATGATGCGACATTGATGAAACTCACATCAAAATTGATAACAGATTCACTTTTCCGTTTCAACTCCACCTCTGGCAGCTTCACAGTGTTGGTATCCAGATCTATAACAATATTTTTTGTCTCTTTCTTGCTTTTTGAGGACTTGAAAGACTTCTGTACAAAAGTATCATTGTTCAACTCAGTTAATAGGTTCCTATCATGGATTGTTGGCATGTCCTCTTTGATTTCAACCTCCTTGTATTCATAGGTAGGTATTTTAGTCATTGTCAGTCCGGCAGCAGCAGCTGCTTTGATAGCCTTTTCAACTTTGCTTTCCGTGTCATCTAGGTTTACTGGTTTGGGAGGCAGGGGACGCTCTAAAACCAAGGAAATAAATGTTAAAAATAAAGAAAATTGCTAATTGCTACAGGTAGCAAGCAATCACGATTTAGGTTTTACAATAATTAGTTACTCCCTATAACTAACAGATATATAAGATTATTTTCAACCGACTTCAAAAAGGAGGAGGTTCTTAATTCGACTATTTTTTTTGTATGTTTGTTACGCGATGTCTCTGCCGATTGTGAACCGATTTTCAAAATTCTCTTTTTATTCAAAAGTTTACACTCACATTGTCACCAAGTCAGGATCTGATGATGGGATCCTAGGGAAATCAAGGGCAACCCTCAAATTTTATAGGCACGTTTTACGTGTTTCATGTATTTTCTAAAATTATAAAAGTATTTGCGTCTGGTAGTCATCATCTCATGTGGATGAGCTGATGAAGGAAGGTTTTTTTTTTTTTTTTTTATGCACAATTGGTAAACCCTTGACAACATCTCACCTGGTGGTAAGTGAAGATGTTGCCGAAGATGGTAGCAGGCTTACCAAGATTCCCCAACGCAATGGGGAACTGGCTATCTTATCTTCATGCCGGAACACACCAATGATACCAACATTGATATTTGGCGGCAAGACTTAGATAAGATGGTGGTAGCTAGCCAGGCGGGCTTAGAAAATGCCCTACCACCAACCAAACCGAGTCTTACAATTGACCCCGCCGGGAATCGAACCCGCGACCTCCTGTGTAAAGCCAGTGAACTTTGCCTCTGAGCTACGGAGGCGGTTAAAAAAGGTTGGTAAGGAGTTGTCTTAACGGTTAGGAGTTGGAGGATAATTCTTTAAATATTTTACATAGATGACTAGGTTCGTTTAAACCGATAGTTGTATTCTTTCAGTTTATTTAGATGAGCTGATGATGCAAGATTCATGCTGTTGAGATGATGATGGAAACCACAGGAATCTGTATCCTGTTAATGAAACACATGCATTATGATTTGATGCTTCCTATTGCCGAGGTGGGTGATTGGGTTTAATGTTGTTAGATAGATAGCAATATCACTAAAAATAAAGAAAATAAAAATAAAAGTTTAAAAAACAACTTCAAAATGAAATCACTCAAAAGTATGAAATAATATTATTATACTTAGATACACAACATCTGGACGGCCAATGTACCAATGAGTTTTTCACAAACTTACGTACATACTTACCGATTGCTTTAACGGTGAAGGAAAACATCGTGAGGAAACCTGCACACGCCTGCGAAGAAACTCGAAGGTTGTGTGTGAAGTCGACCAACCCGCACTGGGCCCGCGTGGTCGACTAAGGCCTAGTCGCCCTGATTCAGGGTAGGCTCGAGCCCCTCGGTGGGGACGTATATGAGCTGTAATGATGACACAACATTAACCAACAATAACGAAATCAAAGGTGGGTACAAATTAAATTAGGGGCCTAAAATTTTTTTTTGAGGTTGGTGTCAGCAATGCCATAAGTAAAATGTGAGTAGCTGTGTGCTTGCTGGTACCAACCTTAAAAATAAATTTAGGCCCCTAATTTAATTTGTACCCACCTTTGATTTTGTTATTTTTGGTTAATGTCGTGTATCTAAGTATAATAATATTATTTCATACTTTTGAGTGGATTTCATTTTGAAGTCGGTTTTTAGTTTTTTAAACTTTTATTTTTTTTGTATATATATGTTTGCTCTGCTGTGTTTTTTTTGTAAGGGTGTCCATTCTCTAGGTTGGTTGCTTGGAAGAGATTGCTTTAAGCAATAAGGCTGCCTAAATAGTACAATGTTATTTTTTTACAATTTGTACTATTTTTTTATTTGTATTGTTTCAGATAAAAACTAGGTAGTTTTAGCATGTTCATAAAAAGCTTTCTAAAATGTGGATATCTCACTTGACAAAAAAGGTCTCCTGTAAGATTTTATATTAAATCTTAATAACATGTCTAACATACTGCTAAGATCCTCTGAACTGCATTCAGAATTACCTATATCAAATGAGCTAGACCGGCTCGAAGACCGTGATTTTCTGTGAGACTTTTTGCTTTTGCGTTTTGATCTGCTGCGTGAGCTAGACCTGGAATGCGAGCGGTCCCGTCTTGCTCGCGATCTAGACGTGGATCTCCTTCGAGACTTTTCATGGCGGTCCCTGGACACGCTCCTGGAATAACTTCTCCTTCGTCGCGAGCGCGATGAGGAGCGTCTTCGTCTGTGGCTGCTTGCTAAGGATACTTCTCGCGATCGGGAGCGTCTACGATGTTTGCTTTTTGATTTCTTCCTCTCGTATGATGAATCAGAGCTGTCGGAGGAACTCCGCCTGTCACGGTAGCGGCTTCTTTCGCGTGGCATTTCACTGTTTACTTCATTCAATAGTTGTAAATTAAGTGCGATTTGTGCTTTAGACCACCCAACTTTAGTTTGATAAATATTATACGTAGTTTATTATATTCTCTTTGAAATATTATCACAGATCTGTGCACGATCTGTATAAATTATACTCTTTTTGCGGTATTGTTGTGAATTTTTCTTGGCCATGGAAACTAGTCCTTCAGCCGGATTCGTAAATAATTTTCTCTTTCTTCATTTGTTTTTGGATTTGTAATGCTAGTGCCGGTGCATTACAAATCTTCTCTGAAGCTCTTGACAGCATTTGCAGCACCTGCATTCTGAGGTGGAACACCCAGTTGCTGTTGGGCGTATATAAAACTGCACCCAGAGCAAGTTGGGTTCTCACGTCCTCCTTCGTATTATTTTCTTGTTCTCCATATTGCTCACGTGCTCTAGACGATTTTCTCCAAAATGCACCACTTCTTGAACAAAATCCCAGCAGAAAACAATGAAAAAACAACAAAATAAAACTACGAATGCGTCCACCACAAATCCCGCCAAAAAACCTCCTTTTAGCGGTAATCTATACAGTGTTGCCAACTCATTTTTTTTAAAGATTGCTAGATGAAAAGGAGCTCAAATAGATCTAAATTTTTGGAAAAAAGAGCTAAAATAAAAGAAAGATTTAAAATCGTAATTTTATCAATCAATTAATCAAAATAATCTATTTTAAATAGGTGCTTACACACACTTTTAAATAGTAAAAAATAATAATAATATACTTATTGTCTATTAAATAATGTTATGATTCAGATTACAGTCTCAGGTAATGATATTTGTTATAGAATCAACATACTTATATATCTTTGTCACTAACATAATCTATTATTTTATAATATCCTCTAGAGCACAAACATTTTTTGACATGAGTCTTGAATTTGTTCTCTGACAAACTAGTTACATTTTCTGGAATTTTTATTGTAGAATCTTATACACTGCCCCACAAATGACTTTTTAACCTTACTCAGTCTCGAAAAGGCTATATCTATTTTATTTACATTTCCTAAATTCAAATTATGCCTGTCACTGTTTTTAGGAAATAAATGCAAATTCTTACGAATGTACATGATGTTTTCAGATTTAAATTGACTAGCAACAGTTAAAATATTGATTTCTTTGAACTTATTTTTTAACGACTCACGTGATCGCATCTTTAATTGTTATTATAGAAAAACGTAATCAAGTACTTAAAATTTTACGTTTTTACTTGCAAAAATCTTGATACAAGGAAATTATGCAAGTTATGCGTTAAAGGGGATTGCCCTCGAACGTTAACAGAACAAATCGGTGTACTACTTAATATATTTTTCTGACACAAGTCAAACCGTGGCACGTGGCCTACTTAAGTATATACAGGTGTAACAAAATTGTTGTAGGTCCCGTTAACTGGGGGTTCTACTCGTCATACTGAACAACTTTCTCCAAGGAAGCCATAGGCAATTCTCAAAAAAAAATTTGGACTCTCCATACTAAAATGCACGAAATCGGTCGATCAGCTGGTCGATTTGTATGAAGAGTAAAAAATTTTTTTACGTTTTCAGCAAAGTCGTAGAACAAAAGTTATTCAGTATGATGAGTAGAAGCCCCAGTTAACGGGACCAACACCAAATTTGTTACACCCTGTATATTAGTAGTAACATACAGTATGGACACTCCCTGTCGCTCTCTGGATTGTGACCTCACCCCCTCGTTATACAGATTGATTACAGTTTGGTTGTCGAACGTATAGGATTTCGCCGCCATTTTGTTTGTTCCGTCATTCGTTTTTTGAAATGTCATTTCTGGCCCGTTGTATGAAGTGTCCAGGGTGTGACGTGGCTATGTTTAATCCTTATTAGGGCAGATGGAAGAAGAAGAAGACAGGAAGAAGACGCGCATACATTAAACACACATATGTGATAACATGAGAAGCGCGTTCCATACCTACGGTTTCACAGCAACTAGAGATTTCCAATAGGCTACCCTGTTGTCAGAGCGAATGGTTCCTGTTAGACCGTAGGTTTGGAACGAACGTGTCACATCACTAACTAAACAATAAGTTCGAGGCGGAGGGCGGGGTAGTGCGCGCGGAATATCTAGCCCTGTCCCTCACGTCTCCTTCACCCCCGCAATGCGTGATTAATTTTGACTTAAAAGTATAAAAATGCACTTATCGGTGAAATGTGATACTCAATTTGTGTTCAGTATGTTTCCAAGTATCGTATTTACAAGATTTTACTATGCATTTGACCATGTTAATAGGATAAATATTTAAAATCACTGCTAGGAGGAATCTACGCCTGACGCGCACCGCTAGCAATTGAATAGGACTACGTCGCGTTGTTCTCACCCGTGCCTACTGTCCTCACTATGAAAGAAGCGCTCTATACCTACAGGATGAATACTCTAAGATTTTACGTCTTCAATAATTTTTCAGTCTTCAAGATCACTGTTTCTTCACGTTCGCATCATATATGTACTCGTATAGTCTATAAAGTAACCTAACCTACATACTCTAGCAAAATATATTTTTTCCACAGAATTTTTCGGATAATTATAGAAAAATGACAAGCTGAATGCCACAAATTTCGCAAAAAGTCTTTTAACTAATATGGTGCTTCGCGTAAGCACGGCTTACAATAAACCGGTTTTCGCTAATTGATTTTTCTTGTATTCCCACATAATTTTAGATTTTAGGTTATTTTTATCAGTGGATCTAGTGAATCGGATGTAGAAGCTTCTCGATTCCTTGCTTGTCTGTTCGTCTATTGAATCGTTATAATGACTTTTAAATAATAACTACCTATCATAATATTTGCTACATATAAGAACACCTGCACACAAATCATATTGTTAGTGGTTTCGTCGAAAGATAGGTAATTGAAAATATGAACTACTTTGTTGACCTCCAGCTTATTCTAAAAAACTTGTATGCACTAGTAAATCATTGCAACATAAAATGCATAACTATCTTCATGATAGTTTTATACGGCTCACGCTGACTATCGACGATATAGCACCACTAAAGCTGGTGATAGACAAGCGAGCAAGTATGCCTTACTTACGGCTCTATTACCTCTTTTCGCCTGTGTGTCACCCTCGAACGAAAAAGGTAATGGAGCCCTAAGTCATAGTATGTGAAACTAGTAGTTTTATCACTATTTACGGCTCCATTACCTCTTTTCACTTGTGCGTCACTTTAAGTACGCGGACGAAAAAGACCTCTTACTATATTCTCTTTTATTGCAAAGTTTATCTTACCACAAGTTTCTTTTTCTGAACTTGGTGATCTAATAAACGATTTTGCATATGTATTTATTTATTTTGATGTACAATAAAGAGTTATTTGAGTTTTTTGAGTTTCCGGCATCTGTATTCCCCGATTCGTATAATTTAGGAATCTTCAAGACGAGAGTGAATAGGCACTATTTGAGCTTGCGTGTTACATCCTCGGCTGCATCAGCACTTACCATCAGGTGAGGTGCAGCCAAACGCACTCAAATTTTTAATAAAAAAAAAAAAAGGTAATGGAGCCCTGAGTCATAGTAAGTGAAACTTTACAGCAAACCCCCACCCCAGATTTATTTCTTAAATGACACAATCCCCCTCACTAGCACATTAAATGTGAATCACTAAGCGGCCGCTCCCATCAGGAGCTCTCCGCGTTGTCCCCTTAGCGCCCTTTTTTCGCACCCCCCTCCCTATGCTACTAAAGCTACAGGGGGTTGTTAGAGGATAGTGCAGTCCTGGGGCTGTGTATATTTATACAGATACTTTAGGTATATATGTGTATGTATGCATATAGGCGCAGGGCTGTGAGTCCCACATAACCAGTACAGCCGGCTGTATTGGTTTGCGTAAATGCATTTATCCCCCTCCCTCCTCCGTTACCGAGGGGAAAAAAGCGAGCCCCCAGAACGCGCGGTCTATAAAATTTTATCACATCACAATAATAAAGGCGAAAGTTTGTGAGTGTGTATGTTTGTTACTTCTTCACACAAAAACTACTGAACGGATCTGGCTGAAATTTGGTAGGTAGACAGATTAGGACCTGGATTAATACATAGGCTACTTTTTTCACGCACTGAACACCCTCGAAAAGTCAAAGAAACTATGTCCACGCGGGTGAAGCCGCGGGAAACAGCTAGTGAATTTATATGCAACGGATCATAACAAGCGCTGCCGTCCATAGGGCGTGCGTCATACGCGCGTACGACGCGCGCCTCTTCTCGGTGCCCTCCGCACGCTCGCGACGCTCAGGCGAAAGTTCATACAGGTTTCAGTGCATCGAAACATATCAAGCGCATAATACGCGCGTTTATTGCAGGTGACTATCATTTTCGACAACTAAAAATTTATTTACGAAATAGAGAAACGGCCATCTATTTGGGATTCTCGGCATGAATCGTATATATCGATTTTATAGCTGAAACAGCAAGTGTTTCGTCAGAAACATCTAATGCGTTCTCTCAAGATGATTTCGATATTGAATTTAATTATTTTTTTTAACCTTTTTGAATTTAGATTCTCTTTTATTTCAAAGTTTATCTTATCACTTATGTTTCTTTTACTGAACTTGGTGATCTAGTAATTAAATATAAGAACAATACAATTTCTCAAAAGTATTGCATAATCTAAAAATTTCCCTAGTCTCTTATTTTGATCACTTTCACTGTGATTTTCTTCTACATTGAGATTGGCGGAATTATTATGCCTTAACACAATAGAAGGCCAAAATAATAATTAAAGAATACACATACCTTAAAGTAAGAGTAAGTCTCTTTAAGGCATTTTTTCCATCTCCTCTTCTGTTGCCTGTCTTTGTTTGTGAGAAGTTCATCAAATGATTAGAGACTCATACGAAAAACAGTGAAAAATATAAATATTAAAATATTATTGCCTTCCTCAATGTAGTACTTACGGAGATTTGGGAATAAGTTTTAATTTGTTTCCAAAAGACAAAATTATGAAGAAAAATGGGAGACTGCTTTAAAAATAGACAAGCCGATTTCGCCAGCAATGAGAGTTTGTTCTCATCAGTAATATATAAGTCATTGTTCTCATAATTTTAAAGCTTCAAACTATTTTCCAAACAGTAAGCATAATTATGTTTAAATTATTTTATTGTACTTATATTTTAATTACATGTATTTTATAAGTTATTTATTTAGTTTAGGCTAAGGCGAGTTTCTCGTCAGATAACGAGATTATGTTTATTGTTACAGATTCTAAAAGACAGAAGTTGTTTCCTAATGTCGTAACGTTTCAGAATATTCCTAAGACCCTATTACTGAAACTTCGCTGTCCGTCTGACTATCTGTCCGTTCCTCTGTTACTAGGCTGTATTTCATGAACCGTGATAGCTAGACAGTTGAAATTTTCACAGATGATGTATTTATGTTGCCCCTGTAACTGGAAATACTAAAAACAGAATAAAATGGATATTTAAGGGGGCTCCCATATAACAAACATGATTTTTTTGCTCGTTTTTGCTTGATATTGATAACGGCAACAGGTAGACGCTTGAAATATTCACCAAATATTTAGTTATATATTCACTTTAAAGTTAAATATTCATTCACTTTCCAGCAAGAAACCATAAAATTTATGATTCAATTAAATTTAATCTGATTTATATTTAGTAAATATTTATATTATATTTAATAATTAAATTTAATATTTTTTTACTTTGGAACACAAATGGTTTGACCCCAAATAAATTGGACGTTGAGCTATTTTTAAAAAGCAACAAAATAGACATATTTGTAGTAATTATAAATGATTGGCAGGGTACGATCAATGTTGCAGCCGTATACTGCCCACCCCGCCATCATATAAACGTGGAACTATTCCAAGAATTCTTAGAAACGCTAGGTGGAAAATTTCTAGCTGGGGGTGACTGGAACTCCAAACATACCTTTTGGGGATCACGACTGATAACTACCAGAGGAAGAGAACTGATAAAGGCAGTAGACGTTATGAAACTTCAAGTACTGTCTACGGTGAACCTACTTACTGGCCAACAGATCCTCGAAAAAAACCTGACCTCTTAGACTTTTTCATTACGAAGGGAAACTCCAAACTATATACAAAAATATATTCAAATCTAGACGGCACTTCTGATCACACAAGCGTAGTCTACACACTTAGCTCATCTGTAATATATAGGGAACAGAAAGAAAAACTGTATAACTACAAAACTGTAGTAATGGATCAACATTGTAACTGGAAGTCACACGTAGAGAATGTCTGTAGTTGATTAGAACGGTTTGTGTGAACTCAAAGCGGTAGCTGGCAAAGAAACAGCTCTCACAGCGTACCATGGCTATGTGGCATCCGTGTTAAGGTGTGGCCTTATTATATGGGGCAATTGCACTGATATATTACAAGCCTTTATTGTACAAAAAAAGTGCATCAGAGCTGTTTGTGGTTTGGGCCCAATGGATTCATGTAGACCTCATTTTCAGAAACTAAACACACTTACTTTGTCGTGCATGTATATTCTTGAAATTAGTATGTTTGTTATGCAAAATGCAACTTTGTTTAAAACGCCTGTGGCTAATCTTAGACTGAGAGCAAGACATATGTTACTACCTAGCTGGATCTCTTGCTCTCAGTCTAGGATTAGCCACAGGCGTTTAGAGGCGTTAAGAGGCATTTTTCTTAGTAAATACCAGCATGCAACAGTGTAGTATTTGAAAAAAAAACGGGTGGGGCTGTGTCGGGGCACACGGCCGTTGGTTTTAACGTGAATACGTCTCGTAACGGGTAATATGTAGTTTCTATATAAAATATTATTATTATTAATATTATTATCTGCGTAATTTCAACCGTCCCAGCTGCAGATGTACTGACACCGTCGTTGATCCGCTCGGCCGCATTCATTACTTTACGTTGCCGGCACTGCTTGACTCGATCATATGGTGTTTTATTGGTACCATTCGATTGCTGTTGAGATGCCATTTCCAACCGTATACGATCTCTGTATTTCGATTTGGCTTTTCGACGCGTATAGGCCGACATTACATATTTTTTGATATTATTTTTTTATTTAAACACCTTATTATAATCACAGTTACAATTTTACACTAATGTTTTATATATAATCCATAGATTTTGACGAGAGCTGACGATTGAAACTTGAATGAACGTCGTAGCTTCACCGAGTCGAAAGTTATACTAAATGGAAATCTCGATACGCAGCAAAATGACCCTCAAAATGGCGGGGCTGCCCTCTCCCCCGCGCGCGATGTGTTACAGTCCTTACTTAGCGTAATAAATTCTTTGATTCTTTAGCTATCAAGTGGTGTAAACGAAATTTGGATGGATATGATAGATATGTAGCTACAACACTAAACTGTATCCCCCGATTTTGTTATCATTCGTTTTTTTGGATTGCATCCCTATGGAGGTAATTTTAAAGACCTATTCACGTCAAAATGTTTCTACATGTCAATAAAGATATATAACCGATTGCCAAGTGACATAAGACATTCTCCATCTAAACATTTTAGAAGCAAACTTTATAAATGGCTTTCAGAAAAATGTTTCTTACTCAATTAAAGAATTTTTTGAATTTAATGTTTAATTTTACGACAAAATGTATTTTATTTTAATTAATGGTATGTAATAGTAACAAACATGATATATGCCGACATCTAAATATTAATAAGTCTTTTTTTATTATTATTATAATTTTAAGTGTCGATTTTTGCATGCTTTGACAAAAGCGAATCATGTGATACATTATTGTTATATCTTCATTCCCACCCAATTTAATACCATGTATTCGAGCAAATAAATAATATTCATTCATTCATTCTGACTGGGAGGCATTTCGGGATTACTTAGATAAAGAAATAAATCTTAAAGTACCACTTAAAACGGAGATACAAATTGAAGAAGCCACAATATACATAACTAATCTCATACAAACGGGAGCGTGGATGTCAACCCCTTATATTCCACCTAGCCTGAAAAGTAATGATTATACCATAGTGGTACAAAAAATGATTGCAGAGAAAAGAAAACTGCGCCGCAGATGGCATACGAGCAGGAGTTTTGAACATAAAACAGCTCTAAATAAAACTCAAAAGAGCTTAAAGACATGCTTGTGGAGATCGAGAACAAAACTTTACAGGATAGACTCCAGACACTCTCTGCGGATAAGAAGGAAGACTAATCTCTATGGAAATTAACAAAAACTCTCAAACGGCCTCAAGAACAAGTACCACCACTGAAATATCAGGACGTTGGATGGGCAGGAAGTCTGCAAACAAATAAGTCTTTTCTTTTAGACTTCTTGTCTAAAAGAAAAGACTTATTTGTTTGCAGACTTCCTATATAACGTCTTTAGGCTCAATGATAAAGACATCAATGTGGAAAATTTCAATCATAAACATGATATCAAGTGAAGGGAAGCCCCTAATGAAGTATCATCACATAGACCAATTAGCCTTCTACCAGTGCTGTCAAAGCTGTTTGAAAAAATATACCTCACACGCCTGTTGCCCAATCATTGAAAGATTCAAATACCATCCCAGATCATCAATTTGGATTCAGAGCACAACATGCCACCATAGAGAAAATTCATAGGGTAGCCCATAAAGTCAGGCCATCACTGGAAAAGAAAGAATATTGCTCAGCAGTCTTTTTGGATGTCCAACAGGCGTTTGACAAAGTCTGGCATAAAGGTTTGCTCTATAAGCTGAAAACAACAGTACCAAATACAGCTTTTATGCTAATGAAGTCGTACCTGCAAAATATAACATTCCAAGTAAGACAGGAAGATGAGCTTTCTTCATTTAAAGAAATTGAAGCCGGTGTGCCTCAGGGCTCTGTTCTTTCTATACACTATCTATACTGCTGATTTCACACAGAGTAATGGAGTTCCTACTGCCACTTACGCAGATGATACAGCAGTGCTAGTCAGCAACAGCAACCCAGCTATAGCCTCGGAGTTACTTCAAGTGCATCTGGACAAAATTAGTCAATGGCTCAAAAAATGGAGGATCACAGAGTTAGTCCCGCTAAATCCAACCACATAACTTTTTTACTCAAAAAAGGAGATTGCCCATAAGTGAATCTCGACGAAAAAGTATTGCCATACAAAGAGTCCATCATAGTATCTATCAGAGTACCTGGGGATGCATCTGGATAGAAGACTTACATGGAAAGAGCACATTAAGGATAAAAGAGACTAAGCGAATCAAAAGGTCAAAGACATGTATTGGCTTATAGGCAGACAATCAACACTAAGTCTAGAAAATAAACTCCTTACATTGACTGACTCGGTGGCTCAGTGGTTAGTGCCCTTGACTACTGATCCGAGGGTTGTGGGTTCGATCCCCACCCAGGGCAAGCATTTGTGTGATGAGCAGATTTGTTTGCTCTGTGTCTGGGTGTTAAATATCTATATATGTATGTATTTAAACGTATATAAGTATGTATATCAGTCTCTGGTAACCCATAACACAGGGAATCCTACTTTGGGGCCAGATGACCATGTGTGATTTGTCCCAGAATATTTATTATTTATTAATTATTTATATAAAAGCATCATCAAACCTATATGGACATACGGCATCCAGCTATGGGGATCTGCTTGTCATTCCAACACAGAAATACTGCAACGCTTTCAAAACATAACTTTGAAAACAATAACCAACGTTCCTTGGTTCACACGAAATCAAGAAGTGCATGTGTACCTCGAGATGCCTACTGTGAAAGAGGAAATACCGCCTCCGTAGCTCAGAGGCAAAGTTCACTGGCTTTACACAGGAGGTCGCGGGTTCGATTCCCGGCGGGGTCAATTGTAAGACTCGGTTTGGTTGGTGGTAGGGCATTTTCTAAGCCCGCCTGGCTAGCTACCACCATCTTATCTTAGTCTTGCCGCCAAATATCAATGTTGATATCATTGGTGTGTTCCGGCATGAAGATAAGATAGCCAGTTCCCCATTGCGTTGGGGAATCTTGGTAAGCCCGCTTCCATCTTCGGCAACATCGTCACTTACCACCAGGTGAGATGTTGTCAAGGGTTTACCAATTGTGAATAAAAAAAAAAAAAATAATAAAAAAAAAATCTGTGAAAACTACAGAAAAGGACTTGAAAACCACACTAATATCTTGGCACACAATCTGACAGACACATCTGAGACTCACTATAGGCTCGAAAGATCTCGACTCGCTTCTTTGTAAGACTCCTCCCCCCCCCACACAAAATCTGATTATTCGCTGGGTGCAAAGTACTAGGTGGGGGTAATATAATCGATCGCAGCGCTCATAGTGGCCAAAAGTAAAAATAATGCTGGCTCTGTCATCCGTCATATCTCATAGTAAAGTTCAGTTCAGACTTGGTTACCTAATTTTAATAAAACCCGGTTTTAAAATAATTTTCATTTCGATCTGAAAACGATATTTAATTTATCACTAAGAATACAGGAACAATTATATAATGTTTATTATTATTGAATGAAACCATTAAAGTAGCTTTATCTTCTTGTTTTACTGTAAAACTGCAACCAAAAATGAAGTAAACAAACCCTGACATGATCAAAATAAAACACATTCTTTGAATTAATTTTACATACCTCATTCGATTTGAATGTCCAAAAATGATTTTACAACCCTTTCTCCATCCTAATCAAGGTATCACAGTTATATTGGAAATAAAGTAATAGATAATTTTGGATTATAATAATATTTGTCACAATGTCGTGATTAAATGTTAAAACGTCAGAGCCAACAAAGTTGCGGACGCTAGGTGGCGCTGAACTCGTGCACAGAGCCAATAGCCAAGAGGGCTGATGGCAGATGGATAAAAAAAAATCCGTGACGTAAATTGTAAGGCTCTAGCCCCTAGGTGGGGACGTATACGAGCTGATATGATGATGATAAAATTGTATCGAAAACTGTCAAAGTGTCGTTCTTACACCACTTCTAAATTTCGGAGGCGTTAGTTAGAATCTTTGCATCGCCATACGAACAGCGTACAAAGCGCGTTCGCCGCGAGTCCAACGCCTACTCTCGGCGTGCGCCTGAAACGCAGCGTTCGGCGCGCGCGCCTCGTGCACTTGATATGACTAGTCCTATAATAATAGGCTATCTTTGCGCTGGTAGTGATTGACAAAGGCAAAAAGGTTCAAAACCCTGTAATCGATTATGAATCGATTAAACGATGTTCTCGAACTTTTTTACCGGTTTTTAGTGACAGCCAAGGACGTAGACAAACCACAGATCTAATAAGACAAACGGTCAAACAGCTCTAGTAGTAGGTACTAAAATTAAACTAGAGATGGCACTAAATGCAGGAATCAGTTGTGTTTCATTCTACGCAGTGTTTAAAGTTTATTTTTTTAACAAAAATATTATTCCAGTTTTTACAGTTTTTCTTGATTATTAATTTAATTATTAATTCAATCAGGTTAATTTAATCAGTTAATTCAACCAGTTTAAGTCATTGCCCTTTGGTTATAGTATTAAATGTGACCTTATTTTAATAAAAAAAAATTCTTAGTTGGCAAAGTTATATGCGTGGGCAGAAACCTACATTAGGGCAGCGACCGTCAAATCAGCCTCGATGACGGAATGTGTGAAATTTCTAAGATGGTGAAGATTTGTGTTTTTCGCGTATTATCTAGATAAATTTACATTGGTATTCAGTTTTTTTAGTTGAATTATCGTGAAATGTGTCCGTTTCAGTGATTTCCTGGACACCATGACTCGTTCAGTTGGCCTAACAGACGTGAGCTGTTGAACGTGTTTGGTGCGACCATTGACATTGTTTCTTTGGAAATCGCCAAACCCATCGCGATTGTTATGTTTATGCTGGCATTTTGTGGTGTTTTAACATTCGGTGGATGGTGTAATCTCTGATGTTTCCGCAGTCATGCAGCGGCAAGATCGGATGCATGCCAACATGGAACCCTCGGACTCCACGGATACTAAACAGGTGAGTGCTAAGCATAAAATTGCCGGTTTTTAACGATTTCAACTCCGCCAGGTCATAATTCCCTGGTCGTCGCGGCGTTAAAATTGATATGTTGCTTCGTTTAGCAACTTTTTTGTTTTTCCTGTATATCCAACCAAGTTTCTTGTATGTGATTTGATTAACTTAGGATTACCTTTCTACGATCACTGATCGTCTCAATACTACCTTCTTTGGCATTCTTAGCACGAAATCTTTAAGGTAAATTCATATAAAAGTGACTGTGTCACCTTTAAATTAATAGCAGTCCAAGGCAGGCAGTGGGCGAACAAGTCCCACTGCCCACACTGTTAAGGAATATATTATTTGTATTAGAACATTGTTATGTGCCATACAAGCCACATCAAATGTATGATGGTTGCTTTTGTTTGCACACCTTATAACAATGGGGCTGTGTCTGCCAATTTAATTGTTCTTCTAAATAAGTGACTTTTTTGTTAACTGCATTTTCCTTGCAAACTATTCAGATAAGAATGTTGGTATTTTATTTGCACAAGAAATTTCTAGGAAAATAAGAGTAGGAAATGTTTGAACTTGTCTTTAAAAAAATACATGTTATTTCATCTTCTATGAGTTAATTGATATATTTATAACACCAGGTAAAACAGTTACTTATTGCAAAATTATTAATTATTTATAGGCCTAGCAGCTGTTTTATATATTCAATTAACCCAAGTTATTTGTAATTAACCCAAAACATCTTAAGGTGGTGACTGAAAACTGAAACTCATGTCATGTGTGATAAACGGAATTGCAAAAAAAATTCCTTTTCTTACAAATCCATCAGCTGATGAGCCAAGTTTGTACATTGTATAAGAAGCCAAATCTGTGATTTATGCAAAGTTGTTAAACAAAAGTTGGTCAGTGTTTACAGTTATGTACCAGCTTTTTATACTACCCTGTATAAAAAGATTTAAAAAAATGTATTCAATATAGTTTCAATATCAGCAAACTTCATTACAAGTTGTTCACTTTCATATGAGTAGAATCACCATGTAAAAAAAGAAAGAAATAAAGTTTATTTGGTAACCAAAGTATAAAATAAATTTTTGGTATCTATTTTGTATAGCCAAAGTGGACTTACAGAAGAAAATAATGAAGTTGTCATAGCTCAGTGCAACTTGCTCGGTTGAGTCAATCATACAGGTTAGCTGACTTGAAGCACGGTCATTACCTGGATGGGCTTGACTGTTAGTGGCATTCTTCTTGACTATTTCTGTGCTTTGCAAGTGCGTTAAGCCGTTGGTGCTGGTTGCTATCACTAAATGGCAGTCGTTAAGCTGTGTCGGATGCCTTTGTGATGAAGTCATTCTTTTTTATTTGTTTTTGATTTGTTTTGTTTTATTTTCCCTTTTATTGGTATTTGTTACATTTTCTAATTTTTGATTTTTTCTGCTTCGTCCTCCATCACTACCTTTTCATATGTCTGTTTCATTTTATTTTCTATCCATTGCAATATTACACTTTTGTAAAAAAAAAATAATCAATTGGGCCCTGAAACTCCAAACCAAGTCTTATAATAATTATTTTACTTGTGCTGGATCAGATGCGATTGGGGGGCGCTTTGAGGCTACACCTTATATGTGGCTTGAAAATCTTCTGACAATGGGGTTCACTACTAGCCATACACTTCCACCAATCTGAACTTGGCCCCCATGTGTGGAGTGTTGCCTATCTAACTTATGTGGGTATGTTTTTGGGTTGTAAGCAACATGCCAGACTTAAATGAAAATCATAAATGTTTATGCTGAACAGGTTTGGGACTTAGCATGGTGTGGCATGGTGCTATGGTTTCATTATCTAAAACTAACGCACTACGCACTGATATTCTCTCCGGACCCAAGGTATGGGAGAGAAAGGAACTGAGGTGTGCCTATGAACAAACCTGACACACTTGAGTATACAAATACAAATAATTTATTTATTAAAGTATAGTTTCAGCAGCATAGATTGTGTACTACTATTTATAGAAAAACATTAATAAGATGCAACTGCTGTTGCCAAATATCTAATTTTATAATTGCATATGTTTATTTAGATCATATATTGAGGTCAATTAAAATTTAAACTCCCAATAGTTATTTATGCCACTGCCAAGTAATGAGAGCCATTACTCAGCTTCGCTTCGTGGCACAAACTAGAACTCATGTTACAATTGCTAATAACATGTAGTGGCATACAATACTTTTTCTACTACCATGAAATAAATAAAAGAAAATTGTAAACCATCAAAAATTCATCCATACAGCCTAATCACACGCGATGTTTAACCATGGCGCAGGAACGCGGGCTTTTTTAAATGGCCTAGAGGCATCTTGCACAAAATACACTGAAATTTTGTCATAATCATATATTGAATTTTTGAAGCAAAAGCCATAAAAATATTAAAAAGTTTCGTTGTAGTACAGTTGTCTCGTTTCCGACTTTTCGTTTTTGAAATGATCATTGTAAAACAACTTGTAGGAATGAACCCTTTTGTGATAGGATTTGTGGTTATATATTAAGCAAATTACTAAATGGGAGTAGAAAAAGACTTTCTTGTAGTTGACTTATGATATTAAATTATTTGATAACCTTAAACCTTATCTGATATTACAACCACATACAATAAATAACTAACATATTATTATTACCATTAACCTACAAAGGTGAACTCTGACACCTTGAGATAGGTTGAAGCTTTTTTGTTTGTAATTTATGTTGGGGATAACATATTGATAACATAGGGATAATGGGAATATGGAATGCCTTAGGTACCCAACTGTTATGAAACTTTCAGAGAT
Source organism: Coleophora flavipennella (assembly GCA_947284805.1). Classification (NCBI taxonomy): domain Eukaryota; kingdom Metazoa; phylum Arthropoda; class Insecta; order Lepidoptera; family Coleophoridae; genus Coleophora; species Coleophora flavipennella. The sequence continues at coordinate 6,563,025 of OX369254.1, read as the reverse complement.
TCTAAATAATGACAAGCAAAATTGTTCAACAGAATCTAAAAATGATTGGTTTTTGTCCACTGGGCTAAATATAATTTATAATACCTACTTATAACTTTCGAAGTCATCTATTTGTGACAGACCAATAACATTTGAATGCATTTATTGCAACAACATATTCATAACTGTATTCTGATTAATCTGTACATGTCCGTGAACCAATTTTATTGGAAAAACAAACAGTAATGTTGAATTATTATAAACAATCCCCTTCAATCAATTATGAATTTAATTTACTCTATTGGCCTTATAAAATTGGTGTACTGTTAGAAATAATAGGGATGACTCAGAAATAAATTATGAACTCTTGATCACTAAATTGCCCCCCTACTTAAACTTCGAAAAACCTAACTCGTTTTGTTTTCCATCAATTCTTCGATTTTTAATTCACCAAAATCACAATATGAATACTTAGATGACGCTGCTAAACTATAAAGTCACGCCTAGGTATTTCAAACATTTTTAGAACAAAATGACGTTTTTGACAGATGATAAAAAGTAACTCAGATGACTAGCATTCATCATCCCTATTTACAATTTTACTGCTGTCTGTTAAAACACAAACATTATGGTAACTTTTGCTAATCATATTAGTTTATATATTAATTGATGCATATGTTCTTTTTTACCCATTTTAAAATTAACTGACAAACTCTGCTTCGTAAGTAATTTCGTAGTAAGGAATCGTAAGTAAGTAGTGAGTTCTCTTTTTTCAGTAAGTGGTATTCGTTATTATGTATAAAATCAAAGTACATATACTTGCAGGTGGTATTACACTTACCCCGGGTTTGCACTCAGCTACTGCCACTGCTCCTGCCGCTGCCGAAAATAATGCCCTAAATGCTTCTATGGCATCATTGACGCGAGTGAGTGTTTGCACTCAGCTGATTCCTTTGACTTCCGCACGAAAGCCGACACTCGTGGCAATGGCAGCGGCATGGCAGGAGCAGTGGCAGCGTGAGTGACCTATTTACATTCTTGCGCTGCCCACTTCCCTGCTCACTGTCCTGCCCAACAGGGCTGAGTCTAAAAGAGCCATTAAACTCGACTCATTTAACTCGACTCATTTAACTCTAACATTCCGGGCATATATACAGCTTTTGCCTTAGGTTGTATGTATTTATATTTGTATTTAATTTATGGATTAAGTCTGAAGTTTCTTACTGAATATTCATTGGTTGGTAGGAGGGACTGTATCAAAGTTAACAGTGTTGAGCTGTCCCAGAATGAAGATAGGATAGCCAGCTCCCCATTGCGCTGAGGAATCTTGGTAAGCCCGGTTCTATCTGCCGCATCATCGTCACTTACTATCAGGTGAGACGATGCCAATTATAAATATCAATGCCAAATATGACAATGCCAATGCCATCAAATATCAATTGTGGATTAAAAAACTACAATATTTTTTGTGAATATGTAGGGTAATTAATCTGGCTGAAGGAGTACACTAATTAGTAGACTTAATAAATCTGGAAACATTGAATAAATGTGTAAGTTGTTAAGTACAAATTTTGTATAAGACTTATTATTACTTTATTTTATTACTGATTAATACCAACCCATACTATCCTTCTGCTAAACAAGGCTTTCCCCTCGATTTCGCTACTCTTCTCTACCCCAAGCCAACTGTGTCCACTTAAAACTTGTCCCAGCTCATCCCGTCATCTCCTTGATCTGCCGCGTCTTTGACGGCAATGCGTCATCCACCGGTTGCCCACCTTTCTTGGTGCATGCGGCAGACGTGACCTGTGCGGTTCCACTTGAGCTTGCCTGCCTTCTCCACAACGTTCATTATTCGAGTCCTGGAGCACAGCGTGGCGTTCCGGATTCGATAAATCCTCTTTACACCAAGTATCCTGCACTCCATGCGTAATTGCGTATAGGAAAGCTTACAGGTTGAAAAGAATGTTGCCTTACAAGATTATCAGTGCTAGATACCTAATACAGATTATAGAAAAAGGAAACAATATAATACATATTCACTAAAATCCATAACTATCTTAAAAGCTTTGTCACTTTTTAGAAATCGCATCTCATCACGCCGCCGCCGTTATCTTACGGCGGAAGCACAAACCAACATTCTTATCTCAGGTGGGGGGCGCGAAGCTTGCGCCCGCTCAGAAACAGCAGTTGAGACGCGACTCGCGCGCCGTGCGTGCGCGCCACCAATATCGGAACCAGTGATGTCTCTGTCAGCATCAGATAGTTGGTGACAGTCAAGGTGGTCAAAAATATTTCCGTAGTATAATATCGTCAAACCTTAGCTTTATATAAAATTGATAACATGCTCGCTCAAAATGATGAGCCATTTACTGTGCCTTCTACTTCAAAAAGATATATTATGTTTTCTGTCAGCAACTAACTGATGCTTACTGTCCTAGCCCAGTGTCTTCCATGCTAGTGCTTGCCGGTTCGAACTGTCCCAGTTGTGTCGCTCATGCTATAGTGCTTGCTGCTTTGACTGTGTAACTGTGTTCTGTGCTGTGTGGAGTGTCGACCGATAATGGTAGCGATGGTCGCCTCAGCCTCTGGATACGGCACGCTGCGCCGGTTTCTGAGCGCCCCCGAGGGGCATGCGGGGGAGGGCGCAGTGCCCAGCGCCTCCGTTGCTGTCTCGGTAAGATTGATGGCAGATTTATTTGTTCTAATGTTGAACATTTAGCTTAAATTAATCTGCCTACGTAAATAAATACTTTGTGTCGAAGAGTCGAAGGTCTTAATGTAAATTTATGCAATGTTTTTTCCTCTCAACCAGTTCAAAACAGATTAATTGCAAATCGTATGTTATTATATTAATACTTGTATAAAGCTAAAGAGTCATGTATAAAAATAACTATATACACATGCGTATAATTGATTCAAGTCGACTTGACCTTTTGACACACTTAATCCTAGTGGAGTTTGGAAAAAGAAAGACCCATGCTCCAGCAATGGGCACACCCCGCACCCTGCATACTGCATACAACGGTTGTGAAATGACATATCTAAAAACAAATCACGGTGCAAACAAAATCACGGCGATATCCCATACGTTCGAGAACCAAACTATAACCAATCTGTATCAATCTTGGTGACGAGGGAGTGAGGTCGGAATCTAGAGAGCGGCAGGGAGTGTCCATACTGTACGTTAGTACTAATATATACTTTCAACAACCTCCGTGCCGTAATGTCTAACTTTGTAAGACTCGGTTTGGATGGTGGAAGGGCCCGCCTTGATAGCTACCACCATCTTATTTAAGTATTGCAAGTAACTATTTAGTAATCTGTGGTATTGCCGCTAAACATAAATTCTAACAACAGTGATGTCCGGCTTGGAAATAGGATAGCCAATTCCCCATTGCGTTGGGGAATCTTGGTAAGCCCGTCGTCACTTACCATCAGGTGAGATGATGCCAAGGGTTTACCTGTTGTGAATAAAAAAAAGCTAACATAAAATGCCCTGTTGAAGTAAGGTGGAAACAGAACAGTTAGGCACTGTTATCCAGTAGCGTTTCCGATAACGTTATGCGTTGGGAATGTCTATGATTATGATACGACGATGACTACCTCGGCAAAGGTGTGCCCGATATCGAGGCGATTGGTCAGACGCTGTTCGAGCAAATTGTTTGATAAAAATTCGCGTCAAAATGATAACACGCGTTTCCTGTTACAAAATCGATAGACACAAAAAAGTCTAAATTCGTCAGTAGAGACTGAAAGTTACAGCGCAACCGTACGCAATTCCATGACACAAAGGTTTTAGAAAGTCTCTCAATACATTACAATTACATTACATCTTATAATAATGTCGGTATGCCAGTTACAAATTCGCTACTGCTCGCAAAAAAATTGCTCGCGCTTATTTTGAATGGTTGAATTTGAATAACTAGTTAGAATAACTTTAAATTAAAAATTTAATAAAACCACGACTGACTGCTTAAAAACAGTACTCCTCTTTTTGGAAAGTCGGGTAAAAAATGTATCCTATGTCACTCACGGGATCAAGACAAATGTTTTGCAAACTGTATCGTGTGACATATAAAATGAAAGGGTTTGTTGATAGTTTGTTGTGAGAATCTCAAATATTTTTTTTATAATTTTAAGATAAATAGTTTTGAAGTTATTTAAGAAAATAGGCGAAAATTTACCATTCCCCCCTTATCTCCGAAACTATTAGGCCTCAAAATTATACATTGCACCCTAAAATCCATTAAGTCGTTTAGAAGACATACATAGATACATACATACATTAGACCTGAAAACAATACACTCCTTTTTTGTGAGCTGTTTTTACAACTTTTGCATAATGCAAAGGCAACTCTTACTAATTCGCACGGTAACTACATAATCAATCGGCTACAATCTTAGTTTAAGGCAGTGTTTTTCAATCTTTTTAAGTACGTTTTACTTGTGAAGGGATCTTCACAAGTAAAACAAATTTAGCGGTCACAAACAAAATGTTAGTGATTTGATAGACTACGTTTATAATTTTCTTTCACTTGGGACCTATATTGATAAAAAAGCAATATAGGTCCCAATTTATTTTATTGTAGTGTAGGAACTAGAAACAAGTACCTTTTTTCTATTGTCTGCGACCCTCCGAGCACACCCTGGACGCTTCATACAACGGGCTAGAAATGACATTTCAAAAAAGGAATGACGGAAAAAACTAAATGGCGCCGAAATCCTATACGTTCGACAACCGAATTGTAACCAATCCGTAACAATCTGGGTGACGAGGGGGTGAGGTCGCAATCTAGAGAGCGGCTTGGAGTGTCCATACTGTATGTTAGTATTAATATATACTTTGCCCCGAGTAAGGCTTCGCAACCCACAGTTTGAAAAACACTGGTCTAAGGTATAGAGTAGGTTTCATCACTCGTGCCGCGCCGCCATTATTCGTATAAAAACCCATCATTCTATGATTCTATCATCGTCGTCTATTTCTAACTCACCGCGACTGCGGTCGCCGGAGGGGTCATCAGCCGAACTTTCCTTTTTATTATTCCACCATGATATTAGCATCGATCGAAATTCTGGCCTTGGCCTGACCGAATGGTGGTACCGTATGTCATACAGTCAGCATCAGACAGTTGGTGACAGTCTAGGTAAAATATATATATTAGTACTACAATACAGTATGGACACTCCCTGCCGCTGCCGCCGTTGTTTGTTGAACGTATAGGATTTCGCCGCCATTTTGTTTGTTCCGTCATTCCTTTTTTGAAATGTCATTTCTGGCTCGTTGTATGAAGTGTCCAGGGTGTGGTCTAGGTGTAGACTTAGTAAGAGCTTTAAATAACATCCAAAGACTGTTTTAATTATTAAGAACGATAGACTAAGACATCCTCAATGTGATAGATAAGACACTTACATCGTCAAAAAATTTCGTTTTAAAAAATAGAATTGAATTTAAAATTTATCATAAGCTTTTTGACTTTATGAAGCGTTTAGGCGTGTCCATATTAAATTATTAACTACTTTGATTAAATTTTTGTTTCGACCACATTGTCACTACATCTCTGATGCAGACTGTACCACAGATGAGATACTAGTTACTTACTGTACCTACATATTTAAATTTTTTAAATCGTGATGTCATGCTCAGGAATACACGGGATACGGCCAAGGTTGGGTCGTCAGACCGTGTCGTCTTCATCTTGAGAGATCACGGCTCGTTGCCCGTGCGAAAGGAGGCTGGTTGCCGACCCAGATCAGCCGGCGGCGGTTACTCGCTTTTTACCTTCAAATTAGCGTGTCTCGTCATCGAAAATTAATTGAAAACGTTCCATTTGCTCAGCGATACAAAACACACTCGTTAGAAACGAATTTCAGATTTAGAATCCCGTAATTATCACCGTGATAGAGATAGAGCATATCAGCCAAAGATTTTTTTTATTTTTTTAAAATATTCTTATTTCACACATAAGAAAAGTACTCTATCAATGCACAGTCATCGCGAGAGTGTGTTGGGATTCAAATTATGAATGTGTTTGTTTTCTACTAGCGACCCGCCCCGCGGTTCCGCCAGCGTTTTCTTTTACACTTCCCTGAAAGTGTCATCAAAATCGCTCCAGACGTTTTGGACTACATAGGGAAGACATACTTACGTCGACTAGATATACAGTCTTCTCCTAGTAAATGATTTGGTTTCATCTCCAGTACTGGTAGCTTCGCCCTACTTTCTGACAAGCTATATTTTACCTACGCATACTGCTTTGCGTGTGAAAGTTTTCTTCAACAGTTAAAGACTCCACAGCTCAGAGCAAAGCTGCAACCTCGCAGGTGTACAAACAAACTGGTTGTTCCGCAAGTTAACCACACGAATGATTAACGTATACGAATGGAATTCGCTTGACAGCAACGACGTAGGACGCAAACTTGTTTCGAGGGAAGTGGAATCGATGACATAAACATTGGAAACGATCGATGTTTTTGTGAGGACTAAACTTTTATAAATAAAACTTTTGACTTCAACATATATATATATATTTTATTTTATTTACTTACAATTGGTAAGCCCTTGGCATCATGGTAAGTGACGATGATGCCGAGGATGGAAGCGGGCTTACAAGATTCCCCAACGCAATGGAGAACTGGCTATCTTATCTTCAAGCCGGAGCACATCAATTTTGTTAACACTGATGTTTGGCGGCCAGACTTAAATAAGATGGTGGTAGCTAGTTAGGCGGGCTTAGAAAATGCCCTACCACCTACATACTAAAATCAACTGATTTAGCTGCTGTCTATTTATTACATAACGTTTAGTATTCTTTGCTATTACATTACACCGATGAAACTTGCAAATCAACTGTTTACTACTTACACCCACTTATTTACAATACACACATATACCTACACTTATTTACACATACAATATCTACTCACACACTCGTACTCACCCTCACACATACCACACACACAATATTAACTCACACACGTACTATAGCTATGTATCTACTTTACCTTGACCTAATTTCAATTATGTAACTAATTAATAATAGTACATAATGTATTTCCTAAAAATACGTAGGTATCCTTACTGTATAAAAAATATTTGATTAGATGTCTGTGGGGGAATCAGGGTTCTTCAGTTTTTGTAAAATGAAAATAAAATGCTGCGAGGTATCAGCAATGTTGGTTGAAATTTTGCTCGTTCTTAAAAGCACTATTCATGTAAAAAGGTTCTGAAAAGAGGAACATCTGACAGCTGACATTGTAATTTTCCGAGAACGTGCATAGCTGCAGACTATGCGGTACACTTCCGCCCACCATGCTCTTATAAGGCGCTCGCGCAGGCCTTGTTACGGTTCTACGTAGGCTTATCTTACCCACAACACTTTGGTGGGATGTTTTGCAATAATCCACACCTCACCTTGCGCCATGGCAGGTTAAATTCACCACATCTCCTAAACTAATGTGCTTTATGGTTATTAATTTGATGTGAAGGACCTTGCCGAGACGCCTTAAGGCTTATACCGCCGCCAACGACCAACTTTGTAACCACTTTTTACTTCAATTAAGGATTTTTTTTATTGGAAAAAAAGAATACGGGATATGAGGAGTGATTTTGATTTTCTCGAATTCTATTTTGATACACAGAACTAAAGAAAAAAATATCCTAATTCACCCTTTTTTAGGGTTCCGTACCCAAAGGGTAAAAACAGGACCCTATTACTAAGACTCCGCTGTCCGTCCGTCTGTCTGTCTGTCCGTCTGTCACCAGGCTGTATTTCATGAACCGTGATAGCTATACAGTTAAAATTTTCACAGATGATGTATTTCTTCTGTTGCCGCTGTCATCATTACAGCTCATATACGTCCCCACCGAGGGGCTCGAGCCTACCCTGAATCAGGGCGATTAGGCCTTAGTCGACCACGCGGGCCCAGTGCGGGTTGGTCGACTTCACACACAACCTGCGAGTTTCTTCGCAGGCGTGTGCAGGTTTCCTCACGATGTTTTCCTTCACCGTTAAAGCAATCGGTAAGTATGTACGTAAGTTTTTGAAAAACTCATTGGTACATTGGCCGTCCAGATTTGAACCCGGTACCTCTGGTTAGATGGACCGAGTCGTTACCGGTTGAGCCACCGACGCTTTTTGCCGCTGTACTCAAGGAAAACTAAAAATTAGAAAAAGTGAAAAATTAAGGGGGTCTCCATACAAAAAACGTGTTTTTTTATCTAGTTGTCTATAGAAGTAGAACTGCTGTACTCAAGGAAAACTAAAAATTAGAAAAAGTGAAAAATTAAGGGGGTCTCCATACAAAAAACGTGTTTTTTTATCTAGTTGTCTATAGAAGTAGAACTGCTGCAATTTTAATCGAAACATTATGATAATTTATAAACTTAAAATGATTTTATTTTCTTACATTTTAAAATTCTTCTTATTTTTATTTATAATGAACTAAAAACAACTAAAACAACAATTTTCACACGATTTGTCCGCAGCGATTGACGTAACAGCCACGTTGCAGTACGAGCTGACAAGAACTTTGTTTTCAAGCTATTTCGTTCGATGTTTGAATATCGTGAATCGAGTTGCTAATTTTAGGGACGGAGGAGCCTTAAGAGATCGTCGTGATACCAGTTTCGCTAAAACGAGGTGCTGTGTCAGATGTGCATGTTTTGGCTAATGCCTGATACTTTGTCGTATCTCAGCTGTTTCTTAGTAAATGTGCTCCTTATCAAGAGTAGATTAGAGATTGGCATTTACATACTTGAATCTCATGGTTGAATAAGCATTGCTGTAATACTTATTGTACCGGAAACCAAAATAACGGACTATTAAGTCGAGCCGTATTTTATTTTATCTATTTAGGTACTCAAACAAGATTCCACCCTAAAAGAGTTCAAAAATATCAAGAGAACAGTAATAAACTAGATTGAATCTCAATTACATAAACTCTTTAAGTAAACTCTAAACCAAAATTTTAATAACAAAGTACGGATCGATGATTCTGAAGACTAACACAAAATATATTACACTTATGTCAAAAGAGATTGTAAAAGCTAGTGAAATGAACAATCTATTTAATTGCAATGTGCAAACATTGAAGTCCGAAAGTTTCGAAGCGATCCGAAGGCATTTAAAGAATCATTTTCGAAAAACCTATATAAAAACTTTGGTTTGAAAATAATTAAATTTTTTTCGTATTTTTCTCGGCAAACCCTTTCATTTGATACCCATATCATAAGGGTTCATAACTGAACTGATCCGCCTTCTTTGGGAGTCCCCCCCCCCCCCCCCTATTAGATTTTTAACCGCCTCCGTGGCGTAATGGTTAGTCCATTCGCTTCACACCAGGTGGTCGCGAGTTCGATTCTCGACGGGGTCAACTTTGTAAGACTTGGTTTAGTTGATGGTAGGGCATTTTCATAGCCCGCCTGGCTAGCTACCACCATCTAATCTAAGTCTTACCGCCAAACATTAGTGTTAACAACATTGATGTGTTCCGGCTTGAAGATAAGATAACCAAATCCCCATTGCGTTGGGGAATCTTGGTAAACCCGCTTCCATCTTCGGCATCATCGTTACTTACCATCAGGTGAGATGATGCCAAGGGCTTACCAAATGTGAATAAAAAAAAATAACGTCACTTAGCTAACCATGCATTGTTGTCCAAACTTAACGTGTATGCAAAATTTCAGCTCAATCAGAAGCCGGGAAGTGGTTCTAATTTACTTCCAAGATTTGGCCCAACCTAACTAACAGACAGACTAACTAAAACGGCAAGCTAATATAAAGTTTGTAATAAATCACAGGCAACCTGCGGGCGTCCATCAAAGATTATGAATGCTTAGTTCAACTACTGGTTTGCAAGCGTTTCCCAAGCCACTTGTCTTGCAGGAATTCGAAATTATTATGAAGGTATCTGGTATGTTAATAACAGAGCGTGTACTGTTAATAACTAATCAAATGGAATTTTGATCTCTAGCCACCATGGGGGTATAATTATTTTTATAGATTAGGTCAATGCAAATTCTGGGTGGGAACAAAGAAGACAATATACTCTGGGATACGATTTCATCATCACATCACATCAGCTCATATATACGTCCCTACCGAGGGGCTCGAGCCTAGGACGATCGGGCCTTAGTCGACCACACGGGCCCAGTGCAGGGTGGTCAACTTCACACACAACCTCCGAGTTTCTTCGCAGGTTCCCTCACGATGTGTTCCTTCACCGTAAGAACGTCGGATAAACATACATATTATGAGATCGAAATTCGGAAACACATTGGTACGTGGCAGGACTCGAACTACGACCTCCCGGATAGGAGGTAGCGTCTCTTGCCGTTACGCCACCGACGCTCAATATATTTAAGTAATTAAAACTTTATTTTTTTATAACAAGGAATTATGTTATTTTTTTCTTGAAACCCAAAATGACTTCAGGTCCCTATTGGTAACATATAATATTACGACGTATGTATGTGTGGTGGTTTGGTTTGTTTTCCCATGCTCTCTGAATAATGGAGAGCCAATTACTTAGCTTTGGCTTTGGCCCCCACATAAAAACAACTTACAAAATATAAGTAGCATTGTTTTGCTCCTTTTTGTATTCTCTTAATTTCATAGACCCTACCATTATTATCTATCATCAACGTTACATCAGTTGCCATCTGTCATATTTTACCATAGATTAGTAGCAACAAACTCTCCTTGTCACGAAAAAGCAAAAAATACGGTAAGTAATTAATGTTAAAAATAGATTTCCTTACGACTGCTTTTTTATAACCGTAGGTAATAATAAACTTACTTATATTATAATATTACTTACAAATAGCACATAGAAGTTTTTTGTTGACGGTTTAAGCAGTGTCTGTAATATACTCTATAACTAGCTAAAAACCACGACAAACCCACTGGAATCGTATAAAAAACCTAATCATACATCCCACTTCAGGCTGGATTAAATTTGATAAAGTGGTTTTAATCCAAATTACCATTTAAAATAAAAATAAATATTCTGGGACAAATCACACATGGTCATCTGGCCCCAAAGTAGGATTCCCTGTGTTATGGGTTACCAGAGACTGATATACATACTTATATACGTTTAAATACATACATATATAGATATAATTTAACACCCAGACACAGAGCAAACAAATCTGCTCATCACACAAATGCTTGCCCTGGGTGGGGATCGAACCCACGACTCTCGGATCAGTAGTCAAGGGCACTAACCACTGAGCCACAGAGTCAGTCAATTTAATAACATTAAATATCAAACGGATTTATCAATAGTCTATAAGTAATTCGAAATTATACGTTTATTCAAATCATCGTTCATCTGTGCATAACAACGTTTGCACAAAACCACTCAACACAATAGTATTTGATGGGCATCAGTGAAAGTTGCCTGCGTCTTGCTTTCATAATATACCTCTGCCCGAAGCTTCTCATATCGCCAGAGATTACATTCCAATGACCACTTAACACAGACTGATATTCATTTGCAGTGTTTCTCCTCTAATGCTTTTATATTGCTTTGGTAACAGGTTTTACGCTTTTGTAACAGTGTTCAGCAAAATCGTGGGAACGAATAGGAGTTCAGTTATCCGATCTGTACCTTGCTCGGAGATGGGTTTGGTAATTGAAATCAACTTGTGTTATTGGCATTTATGTGTAAGCAAAGAATATATACACTACCGTGAAGTGTAAGGTATTTAGTGGGATCTACAGTCAAAGTATATACATAAATATTAGTACTAACATACAGTATGGACACTCCCTGCCGCTCTGTAGATTCCGACCTCACTCCTCGTCTCCCAGGTTGATACAGATTTGTTTTAGTTTGGTTCTCGAACGTATAGAATTTCGCCGTGATTTCATTTGTTTCGTCATTTGTTTTTAGAAATGTCATTTCGCGCCCGTTGTATGAAGTTTCCAGGGTGTGCTACAGTGCTATAGGTGCTATTGGCGAGCTTGTTTATTGTAGAATCGCTGATCGTGATCTTCCTATTTCTCTTTCTTTCCAATAGGCGTTTTGTGGAAATCGTTAGGACTTTTTCTCACCTTTTAGTGTCATTTCTATTCACATACTTATATTCCTATTTCTCTTTCTTTCCAATAGTCTCTTTGTGGAAATCGTAAAGTTGATGAGGTAATCATTGAGTCACAATCGAGTTTTTTTTTTAAAAGTGATCCAGCTTACCTAAAGAAGGAAGAATAGCACGCACTCTCCATACAAAAGGGGAAAACGTTTTTCCATCTCTGATATTATCTGATCATAATGATTTTTTAAATATGATAATGAACAATAAAAACTAGGTTTACGGATTTTTGTTATTCAACAAAGTTAATAAGTTCAATTTTATTGTCGTTTACTTGTTTTCATACAAAACTAATTTTGGCCATTGTTCGTTTATTTTTTATCAATATTTTAAAACACGACACTTGTAAACCTAGCTTTATATTGTGTCAATAATATATTTAAAAATCATTGTGATCAAATAATATTCAGAGGTGGAAAAATGATTTCTCTTATTTGTATGACTCATTATTATATGATAATTTATTACTGTGTGCTTATCATTACTACATTATATTTTAATTGGTTCGAATTTTGTACATTATGAAGTAGGTTTTTGCTGGAGGGGCTTGAATTATAAACACAAGACGTTATAGATGCACTGATAGCCTTATAATTCTAGTCAACACAATATATTATTATTATCTTTATTTGTCAGACAACGTGGTCCATTTTTGTTAGTAACACAAACGTCTTATAACACTAATGTTAAAAGAACATAGATTTGTAGAAACTACAATAAAAGTGAAAACAACCCTTCCACACCCCATGCGCCTACCAGTTACATGAAGCATAGGGCCTTTGTCTGACCAGTACACGCATGAACCTATGACAGGTAGCAAGTTTTGCAAATACCCGCTACACGGCTCAATAATTTCCGTCCCCATCAACACAACCATTTCGAACAGTAACCAGTCGGATCTCTTGACTGTGTGAATGGACCACTCTCTCTGCAGCTCGCGTATCGTCGTAATGTATTGAGATGGGTGCGGTGTACAATGTACATTGTATATTCAATTATTCACAGACGAAAGGGAATGTTTTACGTCAGAAACAAACATCTCTCTAAGTACCACAACTTGTTTTTACCTTCCAGCGACGAAGGAGCAATAAGAAGGTTGCTTTATCGTCCGAAAGATCGATTCTCGTAATCGGTCTTTCGGTCTTTGCATTGAAAATATATAAAAAACTCATTATATATCATCACTTATAGACACCAAAACACCGGCCATGAGCGAGTCGGACTCGCGCACCAAGGGTTCCGTACCACTCGTCTCCTTACATAATACCTATTCATTTTAAATCAACGCGATCGACAGAAAATCATGTTTTTTATTCAGTTTGGTCTCTTTAGTGCGATTACGACGCATACATGGCCTGTTTTTATTATTTGTTGTTTTACTTTAAAATTAGTACTAGTTTCACGCTTAAATACGACATATACATATAAGGTGTAACAAAATTAGCTGAAACTATTTTAACTGGTGCTTGTAACCATGAAACTGAACAACTTTCCCCATGAAACCCATAGTCAAATCTTAAAAAAAATTTGAACTTCCCATACTAAGTTGGCTGATCAGCTGATCGAGTTAGTATGGGAGAGCCAAATTTTTTTTGCGATTTGACTATGGGTTCCATGGGGAAAGTTGTTCAGTTTCATGAGTAGAAGCACCACTCAAAATAGTTTCAGCTAATTTTGTTACACCTTATATATGTAGTATATCTGGGAAAAGTTTTAAAATTATAACCTTAATAAAAAAACGTTATAATTTTTTTTTCTTCAAAATGGCGTTTATTATATTTATCAAAAGGCAATCGAGAAGTCGTACTGGCGTCTGTAATATGCCACCAGTGGTATATCAAGGAAAACCCTTGAAAAGTACCTACCTCACATACAAAGAACATCCCCTTCTTGCAGGGAATACAGTTTATTGCATTTGTGACTATTTCTGCACACAAATTTTAATTATAAAAAGAATAATATATAAAAGAATAGTATGTCAGCATACGCCGTAAAATTTAATACTTTTTGCCATAAAAGTGAAAATGTAAACGTATATTATGTCTGTTTTCATATGTGCTTTGTATTGTATGCTGCAGAGATTTGCAAAAACACGAGAAGACAGAAAGTAGGTAGAGATTGCACAAGATCTCGGCATGAAGACGTCGTGCCAAGTCTCGTATTGTGTGTTCACAACGACCTTTGTGGGAAGTCTCTGCGAGCATGCATATGCAAACCTAGCGTGTCTGTAGATGAAGCTGATAAGCAAGGCCTTAATGTATTCTTTGATCATCATCATATCAGCCGAAAGACGTCCATTGCCGGACAAATGCCTCTCTCAAGGATTTCCTCAACGACCGGTCCAGCGGCTCCCTGCGACCTTCACCAAGTCGTCGGTCCACCGAGTGGGAGGTCTGCCTACGCTGTGTCTTCCGGTATACGCGGTCGCCACGCAACCTAATGTGTAGAACATTTTTACTTACGTCTTTGCAGATTCTTCTGAAGTATAGACATTCCTTGGTATATAGTCTGGAATCAGTTTGCTTGCACTAACTAGAGCTTCTGCGATAACTCATTGATATGGAAAAGCGTAACTAGATTTTCTTAGCATCTCAGAAAAAGCAGCTATTTAACCCTATAGATGCCATTTGAGTAATATAAGTCTCGCTCCCCGTGTGGCTTGTTCATAGATACTCGAGTTTTCCCGCACTCCATCCGTTTATCTCCGTTTGAATCCGTAACGCGAACAGGGGCCCCATATTTCCATAATGGCTGTTGAATTTTTGATACAAGATAAACACTGCATTCGTGATTTTAATGCTATGTCGGTCTGTTTGGATGTCACCTTGAAACTGCGCGATTTTATTAGTAAACATAACGAAACAAGCAATGTCGATACACCCACTCAGTCATTTTGGCATTGTGAATAATTGTCGAATTTTAATTTTGCACTCAATTAAGTAAAAGTGGTATCGAAACTGGGTCACAATATTGTGCTGAATTCCGACTTTTGGTGCGGTTGCTAAAGCCGGACAAAGCAGAGCCAGATGTCGCTAAGCAGGCACATAATAAGTGTTTGTATCCTATATTGCTAGCGCCATATCTTTGTTGTATTAACTGTAAATATAGCATAAAATAAGCTCATTTCGAAAAACCCAAAAAACTTTTAGGTACAAGCTTTTATTTGAAAAGAGTTTTTAAGTTCAGTGTGCTTGATTCCAAATTTAAAAAAGCCGGGCTGAGAGGTACAGTCACAGAGTTAAAAAAATAGCTAAAGGAGGGAAATCCAATGTCTTTGGGTACAGTATTTCCTATGATTTGATTGAAATCAATAGAGGATCCTGATATCTTGATTCCACCTTCTTAGTTCATCATCAGAACAACTTTAAAATGATCTTTTGTCACCGGGAATACGGCTTTATACCAAATTTCAGCTCAATCCCCTGAAAAGTCGCTCCAAAATCGATCGCAAACGTGAGTTATGTTACATACGAACCTTGCAAGTTCTTTATAAGCTTGTTATTAAATGTTTAATTATTATTTATTTACACTTTTCGTAGACACTTATACCTAATTGAGAGCGTCGGTGGCGTAACGGCTAGGACCGTCGCCTCCTGCCAGGGAGGTCGTGTTTCGAATCCTGCCACGTGCCAATGTGATTTCGAATTGAGATTTCATATGTACGTTTATCCGACACTCTTACGGCACAGTACAATAAAGAGTACTTACTTACGGTGAAGGAAAACATCGTGACACACACGCCTGCGGAGAAACTCGCAGGTTGTGCGTGAAGTCGACCAACCCGCACTGGGCCCGAGTGGTCAACTAAGGCCCGATCGCCATAATTCAGGGTAGGCTCGAGCTCCTCGGTGGGGACGTATATGAGCTGATATGATGATGATGATGACACTTATACAGTGTACAAGTAATAAGTAAGTGTATAAGTAAACTCTTTCGGTTATCCATAAGTTAGGGTTTTAATTAGGAACTATAAAACGCGTTACACATATACGGCTTTACTACGGTTAAAAATTCAAGAGGTTGACTCGAAGGGAAGCAGTACAATAAACCAATACCACAGATTATCTATTCAGAATCTAAACAAAGGCTACGTATGTTATAGATATTCTGCCTGATTGTTCTTATTTTAGGGTTCCGTGGCCAAAATGACAAAAAACGGTACCCGATAAAATAATTTCGTCATATCCGTCCGTCTGTGTCTGTCGGCTGTCCATATTATGTCCCAATAAATTTTTTGTGCTACTGTTAGATTTTCAATAATGTAATTTGGTACACAGATGTAAATTTATGAACCGAAATGGAAAAATAAGTTTTTTTATGCTCCTATTTTACTATCGCGAAAAAAAGAATAACTAACTTTTTTTTTATCCGCAGAAGTTTCAATTTCGTAAAAATGTGTTTTGATGTAGTAATGATATAGAATCATTAACGCATACCCAAAATCTCAATTCCGTCCGTTCGTCCATGCGTCCGTCCAGCGTGACTCTGGAGGCTAAATCTTTTGTCAGATTGGGACCAAATTTGGAACTTAAGAGTTTTAAATTATTTCATGGAAGGATTATTAAAAGTTTGTTCGTACCCTCAAACCGAAGAGTAGAACAAAAACTATTTTTTTTTCTCAAAGACGGCTCTAACGATTTTGATTTGCATGTCGTAGTTGCTTATGTTTGTCATAGTAATACCCACTGATGTGGGAAAAATCACTTTTACTTTTTTAGGAATGATATTGAAACTTGTGATTTACTCACAAATGAATGAAGCTATTGAATTCATCAAAATTATTTAAAAAAAAAACATTTTTTGCATAAAAAAAATTACAAGGAAGTTTAGTGCGGGCTGCTGTACAGTTTATTTCTCTTGCTTTTGCTGTTTCATTGCTGCACCTTTGAATTTCAGTTCATAATAGTGGTAGGGGTACCTACTAGCACATTCCCTCTCGTATATCTACCAGATACGCTAAAACTACCAGGTTTATGATATTTATTTAGGTTTGTTTATTTACCTACTAGCACAGTATAATAAAGAGTACTAGCGTACTACTAGCCTGCATCTGAAAACTCATTTGTCTTCCGTAAAATTCTTATGTATACCTGATAACCCGCCATGGCTCCATCATCATATCAGCTCATATACGTCCCCACCGAGGGGCTCGAGCCTATCAAATAAGGGCGATCGGGCCTAAGTCGACCATGCGGGCCCAGTGCGGGTTGGTCGACTTCACACAACCTTCGAGTTTCTTCGCAGGTATGTTCAGGTTTCCTCACGATGTTTTCCTTCCCCGTTAAAGCAATTGGTGAGTATATGTACAACCTTCGAGTTTCTTCGCAGGTGTGTTCAGGTTTCCTCACGATGTTTTCCTTCACCGTTAAAGTAATCAGTGAGTATAAGTACGTAAGTTTCGAAAAACTCATTGGTACATTGACCGTCCGGATTTGAATCCGGCACTTCTGGTTAGGAGGACCGAGTCGTTACCGATTGAGCCACTGACATGGCTTATTGAGCGAAAAAATTGCTCTACACATTGATTAAACCAGTATTTTGGTAATTTAATTTTTACGACGTTCATTTATATATAGGGTATCTCGCGTGTGTTGCGCTTGCGTGTTTTATACAACCAGTCTGTAACATGAAAATATTTGCCTGTCTCTTCATATTTCTATGTCAAACAACTTTCGATTCAATGTTTATATACTTTGTATCAATATTCTCAGCTGTGACGCAATCTTTGTAACCAATCGGATCGATCGCAGCTAATTGTATTGTATTTTGTAGGTATAATAAATCGTAAAGGAGCATCGGTGGCGTAACGGCTAGGGCCGCCGCCTCCTGTCCGGGAGGTCGTGGTTCGAATCCTGTCACGTACCAATGTGATTACGAATTAATTTCATATGTACGTTTCCGACGCTCTTACGGTAAAGAAAAACATCGCGAGGAAACCTGCACACGACTGCGGTGAATCTCGCAGGTTGTGGGTGAAGTCGACCAACCCGCACTGGGCCCGCGTGGTCGACTAAGGCCCGATCGCCGTAATTCAGGGTATGCTCGAGCCACTCGGTGGGGACTTATATTATGAGCTGATATGATGAATAAATCGTAACAAAAACATTATGTAAAAATGTACCAAGTCGCGATTAAGATTACTTGGCCATAAAAAGTAGTGAGATGAAATTAAAAAGTGCCAGGTCTAATTGAATTAAAGCAAACGAGTGACTTGGCCGTTAAACATTTTGTAAGAGTAGAAAGAGTGGGTAGATAATATGTAGATGCTTTTATTTCCTATGCTTATTGTTAAAACAATCTATAAGATTCACTTTTTCTGACATATCTAGATTTACTACTCTTATTAAATATTTAACGTCCAAGTCACTCGTTTTTGTTCATTCACATAGACTGGGCTCTTTATTTAATCACTACTCTTTATGGTCAAAGTTATTTTAATCGAGTCTTGGCACGTTTTTGAACGTCGGTGGCTCAACCGGTAACGACTCGGTCCATCTAACTAGAGGTACCGGGTTCAAATCTGGATGGCCAATGTACCAATGAGTTTTTCAAAAAAACTTACGTACATACTTACCGATTGCTTTAACGGTGAAGGAAAACATCGTGAGGAAACCTGCACACGCCTGCGAAGAAACTCGAAGGTTGTGTGTGAAGTCGACCAACCCGCACTGGGCCCGCGTGGTCGTCTAAGGCCTAATCGCCCTGATTCAGGGTAGGCTCGAGCCCCTCGGTGGGGACGTATATGAGCTGTAATGATGATGGCACGTTTTTGCAGATTTTTTGTTCGGATTCTATTTCTTTAGTGCCGAGATACTGGGTTCCAGAGAAGGTATTACGGCAGTGCTTGCTTTGCGCTGGACTTAGCGGGGGCACTGTCGTGCCCCCAGATCAATACTTGGCACATCTTTACAGAAACATTACTATTTTCTGGAGGACTTTTTATCCTCATTTTAAAGTTTTCCTTTTGTATACGTACTTAAAACCTATCTGTGTACCAAATTCCAAGTTTGTAGGTAAGCTAAAAATACTTTAGATTTTTGATAATCGGTGACTGAGTCAGTGACAAAATAAAGGAACTTTGACTAAATATATTTCGCAAACTAAATTAGGCACAAACTTATAATTTGGGCCTGGACGTAGTTTCAGTAAGTACATAACTATTGGTAACTTAAATTTTAGACTTGTACCTATATCCAGAACGAAGATACGGGGGGCTAAAAAGTACCGTGAATTGCTTCGAGAAATGAATGGTACGGCCGTGCGCGACTTGGCGGCGGCTCTGTTGTGTCCCCAGATAACTGTAGTTACGAAATGTTTATAGTATTCGTCTGGCTGCCGAGTGTATCTTGCCTCTGACTCCAATCGAGGCATCTCTCGCTTTCACCGAGATAGTCTAGCCCAGTGCTTCCCAAGTCACTCGTGAATATGTACACAGTCACGCAGTGTACTTAACGGGTCACGATTGCACAACTTGTTTTTTTTGTAGAAAATGGTTCCTGTTGACTCCCCCCATCCACATGGCGGCCACCAAGCTTTTTCATTCTTTATGTTATGTATGTGTTAAGGCCAAAACTACTACAACCTTACTATTAAAACTGAAGTCAGGTCAAAATTTAGGAGAGTCGACCTCCACCTAATGTGGCATTAAGCATAGATGAGATGTAGATTTGGTTTAAAATATTTGACAGTGAAACAATCGGTTAAAGTTTAGTCACACAGTATTACGATATGGCTTACAGTAGCGTAACGCCTTTGATGTCGCACGATGCCGCCACGGCGTATGTACTAGCAGTACTAGCCTGTAGCCTGCCTGGCAAACTTGCGGAGTTTGCCAGGCTGTGCCCCGCCGCCCGCTGCCCCGTAAGTACCCTTCCGTTGCTCTGCGTAAGTACATTCATTGCACTAAGTACTGTAAGCCGCTATATTGTAATACTGTAGTTTAGTTTAGTTCTCTTACATAAAATATATTTGAATTTGATTTCCTGCTAAATGATGCCATTCTAAAATATGTTATTACGAGTATCTCTATAGTTTGTACTCTTACTCGACTGGATCAAAAGCTGCAAGATTGGGTGACGCTGGATTAGCCCGTGCCGTGATGTAGGTCACACCACACGGCCTTAGAAAATACTAAGTTAATTTAAAACCGGTTAAGTACGAGTCTAATTCGCGCACAGAGGTTTCGTACCACAACACCTCTTCGCACAAGTATAACAATGATATCTATTTACTATAAATAAAAGACATCAACGCGAGTGATTTTTTTTTATTATCCGTTCGAACTCCTTAGCGCGAGTACGACTCACCTTTTACTTCAGGATTAGTACTATAATCAATCACACCAAGTTTCACGCACGCTTAAGAGCGTATTAACAAAATCGTTTCTCATACAAAATTAAATTTAGTACTACTTGAAAATGGATGCTATGCCATCTAATGAAACTTTATATACGTAAGCAAGTCACGAAATTCTAGTTTGTGAATAGATTATATTAAAAAAAATAAAGTTGTCACTAAATAATAAAGATTTAATGTTTTCATAGTAATCTTAAAATTTACAATTTTTTTTTCAAAATGAAGTATTTTGAAAGTGTCATCTATCTACAAACTGGAATTTCGTGACTTGCTAAAATGATTATGTGTATAAAGTTGTAGGGGTACATACCTACCTACCACATAGATCGCAGCGTAAGCGCTCGTGGCTCGACTCGGCTTTGTTCGCCAGTCGTCCCGAACCCGCGTCCAGATATAGACTCAACCTAAGAACAACCTACCTATGTAATTCATTCATGTAAAAATAAATCCGGAAATTCGTGAACTGCAAACCTGGTCACTTTTCATTGAACATTCCACGCAACCTTAAACAACAGGTCCCTCGACCACGGACCCCTAACATTGGTGACACCCTTGTGAGTGAAAAGTGATATTCGTGTTGTGCACATAGACTTAATTTCCGCTTCACCGGGACGACTCACTTCGTCTATATCTGGACTGCACATACCTATACGGTAATTTTATTTCAAAGTTTCGCACACGCGTTCTGTTAGAACTTTCCAACCATGGTTGATAACGACGGTGAAAAATCTGGTGACTTTGCAGAGCAAAAACCTGACTTAGTGCTGATTTCTGTTTCATCAAGGATACCAGAATTTTGGACTGACCAGCCTGGATTGTGGTTTATTCAGTTTGAGGCTGCGATAGCGCCTCAAAAAGCCAGCGACAACGCCCAGTTCCAGCTTCTTATTGCAAAGTTGGGCAAACACGTCATACAACAAGTGGCTGATCTTTTGGCCAAACCTCCTGAAACAGATAAGTACAAGACACTAAAGAAGCGATTGTTGAGTATCTATGAGGAGTCGGAAAATAAGCGCATCCAAAAACTAATTGGAGAAATGCAGCTCGGTGACCAAAAGCCGTCGCAATTGCTTAGACGCATGCAGAACCTGGCAGGTGCACGGATGACTCAAGAAACCCTCATACTTCTTTGGCAAAATCACCTCCCCGCGTCAGTAAGAACCGTACTGGCAGCCACCACACTGGAGGACAGCGAAAAGTTGGCAGCGGTTGCTGATAAGGTCATGGAGACCTCCAAAACTTCTATCGTCGCGGAAGTGTCTCAGGATTCCAGTTCCCTGGCCGATGCAATTGCAGAATTGCGCATTGAAGTGGCAGACCTTCGCAAATCCAGGGATCACAGGAAACGCGGTCAAAATCCTCGCGCTCGCAGCCAAAGCCACAGCAGAGGAAACCGTTCGCTGTCTCGGAAACGTGACCGACCCTGCTACTACCACTACCGTTTCGCTGAAAAAGCCCAGAAGTGCAGAGCTCCCTGCAACTGGAAGAAGAACCAGGAAAACTAGATGCCGTGCAGTCGATGGCGGAACGCTGTAACGAAGGTATGAACCGTCGCTTATGTGTTTTTGACTACAACAGTGGACTGAACTTTTTAGTTGATACCGGTGCAAATGTATCCGTTTTACCCGTAAATTCTGTATTAAGGCATAAGTCTATGTTTAGTGATAACAGTGATTACACCTTGTATGCCGCTAATGGCACTAAAATCGATACCTATGGTACTCACACATTGACAGTAAATATTAAGCTTAGGAGAGCGTTTAGATGGACCTTTATTATCGCTAGTGTCAAACAACCTATCCTCGGTGCTGACTTTCTTAGCCACTATGGTTTGTTAGTCGACTTAAGTTCAAAAAAATTGATTGATAACGTCACGAAACTTAATGTTAATGCTAGCATTCAAAACTGTCAAAATCCGTCAGTCAAAACAATAGACGAAGGCCATCCCTACCGCGAATTGCTTAATTCCTTTCAAGATATCACTAAACCTATCTCATTCAAAGACCCTCCTCAGCACTCGATTTACCACCACATCGAGACGACTGGACCACCAGTTCACGCTAGAGCGAGACCTCTGCCTCCCGACCGCTTCAAAAAGGTAAAAGGCGAATTTAAACTAATGCAGGAACTAGGGATATGCAGGCCGTCCAAGAGTGCGTGGGCGAGCCCGCTACACGTCGTGCCCAAGAAAAACGGCGAAATTCGGCCGTGTGGTGACTATCGGCAGCTAAACGCCATCACCAAACCCGACAGGTACCCTATTCCCCGCTTACACGATTTTACCTACGTACTAGAAGGTAAGAAAATATTTTCGCGCATCGATGTTAATCGTTCGTTCCATTTTATACCTATCAATCCGGCAGATGTAGAGAAAACTGCAATTATAACCCCGTTTGGGTTATACGAGTTCACGAGGATGACCTTTGGCCTTCGAAATGCAGCACAAACCTTTCAGCGGTTCATGCATCACACTGTCCTTGAAGGTCTAGACTTTCTTTTTAGCTACATCGATGATGTCATCATCGCCAGCGATAACGAAGAGCAGCACAGTAAACATCTTCGCTTGCTGTTTGAGCGCCTATCCAGGTACGGACTAACTATTAACTTAGCAAAATGTTGTTTCGGAGCCACTGAACTTGACTTCGTAGGTTTCCACGTGTCAACAGATGGAATTCGACCTTTAGATGACAAGGTAAAAGCTATCACCGACTTTCCGAAACCTAAAAATGTCAACGAGCTTCGTCGTTTTCTCGGAATGGTAAACTTCTATAGAAAACACATTCCGCATGCAGTCCGTAGTCAAGCCGTACTATCTAAGTACCTACACAACGCTAAAAAGAACGACAAGACTCCTATTGTGTGGACGACAGACGCTGAAACAGCATTTCGCGAATGTAAGTTGCAACTGGAAAACGCCGTCACGTTGTCATACCCGAGCACCGACGCTAAGCTATCACTTATGGCTGACGCATCAGACACGTGTGCAGGGGCCGTTCTACAACAACTAGTCAATAGTGTGTGGAAGCCTCTAGGTTATTTTTCCAAACGTTTCTCGGAAACGCAACAAAGGTACAGTACGTATGATAGAGAGTTACTCGCCGTATACATGGCCGTCAAACATTTTCGTAAACTGTTCGAAGGTCGGCCTCTAACAATATTCACCGACCATCGCCCCTTGGTACACGCCTTTACCAAAGTAGGTACCAATTCTGAAACATCTCGCAGAACCAGGCAACTGTTATTCATCAGTGAATTCACTACTGATATTCGACACGTAAACGGTAGCGAGAATGTTGTGGCTGACGCCTTATCGCGAGTCGCTACGATTTCCTGTCCCACGAGTCTCGACTACGACCAACTAGCTGAGTCGCAGAAATCCGACGACTACATTACTAAGTACCTAACTGGTAACAATGTAACAAACAACAGCGTGGTTATTAAAAGCATATTCTTGCCTACTTGCGACCAGAATATTTTTTGCGAAATGTCGACACCTAAAGCGAGGCCATATTTACCTAAAGGTTTTAGACGCCTAGCATTCGATAGCGTTCACAACTTTAGCCACCCAGGCATAAGAACCACTCGGAAAATGGTAACTGAAAGATTTTTCTGGCCAGGGATGAACTCAGACATTGGCAAATGGGCAAAAGCATGTGTTAATTGCCAACGCGCTAAAGTAGGTAGACACACCATCGCAGGTTACGAGAGTTTCCAGCAGGTCGATCGATTCGAACACATCCACGTGGATATCGTCGGTCCTCTACCTATATCAGCAGACGGATACAGGTATTGTGTTACCATCATAGATAGAGGAACACGTTGGCCGGAGGCGTTCCCGATTAAAGACATAACCGCGGAAACCGTGGCCAAGGTGGTCTACGATGGCTGGATTACCCGTTTCGGCTGTCCAGTCAGACTAACTTCGGACCAAGGGCGGCAGTTTGAGAGTCAGCTGTTCACAGACTTGCTTAAGTACTTGGGTGTTAGCAGAATTAGAACCACTAGCTATCATCCTCAAGCCAACGGCATGGTCGAGCGCTGGCACCGTGCGATGAAGGCAGCCCTTATGACTCGTCTAAGTACCGAATCATGGGTAGACGAGTTGCCCACTGTCCTATTTGGTTTACGCGCAGCAGGTCGCAGCGAGAGCGGCATCAGCGCAGCTGAGTATACATACGGTAAGCCATTACGATTGCCTAGCGAATTTTTCGATTCGGCGAAATCAAACCTTGGTGACGAAAATAGAGTTGTGGAGAATATTCGAGATACGATAAACAAGTTAAAACCAACTTCTACGACGCATCGTGCTAATCGTAAGTTTTTCGTACATCCGGATCTGCAGTCCTGTACGCATGTGTTCGTCAGAGATGACACGGTGCGTAGGCCTCTTAAAACTCCCTACGATGGCCCGTTTAAGGTAATTAAAAGGGGTTCTAAAGCTTTCGAGTTGCAGTTATATAATCGTAATGCAACTATATCGATAGACAGGCTTAAGCCGGCGTACCTTCTCAACGATTCCGATTACAACTCATTTTCGATACCAAGCAAGGCCCACGCGGACACAGACGACGCACAGGTCAAAGTACGGACTGACAGGTCGCCTGCACCCAAAAAAACGCGTAGTGGACGCCTTATCAAAAAGCCCGTACGTTTCAAATAGAAACTGGGTTAAGAAAATCTAAGTAAGCAGATTAGTTTTAAGTTTTTTTTTCCAATATAAGTAGGTATGGCAGTTTGGACTCACACTTATTCATAAACCAGCTTGCAAGCCGAGTAGCCAAAATAAGGTACTCTTGTTATATTTTTAAATATGGGAAATTACAGTACCAAGAACGAGCAGACTATGGTTGCAGCACGGGCTGAAGTTAACCAGCGAGTAGACCAGTTCAAAGTGCAGATGGAATTATATGGCGCCGTCATTGTCACGGTAATCATTTTAGTGATTTTCATAATCTTGTGTTTGTGTTGCACGAGATGCTATAAGTACTTCGGCAAATGGTTCAGCAAGAAGCTAAGTTCATCAGTTAATCAAGCTATATTTCACCAACATCAGTTAACCTCGGTACGCACAAATCATTCTCCACCACCAGTTACAAAACCCTCTTCCGTACCTACAAAAGTAGTTTTAGCTTAATTTTCATATTATGTAGTTACTGTTCACGAATGTAATATCAAATTTTTTTTTTTTTGGCAAATTCGTTTGTTTTGACTGTATAGCTAGCCTAACTTAACTACCTCCTTGTATCTGTAAATCAAAATGCCAAATGTATTAACCTAAATTTAGTTTTAATTTCAAATCGATAACGTTCATTTTGTATAAGTAATGTAACAGACTTGGTAACTTAATATGTATACTCACCTACTTGTTAGATCGAACCTTACCCAAGTATTATTCTGTATCAGTTTAGTAGTGTAAGAGCTATGTACCTACTACCTATAAAAATGTAATATACTTACCGCTCATGTTGATAAAGCGCTCGTAGTCAGCGGATCAAGTATCATCAATGTTATTGTACTGCATACTTTGTAATGTACCTAATGCGTTAGTAATACTGTATAACTCCTGTTTGAATTTTATTTGTAAAATTTGGTTTGTATACTTTTCAGTTTACCAAATTTTAGGAGGGGTGTGATGTAGGGGTACATACCTACCTACCACATAGATCGCAGCGTAAGCGCTCGTGGCTCGACTCGGCTTTGTTCGCCAGTCGTCCCGAACCCGCGTCCAGATATAGACTCAACCTAAGAACAACCTACCTATGTAATTCATTCATGTAAAAATAAATCCGGAAATTCGTGAACTGCAAACCTGGTCACTTTTCATTGAACATTCCACGCAACCTTAAACAACAGGTTCCTCGACCACGGACCCCTAACAAAGTTTCATTAGAATCGGCCCATTCATTTTCAAGGAGTATTTTTAAGTTTGTATGAGAAACGATTTTGTGAATACACTCTTAATGTATTACCGTTTTTACGACAAGGCAAAAACGGTACCCCCCTGAATTTTTACTTTTTATTTTTTTATTATTTATAAATATAGGTAAATCCTCCGTAATATACAGGGTTATTGGTAATTAGACCGGATCCTCTTAAGAGGGTATAGGGGCGGTTATTTGGAATAATTTTGACCCCATATTGCATTATCCGAAACTCAACCGTTTTTGAGATATTTGCTTTTTAAGAGTTTTTTTGGAAAAAACAGATTTTCTCCTTCAAAAATTTATAAAAAAATAATTATTCATCCAGATTTCATTTTGTTTACATTTTTAGATAGAGTACATTTTAATTCTTAATATTCAATCATAAAATCATAATATTCTGTATTAATACAGAAAGTACAGGCCACTTCGTAAAAAACAAATCAGATTTTTTGTTAAACTGTCTACTTAAATGTGATTTTTCTCGAAGAAAACCCCTATTAATTGAGTCTGCATGTTATTTGAAAAACATCTACACATTTCTAGCTATCCAACGAGGTAAAAAACATTGCATTTCGTGGCATGGTTTCAGAGAAAATGTGACAAAACCAAAACTGGGTAGTAGAAACTAAAGGTGTGAGGTTGAAATAATAATTTAAGGAAGTTTTTAGAATCAAGGTATTTCTTTCAATTTTTTTTCTAGTGACTTACAATTCATTCTCAAAGTGCGTGCCCCTATTCCTTATGCAAAGACGCATCCGTTTGCGTAACTCACTTTTGACTACTCTAGTTGTCAAGTTTGTTTTCATTTCTTCGACTGCACTTATTATGCGACGTCTTAATTCGTCAATCGATGGCACAGGTGAAGGAGAAACGTCATAAACGAGGGTTTTCATGTGACCCCATATGTAGTAATCGACAGGGGTGAGGTCTGGACTCCTCGCTGGCCACGGAATAGGTCCTCCTCTGCCAATCCATCTGTTCGGAAAATGTTCGTTAAGCCATTCACGAACACTCATTCTGAAGTGTGCGGGGCAGCCATCATGTTGGTACATCATATTTTGTCGTGTTGCTAGTGGTACCTCACTAAGAAGGTCAAAAACTTCATTTCTTAGGAAGTTTTCATAGGCTTCGCCATTTAAGTGGTGGGGCAGGAAATAGGGATCAATTAAATTGTCGTCAATAATTCTCAGATTGATAACGATAACAAATTACGTATCGCATGTTTAAATTTTTGCTTATCTCAGACAGTCATCATTTGATGCAATATTTTACCTTTGATTCAATAGTCTTATGTACGATGTTTCTGTTTATTATTGTTTTAATTAAGCTTTTGGTCTTGTCTCATTCACTTGATGGTATTGTGGACGCCGCGAACTTACTATCACTACCGCCACTGGAAATCGAACCCGGGTCCTAAGACTCCTAAGGTGTCAAGCCGGTGGAAAAGTCATTGCGCCACGGAACTCATTTTAGGAGGAAACCAGGGCGCCATTTCTTCATACAAACGTAGTCCCCTGTTTCCGTCCTGGATAATGATTAATGACATTAGAGCTTTTTTTCATATCTATGTTTTTTTCCCACATTCTAATTATAATAGGAAGTAGGAGCCTTAAAAAACTAAGAAAATTTGGACCGATTTCGCTAATTCTTTTTTTGTCGAGTTCGTTATTGTCAGGAGAAGGTTTCTTATGTAGGGTAGGGTAGGGTACTATAGTTTAGTATAGTGTAGAGTAGGGTAGGGTAGTGTAGGGTAGGTTAGGATAGTGTAGTGTAGTGTAGTAGGGGTAGGGTAGTGTAGTGTAGTGTAGGGTAGGGTAGGGTAGGGAAAGGTAGGGTAGGGTAGGGAAAGGTAGGGTAGTGTAGTGTAGTGTAGTGTAGGGTAGGGTAGGGTAGTGTAGTGTAAGGTGGTACGAAGTTCGCCGGGAGTACTAGTTATTATAATAAAACTGTAACGGCACATAATTACAATAGGCAATATCGCAATACTGTGGTAACGGGGCCGTGTCTGTACATGAAATATTTTTGGAAAATAATTAGTGTCTCTGGTGGACATTACTAACGATGTAGAGGCCAAAACAACAAGTTTTAGAATTTTTGCGCATCACGCAAAAAGTACTAGCAGGCCGATTTCGGTGAAGTTTTGTATGGTGGTTCCTTATAGCCCGGGTTAACATATAGTTTTTATCCCAGAAAATTAAAGTTCCCGTAGGAAAATCAAAAGTATGCATTTCTAGAATTGCTCACCACGCAAATGTTGCTAGACCTATTGTAATTAAATTTTACTCGTTGATACCATACTCGTTTATCGCGAACTAAAACTGGGACACTGTAAATCCCAAAAAATAAGGTTTCCTGCAGGAATGCAAAAAAATATTGTCTTTAGAATGGCTCAACGTAACAATATGAAACCTTTACATTGTGATGGGATGGGGTGTTTTGATCATCGTTACCTACATAGTTGGGTATTCTTTATCCCGGAAAACTAAAGAGGTCCCGTGGGAAATAAGATCTATCTATCAATTATATCCCTACGTATCTTTATCTCTACTGTACTTTTATAATTCTTTTTTTCTTGCTCTCTATTTTTTCTTTTATCTTTGAGTATTATTTGTTTATTTCTGTTTTCTTTTCTCTCTTTTTCTATCGTGTAAATATCGTTAATCAAAACCTACACGCGGACGAAGTCGCGGGCACAACTAGTTAACAATAAAACGAAAACATAGAGGCATAGCTAAAGCTTTTTTATAAGATTTTATTTAACTTGCACTGTATTTATGTTTGTTCGGGTGAAATCTTGCAAGTTGAATTTGACCCACTTCCCGGATTCCATTTGAGCTGAAATTTTGTATGCATAATATGTATATCGCGTGACAATGCAATATCAAAAGCTTGTACCTGAAAGTTTATAGGTTTTTTTGAAAATTATTAAAATTATTTTTGAAAAAATATTATTATTGGCCAAGTATTGGAGGAGGAAATAGGGGACTACCAAATGCTGTTGTAAACAATTTTATGTACCTTTTATCGGTCTAAGCTGCAGTTGTCCCTTTCTTGCAGTTTTACGAAAAGCGAGCACGTGCAGCGAGACAGCAACATTTTACTCAAATACCTATTCTCTCAGACCGCGTTATGAAAAATGTATAAGCGGCAGCTGAACGGATTTTTCTTAGATCGGCTCGTATGAATCAGTGCCAATTGGCGCTTCCTGTCATCCCACAGCTGGGTTAGAGCCTTGACAATGGATCAGTGTAGGCTTAAGGTCGTATGTAATGAATGTCATGTAATCTGATATAGCCGAATTGCGTGTTCTAATCCATACAACTAAACAAGTGACGCTCGAGGTAAACGATGTCGTGTATGATATAATTGTTGTCATTTGTGTAATTGTTTAGTTTTGTCTTCGAAGTTACGATGTATTTAAGGCTTTAAGATGCCTCAATCCGGGCAGGTTGATACTTGTTAAAATAATATCGAACGTAAGTCTATTCATTTTAAGTTCAAATCAATGCGTGCTTCAACGCGGCTGTTACATTGAAACTGAACGCCCAGTTCTCGATTTTTACATATTTTTATTACTTTTAGTTCTATACTTTCAAATAAGTTTAAAAGAAGTGTTCAATTACAATTAAAGGTCTTAAAGTCACCGATTTTTGTGTGTTGGTTTCATTCAACATTAACTATTTGTTTTAGAGAGATTTTGCAATTAATGCCAAAACAGTATTTTTTTACATTAATATTAGTAATATTTTTTAAATTGTATTCAATTAAATCGTTTTTTTTATACTTTAAGTATATTATATATTTTTTTCCATAGTGATGCTTTACAGTCTATCAATAATTTGAATTGAATATTGTCATTTGACATAGAGTTATTTCTTGAGTTTAAACGGTGGGCGCGCGGCTGCAGATATGCAGAAAACAAAAGGAAGTCGTTGTTTTTTACAAGGTAGGCCAAAACTAATCACCTTATTGATATAGGTAGCTAGCTTATACTTTTTACAAATGGCGCCTCCTGTCACCCTGATGTAGAAAATTGTGTAGCAAACTAATGTTAAATACACCACAATAAACATGAACCGCTTAGCTCACGACACTGGGATTTAGGGAGAGATACTTTTGGAGTGCGGGTGGGTCGACTTTACACACAACCTGCTAGTTTCTTCGCAGGTGTGTGCAGGTTTCCTCACGATATTTTCCTTCACCGCATTGGGCCCGCGTGATTGACTAAGGCCCGATCGCTCTAATTCAGAGTAGGCTCGAGCCCCTCGGTGGGGACGTATATGAGCTGATATGATGACTTTTGGAGGCTGTGTTATCTCCCGTTCTGACGGTTTGCCTTGGCTGCGAGATCGCTTGATTCAGTGTCCAGACTTTTTTATTTGAGGTTATTTTAAATCTGGTGTATGTGAACAAGCAATAGACTCTATCGCAGCCCTTAAAAAAACATTCAATAAGAAATAATAACAGCTTTGGAGTTCACCATTGAAGAGACATCATCTTCGGGTCCCAATGGGACGTATTTTAGTGGAATAAATATATACAATGTAGATAAACATAATCATCGTATTTTAGAAAAAAAAGTTGTAGTTGAAACAAGCATAGGGTCATTACTTTTGGCTCACCTTGTAGTAATAAGAGAATAATCTAACCAATTAATTTAAAGAATAAAACAAGTCTGTATTTTAATATTCAAAAAGTATGTCACTATGTATGCTATGTCACTTCTTCTTCTTCTTTTCGAATCGATGGTTTGAATATTGACTCTTGTTATTTTATATCTTATTGGTCCAATAGGTAGCCACGCGTATGCCATTATCAGTGGCCCCCCAGAGGTCTACCATTGTGCACGTGTCCGGGCACTCGGGGCAAGCCAATAAGTGCGTCATAGTTTGTGGGGTGACTCCACATGGGCACTCTTCTCCGTCACAGAAACCCCAACGACACATTTTCTCCCTACATCGGCCAACCTGAGTCCGCAGTCTATTCAGAGATTTCCAAATAGACCATGGCAAGTCGCTGCCTGGGGGGAGGGCTTCTCGTTGTGGGATAAAGCTTTCCGTGACAGGGAAGGTCTTTTTCCATAAACTGGATTTAGCCATTAGCGGGTCATCTTGTGGCTTTGCTACAGTGGCTAGGAAGCTCTTGCGGCTTCACTAAGGGGAAACGACACCTCACACTCCAAAATCCATCAAGTCGCTTAGGCAACAGGATCAGCCAAAAATGAACTATCAATAATATTATAACGTCTAGATTTTGATCTTCGATAGAGCTTTGGTACTTATTTGTATACTTTACTAGTTGTTGCCCGCGGCATCGCCCCCGTTGCGCGGTGCGCGAGCCGCAAGGGTTTTTTTGTCATATATACAAACCTTGTCCTGACAATTACCAACACAACAACAAAAATATTCAAATCGATGGTTTGAATATTGACTCTTGTTATTTTATATCTTATTGGCCCAATAGGTAGCCACGCGTATGCCATTATCAGTGTCGAGCCGATCTCAAGTGATCCTTCCGTCATACATGTGGCAATTGAATTTTATATTTGTAGATTACTATAGCTTTTGCCTGTGGTTTCGCCCTCGTGGACATCGTTTTTATGAGGCACTCACCCTGCGCGAGCATAGACATGAGTTTTCTCCCGATCCCTCGGGAACTATATCGAGTATTCTGATTAGCAGTCTATGTCACTTTCCACCCCCTAAACTATTTCAATGCAAAATGCACAATCTGTTGACGCCGACGACGCGACGTGCACGAGTGTAGAAACGGGTATTCCTCGGATACCTCGGGAACTATGTCAGGCAATGCTAATTATTAGTCTGTGTCATTTCCTATTCCCTCAACCATCTCTGTGCAAAAAATCACAACAATCCGTTGCTCCATTGCGATGTTACAAAAATTAACCAAAAAAACCGGCCAAGTGCGAGTCGGACTAGCGCAATGTAGGGCTCCGAAGTCTTTTCAAAAAATAAATGTTTATTTTAAAAAACGATATTATTAAAAGAACATTTTGTATTAAAAATCTATGAACTTTTGACTAATCCGACTGCACATCTTAAGTTGGTCGACTATTTTCCTAAACTAAGAAAGCCTACTTAACCGTGATAGTTTTCCTTTTAAATTGATTATGTCCTACTATTTAAAAAAAATTTCAGTTGTCCTGAAATAGCGGTTTAGCTTGTAGGGGCGGGGGGGAGGGGGGGGGACACTTGACTCGAACTATAATTAGCACTTTAAAGCTTAATATAAAAACTTATTTAATAAAAAAAAAGCGTCGGTGGCTAAAAAAAGCGTCGGTGGCTCAACCGGTAACGACTCGGTCCTCCTAACCAGAGGTGCTGGGTTCAAATCCGTACGGCCAATGTACCAATGAGTTTTTTCGAAACTTACGTACATATATTCACCGATTGCTTTAACGGTGAAGGAAAACATCGTGAGGAAACCTGCACACACCTGCGAAGAAACTCGAAGGTTGTGTGTGAAGTCGACCAACCCGCACTGGGCCCGCGTGGTCGACTAAGGCCCGATCGCCGTAATTCAGGGTAGGCTCGAGCCCCTCGGTGGGGACGTATATGAGCTGATATGATGATGATGATAAAAAATTATTAAATATAGGGTCACGTTAGCAGAAAGTACCCCCTCTTTACAAGTACCATAAAAAAATTTTTTCAAGATTTTATTATACAAATTTGTCGGCGTGATTTATATGTATAACCATGTTAAATTACAGCTTTCTAGTATTAATGGTCTCTGAACTAACCCACGGACAGATAGACATTGCGAAACTATAAGGGTTCCTTGTTGACTTCGGAACCCTAAAAAGATTACCTTTTTTCAGTTCCGGGATAAATATACCTATGTCCTCAATGACACAGGCTACGTTCATGCCAAATTTCGTCGAGATTGGTTGAGGTGTAGAAGCGTGCAGAGGTAACAAACAAACAAGCAAACTAACACATTTGTAATATTAGTAAGGATTACCAACCACGGCTTGTTCAAGCAGCTTTACTAGTCCTCGACTGCGTGGGCTCAGTATTTATAGTCGTCATTAAACTATGACTTCATCGTATATCTTGCCTTCCACGCGAGCTGTACAGAACCACAGCATTACGATATGGCTTACAGTAGCACAACGCCTTTGATGTCCCACGATGCCGCCACGACGTAGGTACTAGCAGTACTAGCCTGTAGCCAGCCTGGCGAAATCGCGGAGTTTGCCAGGCTGTGCCCCGCCGCCTGGTGCCCCGCAAGTACCCCTCCGTTGCTCTGCGTAAGTACATTCGTTGCACTACTGTAAGCCGCTATATTGTAATACCGTGACAGAACAGACCGCATGTCCTTAGGCGGCCCTGTATTTATTTCTACATTAGCGATTTCCATATCCAGTCACAATTGTCTTCAGGTAATTAAGAAACAAGTTAAGCTTCTATTGTTCCAAAAAAGTTACAATTACACTAATCGCTTGAGGGACACAAACCGGAGTAATGAACGCCGGTCAGGTGGAAAAAATTGTAATTTTTCAAATGAGTCAGACTTAGTCCAATCATCTCTGGCTTCCTGCGATGTGAAACTAATTGTGCAGGCATCCCATTAGTTCCAGCAGCCGCGAAAGCTAGCAATGTTACGCCACGATTCCATCGAATTGCCCTTGAATCCAGCGCGGTTTTGTTTTACACGGAAACCATTTCTTCTGTGCAAATATTGGTTAATTACATTTATTTCGCAAACTATTAGCTCCAATCTCACGGTCCACTTAAAAAATTTGTCGAATTTATCAGCACGTTTAGTTTCTAGCCTTTCCAAAGGGATTTATTTTGAAATTGATTACGCGAAGTTGCCACACAATACAACTTAATGAATCTACGAGTGTAAAAGTTTCCGGCTAAGCCTGTATTGAGTAGCCATACGTAAGGAATGATGAATGCTTATCACTGCAATGGAGATGATGGCTGCTAGTCATCTGAGTTACTTTTTGTTGTCTGTCAAAAACGAAATTTTGTTCTAAAATGTTTTAAATTTCTAAGCGTGACGTCATAGTTTTTCAGCGTCATTAATGTACTCATTTTGTATTTTGATGAATCAAAATTGAAGACTTCATGGAAAACAAAACGAGTAAGGTTTTTTTTAAAAGTTTAGTTGAAGGGTAATTTAGTGATTAGGAGTTCATAATTTTAGACTAGCTGTCCCGGAAAACTTCGTACTACCTTACACTACACTACCCTACCCTACCCTACATAAGAACCTTCTCCTGACAATAACGAACTCAACAAAAAAAGAATTAACGAAATCGGTCCAGCCGTTTACGCGTGATGCGATGACCAGAAGAAATAGGTGTTCATGTTTATGTATATTATTATAATTATAATGCAGTAATCATCCTAATTGTAAACTGTATTGTATAATTGTATTAGACAGAAGTAAAATGTATCACATTAAATAAATACTCCTCTACTTATTTCCTCGACGCCAATAAAGGGGATTGGGATTCTGTTGCAACATTCAAGCAGGTTAGCATTAACATTGACGGTGTGACCATATTTGGCGTTTGAATGAGTGTTTACTTCTTAGCAGTATGTTGCACTCTAAGAACACGAAGAATTCTTTTTCTGTTTGCCGCACGTTCAGTTTCCATATGTGGTAGGACGGACGTGACGAGTGATTCATTTCTTGTTCCTTGCCTGTCAGAATTGTTCAAAGTTTGGGGTTCATATATACTTGTATTACCTATTAAATTGCCAGGAAGCTTGCATCTATATCGGATACATCTCGTGCATTGTGTTGATGCCAAAGAATAAAGACTTACTAGTGATGCTTTAGTCTTGAACATCCTTTATAAGTATCGCTCTATATTTGGCACACCATCTATGGCAATAGACGAAAAAATAACAGCCCATCATCAGTTAACAAAACGCGTTAATGTTAGTTTACCGCCTGATGGGCCTAGCCTAGCACCCGCCTTTTTACGGTAACGGTATAAAGCAAAATTCACATATTTAGTAATGATGTAAAATGTGAATAATACTTGTCTATAAATTCTTTTAAAATTGTAAGTTAATACACGATCTGACAAGGCTGATCCTACCTAAAAACTCGATTTGCTCATAATTTACTCTATAAAAAATCGCGAATTTACCTCTAAAATTAAACTAATATAAGTATTGTTTTTACACTTACAAATATTGTACACACTAATATAAATATTGTACTCATATTCCCACGGGAATGGCAAAAAACGGGATCTGCGCAGGCGAAGCTGCGGGCATTCACTAGCTTTTAATAAGCTAATTCAGTCAGATAGCGCATAAGATTCGATATGGCGCGTAACTGGCCTACTCTTGTTAAATGCATTCAATGATTTTTTATGTACCTATAACTTTTCGTGTCATATTGTTTTCATGTTCTAATGACATAATCTGGTTTATATCAAGGATTTAATTTTGACGTTATTAACAAATTAATGTTTATTTCTTGATACTTCACAAAGGAAATTGTTATTATTATTTTATGACTATCAGAAAGAGTGTAGTTTGCACCTATTTTGAAATAAATATATTGAATTGAATTGAATATTACTTATTCTTTTACTCTCTAGTGAATGTAGGTATGGCAAAAAGGAAGGTATGAGACCTTAAGATTGGCTCACGGGACGGCCTTAAATATTGCGCGAGATCGAGAGGGACATTCATTTTGCTTTATACTTATACCCCCTCTTAATGGCTGGCGAATTACCGTATGAAAGATACAAGAAGTGCTTATGTTTATGGCATTTTTACTTCGTATGAAATATTGAAGTACAAAAATAACCTGTGTCCAATAACGGTACCAACGCAGGCTGTCAAGTGTCATCACCTGGAACGTGTGTCCGGTCGGAGCATATGGCGGCGCGGACCGGTCCGCCTCCATCTGGACTAAGCCCCTCGTCGTCGTTCAGTAAACTGCAATTACAAGTATACCTACACACAACCTAGATCCTCATACTAAATCGTCTGGTTTCCGTGACTGTACCTTAGGCTTATGTGCGCAAAGGCCTCTCGCTTTCGCCACTTCATGATCTCACATCAGACAAATAAGAGTTCAGATAGAATTCTGCGAACTGTCTAGTTGAAGTCACTTTTTGAAACATGTGTGCGGTATCGGTATGTTATGTTGTGTGTGTCTTCTTAGAAAATATTATCGATTCATTTTGGAGTTGTTTTGATGTCATATGTGTGAGTGTACAGTATACATACAGGTTTGGAGTGGTTTTGATTGGCTTCACATAGAATTAACGTGAGGTTCTAAGTTTGGAGTGGTTTTGATTGGCTTCACATTGAATTTACGTGAGGTTCTAGCTGAACTTTTATTTGATCTGAGTTCGTGATCAAGACTGTGATTCATATACGTATAATCAATTCTGGCATTATAAAGAAGAAATGGTTGATGTGGCAACGCTACGCTGAACGTTCGACCATATCTGGACAATACAATCCAGGCGATTAATTTGACGGAACGAAGAACGGGAATAATTTTATAGGCAGGAGTGTAATTATAGTGGTTTAAATTTAACTGCACTAGAAGTTCTTCTTGGTTTTACGTTAAACGTTGTTCATTAATGATAATTGTTTTTCTTTACATTTTATTGTTCGTTTGGCTTCAGCACATCTAAAATTTTGGAGTTAGGGATCTGATTTAAAATTGTAGTTAAACTTTTTGAAAAGTTTGTTATCATTTACTCATACATAACATATTGCGATTATGGAAACTCAAATCATCATCATCATCATATCAGCCGAAAGACGTCCACTGCTGAACAAAGGCCTCCCCCAAGGATTTCCACGACGAACAGTCCTGCGCTGCCCGCATCCAGCGGCTTCCTACGATCTTCACCAGGTCGTCGGTCCACCGCGTGGGAGGCCTTCTTACGCTTCGTTTTCCGGTGCGCGGTCACCACTCGAGAATCCCAACGGCCATCTGTTCTACGAGCTATATGTATATGTGTGAGAAAACTCATATATCTTGCCGAAAAACATTGATGTGTGTATGTTTGTCGTATAGCCAGAGATCAAAGGGGTTTCTGGTAACCACCATCATCAGGTAAGTTGATGTCAAGAGCTTAAGAAAGTTCCAACTAGGATCACATAACTTTCGATCCTTAACAGAATTTGAGCTAGGTAATCTTATCTCTAGCCACTGAACCCATCATTATCGATACAGGCCATGTAGCCGGGCAGTCAAGGTGGGAGGCGGAGCGTAGGCGGGCGACCTCAGTCCCTCGCGTGGGCAGGTGCCATGCCAACGCACCTTAACTTTGGTACGACCGACCGCCCCTCCCGTAGCCATCGATCTGTCCCATTCTGATGGAGATGAACAACTATTTTTTTTGTCATGTTTTTACAGTATGTTTACGTAAAAAAATACGAGTGTGCTTTAGACCACACGACTGAAGTAAAACTTCTTTAGCTCCATCTATATAAGGTCTAACAAAATTAGCTGAACTATTTTAACTGGTGCTTCTACCCATGAAACTGAACAACTTTCCCCATGAAACCCATAGTCAAATCTCAAACGTTTTTGAACTTCCCATACTAAGTTGGCTGATCAGCTGATCGAGTTAGTATGGGAGAGCCAATTTTTTTTTACGATTTGTATAAGGGTTCCATGGGGAAAGTTGTTCAGTTTCATGAGCAGAAGCACCAGTTAAAATAGTTTCAGCTAATTTTGTTAGACCTTACATATATTGAACAAAAACTGTCAAGAAAATTGCCTCCCCTATATGTAAAGTTTTATTTTTAGTTTTATTGTTGATGGTTATCATTACATTACATCAATTGTGAATAAAAAAATAAAAAAAAATAAGAGACGAATATAAAAAAAATATATTTAGATAGCATAGTACACCAACGTGAACATAGAAAAGGTGACTTTTTGTTCGAATATTTTACTGTAAATCTCGTTCCTTCATATGTGATCTAAGAGTCTAATCATAAACTTTGAATTCAGGCACACCCCGGACACTGCATACAAATGTGAAATGACATTTCTAAAAACAAATGACGAAGCAAAAAAAATCTCGGCGCAATTCCATACGTTTAAGAACCAAACTGAAACCAATCTGTATCAATCTGGGTGACGAGAGGGTGAGGTCGCAATCTAGAGAGCGGCAGGGAGTGTCCATATTGTATGTTAGTACTAATATATGTACTTTGATTCAGGTTTTACAAATACTTAGCTCAATAACTTGTTCATGCCGTGTCCGACACGTTTCTTCTATCGTGAAATTGGATTACAGCCATCTTTCTTTTCTTTCAACATCTTTTGTCTTATTCACTTAATGCTTCTCAAGTTGTATTATACGGTCAAGCGATACCATATCAGATATCCGTTGTTCTTTGTTCTAACAACACACCTTTTGTGTGCTCAACTAGCAGAAGTTATCATTACAGGTATCATGTAGTTACCTCAGACTTTTTAAAGTAATATTTTTAGGGTTCCGTAGCCAAATGGCAAAAAACGGAACCCTTATGGATTCTTCATGTCTGTCCGTCCAGATGTCAAAGCCACTTTTTTCCGAAACTATAAGAAGTATACTGTTGAAACCTGGTAAGTAGATGTATTCTGTGAACCGCATTAAGATTTTCACACAAAAATAGAAAAAAAAAACAATTAATTTTGGGGGTTCCACATACTGAGAACTGAAACTCAATTTTCTTTTTCATCAAACCCATACGTGTGGATAGGTCTTCAAAAATGATATTGAGGTTTCTAATATCATTTTTTTCTAAACTGAATAGTTTGCGCGAGAGACACTTCCAAAGTGGTAAAATTTGTCCCCCCCCCTGTAACTTTTAGAATGATAAAACTAAAAAAAAATATTTTATTTTATATATTCATGATGTACATTACCATACAAACTTCCACCGATAATTGATTCGAACGAGATCTAGTATAAGTAGTTTTTTTTAATACGTCATAAATCGTAAACCGCAATTTACCTTTCATTCAATCAACTCAAATATAAAAATTAAAAAGAAACATTTAATTTTATCTTTGCCTCAGATTTACTAAGTTTACTCCTAGAAAATTATAAAATCTTTTTAGAATTGCGCGGGCGAACCGGCTGATCGATTTTTGTTTCTAAAAGGTGTTTTTACAAGCTTGCCACAACTTGCATATTCTTATGTATTCTTAAGGGTAGACTCGAGCCCCTCGGTGGTTATATATGATGATTCTTATGTATGTATGTAAGTTATCCGCTTCAAAGATTGCAAGTTAAATTTGAACCACGGTGTCCGATTGAGCTGAATTTTGCAACGTTTAGTTCGAATGACAATGCATGGTTTTCATCATCATATCAGCTCATATGACCCACCGAGGGGCTCGAGCTTACCTGAATTAGGGCGGTCGGGTCTTAGGGCCTTAATGCATGGTTTTACTGTGACGTAGGTAATTCTAACGTAACGAAGAACGAGATCGACTTCATCTTGTCGACAAGAAGGCAAATATTCAATGATGTCTCTGTGATCAACTCAGTCAAAACAGGAAGCGATCACCGAATGGTAAGAGGCACATTGAATCTAAAGACCAAGCTAGAAAGATGTCGACTGATGAAGTCCACACTCCGACCAGCGCCCATCCAGCTCCAAAACCCCGAAAACTTTCAGCTCGAGTTGCACAATCGCTTCGAATGCCTAGGAGACTGCGAGAATGTGGACGATTATAACGACAGGTTCGTGGAAATTGTCCAAACGGTCGGGTCTAAGATTTTCAAAACTCGCCGTTCAAACAGAACCAAAAAAATCTCTGACTTCACCAGCAACCTCATGGAAGAAAGACGCAGATTGGTTTTGCAGTCCTCTGAAGACGCTACTCAGTATCGGCAACTAAACAGGCAGATCTCTAAGTCTCTAACTCGCGATTTGCGCCACTTTAATACAAATTGTATTAAAGAGGCGATTGAGAACAACAAAGGCTCAAAAGTGTTCGCTAGAGATCTGTCTGTTGGTCAAAGCCAACTGACCAAGCTGAAGACTGAGGACGGCAGGATCATATCGTCTTAAGACTGAGTTGCTGGAAGAAGTTGAGAAGTTCTACGGACAATTGTACACGACCACACGTCTGCCTGTCAGCGATCTGGCTAAAGACCCAAGAGCTAGACTTACCCGACACTATACCGAAGATATCCCGGACGTCAGCCTGTACGAGATTAGAATGGCTCTTAAACAGCTTAAAAACAATAAGGCACCGGGTGATGATGGAATTACGGCTGAACTTCTGAAAGCAGGTGGAACACCGGTACTTAAAGCTCTTCAGAAATTATTTAATTCCGTTATACTTGAGGGACAAACGCCTAAGGCATGGCACAGAAGTGTGGTCGTGCTTTTCTTCAAAAAGGGCGACAATACCCTGCTGAAGAACTACAGACCCATCTCACTTCTGAGCCATGTCTACAAACTGTTTTCGAGGGTCATTACGAATCGTCTCGCACGCAGGTTTGACGACTTCCAGCCTCCCGAACAAGCCGGTTTCCGAAAAGGATTTAGTACCATAGACCACATACATACGCTGCGGCAGATTATACAGAAGACCGAAGAGTACAATCAGCCACTATGCTTGGCGTTCGTGGACTATGAGAAAGCCTTCGATTCGGTCGAAACCTGGGCTGTGTTACAGTCTCTCCAGAGGTGCCAAATTGACTATCGATATATCGAAGTGCTGAAGTGTTTGTATGAAAACGCCACCATGTCGGTTCGCCTCCAGGATCAAAACTCGGAACCTACCCAGCTGCAGCGAGGGGTGAGACAGGGAGACGTTATATCTCCGAAACTGTTCACCGCCGCCCTGGAAGATGTTTTCAAGCTTTTGGACTGGGGTGGACTCGGCATCAATATCAACGGCGAGTACATCACCCACCTTCGATTCGCGGACGATATCGTGGTCATGGCTGAGACTATGGACGACTTAGGCACAATGCTCGATGGCCTCAGTAGAGCCTCTCAACAAGTGGGTCTTAGAATGAACATGGACAAGACGAAAATTATGTCAAACGTCCGTGTCATACCTACTCCTCTGAAGGTTGGAGGCTCTACACTCGAAGTTGTTACCGAATATGTATACCTTGGACAAACAGTCCAGTTAGGTAGGTCCAACTTCGAGAAAGAGATCAATCGTCGAATCCAACTCGGCTGGGCAGCGTTCGGGAAGCTTCGCAATATCTTTACGTCCCAGATACCGCAGTGTCTTAAGACCAAGGTCTTCGACCAATGTGTGTTGCCAGTGATGACGTACGGAACTGAGACATGGTCGCTTACTATGGGCCTCATAAGAAGGCTCAAGGTCACCCAAAGGGCAATGGAGCGTGCTATGCTCGGAGTTTCTCTGCGTGATCGAATCAGAAACGAGGAAATCCGTAAGAGAACCAAAGTGACCGACATAGCTCTCAGAATTGCTAAACTTAAGTGGCAGTGGGCGGGGCACATTGCTCGTAGAACAGATGGCCGTTGGGGCAATAAAGTTCTCGAGTGGCGACCACGCACCGGAAAGCGTAGTGTAGGCAGGCCTCCCACTCGGTGGACCGATGACCTGGTGAAGGTCGCGGGAAGCCGCTGGATGCGGGCAGCGCAGAACCGGTCGTCGTGGAGATCCTTGGGGGAGGCCTATGTCCAGCAGTGGACTTCCTTCGGCTGATATGATGATGATGAGGTAATTCTAAATCCAATGTGGCGGACTCTCAAAGAGACCAGTTGTTATTTTTTATACACCCCCAGAAAGGGTTTGCTGAGAAAAATACAAAAAAAAAAAACTTTTCAAATAAAATCTTTAGGTTTTTCGTAATGAAGCTTATTATGTTGGTAATCACTGATAAATAATAAGAGTAAGATTAAAATCATTGTGTAGACTCATGTGACTCAAGTGGCGACCGCGCACCGGAAGACGTAGCGTAGGCATGCCTCCCATTCGGTGGACCGACGACCTGGTGAGGGTCGCGGGAAGCCGCTTGATGAGGGTAGCGCATGGCCGGTCGTTGTGGAAATCCTTGAGGGAGGCCTTTTTCTAGCTGTGGACGTCTTTCGGCTGATAATTATGATTTATGATGATAGACTCATGAAACAAATTGATTGTACCCAAGGTACCTGTACAATCAAAATAATATAATACATCATAATTTTGGATTTCTCATACAAATAGTTGAAATGATTAGCCAAGTTTGTATAGGGAAGTATTTTTTTTGCTTCGATTGTATTGTATAGGTTGCATAGGGAAAGTTGTTCAGTTTCATGAGTTGATCCAGAGTGTAATATTAGTCCAATGATTTCAAATTAAATTTTCACATTCAAATGTTTTGTTTTTTACCGTACCTAAATTAGGAAAAGAGCGCATTCAAATTTATATTTTTCTCATTTGTCATTGATATGCTAGCGTGTGGAAGCAACTCATACTACTGCATCTAGTGGACCGTTCGACGAACTTTTTCATACGCCCACTTCAAGTAACGCAGGGTCACATACCATACTGGTTCACTGCAGCACAGTATTACGATATGGCTTACCGTAGCGCAACGCCTTTGATGTCGCACGATGCCGCCACCGGCGTACGTACTAGCATACTAGCCTGTAGTTTGGCAGGCTGTGCCCCGCCGCCCGCTGCCCCGCAAGTACCGCAAGTAGTAGTAAGTAGTGTAATAATATATGTGTGATTGCAGTGACAAATAAATGTGTTATCTATCTACCCTTCCGTTGCTCTGCGTAAGTACATTCGTTGCGTAAGTACTGTAAGCCGCTGTATTTATAATACTGTGACTGCAGTTTGTGATCACGCACATAGTCGGATGGAGTTTCATCTTCGCTCAGCGGTGACGAGAGTAAAATGCATTCTAATAAAACAAAATAAAACAAATAAAACAGTTTATCTATCTATCATTCTCAGACAAAATGATTATCTGTCATAATTATAATTAGCATCTGTCACCATTAATAAGAGGTAACTATTTAGAGATTTTCTGCAATTATTTCGTTTCTTATGTGATTAGCCTGTTGGTCTAGTGAAGGCACTCCTGCCTCCTGGGCCGAATGTCGTGGGTTCGATCGCCACTTAGGGCAAACATTCGTGTGCGGAAGTTGCGGAACAGATTTGTTTGATCTGTGTTCAGTATCTACATACTGATCTACATATTATGTAGGTATTTTAACACATCTAAGTAAGAGCGTCGGTGGCGTAACGGCTAGGGCCGCTACCTCCTGTCAGGGAGATCGTGGTTCGAATCCTGCCACGTACCAATGTGTTTTCGAATTTCGATTTCATATGCATGTACGTTTATCCGACGCTCTCACGGTGAAAGAAAACATCGTGAGGAAACCTGCACACGCCTGCGAAGAATCTTGAAGGTTGTGTGTGAAGTCGACCAACCCGCAGTCAGGCCTGCGTGGTCGAATAAGGCCCGATCGACCTAAATCAGGGCAGGCTCGAGTCTCTCGCTGAGGACGTATATGAGCTGATATGATGAGTATGCATATTAGTCTCTGGTTCCTCCCATAGTATACAGGGAATCCTAGTTTGGGGCCAAATGACCGTCCGTGTGTGATTTGTCCCCGTATATTATATTATTACATATTATTATAAATTTATTCAGAGCAACTAGTTACAATACAACTATCTACTCGTTTTATGGTGGCATGTTTCTCGTACTCGTAAATATTGTTTTTTATTGTTTCAGTCATCTTACTTTACATATCACACATTTTATCTTATCTTTATTTTCAAGCATGATACGTCATCCATGGACCATGCATTTTCATTGTTTTGTTGCATAGCTTTTTTGTACAATAAAATGTAGTTCTGATAAAAAAAAAAGATTCCGACGAATTGAGAACATCCTCGTTTTTTGGAGTCGGTTTAAAATATAAACTTGTGTAGAAAATTTCATTTTACTATTCTTATTAGTGGTCTATAACTGAGCCTGTATCTGAACCTGTACAATACAATATATTTCTCTAACTGTTGGGAGTAATTAAGTATATACGGCTAAATTTTGATTTAAAATAATCAAAAATTACCTGATTTTTAAAAAGTCTATATCCAGAGAGCAACATGTATAGTATTTCCGCGCGATTTTTTCAATTAGCTGTTAGGAGTAATGAAATAAATACTGCTAAACTTTTTGTTATTAATGATTAAAAACTATAAACTTTTAAAAAATTAGATAAACAGGGGGATTCTTCATAGTCTATGCTAAGTTCTATTGTCACTGCACTTTTCTACTAATCTCATGTGCTTAAAAGTAGTCCAGATAATAAAAACATTTTTACCTATGAACCATAACCATATCTCTTTATCCCCAAGTTATAGAAATAGACTGTGATTATTACTTCTTTCTTAGTCTATCGAATACCTACCATATGCAAGTATTTTCATATCCCGTGGGTAAGCATAAGCAGGATACCCCAGATGTATGT
This sequence comes from Coleophora flavipennella, assembly GCA_947284805.1. Lineage (NCBI taxonomy): Eukaryota > Metazoa > Arthropoda > Insecta > Lepidoptera > Coleophoridae > Coleophora > Coleophora flavipennella. Next base: position 6,518,236 of record OX369254.1, on the reverse strand, counting down.
TAGTTCGCCATAGTTTTTTTATTTGTATTTGTATTAGTAGATACTTTGTAAATCTTAGGTATCAAATTAAGCCAATGATATAAATTTTATAATGTATAATCGACACAAAGTGGTTAAGTGAGCCTGCTTTTACAACAAAGAGCAATTTATGTTATGACTAATTTTAAAGTAAGGCACCGTCAAAAAACATTAACATCCATTGATCCGTTCGACAGTTCTCTGTTAATGATGGAGTCTTCCAAGAGAGAGTGAAATGGGTTTGGCCAGTAATTATAATTACCGTACAATTAAGGAGGAGAATTCTCTTCAAGAGAGTGGCGGCGCGGTCCACTTGCTATATGTTATAGTCAGGCATAAGAAAGTGCTATGAATAAGCTCGGCAAAATGTACTCGCGAATTGAATTGTTTCTTGACTATTTAATTGTATACATATTACTATGTAATATAGTTTTCGCGGCTGTCCAGCCTTCATAGTGACGACGACGTTACTTGACTGACTGGATTGACAGGTTACAGTGACGATTGACAGTGACACAAACAAGACTGTCGAGAACATTAAGAGGAGATAGACCAAAGTTTATTATTTCCAAATATAATTATTGAGTTGTTTCCCTGTTCCATCCAAGACAACAAGTCGAAAGGTCAGCTAATAAGGGTCGAATGGAAACGCTCCTTATGACTGGTTGTTTGATAGTGGATTGGAGCTTTAGGATTAGTGGATTAGAATCCTGATCCCCATAGATGAGATCCACCGCTCTGGATTCTTGCCAGGATATTTTGTCTTGTCATTGTGAGATCTCGACATAGTAACGTCCTTCTTGCCATCACGATCTGGATCATTTATTTCTTTGTCATCATTATACTAGCCGAAAGGCGTCCACTGTTGGACAAAGGCCTCTCTCAAGGATTTCCACAATTACCGCCCCTGCGCTGCTCGCATCCAGCGACCTTCACCAGGTCGTCGGTGCACTGACAATGAGTAGGAAGCCTGGCACAGTCGCCATTTGAGAATTTTTCTGCCCCTGAACTCTGTTCTACGAGTTATGTGCCTGTATAGGCATTATATATCTAGATTCTTTTTCAATTAATTTTACACTTCGTCGGTTTTTGAATAGGTGCCTTAAACATACTCTGCACAACTAACCAAATTCATTCATTCATTGATTCCCTTCCTCGTGACCTAGACTACTATAACTACGATACTGGCACAAAGCGAAAAGCCTTGATAGCTGTTAATGGACAGGCATATTGAATACATTACATATGCTCGTCTATGGGCGTACCGCGTCTAATTGACGTGAATACTGTTTACATACATCTATAAACGATCTGTCAGAACATCATTACTACAAATTAGCAATTTACTGTCAGTATTGTGCACTGGATTTTCCCGTATCGAAGAAAATATCTTTAATTGTTTGCTAGCTTGCGCATATCGATTATCCTAATGTAATCGAGGGTGGACGCTGCGTGGAATAAAAATTAGCCTATGTGTTAGTTCAGTGCTTGATCTACCTATCTACCAAATTTCTTCCAAATCCGTTCAGCCTTTAAGGTGTGAAAGTAGAACAAACATCCATAGTTTTGGTTTATAATATTACTTAGTTTAAAGGGATTCTGATTAGTTACAGTTATATTTACTAGACTTACTAGGTGAACCCAGTCTTCCACAGTAGTGTGTCGAATGAAAAGAGGATTTGTGGATTACCTATTACCTAAGAGATTTACAGCTCATTCCGCAACCTGGTGGGTTGACAAGTAAAACGAACGAGTAACCGTTCGCTGGTTCAGTTCCGTCTTTCACAGGTTTGTTTTAAGGAGGTAATATTACAGATTTTCGTTATTTTTGACGTCAATTACTCCTTAAAGATAGTAAACCCAAGGTTGAAAAAAAAACCCTTATTGTTGATGATGTTCCTTAAAGTCAAAAGCTATTAGAAACACGATGGAGCAGTTTTATCATAAAAAATCCCAAAGATAGGTGTACATCGTTACTTTCAACTCTATAGACTAATATTTTGAAGTATAAATTTAAAAAAATAGACAAAAATATTTGTTATGATAATACAAAGTGAGTAATGTTATTATTTTTTATACTTTCATTGTAGTTTTTGATTGAAACGAAAAAAATAGTAAAAAAGTGTGGTTATTTTCTTTACTCTTTACACGTAAAGAAAAAGACAGAGACAACTGTTCCAATCAAAAACCTCGCCTTAACGCTTGCGCAATCTCACACTAGATTTTGTTTGTTTATGGCCAGAGATATTCTGCTTTGATGTAGAGCGTCTACTTGTAAAGGGAGATAAGCGCACTTAGGTACATAGTTTATGAAGTTAAACTTAGCGTAGTTTGACAATGTTAACTGTCTATTTATTTATTTAACAGTTTTTTATGTAAAATACAAAACATCACAGGTATAAAAGTAAATGATAAAATGGTTAAAGTTTTAACAATCTGTCTTATTGTTATCAATAATATTAAACAACTTAATCAAAGGAAAGGTGAATGTTAAGATAAGGTCAATTATTAAAGTTTTTTTTTTCCTCGGAATGCTGAGGAGTGAAGGGGGAAAATGCATTTACGCATACCAATACAGCGGGCTGCTTTGGTTATGTGGGTTTCGCAGCCCTACGCCTATATGCATACATACACATATATACATAAGGAATATATAAATAAATAGGCACAGGCCCAAGACCGCACTACCCACTAACAACCCCCTGTAGCCTTGGTAGCTAAGCTGCCTTAAAAGATAATCGGAGCGACGCGACGCCCCTCCGCCGTAGGGAGGAGAATAGAAAAGATCATACCTACAGCAGGCGCTCGGTTATCCGTCACATATATTATATCCTAGTCCAACATTTTGCTTTCTCTGTATGATTTTTTCCCCCCATCCATTTCTACCTCTCTTCTATCTCTCGCGTTTCATTCATATTCATTCTTTGCAACTTTAGCATTGCTAATAACATTAAGCTTTGACTTTATCTTCTTTCTTCATTTTAAGCTTCGTTTAATGTGTTATGCCTTTCTTTTCTTTTCCTGTCTTTTCGTTTTAAACTTCTTCTTTTTATAAACTTTGTCGCTCCTTTTTTTAGTATTTATCTAACTCAGGTCTCCTGCCTTATATATAATCGAAGTTTTGTAGAATTGAACATAATAATGAGACCCGACCTTTTTAATAATAACAGGTAATGAAATACAACATCATTATAAAAATGTTCACGTTTTTATGTGGGTATGATAGTACATAAATTAATAAAGATTTTTATGCAAGTCTGTTTATTTCGTATAGGAATCTAATAATCCGGCATTTACCGCACATATAAAAAAATACGGATGCCGGACTACCGAGTGTCTACTGCGTTAAGGCCAATATAGACCTCCAATAGCTATTTATCTACTAACCGTCATTAAATATCTATATTAGGCGTACCACTTATGTCTTTACTTAATGTCCAAACGGCATCCTAATTGGGACTTCGGGGCGTCTCGTCCTATTTTTAACGTGGCATGCGCTCGCGCAGAGCAGGCACGCGTCGATGATTTGTCGGCGTGCCGGCGCGGCGCGTTGATTGCTCCTCCACTGTTTATTTTGCGTCCAGCCATAATACTGTAATGCCACAATAGACGTAATGCCCAAGCAGTAAAGTTTAAATGGATTAGCATATTTATGCCTTCTGTCCGGGAGGTCGTGGTTCGAATCCTGCCACGTACCAATGTAATTTCGAATTTAGATTTCATATGTACGTTTATCCGGCACTCTTACGGTGAAGGAAAACATCGTGAAGAAACCTGCAAACGCCTGCGGAGAAACTCGCAGGTTGTGTGTGAAGTCGACCAACCCGCACTGGGCCCGCGTGGTCGACTAAGGCCCGATCGCCCTAATTCAGGGTAGGCTCGAGCCCCTCGGTGGAGACGTATATGAGGTGATATGATGATTTATGCTAATTAGAGCTTATTTAAGCAATAGAGTTTATTTAAAATTTGACATTTTTTTTGGGAAGAAATAAAAGGTTTTCAAGTATTTTTTATTTTATTTAAGCAAGCAAGAGAGAGAGCTTTTGTAGTGAGGTATATGGTATCTTCGCTCCGTAATTTTGTTTTGTGTACCTAATATCAGTAAAATTACTTCAGAGTTTAAAAACCGTGAAATGGCTTCTTCCTCTAGTCGTTACGGAGGTTTCTGATACCGGAAGTTTCAACAATGCGGATATTAATTTGACAGATTTGACTTGGATATCTATTTACTTTGACAGATAGATACTATGACGTCACGTAGGTGAAGCTCAAGTTAGTTTTCCTGTGTTTGACAATGACGGCGAAAAACCAGTCGGACTCGCGCACCTAGGGTTCGTACCACCACATACCTCTCCAGATAAGTACAAAAATGATAAATAATCATCATCGTCATATCAGCTCATATACGTCCCCACCGAGGGGCTCAAGCTTACCCTGAATTAGGGCGATCGGGCCTTAGTCGACCACGCGGGCCCAGAGCGGGTTGGTCGACTTCACACACAACCTGAAAATTTCTTTGCAGGCGTGTGCAGGTGTCCTCACGATGTTTTCCTTCACCGTATAAGAGCGTCGGATAAACGTACATATGAAATCGAAATTCGAAAACACATAGGTACGCGGCAGGATCGAACCATGACCTCCTGGACAGGAGGTAGCGGCCCTTGCCATTACGCCACCGACGTGCTAAAATGATACCTGACCTTTTAATTGCTCCTATTTGTTGCTTTGTGGTGAGAAATAGATGATTTTATTATTTATTTAAATGAAAAGACATCAACGCGAGTAACAGAAAAATGTTTTTTTTATCATTCAGTATCAATAAGTAAAACTATAAGCCTTTAAAGTTCGTTTTCCCCTTGACGTTGTCGGCGCCGCGATTAAACTCCGGGTGGCCTCTTTGACGGAGTGTTTGACGCGAGCCGGCAGCGGCAAGCGACATTTATCAAAGGTAATAATTCAGCGAATAAACTACAAGCAGGTGGTTTGTAATTTTGTTTAGTTTGTTCAAGTTTGAGACACTTAGAAAAGCCACTAATGCAAAGTATATATATTAGTACTAACATACAGTATGAACACTCCATGCCGCTCTTTAGATTGCTACCTCACCCCCTCGTCACCCAGATTGATACAATTTGGCTGTCGAACGTATAGGATTTCGCTGCCATTTGGTTTGTCCCGTCATTCCTTTTTTGGAATGTCATCTCTGGCCCGTTGTATGAAGTGTCCAGGGTGCGACTAAGGTGTCTGTAGTTCTGTACTCTGTACCCTTTTTCTTTACTTTGTTGGGCATAGGAAGTAACACAGCCGTTGCACTGCACAGCTACTTGTATCCGCCATTAAAAAACGGAATAACTATTAGTTTGCGCAGTTGGTTTTATATCGGTCACTAAGCCTGATATGGTTCTTTATAAATTTTACCTGGTCGAGGACCCTGATTTCAATGGATTCGGTCCAAAGGAATGTCATTTTAATATGTCGATCGTGTACTTTCTTCGGTCTGCACTTTCCTATAGCGGACATACATATAGCTAAGTGCGACTTGCTCATGGCTGTAGTAGAAAAAAATCGTTTTGGATGTTTTTATCGATTGTTTTTACGTGCTGCTCGTACAAAAGTTATTCTGACCCTTCTGACCCACTCTTTAAGACTTCATTGTCCGTCTGTCTGTCTGTCACCCAGGATGTATTTCTGTTGCCGCTAAAATTTCAAATACTAAAAATTGTATAGAAACTAGCGCCATCTAGTATGATGGTACGGAACCCTTTGTGTGCGGTTCTGACTCGCACTTGGCCGGTTTTTATATTTTACTGCTATACTTTACAACCAGGGTTCGAAATTATCAAGATAATTGTTTTATTATCATGATAATTGGGTTGTATGGTAGAAATCGCTCCGCCTAAATTGTACGTCTCTAAGCTGTTAGTTAAATTTTGCATATGTATTTACTTATTTTTACTAAAAATAAAAATACAAAAATATTATGAAGAAAAAACTACTTTGAATAATTTTAAATTGTTTAATTTAATGTTTAAGTGTAAGTTTAATCAATGTCGTTTTTGTCTCTTCTCTGAGTTTGACGTTTGCCGCGTTTCGATACGTCAGTCGTGTTCGGATAAAAATGGCAGTACACAGCGCGAGGCTATACTAGCGTTTTGTCAAAGATTATTACTGTTTCGTTTTACAATTAACTGCCACATCTTCTATTTTTTTATGTATTATATATAATTGTTGTTCAAATCACATTTATATTCAGCGGGATTGCTTTCCATCGTCAATCTACATCTCCATATAACGCTAAACTAGTCTCTAACGCCCATGAGATGAGATAAGTGGTAGCGTGAGCGCTTTCGCGCATGCGTGCTTGGCCTCATCAACTCATCAGTATGCCTCATGGCAGTCCGTTTGGTATTGGTCGTTATGGTTCTGCCTCACTGTTGGCCGAGTCGATGATCTAACCTGAAGCGGCCGTGACATTGGATACTTTTTGATATGAACTGAATGTTTTGGTGGTTGTGCAAGGTGTTATACAATTTTGGTGGTTATTTCAATCCCAAGCAACAGCTCTTCGCTAAGATCATTAATTTTATTTTGTTGAAATGTCCATATCTTGTTCTAGAGAACCACAAAAGGCTTTTTATTAAAAGTTTGTTAGAAGGTTTGACCTTTGAATTCAAAAGGTTTTTTATGTTTAAATGAGACAAGCGTTTGGCAATAATAATTTGTAATTTGCCTGAACTTATTTCGATAAATCCTCGTTGTTCGTACATTTAACGCATAATAATGCCTACTTAAGCAAATTGTGTCTCGCAATTGATAGATGCCTTTTCATACCATCCGATCTCGATGGACACATCCGATTGCTTGATCGGAGGTGGTATTTATGTGTTGAATACCTATATAAAATTTTATCTTGTTTATAGATAATGGACTAAAGGGATTTCTTCTCCGACGGATGGGATATTTTTTTCCGAGACGTGTTATTGATACACATAGGTCTAGTCATTGGTCATAGAGTCTTCTCTTATGCGAGGCGAGCGATGGCTGACTTTCGCGTTATACTTGTGAGCGGGCGCTGTCCGTGTGAACTGGCCTACTCCTGTCAAAGGCATTAATGACAAATTCAATAATTTTAATGTATTACTTATCTTGTCATATTGTTTTCATGTCCTAATGACATTATTTGTTCTATATCAATGATTTTTTTTGACATTATTAACTGATGAATGACTGAATTTTTATTTTTTTAACAATCTTTGCCATTGTGTAATGTAATCATTATTTTATGTATGACCATCAGAAATAATGTAATAATATGCATCTATTTTGAAGAAACAACAGTCAAACCGTAACGTGTTAGTGTTCCCGTTTGTTTAATCGACTGATGTAAAACGCAACAGATCTGATGCACAAATGATTGTCTGAATAATCGTGTACGCTGAAGTGCCCCATGGCTGCAAGTTTTGCTTACTGGCATCATTGCACTGGCTAATTTGGGACAAGGATCGCTGTTGTCGCCCAATCAATTGATCAGTGCGTTCACAATGAGCGGACGTTGCCGCGTTGCCATTATTTACTACTACTGTACTACAATTGGTGACTGACTGAACTCATTGAAGTCAGCGAAGGTATTTATAAGAAGAAAATAACAGGGTACTTTGGTAATAGTTTATCGAATTTTGGTAGATTTTGCAGACTTTTTCGGGTTCCGTAGTCAAACTAGGCACCCTTATAGCACAACCCGTACACTGCTTACAACTTACAAGTGGTCATGAAATGACATTTCTAAAAACAAATGACAGCAAGCAAAATCACGGCGAAATCCCATACGTTCGAGAACCAATCTGTATCAACCTGGGTGACGAGGGGGTGAGGTCGCAATCTAGAGAGCGGCAGGAAGTGTCCATACCGTATGATAGTACTAATATACATATATACTTTGCTTATAGTTTCGTCATGTCCGTCGGTAAGTGTGTCACACCCGTTTTACTCAAGAACTATTACAGCTGTAAAGTTGAAATTTGGTATAGTAATGCAAGTCTGCCATGTGACGCCTATAAAAATATGGAAAAACACTGTAAATTTTTTTTTAGTTTACCTATAAAATCACCACCACTTTACATGTAGCCTTCATGTAAAGTGGGGGTGGTTTTTTTAATTCACGTATCACAGCGTTTGGGGATCGTTGAGTAGGTCTTTCAAAACTCTTGAGGGGTTGCGAAGAACATATTTTCGATAAATGATTCATTTACGAAGTAATCTTCACTAAATGCAATTTAACTTAATTTTTTAAAATATACAAGTACATTTATTTTGTTAAAAGACCACTTAACCCGACTTTCGCGTGGTACTTCACGCACTTGGCCATTTTGTTTTATTTTTACAACTGCTGAGCCTTTGACATTATTACACTTGTTGGTAAGTGACGATGATGCCGTAGCTGGAAGCGGGATTAACCAAGATTTCCCAACGCAATGGAGAACTGGTTATCTTATCTTCTCGTCGGAACACATTAATGTTATTACAATTTACTGATATTTTTGACACAAAGACAGGCTCAGAAAATGCCCTACCACCAACCAACCTGAGTCCTTCAAAGTTGGACTCCGCCGGGAATCGAACCCGCGACCTCTTTATGTGAAGTGTGTGGATTAACCACTATTCCCCGGTAGTGGTCATAATGCTTTCCCGTCAGCTGTTGTAGCATGGTCATGCATTTTATTTTGAGAACAGTATAGTGACCTGCTAATGTAGTCATTAATTTATTTGCTTAGCAGGGGATGCTTGATTCTTGATTGTAATCGTTAAAACAAGTAACCCTGATGTTAACGGCAATGTTTCTATCTATACTTGTAGTTTTGTATCGAGTTATTGACAATTTGAGGGAACTCAATGAATGGGCATGGGACATTCAACCCATGTTAAGTGAATTGCTATTTACAATAGAGTAAGTCACCCTTATCTTGCCACACTCCTTTTTCATGTCACACGCTTTTAAATTAAAATATAATAACTTTCGGAAAAAAAAGTTAAGTCGCCACGCACGAGTCTGTAGTTTTCATATAAAGTAGTTCTATTTTATTACAAAAACGACATGCCAGATTGAATCCAAACTTTGCAAAATATATAATTTAGAAGACAATATCGATGTCTGTTATTTGTTTTATCGTAATAAATTTAAACAGGACTTAAAGGCTTAAATTAGTTTTAACTAGAACTATTCTGTCGCTCTTGTTGACGTCTTTTGATTGAAGTAAATAGGTATCGTTGCCGGGTCCAACTCGCACTTAGCTGGTTTTTAAGAGTGGGGCGGGGTGACATGAAAGGGGTCAGTGGCAAGATTAGGGTAGCTTACTCTACTCAATGTACACTAATTCACTACTGTAAAAGTAGGTACTATTACAACTACCTCAACGTATAGTAATATCACAGTATTACAATATAGCGGCTTACAGTAGTGCAATTAATGTACTTAAGCAGAGCAACGGAAGGGTACTTGCGGGGCAGCGGGCGGCGGGGCACAGCCTGGCACACTTCGCGAGTTTGCCAGGCTGGCTACAGGCTAGTACTGCTAGTACCGACGCCGTGGCGGCATCGTGCGACATCAAAGGCGTTGCGCTACTGTAAGCCATATCGTAATACTGTGGTAATATTTTGCTTTCCAAGTAGGGTTTGTACCCGGGAATTCTCGTCCCGGGAATTCCCGGGAAATCGGTTGGTTTCGTTCCCGGGAAATTCAGCTCAAGAAAAGTCGAGACATCGAGAAGTTGAAATTAAACTTAACTCCTGGAAAAGTTTTATTTTTTACGCTTTCTTTATAAATGCGAGGCGGCGGCGGCATTCTTTGACAGCGCGGCACATGTCGGTCGGTATCCTTTGTTTTTACCGACAAACGCAAGCGCACGCGCGGCCCCAGCCAGTTGTGTTTCGTTCATTCGTGTTTTAACTCCCGCCGTGTTCGGATCGGATCATAAAGTAAGGACAGTGTATTCAGTGACGCACGCGTAACAGAATTGCAAAGTAAACAATAGTATTATTGACTGCAAAAGTTCAAGTGTTTGTTTTGTAATAAGTACCAATTTTTCTATTTGAATAGGTATTTCGAAGAAATTAAACTTCTGTTTTTTTTTTAATAAAAAAGACGTATGGCACTCGGGGACTGCCGCGGTAAAGCTATTGCATAGCATTTTTTATCAACTAATGCAATTATAATTATTTATTTATTTTTTATTTATGCAGTATTTACCAGTACCATATAGTCCTTGGGGCGCGGGATGTTTATGTAATAAATTAACACTAAGAAAGTTACACCAGTAAAATTGACTAAGTCCTTTTAGTACCGCAAATCGCTAATAGAATGGCATTGTAAGTTTTTTAGAACTCGGCCGAGCATGGAGTGTTAGGTTTTATTTTCGTTACGGAATTTCTTGATTCGGTCGCCGCGCTCAAAGCCCGCGATAAAAGCTATGCAATAGCTTAAAAGATAATTTAGTGCATTAATATTAACCAATTTCATTAATTTCAATAATCACACAAAAGCCTAAAGCCCTAAACTTATTATTATTATTAAAGATTATGTTGATGTTTACCATTATTAATAAACACATTGAAATTAAAGACTCTCTTTATTATTTAAACAAAAATTTTGACGTATATATATATTTTTTTCTCGATAACCCGAGAAGACCCGAGAAATCAGGCTCGAGAATTCTCGAGACCCGAGAACTGAAAAACCTCGAGAAATCACAAACCCTATTTCCAAGTTTATAATTGTGAGTCGTCCGATAAAATCTGTTCTTTTGAGTTCTAAACGTCGTCGTTATGACTCTTGCGTATTTACAATATCTACCTAGATAATTTCTCAATTTATTTGCAAAACTAAACATTTTATCGTCCACAGCATTTATCTCTGCATCACCTACTGGTAATATTAACAGTAGGTATAAGATTTAATTGCTTGCCAACTTTCATTGGCGGTCCACTTTCAAAAGAGAACGAAATAGTGGACACCAGATAGTGTCATAATTTGTATTATATGTATAGATGGAAATTAAATAAACGAGAAACCACTAATCGACGAAACCGAAACACGACATGGCTCACATAATCAAATTCTGTTATCATCCACTCATTTTTTTATGGAGACTGGCATAGTGTTAGTGGCATAGTACACACATATTTTTTTACAATCTTTCGCACACGATTAAACCTACATATTTCAATGGGGGATTCAAATACCGAAAATATGTAAAAAAAGTTGAAAGCGTCGAGATATTTGGATTGGTTGCGCCTATTTTCTTAAATTACAAACAATTTATCGTAAAATCATAAAAAAAACATACTTAAGATTCTAACAAGCCCTTTCATTTGATATGTAATACAATATGTATAGTTAACGAAACTTTTTTTTAAATATTTTATTATCTACCCCCCAAAAGTGGCCCCCATGTTTAAAATTTATTTATTTACGTTACATGTCCGTCTTTGAGTCACCGATTTACATATGTGTACTAAATTTCAACTCAATTGGTCCAGTAGTTTCTGAGCAAATCGGTTGTGACAGACGGACAGACACACGAGTGATCCCATAAGGGTTTCGTATTTTTCCTTTAGAGGTACATATATACGGGACCCTAATAACATACAAAATATCGATTAGTAACACTGAAGCAATTAAAAGTTTTCAAGGCTTATGATTTGGGGCGAAATGGATAGTACCCCAGTGCCTAACTATAGGTAGGGCTATCAATTCTATTCCCAACTATAGATAGGAGACTGTTGGCGCTGCCGCGAATACGGCGCATAAAAGATTTAACCCTTTTCCTAACAATTGCAAAAAAGTCATCAACATGTGCCACAGCAAACATTGACGATGCATTGCTGAATCGCGGCAGCCCCAACAGCATCCTAAGTTGTTGATGCTATAGCTCCTGAAATCTTACCACCTTTTTTAAACTTGACAGTTCGGTGAAGTTCTCTGTTTTATGTACTGTTAATAAAATGCATTTTTCTTTGTTGCAGTCGAAGCAGCGGGCGTCGATCAAGTGGCTGCTGTCGAAGGCCTTCAACAACAGGGTGCCGGAGAACCTGGTGGAACCCTTCTATAGGGACCATGAGGTATGACACCACTCATTAAGACTCCACTTAAACGCTATTTCGCTAATAGCACAGATTACTAAATAGTTACTAATAGGCGCATTATACTTGTGGTATAGAAAACACCATTTTGAGAGTTTAATGTGGAATCGATTGCAGCGATAACTCAAAAACAGCGACATAAAATAGGCGTTTTTTGTTTCATCTTAAATAGTTTTGTAGAACCTTCTTATAATTCTGAGTTAATTCATAAAAGGACGTCGTTATCCTCCAGTTATGCAGGCTCCAACAGGATTTTCTTGAATTTACCATCTTAAGACGGTAATATTACAGATTTTCGTTATTTTTGACGTAAATTACTCCTAAACGATAGAAAACTCAAGGTTGATAAAAATACCCTTATTGTTGATGATGTTCCTTAAAGTCAAAAGCTATTATAAAAACACGATTAAGCAGTTATGGCTTGATAGAAAAAAATCACAGATAGGTCTACACCGTTATTTTCAACTCTAGTTATGACTAATATTTTGAAGTAGGTATATATTAAAAAAAAATACAACAATATTTGTTATGATAATAAAAAGTGAGTAAGTAATGTTATAATTTTTTATACTTTCATTGTAGTTTTTGATTGAAAAGAAAAACCATTTAAAAAGTAAAAAAGTGTGGTTATTTTCTTTACTATTTACACGTAAAGAAAAAGACAGAGACAACTGTTCCAACCAATACCTCGCCTTAAGCATTAGGTATTAAAACAAATAGTCAATGTAATCAATGGACAAATCTCGAGTCTTTCTTCTTTGCTGAGGGCTCAGAGTTCCAGGAAAACTACCCTTATGTTGGCATGCGGATCTCCACTTTTGTTTTGAGGTGGCAAAGTTTTCGCCCACTATCACCCTTGACAAATGGGTCACTAATCCTGGTGAACAGGTAACTCGATAAGCCACCGTGACCGATGTTGTTTTGGCCCAAAATAAGTGAAGCTATTCTTTAAATAACCTAACGTAACAAATTATATTGCGGATGCCCGGCGGCGTTGCCCGCGCAGATCCCATTTTTAGGGTTCTGTACCCAAACGGGACTTTGCTGTCCGTCGGTCTGTCTGTCTGTCTGTCTGTCCGTCTGTCACCAGGCTATGTGTCATGAACCGTGATAGCTAGACAGTTGAAATTTTTATAGATGATGTATTTCTGTTGCCGCTATAACAAAAAATACTAAAAATCGGAAAAAGTGAAAAAATAAGGGGGTGTCTCCATACAAAAAACTAATTTTTTTAACGTGAAGAAACTGGCGCCATCTAGTATGATTGTACGGAACCCTTTGTACTAGCGTCATCTAGTATGATGGTACGGTACCGTATGGTTTGCTGTTCGCGTGGAAATTTCGTAAAATAAATCAATCGTAAAATCAGTCAAGTTTTAGCACAATCTGTCCAGTCGTTTAAACTGTCGTTGAAAGTCGGTCATGAAAAACAATTTTACAAGTATAAAAAAAGATTATCCGTGATAGATAATTTATCTTTAAGGCTGCAGTCCAGCTTTTGATAATCGTTGCTTGACTAAACTAAATAAAGTAGAATTAAAAAGAATTATAATTAAGACGAAGCTTTTCCTATTTAGAAATAGCTGCTGATTAGATTTTTGACATTTTTGAAGGCTGGAACTTCTCTCCAAAAACAACGATTTAAAAAAAATACTGATTTTTCGGCATGTACACTGAAATAGACAACGATTAAAAAACACCTCGTGTACACACCTATTCTCTTTACAAATTTGCGCTGATTATTTTTTTCAACTTTCATACAGTACTGACGAGAAAAAAAAATTCATAAACATACAAAAAAAATAACTTTTAAGGATAATAATTTTGTCCTTCGTTGGTCTTGTAATAAAATATTTGGATAAAACTAAAAAATCTTTTAAACTTATTGTTGTATAGTATTATTTTATTTATTTATTTCACAATTTATTGTACACAGAAATAGCGACAAACAAACATTAAACTAGATAAGAACATACAAAAGGTAATGCTTATTTCTATAAGAAATTTCTTTCAGCAGACCTCGGAAAGAGAAAACTAAAAAAGAATGGCAGAAGACGTGTACATAACAAAAACAACATTTTTGAAAAACAAATTTTTATAACATATTCCTAAATACCTAGCAAACAAATAAATAATGTAAGTTAATAATAATGTAAATAAATTTAATATTATGCACATAATAAAATTAATAAACTAATAATTTTAATTATTGTGTAATTTTAATTATCTCAAAATATGGTGATAACAATTTCTAAAGTTGACTCTAATTTGAATTGCTGTAAACTGCTCGTACATATACTTACCGATTGCTTTAACGGTGAAGGAAAACATCGTGAGGAAAACTGCACACGCCTGCGAAGAAACTCGAAGGTTGTGTGTGAAGTCGACCAACCCGCACTGGGCCCGCGTGGTCGACTAAGGCCTAATCGCCCTGATTCAGGGTAGGCTTGAGCCCCTCGGTGGGGACGTATATGAGCTGATATAATAAAACTGCTCGTGCTAAACTCGTTCATGTTCTTAATTAGTGATGTTCGGTATTATTCAATTTATGCTTTATACTGCATAACATAGTTTCAACTATACTTTTAATCTGTTTCCAATGAGCAAAAAGCCTTATATAGAAAAAAAACCTACAAAAAGGTAATCTGCAGCCTTAAGTTTATTAATAGTTAAAATGTCATGCAAATTGCAAAGTCGATTTCAAAAATAATTATCTAAAATAACCCACCCCTCGTCATTCCTTGTGCAAAGGTGCGCATAAGATTTAATTATTTAAAAAATATGAAAAATTTAAATCCAACAACTAATGAACCTATGTCACTCCAAATCTATCAAACAGTTTAGGCTACAGGCTCAACCAAAGTAATACATACACCCGAAAAACATAATCATCCTTATTTGGGCAGTCGGGTAAAAAAGGGAAGACTTTGCTTTTTATTCTAGGTCAGTTTTTAGGGTTCCGTAGTCAACAAGAAACCCTTATAGTTTCGCTATGTCCATAATTTATTTTTTGAAAAGACTACGTCATATCATAACCCTCCTTTAACTTTGCGCGAGTCCAAGTTGCACTTGGCTAGTTTTTTAGTTCAGTCAAATTTAAACGTAACCAATGCGTTGAGATTTACCTCGAAGTGTGCTCGCCTCTATTATGTTTAGGTGCTTTAGCGCTACTTTAATTTTAGCTAAGTACTACAAAAAAGGAACAGGTTCTCAATTCGACTGTATGTTTATTATGCAATTTTATCGCCGATTGTGAGTTTTTTGAAGTGAAAACTTCTTTAGCGGCGTTGTGCATTTTTTTTGTAATGGGTAAAAATGTTAAACTCGCGTCAGGACACGTGACCTGATCGAAAATTCGTAAGACGGATGGAGTAGTGAAAACTTCTTTAGCGGCGTTGTGCACTTGTTTTGTAATGGGTAAAAAATGTTAAACTCGCGTCAGGACACGTGACCTGATCGAAAATTCGTAAGACGGATGGAGTAGTGAAAACTTCTTTAGCGGCGTTGTGCACTTGTTTTGTAATGGGTAAAAAATGTTTAACTCGCGTCAGGACACGTGACCTGATCGAAAATTCGTAAGACGGATGGAGTTGATTTTTCTGATATAAACTTTTTAACGTAATATATATATATATATATATATGTGTGTGTGTGTGGAGCGGTGCAGTCCATGGCTCATTTAGTTTCCTGTCCTGCCTGCCCTGTCACCTGTTCGCAGCAGGACTTAATGGACGCCAGAAATAGTGCAGTCGAAGTGGCTAATTTCTGGGCCGGAAGGATTTAATTTGTCATCGACACGCAAAGAAGAAGAAGAATGTAATATAAATTGTCATGTTTGTGTACGATAGCGCAATAAATAAATATTGTATTCTACCACATAAATGATAGTACTTTTATACTGATAATCAAAGCAATTCGTGCAAAATTATTCCCTAACCATTCCAAAATATCAAAAATGCACAACGTTAATATTCAAGTTATCACTTCTGCCGGCACTCCCGGAGAGCAACCCGTCGTTTTTTTTAAATATAGTTAATGCGGAGGCGGATGGTCCTATATCGATTTTATTAAAATCGATTAAGCACTTTTTTCAACCGACTTCCAAAAAGGAGAAGGTTCTCAATTCGACTGTATGTTTTTTTATGTGTGTTACCTCAGAACTTTTGACTGGGTGAACCGATTTTTATGATTGTTTTTTTTTATTTGGAAGCTAGTGCTTCCCGTGTGATCCCATATAAATTTTATCAAAATCGGTGTAGTACTTTATTAGAAAATTCACAAAAGTACTGTACTAAGTTGTTGCGATGGAAGTCGGTTTTTAACGTGTTTAGCGTTTTTATAATAATAACAATAACAAAAAAATGTAGCGAAATCGTACTTAGTTGTTGCGATTGCAGTCGGTTTTTTAACGCGTTCAGTTTGGTCAATTATAAGAGTTTGTGGTCCATTACTATCAACTTGCTATGTATCATTCCAAAGTTGCGTTATTGTCATGACATAATCATCTTTTTAGGGTTCCGTACCTCTTAAGTAAAAAACGAAACCCTTATGGGATCACCCGCGTATCTGTATGTCCGTCCGTCTGTCACAGCCAATTTGCTCAGAAACTACTGAACCGATTGAGTTGAAATTTGGTACACATAATATGTATGTCAGTGACCCAAAAACGGACATGTAACGTAAATAAATTAATTTTAAACATTAGGGCCACTTTTAGGGGGTAAATTAGAAAATATAAAAAAAGGTTTAGCAAACTATATCGTGTGATATATCAAATGAAAGGGCTTGTTGTGAGGATCTCAGGTATGTTTTTTTTTGTTATTTTAAGATTAATAGTTTCGAAGTAATTTACGAAAATAGGCGCAACCATTCACCTCCCCCCTATTTTCGAAACTAATGGGCCTAAAATTTTGAAAAAATCAGTATATGAGGTAAAATGCATAGATTACAGGAAAATTTATGAGAAAATCTATCCCGTTCTTACAGGAATAGTCCGATTGTTTTGAAACTGGCGACACCTAGTGGGATCTAGTAATATCTTCTATAAAATTAATTTTCGTAGTAATACGACAATGGCAATTAGTTCCCTTTTACCTATATCTATAGATGGCGCTGTAGATGAAAGTTAGTTTTTTTTGGTACGGAAGCCATAGTGGACGAGTTCGACTTGCACTTGGCCGGTTTTTTTTATGATTTGCCTTGATAACATCATTAGAAGATTACTCTGTTACATAAAATCATGCGACGACGGAGTAACCGAATTATGTGTAACATCGAGCTATTTGTTGGACAAATTTATTGTTTGGCGATCGTGTTTTGCAGACATTTAGCTTGCATGGTCTTTTCGTTGAATTGTTCGATTGGCTTTTTTTTAATCGGGTTTTTTATGATTTGCCTAGACAACACCATTATAAGATTACTCTGTTACATCAAATCATGCGACAGAGTAACCGAATTATGTGTTCCATCGAGCTCTTTGTTGGACAAATTATTGTTTGGCGATCGTGTTTTGCAGACATTTAGCTTGCATGGTCTTTTCGTTTAATTGTCCGATTGGCTTATAATAGGGGGGGGAGAGATTTCTATAATCTACTAGCTGTCCTGGTACACTACACTACACTGCCCTACCCTACACTACCCTACCCTACCCTACCCTACACTACACTACCCTACCCTACACTACACTACACTACCCTACACTACACTACCCTACCCTACACTACACTACCCTACCCTACCCTACATTATTTATTGATGAATATCATATTTTAATAATTATTATCCTATTCCTGACGAAGACAAATGCAAAAACACAAAGATCATAAAAAATTGGTCCAGCCGTTCTTGAGTTATAATTGGTGTAACTAACACGCCTTTTTTTAAATATATATATTTAGATTAGATAAATGAAGGCCGATAATAAATACATCGTAGCTCCGTGTAGAAACTGTTCACTAGCTTCAGGTTTTCTGACAGTGTTAAGTTACGTATAGGTATGTGTCTGTGCAGTTGTGATGGATATCTAACCACAACAAAAGCATTTCTATTGATTACATGTTATGTTCACAATCTGTGGTTGTATGTCATTGTCATATGTCATAGTGATAGTTTTCACACGTTATTTTCACTTCTGTTGTTGCTACTTTTATTGAACGTCTTATTTGTGTCTTTGTCTATATAGGTGTAGTTGCATTGTCTGGTGATACAATGCCTACAAATATCTCATTTGAATAAAAAAAAACAATTTGTTGAAAATGAACAATGTACTACATTTTTAGATGATAGTGAAGCTGCAACTTTTCAAACAAACATCGTTAACGATTTTCACCTCTTACGTGTTAAGCTATTTGGACCAATTTTTGATAGGTTGTCAATCAGAACAAGAGCATTCAGATTTTTGATGTTTTTTCGATACTGTTAATAAGTTTAATTTTATTGTCGTTCACGTGTTTTCATACAAAATTAATTTCGGGAATTTTTTGTTTATTTATAATCAGTAATTTAAAAAAACGAAATTTATAAATCTAGCTTTTGTTCTGATTGACAACCTATCAAGAATTGGTCCAAATCGGTTAACATTTAAGAGGTGAAAATCATTAACGCCGTTTGTATGAAAAGTCGCAGCTTCACAATCCTCTTAAGGCTCCAACATAGGTCAAATCACAATGTTCAATTCAAATTATTCAAAGACTTCCTATGCTATTACTAATAGAAAAAATGTATAATATACTGAAAGTAATTAAAAATCCATTTAATTGAATACAGTTATAATAAAAACGTTACCACTTTTAATGTAAAAATATTTCCTTTACATCCTGTTTTTGGCATTAATTACAAAATTTCTCGAAAACAATCAGTTTTAAAAATTAAACCAACGCACTAAAATCTTCGACTTTAACACCTTCCATTTAAATTAAACACATTTTTTAAACTAGTTTTGAAATCGAAGAAAAGTATTAAAAACACGTAAAAATTTAATATCGAGCGTTCGGTCTATGCGCAACCGCCGCGTTGAAGCCCGCATTGATTTGAACTTAAAATGAACAGGGTTACGTTCGATATTATTTTATCACTCATCGAACTGCTTGGATTGAGTCATCTTTATTCCCAATAATAGCATATTTTATAGCTGCTCAAATTTGAGACAAGTCATCATCATGACTTAAAAGATGAGCATACTCCTTGGGTCTATGGTTTACGTATTAAATTCAGGTAGTAAAAGGGTAACTGGTACATAACTAAAAACCTTATATATAACTGTTATATCTACTCCTAAAACTAAACAACTTTTATTCTACAACGTTGCTGAAAGTTAAAATCGAAAACAAAGACTTCATACAAACTTGGGTTATCTATCAGCTGATAGATTTGCATGAAAATATTTTTTTTTGTGATTTCAGCAAAGTTATATCAAAGTTGTTCAGTTTCAAGATGACTACAGAAGGTAAATGAGAAGACGAAAGTGAACAACTTTCTCCCAAGGTACCAATGGTCAACTTCTCATACAGAGCGACTTCAGTTAATCTATTTGTATGAAATCTATTTTTTTTAATTGACCATAGTTTCCTTGGGGAAAATTGATCAGTTTGTTCTTCTGATTCATCTCCTGAAATACGCCCAACGTCGTCTTACCAAGCACCGTGTACAGAGGCCAGCACATCAAGTTAGTTAGACAATCGTAGTGCGATTTTGATCCATATGCATACGGCATAAGAACGGTACAAAGTCCAAAGGTTTTAGCTTGATGTGCTGGCCTCTGTACATTGATCGGCGGACATCTCTGCCTTTTCGACCCACATTTGTGAACTATGAGTAATTGCAACAGTAAGTAAGTAGTACGAATAATCGTAACATAAATTATTTTCAAGACATCCGACTGTTCCTTGTTTATTTTTGCTATCACTTTATCTTCTGCAACTGAAGCGATGCAGTTAGTTTTGTTTATTGCATCAGTGTGATTGATCTTTCATGTTTCATCCGCAACCTTTCTTTGTATTGAGCAACTCAAGTCTCTCTTCTGAAGTAACTGTTTCAAAACATTCCACTTTGAATGGGAACTGTTATTTATTGCTTACATTTTTATTGGATTTGTCTAATTGTGCCATCGAGTGGTATTGTTTGTAGTTTATTAGATATCCGTTTCTCCATTTAGTTTTACTCAGATATTTTGTATTTTTTTTAATGTCTTCGAATGTTTTTCTTGTCACACCTTGTACTATTATTTTTTAATGGCATATTTGTTGTTATTTCAAAACAAGTGGTTTTTAGGTATTGAATAAGAGCCAAGCCATGGTGGACCTAGAATAGTACCACCCCATATCTTGACGTAAGAACCCACTAGGGGATCAAAAACCCGCCTGCCAAGCGTGGTGATTACGCCAAACACGAAGTAACTATTTAATAATCTGTGGCCAAACCCCTCCAACTTGGAGGAGACCTATATCCAGCAATGGACGTCTTTTGGCTAATATAATGATTATAATAGATTATAATAATCACATGCCAAGCAGGCTGATTATTATTGTGTTATTATTATTGCGATATTTTTAGTAGTTAGTACGTATGTTAATATTCAATTAATTACTGTTTTTTTTATTATTAAAAACTTAAGTGCGTTTCGCTGCACCTCACCTGATGGTAAGTGCCGATGCAGCCGAGAATTTAACACGCAAGCTCAAATAGTGCCTATTCACTCTCTACTTGAAGATACCTAAATTATTCGAATCTAAAATATTATTATTAAGATATTATTAGTAGTAAGTTAATACTCCTTTATATATTGAATTTGTGTCGTGTGATGAATAAATCTAATCTAATCTATAAAAAAAATGGAAAACCTTAAGGGAGGCCTATGTCCAGCAGTGGACGTTCTTCGGTTGATTACTGGTTACTACTAATAATATCGCAATAATAATAATACAATAATGTCCTGTGATCTGTCCTGTCGTAACAGCGTTACCATGATCGATGATATTCCTCTGACTATTCTCTTGTATTTCCATCGTCTTTCCAACTATTTTCAGCTCTTAACGTACCGTCAGGTCCCAAGTAATCTTGTCATTCTATTTCTACAAGCTTTATGTAAACTTAGTTTAGTTAGTTTGTTAGTTCGGGACAAATCTTGAAATCTAAATTGGAACCACTTTCCGGTTTCCGATTAAGCTGAAATTTTGCATACACGTTATGTTTGGAGAACAATGCATGGTTAGCTATGTGGAATCATTCTTAATCCAATATGGCGGACCAGTTATTTTTTTATGCACCACCCGTGTATTAAATGAAAGGGTTCGCTGAGAAGATTACGAAATAATTGGAATTATTTTGAAATTTAAGCACACCCTGGACACTTCATGCAACGGGTCAGAAATGACATTTCAAAAAAGGAATGACGGAACAAACAAATGGGGCGACGAAATCCTATACCTATGTTCGACAACCAAACTGTTACCAATCTGTATCAATCTGGGTGATGAATGGGTGAGGTTGCAATCTAGCTAGAGAGCGGCAGGGAGTGTCCATACTGTATGTTAGTACTAATATATATACTTTGATTTAAAAGTTATTAGAGGTTTTTCGAAAATTATTTCATTTCATAACCATCAATATTTTCCACAACTGCCCTTGAAATGAAAGCTGGGCAATGCTCACTATGAGCTGTACCCATTCGCCATAGATACTGGTATTGATCCGCAGACAACACAGGCTTGTCACGCGACCTGCCCTCAGTACCCAGCTGAACCACCAAGGAGTGCCGGTCGTGGAGTTTGTATGTAACTGTAATTATAATAAGTGGCTGGCTGGAATTTTATGTAATGTGTGGATGTGAGTGCTATGGCTGTCATAAAAAAGTTTAACAAGAGGAAGAGAAATGTAATGTATCCGTAGGCGTTCGTTCCTGTAGAGTTAGAGGTTATTTGTCTGAGTGTTAGATATCAGTGGTCGCCATGACCGTAATCGGTCGGATAGATCATCATCATCATCATCATATATCATATCATATAAATTTCCTATTTAAAAATTTCGAATGCCATACACTATAGAGGTGTAGAATCCGTTAACTAGGGGTTCTACTCATTATACTGAATAACTTTCCCCAATGAATCCATAGTCATTCTAAAAAAAAATACACAAAATTACTCGATCAACTGATCAATTTGTGTGAGAAGAAACGATTTTAGCGATTCCAGCAAAGTTATAGAACAAAATTTGTTCAGTATGATAAGTAAAAGCGAGACCTATACCAATTTGGTTACATATTATATAGCTTTGAAACCATAATTATATTTGTGATAGGCTTACCATAATTATGAAGACCGGACGCAAAACAGTAATAGGCTCATTTTGGTCTGTTTTGATTTTCACGTGTTTTTATTTTTTGAATTTTCGATACTTTTCGAAGAACAAACCCGAAAAAAGAAATTAGTATGTATGAGTATGAACGTAGTTTTCACTGGTGTGCACTTTCTTCAGAATCTTTTTGTCGTGCTTAACATTTTCATAAAACTCAATGCATGACATTTTGAAGTTTGTTTTGTGCGCGAGCAAGGCTACTACTTCTTCCATCCTTCCCTGATCATATATTTCCACTGGCGCTGAAGTACCGGGGAGACACAATTTTTTTTGCGATTATTGTTTGTCCGGGACGCTGATGTTAACCGGCCGGGACGCCAGGACAGGGGTCCCAAACCGGGATTGTCCCGGTCAAACCGGAACGTATGGTAAGCCTAATGAAAATCAACATGTAGAAATCAATTTACTTTAAAAGTGTGTATTATACATGTTTTTATGTTAATATTAGGAGGCCATTGTCCAGTCTTTCGGCTGAAATGATGATGATGATGATGTTCAATCACAAATCATACCTTCCATCTTCCAGCACGCTGAATATTGAACGACAGAAACGTGTGCCTTTTATCATTTATAATCCTAACAGTTGTCTAGTTTTTTTTTGTAGACTGCTGCACAATATACAAAAATACTTTTAAGATCATTGTCTTGTATTACGTACACAATCCCTTGTTCATGTGCATCAACCGTGTTTCTCAGTACTGTAATAATAGCAAGGTATTAGCACTGATAGTCTGCTACATCCTTAGA
The DNA here is from genome assembly GCA_947284805.1 of Coleophora flavipennella. Lineage (NCBI taxonomy): Eukaryota > Metazoa > Arthropoda > Insecta > Lepidoptera > Coleophoridae > Coleophora > Coleophora flavipennella. The sequence goes on along the minus strand of OX369254.1, from coordinate 6,494,986 downwards.
ACTCAGCTTTGTTTGTGTCAGTCATGTCTTTGCAGGAGCAGGTCGCCGGATGTCAATTTAACTGTGTTAATGCGATCGGATTCTAAGACCATCGTTTTATTAGTTAGGTGCTGTACCATCCATTGCTGACATTTAGCTGGACTATGCGTTTTCTTATTAATCATTTTGTTTTTAAAATGTATGTATGTTTGTTCGGGTGAAATCTTGCAAGTTAAATTTGACCGACTTCCCGGTTTCAGATTGAGCTGAAATTTTGCATGCATATGTATATCGCGTGACAATGCAATATTTAAAGCTTGTCCCTAAAAGTTTTTAGGTTTTTCGAAATTTATTTTCTCCACAACTGTTAAACCCTTGGCATCATCTAACCTGGTGGTTAATAACGATGGTGCTGAAGATGGAAGCGGGCTTACCAAGATGACCCAACGTAATGGGGCACGGCTATCTCTTATCTTCAAGCCGGAACTCATCAATGCTGTTAACATTGATATTTAGCGACAAGACTTAGATAAGATGGTAGTACCTAGCTAGGCGGGCTAAGAAAATGCCCTACCACCAATAAAACAATGTCTTACAAAATTGGACACTGTCGGTAACCGAACCCGAGACCTCCTGGTGTGAAACGAATGAATTAACCGTTGAGCCAAGGGGGTGGTTAAAAAACTGTTATCATTTTTGACTAAAAATTCTGATAACCTAAATTATAAATTCTATCATTATTCTGCTGATTGTTTCGTTAAGTGGCCATTATCGCCATTAAAGTTGTTAAGCGTAATCTAGCGGGTTAATATACGATATGTATTCTTAGAAAAAATAATTAACCACATTTTCAAGCGACTTCCAAAAAGGAGGAGGTTCTCAATTCGTCTGTATGATTTTTTTTTATGTTTGTTACCTCAGAACTTTTGACTGGGTGAACCGATTTTTATGATTCTTTTTTTATTTGAAAGCTAGTGCTTCTCGTGTGGTCCCATATAAATTTTATTAAAATCGGTGTAGTACTTTAGTAGAAAATTAACAAAAACAAAAAATAATAATGCAAAAATGTACTAATTTGTTGCGATGGAAGTCGGTTTTTTAACGTGTTTAGCGTTTTCAATTATAATAAAAACCGACTTCGATCGTATTAAGTATATAATTTTGCTACTTTATTTTGTTTTTGTTAATTTTCTAAACAAGTAACTTCATCATATCAACTCATATATACGTCCCCACCGAGGGGCTCGAGCTTACTCTGAATTAGGGCGATAGGGCCTTAGTTGACCACGCGGGCCCAATGCGGGTTGGTCAACTTCACACACAACCTTCGAGTTTCTCGCAGGCGTGTGCAGGTTTCCTCACGATGTTTTCTTCACCGCAAGAGCGTAAACAAGTAACATAAACCTATCCATTAAAAAAAGAATTATCGAAATGGAACTACTCTGTAAAAATTTATGTGTGGTCATACATACATATGAACCTGGTTCTCTTCAACCGACTTCCAAAAATGGTTGTTACGCGATATCTTCGCAGATTGTGAACCGATTTTCATGATTCTCTTTTATTCGATAAAGTATGCTGATGCGCTCGAGTTGGTTCCATATTAATTTTATCAAAATCGGTGTAGTGCCTACTTTTTTAGAAAATTAACAAAAACCAAAAATAATAACGCAAAATTGTACTAGGTTGCTGCGATGGAAGTTGGTTTTTAGGGTTCCGTGCCCAAAGGGTAAAAACGGGACCCTATTACTAAGACTTCGCTGTCCGTCCTTCTGTCTGTGCGTCGGTCACCAGGCTGTATTTCATGAACCGTGATAGCTAGTAGACAGTTGAAATTTTCACAGACGATGTATTTCTGTTGCCGCTAGAACAACAAACACTAAAAGTTAGAAAAAGAGAAAAATAAGGGGGTCTCCATACCAAAAACGAGGTTTTTTTTTAAATTAAGAAACTAGTGACGTCTAGTATGATGGTACGGATCCTTATGTGTGTGGTTCTAACTCGCACTTGGCCGGATTTGTTTTTTACGTTTCCAATTACTTGAAGTCGGTGAAAACTGTTGCAAATTCATAGTTTGCTCCACATAAAACAGTACTAAAACAGTAATAAAAGTGATAGAATGCAGGGCACACCAGGGTGGTATCAAGTTTCTTGAACTATGAAAGGGTCAAACGATTTATAGTCCACTGCAGGGTGAACGACCCGCATAAAATTAAAGGTGCTGACTGCTTTGCGTACATAGTACATACGCGGACGCTGAAAGCTAAATATAAAGGCAGTAAAATCGTCGTAATCGATGAAGTATAACAATTTTAGGTATAAGCGTCGGTGGCTCAACCGGTAACGACTCGGTCCATCTAACCAGAGGTACCGGGTTCAAATCTGGACGGCCAATGTACCAATGAGTTTTTCAAAAACTTACGTACATACTTACCGATTGCTTTAACGGTGAAGGAAAACATCGTGAGGAAACCTACACACGCCTGCGAAGAAACTCGAAGGTTGTGTGTGAAGTCGACCAACCCGCACTGGGCCCGCGTGGTCGACTAAGGCCTAATCGCCCTGATTCAGGGTAGGCTCGAGCCCCTCGGTGGGGACGTCTATGAGCTGTAATGATGAGGTACAGGAAAACAATTTATGACGTCATTTATTGAATTCATTTTAATCGACGAATTCGTAGTTGGCATATTGTTATTTTTTTTATAAGGCATTCAAATTAAAATAAAGCATTTGGAGATATAGTGAGTTTATGCCGTAAAAACACTAAATAACTAATTTCAATTTTCATTTCATAATAATAAATTGTATCTAGTAATGGGGCCGTTTTATTCATAGTATTTAGGCCTGTGACGTAATTTTTTAAACATTTGAGTACCTAATCATAAAAAAAACGGCCAAGTGCGAGTCAGAACCGCACACAAAGGGTTCCGTATCATCATACTAGATGGCGCTAGTTTCTTCATGTTAAACAAACAAAACACGTTTTTTTGTATGGAGACCTCCCTTATTTTTTTTTATTTTTTTTTGTATTTGTTGTTATAGCGGCAATATCTGTGGAAATTTCAACTGTCTAGCTATCACGGAACATGAAATACAGCCTGGTGACAGACGGACAGACAGACAGACACATGGACCCACAGCGAAGTCTTAGTAATAGCGTCCCGTTTTTACCCTTTGGGTACGGAACCCTAAAAATTAACCAGTGATTAGAGAGAAAAAATAATCATATACTTTTTATATATATATATATATATATATATACTTTTCTTAAAATAGTCTATATTTTTATAATTACAAATTTAAAAAAACCTTAGTTTTTTTGATCGAAGCCCATTAGAAAACAATTTATGACGTCATCTGAAAGTTTAATAGACTCAGACGAAATCATAATTTAATGAATAGACACATGTCTTATAATGGATGATTTTATAAACTCTAAAAAGCAGATAATGGTTTAATATTTACATGAAACTGTTAACAGGAACATATAAAATCAGAGAAAAAAAACTATAATTTTCATACAAAGTTTGCAAATCTGTCGATAGCTTTATACGATAGAAATTTAAATAATTGGCCAAATTTTTAACTTTTCCCAAGCTTTTCTTAGATACAAATCATTCAAATATATTTTAAATATTTTTTTGTCATTTTTATTTTTTTCTATCGAGGTATCTTTTTTAGAGTATTCGAAGATATACTGTTTAAGGCACATTATTGATGTTTTATGTTGCATGATTTAAGTTTTCTTGATTACGTAAATTTTACAAATATTAGCCTCATTTTAGAGAAAAAATAATTGAACACTTCTTGTATCATGTTTGGTATTTTTTTTTTAATTTTGCCAGTTATATATAATATAACACTATTATATTTTAGTTGTTAATAAGTGTTGTCGATGACGAAATATTTGATAACATTATTAGCGTCATTTTTTAAAGAAACAAAATAGTAGCAGGTACTTTTAATACATATTGTTAAAAAAATAAAAGAAAGAGCTCCTGACAAATAATTTTAAATATCTAATTACGTGCAAAATTTAATCAAAATCCGTTTAGCAATTGCAAACTGCATTTTCGTCAAAATCTCGTAGTCGGTCAATTACATAACCTTCTTTTAAACACCTTCGTCGCTCAAAGGAAAAAAAAAGACTAATAATAATAGATGATAGTTATTGACCAACTTTGTAGAAAGTTGTTCAGTTTCATGAGTTGATGCTTAGTTTTCTACTTTATATTTTTCTATGGGAAAAGTTGCTCTGTTTCGTTAGTAGCGTGTCTAACTAATTACTTCTTTACTTCTTAATTACCCTTTAGTAAAGGGAATGAGAAATGAGAGGTCTTGACAGTTTTGTTCGTGATTAAAATTTAGTGCACAAGGAAGCAGGTTATGAGTTCATGTATCAAATATGAACATTAACGTTGCTCCTTTGAAATCCAACGCTTCGTTTCTGCCCCGTCGATGTTAGAAGACGTTTTTCACGTTCGAAATAGCATTTTAATGGATGCATAGAGCGTCATTTTTTTGTTCTCAGCTTCATAGTGGCATACCAAATTTAGGATTTTCAAACATAAGGTTGATTTTGGTACGTTTAAACTGTTATAGAACTGTAGTACCGTAAAAATAGCCGGTGTCGTTTCCGCCTATGGGAAATGCTGGGTTTTTGTTCTTTTTGCAACAAAAATGTGACTCACCCGATTTAATTTTCTTTGTAAGTAGGTTTTTTTTTAATTCACAATTGGTAAGCCCTATTTTTAGGGTTCCGTACACCCAACGGGACCCTATTACTAAGCTTCCGCTGTCAGTCCGTCTGTCAGCGGATTGTATTGCATATACCGAAATAGGTAGGTAGACAGTTGAAGTTTTTACAGAATGTGTATTTCTGTTGCCGCTATGACAAGAAATACTAAAAATTTGAAAAAGTGAAAAAATAAGGGGTTCTCCATAAAAAAAAAAAAATTATAGGTCTTTAGAAGTATTTTTTAAATTTATTTATATCGGAAAAACGTTAATAAATACAAGCGTGAAACTTAGTGTGATTATTAATAATACTGAAGTAAAGTAACTAAAAATAAAAACGGTCAAGTGTGAGTCGAACTCGTGCTAAGGAGACCGAACTGAATGACAAAAAAGCATATTTTTGTCGCTCGCGTTGATGTCTTATGTTTGTAATGTAAATACTCGCACTTGGCCAGTTTTTTTTGGTTTCGTTGTATTTGTGTCAATTATTGGTCGTTCACATGCAATCGTAAGGAATTTTACTGCAACATTTTTGCATATTATGAAACACTAGCTGTTTCCCGCGGCTCCACCCGCGTGGACAACGTTTCTATTACTTTTCGAGGGTGCGCAGTGCGCGAGCCGCAAGCGGCTTGCGAGCGTAGAAAAAGTAGCCTATGTATTAATCAAGGTCCTAATCTGTCTACCTACCAAATTTCAGCCAGATCCGTTCAGTGAAGAAGTAACAAACATACACACTCACAAACTTTCGCCTTTATAATATTATAGTGTGATTTTATTTGTAGCTACTTACTTTATCTTACGTTCTATAATATTTATCTATGAATGAATCAACGTCATATTGGTCAGTTCACAATTGATTCAGAGTCGTTGTAATTGTGCGTGACTCAAGATTGTTTTCTTATCGTACTTCTTTATGATTCATTCGAATAACCGTTAAAAGTAACTATATTACTTTAGCAAAACAATGTAATTTTCAGGTAAGTGGTACCTAGATGTCTTTATCTAGACACACGACAGTGTAAATAGTAGGTCATTATGTCATATACCTTATTTGAAAGGGGAATTCTCACGGCCAAGTAGGTTTTCTTGGTTTAGGCAAAGTATATAATATAGTGGTATTAGTACTTACATACAGTATGGACACTCAGTGCCGCTGTCTAGATTCCGACCTCACCCCCTCGTCACCCAGATTGAAACAGATTGGTTACAGTTTGGTTCTCGAACGTATAGGATTTCGCTGTGATATTGTTCGCTCCGTCATTTGTTTTTAGAAATGACATTACACGACCGTTTGTATGCAGTGTCCGGGGTGTGGTTTAGGAGTAAAAATAGTAGACCAACTTAAGATGTGCAGTTGGATTTGTAAATAGTTCATATATTTTACATACAAAATGTTCTATACCGACTACAAAAGAACTTTGTTTTTAGGGTTCCGTACTTCAAAAGGTAAAAACTATTATAGGATCACTCGTGTGTCTGTCCGTCCGTCCATCGTAACAGCCAATTTGCTCCGTAACTACTGGGCCGATTGATTAGAAGTTTGGTACACATTATGTAAGTCGGTGACCCAAAGACGGACGTGTATCGTAAATAATTGAATTTTAAACATGGAGGCCATTTTTGGGGAGTAAATCAGAAAATAAAAAAAAATTAAAACTATATCGGTGTGACATTTATTACAAATATACTTTAATTTTTAATTATTTCTGTTTGGGAATACATTTTGTTTTATTAACTTATATTTTTAATAATAGTGTCATTTCAAATAAAAGAGCTTGTTGTGAGAATCTCAATTTTTTAAATAATTTTAAGATAAAAATTGTTGATAGTATTTAAAAAAAAAAAGCGAAAATTTATCATTCCTCCCTTATCTCCGAAACTACTGAGCTTAAAATTTCGAAAAAATATTATATGAGGTTGGATGCATAGATTACAGTAAAAATTTATGAGAAAATGTAGTCTTTCCGTTCCCACACGAAAAAAAAATCCAAAGTCCAGAATAACTATACTCCTATTTACCTAGAGTAAAATATGTACTGAGATGTCTTGTTCTGTTGGTAGATAAACTTTTAGAGCGGATAGCAAAAAAATCGAATTTCAGATTTTGATGGGAATCGAAACCAACAAACAGGTCTTACATTATTAGTCTAAAAAACAAAAAAAATATAAATGTGTTTGTGTGTACGTCCGTCCGGTGCTCTAGTTCCTAAACTACTGGACGAATTTGGGTTAGGGTAATATTATTTTTATAACTTTAGGCGTTTTTTGAACAGGTACGTCTTTATTCCAGGAAAAATCTGCATACAAACCCAAATAGTTTGAATTTTTTTCATCAACTCTGATTATATACCTACCTTTATTCTTTGCTACTAAGTAAGTGTAATGTTTATTGAATAGATTTGGGTATGCCCGACTACGACAGACGGTGAAGGCTTCGCGAGAAACTATGCACACCGTGGATGGACAATTAATTTATTATACCTTATACATTTTTAACACTACGGAATCTTACTTTGTGGTCCAACATGAATCCTAAATGAGTTCTGTCTAAATCCGATTACTACTTAAATACTTTTTTCCGTTCATCCTAGACATCTCATCATCATATCAGCTCATATACGTCCCAACCGAGGGGCTCGAGCCTACCCTGAAATAGGGCGATCGGGCAGGCCCAGTGCGGGTTGGTCGACTTCACACACAATCTTCGAGTTTCTTCGCAGACGTGTGCAGGTTTCTTCACGTTGTTTTCCTTCACCGTAAGAGCGACGGATAAACGTACATACGAAATTGAAATTCGAAAACACATTGACACGAGGCTGGATTCGAACCACCTAGCAGCCCTAACCGTAACGCCACGGACGCTCGGACATATCCTCACTAACCGTTATTAATACTCAAAAGCCTCTTTGCTTGCCACTAGCATACAGCAGCAAAATTAGGTCTTATTAAAGACTTATAAAAGTTATAATAAGAGTAGTGCTGTAACAGCCTATAATTTGGAGGCACAACGAACCGGGCCGCAAGTTGAATGACATTTCGTCAGTGACAACGCGACAATAGTCTGTGGTGACAGACGATTGACTGACGAGCGCACAAAGTAACGGATGGTAATTTTGTGCAGTCATTTTTAGGGTTCCGTAGTCAAACTAGAAATATAGTTTTAGCACCGACTCCGTTTCGCCATGTCCGTCCATCAATGTCCGTAATTTTTGTCCATCAACAATAAACATGTCCGTCTTTGCTTCGCGTCGATATGTCCCAGCCATTTTACTCCAATACTTTTAACCGCCTCCGTGGCGTAATGGTTAGGTCCACAACAGAGGTCGCGGGTTTGATTCTCGGCGGAGTTTACCTTTGTATGACTTGGTTTAGTTGATGGAAGGACATTTTCTAAGCCCGTCTGGCTAGTTACCTACAACCATCTTATCCATGACTTGCCGCCAAGCATCAATGTTAACAGCATTGATGTGTTAGCCAGTTTCCCTATCGCGTTGGGGAAACTTGGTAAGCCCACTTAACAATCTTACTTATCGTCATTTACCATCACATCACGTGAGATGATGCCAAGGTATTACCCATTGTGGATAAAAAAACAAAAAAAAAAAAAACTGATTTTTTTTTTCTTAATTTTTTTAGGGAATTGACTTGTAGAATTGAGTAGTGTTGATAATATCAAAGGTTTACCAATTGTGGATAAAAAACAAAAAATTCGAGCGAGACCTACAGTACTCGCATATGATGTGTAACATGTGACAAAATACTTTATAAAAGGACGGCAAAGATACGGCAGACTAGGCTGTATGGTCATAGATACCTTTGCCTTTTCCGCGCTTTTAAAGCCTGAAAAAAGGACGGCAAAGATACGGCAGACTAGGCTGTATGGTCATAGATACCTTTGCCTTTTCCGCGCTTTTAAAGCCTGAAAAAACGCGACTCCCTGGGACACATTTCCGTCCCATGGGACACTTTTCCGTCCCATTTCACGAAATCACTCCCACAAATTGCAGGAAAGCGAGAGCAAAGATGTTACACATCAAAAACAAATTACAGCTATAAAGCTCAAACTTGATTTGGTTTTACAAATCTGTGACGCCTAAAACATATGGAATAAAATATGTAAAAATAAATTTAGGGTCCTCCCCACATGTAAAGTGGAGTGGGGTATCGTCGAGTCGTAGTCGACCTATAAAAATAGGAGCGCACAGAGTTTTCCAGCTGTTTCAGGAAATCTAAAATGTATTAGGATTACCTAGTAGGGGCATTTCATGAATTATCATGACTAAGTAAACTTTTTAGTTTAGAAGTCGTAGAATAGAATAGTCGACCAACTTAAGATGTGCGTTAGATTTCTAAATATGTTCCATACAAAATTTTCTATGCCAACTGCAAAAATATCTATTTTTTTTTAAATATATATTTATTTTTTTAAAATACTGCGGAATCCTACTATGCGCGTGGTCTGACATGCACTTGACCACTTTTCACTGATGAGTTTAAGTAAAAGAAGTTCGGAGCATGTATTGTTTTAACCAGCGACCTCTTTATGATAATAATATCTTAACTAGCACATTGTTTATCAACTTGTTTTGTGGGTAAATTATTCTGGTGCCATTTTGCGAAAACGTTGAGAATGTTATCATATCAATGAACTTTGTCGCTCTTTGTTTGTAATTGGGACAAGCGTATTTCTTTACAATTGGGATAAGCATAAATCACTGTCCACTCTGACAGATGACACTTAAAACCTACACTTGCCATAATATGTTAAAAGCATAAAGTTATTGCCTTTTAAAGACGATACAAAAGGCTCTTGTTTTATAGTTTTTACGATTTACATTAGAATCTTACAGGATCAAACGACATGCCATTCAGTTTTTTGGTTTTCGTACCACAAAAAGAAAAAACAATGGAACACTTGTTTGCTGTCTGTCAAGACCCTTTTTTCCAGGACCTGGTAAAGATAGTGCCATTTATGTCATATATTGTAATGAGGCACCTACGCTTTGTTGGTGTAGGTAGATAAGATTAATGAATTTTGGCAAGAAGCTAAGTCAAAGGGAAAAGATTTGAAAGTCGGTCGTTTTATAGTTAAATCAAATCACATAAAAACATTTTTAACTGTCGCCAATATTGATTTTTATTACAATTGTTTGGTAATCGTTTATGTTTTTTAGGATTTCGTACCCAAAAGTGTGGTGGTACGGAACCCTCGGTGCGAGAGTTCGACTTGCACTTGGCCGGTTTTTTATTTAGTTGCAAGTTTTTTTCTTTATTGTATGCCCCTAGCAAATTTTAGAAGGCAAACTGTAAGAAAAATACATAGAGTTGAACATGTCTCTGTCTGTATGAATTTGCTTTAAAAGGTTATGAGGCCGTTGGTCCTGAACAAAGTTTTCAAATATATCTAAAAATAAATAATTACAGTTTTTGGGATGACTATAATACCATAAAATTTGTCAGTTTCTCAATTCTGTCATATTGCTTCTTTTTTTCAATATCGTCGGTGGCTCAACCGGTAACGACTCGGTCCTTCTAACCAGAGGTGGCGGGTTCAAATCCGACAGCCACTGTACCAATGAGTTTTTCAAAACTTACGTACGAGTACTTAAACTTACCGATTGCTTTAACGGTGAAGGAAAACATCGTGAAGAAACCTGCACTTCTGATTCCAGTAAGAAGGCAGCGTTGCACACGTCCGTAGGTGTAAATCTAAATACCCTACACGTGACCGCGGGTGATGCTATGTGCAGCACCAGGCAACCGCCGTCGTTTATTCCTTGGATAGCACGGTTAATTGTGCCACACGGTATAAGAGAGAGAGAATATTTTCTTTTCCAAATATTGCTTCTTTTCCAAATTCTAGTCTTTCTTAGGAATAAGAACTCAGTTAAAACACTGTCTATGTCAGATTGTATACAAGGAGGTACACTATAGTGAAATTTTACAGTAAAAATAACCTGAAATCGCTGTATTCCAAAGCAACTAAAATGTAGCGCGGTGTGCTGTTATTCATTCTTCTTTCTTCCGATCTTCTTTTCATTCCATCTATTTATTTTCCACGCATGCGCTGACATTTCATTCGAAAATAAAATCATCTTTCAATATCTTTCACCGTTTCTCCATTTTCTTTTCTTTCATCATAATAATAAAACTTGTATTTATACCTGTTTCTTCCTATTAAGACCTATCTCGGGTAAGATTAATTTATATTTCTGTGATTTTTATTTTAAATTTATGTGTGTATCATTTTCTAATTCCTATGTTCTTTTTTAGTTTTTTTTCATCTTTTACTTCATTATTAAATTCAAATTACCCGTAAACACGCATTTATTTCGAAACCCACGCCCTATCTACCTACCGCGCTTACAAATGGTGCTACAAAAAGCTTTATTGGAAAAGCTTTATTAGTTTCCTGTAGACATATTATGTCACACACATCAGCTCATATACGTCCCCACTGACGGGCTCGAGCCTACCCTGAATTAGGGCGATCGGGCCTTAGTCGACCACGCGGGCCCAGTGCGGGTTGGTCGACTTCACACACAACCTTCGAGTTGTAATATACATATGTCTCTATATATGTAATTATTATGTAATGTGATTATAACTACTTAAGTTACGTTACATAGGTATATAACAAATTAGATAAACGTGCTGAAAGCGTCGGGAACACACAACTTCGCAGCATTTTTCTATCCAGTAAAGTAACGTCAGGCAGGACGATCAAATCTTTTGTATTATTTTTTGGCCACGCAGGAATAACCATTGTTGCAAAAACCCGACTGCATAAAATCTTAACGCCTATTTTTTTGTCCAGTCGCGTAAAAGTGTATCTTATGTCACTCGCGGGATTAAGACAAATCTAACGACACCTCGAACTCTAAAATCCATCAAGCCGTTTAGCATAACGATCCTTCTGGTGCAGTTGGGTAAAAAAGGTTGCACAGTGGTTATTAATTACCGTAATTTCACTTTAGTATCTTAAATGACAGCCATTTCACCCTGCTTGTATCTCAATGCATATTTCGCAACCTCTCCGTCCCTGGATGTGTCAATCGCAAACCAAGACAGAAGAGAACTAAACGATTGACTGAAACCGCATAAAAGTGAGTTAGTTTTTGAGGCCACACATTGGTCACCATATTTCACACGCTATGTCGCTCCGAGTGACCATTATTCACGGTCATGATAGCAATTTGATGGCGTAATTGACACTTTCGTAATATTGACCTGAAGTCATTTAGAAGCATAATGTGGGCGCGTGTGTTATAAAGTGACTTACTTAAACGTAAACGTGGTTCTTATTGCATCGCATAAGAACCACAAGTAAAACCCATTGCAAGTAGGGTCAGAGAAGGCACGCTATACTGAGTGTCTCCATCTCAACACAACCTTTCATTAACAACCGATAGTAAATTGTTTGAATCATATAATCATCTCGTAACCGGTTTGCTTGAATAACCTTACATTATTGTGACATATTCTTTTCAAACGACTTCCAAAAAGGAGGAGGTTCTCAATTCGACTGTATGTTTTTTTTAATGTGTATTACCTCAGAACTTTTGACTGGGTGAATCGATTTTTACGATTCTTTTTTTATTTGAAAGCTAGTGCTTTCCGTGTGGTCCCATATAAATTTTATCAAAATCAGTGAAGTACTTTATTAAAAAATTATCAAAAACCAAATATAATAATGCAAAAATGTACTATGTTGTTGCGATGAAAGTCGGGTTTTTAACGTGTTTAACGTTTTCAATTATTTCTAATAGATTTACAAAAATACTTAGCTCGCTGGTGTAGTGACTCAATCAGGAATCTCTGTCGCAGGTACCAAATACCACTTCTTTCTTGCATCTTTTCTTTATACCAATCGGCTCCCTGGATCTGGGCGTTCAGGTTCTGTCTGTTCCACTTAAAAAAAATAACAGATTAAAAACAAGCCTAGTTTCAAATGTATAAAGTCCATATTAATGTACGAGTAATGCTACCCAAATAAAATTGACCTTTACCAGTTTGGAAATAATATGGAATAACAGATGACCGTGTCGCGTGTCTGAGTGACGTCATAATTGGCGGCCACACCCGACCTACGCTCAAGGATCTCCCTGTTAGCAAGAGTGACGTAATAGACTAAACCCACCCCTCCGATCGTGGCTTTCAATGACACATTCCTGCTTTAGTAGAGAATGACTAACTTTTACTAATTACAGGATAGGACCCAATAGGAACCAAACTACTTATGGAGGGAAAAATAAGAGAGCTTTGCGAGTCTATATTCATAGTGTTTATTTTGGAGTAAATGAGGGGTTCCTATTGTCATGCCATCTATGAGTCTATAAATAAATTACTTACTAACGATGGTTTGATGAGGTTCTGTATTACATGGATCCTAATACTACAAGTTAGTGTCTAATTAAATAGATGACTCTTTACGGTAACACAGGACCTAATCTGCTTGCTTATGGATTTTATTTGTCGACTAACTTGTTAATCCAGTGGTCAGCGCTAATCCCTGCTGGGCCAATAGTCATCATTATATCAGCCGAAAAACGTCCACTGCTGGACAAAGGCCTCCCCCAAAGAATTCCACGACGACCGGTCCTGCGCTGCCCGCATCCATCGGCTTCCCGCGATCTTTACTACTTCGTCGGTCAACCGCGTGGGGGCCTGCCTACGCTACGTTTTCCTGTGCGCGGTCGCCACTCGATAACTTTACTGCCCCAACGGACATCTGTTCTACGAGCTATGTGGCATGTGTTCTAAGTCATGCGTGGCACAAATCGTGGGTTCGATCGCCATCCAAGGCAAAACATTCGTGTGACGTACATGTTTTTTTTGTCTGGGTGTTTAATATATTTTTATTTAAGTATGTATTTAAACGTGTTATATTAGTCTCTAATTCACATGGTACAGGAAATTCCAGTTCGAAACCAGATGACCTGAGCATGTGTCATTTGTCCCCGAATATTATTATTATGCTAGGTCGGTACTACTATCCATATTTTATCAACAATAACTACTGCTGGCTCTCTATTTGCTGCTGGACATTGTGTGGGGGGAGGGGGAGCAGTTACTGGCTCGGCATACGAGCCATCTCATCGTAAGCACAGATTACTAATTAGTTATAAGTCAAGCATCGGCAGAGCACTGACAACTCCATTTTAGTGGTACAGATGGCCATCATGGTGATAGGCCGTGTAATTTTTTTTTTTGAAAAAAAACATTGAAAGACAATAGGGGATCGGACTGCATCAAAAATAAAATCTGAAATATGATTTCCTAAATTGCTCTCCTCTTGAAGTTTCAAAAAACCTTACTTGTTTTGTTTTTCCATCACGTCTTTTAATTTTTATTGATCAAATTCACAAAATAAGTTCGTCAATGACGCTGAAAATCTATGACGTGGGTATTTCAAACATTTTTAGAACAAAATTTAGTTTTTGACAGGTCATAAAAAGTAACTCAAATGACTACCAGTCCGATCCCCTATTCTTAATTTCTGTAGTTTTTTTTTTTTTTTTTTTTTGTAGTAGGACTCAGGTTATGAATTTCCACGAATCATAGGTACTAAATAAATGTTTTATTAAATTTACGAGGGTGGGATTATTTGTAATTTAGATTCGAAAATTAAAATGTAATGTGAAATTTTTAAGTTTAGATTAGATATAAGTACTCCACCAAGCTAAGTTTGCACCTCGCTGGAATTGCAGATACTTATTGGCCTGTCAGTGTCATGGTAGATGTACGAGTATGTAAGTTAAATAAATAAATAAAATAAACAAACTCCCCCAAAAATGATGTTTTTGCAAAAAAAAAACTGATTTATCAAGCATATGAATCAATTAGCTGAATTACCAAATAGGCTAAATTTTATAGCAGCCTTATAAAAATCTGTGACCCATATAACCATGGCAAGTGCAAAGCCTCATTCCTAATACGAACCATATCACACTAATATTATAAAGGCGAAAGTTTGTGAGTGTGTATGTTTGTTACTTCTTCACGCAAAAACTACTGAACGGATCTGGCTGAAATTTGCTACGTAAACAGATTAGGACCTGGATTAACACATAGGCTACTTTTTTTCACGCTCGCGAGCCGCGCTTGCGGCTCGCGCACTGCGCACCCTCGGAATGTCATAGAAACGTTGTCCACGTGGGTGAAACCGCGGGAAACAGCTAGTGAAATATTAAAAGAAGGAAGGCACATGTTAAATAATCAGTATACTAATCCCTTTAATCTTCGCGAGCAACTAAATATATAATGCTACCCTCGCACTTGTTTTAGTACGTGTAGTCGTGTAATCTTCAATATCTTTAAAAGGTAATGAATGTAACACTTGAAAGCGGGTTGTTCCATTAATCCCATAGCCGCTAAGTAGTTTGTTTGTCCTCATTTGAAAATGGGACGTGAGCTGAGTACATGACGTCACATTCAGCTAGTTTTACATAGCATTATTTCAATGCATTGTTCATAATCATAATGTTTCGCAATGCACTTAAGGCGAGGTATTGATTGGAACATTTGTCTCTGTATTTTTCTTTACGTGTAAGGAGTAACCACACTTTTCAACTTTTTCTATGGTTTTTCATTTCAATTGAAAACTACAATAATAGTTTAAAAAATAATAACATTACTCACTTCGTATTATCATAACAAACAGTGTTGTATGTTTTTTTAAATTTATTCTTTAAAATATTAGCCATAACTAGCGTTGAAAGTAGCGGCGTATACCTATCTTTGGGATTTTTTCTATCGAGCCAAAACTGCTCAATCGTGTTTTTAATAAGCTCTTGTCTTTAAGAAACATCATCAACAATAAGGGTATTTTTTCAACCTTGTGTTTTCTATCGTTTAGGAGTAATTGACGTCAAAAATAACAAAAATCTCTAATATTGCCATTTGCCGCCTTAAGTGGTTTACTGAAACTCGCAAACTAAACATTTAAATTTATTTTAATTTAATGGGCCGATTTTAATGAAATTTCATACTTATAAGTAAAACAAAAAAGTAAAGGGTGACTTTTTACCTATTATGGTTATAAATTGTCACAGGCCTATAAAGTTATGAAATACCATCTTTAAATAACTTTAGGATTTAAAAATTGAAAACCCGACTGCATAAAAACTTAACCTACCTTTTTTGGCTAATCGGGTTAAAATGTATCCTATGTCGCTCACGGGATCAACACGAATCTAACGACACATTGCACTTCAAAATCCATTAAGCCGTTAAGGTTACAGAGCGTGCCAAAAAAATAAACATACATACCTACATACACACGAAAAACATAACCCTGTTTCTGGCGCAGTCGGGTAAAAATAGGGTATTTTAGCGTGACGCAAGGGAGTGGGAGGATCACAAACTTGCAAAAGAAACCTTACTTGACATTAATCGAGCTTGTCGATTTTTTTTATTTTGAAGGAAAAAAATCAAGGATAACGGGAAAAATATAATCTGTCGATTTCCACAAGAAATAACAATCGTCAATTATTTCAAGTAAGCAGTTCAAATTCAATGACCTCTGTTTTGAAGATTTCCCGTAACATCTCTTCTTGAATTTGTAACTCATTTAATTGTAATTTTTAACAAGCTGCACATATTGGAAAAAGTTTTTTTTTTCAAACAGTCTGATTTATTTGTGTGACCTAAAGGTTGGGGTTATGATACTGATGCCCAAAAAATTAATTAAAATAATCAAATAATAATTATTAGTTGCCTACCCTGAATAAGGGGACGTATATGAGCTGATATGATGATACAAAGTTGGCCAATAGGTTTCATCGATTCGTAAAAAGTCGACAAGTTTGTGAGAAAGCGGTTTTTAGATTTTTAAGCTATTGTATAGCTTTTATCGCGGGCTTTGAGGGGACCGAATCAAGAAATTTCGTAACGAAAAAAAAACCTGACACCACAAAAATATATATATATATATTGAGTTCTAAAAAACTATGATGGCAATTGATGATGGCGATTGACGATGGCGATGGCGATGGCGATTGATGATGGCGATGGCGATGGATGATGGCGATTGATGATGGCGATTGATGATGATGATGATGAACTTTCTTAGTGTTAATTTATTACATAAAGATCCCGCGCCCCAAGGACTAAATGATACTGGTAAATACTGCATAAATAAAAAATAAATAAATAATTATAATTACATAAGTTGATAAAAAATGCTATGCAATAGCTTACCGCGGCAGTCCCCGAGTGCCACACGTCTTATTTTTTGGTATCAGTGTCGTGTATAAAGAATAACACCAACACTCCAGCTATCAATCGTTTGCCAAATAAATCATTAATTAGAACAGACTAATTTTTTTTTGTATTGTATCTTCTACTAGAGAGTAGCTTACCGTGATTTCTATTAGTGGAGTTTGTCATTGGCATTGAAACATTAGTCTTGCCCGCAACTATAAGTATTTGATTGAATGTAAATATTTCAAATAAATAAAATAAAATATTTTAATATCTTTAGTTAAATTTCTTACCTGCAACTAAGTCGTCATCTTGCTAGGCCTTTGTTCCATTTACTCTTGGTGTCGGTCTTTCCTGTCCTCTTTCTCCACTGTACAAGATTGAGTGCAAGGTTGGCGTCTATATTAAGTTTCTTCAGGTTTCGCTTAACCGTCGTCAGCCAGTTGGCACGTGGTCTTCCATGTTCTCGCTTCGTCGTTGGTATATCGAGCGCTACTTTTTAACCATGTGATCGTCTGGACGCCTTTGAACATGTCGGTACTACCTCAGACGCTTTTCAATCAGCTTTTTATTAATTGGGCCAACTTTGACTACCTCGGATGTACACGTTTTTGATCTTCACCTTCAACTAAGTATTTGAATGTAAATAATTCAAATAAACTAAGTTATTTATGATACAAGGGTGGTAAAAAGGTCAATAACAAACGAGTGACATTTGTGAGCCCGAGTCGCTTACGAGTTTCTTATTTTCTTTTACACCCATGTATCATACAACATTTTTCAATACAGTTGTGAGAAAACCGGTAAAAAAAAAACGATCGTGACAGAAAAATAAAATACATGGGTACATAACTATCAAGGTTTCAGCAACCAAAGTTCATTTTACGCGACTTCTGGCTCATTTTAAATGTCCGGGGAGTAATCTCACTTTCTTTTTTCTTATACATACACATAAGTATATTTTTTAATACACTTATATCAACTATTCATAATTTTATTCGTATTCACAACTAAAACATCTCAATTCAGTTTTACGAAAATTGCGCCATACTTTATCTAGCACACGTACGCATGCGTAAGTTTTTTTTTAAATATTCTCATAAATAGACTACAATAAAGCTTGGGATAATATTATAAGCATTAAACCACATTGAAAAAGATAACCTATTCTTTGGTGTAACCTATTCCTATACGCTTCGTTATATTTATTCTCTTTTCTTTACAAAGATATTACCCAAAGAGAATCTAATCAGCTAGCGTTATGTACTAACCTCACGGAGGAACAACCTAACTCTTTTAAAATTCTCCTATCAAAAGTGTTAAAGAAGATTCTGTATCTTTGGTTATTTTTATTTTTTTTATTGTAATGTCTTGTTCCTCTGAGCTAGAATTTTAAAAAAGTGGTAAAGTAAAAGCACGTGTGTGGTAAAATCAATTTTGCGCACAATTACCTGGCATATAAAGGACCACTTTTCGAGCAACTGTATTGAAAAAATATTTTAACACCCTGAGTCGAGTATATTTTGGTTATTTCTTCCTTTGGCATCCATATGTCCCCTGTATTGTGTCCTACATGTCTAACTAGTAAAAAAATCTCTTTCAGGAGCAGGAGCATCTAAAACCACCCATAGTGGGGGGCCTCGCAAATGCAGAGCTCTACTGCCTGGCTCTGGCCAACATGTACTCAGACCCAAACTACCACAGCCTGAACCACTGGAACATTCTGCAGACGTTCGCGCGAAAAGGCGTACAAGTGCCGGACCCGCCTGACTACGCGCTCACAGAGACCGTGCTCATACAGACCAACCCGCTCAAGATGGTGAGTCTCACTAGCCAAAAACCCTGTAACAATCCCATCGAATTTTTAGTACCCGGGAAATTACAGGGTTCTTCTAAAATAGGGGGATGCTTCAGTTCATGAAACTGAACAAATTTTCACTAGAAATCTTTTATTAGTACATGCCGCCGTGTCTTTCCCCACTCTTCCCTTTGAAATCTATGACCTACTTCTGCGGTATTACGCATCGGATCTGGATATCGGCTGCATAGTCTCGCCTCCTTGAACCTGTCGGTTTTAAACTTCTCCCACCTGAGCGTGCTATAAAGTGCGCACTCGAAAAACCAGGCTGGTCTCCAGTTCTCCGCAGTTGGCACAGGTGGGGTCCGTAGTTTTGTCTGTCCTGTACCTAGTGAGATATATTTCGATTTAGCCTAAAGTGTCCTGTGCTGATGCCCATGACCATGCTTAGGCCTGTATTTTAGCACAGAAGAGTGAAATCATACATGGTATATTACGTCTCCTTATCATCATATCAGCCGAAGGACGTCCACTGCTGGACAAAGGTCTCCCCCATGCATCTCTTTATACTGTGTAATTAATCGTTATTCTGGATGACTATGCAGGTCAGAAGGTATACGAGCACCCGTAAGTTTGTAAGGCTACATTAAACTTTGAAAACGATCTAAGTTCGCGCAAATTTTCCTTGGCGAGCGGCTTAGGTCTTGTGCTGTGCTGTTGTCACCACATTCCACACCACAGTTTGAATATGTTCCAACCTCATTTGAAATTCATGAGAGACTTTTAAATTTTTATATCAGTTTATTTTAATAATATGTCGTTTGTACCTTGTTGCAATTGGTGGCGTTATATTTGAAGAAAATTCGCCAGCATCGTCATTTACCAGTAGGTGAGATGACGCCAAGGGATTACCAATTGTGGATAAAAAAACTCTTTTGGGATCAGATGATCATTGTCTCCTTATTAATGATAAAGACAAGATAATTCAGTCACATTAAACGTGGTAAAACACGGTAAAACCTTTTTTGCTTCAGTATCTAACATTTAACCCGATAGGTTTATCTTTTGTAGTGTGTTTATATTTTTATGTTTGTTTTATAAAACTATGACTTATAAAAAAAAATCTTTTAGCTTGAAAATACATAGAAATAAAACAAAATTAACTCCAAACTTATTTCACTTCATAATTATTTTCATTTGGTCTTCAGTTACATAATTATTAATTATACTAAATTATACCAAAATGACAATATGAAGAATGTACAAAATATTAGTTTAGACTATAATCAAAAAAATTCGAGCGAGACCTACAGTACTCGCATATGATGTGTAACATGTGACAAAATACTTTATAAAAGGACGGCAAAGATACGGCAGACTAGGCTGTATGGTCATAGATACCTTTGCCTTTTCCGCGCTTTTAAAGGCTGAAAAAAGGACGGCAAAGATACGGCAGACTAGGCTGTATGGTCATAGATACCTTTGCCTTTTCCGCGCTTTTAAAGCCTGAAAAAACGCGACTCCCTGGGACACATTTCCGTCCCATGGGACACTTTTCCGTCCCATTTCACGAAATCACTCCCACAAATTGCAGGAAAGCGAGAGCAAAGATGTTACACATCAAAAATATTTTATTCATTCTTTGGGTTTGCCTGTACTATCCTCAAATACATCGTCACTTCTTATCAACTGAAACACACAATTTTTTTAAATAAAAAATGTATATTAAAAAAAATTATTTAGAGAATTCTGCCATAAATTGTCTATTTCGTAAGTAAAGGATTTTCTTTGGTATTTTATTTATTATTACAGTAAAAGTCATCATGTTGCAGTGTTTCTTCTGAAGAGTACTTCTACACAATGGCATTTCACACGTAGAAAGCATCATTATCATACCGTTTTCATTACGGGGTATGGTCCTTCCAAGGCACTTCAGCTCTCCTCATCCAGATGTCTCCATCGACCTAGCGCCGATTATCGCTTCACCTAGTCGATGGCGTTACACGCTACATTTTTCTTATATCCACCCCAGATATAGCTTCAAAACAGAGCTTAATCAATCAAATATACAAACATCCCACACAGGTAAGAGCTACTTACGTGTCCTTCTTGCCCTGTCACCTGCACGCGGGAGGACTTGATGCAATTTAAGGCAATTTGCGTGGCTCGGTTTTGGGATGGGACTATCTGAGTTTGCCGTCGACTCGAAAAGAAGAAGAAGAAGAAGGAGCTACTTTCCTTCAAAAATATTTGTTGAGATAATATGGGGTCACAAATTTTTGCGGAAACATTCGACGCAATATTTGACCCAAAGTCTTGGACAAACGGTTTTTAATTTAGTTGTTACTGTTTCCATTTGCAGGGCGCCCACATGGCAGTAATGGAAGCTCTCATGGTGCTGTACGCGCGAGAAGTAGTCACGTTGGACAGGGTGTCAGCGGCTGCGCAGAGGTTCGGCACAAGTCAGCCGCTACCAGTGGGCTCCAGTATACCGCACGAAGATGGGCTGATTTGTTGGATTAATGCGGCCTGCGCTGCGCTAAATAAGGCTGAGGTTTGTTGGCTGATATTTATCATCATACTTAGTTGTTACGATTATTTCGTGAATTCGGTATTTGCCTACTCTAGTCATCTGACTTATTTTTTATAAACTGTCAAAAACGAGATTTTGTTCTAAAAATATTTGAAATGTTGAATTATGACGTCATATTTTTTCATTTTTGTTGACGCACTAAATTGTGTTTTTGATAAATTAAAAATATAAAATGTTTATGGAGTACCTAATAATTAAGTTTTTCTGAATTTTCAGAACGAGGGCTATTTCGTGAATTTTACTTCATTATTTATTATTGATGCTGTCAATTACCCAATTCCGTTCTGCCACGAGCCGATTAAATATTGTAATGACATTGATAAGGATTTAAACGTAGTTTTTAATCAGTTATGTTTTGGATCTTTAAGTCAATACCCAGGACAGGTATTTAATTAAAACACGAGTAGTCTTCACTAAGTTGTCAGTCTGTTTCCGTGTTTATGTTGTAGAACTAATTTTGACCAGGGGTTTCACATTAAAAATAGTTTATTTATTTATTTATAATAACATAATAACCCATTTAAATCCTCTAATTGCAGGAGGACACATCGTCACACGTGCCCACAGTGACCAATCTCCAAGAGCTATGCGACGGCACCGCTCTGGCCGCCCTTATCTCCTTCTACTGCCCCGACTCGCTGCCGCGGTCAGCTGTCCGCATCGGGCGCATGGCCTCTATACAAGATTGCTTGCACAACCTTATGCTGGTCCACGAGTTCTGTCGGACGTGTCTGCCGCATAATGTGTTCCATATGATGCCAGAGGATGTCACATATATGAGAGGGTGAGCTTCTACAAACAGAAAACCCGTCACCACTAGACGTGAAATACCCTTGCGCAGTCGTCTGCCAAGCATTCGCACACTTTTGTGCACATTAAAAGCCGTGGCAACTACGCGCTGACTACTCCTAGCCAATACATTGACTTGTGAACTGTGTTTCGGTGTGGTTAAGAGCGTATTCACAAAATCGTTTCCCACACCATTTTTTTTGCATATTCAGTATTGGTTCCTTGGGAAAACTTAACCGCCTCCGTAGCTCAGAGGCAAAGTTCACTGGCTTTACGCAGGAGGTCGCGGGTTCGATTCCCGGCGGGGTCAATTGTAAGACTCGGTTTGGTTGGTGGTAGGGCATTTTCTAAGCCCGCCTAGCTGGCTACCACCATCTTATCTAAGTCTTGCCGCCAAATATCAATGTTGATATCATTGGTGTGTTCCGGAATGAAGATAAGATAGCCAGTTCCCCATTCCGTTGGGGAATCTTGGTAAGCCCGCTTCCATCTTCGGCAACATCGTCACTTACCACCAGGTGAGATGTTGTCAAGGGTTTACCAATTGTGAATTAAAAAAAGATGTTTTTTAGTTTCATGCATGAGTCTTAAAATATTTTCAGGTAGGTATTTAGAAAGGATCCTATATTTATTCTAAGCAAAGAATAAAGATTATTTACTACGTAAAAGAAGGTTAACTCCGCAAAATCATTTGAACGAATGGCGACTCTTGCTACGACATAATAAAGTGCAATTCGAGTCGCACAGCGCTAATTACCTACAGTTATATTTACCTACAAGTTGCCTCTCTTTCTATCGCGTAAGTCTTATCTCTTCTAACTACTGAATTTGCCCCATTCAGGGGGCCGCGCTGCGTAGGCGTTAGTAATAATATATATACTTTGGCGTAGGTACATTTTCATGCCTACAGCGCGAAGTGCGACAGGCCTGATCTAAGTAAGAAATTACACTGTAGCAGTACAAATAGATACCATAGCGTTACAAATAAACAGTTTTCAATAAATAACGACGTCGGAAACTTGCGCTGTGCGTGGTTTGCCGTGTTCTATAATGCATTTTGCAGTACTGAGCTGGAAATCGTGATAATATTGTGCCCCTGGTGTTACAGTCGTTTACAGCTGTTAAACTTTTTTAAACCATGGCGAAACTGTCACAGGTCAACGACTTGGCCACGACTACTTAGCGAGTAGTTGCGACGGCTATGGGCACAAAAATGTGCAAAAGCTTGGCAGACAACTGCGTGTGGGTATTTCACTTCTCATGGTGGTGGGTGTTCTGTGATTATACAAGACTGCATAATCTGACGCCGTTATATGAAGACGTTAAAGCACGACCCACCTTAAAACAAAACTACTGATATATCTTGGGCTGTTTCTTTGAAAATTTAGAAAGCAAAGTTCAAATTATTATAAATTGCGGGCGAGCTGGAGTGTGGAGTCACGTCGATTTGAGACGGAAGTAGGGCGTAGCCTAGTTCAGAGGGGCTTTGACTCCCGTTCCGGATCGTTCCTGGTGCAGAGGCCATTCATCGCGGAAATGCAGCTAGTGTTAGGGCACCTTCGCACCGGGGATGACGAGGGACAGGTTATTTTAGGTGTTTTACTATAGGTATTTTAGGTGTTTCATTTTAGGTATTTCGTGTTATTTTATTAGTTTTAATTATTATAATAATTTTAATATTATAATATAATTAAAACAAATTATATCACACTAAAATATATTATTTCTGTAAATTGTTCATTAAAACATCTTAAGTTGCATTTTAGGTCAGTAAGTTCATGGTTGTTGACAGGCAGCTCAGAGGTTTATCTAAATTTTAAAATTTTCAGATCAATGCGACAAAATCTAATAGCAATGCTCGCGGATCTCTTCAACATGCTAGAAGTTCATCCTGTCAAATCAGTGAAACACCCTGGAAGTGGTGAGTGCAAACTGTAGGGTGCCTCTTAGATTTATCCGAGACTATAATACCCAAGTATTGCATGCTATAGTCCTCTAATGGGAGTATGTGGTCATAATGCCAAATATTCTATTGCCTACTAATTTTGCAAAATTAAAAAGTTCAATTCAGGAAACGGTGTATCGCTTTTATAATTTTCTTTTTAAATGGCAATTGAAATTTTTAAACAAAAATATCTAAAGGGGCCTATTTTACATTACTTTCGACGTGTCTCACTTTATATCTAGCTTTTATATTTAAAGCAATTTAAAATTGTGTTTATAAATGCACCGTTTTGTCTAAGCAATTGATAACTTATTATACATTATAAGGATTTTTTATTATGAGTGTGTGGTAAGTTGGTATTGTTTTCTAAGTAACAAACAATATACCAAAATAAAGATAAGATATAAGATTTATAGCATAGTCAGTCATAGTTTTAATGTTTTCTTCATAATGTTGGCTGTCACCCTGTCTTGCTTGTGCATAAACATATTTGTGAACATTCCCTCTTGTGTTGTCGGGATCTGTGCGCACCCATCTTCATGCCAATCTACACGTAAACTGGGGGAATCGCCTTTATTGAATGTGTCTAAACGCATGGAACATATCTGCTGTACCAGTTGTTTTTTTACTCGAAATACATTGATATTATTTAAGTACTGCGAGCGCTGATAAATGAAATCAGCGGGCTCACTAGAAATCGGCAGGTCTAGGAAACTAAATATAAGCAAAGAACATAGAGGTTGTTCGTCGTTTTGAAGTTATGAGCGCAATTATTAATTTTGCAAGGTAAAATTAATCGATATTATAACGATGGTAAACTTGGTCAAAGAACTGTGCGTTCGTGGTAAGACAGGGTGAGTCGTTAGCTGCGTGTCTTCAATGTATACGTACTTCGTATATTGAGTGCATTTACACGTTTGTGTGCCAGAACGATCTTGCGTGCTACTTATTGTACGTGATCGCGTGCACGCATCAGTCTTTACTGACAGTGTTGCCAACAAAAAAAAAACTTCATATTCACACTAATTTGCAGAAAAAGTACGTCAAAAAAGTATCTCCGGCAATGGTTTGTGGCTTTTTTACCTTAAAAAAAGTTTCATAAATTTCCATCATTGTTCCCGTCCAATAGATGCCGTTATAATTACCTTGCCGTTGTAAGTTATTTTTCTCGATCCCGGGCCGCCAAATTCCCTAAACCTAAAAGTGAAGTCCGCTTAGTTGGCAACACTGGTAGTGAAGTGGTCGGTGTTGCCAGTGGCGCGGGACTGCAACGCTCACGGCGTGCGGCACAAGCGCTGTCTGCCGCCGCCGCCGCCCGCGCCCATACCGGACCTGCGCGCCGACCAACATGTTCCGGGGCAGCAGCCGTTCTCAGGTATATGAAGTGGAGTTTTTGTGGGTTCGAAGTGGCTTTGAGAGTACACACTTATCAGAAAAAACAGATAAGCTCCCCGTAAGTTGCACAGATGTCAATTTTTCATATTGTCCAGCTGTTCCATAAACTAAGAGGCTAAAGAAAAAAAACTGTCAGGGCATCCAGATGATCTTTAACGATTAATCTTTACTTGGAAATAACCATATTCTTAGAAAAATAAGCCTTAGTCGCTTAGTGTTGTCTACGAGACAATAATTTTAATTTATTGTTTATTTATTTTTTCAGAATTTTAATTTATCGAATTACGATATATTTTTTAAGCAACTGATTAATTTTTAACGTCAAATAAATAAGAAACAGCATTCTTACCATCCCTCACGAATACTATTACATGTTGAAAATAGATAACTGTATAAGTACATACCTGCCTAATTAACTCGGTAGAGTTCATAATTATAAAAACTACTTCACAAATGAAGGGACCTCGTTTTCATGAATCTGATATGTTGCATTTTATATGAGCAAAAGCTATCGATAAAGGAAAATACCTATTATCAAAGATTTGTTAGATCAATTCCTTAAATTTCCATATACATACAAGATCCAATGACCTCAAAATTATTGATACTATTTAAGGCGAAAGCTATCTTAAGTAATTTTTTCATTGTGAACATTTAGCTCGAGAGCGTTCAATAAGAAAAATGATGTTATTGGTTTCTTGCTATTTTTGGATTATCTGTACCTACCAGTCTGTATTTTATTTGAATTTATTTTGTAATAGTTATGGAAATTAAAGCCACTTCTGTTAACACACAAACAACTTCATATCGTGTGTTGTACAGTCCATTTTCACGTGTTGTGTGTTCTGTTCCATCGTGTGGTCATCGTGTTTGTTTGTCTGTCGTGTGTTTACAGCATTTCTTCACTGCATCACTCACATGGTCTCACAGCATCGCTCGCTGGTCAAGTGTTATTATTGTTTTGTGTTTATTGTTATGTTTTGTTTAGTTTCCGTCGTCCTGTGCGCGTGTGCTGTGTATGTGTCATTTTTATGAAAACGTATGATACAATTGTACGGGCACTTAGTATGTAGGATTTAATAATAACAATTGTTTTTATTTGTTTATTGATAACGCATAGAAAATCCAAGTAAGTTTTATCACTGTATCATCTACGCTTATTAAAACGTTTACTAAAAAAGTGTAAATAAATAATAAAATGCATGATATTTTTCTAACCAGCGGTTTTATCGTACTTACATTTGTTTATTGATTCTTAAACCGCTACTAATTATTTTCTACGATGTTTTAATTTTGTGGCATGTACTTTTGCGTCTTTTTAACTGATTTCTTCTTTCTGGCTAAAAACGGAGTCTGCAAAGTTATGTCCTCAGACTCCCAGTAGAGTAGTAAAGCTTTCTAACAGTTTTGTTGTAGTTAGATGTAAGCAATATGTGTACTGATTGGTGTAGTTTATACTTTAAATTCTAGTTAGATTTGTACTGACTTGTGTACTCGTAGTTTAATGTATTATTATTTCATATTCGATTGTACTTAACTATTTCAAGGTATATTTTTATTACAATAAATATAACTTCTCTTCGTACCTTTGAGTTGATCTCGCAAGTTACTGTTGTTTTTCTAAAATATTGATTACGTCAAAATAGTATCCGCATCAGTTTATGTTTAGTTGGCTATGTTTGAATTTGCGAATATTAGATTTTTTTCTTTAAATACTAAAAAATAAAATGTTTTCGAATTCAAAGCGCTCTCGTATCAAAGCAAATTCTGCCAATCTCAGATTTTGTTTGACCTGCAGTCCCGCGATCGCCCTCCGCATGCGCCATGCGACCGCGGGGGCCCCCAGGCCGGTCGGCTTGCTCCACCCCCGAACGACGGAGCAGCAGTCCGCAGCGAGATGAGTTTGTGGTGCATAGGGGGAAACATGCACCCACACTAGCATCTGTGGCGAGAAGGAATGATAATAACAGTAAGTCTAGTCTGAACACTCATAATGAGAAGTCTCCTTAGGTGTCTCATGTGGTGTGCAACAGTGCTACTGCTGCATGTGTTACTCCTCCCGCACCCCGCACATAACGTCGGGCTACTTCTCATTTAGCTATAAGCGTATAGTAATCTCACAGTATTACGATATGGCTTACAGTAGCGCAACGCCTTTGATGTCGCACGATGCGCCACCGGCGTAGGTACTAGCCCATGCTAGCCTGTAGTCAGCCTGGCAAACTCGCGGAGTTGTGCCCCGACGCCCGCTGCCCCGCAAGTACCCTTCCGTTGCTCTGCGTAAGTAAATTCGGTGCGCTACTGTAAGCTGCTATATTGTAATACTGTGGTTATCTAGTTCGTGTATAATATTACCGCCAATTGACTTCTGTGAAAAGACTACGAGCGCCCCCACGCCCGATCTGCTTGTTCCACTCTGGAACGATGGAGCACTAGTCCACAGAGAGATGAGTTTGTGATACGTAAGGAGATCCATGCACCCACACACAGAGTACCCATACGAGACCGGTATCAAGCAACATTTCGTAAGAAACTATTATGTTAGAGGAAATAGACGTGTTCGGCGGCGAGGGTGACGTCACAGGAAGAGTGAAAGAGACAGCGCTACAAAGACATCAACGCGGATAGGTGTAAACGTGCAAATGATAGGCAGAGGTAGGTTTTCTGTGCAACCACACTAGCTTCTTTGGCGAGAAGGAATGATGACAATAGTAAGTGTAGACTTATATTTAAAAAATGTGGTATACAACTAATCGGGGGTTACCAATTAGTTGGAGTCTGTTTTTGGAGAAAATTGGTGGTTCTTTTACAATTACGACGTTAGGATAAAGGTGAAGATCATAATTTTGTACTTTTAGAATAGTTCTTTATAGTCAAAACGTATTTTAATCTCATTTTATTTTCTAAAAACATATTCTTCAGCAATGCTTTTGTAGGTGGATCAATTTTTAACTTCATTTACCGCTTACTGATTAAGTGTTTCTACCGATCTTTTATCTTTTTACCTTCCTGCCCAAGAAAGGGAGTTTTGATTTTTGGGTGTATGTATGTATGTTGTTTGGCTGAGCCTATAACCTAAACGGCTTGCTGTATTTTGCAGTGCGAGGTGACGTTAGATACGTCTAGATCCCCTGAGTGACGTAGCATAAACTTCAGCTGTCGGGTTTTAATTTGTCGGTTTTAATTTTTACATTATCTTACCAACCTCTTTTCCTCACAGCACCAGAAAACCTGAACATGACGCCAGCGGGCCGCCCTTCCACATATAATGAAAGCCAGTCCTTCGCTGGCCGCCGGTCACGGCGATCCTCCATATCTGATGACAGTCAACTGACTGTGGAGAATTTTGGAGGGTCTCAAGATAGACTGCACTTTGCGGGAAGGAATCCCGAAAAGGAGTTAGCTACGTTAGCGAATGTTAGAAAGATTTCTGCGCCTGCTGGTGAGTTTAGTTAGAAAGCTGACTACGAGTACATTAATGTGTTAGACATAGACATTATTATTGGTAAAATAAATTTACACGTCACTACAATATAATACAATAAATCAAAATAAAATTTAAATTAAAAATAATAATTAAAAATTACTACCAAAGTAATAAATGAAACAATTAAATTTAAGGAGGGACAGTTCTTAAATGGCTGCTCTCAATATCAAATGAAAAAATTCAATGCACGTAACAAGGAGAAATCTGAGAGGTGCAGGAAACCTGACTAGACATCAGTTGATCTTTTGTAAAAGTTGTAATCATTGTTTGTTGGTTCAATCTTCTTTATTGGTACAGTTGTCTCTCTTTTTTCTATACGTGTAAACAGAAAAGAAAATAACCACACTATTGCACTTTTTCTATGTATTTTTTGTTTCAATTAAGAACTGCAATTAATTTTGAAAAATCCAAGTGGCATATTGAAAAGTGTGTTTAGACTAAACAACTAAGAAAATTTAGAGATACTAAATCGTTCTGGTTTGCCTGTGTAGAACGTAAATCTCTATTTAAAAAGAAGTTTCTTTGATAAATTTTTACCCGACTGCGCCAGAAGGAGGGTTATGTTTTTTGAGAGTATGTATGTATGTATGTATGTATGTTTGTTTGTATGTATAATTGTTTGGCACGCTCTGCAGCCTGAACGGCTGGATGGATTTTAGCTTGAGACGTGTCGTTAGATTCGTATTTACTGTGAGAGTGACACTGGGTATATCAAAAAAAAAAACAAAATGGCGGATTTTTGGCGCAAAATTCAAATGAGAGAAATTCGAGTGAGAGCACATACCTATATTACATTGCAGATTACTCCAATATACTGACTAGACGTCAGTATTTTGGAGTAATCTGCAATGTAATATAGGTATGTGCTCTCAATTCACTATGCCTCCATTTCTAGAATGGGTCCCGACTGTTACAATTTTTCTTAAGTAAAGTGCAATCAGGTATGACGGCTTTCTTGTTTTAGGGTTTTTCATTTCCAAATTACACAGAAACGCAGGCGGGTTTTTTAGTTTTTTAAATTACCGTTTTTTTTCTGTTATAAAAGTTAACAAATCGTGTTTCTGCAACTGACAAAATAAAGTTGAAATGAAGAATGCGGTTACAAAAAATCACTTTCATATGTTTTGTAATTGCCGAGAAAAATGGAGAACCAGTTTCCAATCAGTCGCTGTGTAAATCCATGCCCGGTTTTATAGGAGCTGGATGATTTTGTGTATAAATTCTAAATCTTTAGTTTTTCTTAAATTCACTAATGAAAGTGGTGCATCCCTAAAATAGTACCACCACATCTGTTCCCGAGAGAGTCGCATGGGTCGATTTAGGGATGAACAACCGAAGAATTTACACCAGCGTCCTTTCCGCGTACTGTGCCACGCACAATGTGATCGCAAATCCGCCTGCTAAGCGTGGCGATTATGACAAAACCCTCCAACTTGGGGGAGGCATAATGCATATGTCCAGTTTGACTGATGTGATGCTATTCTTTTGACTATTAGCCTGCTCGGTATGTGATGATTGTCAAGCAAGCAGGCTGATTAGCACCAATAAATAATTATGTTTGTCGGCAGGCCCGCTGGACAGCTACAACCCACCGGTCCGCTCCTCGCAGCAGGACATCCGTGGAACTTTCCAGTTCTTCCAAGACGAATATCAGAACGACGCGCCCTCCCCACGAGAGCGGCTCTCGGTCGACCGTCAACTCTCGCACCCACAGCCACAAACGCAAACCATAGACAACGACCAACCCTTTTTCCCTATCCGGCGGCAATTGAGTAGCGACACAATCACACTAAGTCATAACTTCTTCAGCAATAAAGGTGGCGGCGACGGCTTCTATTTAAACGAAAGGGATGCAACGGACGGGGATGTCAGCAAAACCAGCTTCGCAGACTTGAATAAGATTAGAAGCAACGGCGACAATGCAGGTGAGTTTATGCGAATAGATGGATATACCTGTTTTGAGATGGGAAGGTTTATCTGTTTATTTGTGTCATTTTGGCTGTCGCTTGATCACGCTGTGCTTGCTTTTGATGTCATAAATGCTTGGAGACCACATATTCCCATCTAGTAAAATAATTAGGCTACATTATAAAGATGTCAAAAGAAAATATCTTAAAAAAATACAGTTTTCTACTCTTTTAGTCAAACTGTGAGTTGTTTGTGATCAAGATTAGAAATTACTTTTTGTGTCTTAATTTACAGGTTTTATCTTAACAAAATAAACAATATTTGAAAGTTTCTTCAATGGATCATATTAAAAAAAACATGCAGTCTTCAATACTCCATAGTTTTTTTTTCTGATCAGACATCCATTGCTCGTTTCGTTCATGTCTAACTTTCCTGTTCCCTTTCGCAGGCCTTCAGTCGGTGTTTAACCAATCGGATGAGCCAGAGCGACGCAAAAGCACGTCTTTTATCACACCCCCAGCCAACACCACCACGTGGCAGCAGCAGTGTATGCAGCAAGAGAGCCAGCCCAGTTAGTACACATTGTCATATCAAATTATAGTTTTATATGTATATGCAGCAAGAGAGCGAGGCCAGATAGTACACACTGTCGGATCAAATTATAGTTTTATACGTATATGCAGTAAGAGAGCTAGGCCAGTTAGTACACATTGTCATATCAAATTATAGTTTTATATGTATATGCAGCAAGAGAGCGAGGCCAGTTAGTACACACTGTCGGATCAACATATAGTTTTATACGTTTAAGCAGTAAGAGAGCTAGCCCAGTTAGTACACATTGTCATATCAAATTATAGTTTTATATGTATATGCAGCAAGAGAGCGAGGCCAGATAGTACACACTGTCGGATCAAATTATAGTTTTATACGTATATGCAGTAAGAGAGCTAGGCCAGTTAGTACACATTGTCATATCAAATTATAGTTTTATATGTATATGCAGCAAGAGAGCGAGGCCAGTTAGTACACATTGTCGGATCAACATATAGTTTTATACGTTTAAGCAGTAAGAGAGCTAGCCCAGTTAGTACACATTGTCATATCAAATTATAGTTTTATATGTATATGCAGCAAGAGAGCGAGGCCAGATAGTACACACTGTCGGATCAAATTATAGTTTTATACGTATATGCAGTAAGAGAGCTAGGCCAGTTAGTACACATTATCATATCAAATTATAGTTTTATATGTATATGCAGCAAGAGAGCGAGGCCAGTTAGTACACACTGTCGGATCAACATATAGTTTTATACGTTTAAGCAGTAAGAGAGCTAGCCCAGTTAGTACACATTGTCATATCAAATTATAGTTTTATATGTATATGCAGCAAGAGAGCGAGGCCAGATAGTAAACACTGTCGGATCAAATTATAGTTTTATACGTATATGCAGTAAGAGAGCTAGGCCAGTTAGTACACATTGTCATATCAAATTATAGTTTTATATGTATATGCAGCAAGAGAGCGAGGCCAGTTAGTACACACTGTCGGATCAACATATAGTTTTATACGTTTAAGCAGTAAGAGAGCTAGCCCAGTTAGTACACATTGTCATATCAAATTATAGTTTTTAGTAAGACCGACTTTGATCTAGGTATGACAGTGATTCGGGTCGGGTTGTAAAGTTTAGTAAGACCGACTTTGATCTAGGTATGACATAGATTCGGGTCGGGTTGTAAAGTTTAGTAAGACCGACTTTGATCTAGGTATGACATAGATTCGGGTCGGGTTGTAAAGTTTAGTAAGACCGACTTTGATCTAGGTATGACATAGATTCGGGTCGGGTTGTAAAGTTTAGTAAGACCGACTTTGATCTAGGTATGACATAGATTTGGGTCGGGTTGTAAAGTTTAGTAAGACCGACTTTGATCTAGGTATGACATAGATTCGGGTCGGGTTGTAAAGTTTAGTAAGACCGACTTTGATCTAGGTATGACATAGATTCGGGTCGGGTTGTAAAGTTTAGTAAGACCGACTTTGATCTAGGTATGACATAGATTCGGGTCGGGTTGTAAAGTTTAGTAAGACCGACTTTGATCTAGGTATGACATAGATTCGGGTCGGGTTGTAAAGTTTAGTAAGACCGACTTTGATCTAGGTATGACATAGATTCGGGTCGGGTTGTAAAGTTTAGTAAGACCGACTTTGATCTAGGTATGACATAGATTCGGGTCGGGTTGTAAAGTTTAGTAAGACCGACTTTGATCTAGGTATGACAGTGATTCGGGTCGGGTTGTAAAGTTTAGTAAGACCGACTTTGATCTAGGTATGACATAGATTCGGGTCGGGTTGTAAAGTTTAGTAAGACCGACTTTGATCTAGGTATGACATAGATTCGGGTCGGGTTGTAAAGTTTAGTAAGACCGACTTTGATCTAGGTATGACATAGATTCGGATCGGGTTGTAAAGTTTAGTAAGACCGACTTTGATCTAGGTATGACATAGATTCGGGTCGGGTTGTAAAGTTTAGTAAGACCGACTTTGATCTAGGTATGACATAGATTCGGGTCGGGTTGTAAAGTTTAGTAAGACCGACTTTGATCTAGGTATGACATAGATTCGGGTCGGGTTGTAAAGTTTAATAAGACCGACTTTGATCTAGGTATGACAGTGATTCGGGTCGGTTTGTAAAGTTTAGTAAGACCGACTTTGATCTAGGTATGACATAGATTCGGGTCGGGTTGTAAAGTTTAGTAAGACCGACTTTGATCTAGGTATGACATAGATTCGGGTCGGGTTGTAAAGTTTAGTAAGACCGACTTTGATCTAGGTATGACATAGATTCGGGTCGGGTTGTAAAGTTTAGTAAGACCGACTTTGATCTAGGTATGACATAGATTCGGGTCGGGTTGTAAAGTTTAGTAAGACCGACTTTGATCTAGGTATGACATAGATTCGGGTCGGGTTGTAAAGTTTAGTAAGACCGACTTTGATCTCGGTATGACATAGATTCGGGTCGGGTTGTAAAGTTTAGTAAGACCGACTTTGATCTAGGTATGATCTAGGTATTCGGGTCGGGTTGTAAAGTTTAGTAAGACCGACTTTGATCTAGGTATGACATAGATTCGGGTCGGGTTGTAAAGTTTAGTAAGACCGACTTTGATCTCGGTATGACATAGATTCGGGTCGGGTTGTAAAGTTTAATAAGACCGACTTTGATCTAGGTATGACAGTGATTCGGGTCGGGTTGTAAAGTTTAGTAAGACCGACTTTGATCTAGGTATGACATAGATTCGGGTCGGGTTGTAAAGTTTAGTAAGACCGACTTTGATCTAGGTATGACTTAGATTCGGGTCGGGTTGTAAAGTTTAGTAAGACCGACTTTGATCTAGGTATGACATAGATTCGGGTCGGGTTGTAAAGTTTAGTAAGACCGACTTTGATCTCGGTATGACATAGATTCGGGTCGGGTTGTAAAGTTTAGTAAGACCGACTTTGATCTAGGTATGATCTAGGTATTCGGGTCGGGTTGTAAAGTTTAGTAAGACCGACTTTGATCTAGGTATGACATAGATTCGGGTCGGGTTGTAAAGTTTAGTAAGACCGACTTTGATCTCGGTATGACATAGATTCGGGTCGGGTTGTAAAGTTTAATAAGACCGACTTTGATCTAGGTATGACAGTGATTCGGGTCGGGTTGTAAAGTTTAGTAAGACCGACTTTGATCTAGGTATGACATAGATTCGGGTCGGGTTGTAAAGTTTAGTAAGACCGACTTTGATCTAGGTATGACATAGATTCGGGTCGGGTTGTAAAGTTTAGTAAGACCGACTTTGATCTAGGTATGACATAGATTCGGGTCGGGTTGTAAAGTTTAGTAAGACCGACTTTGATCTAGGTATGACATAGATTCGGGTCGGGTTGTAAAGTTTAGTAAGACCGACTTTGATCTAGGTATGACATAGATTCGGGTCGGGTTGTAAAGTTTAGTAAGACCGACTTTGATCTAGGTATGACATAGATTCGGGTCGGGTTGTAAAGTTTAGTAAGACCGTATTTGATGTAGGTATGACATAGATTAAGGGGGAATAATAAATAAATCTGTATCCCTTTATAGTGTATGTTAAGCAAATATGTAGTTTACAATTTTGCTTGTTTTCCATAAATTGTATATTCTACAGTATTTGAGGCCGTTCAAATCAAGGTGTATCTGCAACAGGAGTTGCATGCATTTTATATAAGCATCTTATCGTGAAGGGAGGTCGTGGTTCGAACCCTGCCACGTACCACCAATGTGTTTTTGGATTTGGATTTCATATGTACGTTTATCCGATGGTCTTACGGTGAAAGAAACCATCGTGAAGAAACCTGCACACGCCTGCGAATAAATCCGAAGGTTGTGTTTTAAGTCGACCGACCTGCACTGGGCCCGCGTGGTCGACTAAAGCCCGATCGTCCTAATGCAGGGTAGGCTCGAGCATCTCGGTGGGGACGTATATAAGCTGATATGATGTAGAATCTTAACTTCAGGTAGAATGTCCTTTTGTTTTTTTATTTATAATATAAATTTAGCTATCCAACAGAAGGACCTTTAATTAGATAAACTGATGTGAGGTGTGAGTATGAACATTGGTGTCGATATTAAGTAATATTTCCTTAATCTGTGGTGTCGATTCGGTTTAACTTTAGTTCAGTGATAACATATGAACCCTGACGCTCTGTACACTTGGGGTTGCCATCTGCCACTTATTGATTTAAGGGTTACCAGCATCAAAAATACGGGTTTTAGATTTTTTTAACGGGAGACAATTAAACCGGCTTTGTTTTATAGCAAAATCTTTAATTTTTATATGTATATTTGTTGTTAGAGGAAACAGCTTTTAAAAGATTATCATTTTGTAAAGCAAATGTGTAATAGTACATTGTAAATCAAGGGAAGAAAGTGACCCATTTCACTCGAGATATTTCTGGCGCTCGAACGAAGTGAGAGCGCCAATAGTTCGAGGGTGGAATGGGTTATTTCACCCGAGTTAAACACTTTACTTTTCATTTCGACTGTGAGGAGATGAATTATTTATATGATATAAAGTATTAATTAGATATCAATAATTTAAGCTTACCTATACCCAGCCTCCAACCTTTTCGCAATGGCCGCTTGCCACGACCGACTAGATTGTACCTAATCGAGATGGTCACGACGTGCATCTAGG
Source organism: Coleophora flavipennella (assembly GCA_947284805.1). Taxonomy (NCBI): domain Eukaryota; kingdom Metazoa; phylum Arthropoda; class Insecta; order Lepidoptera; family Coleophoridae; genus Coleophora; species Coleophora flavipennella. The sequence continues at coordinate 6,458,940 of OX369254.1, read as the reverse complement.
TGGCCATGGCGAAAATTGAAAAAAAGTGTCATTTTATCATTGCAATATGGCGCGCAGCAGAATGATTTAATATCAACCTATAGATCTAAAAAAACACGTCGTTTAATGTTTAGTTGAGTTTAGATATACGAAAACCTCTTATTTTAATGTAATTTAATAATATGATGTAACTCAATTATCTTCGACTCTGTGGCTGGCAATAAAAAAAAAATACTTTCCACCCTAGGGATGACAATACTTTCCACCCTAGGGATGACAATACTTTCCTCCCTAGGGATGGAAAAGCAATGTTCCGCCCGACTATCTACTCATGAAAATTAAACTTTCCGAACAGGAGAGATGAAAAAATCTTTACATATAGGAACTATGTTTACCCCGTATTCAATTTTGCTAATTACGGGTTCCTAAATTTTTGTAGCGCGCAAAAAAAGAATAACCCGTAAAATACGGGGCATCTAGCAAGTCTATGGACACTGCACCTCCGATTTGAGGGTCTTGTGATAAACAATTGATATAATCGTAGTCGACAGCTCTAAGAACCAGTCAAAACTAGAAGTTTAGATCAAAATGCATCAGCACACTTTGAGGAGCGATCGATTGCCATCCTGGTCATAACCTTCAGTTAGTTTCTCTAGGTCAGATGCGCACAGTGCACCAACGCACCTTTCGCAAAAATTCTAACGCCTAAATACTCATAAAACATTTATTATATTTTTCTATAATACTGTGTTGTTTTTATTACTTCTTAATTCCTCGGTATTTGTTTGTTTAATGACTAAACTTATTTTGGTCGCATTTAAGTTTAGTTTAATTAAGTCGAGTATTTTGTTCGAATTGAAGTCAAACATCACAACCTCGTTTTGATTGAGACCATGCTCAAAGTTCGTCATGTCAAGGCTCTCCCAGACATTATAAAATATATTTAATAAATATTTTTGTAGTCTTTGGCAAAGTCGTGGGAAGCCGCTGGATGCGGGCAGCGCAGGACCGATCGCTGTGGAAATCCTTGGGGGAGACGTCCACTGCTGACGTCTTTCAGCTGATATGATGATAAATAATAATAAATAAATATTCTCGGATAAATCACACATGGTCATCTGGCCCCAAAGTAGGATTCTCTGTGTTATGCGTTACCAGAGACTGATATACATACTTATATACGTTTAAATACATACATATATAGATATATTTAACACCCAGACACAGAGCAAACAAATCTGCTCATCACACAAATGCTTGCCCTGGGTGGGTATCGAACCCACAACCCTCGGATCAGATGCAGATAAGGGCACTAACCACTGAGCCACCGAGTCAGTCATGATGATGGCAAATATTACGTCGAATGTTTGCGCAAATATTTGTAAACATAATATGGCGAGTTTATTTCTTCAGAAAGTGGTTCCCACACAGAGCTTTGTCGAACGTTTGAAACTATCCCTAGGGCGTATAACATTGACCTAATTTAATTCTAGATGGTGATGAACGCGACGAAGCATCGTCACCCAGCGGCGGCGCCATGGCGGCCCAGCTCAACAACATCCGCCTGAAGCTCGAAGAGAAGCGACGTCGTATCGAGACTGAGAAGCGGCGGATGGAGGTGGCTGTGAGCCGGCAGCGGCAGCAGCTAGGCCAGCAGGCGTTCCTACAGGCCGTCACTAGGGTGAGTGTATACACATAGCTCGAGGAAAAGCGACGTCAAATCGTGACTAAGAAACGACGCATAGAGGTGGCTGTAAGCCGATAGCGGCTGCAGCTAGGTTAGCAGGCGTTCCTACAGGCCTTGACTAGGGTGAATGAATGTATGCATACACACAACTGGAGGGGAAGTGACGTAGCATCGAGACTGAGAAGCGACACATGGAGGTGGTGTGAGCCGGCAGCGCCAGCAGCTAGGCAAGCAGGCGTTCCTACAGGCCGTCAGTTAGAGTCTACACTCAAGTTGAATTTTACAAAAAAAATGTGAGAACAATTTTTATTTAAAGCCACGACCTACGCCGATATTTGCATAGACACTTTTTAAAAAGCTGATCCTTATTCTACTTGGTGTATACATGAATTGTTTTATGCATAAACACTGCTCAAGCTCACCCATCCTGTTGTGGGATGTCCGTTTTATTCCGACAACATTATTATTTTATTAAAACGTCGCAATCAAACGGATGCCTCTTGAGGAGGTCGTCTGTACTCTTTTTTTTTATTTTAATAGGGCCTTATATGCATGGATTGAAAGGGTATTATGACTTGATTTCATGAATATTTATATTTTTGGTAGATACCCGATATGCACACCGAAATCAAACTTTATAATATTGTTACTTGAAATTTGTTTGAAAAGCATGCTAGACATTGGTTAGATTAGTATTTGAGTTTCAACTGTTTTATGAAGGAAAGTAACTTGGTGACATGTCGTTTTGTGGATATTATACCTCGTGTGAATGTATAATTTATAAGTCACGTAATAACAAACCGCACACTTGGTCTGGTGACAGGTCGCACAATGTTGACATAACACTACAAAAGTGGTATATTTTAAGTCGATGTGGTACATTAATGTTTTCTTTTCTGTTAGGATACGTTTTTGCAATACCAGCTGGCCTCGTTGGTGAGTGTCGGTTTTACCCCGGACCTTTACGATTTAGCCCATTTATTCACTTTACCTGCAACATCCCATGTAAAATACTTTAGTAAGAGTTTGTATCATGCGCTTCGTTAGCTTAAAATGAAAATTTTAATACACGGTTTGTTTATTTTATATTAATTTAATATTTATAATGATATTTGTAACTTTGTTTTATATTAATTACGCTTCTTAAGCTCTTAGAAATCAAGCTTTTTGGCGTAATTATTACCTTTTTTAAAATAAAATTAACGATTCCAATCATTTTTCCACTTTTGATGCGTTTCCATTCAGTATTATGTATAACTTGGTAGTAATTTTACATTTTTGCCTCAAAAATACAATTTGTTCACATTCACCTATTATTGTTCATTCTTTTCGATTTACTTATCATTATTGAGATAAAATAGAAAATATTCGTATAACTTTAACACTTAGAAATAAGTTAATCCTACAGTTAAAAGTTATAAGTGATGGTTAGCACAGATTCGAAGTGAAGCAATGCCCCTGTAACGCGGTTGTAATCCTCTATACATTTAAATGCAATGTCTTTTTTTCAATGCACGGGTTTATCATTCTCTTATGCTCAGATCAAGAATGTGTCTACAAAAAATGTATTTGAAGTTTTACCATTGTCTTGCATTGAGTTGATTTTGGTTTTTGCATAGAGAAAACAGTACCCGTACATAAATCGTGCACAGAGAAAATAGTCCCCGTACATATGTTGTGCACAGAGAAAACAGTCCTCATACAAAAGATAGCTTTTAAGCATGCGTGTACAGTTTGTCAATTTTGTGTGCGACACTTCGAAGTTTGCAAAGATCAAGAATCTATCTATAAAAAATCTATTTAAAGTTTTACAATTATCTTGCATTGAGTTGATTATGGTTTTTGCCTAAAAAACAAACATAAGTCGTGCATAGAGAAAACTGTACCCGTACATAAGTCGTGCACAGAGAAATCAGTCCTCATACCAAAGATGGCACTCAAGCATGCGTGTACAGTTCGTCAATTTTGTGTGCCACACTTTGAAGTTTGCAATTTTTACGCTCTTGGCGCTTGTAGATTTTATTAGATTTTTTTATTTCTATTTTATTCACACAAAGAAAGTTTAATTATTTATTTATTCACTGTTTAGTTTCGTCTAAGATTTGGCTGAGAGACCATGTCTTGAGTTATTTCCTCTAACTAGGAGTATATGCCCCTGGCGTACACGATCGCTGAAGGCATTCGTCAAATGGGCGAGAGATAAAGAGAGAGGAACATGGCTTAATCAACACTCAATACAATGAAACAAGAATACACTACTACATTTATATCAATGGCACGGCGCTCCTCTTCTAAATTTACTAGTATTGACAGAGGCGGGGTTAGGCCTCTGGAGGCTCATTTTGCTATGTAGATAAGAAAACTGTACAAGGTTGGCCTTTATATACTGTTAGAGCTCATTATTGCACCTTTAGGCACTTACTAGAGGCGATAAAAACGTCAGCGTGGTGTTAGCAGCCTTCTTTCCGCGTACTGTGCCATCACACTGCACACTGTGATCGCTAACTCGCCTGCCAAGCGTGGCGATTACCTCGCCGGGGGGGAGTTATTGTTGTTGATATAGGTGCTTCTCTTTCTAACTTCACTCTCATCGTATCGCACTCCCAGCGACCGGCCGCGCGATTCCACTTCGCGTAACTTTTCCCGCAAGGCGACGACGTATTGGCGGGGGAAGATTAATTTTGCTTCTTTTTGTAGTAATAGTAAGTATTATTTTTCAACCGACTTAAAAAAAGGAGTTCGGCTGATTTTTTTTTGTATTTATGTGTAACGCGATTTCTTCGCCAATTGTGAATCGATTTTAGTGATTCTTTTTTTATTTGATAGATTATGCTATATGGAACCAAAAAATAATTTTATCAAAATCAGTCAAGTCTACGAAAACGAAAAATGTAGCGATGTTGTACTGAGTTGTTGCGATGAAAGTCAGTTTTTATGTGCTCAGCGTGGTCAATTACTTAGTAGTGAATATTGTAAGTATCCCTTCGTCTAGTCTAACCTATTTCTTTGCTCGCTCCCCCATTTGGCGCACTTTTAAAGACTATGAAAAGCGCACACAAAATGGACTAACTCTGCATGAGACAGTATCGTAACGTTGTATTGGTGCGTGTGTGTGATGGTGGCGGTGTTACAGGGCAAAGGCGCGCGCACGCCGGCTGACGAAGATGCGCCGCATCCCCCCGCGCAGGTAAAAGGGTGGGGGTATATTGGGGTTACTTTATTTTGAAAGTAAAATCTTTAAAGGCATCCTTGAATTAACCGGCTTTTGTAACAACTGATTATTTCGTGAAAATCCTGATCACTGTCTGCTCTTGTACTAAGACTATAGTGGTGTGAATGAAATTTAAAAACTGGTATTATAATAATTTGAGTTCACAGAATGTCAGGAGCTGTTGTAAAATTGTTATTCAAAATTTTACTTTCAAAAATTTGTATTCAATCAATTTGTTATTAGTAATGGAAGATTTGAAAAGAGTTATAGTTGCATGCGTTTGTGATTTATTTGCATGAATTATATTGGTATAAAATAATAATAAAAACTCATTCAACGCAGTTTGGACTTAACCGGGTCAAAATCCACAAAATTTTGTTTAAATTAACATTGAAATCTGCCAAGAAAATGATTATGTTCAAAGCAATATTGAAATACGCAAATAAAATGATTATGTTCAAAGTTACATTGAAATCAGCAATAAAATGATTACAGTAGGGCCTCGATAATCCGTACGCCCAAAATTCATACTCTGTTCGGATGTACACAGCGTTCGGATTATAGTATGTAGACATTTTAAAAGGTGTTTTAGCAATAAAACCAAATTGTTTATTATCGAAACTATGTTTTAATCAAAAACTGTTATAAGATACAATTAAGAGATGATGACATTACTGTTGATGCTTTTTGGAAGAATTCTAATATAGTACATACATTGACGGCTAGTATTTAGCGACATAATGCACAACAAAATGGTGAAATGACGCGCGGAGCGGTCAAATAGTATACCTTACTAGCGTCTAAAATTGTTAATTCGGCACTAAAATACGAGCGTGGCATAGCGAGTTACTGAGAAACGACCAATGCGAGGGGAAAAGGGGTCGTTCGGATTAGCTTGGGTTCGGATTATCGAGGCCCTACTGGATATTCAAAGCAATATTGAGTTGCAAAAAAAGGTTGATTTTGTTCAAAGTAACATTGAAATCTGCAAATAAAATGATTTTGTTCAAAGTAACATCAATATAGATCCAGTAACGTGTTACATAATATTTGATGTTTTGTACAGGATATGGATGCTAATCAGACGGTTGAGGCTGCGGCTTTAGAGCAGTACCAACACTCAATAGCCAAGTAAGTTAAAATAACTATTACATAAAATAACGTACTTGTTGATATTGAAAGTTCACTTCAGTTAGGAGTTAGGTAGGTCCAGCTTGGAGAAAGATATCAATCGTTGAATTCAACTTGACTCGGGAGAGTTTGGGAAGCTTCGCAGTATCTTCACGTCCTAAATACCTCAGTGTCTCAAGACTATGGTCTTTGACCAGTGTGTTGCAACTGATGACATACGGAACTGAGACGCGGTCGGGCCCCATCAGAAGGCTCAAGGGGTGACCAAAGGGCGATGGAGCGAGTTAGACAAATCTCGGAGATTCTCTACGTGATTGAATTAGAATGATTGAATTAGAAATGAGTAAATCTATAGAACAACTAAAGTAACCCACATCATTTACAGAATCGCTAAAATCAAGTAGCAGTGGGCGGGGCACATAGCTCGTAGAACAAGCGGCCGTTGGTTCGGTAAATTTCTCGAGTGGTGTAACCGAAAAGTTCAGCGCATCGTCAGACGTAGCTTAGGCATGGCTCCTACTCGGCGGACCGATGACCTGGTTAGAGAAAAGTTGCGGGAAACCGCTGAATGCGGTCAGCGTAGAACTTTTGTCCAGCCGTGGACGTCTCATTCAGCTGATATGATGATTTTAATATTGAAAATTAGCACAAGCTGTTTTTTTTTTTTGGAGATTTGTCTTTGTTTTCCTGTATCTTTCAATTTAATTTTTAGTTATCTTTGATTTTATTTATCTTACTGTTTCTTTGTCGTGTTATTTCCATTGTGTATATTCATAAAACTAACGATGTCTCTTGCTCATAGAATGAACTCGAGCCTCCAAGATATCCAGAGCGACATCGCGCGCCTAGCGAGCCAGCAGAACCAAATACAGCAGCAGCAACAAGCTAAACAGCAAGCGCAACAGATTCAGCAACAACAGCAGCAGATACAGCAGCAAGCGCAACAAATGCAGCAGCAACAGCAGCAGTTGCAACAGCAACAGTTACAGCAGCAGCTCGAGCAGACGTTTCAACAACAGTACCAACCCAACATTCCACAACTGGTAAGTGCAAAACTATCTCTCTCTGTTATCGAGAGTTATCGTGTGGTACATGTTATTAATTCAGCAACAGATATAGCAACAAAAGCGGTAGTTGCAGCAACAGTTCGAGCAGATGTATCAATAGTACCAACCCAACATTAATATAGTATATCTTCGTTTGCTCGACTATTGTACATTGCAAGATAATACTTATTATACATGTGTCGCAGCCGTTACGTAGAATCCGCCAGTTTCCAAAACGCCGCGCTGAATGGCGCCGGATTGTAAAACGGCGCGCTGAATGGCGCCGGATTGTAAAACGCCGCGCTGAATGGCGCTGGATTGTAAAACGGCGACGTTTTGTAATAAGCTGATTCTGCGCCGCTTTGTAAACTAGGTACTGAGTAAAAAACTCCGAATAAAATCGATTATTTCTTCTCCTGAGAAGCATTCTGCTACCCAGGGGGGAACCTCGCCGTCGCTTCATATTAATCAAACCTGACCGAACTTTACACCGCTCGCTTCGCTTGCTCATTTAAAATATGTTGATCAGTAGTTTTCCACAAAGCGGCGCCTCATACAATGCGGCGTACTTTCTTTCAGCCGAATTGCAATCCAGCTGAACGTGATGACGTTGCAATTAATTTTACGATCCGGCGTTGTTCGGCGCGCTGTTTTGGAAACCGGCGGATTCTAAAATACGGCTTACACATATACATTGTAGATTTACAGTCGCAATCAGACATATCGTACCGGGCGAGGTGTTCAAATATAATATCCGAGCAGTGTTGAATTTCAATAAATTATATACACTAGGCAGAAGCGTCGGTGGCTCAACCGGTAACGACTCGGTCCATCTAACCAGAGGTACCGGGTTCAAATCTGGGCGGCCAATGTACCAATGAGTTTTTCAAAAACTTACGTACATATCATTACCGATTGCTTTAACGGTGAAGGAAAACATCGTGAGGAAACCTGCACAGGCCTGCAAAGAAACTTGAAGGTTGTGTGTGAAGTCGACCAACCCGCACTGGGCCCGCGTGGTCGACTAAGGCCTAATCGCCCTGATTCAGGGTAGGCTCGAGCCCCTCGGTGGGGACGTATATGAGCTGATATAATAATATACACTAGGAGTTGCTCTTAATATCTGAACATTTAATTTGGCATAAATATCTGAGCAGCAGATTTTTCAATATTCTTTTCATACACAATGACGTAAGGTACTTTTTCCTAAAATGCTACATATTGAAAAATCGCCTGCTCAGATATTTATGACAAATTAGATGGCCATATATTAATAACAACGGCGACTGTACCCTGCTAAGATATAGTGAAGTTTTTAGTACGTAACAATATTGATATGATAAGTGTATGCGTATAAAAAGATTGAACACTTTTTACTAAATTTTCAAAGATAATCTTGCCATCTGCGTCAAACTGTTTTTGATTTGCCCATACAGTTTTTTATCGGGAACACGAACTATGAAAAAACAAAAACAAAAATTCAGTAGTTTTGGTATTTCTTGTTATTTTTATGTCAGGACATGTATTAGATGAGTTCACCTGATGGTACGAAAGTTTTTTTGATAGATTTTTTTACAAAGTAGATAACAGTGCTACGTATAAACCAATTGTTCTTCGCTGGTACTCTATTCCAATATATAGAAAGGTAAACCCATATAGAATTTAGAAGAAAGATTACGCTGCTAAGGCTAATCCCGTTTGTACTTTTAATGGTAAGTAATTGTTCTGGTTTGAGTGAAGGTGTGAAGCAAGCTTAAGCTTCTGACAACGCTTTAACCGCATAAAATATCCCCTCTGTCAACAATAGCAGATAGAGGGCTTAAATTTGCTTTGCACAAATACTGCTTGACGGGAATGAGTTGGACAACATAACAACACATACTGACAAACTTACCAACTAAGGAAAAGAACCTAAAATGTAATGTTTGCTAGTACTATCGGTTATCGCCCTGTCTAGCCGTTTTGGACTCTGAGGCATGGACACACATGCCAGTTTGGCAAGAGTCAAGGAACTTGTAATACCGTGGCTATTGCCTATCTCATAACACATTATAAGATACAATACTACAATACTATGAAATATCATTAAAACTCATTCATTTTGTTGGGTATTAATCACACCCTAAAAAGTTTTTAGGTACAAGCTTTATATCTCAGGGTACTTATAAGTTCAAGTCCATTACACGAGCTAATGTCAGCAGCCGTTATCGGGGTATTATTAATGGGTCTTGAAACTCGTGCATTAACGGGACACACATAATCCATGTTTCCAAATTTTAAAAGGCGTGCACATCTGCCTAAGATTCTATAGAAAACAAAAGACGATCTAGAGGCCTTGATTCCACCTCTATAGTTCATTACATCAACTTTAGAATACCAAAAAGAGGAATTGTCACCGGGAATACGGCTTCACACTAAATTTCAACTGTAAGTCGCTCTAAATCGATTGCAGGGTTTGAACCGTACGAATGATTAAACTCGCCGAGGAGTATAAGAAAAGCTTGTAAAAACGGCATGTGGTATGTTCCCAGCCTATATAGTATTTACAATTATCGTCCTGCCATGCTGTTTTGGACTCTATTACTTGGCTAGGCGGGACTTTTGCTGGTAGTACATATCATTCATAGTCTCTCTTCAAACTAGGCATTTTACTAAACAAAAATATTTAAAATAATTTTTGACCATGTCACACTCAGACTAACTATACTACTTAATAAATGAGTTTTTGGCATCTGTTTGACGCATCATCGAATGTTGATTGCAAAACTCAGAAAAATAATCTAAACTGGAACACCCGTCCTGCATCGGCTACCCCCACATCACAAGCTACCTCCCATTGCAGCACAGCCAATTCAGCTCGCAGCACAACGTGTCGCGGCCGGGCCTGGCTTCTTTCGGCTCCACCCCGCACATTCCACCCGCGTACTACCAACAGCAGCAACAACAGTACTACCAACCTCAGCAACCGCAGCAGCTCCAACAGTATAGGGAAATCGATGAGGACACCAAGAGCCAGTTCTACCTGCACGAGAGCCCGCCGCAGCCGCAGCGGCGGACATGGGCGCAGCACGCTCAGCAACAGCAGGAGAACGAGTTGAGGGGCTGGCAGGTAGGTGCTCGCTACATCATCAGCTCAGCTGAAAGACGTCCACTTTTCAACGTAGGCCTCCTCAATAGACCACCACTCAGCACAATTTTGAGCCACATGCATCCAGAGGCATCCTGCTAGCCTTACCAGATCATCATTCCACCTGGCGGGGGTGATCCAACGCTATGTCTATAAGCCCGTGGTCGCTTCACGAAAACCCTTTCTTCCCCATCGATTTTATGGACTGTATGGCCTGCCCATTGCCACTACAACTCAATTATTCTGTGTGCTATGCCAGTGACCCTAGTTCTTTTACGGGTCTCCTCGCTACACTGGCAATTATTACCCTTTCGGTCCAGGCAGAGTTAGGTCATTTTTGGTTGAAAACCTTAAAGTTTCTTTCAGGGATTATGCTGCTCGTTTTTAACAACGCATCTGGCATGTTGTGAGTATAATCCTCGTGTGATCAGAAGGGGATAATCTTTGTCACATTGATTGTAGTAACCGAGTTAGATAATTAGTGATGACATGTTCTATATTTAGATGTGGGCAACTTTGGTAAAACATAGAGTACAGAGTAATTTCAAATACAGTTACAAAGTTTCATTCCTTTCTGATCGTGTGTGCCTTGTAATGTGTTGAGTAACTATCCTGTACATAAATCATCGTCATGGATTGTCACAGAGCATGAGAATGGTTTTACTACAGATAACCGGATTTCATACTTAAACGAAAACTCGTCGTATTTACATGTAAACAGTATAATTTTCCCTTTACAGTTGCACCAACAAAACCATCAGCATCATCAGCCATACGAACCGCATCGCATACAAGAGCTGCGACACGACCCTCCCCCTCGCCATGAGCCTCCCCCTCGCGCCGACCCTCCCCCACGCGCGTGGAAGTCCCCCTCCCCACAACCGCAGGACCGCTGGCAGCCCCAGGGCTTTGTCCTTCACGACAGAACCAACCAGCAGTTCCCGGTCCACTACAACAACACAAACGACAGGTACCAGAACGGTACGGAAAACGCGCAAAACCATTTAAGTTACACTGTGATAAACCAAAACCAATACTCGCCGTCGCCTCCGCTCTCGACAAGTCCGAGGCGATCGAAAACCCCGCAAAGACAAGGCTCGCTGCCGGACCCGCCGAGAAGACTGGAACCAGTCAGCTTGCAGCAGTTAAACGCTCCTGCAGTGGACGATATGGAACCTCAGAACATATCGTTCATAGGCAACGCGGATGACGACGCGCTGAGACAAGGGATCAATAGACTGAACATATCGTCCGGCACGAGAACGTATCGTATCCCGTCCCCGACGAGACCGTCGTTAACTAGGAACTCCTTCCAACAAGAAGAGGAAGAAAAAACCGAGAAAGGTTTCTACATATCCTTCGACAACGAGCAGCCGAAGCGGCCGAAACCGCCACTGAGGCAGAAAAGAGGTTCGCCAAAAAAAGATCGGACGCCGTCTGCTTTTCAAACTCCAGATATGAGTCCGGAGAACACATGGATTCAGAATGAAAGGCTTCATCAGCCGGAGGAACAACCCTTTGTGGTTCATAGAGCGGGCTTGGATCAAGCGATGAGGACGAATGATATATCGTCGGAGAGAAGAGACACGCCCGAGCGGCCGCCGAGGAGCGGCAGTGCGGAGCCCGCGGCGCTGGTCATAGGAGAGATGAATCCAGATCCTGTGAGTAACTTCAATTTTACTTTTCAACACCTCTCCGTTCATTAGAATCCTATTTACAATCGACAGGCTTCAATTCAGAATCCTAGGATACTTTTTGTTAGTACTTTTTCCTAGTGGAAGTGCGGTTAGGTTAATGTTAAAGTTGTTCCCATCTGATGTAAGGTGGCTATCGTCATCTAAAGTACCTGCAACACTAGCAACTGTGCGACACTAGTGACATTTACTTGCTTACTTCCCTTACGTGTGGATCTTATCGAATTTGGAAGGTTGCTGACCATATCACTTCAATTGGTAAATTAGTTGTAACTTTGATTTGCATAGTTTTTATTAAGTTGTGTTTCTAAAAAGTGTGGTTAATAGACGCTATTTGTTGTTCTTTGTAATGTTATATTTTAAAAAAAAATACCAGAACGTTTCAAAAGTATTTTTACATTTGCTTCTCACTACCACAGAATTCAGCGGAGGAAATGGAGCGAAAAAAAGAGCGTATAATGATGCTCTCGCTACAAAGACGGCAGCGCGCGGACGAGGCCCGAGCTAGGGCCGAGCAGGCCGCCGCGGCGCGCAAGGCGCGAGAGGAGGCCGCAAATGAACTGAAACAAGCCAGGAAAGAGGAACAGGCGAGGAGACGGGAGCAGATACTGCAGCAGTATAAGCTGAAGAAAGCTATCGAGGAAGCTGAGAGAGAGGTAAAATATGGAATCAACTTGGCTACACAAAGACCGCCTGTTCCACCTAACCATTATTTTATTTACTGTAGGAAAACTTAACAGACAAATATAAAACTATAAACCAACTTATTTAAGTTGATAATAACAACGCTATTACGAAGTTTCCATACTGGACTATTCCAACTGGTAGGTCCCACTCTTCTTAACCATTTATCCCATTTAAAGTCGAACTGATATGAGCAAAACAAAATTAGCAATAAATATTAAAAAGCTGAACCTTTTTTGAAAAATATTGTTGTCAAATATAAATTATGTTATAATTGCGGAAAAATAGTCCTCCATGTAGAAACATATTTTTTAATGATTTTTGTTTTTGCACTGTCACTTAATCAAATTTTACAATAAACAAAAGTTCTTTGAAATAAACTGGCCGATGCGTAATACTACTATGAAAAACGGAGTATTTTTATTTGACAGCACTGTTTTTCTAAGAAGGCGTTTTTAATGTTCCTTACTTCAAGTTTTATTTTTTGTTTAGACCAGTTATAGATAAATGGAAATCTTTTTCCATACTTTTATAATGAGTTGAGAAAATTATAAGAAAAAATCAATTATCCCCTAGATCACCTATATAAGAGTGAGAGTCACGGGCACGCGGTGAAGTGTCCGAACAAGTCGCCCTTTTTGTTCACAAAGGTGTACTTTTGCGGTTCTCCCTCTCTCTCTAACATATCTTCCGTCAAACAACATCGTTTTGTTTGAAACCGATGATCTAGTTATTTGGTATGAGTTTTCCCTATCAGTTGGGATACTCTGGTATATGTGGAACAGGCGCCAAGCCAGGGCTGAGAAGAAGCCAACTGTAAACATATGCCTCGCTCACTGAGTTCCTTACAATTAACTTTTGAATATAAACCTCTCATTGCAGGGCAAAGTCCTTGACAAGTCGGAGTACCTGGAATCGCTGAAAGCGTGCGGCGCCACCCCGGCGCCCACGCCCACATCCCACGCGCGACTTCGCGGCCGCCAAGCGCCCGCGCGCGCGCGCCCCAAGACCATACACGTGGACAGTGGCGCGCTGCACGCGGCCGAAGGCATGCTAGGAGGCAAGCAGCCTTCCTCCACTAATCTCACTGGTGAGTGTGGGAGAACAGTTCGCTAGCCTGTTTGTATCTGTCACGTTGAAATTTAAAAATTCCACTCTTCATAAGTAAAAAGGAGTCGAGTTTATAAATCAATCTTATTCTTAATGAGTTGGGTTTTCTTGCAACTATAATGAATATAGTTATTCACAACACTCGACTGCATTTAGCTTGTCATCGATTATTTTGATAAAGCAGAATCGATTTCATTGAATTCATATTTTTAATACATAAAATACAAATCAAACAAATAACTATTCAATCTACACTATGAAAAAGCATGAAAAACAAAATAAATTCAGAAATAATAGGTGACCTTATTATATTATATATACACAATCGCCTACATATTGCAATGAAACATAGTACAGCACAGATAGTTTTTGTTTTATTATTTGTGAAATGTTACTCCCTTTTAGTTTTGTGAATGTTCCGCTCAATTTATTTTTCAGTATAGTTGCTCCCCTAGTACACTGCCATTTAAGAGGATTGTGAATCTGTGACTTTACATATAAACGGGGATAGCTAACCGAAGTTAACCGATTGTGACCAATGGCTGTCGGTCAGAACAAAAGCTCAGTTTATAGGTTTTTTTTTTGTTTCAGTAGAATTAATTAGTTCAATTTTATTTCTCGTTCAGTGTTCTCATACAAAACAAATTTCGCCCATTACTTCTTTAAAAAACGAAACCTTTAAACCTAGCTTTTGTTTTAACTAAAACCTTGTCAAAAATTGGTCAAAATTGGTTAACTTTTAAGAGTTGAAAATTTTTGACGTAGGTTCACAATAATTCTAAATGTACTAATGCATATTAAGTGTAGGGGAGAGACGTACAAGTTATAAAGGCAGTCATCAAATCTTTATTTATTAATAATATTGAACACTTTAAGTAACTATGAATTATTTGGTTCATTACCTAGTTAGAGTTATAGAGGTTAATCACAATTCGTAATTAATTACTAAACATTTCTAAAAACTTGAATAAAAACCGTGTTGTCCGCCCCAAGCGGGTAAAATGGCACACATGGTGTTGACAAAATGGCATACCAAATTTGTAAACGAAAACACGTAAAACGCTTTTTGGAACATCTGCATATGATGCATGAGGCCATGTTTTATAGCTTAAGCGCTTAAGCCAGACCTCTTTTGGCTTGGACCTGGAATAGAAGATCATTGCAGATAATAATTTTTATCCATTGAATTACTACTACTACGTGGTCATTCAATGTTTTTATCCCCGGCTTCAATGTAAGCTTGTAAGGAACATAATTCATTTTCACTGACGGAACGAAAGTTCAAAGCTTTTTGAACCTTTCTCATGTTTTTCTTTGGATAAGGTAGAGGACATAGTATGCTATATTACCCGAAAAAGATGTTTACCATTTTGTCCACAACATAACCTCCAATATTAGAAAACAATAACTAAAAATATAACTAGAATTTTTATATTTCAAAACATTTTTGAACTTTTTGAGTAAATTTACAATAATTAACGCGAAATACAAAAAAAGAACGTAAAAAAATACTTACTTTTACGAGAAACAAAATATATCTGAGTAAAACTCGTGGCTGCAAAAATCAAACAAACACGCGTCTAGACCACGTGACCCATCGAACGCGACTGGCGCCGCCACAGGTTGCGACCTGTTACTAAGCGGTCCTTTACAGGCCATTGTGTTCTCACAATTGCTTCTGCAAATACGCCTATAATTTCGGAGAAAACTAGGTGTGCCATTTTACCCACCTATGCCGTTTTGTACGCCTCTCCCCTACCTAGCTTTCACTTTCACAAAATATAGCATGTCTATGTTGTTTAAATAGGGCTTGTTATGCTGAAACTCTTTAATTAGACAAAGACACAATCTAGCATTTGAATCGACTATTCGACCATTAGACATTCAATAACAATATCGTTCACAGACTCTAGTCTACCCCAGCGGCATCTATCTCCTAAATATCATATCATAACTTCATACAAAATTCTAGACCAACATGTACTACTCCCACAAAAGGAAACAGAAATACGGTTTGATATAGACGAAGTATTTCAGTCTGAGTCGATTATAAGGTCAGTTTAAGTTCAGCATAGCAAGCCCTTAGCTACCTCCCCCTAGCTATGTGATGTGTGTGTAGCGGGCGGGCTGGGCACCATGCGGCGCGACTACCACCGCGGCTCCCAGGACAGCCTCGCCGAGCGCGCCGGCCTCTACCGAGGTGAGACACCGCTTGTTTCCTCCCTATGGAAGTATCTGTGGCCCTCGGTGGATCAATGCGATATTTTTAAACTATGTATCAATCTTTAGTCTCTGTGAGTCCTTACTATTAATAATTGATTCTGCTAAGACAAACAGATGCCTCCATTTCAACAAGATAATTTTACTGATAGGACTGAAGTGATAAGGGCATCGCATGTAACATTGAATGTATTTTTCCTGGTCAATTACCTTACGAATACAGAGTGGCTTGTTGAAAGACAGACAAATTTAACTGCTCAAAGAATCTATGGCCTATAAAATCAATAAGAAAAATTCGCCTTGATCGTAGGTTTCTTTGGAAATGTTGGTTTTAATGCGTCGGTTGTTCAGCCAGTCATCCTGTATAACTATAAAACGTCACTTGACTTACTTATCTTTCTCAATCTTTTCTTTTGATCAATAAGATTGGCGCAATATACCTGGCGACGAATAAAGAAGTTATACGTACAGCAGCCTTTGCATGAACCTTCAATGTATATCAAGATAGACACTTAAGACTTTGTACCGTTCCTATGCCGTATGCGCATGGTTTAGAATTGCACTATGAGTGTCTAGCTTGCTGTGCTGGACTTTGTACCTATCTGATCTCCACTTTCTCACATAAATTCTTGTACAAATCAATGGCTTCCGAAATCTTAAAATCGCTTAGTGTAAACACAATGTGGTATATTTTTTTTATCTTTGAATAATACTTATTTCGTCATTGATTTCTACATTTATTCAAAGCAAACATATGCATTCCAGAGTTAGCCATGGTCAGCAGTCAGCACCCTCCTATGTCAATGTGCTACACAACAATCCACCATATATTCGTCAGACATGCACTCTACTTCTCTACACGAAAATCTAAAACATTGCAACCTATGTTTGACCAACACAATACAACTAGAGAGATAGTCTGATAGAAATAATGTCCTCATATACATGCTCGTAATATACAGGTGTTGGGTAAAATGAACGCATTGTTTAGGGATCTACTTATGAAAGTGAACTTTGCTGAAATCACAAAAAATAATGAAGTCCATATTTTTTGCGATGTTGCCAAAGTTTTACAACAAAACTTTTTCAGCCTCATTTCACCCCCTCTCAAAAAAGTGTTGCATTTTACCAACCGTATATTCAAATAACATTAAAAAAATAAGATTTTTAGATGCGTATTTACAAAACCGTTTCCCATACAAACTTAAAATTACTATTTCTTAAAAATGGATGGGCCGATTCTAATAAAACTATATACATATAAGCAAGTCACGAAATTCTAGTGTGTGGATAGGTTACATTTTAGAAATACTTTATACGTATTAAAAAAAAAGATAGCGAATTTTAAGATTACTATGAAAACCTTCAATTACGTAACATTAAAGGGATGTTGTAGTCATGCCTATTATTAGTGCCAATTGATGTATATTTTTGGTGGCTTTGATTTTTGATGCTGTCATTTTTTAGTGTCTACGGCGAACCTAAGAAGAATGTAATTCTTAGTTAAAAATACGACGGTCTTAAAATATTTATATGAAAAATTTAATGTCTAAATGTTGATCTAACAGTTAAAAATATTGTAACTGTAATTTTTCAATAAATTCATTTGATTTTTGAGAGTAAATTTGATTTGTCCTTAAAGTGCTAGACACCTTACTATTACTAAGCTTACTTATTACTTACTTACTAAGCTTTTAGTGATAACACTTATTATTTCGAATAAGTAATCTATCCACAAATTAGAAATGACTCGCATTTGTGTTTAACGTTCATTAGAATCGGCCCATCCATTTTCAAGAAGTAGTAATTTTAAGTTTGTATGGGAAACGATTTTGAGAATACGCTCTTAAACAGTAGTCCTTGAGGAAACCCCAAATTGAGCGCCACTCATTCAAACGCCGCTGATCGGCGATCTAGACTAGTCTAGTTGTAAACTGTTGATCGACGATTGTAACCTAACCCTCACACCCCATTCTAACCCCTTCCTGGCGATGACTAGATTCGCCGGTGGAGGACCGCGGCGGCATGTCACCGGGCAGCGCGTCCAGCGGCGCGCTGGGCCGGCGCGGCTCCTGCAAGACCTCGCGAGGTACGTCCGTAGTGCCCATATACATGTGCGTTCACACCATCGGTATCAGATAACAGTAGATTATACTTTTGGTTTGGCCATGACCGCAGCGGCCGCCTTAAGCTCCATTTACGCGCGGCGGCAGCGTTCTCCCAAAGCTGACACTACACTTTAGATCAGGTACATGTCAACGACTATAGACTACGACGAGAACACATAACATGAACCACCACGTGAAAGAAAGGGACAATGATGGCGACGCCCGTGTGGTCAGATGAATGGATATGGACGACTGAGCTAGATGGTTCTGTCGTTCGTGGAAATAAAGCTCCAGTGCAATGAACAGATAAAGAGGCATGCCTTTGTGTAGGGCAGTTGTATTGCAAAGGTAGGCATGAGCACCGGGAGTTGCAACGGGAGCCCGAAGTAGTCACATTTAGTTCTTAGTTGCTAGCAGGACTATGGGTTAAGCTACTTTGTCCGCGTGTATCTACCTTTTTTGTCACATTTAGTTCTTAGTTGCTAGCAGGACTAAGGGTTAAGCTACTTTGTCCGCGTGTATCTACCTTTTTCCGTGGCTCTATCCTTTTCTGTTACTCAGAAAGGTCACTCGCTGGAGCGAGAATGCCGATCACATGCGAAAGAGTTCTATGCATGACTTTGAAATTTTGTCTTAGATCAAAACAATCGTCTTAAGATCGGTTTAGTTTAGTCACTGTATCACACAATTATCTGATATCGATGGTGTATGCACTGAATCATCACTCGAGTGCCGCTTGCCTCGCCCCGCCCATATCACGTACTAATGCTTGAGCATTTTATATTGAACGCATTTTGTCTTACTACACTGACTAAATACCGGCAATATCGTGATTAAATGATTCCGTAATTTTCACTCCAATGCGTTCAATGTGAAATCCCTCTATATATCATCTATGCGCGTATGAATAATATAGGATCTTTCTAAAATAACTGAAAAAAATAAGTGGCTATAAAAAGTAAAAATTAAATAAATAAGTTCATAAAATTTAAAACTTTTCACAAGGAATCACAATTTATATACTCGTTTCGCAAAAAAGACTATTTTTAACCAAATTGATCAGCTGGAACTTTTTATGGAAGGTCCAAAACTTTTTTGTGAATAGAGTATAAATTTCTTGAAGAAAGTTGTTAAAGCGACCTTTTTTTCAGTTATTTTGCAAGAACTCTGTATTATAGTTGTTACCGACTGATTTCTTCCAAATGTCCTTGCTGCGTCACACTGTGTTTTCTAATTATTTGGGAACAGAAGCAATAAATATGTACAATATTATATACCTACACTACAGACAAGCACATTTGGAAGCTATCCCGATAATTTGATTGTAATCATTAATCACTGAAAGCTTGTTTGAAAATAAAAAATATTTTATTTTGTAGGATGCTTCATTTATTTTAATTTCTTTAATGTTTATGTATGTGTATGATTTCAGCATCGCGTAGAATATTTAGACGTTACACTCAAATGCATTAACGCTCGCTTTATACATTTATTTTGCATTTATCTAGCTAGGGCAAGCTGGATGCAGATTTTAAACCTCTGTTCTTCCATATTCCGATATCCTTGAGACCTTCCGCGCATATATTGAAGTTATCTGTTTTGAAGTGTATTTTATTATTATTATATAATATTTATCAAATGCGGGGTATTTTAAATATGTTTGCTAAATATATAAAAAAAAACAATCAAATAAAACAAAAAAAAAACCTTGTAATAAACCTAAGAGCTTGTGTGAAAATGCATGCGTTCTATTTGAGTGACTCGTTCGCTGATATGATAACCGAATGGCGTTATGCATGCGAGTGCGTGATACGACGGACACATTTCAGAGCGCGTCGCCGAGGAACCGCCGGCGGCACGTGGAAGGTCTAAATATTCCACCTACCAGAGTAACTTTAAGGCGGGGCGGAAGTCTAGCTCCCTTATGAACTTGTGCGGTAAGACACGCCTTGAAGCTTCGTACGGTACGGTGGTTGGCTTCTGGTGCGCTGGGCTCCTTTCTGTTGCTCTTAGACTATAATAGGCGCTGGGAGATGTTTCTATTTAACTTATTGTTGTGTACCAGTTTTGTATTTTACCTATTTTCCTTTTATATATTTCACAAAAAATTTTCAAGCTAAACTTCTGTTTTTTTCCCAGAGTTACCATTTGAAGGCGAGTGACTAATTATTCGCAATTTTATCATACTTTTCAATTACGTCATTTTACTTTCTTTTATCACAATTTTAGTTCCCTCTGTAAACTAGGAACATTTTTTTGTTCCATCAAATACACGCAGTATGAATCAGCTTTTAAAATACACAACGCAACGTTCAACATCTCACCGGCGCAAATCGCGTCTTTCCGTCCTGTGCAGTATTTATTTTGGGTCTTCGGTATATCTAAGTATCCAACTTATTTTTATGTCGTGCATGCTTTGGTGTTTTCTTATATTTTATATTAATATTGGTGTTGGTGTGACATCGTCATTATTGTTTTTTTTTATTATCTTAAGTAGAAATTCGAAAATATGAAAACAAACTTCGAATTTTATTAAATGTTTAAGTATCACAACTTTATTGTCTTAATTTTGAGTAGGGCTTTGATTGACTTTTTAAATGTTTAATGTTCGGTGTATTTGCGTTTTAAGCTTTTTCTTTACTTTTTGCAATTAGACTGCTTCGCGGTAGTAATAGCTATCATTCATCAATAGAATATTTTTAAGCAATTACGGTAGTTATCTTGCAGGCAGGATAATCTAATACTTTTTCTCAAAAAATAATTAACAAATAATCTACTAAAAGGCTGGTATACTAATCGAATTAAATAAATATTTTTCCATAATAGTTAATTTGTGCCATAACCACTTAACAGGTAATGTTGGGAAAAGTGTAGATTTTAAATGTGATCGCTTTTGCCAATGGATATCAATAAAAAAACTACGATTGGTTTATTATAAAGGTTTCGCTTGTTATGTGTTTAATATCCAACTGGATTCTTATTGAAATTGCTCTAAGTATGACAATAACAGAGTATTCTGGGTGTAACAAAAGGTGTGGTAATACTTTAAGGTGAGTTTGTACTAGAGAAACAAAATAACTTTCCCCATGAAGTCAATCATGGTCAATCGCAAAAAAATTTTGACGGACTTCTCATACCAATGAATCGAGCTTTAGACTGACCTGTTGCGGTATCGATCCCTGCCTAATGAAAACATTAGTACGACGAACTGGTTTGTTTGCTATGTGTCATCTCTACATTTTATTGCTTCATACTTTCTCCAATATAGGATATACGTATTTGAACTTTGGTTCCCATAGTTTACTATCTTTTACTTTAGCCTTTGTTGCGTAGTGGTTAAGTCCATTAGATTCACATTACGAGTTCGCGAGTCTAACTTTGTATGACTGGATTTGGTTGGTGGAAGGGCATTTCCTAAGCCCGCCTGGCTAGCTACCACCATCTTACCTTACACCATCAATGTTAACAGCACTGACGTGTTCCGGCTTGAATATAAGATAGCCAGTTCCCCATTGCGTTGGGGAATCTTGGTAAGCCGGCTTCCAATTTCGGCATCATCGTCGCTTACAATCAGGTGAGATGATGTCAAGGCCTTACCAATTGTGGATTAAAAAAAAACTAAAGTATCGTAAGTTACGGCCAGATGACCGTACGTGTTATTTGTCCCTGAATGTAATTGATAGGGTTTTTTTTTAGTTCGATGTCAACAAGTGCGCTATACCTAAGTATTGTCACGTCAATTGCCACACTCTTTTTAAGCTCGTAAGAAGAAATGTAATGCTGTCCAAGATAACAGAACCCACATCTATCGGTGAAATTTTGATGGAAGTCCGAAAATATTTGGAAATGCTTGGCAAAATATTTTTGTAATATAAATAATATAGCCTCAACAAAGCTCACTCGGCTACGGAACTAGGCTTAGGCTTAACCTATTGGCTGCGCAGACTCGGGGCTGGGTCGCGCAACGCCCCCGCGGCGCGCTGCGTCGCCCGGCCTGCGCACGCTGGGATCACCCGCGTCGGGGCCGGGCTCGCTGCCCGGCGCTATCGGCAAGCGCCGCCAGCACGCTGCCTCCGATGACGCCTCCGACGTTTCCTCTACGCATTCATCCATCATGGATTACTCCGGTGAGTGGACCTTATTGCCCCTGGACAGATTATTTCTTACATTTCCTGCAGTTATTTATTATCTAATGTAATAGTAGCGGGAAAGCAAATAGTGTTTTCCTACATTTTTTAAATTAATTAACTATATTTTGATGAAATGTTTAAACTACTTAATTTATAGTTTTTCGTAAAAGTTGTATTCATAATTTTCTTCTCTTGCCCTCTTAGCACCCTTTGAGGCGCCACGGAAAGGTCTCGCATTTTCTAAAATAAACTACTGTAGTTAGAGAAATACACATTAAATATGAAATCACCAAATGCACCAGACAAATAAATAGATGTATAATTATTTAAATGGCCGATGTCATGCCAACATACATGTAACATAATTTATAAGGCATGGTTTTGAAGAAAGGAATTTAAGCTAACAATAACTGCGTTTGAGATTTCGCTTCGACATTCGCTTTCTCACCGTACATAAATTTAACAGCACTTTGCATTTTCACCGTGCATTTGACATCGTTTTTATACTATAAATACTAAACTAACAATGTAATCTTTCAATTTTTCATATAATGTAAATTTCCGAAAAAAATGAATACCAGGCACCAAAAATAGTTTACTATTTACAAGAAAGTACTGTCAATATTCCAATTTCGTGTCAGAATTATTTTATGTCTCCAAGCGTTTTTTAAACGATTCATTGGGGAAAGTTTTTGCAATTTGCGACTAAATCTGATCATAAACATTCCACACTGTGCCAACACATCACATTCGTCTCGCCCGCAGGCCCCCGGCTATACAAGCAGCCGACGACCAAGTCGAACCGCGGCATAATGCTGAACGCGGTGGAGTACTGCGTGTTCCCGGGCGCCGTCAACGCAGAGGCAAAGAGACGGGTGCTCGAGGAGATCGCTCGCTCGGAGGCTAAACACTTCTTGGTGCTGTTCCGCGACGCCGGGTGCCAGTTCCGCGCGCTGTACTCGTACTGTCCCGACACGGAGCAAGTGAGCAAGCTCTACGGGACAGGACCGAAGCACGTCAACGATAGGATGTTCGATAAGTTTTTCAAGTGAGTAGGTACCTATATTGAAGGCTGCGCGTACTTACCTTTTAAACCAGCCTTACACGTCACGTTGGCCGCGTGTTTCATAGTACCTGGGCAATGAGCTTTGCTCGGTGGCTTTGTTGCGCCAACAACAGATTATTGAGTAGCTGGGCGACCGAGCTTTGCTCACTGTCTAGTCATGTAGCGCCATCTGTTGTTGAGTATCTTAAAGAAAACTAAAAATATAGCTTTCTGTAATAACTGATTTTTTAGGGGATCACACCTACATAAAAATAATCGTTACTAAACCAATTTGAATTGGTCACTTAAAGTACAGGATGCGCAAGTGGGAGGGATGAAGCTATAAAGGTGTAACAAAATTGGTGTAGGAACCTTCACCTGGGACTTTTCTATATTACTTATATTAGCTTTGCTTCATACTGAACATCTTTTCCTGAAAGACATGAGTTCGGACGATTTTTCAACTTTGCTTTGTATGACACTGGGGAACAATTTTTTTTTAAACGTGATCTACATCAATTTTGTTACACATTCTAGATCACAGTACTTATATAAGAGAACGAAATTCACGGTCACGCGGTTTAAAGTGTCCGCACATAGACACAATTTTTTTATCCACGAAGGTGTATTTTCGCTGTTCTCCCTCTGTCTCTATAGCTATTTGAATATTTCTATTCTTGTTTCCTGTCACACAATTGTCCCGACCTTATTTGAAGTATGTTTTGTATTAATCCGGTTAATTAAATTTAGTTCTTTTAACTGAACTTTCCTCTTGTTCCCAGATACAACTCGGGCAGCAAATGCTTCTCGCAAGTGCACACGAAGCACTTGACGGTGACGATCGACGCGTTCACGATACACAACTCGCTGTGGCAGGGCAAGAAGGTGCAGCTGCCCAGCAAGAAGGACATGGCGCTCGTGATATAAGCCTTGTACAGTCTGACCCACCCGCATGTAGCCCGTAGACAAAGAAACGATCTGTAAATGGCGGCTGATCATATTTATAGTTGATATTATAGTTTGCGCCGAACTTTATTACGGCTCTGAAGTTGGTCGCAAGACGCGTCGCAGTAGCAAACTTACTGGCGCAGTAAGCACTCGCATCACAGTTCAGATCAGTAATAAAGTTTGGCGCGAGCTTACCACATGTTGTCTTAACGAGTTCTGATTTTTTATAAATTCTGTTGGGTAGATTTGATAATATTTCGTAGACAATGGTGTCGATTAGTGTAACACGTTTTAACTTATTTGACAGGACTAAACCAAATTTAAGCATTCTGTCCTAGTCTTTTCGATACAGAAAGAAAAAGACAGAATGTGTAAGTTAAATAGTGTTAGTGTCCTCCTGAATGAGCACAACTTTCCGTAAGTAAGCAAATATATCTTAAGTTGTATCGTGGAATAAATCAATCATACCATAAAATAAAAATACCAGTTTTGTTGAGTCTTCCATAACTATCCGCCGCTATTTTCAAATAGTTTCTTTATACAGGGTGTTAAATAAAATGGTGTTGGACCCGTTAACTGGGTTTTCTACTGAACAATTTTCCCCCAAGAAACCCAAAGACAATTCTCGAAAAATAAAATGGACTAATCGATTCGTAAAAGGTTTTTTTTGCGATTTCATCAGTCATAGAACAAAAGTTGGAAGAAATCGCTCTCAGCGATAAGACCGCCTAAATTGTACGTCTCTTAGTTTTAATTTAAATTTTGCATGTTATGTATTTATTTTTGATGTACAATAAAGAGTTATTTGAATTTGAAAAGTTGAGTACACAACAAATGAGTAGATGCCCCAGCTAACGGGACCTACACCAATTTTGTTACACCTCTGTATAGTTACTCGGGTTGTGCTCTCTATTGAACCTTAGCGACCTTCTGTTTGTTGGACAATGTTTATACAATCTAACGGGTAGCCGACTGCTACTCAAAAGATAACCGTTATCTGATCAAACACGCCAAAGAAGTTATTTAAACGAACTTTTTTGTGATTTCTGGAAAATTTATTAAAACTCAAGTAAGAGAAATGCTTTATCTAAGATTAAGGCGCAATGCTCTTGTCGGTCAGTTGGAAAAAGTAATGTTGAGGACTACGTCTGCTAGCATCTTGACCAGTCGCACGACAGATGAAATTGCATTTTGTTAATACAGTTTATTTTAATTTGAAGCAGTCGACTGCCCAAATTTTGTTTTAAATGTATAGATTTGGTTCTTTGATCACATTTAAAAGAACTAGTTTCAAAATCACGCGGCCAAGTGTCCGGTCATAGTCACGGAGGTGTATTTTTTTCTCTATCTGGTTAACATGGGTTATTAGAATGTTTATATCCTTGTCTCACGTCAGCCAACTTTTCGGACGTTTTTTGTAGTTTTTTTTGTATTGATTCGGGGATCTAGTTTTTTATATGTGATCTAAGCTTCGGTTCAATGGAGGCATTGATGTCATATTATATGACCAATGAATGGAGGTCTTATACCGCGCCTTAAACGGTATCTAGTCGCCGCGCATCGCGAGTCAGCCTTCGTTACACTACTGTAGGGCAATAGTGCCAGTTCAGTTTTAAATATCGGTTAGTGCATTTCCTTTGGAAATTTAATTTCGCTTGTATAAATGATTGAGACCGAAAGCTCTGCTACAGTCATTCAGCGGAGTTCGCGATCGGTGCCTGTGTCATATTGTACAGTTAGGAGGTCGTTAGCTCGAATCATGTTAGGTTTTGTGCTTTGATTGGTTTTGATTTGAAAGTTTATAATGTTGAGTTTGTCAGCTGTTTGTGTTATACGTCGTATCGAGTAGTGCGCCCGGCTGGGCCTGCTATTGTTTGAGCTGGAATGATTGGTGTGGAGCGTGGCCGGGAGACGATCAAGGGGTAATGTCAAGCATCTAGATAGGGTATTCCAATATAGCTTCAGATGTTTAATATAGACTTTGGCAAATATTTTTTCAAACATTTGCAATCTTATCTAGATCCTATGTAGTCAAATATTTATCAAAGCTATTTCTGATAATTCTAACAGAGGCGAGCGTTAAGCAAGATCTTTGCTTGACTCAATTGCCTATGGAGTGCTTAACGTCTTAAGCTCCTTGACCGTCTCTGAGGCCCCTAAGGCCGTAATAAACGCAAGGCTTTGGTCTACGAAGGACATGGGCCGAGGGGTTTAAAAAAAGTGATATCGTTTCTCTTAGTCCGTAGACCAAATCTGTGTATTGCGGATTTTATTAGCTTCGTTTCCTGCAAGTTGATCGCTGCGATTCTAAGTAATCGAGATGTATAAACGCAATGTTTGCCATATGTATTAGTGAGATGGTCGATACGTTCCAAATTGATGAAAATTTGTCTCAAATCAACAGCGAAACTCTCAGACGTATGATCGTATAGTACGTTATTTTTTTTAAGTAAACCCTCCTTGTATCACATTAATAACAAGTTTCACAAACTAATTATCGCTTATTTGTTGTAATATTAATTAACTTTTAGTAATTATTCAATTTGACTGGATGTAAGATTAAGATGATTATGTGTTTGTTTTAAATGGTCCCCCACAATCATTTACCTAACGTTATTTCAATTTCCATTTTTTACCGCTTGTATAGCTAAAATAAGTAAAGGCACACTTTACGTGGTAATGCTGCCTTATTCTGTAAATAATTGTTTTATTTTATACAGCTATTTATTAAAAGAATGTTAAAAGATAGTTGATGAATATCATTTTTCATTGTTTAATGGTCGGTCATCAATGATAAAAAACTACCGATAGTATATGGTATGCAAATATATTGTATTAATAAAATGCATAACGAAATAATATTGAATTTCATATTACTTAGTTGTTTTATTTTACATAATTATAATATGGTATTTGTACATAACAGAACTTAATCAACTGAGCATCATTATAGTAATTTTGTGACTCAAATCTTATCTAAAAACGATTAGTTAAAATCATCAAAATAGACTGCCGATTTCATAACAAAAATATCATTTGCATGCTAAAGCAAAGATAACTTTAGATCAAAAGTGCGCAATGGTTTATCTAAAAAAAACAGAGCCAAGTGCGAGTCGAACTTGCACACGAAGGGTTCCGTACCATCGTAAAAGATAGAAAAAAAGGTTAAAAATCACATAGCAGCAATAGAAATACATACTGTGAAAATTTCAACTGTCTACCTATTACGGTTCATTGGGAAGGAAATTATCCGTAGTTCAACTATTTAGCAAGGTTGTAATATTAAATGTATCTAAAGCCCGAGTGTTTTAACAAAGTAGAAAGTACCGTAAGTAATGTGAAAATTTCAACTGTCTACCTATTACGGTTCATTGGGAAGGAAATTATCCGTAGTTCAACTATTTAGCAAGGTTGTAATATTAAATGTATCTAAAGCCCGAGTGTTTTAACAAAGTAGAAAGTACCGTAAGTAATGTGAAAATTTCAACTGTCTACCTATTACGGTTCATTGGGAAGGAAATTATCCGTAGTTCAACTATTTAGCAAGGTTGTAATATTAAATGTATCTAAAGCCCGAGTGTTTTAACAAAGTAGAAAGTACCGTAAGTAAGTACAAGCCCTACCAGGTACGCGAAACTACCAGGTTTATGATATAGCGTACCCACTTACCGACCCTTAGTGAATAAAGTGAGGACCGCTATTCCTGCCAACATCATAAGACGAAGGCAAGGACCAACTACGGTAGGTCTTGCCGCAAAGACGCTTGTCCTGCTACTCTTCAAGGCGAGTGCCTCGTGGAAGAGACCACTACCTACTCTCCAGGTAGGTACCGGAGCTGTTACACGCTCACTTCCCGCGGTTTTCGCTACTGGAGGTTCGGTAAGTCAGTTGCGATTTGCTACTATCCGATCGGGACACGCTACGGCCACCACTCTACTTGTCTGCTTCGCTAAACACTTGGCCAACGTAAATCAGGCTTGCGTGAATACTGGGAACGCGCGTATTTTATTATGAAATAAACAGTCTATTTCGTATGTAATAAATAATTAAAACAAAAATTTTAAATATAAATTAAAATGAAACTTTAAATACTAAATAAGAGATCAATCAATCAACATTGCAAACTCTAGGTTTCTAGAGTGTAGATTCCACCCTCTGCAGTTTAACGCCTAAGTTGCAAAATATTCTTCAAAATAAAAAAATCCGTGTCCTTGATGTTCCAATTCAAGTATTTTATAGAATGTAAATGATGCTAACAAACACAAAGGTGAATTAGCCAAATTTTGAACTAAGGCAGCATTCGGATCATGGCGACGGTGACCGGCGACCGCGCCCTGGTCGCAGGACTCACCTGCTTTATATGAATTATTATGAAGCACTGACGAATGCAAGCGACCGGGTCGCAGGACTCACCTGCTTTATATGGATTAATATGAAGCACTGACGAATGCAAGCGACCGGGCCGCACGACTCACCTGCTTTTAATGAATTAATATGAAACAATGACGAATGCAAGTGACCAGGTCGCGCCAACTGG
Organism: Coleophora flavipennella; assembly: GCA_947284805.1. Lineage (NCBI taxonomy): Eukaryota > Metazoa > Arthropoda > Insecta > Lepidoptera > Coleophoridae > Coleophora > Coleophora flavipennella. The sequence continues at coordinate 6,430,283 of OX369254.1, read as the reverse complement.
TAGTCACCGGTCGCCAAAATATAAAGAAATAAAACCTTTCTAAAGGAGCGAAGTCTTTTCTGGACTTTAAACAAAATTGCCCAATCAAGTAATGTATTTTATGTAAAAGTCTAGAACATTTTTGACTTTACACAAAATTTTTTAATCAACTAATCTAGTAATCGGTGGGACCACGGTCCCTTAATGATCTATTTAATGTGAACGTACAAAACATTTTCGACTTTATACAAAATTTCCCATTTATAGGAAAGTTGTTCAGTTTAATGAATAAATAGATACTTAATATAAAATATGGCCAAAGCTCACCAATCTCAATTGGCATTGTTATTAATTTTTTTTAAGAAAATTTAGACTATCAACTAATTTAAATATTTTTTAAAATACTGTTTTAAAGTTCTTTAGACTATCAACTAATTTAAATATTATTTTTTTTAATTACTGGTTATTATTTTATCATTTATTAAAGTTCGTAAACTGATGACGTTATAGGCTCAACATAATGAAAAAAATAGCCTTAGTGTTAAGAGGATTGTGAACCTACGGCGAAAATTTGACTTTTCATATAAACGGCGATAGCGATTTTCCCCTCTTAAAAGTTAACTGATTTTGACCAATTTTTGATAGGTTGTCAGTCAGAACAAAAGCTAGGCTGATAGATTTCGTTTTTTTAAATTATTAATAAAAAAAAATAATGGCCGAAACTAGTTTTGTATGAAAACACTGAATGACAAATAAAATAAAATTTATGAATTGTATAATTGTAAAAAACAAAAACCTATAAACCTAGCTTTTGTTCCGACTTTTTATTTTCATGCCATAGACAGTCGAGCGCCGCCGCCGTGGTTAAAAATCAATTAGCGAAAACCGGTTTAAATAAAACAGCAACAGCAAACAAAATTAGTTGCCAAATTTTCAGTGAATATTCTGCAACTTAGAACCTTATGCAAGTTTGTATTTATATACCATAGACGTAGGACTTACAGAACTGATAAAACTAATACATGAAAGGTTCGCTCTTCACTACCTTTCACCAACAGATCCAAAATCACTTACATTTTCTGTGCGTAAACAAGATGAAAAGGCCTCCTTCCTCGGACCGGATACCAAGTTTACTCGAACTTTCCAAATTGCAACATAAATTCGTTACATGATGGTAAGTTAGTCCGTGACCAACTGCACAACACAGAGCTTTAGCGTGGAGACACTATGCCAAACGTTTACGCAGCGTTTTAAATGAAATCAGCGCTTACACATAACCCGAAAATTACGTCGCTTTTTGGTGTATAGTTCCTTTGCTGAATTAGCTGCAGCTTTGATGACTGCCGACAAAGGGGCCGCTCTCAGTACAATCGCGCCGCACGCCACGCGCAGCGCAACATTGTCGGCGCCGCGATTGAACTGAGGGCGACCTCTTTGACGGCCCCTTTGTCGGCAGGCGTCAAAGCTGCAGCTACTTCACTAAACGAATTTTACAACCGAACTTCGGTCAGGAAGATAATCAGGATTACGCTTCATTGCATTTTGTATGGGAAATACGCGCGCTTTCATGTGTCATGTCTGGAACTAAGTTCCGTCGCAGAATTACAGGCGCGTAATTTCGACATAGTGTGGCCTCAACCTTACTTTAGGCCAGTTCCTGCTGGATAATTCAACATTTGAGACGTTAGACACCAGTTTACTCGGTCACACGAAGCTGCGACATGGCGGCTTCACTACACAATAGTAAAGTAGTGCGTGACCGCAGCTTCTGTTGCAGCGCTGTCTAGCTCCAGGTGCACAGTGCTGGGGAGTGAGTCCACTTCCTGCTGAAGATAACATACACAGTTAGTATGATACCTCATAGTCATCACAAATCTTGGTTTGTATTGTGTGGTACTTGATGAAAATTAAGACATTTTCGTCGACGGATTCCATTTTGGGGATCCGCATATAAATCGATCAGCTGATTATTAGGCAACGTAATAGGAGTAGCTTCTTAGGCAAAGTTATTTAGTTTCACGAGTAGAAAGCCTGTTTTTACCCTCCGACAGGAAGGGTTATGCAATACATCGCACAGCCTAAAGTACTCAACCAATTCAAACAAATGAGGTCCCTGAATTCGTCTACGTTGCTTTAGGGGCCTACCCCTGATAGAAAGGTACCTGCCTACCTACCTTTAATACAATACATTACTCATTACGCATGTTTTAGAATTTCGATATATGCTGTTTTTGATTGTTTTCGAGTTAAGAAGTATAATAACTGCGGAACTTTATACACTATGCGAGCATGGTCGACACGCATTGGGTTGGTTTAGTCTAATTGAGAAGTTTCTATCTATACATCCAAGGAGTTTGTATACTTTTTTTTGATCTCTCTTCCAACGTCGGGAAAAGTCTACTCTCATCCAAATTGTATACTTACGGGCAAGTGCGTGCGTGTTTTCGTTCCGAAAAACAGTACATAAATCTACAGGTAAGAGAGTTTTTCCGTTGACAGGTTTCAGTTTTGAAAGTGCTAAAATGAGTTAACTTTGTTTTCAGTACTACCCAGACAAAAACAAAGATGCGAACCAAGAGCGGTTTTGGAGAGACACAATGTCCTGGCACATAGCTCGTAGAACAGATGCCCGTTGGCGCAGTAAAGTTTTCGAGTGGCAACCGCGCACCCGAAGACGCAGCGTAGACAGGCCTCCAATGGGAGGCCTTCAATGGAGTGGACCTACAACCATGGGAAGCCGCTAGATGGGGACAGCGAGGACAGAAGACGGTTTTCGGCTGATACGATGATGATGACTATGTCCTCAGCTAGCCCGGCAAACGTCGGGTATGGTACGTAGTGGTACCGAGCGATCCTGGAGTCCACCCCCACATGTACCGTCACAATCCATGTGCGAACCTATGTATGCCTTTGAAAAGTGTATTTTGTATTGGAATAAAATGCTCACCTCTTCTTCAGAGTATCCATTTATATCTACTGATATAGTCTGGTCATCTTGAGTGCATTGAAAAATGTATTTTACAGAAATTAATATTTTTGCTTATATTAAAATAGTAGTAGGTACATTAGATATAGTTGACAGAACGTCGGTGGCGCAACGGGGAGTCCCAATTGGGAGGTCGTGGTTCGAATCCTGATATGTACCAATGTGTTTTCGAATTCTTATGTACGTTAATTCGACGCTCTTACGGTAAAGAAAAACATCGTGAGGAAACCTGCACACGCCTGCGAAGAAACTCGAAGGTAGTGTTTGAAGTCGAACCACCCTCACTGGGCCCGCGTGGCCGACTAAGGCCCGATCGCCCTAATTCAGGGTAGGCTCGAGCCCCTCGGTGGGGACGTATATGAGCTGATATGATGAGGAAAATTAAATCTTGTGTAAAACATGGAAAAATTAAGAGTTAAAAGGCAAATAATTATTAAAATGCTCACCTCTTCTTCAGGGTATCCATTTATTTGTACTGGTATAGTCTGGCCATCTTGAGTGACAACCTAAAAAAATAACGTTTAATTAACGAGTGTTGATCGCACAAAGGTTTTAATGTCTCCAGAGGGAGATGACACCAAGTATTAAACTTGTTGCTTACTTAACTTAAATGTTGCTGTAGTAAGTGAGAAAAACTGTAGTCATACATTTTTCTCAGCTACGTCTTATTTAAAATATTTTACTTAAGGGCCTTCCCCCAGCTAACTAGCGCCACGGTCAGTTAAAAAATAATTACTCCAAAAGTAGCACTTATGTCGTTTGTAACTACAGCGAGCTATACGTCACAGAGTTTCATAGTTTCTAAATATTCTACTATACCTATTCTTTTGAAAGTATTAATTCATCGAGTAATCATTTTTTAACTGGTGGCGGTGCTAGTTAGCTGGGGAAATAGCCTTAACCCCAGTTCTCCGTCAAACCGTGAAAAGACGTCGTTGCTTCTCTATTGTAATATATATATATATATACCTCATTTTTATTGATCCATTTAAATCCCTTATTTATGGGGCTCTCACTTTACACACAGGTGACTGGTTAAAGCACAAACTTTCGCTAGTAGGTAAACTCTATGTCTATGGGTCGAATGACGTTAAAGATTCAGAAGATGAATAAGAAAATAAAAATTTAACCAATTTCCCCAAGGAACTTAATGGTAAATTCGCATTTTTATGTTTTTCCATACAAAGCTTATCGATTTGTATGAGAAGCCAATATTTTTGCGATTCGAACATAGTTTTCTTGGGGAAAATTGTTTACTTTCGTCTTTTAATCCACCTCCTGAAATGAATCACGCTGTATAGGTAAAAAGTAAGGTGGCGTTACCTGCAACGATTTGCCGTCAGTGGAGGTGATGGCCAGGCGCGTTCCGTCCGACATCGTGAAGAGCAGTGGGTTGCCTTGCTCGTCCGTCATCTGCCACCAAACATGCCCATCTTTTATGTTATGTATTTTACCTACAAATTGACAGTTTGTCATGTGCCCACAACAAAAGCACGAGTGCATTCTCGATATATTTTTGGTCTGGGCATGTAAATAATCAGGTTTTGAATTGGCATTGTTAAAAAATACTTCGTCATATCAGCTCATATATGTCCTCACCGAGGGGCCCGAGCCTGTCCTAAATTAGGCCGATCGGGCCCTAGTCGACCACGCGGGTCTAGTGCGGGTTGGTCGACTTCACACACAACCTTCGAGTTTCTTCGCAGGCGTGTGCAGGTTTCCTCAAATTCAAAAACACATTGGCAGTATTCGGACAGGAGGTAGCGGCCCTAACCGTTTCAAACTATTTTTTTACGAAAATTTATATTTTAAGAAACTAATTTCAATTCTTTTTTAATCACTGGTTATTTTTGTTGTTATTTAAAGTTCGTAACTGATGACGTCACAGGCTGAAAAAACAGCCTGAGTGTTAATTTGGATTGACAATTACGAAATGAATGTATTATTTTTAATTTACTTTTTTACAGTATAAAATAGAAATACCTCCAAATAGTTTTCATATTTTAATGCCTTAATAAAAAATAATTCCCATTGTAAGTGGAGCCAAATTTTTAGATGGTCTCGTTAGAGACAAGTGAAAAACTGTAGTACGTGATAAATCATAGGTTTCGGCATTTGATTCCTTTGAGAATGAGGACGTTAAAAAACCCCGTAGTACGGTACGTACGTAGGTTAGAGGAAGTATTGTTATCGCGAAAAAAGTTAATCCAATTTTCATGAAAATGTGTTCTACATCATCACATATCGAAAAACCGAATCACTCAATTTAGTCCGACCGCCATATTAGTCCAATCAGGACCAAATTTGGAACTTTTAAAAATTATTTATCTTTGGATTATCAAAAGTTTCTTCGTACTGACAAACCGAAGAAAAAATAAACAACAAAAATGTTTTTTTTAAATAAAAAACGACTCTTACGATGTTGATCAAACTTTGCACGACGGAGTTGCTATGTTTGTTTATTACTTAGTAATACCCATTGGTCTGGGAAAAATCGTTCTCCTACAAATGAAATTGAAACTTGCGGTTTACTCACAAATGGTTAGAGCTATTGAATTGTCTTGTATTACGAATAAGAATATATTTATCTTTGGTCATGCAACATCGAAATTATTCCATTTTTTAAATTTAATTTTTGTATAAAAAATTGTCGAGAAAGTTTTGTGCGGCCTGCCGTACAGTTCATCTAAATATGTACCTATATCCTGTAATTGTTGATGCAGTCAACTAATACATTAGTTTTATTACTTTATCGCACTATTCAGGCGTTGTGACACAACATTCGCGGGAACATGACGTCACAACGCCACTATCTATCGCTGCCACATGCACAAAAATAAGTTACAGGTACGTACCGGCAACCGTACGACTCCAGCACTCGTGGGAACAGCGAGCATGACTTCACCACGCCGCTATCAATCGCGGCCGCATGCACAAAAATAAGTTACAGGTACGTACTGGAGCTGTAAGCGCAGTCACTTCCCGCGGTTGCGCCGGTTCCGCGGGCGCCTCTTCCGGCTCCGGCGACGCCAGCACTCGTGGGAACAGCGAGCATGACGTCACCACGCCGCTATCTATCGCGGCCGCATGCACAAAAATAAGTTACCGGTACGTACCGGGGCTGTAAGCGCAGTCACTTCCCGCGGTTGCGCTTCTTCCGGCTCCGGCGACGCCAGCATTCGTGGGAACAGCGAGCATGACGTCACCACGCCGCTATCTATCGCGGCCGCATGCACAAAAATAAGTTACCGGTAGGTACCGGAGCTGTAAGCGCAGTCACTTCCCGCGGTTGCGCCTCTTTCGGCTCCGGCGACGCCAGCATTCGTGGGAACAGCGAGCATGACGTCACCACGCCGCTATCTATCGCGGCCGCATGCACAAAAATAAGTTACAGGTACGTAACGGGGCTGTAAGCGCAGTCACTTCCCGCGGTTGCGCTTCTTCCGGCTCCGGCGACGCCAGCATTCGTGGGAACAGCGAGCATGACGTCACCACGCCGCTATCTATCGCGGCCGCATGCACAAAAATAAGTTACCGGTACGTACCGGAGCTGTAAGCGCAGTCACTTCCCGCGGTTGCGCCTGTTCCGGCTCTGGCGACGCCAGCACTCGCGGGAACAGCGAGCATGACGTCACCACGCCGCTATCTATCGCGGCCGCATGCACAAAAATAAGTTACCGGTACGTACCGGAGCTGTAAGCGCAGTCACTTCCCGCGGTTGCGCCTCTTCCGGCTCCGGCGACGCCAGCATTCGTGGGAACAGCGAGCATGACGTCACCACGCCGCTATCTATCGCGGCCGCATGCACAAAAATAAGTTACAGGTACGTACCGGAGCTGTAAGCGCAGTCACTTCCCGCGGTTGCGCCAGTTCCGCGGGCGCCTCTTCCGGCTCTGGCGACGCCAGCACTCGCGGGAACAGCGAGCATGACGTCACCACGCCGCTATCTATCGCTGCCGCCTGCAGTAAAAATATGCACATGTCATATTTTGCAAGTTTATCTTATCAATCATGTCAGCCGAAAGACGTCCACAGACAGAGCCCATTCCGGTCGTAAATGATGGCGCGTGATTGACGCTGAAAAATAATTGAAGTTGTAACCATTTAATTAATACCTTTAAACGAGCAATTCTTGTATATTTCATCTGAATCTCGGAAACGGCTCCAACGATTTGCTTGAAAAATGGTATGGGGGTTTTTAGGGGCGACAAATACATCTAGTTAGGTCTCTTCTCTGGGAAAACACGAGCAACTTATTAAATTAAAAAAGTTTTTATGCCATAAAAACATGATATATACTGGAAGGTATGGTTAAGTTAAAAAATTGTCCATGACACATATACTTGATGGTATGGTTAAGTTAAAAAATGTTTTAATGTGTTATATATGATTTATATATGGTATGGTTAAGTTAAAAATTGTCTTAATGTGTTATATATATGACACACTTTACTATGGTAAACTATAAAAAATGACAAAGTTATTTTCTCTCAATTTGACAGAACTGAATCGCTCGGAGACTAAAAATCAAATCGGTTTATTTTGAATTAGCAAATATGTAGAAAACAATAATGTTTTTTTTTGTTTTTTAAATTGGTGAAGCTTTTACGTGAAAATTATAATTTTGTGTTTATTTTCGCCCTGCTCGGACGAAGGCGGAGGTAGTTACAGCCAAATTGCAGCGCACGCCAATATAAGCTAATCAACATTTGTATCGACGCGCATTAAGTTAAGAATTTTACGTTACTTACCATGTCAATTCATTCTCTTCGCAGTGCACTTGCGCAGTCAAGTCACTTGATCTACGCGTTTACTGACAGATGCGCGTGATGGTTCGTGTTCACAACCTTTTTACTACGACTTGTCTTGTGTGATTGCTCGCTAACAACTCGGGAAGAATGCGGGGCCCAACTCCGGGTCGGTGGAGGTTGTAGGGCTAGTGGCGAACCCCACTGATAGGAAGTTTTTCAAGCCGCCTATAGCCGTGTCAGAACACGGCTTAACAACTACCATCACTAGATAACAACCGGCACCAACGGCGTAACGTACTTTGCGAAGCCCAGAAACGGTTGAGAAATCCAGGTGTTGACTGTACTTCGGGTCAGTTAACCTACGTGATTGACCCAACCACCCATGTAGCAATGAGTTAGACTGTTCAAACGATTTATGACAAGTTTACACGGACAATTGCAATACACTAATAATTAAAACCCACCTGCTCTGGATCAATAATGTGGAAAGTCGACTCCGGCTCATCGACATCATACGCCACATAAATGACCCTTTCCGCGTCTGCATCTTGTTCCTAAACAAAAAAAAAACAGTTTAAAAATAAGCAACAGCAAACGGCAATACAGGGGGATAGTAAAATAGTCCGTAAAAAATCTGGAAATTTATGTTTTATTTTTTTTTTGTATTCAGAAGTAATATTTTATGGTAACAGACTACTACAATAAAACATTATTTTTTTAAAGTATTCTTACTTTTCATATTATCTATACTATCATACAATGGATTAAAGAAAATGTACCAAAACTTTTTATGAATTATTCATAATTTTTGCCACCGGTTGGTCATCACACTAATGTGTTCTTTAGGACACTCATCATCATAATAAAACATCACACATTACATAGAACCGCGTGAGAAATGCAGTCATCTTAATGACGTATTGACAACTTTCATCAAGGAACCCATAATCAATTTGTAACTTTCAAAATACATATACAGGTTGATAAAAAATATATGGCAAAATTTTACCTAAGCCTCATGAATCTAAAACACTTTCCCCAAGGAACCCACAGTCAATTCGCAAAAAAAAGACTTCCAATACAAAGTTAGCTAATCAGCTGATCGGTTTGTACAGACATATTTGTATCACCATCATTAATACTATTTTTTGAAGAGTTTCATCCCACGGAAGATGCACGCCAAAAAATTCTTATAAAAGAGACAATCAGATAAACTGAAACATTTTTGATAGACGAGATATATTGTTTAAGTTTTAACGAGGACATATCAACGTGTTCATAAATTTCGATGTATTTTGAACAAGATCATAATGTAACGATTTTTAATATACTGGGTGTTGTTTTGGTCGACAACGCCCTTTCCAGTAGGGCTTCTACTCATGAAACTGAACAAATTTTGTTCTACAACTTTGCTGAAATCGCAAAAAAGAAATTGGATTTTTCATACAAATTGTATGGAGAGGTCATTTTTTATGAGAATTGACTATGGGTTCTTTGGGTAAAGTTGTTCAGTATCATTAGTAAAAGCCCTCCTGAAAATGGCGTTGTCGAACAAAACAACATCATGTATAAGGTCTAACAAAATTAGCTGAAACTATTTTAACTGGCGCTTCTACCCATGAAACTGAACAACTTTCCCCATGAAACAGATAATCAAATCGCAAAAAAAATTGGCTCTCCCATACTAACTCGATTAGCTGATCAGCCAACTTAGTATGGGAAGTTCAAATTTTTTTTTGAGATTTGACTATGGGTTTCATAGGGAAAGTTGTTCAGTTTCATGGGTAGAAACACCAGTTAAAATAGTTTCAGCTAATTTTGTTAGACCTTATATAGGTAGTTAGTTCGACAAAAAGGATAACAATAGTATGATTTGAGCGCCAAACCGCACTAGGAAATTTATATAAAATTTTATTCATTTCATAATCGTCAATTCAAATGAACACTGTGGCTGTTTTTACTTTCGAGCGACGACGAAGGAGCGGAGAAGGTTTTGTGATGGCAAAAAAAATCGAAGTTGAGATACTGATGAAGATAGATTGTCTTACACAAGAAACAAAAACAATAATTGTGTGTGTCTGTGCGTCCGTCCGGTGATCTAGTAGATCTTATTTCCTTACGTAGAAGTCTCATATGGACGACTGTATGGATTCTTTTAAATTGTAACCTAACCGACTTTGTATTATTATTATTGCTTCTACCATTCGTAACTATGCACTGACCTGCACGCTGTCCATAGTATCCATGGAGTTCATAACGATGACGCCGTCGTCAGGGTCTATCTGTGCGTCCTCCTCGGACTGTTGCTCTAGTAACTCCTGCTGTAATTAAGTAAAAAATATTACCAGCAAGAAAATAAAAAATAATATATTATATCCAAAAATTAGACATAAAAAAGAACAAGTCAAATAAATATAACTAATAACTTAAATAAAACAAAAAGTGAGTTGCAGTACAAATGGGCCATAGCTCAGTGAACAGCTTTATCCATGTTGGAACAAAACATTGATTTTGTGCCACGACCTGAAGGTAGACCGAAATCGTGCACTAAGGGTTCCGTAGCACCGCACTAACGTTTTTACTATTTTTTGTTTTACATTAGTTTTAGCTGTTATACCATAATCATACCAAGTTTGACGCTTGTATATAAAGTTGATAAAGCAAAAACAAAAAAAAACTTTTGAAAACACGTTTATTATAAATATCCGCCCCTTAGTTTATATTATTTGTAAGTAAATCTGCCAAAATAAACTTAAATTGTTTTATTTCAGGTTATACGTTCTTAGTTAGTTAGTAACACAGAACATTAGAATAACTTTAACTAACTTTTGGGTATGCCAATAAGAGTGCACTTTTTAAATTTTGCGGCATTTTTTCACGTGCACGTAGAAACTTTGAAATTTGACAGCTGTCATCTTTGAATAACGAGCTCTTCTTTTGTTTAGCGCTCGATTTTAAATAATCGGAACTATTAAATGAATTAAAATGGAGCGCTAAACAAAAGAAGAGTGCGTTATTCAAAGATAACGCGCTCTTCCTTTGTTTAGCGCTCCATTTTAAATAATAGGAACTATTCGGAACATGTCGTCCAGATCCATGCCGTCCAGTTGAGGCCACAAGCTCTTAGATATTATGTTCCTGTAACAAATGCCGTTCAGTCACTGCAATTTCGGCCTCATTTTTGTAATAGGTTTTCGGAATGATAACGCGCTCTTCTTCTATTTAGCGCTCCATTTTAAATAATAAGAACCATCGAAAGTGACAGCTGTCAAATTTTAGAGTTGCCACATGCACGAGAAAAAAATGCCGCAAAATTTAAAAAGTGCCTAGAATATTAAGTTGTAATTTTAATTAATTATAGTAACACATATTCTGTGAAGTATTTAGGCAGCTTACTATTACGGTTCAAAAGATACAGCTCTTTAAAGGTCGGACAGACGGACGGCATAGGCGTAGTAACAGAGTCCCAATACATACATGGTATGGAATCTTAAAAAGTAAATCAACAAAACAAGCAACAATGAACTGAACCTGTATATGTACTTGACACCTGTATATGACAGCAATAAATTATTGAGTATTAAGAACATACCTTCACGCGTTTAACATTTTTCAATTTGTATGGGAGGTACCTTATTCCTAGACATACCATTTATAGCATATTATAGACGCTAGAAAGTTTTGTGATCGCGTAAATTTGACAAATATCCTTAGCGCCATTTTGAAAAAAAAAGGAAGTCTTTCTGTCATAACAGGTACTATTTTTGAGGTTTCCCAGATACACAACATATTGCATATTTTAAACATTAATAAGTGTTGCCGATCACAAACAAATTTGAAAACATTCAGAGCCAGTTTTGAGAAAAAAATATTGTAAAAAAATGAAAATTTATCTAAAAAGGTACCCTAAGCTAAAAGATAAGTTTCAATAGTTACGAATGAAACAAGTAGAAAGGGTGAGTGCAGTTGTTGTAGTAAGTTATTATTGTATCTATAATAATAATAAATACAAAGTTTATTAACTCAAACTTATTAGAAGGTAAAGTTAGTACAAAGTTATGGCACAAAGTTTAGTTTACAGATAAGTTTAGATTTAAATTAGATTATAGGTACATAAACTACTGGTAAATTGAATATTTTACATATTTTGTTGGCTATTCGCACATTTACATAGTTCGTCTACCAGTATCTAGCCGGGCGGGAATTTGACGCTTACGTCAAACGCCTGAATCTGCACGGGTCCCTGTACGCGGGAAGCGACTCACTTCATACCTGAGTATGGAGCGAAAACTATCGCTGCGTCATCGCTGCGTCTGTCTAACGTTTGCTAAAGCTCCTTGGTAGGATAAGGATAGAGTTAGGAATGAGTGCAAATCCGACGGTGAATGATTTTCGATAGAAATCTCGATTAAATCAGTCAGTGCTTTCAGCTGCGCCCGGGCGGTGCGCTTACGTGTTGTTAAAAGTGATTGTTTTGTTGTTTTGCATATAAAAACTCTCTGTTGTTGCCAATAAACCGGGTAAGCAATACAATGTTATTATATTATCTATTGTTATTGTAGCATTCACATTTCACGTTTTTTTACGTTCAAGTGCAATACCTACTTACCCTATTTTTAGCTTAGACTGTTGAATTATATTTCATTAAGTTTCATACACAAATATTTTAGTCAGATAGTCAGTTTATGACGATTGCACCGTTATAAGTTTTATATATATAAAACCGTCTGTTCACTACCACGCGAAAACGGAGGAACAGGTTTGATAGAAACTTTGTACGATTATATCTTATATTCTGGATATCTTAACATCTTAGATATTATTCGTCCCAAAAAAATCTTGAATACCCTACTACTCGTTACCAAAAATATTTTCCCCTTTAAACATTAACACAGATGTAGTACACGGTCCGATAAACAATTATTTTCAATGTTTTTGTATGGGAACTATATAGTTCCCATACAAAAACATTGAAAATAATTGTTTTTGTAACCCTTGACAATATTGGCGACCACCCACGAAGGGCCCCGCCAGTTGAAACAAAATGGCGCAGCTGGCAGCGCCAGCTGAGTCGCATTAATTTCGACCAAAATCTGCCCCGCGCCAGTTGAGTGGATAGGTCTATGGAGTGTTGTATGTATGATTTAACATACCTAGATTTTACACCGCTACCGATTGCTCTAAGGGAAACCTATCTTTTGTTTCTCAATAAGTGATTTTCGTAATGTGTCACAGTGGTAGGAGGCATTTTGTTCTGACATTTGGCTGCTAGGTAGCGAAAACTGCCGGTGAAAGCTGTGGTTTTGTGTGGATGCTTCTAACAGACATCTTGAAGACCGTGTACTACATCTGTGTTAATGTTTAAAGGGGAAAATATTTTTGGTAACGAGTAGTAGGGTATTCAAGATTTTTTTGGGACGAATAATATCTAAGATGTTAAGATATCCAGAATCTATAATATAATAAAACTGTAACGGGGCCGTGTCTGTACATGAAATATTTTTGGAAAATAATAACTGTGGTGGACATTACTAACGATACAGATGCCAAAACAACAACTTTTGGAATTTCTGTCTGTCTGTCTGTCTGTCTGTATGTTCGCGCATCACGCAAAAACTACCAGGCCGATTTTGATGAAAATTTGTATGGTGGTTCCTTATAGCCCGGGTTAACATATAGGATACTTTTTATCCCAGAAAATTCAAGAGTTCCCGTGGGAAAACCAAAATTATTCATTTATAGAATGGCTCACCACGCAAATGTGGCTTGACCTATTACAATCAAATTTTACACGTTGATACCCTTATCGCGAACTAAAACTGGGACATTGTGAATCCCAAAAAAATTAAGGGTTCCTGCAGGAATGCAAAAAAAATATCTTTAGAATGGCTCAACGTAACAATATGAAACCTTTACATTAGGATGGAGAGTTTTGACCGTCATTGTATAGTCGGGTATTCTTTATCCCGGAAAACTAAAGAGATCCCGTGGGAAATTATCTATCGATACTTACAATAATAACAATAAAGTACTTTTTTCCACAAATAAGCTACACATACCACACATTATAATCATAACAGTAGAATGTCAATAGATGGCACTGAAGGGATAATAAAACGCGCTTAAGTTGTATTGAAACATTAAAATATTATTTCATACTTCTGAGTGGATTGCTTATGTATTTTTCAGCATACGCTACTTTAAACTCTGGAACTATGGTACGTAGCGATGTGTTTCATAGACGAACAGAGAGGTATATTTTTACAGATTCCAATCGTGTAAAAAAATAAAAACACATAAATCGAGTTAAGCATCTTTTAACAGGAGGCACAGATATGGGAACTCTTCTGACGGCGACTATTTGCGTGTGGCAGTTGCTCTCCGCCTGCAATATCAATATCTGTGAACCTCATCAATGTATTTGCGGGTCCACGAAGGAGGCAATTGGCCATCACTCACTGAGTTGCAGTCGTGTTTGTGAAGATTCCCACGTCACCAATTCCTTAATGACCTCACTCGGAGGGTACTGGTCTCGGCCAGATGGAATATTCCATCTTTGATGCAGCCGCCGGCCGGGCTTTAGTCGATCTGATAGCAAAATGCTGGAGGGTTTAAACAGGTACTATGGCAGAGAGGAACGTGTGTGCTTTGGGAAGCCACTTTTTCTGCCTCACTGTACGGTACTGCTGCTCAAATTTCGGCGAGAAAGAAGCATAATAAGTACTCGGTCTTGGAGGCAAATTACTGCTTTGTGCCGCTGATCTGTGAAACAACCGGCTGCTGAACCCTCAGAGGCCTTTGCCTTCACAAAGGAGATTGGCCTTCGCCTTCGAGAAAGGAGATATGACGTGAGGTCCTACCTGCTGCTAAGGTTGTCTATTGCCATCCAGCGCGGCAACGAGAAGTGCGTCTTGGGCTCCTTTGGAGCTGATACGACTCGAGTATTTGACCCATATTAATATTGTTAAGAAATTTTATTAGAAGATTGATACCTATAATGATTTGAATTAGTTTTATGATAATATAGGTATATATGTTATTTCATCATATCAGTTTATATACGTCCCCACCAAGGGGCTCAACCTGCCCTGAGTTAGGGCGATCTGGCCTTAGACGATCACGCGGGCCCATTGCGGGTTGATTGACTTCACACATAAGCTTCGAATTTCTTCGAAGGCGTGTGCAGGTTTCCTCACGATGTTTTTCTCACCGTAAGAGCGTCGGATAAACGTACATACCAGTATGAAATCGATATTCGTATAGATATTGATAAGTGGCAGGATTCGAACCACGGCCTTTCGGACAGGAGGTAGTGGCCCTAACCGTTTTGCCACTGACGCTCTATATTTTATTTAAGATTTAGAAATCCTTACTTAATATTATAAATGTGAAAATGTGTTTGTTTGTTTGTTACCTATTCACACTTCAACACCTCTATCAATCTTGATGAAATTTGGCATGCAGGTAGCCTGTATCACTGGGAATGAAATAGTCAACCTTTTATCTGTGGAAATTATCATAGCCCGATGCAGTTCCTGAGGAAACTAAAACAATACTCTTTGTTCGTTTTATATAAAATCGTAACGAAAAAATAGATTGGTGTGATTTTTAGCACAAGATGAGGTGGAAAATGATATAATTTACTAATAAGTATATCCTGACATAGTTCCCGAGGGATCTGGGGACAACTGTTTTCTACGCTCGCGCACGTCGGTGGCGTCGCAACGGAGCAACGGATTAAAGTGATTTTTGTTTAGAATTTGTTGAGGGGGTGGGAAGTGACAAAGACTGCTAATCTGAATAGCCCGATACAGTTCCTGAGGTACCTGGAGAAAACTCATGTCCACGCTTGCGAGCTGATTGCGGCTCGCGCACCACTCACCCTCAAAAAGAGTCATAAAAGTTATGTCCACGTGGGCGAAGCCGCGGGCAAAAGCTAGTATAAGATATAATCGTACAAAGTTTCTATCAAACCTGTTCCTCCGTTTTCGCGTGGTAGTGAACAGACGGGACAGGCAGACAAAATAAAATATTTTGATCTTTTATAGATCGATAAGTTTTTATTTTCGAAAAATAATTCATGTACAGACTAGACACAAATATTCCAATAATTTTAACTGTAAGACGTCAAGTGCTGTTGCACTAGTTATGTAATAAGTTATGGAGTCCATAACGATGACGATGACGTGACGTGTGCGTCAGGGTCAAGTTGAGAGTCGTCTGCAGGCTATTGTTCCAGCAACCGCTGCTGTTGCGCTAGCTATGCACTGACCTGCACGCTTTCCATAGTATCCATGAAGTCCACAACGATGACGTCAAGTTGTGAGTCGTCTGCAGAATATTGTTCCAGCAACTGCTGCTGTTGCACTAGCTATGCACTGACCTGCACGCTGTCCATAGTATCCATGGAGTCCGTAACGATGACGTCAAGTTGTGAGTCGTCTGCAGAATATTGTTCCAGCAACTGCTGCTGTTGCACTAGCTATGCACTGACCTACACGCTGTCCATAGTATCCATGGAGTCCATAACGATGACGTAAAGTTGTGAGTCGTCTGCAGGCTATTGTTCCAGCAACGGCTGCTGTTGCACTAGCTATGCACTGACCTGCATGCTGTCCATAGTATCCATGGAGTCCATAACGATGACGTCAAATTGTGAGTCGACTGCAGATTATTTTTCCAGCGACTGCTGCTGTTGCACTAGCTATGCACTGACCTGCACGCTGTCCATAGTATCCATGGAGTCCATAACGATGACGCTGCCGTGTGCGTCAGGGTCAAGTGCGTCGTCCGTAGGCTGTTGTTCCAGCAACTGCTCTTGTTGCAGTAGCAGCGGCTGTTGCATGGCTTGGTCCTTGTCATTGACGAGCAAGCTGATCTGTCTGTGGACGAACTGGAATGGGAAAAAATCCTTGAGATAATTCACTCAGCAGTACAAAAGTCGCTTAACTAATACGATACTATATATTTATAAATTTGAATAAATTTACATGTCAGATAAAATTTTATCAATTAACAAATTAATAATTTAACTTTTTTAATTTCATACGATATCGTAACAGTTCTAGTATTGATGTGTTCAGGCTTGAAGATAAGATAGCCAATTCCCATTGCGTTGGGGAATCTTGGTAAGCTCGCTTTCATCTTCGGCATCATCGTCACTTACTATCAGGTAAGGTGATGCTAAGGGCTTACCAATTGTGGATTTAAAAAAAAAAATATTAAAGCACTTGGACGATATCCTATAAAAGAATTCGTTAGTACCATATAATGCCGCATCAACCAACATTTCCTTTAGTTTAGTTTGCGAAGCTAGGGGTGACTCTCACTCCTTACGGTAGCATGTTGTACACCTTAGGTGCCATTGCTATTATACATATCTTCGACTTAACAGTTAACTAGTCGGTAAATTGATGCGATTGGCTGATGGTTTCGAATATGTGTATATGTTTGCTAGCTTATCTAGCTAGTTGTTGGACGTAGGCGTTGTGAGTACTTTGAAGGTTCTAAATAGTTCCCGAACCAGTCATTTAGAACTCCTGAAATTATGCGTATAGCACGTTTTTGTAGTCTGAATACCCTTAGTCTATCCACTGCAACACCCCACAGGTCTAGCCTAGTAAGTATTGAGCTAAAATACCCGTAAGAAGCTTAGTCGTCAAGGTAAGTCTTAGCCTAGTCAAAACCATTTTGAAATGAAACCATTTTGAAATCTGTACTGCTGCTAATTCAAGAGAAAACATACTTTTAAATAAACTGCTACAAAGAAAATGAAAATATTATGGCTGCCGTTTAGAGGGGAGAAGGATGCGACCCCAAAATGGGTGGATTTTCGTTAATGAAATGTATTGTATTACATGCCCTTAAAATATCCGTAAACCTATCCGATACACACTATTAAACTAATTATTATGTTTAAATTTTTAAAAATTACTTTTGGGATAAATCTCTGGTATGAATATACACAAAATTGCTACCTTCAATGTTGGTACACTATATGTATGTTTACACCGTAAAAGGTGCGCGGGTAATGTGGACAGCGGTAAAGCTTCTACCCTGCATGCTTCTTTGTATGCTCGTGTAGGGCACATGACTCGGCAAAGACTTAAAGTCTACCTCGTTGTTAATTAAAAATATAAGAATATGTATTTGACTTTAAAATTGCCAAGTACATATTAGTAATCTACTTTCTTATGTATATTAATGTTGGAATATTCGGCAAAGGTGCGCGGGCAATCCAAACAGACTCTCCCCTGCATGCTTCTTTGTATGCTTGTGTAGGGCACATAGCTCGGCAAAAACTTAAAGTCTACCTCATTGTTAATTAAGAATATAAGAATATTTATTTTAGTTATGAATTGCTAAGAACTTATACAATTTTAATTACCTATCTTCTTAAGTTCATTAAGGTTGGAACATTCGGCAAAGTTGCGCGGGCAATGCGAACAGCGAAACAGACTCTCCCCTGCATGCTTCTTTGTATGCTCGTGTAGCTCGGCAAAAACTTAAAGTCTACCTCGTCGTTAATTATGAATATAAGAATATTTATTTTACTTATGAATTGCTAAGAACTTATACAATTAAAATTATACCTACCTTCTTATGTTTATTAAGGTTGGAACAGTCGGCAAAGGTGCGCGGGCAATGCGGACAACGGAAGGGCCGCTCGCCCGTGTGCTTCCTGCTGTGCTTGTGCAGCGCCCAGCGCTCGGCGAACGCGCGTCCGCACGTGGCGCACACGTGCTCCCGGCGACTTATTTCTTTCCGTCGGTGCGCCAACCACCCGCAGTGGGTTGCGAACCTAGAATTAAAATACACTGAACGACCTCACGGCTAGGGCACGGGTCTCTTCCCAAACTCGGGAAGGTTAGGCCATACTACACACACAGGGTCCAAGTACACGGAGGTTGTAGGGCTAGTGGTAAATACCACTGTCAGAAGTTTTTCAAGTCGCCTGGAAGGCATCTGACATGACTTAACGACTGCGATCTAGTGGTAGCAACCGGCACCAGCGGCTTGCATGACTTGCGAAGCACGGAAATGATCGAGAAGTATGACAATAGCCATCAAATCTATCCAGCTAATGACCGCGTTTGTTAAGCCGCACAAGTCGCACTGAGCTAAGACCGTAAGATAGTTCTTTACAAATTATGGAGTTTGAAAAGCTATTAAAATTACTTAAGGGTCCCCAGGGGGCTCGAGTTTCCATACAAACGTAGTTCAGTTTTAATACAAAACTACATTCCGGATTGAATCCAAACTTTACGAATATATTAAGTAGATACATATCGATGTTTGTAATTAGTATTCCATGTACTGATATAAAACGGAAAAAAATAAGAGAAGTTTCAAACTTTCAGTACAAAACTAATTTAAGCCTTCGTTTAGTTATGTTTTAATTTACTACGATGAAAACTAACTACAAACATCGATATGTGTCTACTCAATATATAAGCAAAGTTTGGATTTAATCCAGCATGTAGTTTTTGTAATAAAGCGGAACTACGTTTGTATGGAAACTCGAGCCTCCTGGGGACCTCCCTTAAGACGGTGGTAGGGGTTGTAACTTTCAAGATTATCCTCAAAATATCTGCTAATGCAGCAAGAGACCATTCTACTAGTAAAACTAAACACCTTTCCGCAAGAAACTCATAGCCAATTTGCAAGAAAATAAATTGTTCAGCCACGCTTTGCATACTTCCTTGCGTAGAGCATTCACTCCCTGGCATGCAGGAATCAATATTAAAAAACATAATCCTTACTAATATTATAAATGTGAAAATGTGTTTGTTTGTTTGTTACCTTTTCACGCTTCAACGCCTTGACCAATGTTAATGAAATTTGGCATGCAGGTAGCCTGTGTCACAAGAATGGACATAGGCTACTTTTTATCCAGTAAAAATAGCATAGCCCGATGCAATTCCCGAGGAAACTGAAAATATACTCTTTTTTGGTTAATTTCTTTAACATCGCAACGGAACAATGGATTGTATGATTTTTTGCACAGAGATGGTTGAGGGGGTGGGAAATGACGATTTACTAATAAGGATCTGGAGAAAATTCATGTCCAGTGTCCACGCTCGCGAGCCTTTTGCGGCTCGCGCACCGCGCACCTTCTAAACAGTCACAAAAACGATGTCCACGCGGGCGAAGCCGCGGGCAAAAGCTAGTTAACTATAAAGAGAAGACTAATAATGCAAGTAAACATCTGATCTTAATTTTTATGGAAAACTAGTTTCAGTAAGGCCCCTTGTATACCTTTTTCTTAACCCTAGGCAGCGCTGCGTTTCCATGTGATCTAGGCGGCGAAATTTCGGCGGAGGGCGATCCTGCCGCGACACCACAATATCGTCCAAAAGCTAATGATTCGCTACACACTAAGAAGTCGCGGGTTCGATTCCTGGCGGGGTATAACTTTGTAAGACTCAGTTTGGTTAGCGGTAGGGCATTTCCTAAGCCCGCCAGGCTAATTAACACAATCTTATCTACGTCTTGCCGCTAAACATTAAAGTTAACAACATTGATATGATCCTGCTCGAAGATAAGATGAAGCCAGTTCCCCATTGCGTTGAAGAATTATCTACGTCTTGCCGCTAAACATCAAAGTTAACAACATTGATATGATCCTGCTCGAAGATAAGATGAAGCCAGTTCCCCATTGCGTTGAAGAATTTTGGTAACCCATTTTCATCATTGGCATCATTCTCACTTACTATCAGGTAAGATGATGCCAAGAGCTTTAAAAAACACTTACTTCTTGGGGCAGTGCTGGCAGGCGTAGTAGGTCTTGTCTGGCTGGTGGCGGCGCGCGTGCAGCCGGTACTGGGACGAGGTGGTGAAACGCCGCCCGCACTGGTTGCACACGAACGGCTTCTCGCCGGTGTGGATGCGCTCGTGCTCGGACAGGTTGCCCTTCTGACTGAAGCCTTTGCCGCACACGTTGCACACGTACGGTTTGGAGCCTGGAGATGATAGTACTTTGTGATACTAGGGTGGGAAACAGGTAATTGCAAACGAGGTGACCCTTGACCTCAAGCGTAACGGGAATCGAATGAACTCCTCAAGAATTACATTTGCTTCTATGCACCAAGATGCTATACTGAAACTAGTTTCCCATGCAATCTAAACACTTTAATGGGCACACCTGTCGTGTGAATGGGCCCATCATTTTAAAGGAATTTTGATTTTTAGTTTGCATGGGAAACGAGATTTGGTAAGCCCCAATGAGGCCCACTCACGATACGACCGTCGTCGTCGCATGGACCGAGACTTATTTCGTCAATACCTATAACGGATTGGTGATGTGTGCTACAGCTTGTTTATTGTCTATAATATAGACTCTATATAGAATTCCATTCTTCTTTAGCCTGCTAACATAATTCTATCAGAAAAAAAGGTGAAAAAGTACCAACTTACCGGTATGCCAGCGCATATGCAGCGTGAGGCTGGTCTTGTGCGCGAACTTGTACTTGCAGATCTCGCAGGTGAACTTCTTGACGCCCGAGTGCAGCAGCTGGTGGTTCATCAGGTTCGCTTTGGTTTTGAATGTTGCGTTGCATTGCTGTGGAGACGATAATATATTCCAAAAAACTATTTTCTTTAAATATAAATTTAAACTACTATTGTAAGAAAATAATATGAACATATAATTTTTTCACTGGCTCCGAGATTGAATGATATGATGATGGTCATCATCATCAAATGCTAAAGCAGGCCGATTAGCAAAGTTTGACAGCTGATGACGTCACAGGCATAAATACCACGAAACGAACAGCCTGTGTTATTTAAATAGGGGATCGGACTGCTAGTCATTTAAGTTACTTTTTATGATCTGTCAGAAACGAAATTTTATTCCAAAAATGTTTGAAATACCCACAAGTGACGTCATAGATTTTTAGCGTCAGTGACGAACTTATTTTGTGAACTTGATCAATTAAAAATTGAAGACGTGATGGAAAAACAAAACAAGTAAGATTTTTGAAACCTCAAGAGGAGAGCAATTGAAATCATATTTCAAAATATATTTTTGATGCAGTCCGATCCCCTACTGATGAAAAGAATTTAGTTACCAGTTATTATTAATTTAATTTTTAAAATATCTCCAAACTACTTTTGTCATTGCGGCTCGCGAGCGTAGGCAGGCGTTTACTTTAGATCCCTCGAGAACTATATCTGGCTATTCTGATTATCAGTCTGTGTCACTTCCCACCCCTTCAACTATTTCTATGCAAAAATAATCACGTCAATCCGTTGCGACGCCGACGTGCGCGAGACTGAAAATGAGTTTTCCGTTGATCCCTCGGGAACTGTCTCAGGCTATGCTAATTAGTGTTCTATATCATTTCATCAACAGCCTCTGAGCAAAAAAACACAACGTTGCTTCATTACGATGTTAAAAATCAACCAAAAGTATTTTTAATTCGCTCAGGAACTGTATCAGTCTATGCTATTTTCAAGGGATAAAAAGTAGCCTATGTTCTTCCCTGTGACACAGGGTACCTCCGTGAAAAAATTCGTTAAGATTGGTTGAGGTTTTGAAGTGTGAAAAGGAAACAAACACATTTGAAATATTATAGTATAAGGATGTTTTTCATAACTTATAAGAAACTAGCTTTTGCCCGCGGCTTCGCCCGCGTGGACATCATTTTTATGAATTTCTTTGAGGTTGAGTGAAGCGCGAACAGCAAGCGGCGAAAAGGTAACAAACAGTATATTAAGATTGAACAATGCCAATTATTGAATGTGGGGGGTGTGCGTCCGAGTGTGCGCGCGCGTGCGTGTGTGAGTATGTGTTAGTGTGTGTCGTACCGTGCACTCGAAGGGGCGCGCCTGCGTGTGCACTAGCTGGTGCCGCCGCAAAAGCTGCTTGTGCTTGAACGACTTGCCGCACTTGTTGCACACGTAGCACTGTCCCGCGTGCTCCGCTTCCTTGTGGTATACCACTGATGATGGGTGGTTCAGCACCTGTGACGAGAGATTTTGATTACTTTCGATTTTACACTTGAAAGAGAGCGCTAGTGGGTTGTACTTGTGAATCTAAACAACAAAATCGATATCGAAATCCCTTGTAGGAACACCGCCAGGCATGGTGGTATGCCTGGCGTCCGGCCGTGAACCAACCGTGGATGGATGGCACTTGTATATATGCCTAAGCTACTAATAGCGAAGAAATGTTAATCGCGCTTCTAGATGTTGATACATAGTTTGTGCTCTCGTCGCTTGTGTTAAGGTTCACTTTAGTTGAAGGCAGTTTTTCCTTTACATCCAATTTATGCTGACGCGACGTCGGTGCCATCTTTTGAGATGTAGACGAACCATTCTCTGTGGCGGGAATTGCAGGTCGTCGCACCCTTTAGAAAAAAATAACTCCATACAAAGTCGATTTGTATGAAAGTTCAAAAACTATTTAGTATGGGTTCTTTGAGAACTCTCTAACTAGCTGTCACACTGGACACATATACGTACGGTTTCTCGCCTTGTGTAGGTACTGTCTGTTACTGCGTGTCACGGGACAGAGTGACAAGTTATTATAGTAAGTACCTTGGGGCACAGGTCGCAGGCGTAGCGGCGCGGGCGCGCGCGGCGGCGGTGCGACACGTGGTGCAGGGCGAGCGAGCGCGGGTACGCGAACCGGCACCCGCACTCGACACAAACGTACGGTTTCTCGCCTTGGTGCACTGCCTGGAACAATATATGAAATAGAAGTATCAATAATAGCAAAATTCTTTAAATTTCAGAGAAAAGAATAGGCAGATATCGACCATAAGCCACATGATGGTTTGGTCTACCTACAATATCAGAAAACTGAACCAACTCAATAAACTACAACCCAGGACATAAAGCTCTCATGCAATATAGCAAGCAAAACCGGGCCTAGCTAATCTGAGTAAAGGCACACAATAACTTAATCGATTTTATTGAAAATTAAAACACAATTGCTTAAAATGTATTCCATGTCACTCTCAAGGACTAAGCCAAATCTAACGAGGCGACACCTCAAATTCCAAAACCCATCAGGCCATTACGGCTGCAGCCTCAGCCAAAGAAACAGACGGACATACATACATACATACACCTGAAAAACATTACCCTCTTT
This sequence comes from Coleophora flavipennella, assembly GCA_947284805.1. Classification (NCBI taxonomy): domain Eukaryota; kingdom Metazoa; phylum Arthropoda; class Insecta; order Lepidoptera; family Coleophoridae; genus Coleophora; species Coleophora flavipennella. The sequence continues at coordinate 6,406,471 of OX369254.1, read as the reverse complement.
CATTGGCAATCGAGTAAAAATAAGAAAGTATAAGCACACAGTCATCCAACGGAGCCGTCTAGATAAGGCAATAGGTGGCAAATAGTATGGGGGCCGAGTGGCGAGATGGCACCATTTTGTTTCCACCATTTATCTAAAACCTATTCATTGAAACCATTCCCAATGAGCCCAAACACGATACTTCTGCTGAAGTTAGTGGGAAGTTGGTTATCGTGCAGATTCCAGGTGATGTTTAGCATCAGGTCAAGGTTACCACGTTCTCGCAATATTAGACCTGTGGAAGTTGCTCACATCCCTTCATCATCATATCAGGCGGAAATCGTCCACTGCTGGACAAAGGCCTCCCCCCAAGGATTTCCACGACGACCGCTCCTGCGCTACCCGCATCCATCGGCTTCCCGCGATCTTCACCAGGTCGTCGGTCCACCGCGTGGGAGGCCTGCCTACGCTACGTTTTCCGGTGCGCGGTCGCCACTCGAGAACTTTACTGCCCCATCGGCCATCTGTTCTACGAGCTATGTGCCCTGCCCACTGCCACTTCAGTTTAGCAATTCTTCACATCCCTTCATCACCTAGAAAAGAACTGTTGATCTTCAAACGGCTTAACAGATTTTCTTTAGTCATAGCTAAGAACACTCTCGATAAAGTCAACTTTCAAACAAAAACAAATAATATCAAAATTGGTTTATCCATTTGGAAGCTATAGTTAAAGCACCATCTCTTACCGTTTCCATCAACGACTGAATGAATTTCTACCAAAAAGGACCACATACTATTTCGGTTAATCTAGCTTTCAATTTAAAAAAAAAGTGTGTGTGTCAGCTCCGACGCACGACTGGAGTTTACTCGTTACGAACGATTACAAAAATGCTGGGGAATGCGCAAGATAAGTTGCGCACAAAATTAAGAGCCCGCTGGAGTTCATAAATCCCATAAAAACGTAGTATTTGATTCATTTCTTAACCAAAGAACCGATGTTGAAATAATTTTATATCGATATTCGGGTAACGTATATCTGTGTCTGTACCGCATTACTTTTTTGAAAAACGAAACAGGAATCCGTTATTAATCAATAAACTTGTTTTTAAGGTAAAAGACGGAAAACAAGTTAATTGGTTTTAAATGGATTCCCTTTTCGTTTTTCAAAAAAGTAATACGGTACAGACACAGATATACGTTACCCGATTATCGATATAAAATTATTTAAAAATATGTTCTTTGGTTAACAAATGAATCAACTACTACGTTTGTATGGGATTTATGAACTCCAGCAGGCTCTTAATAACTATAACATGTACATACATACATACTTAAATTTAACTTCTCTTTTCGGAGGAGACGGGTATTAATAACTATACTATATAACTATCGCAAAACGTTTTAATTTTACTCCCCATAAATTTTCATACCCCGGGCTTATAAGGTATAAAAATCTATTCTTAAGGAGGTAAACTCAAAAAAAAAGCATTGAAATCGTTCCACCGGTTCTTAAACTGCGATGACGTGTATAGACATACAGACAGACATATGCTTCAAACTTATAACACCTCTTTTTGGGTGGGTTGGGCTAAAATCATCCTGATACCCCAAAAAAGGGAGGATCCCAAACATTTTACAGCGCCTTACCTTGATATGCATGGATTTGCTCTGTTTCGAGCTAAACAACTTATCACAGTGGTTGCACTTGAGTTTCACTTTCTCCTTCGTGTTCGCGCCAGACGTCTCGGGCTGCTCTGCTGCCTCAGCCAATGGGTCCGTCTCATCGACAACGGCGACGTCTACTGGAAAAAATTTATTAATTGTTAGAAAATGAAAACCTAAGAGGCAGTGGGCGGAGCACATAGCTCGTAGAACGGATGACCGCGGGGACAGTAAAGTTGTCGAGTGGCGAACGCGCACCGGAAGACGTAGCGTAGGCAGGCCTCTCGCTCGGTGGACCGACGACCTGATGCAATTCGCGGGAAACCGCTGGATGCGGGCAGCGCAGGACCGGTTGTTGTGGATATCCTTGGGGGAGGCTTTTGTTCAGCAGTGGACGTCTTTCGGCTGATATGATGATGATGATAGACAATAATAATAATATCTTCAACAACACAGCTACTTAATGAAATGAAATCTCCCCCTCCCCCCTAACCGTTAAATTTAAACACTCAAAAAAAAATTTGGAGATTATTTTTTTCTGCCAACATTTATTAATGAAAACTGGCCAAGTGCGTGTGGGGCCACGCACAGTGTAGGGTCCCACAGTCATAACTTGAAAATTCAAAATAACTTGAAAATTATTTATCACAGGATCATCATTATCTAATATACGTCTCCACCTAGTCGACTTCACACACAACCTTTGAATTTCTTCGCAGGCGTATGCCGGTTACCTCACGATGTTTTCGCGTCGGATAAACGTACATATGAAATTCGAACTACGACCTCCCGGACAGGTGGTAGCGGCACTAGCCGTTGCGCCACCGACGCCTCATCACAGGATTTAATTTTACCCAAAATAATTTTCATTAAGATACTAACTTAACATGTGTAATTTTAACTGTCTCCGTGACGTAATGATTGGTCCATTCGCTTCACATCACATCACAGGAGGTCGCGGATTATTCAAAAGGGAAATCTATATCTAAATTCTAAAGTATTTATGTGTAGGTATATGTACCACATTTTGTATGTATAAAATAAACGCTTTTTTGCACATCATATCAGCCGAAGGAAGTCCACTGCTGGACATAGGCCTCCCCCAAGGATCTCCACGACGCGACGACCGGTTCTGCGCTGCCCGCATCCAGCGGCTTCCCGCGACCTTCACCAGGTCATCGGTCCACCGAGTGGGAGGCCTGCCTACACTACGCTTTCCGGTGCGTGGTCGCCACTCGAGAACTTTACTGCCCCAACGGCCATCTGTTCTACGAGCAATGTGCCCCCCCCACTGCCACTTAAGTTTAGCAATAATGAGAGCTATGTCGGTTACTTTGGTTCTCTTACGGATCTCCTCGTTTCTGATTCGATCACGCAGAGAAACTCCGAGCATAGCACGCTCCATTGCCCTTTGGGTGACCTTGAGCCTTCTTATGAGGCCCATAGTAAGCGACCATGTCTCAGTTCCGTACGTCATCACTGGCAACACACATTGGTCGAAGACCTTGGTCTTAAGACACTGCGGTATCTGGGACGTAAAGATATTGCGAAGCTTCCCGTTTGCTTTTTTGCACACAAGGAATGATTACGACATGGTTTTATCGGACTTAGGTGTACAAAGGCGGTCTTATCGCTAAAAGCGGTCTCTTCCAGACAACCCTTGGCAGATGAAATATATTCAAATATAATAAGTAATAAAAGCGTCAGCGGCTCAACCGGTAACGACACGGTCCTCCTAACCAGAGGTCCCAGGTTTAAATCCGGTCGGCCAAAGTACCAATAAGGTCGCGTTGCACACGTCTGTAGGTGTAAATCTAAATGTCCTACACGTGACCGCGGGTGATGCCAAGTGCAACACCAGGCAACCGCCCTGTGTTTCTTGGACAGCACGGCTAATTGTGACACACGATAAGAGAGAGAGAGAGAGTAATAAGTAATCTTATCACATTTTATGTTAGTTGCGATTTTTAGTTTGACGGACGAATTAATAGACCGATATAATATGGGTTCCTCTTCATCATCATCATCATATCAGCCGAAGGACGTCCACTGCTGGACATAGGCCTCCCCCAAGGATCTCCACGACGACCGGTTCTGTGCTACCCGCATCCAGCGGCTTCCCACGACCTTCACCAGGTCATCTGTCCACCGAGTAGGAGGCCTGCCTACACTACGCTTTCCGGTGCGTGGTCGCCACTCGAGAACTTTACTACCCTAACGGGTTCCTCTTAGGGACTACGAAACCATAAAAGTGGTGGGGAAATACAATGTGAATTTTTCAGGGAACGAAAATGGATTGTCTTATCAAATCTCCACAAAAAGCAAAAGTCATCTGTGTAAAGTGATAGAGAAGTATCTACCTTCGAAAGCTTGTTTGACCCTGGAGTAAATGTGATTTGCACTATTTAACGACGTGGTCATTATTCACGAAGCGGCCATATCGCAGTACGACTTGCGTGGTTGAAAGTTGGTTCATAACTGATCGATTTGTGACACAGATTGTTTATTTTTTGTTATTTCACAGACCCTACATCTCGTCTGTGGCAGTCATTACTTACTAGTGCTTTCTACATCAGTTTGAACTTCATTCTTGTTAACTTCAGTAGCAGAGTCAGGTCCGAGGGGCAGGGGGTTCGAATTGTCTTCCGGCTTGAGTGTACAGTATGGCAGTGAAGTGTTTACTTCTTCCGCCCCTTCTGCTTGGCCAGTAGCGTCAGGCTCATGATGGCTGGGAGTCACATTTTCTAGTTTTATTTCACCATTCTGGAAATAAAAACACACCCCATACAAAACACTAACGGTCAAATTAACCAAGGCTCTGTTTTTGCACAAGAACAAAACAAATAACTGGCGTGAAAATGAGAAATTTACCTCCACGCCAATATAACGTCGCCTGCGGGGTGGTAGTATAGATCGCGGCATTTAAGTTAACAGTGCTTGGTTTCGTATTTTCAGGTCCCAATCGAAGTGCGGGACGCGGGGGTCACGCGCAGCAAGGAACGCCAGCCCCCCGCGTAACCCGCGCTCCATACCTGCGCGAACGACCGCCATTTGTTTTCCACTTACATTTACACCCAGCGAAAAGTATAGGTGTAACGAAACTAACAACAGTAAACGAAACCAAAGTTTTTTTATTTTATTCATATGATGGTAAGTGACGATGATGCCGAAGATGGAAGCGGGCTTACCAAGATTCCCCAACGCAATGGAGAACTGGCTATCTTATCTTCAAGCCGGAACACATCAATGTTAATAACACTGATGTTTGGCGGCAAGGCTTAGATAAGATGGTGGTAGCTAGCCAGGCGGGCTTAGAAAATGCCCTACCACCAACCAAACCAAGTCTTTCAAGGTGACCTCACCGGGAATCGAACCCGCGACCTCCTAGTGTGAAGCGAATGGACTAACCATTACGCTATGGAGGCGGTTAAAAACAGTATTTCGATATGGCTTACAGTAGCTCAACGCCTTTGATGTCGCACGATGCCGCCACGGCGTAGGTACTAGCAGTACTAGCCTGTAGCCAGCCTGGCAAACTCGCGGAGTTTGCCACCTGTGCCGCTGCCCTGCAAGTACCCTTCCGGGGCTCTGCGTAGGTACATTCGTTGCACTACTGTAGGCCGCTATATTGTAATACTGTGACGAAACCATCGCGCCATCTAGCGATGATCAAGAGAAGATCTAGAAAAACATTAGAATGGAAAATCTTGGAATACTCACAGCTGCAGTGGAACACGGCATCACTTTCCTCCCAGTGTGTCCAGTTTCCATCTGATGTGCCCGAAACTCGAGCATGGCTTCAAAGGACTTCTCGCACGCGGCGCACTGGAACAACACGGGCCCGTGCTGCGCTACGTGCGACATGTATCGACCGACAGACGAGAACTCCATGCCACAGATAGCGCATTCGTGCTTGGTTTGGCGCATGCGACCTGGAAGTAGGAATTTTCATTAGGGCGATGCATTGGAAACTTTGGTCGCAGCAATTACAATTTGAGTTGGATTTTTCTCAGCAATTACAAATTATATGAGAGTGATATTTTGTAACCTGATACTTCATTTCAATGACTTCAATTTGTCTTCGTTAACTTTTACAACAGAAAAAAATATATCAAAGAAACCTCTTTTAAAACAGAGATTTGCATTGTACAGGCAAGCCCGCCCGATTTAAACCTCATTTTCTTAGTCGATTAGTCTAAACACACACTTCAATATGCAAGTTGGATTTTTAAAATTAATTTTATCTCCACACACACAGTCCAAATTTGGGTTTTCCGAGAGTCCCCAACTGAACATGTTCTCCTTGCTCCGGCTGACCTGAGTCCGAAGTCGATTTAAAGACTTCCAGATCGGCCATGGTAATACATGTCCAGCCGGTAGTCTCAGAAAGTGGGACAAAGGGATCAGGAAGCGGTGCTCGAACACCGCTTCCTGATCCCTTTGTCCCGCTTTCTGAGAAACAAACACGCCACATGTTGCATCTCGCTTGAGAGGGCTGAGTTGTGAGGGGGTCGACATGTTTTAAAAAGCTTTTCCGACTTTTTAGCCTTTGCGGCGGTAGCTCGTGCCCATGTAGGGGATGCCGCTTGTCCTCATCCAACGTAGCCCTCTCTCGCGAGCTTGCAATGGTTCTGCGAACAACTGGCGGCGCTATGCCCGCCAGTGGATACAGCAACATCACCGGGGTCGGCTTCAAACATCATCATCATCATATCAGCCACAAATCGTCCACTGCTGGACAAAGGCCTCCCCCAAGGATTTCCACGACGACCGGTCCTGCGCTGCCCGCATTCATCGGCTTCCCGCGACCTTCACCAGGTCATCGGTCGGCTTCAAACATCCAGTAATTATCCGGCAGGTTTCGTTTAAGGCTGTATCCACAAGCTTGGCGTGAGTAGAGCGGCCCCATACGGGGCATGCGAATTCGCCGGCAGAAAATGCTAGCGCCAGTCCTGAAGTTCGAAGCACTTGCGGCGTAGCTCCCCACTCAGTACTTACCAGACGCTGTAATAGGTTGTTGCGGCAGTGCACCTTTCGTTTTAGGCCCTCACAATTCTTTTTGAAAGTGAGGGACCTGTCCAGTAGAACGCCGAGGTATTTGGGGGAAGGGTTATGAGTGATGGTCACTCCACACCAGGAGATCTTGAGCTTTCGTCCCGCTTGTGCATTGCGTAGATGGAAAACGCACGACTCAGTCTTGGTTGGGTTAGGCTTGAGCGAGTTCTCGTCATAGTACTGGCCTAAACTGTTGAGAGCTGCGGTTAGATTATTCTCAACTTCGTCAAAGCTGGTCGATTGGGACGTAAGCGCAAGATCGTCCGCGTACAGAAAGCGGGAGGTATTTAGGTTAGATGGTTGGTCGTTGGTATAAATATTGAACAATATTGGGGCCAGTACGCTGCCCTGGGGAAGACCATTTTTTTGTGCCCTCCAACGACTTACGTCTTTGAGAAGGTGAACCTGGAAGCGACGATTGTGGAGGAGCTCTCGGAGAATAACTACCGAATAGAGATAACTAGCTGTTTATCTATTTGATAACTACGCCTATTTTTCAATTGTCATTTATTCAATGAATAACTATCTGACCGGATATTTCAATTCTGGCAACTCAAACTTCAGAGAGGTGAAACAGATATATTGCATGCTCATGCGTTACAGCAGAACAGAATGTTGTATTCAATTCCTGTCAATGTTTTTGTTGTTTTCCTTCTTTAGACATTGTGATTCAACTGGGATTTTTTGGTTATGTGTTACCTATTTCGTTTCGACTTTTAAGGAATACTAAACCTAAATTTACGTTGCCTCGAAATAAATAAGTACATCGTCTTTGACGTTAACTAAATTATTAGTTTCATTGCAATGGAATCTCGAAAAAGAGAGTGTTGGACAAATTTTGCAACTGCTGAGGTTCAGTTACTCGTGAACATCAAGAAGTAATGAAACTAGAAAAATAATAATTATTGAAATTATAAAGACAATTGCGGTGACAAATAGGTAAAGACAAGGAGAATGCATGGAAGAAACAAACAACCTCAAAGTCCTAACCAAATTACTTAACCAAAGAGAACATACTACTATGTTCATACTGAACGACAAACTATCTATCGAATAATGCACTTATCTGGCGGTCAAGCAATAAATAGATGTATTCTTCAGATAATGGAGTTATTCGACAGATAAGTCTTAACCGACTATAGAAAAATTTAAAATCTTGCTATCTATCGAATAAACACTATCTGTCTGTTTTTCTGAGCATTGAAAAACCGGCCCTTAGTTGAACAAAATGACAGGTCACCGAGAACTTGTTTTTGATTGATTGATTGAAAACACTTTTTTACACAACATAAGAGAAAAAAAAAGATACAATGATCAAGGAAGTTGTACATATAGGCGGTGTTATCGCTAACAAGCTAAAAGTTAATAATGCCGACTGAGTTTGAAATGCCACTCAGTGACGAGAGTAAGGTTTAACCTGCAAATGCAGCGGGTATTGCTGGACCCGCACATTATTCCTGGGGAGTTGGCCAAGCCAGGCAGAGAGGGTGATACAGGTCATTGGAAGGCCTTTGTTACCTTAGCTGTGTCTGAGGACTGGGTCACTTCACTCTGCGATAATGATGTTATGATGTCATCATATATTTACCCTTGGCCGGCCGCATCTTTTGGCTCGCCGCCTTAGACCGCCAGGTGGCCGATCACTTCAAGCTCTCGCGCGCGGCACCGTCTAGACAGTGGACCGACCAGTATTCAACAGTGGACGTCCTCCGGCTGATGATGATGTGATAACATACCATTGGAGCGACCGCGCCTCTTGCTTGCCACATAGGAATACTTCCAACTTGCCTGATGTCGCCAGGTAGTAGGAACATTACTGTCGGCGGGTCATACCATTGACGAAGCACTTCCTATAGGTCCTACTATAATAAGGTATGACCATGTTACTACTATAACCTTGGACAGCCGCATTCCTTGCCACGTAAAAGAACCGCCAGCTCGCCAGAAGCTGCTAGGTCACTTCGGCTAAAGCCCCAAAGTGTTCAACAGTGGACGCCTTCCTGCTGAAATGATGATGTTGTGATGACTTGGGGCGGCCGCGTCCCTTGGCACACACAAATACCGCCAGTTTGTTTGATGCCACCAGATAGTAAGGCATATTATTGACAACCACTAGCCTATGAAGAATTTGTCATTTTTTGTTCCTAATAGGAAACATACCATTGGGGCGGCCGCGCCTCTTGCCCCGTAGAAGCACCACCGGCTTGACAATGACCTCAAGATAGCGCGGCGCCACCCTCTGCAGCGGCTCGGCGCGCGTCTTTGCCTCGCTCTCAGAGTTCTCTGTCAGAACCTGTTACTACACACCCTTGGGTCGGCCGCGCCCCTTGCCCCGCACAAGCACCACCAACTCGCCGGAAGCCGCCAGGTGGCCGATGACCTCAGGTTCGCGCGGCACCGCCCCCTGGGGCGCCTCGGCGCGCGTCTCCGCCTCGCTCTCAGAGCCCTCTGTTACGCCCTCTTCCTTGAATATGCGCTCCAGCTCCTTACCCTGGAAGGTTGATGCATTAATATAGTGGGGATTTCCATCCCATCATTTAACCCATTTTTTATCATTGTAGACACAAAATTATGTGTAAGAAAGAATAGATTGTATGTTTAAGTCTATTAGCTCCACATCAGGAGGTCGCGGGTTCGTTCCCGGCGGAGTCTATCTTTGTAAGACTCGGTTTTTTTAGTGGAAGGGCACTTTTTATGCTCGCCTGAATAGTTACCACCATCTTATTTAAGTATTGCCGCTAAACATCAATGTTAACAACATTAATGTGTTATGGCTTGAATATAAGATAGCTAGTTCCCCTTGCTTTGGGAAACCTTGGTAACAGATGCCATTACCTTACCATCAGATGACATTCTGCCAAGGGCTTACCAACTGTGGATAAGAGCACGGATCCCCCCCGTCGTTCCCCTTAGCTCTACTGATACAGGCGAGCGCACCTGCTGTATATGGTAATGGGTGACGTAATCTCTGACGTATTCATGTAGAAGGACAATAAAGGTAAAATTCATAATTTGGACTTTATTATCGCATCCTGTAAGACTTGCGTTCCCCTATAGTTCCCGAAGCAAAGCATATATATTAGTCTAACATACAGTATGGACACTCCTGCCGCTCTCTAGATTCTGACCCCACCCTCTCGTCACCCAGATTGATACAGATTAGTTATAGTTTGGTTCTCGAACGTATAGGATTTCACCGTGATTTTGTTTGCTCCGTCATTTGTTTTTTTTTTAGAAATGTCACGACCGTTATATGCAATGCAGTGTCCGGGGTGTGCCCGAAGTGATTTGAAAACGCAACCTCTGATCTTGAAGTCCATAAGTTTTTGGTGATTTTGCTTAGAAAAGTTTGAAAATTACTATTCCATACCTGCACAGCACCTTTGAACCTTGTAGGAGTTTTCCTTCTCCGTTTTCCGCTGACATCCTCTTTCTTACTCTCTTCCTTTTCCTTCAGTTCTCTGTCCCTGACTGCAGCTTCTTCTGCAATCTCTTGAGGAGTCTTAGGCTTCTTGGGCGGGCGGCCACGCTTGCGTTTAGGGCGCTCCAACCCAGCCACTTGTAGCGCGATAGGGTGCTCGATCGTGTATACACCGTCGGAGGTGTTGACTGGAATAAGAGATGAAATTTTAGGATTTTGGGAGATATTTTTTTTTATACAGGTGAGTTTTGTATAAGGGTCAGTATGGGGAAATTCTAAACTATAAAAGATAGAGAAAAACGCTCTTAGGAACCGTGACCTCAATTTTAGAGAAAATACAAAAGGCGTTTTAAAAAATTAAAAAATCTATATAGGTTCGGAGATATGGCTTTTTTTAAAAAAACATTTTTTTATTTATTTCGATTGTATTTTTTTTTCACAATTGGTAAACCCTTGACAACATCTCACCTGGTGGTAAGTGACGATGTTGCCGAAGATGGAAGCGGGCTTACCAAGATTTCCCAACGTAGTGGGGAACTGGCTATCTTATCTTCATGCCTGAACACACCAATGATATCAATATTGATATTTAGCGGCAAGACTTAGATAAGATGGTGTTAGCTAGCCAGGCGGGCTTAGAAAATGGCCTACCACCAACCAAACCTAGTTTATATATGTATACAAACCAAAAATTGTATGGAGACCTTTGTGTACTTAAGCAATACAATAAATAAATCATTCATTCATTCATAGGTCTAAAGTTGCTAGAAGTTGTTGAAATTAACGTTTTAGTTTTCTTTAAAACTTATGGCCGACTTTCAAATGAAAAAATAGAAAACATTCAGCCTTAAAAAAAAACCAAGTTGAGTGGTACATATGGCGAAGTCCAGTGGACCGCGCGGTCACCTGATCTGACGCCCATGGATTTTTTTTTCTATGGGGTCACTTAAAACATGAAGTGTACAAAAATCGCTATGACACTGTTAATGATTTAAAATATTCAGTCCGTCAAATGCTAAACACAATACCTTACATTTCATTGAGAAATGCAACTCGGGGAGTGCTTCGCCGAAGTCGACTGTGCTTAGGCGAAAGTGGAGGACATTTCGAACAATTTTTAAGATAAATTTAGTTTCGTGGCAGATTTTAGGTTTTGTTCCATTTTAATTATCCATTCTATCAATTGGATAATAAAATGTCATCATCATCATATCAGCTCATATACGTCCCCACCGAGGGGCTCGAGCCTACCCTGAATTAGGGCGATCAGGCCTAATAAAATGTAACTTTACAAAAATGATAATTTCAACAAATTCTAGCAACTTTACACCTATGTATGGTCTCCATACAATATACAATACAATCTAAAAACATTTTTTTTTAAAACCCTTATCTCCGAATCTATCAAGCTTTTTTTAAAACGCCATTTTTTTTCTCTAAAATTGAGATCACGGTTTCGAAGAGCGTTTTTTTATCTCTAATAGTTTAGAATTTCCCCATACTGACCCTTAAAAAACTCACCTGTTTATAGAACGTCAATCATAAAGATCATCTGGCAAAAAGAATTGGCGTCTAAAATAATTTTCGCTTGCGTAGTACCTATATGTATTTTTTCATGTTCATGTCTCATAGTTCAAAAGTAAGAGAGGAAGAACCATCAGAATAGCCAATCCCCTCGGTGCGCCTAACACTGTCTTTCAGGCTGAGTGCGGGGTCATTTTGGATCTCAATATTTCGAAAAGCAAAATATTTTCTTGGGTAGTATTTTGGTTGGGTGGTAATGCATGGCAGTTATTTAATTTTTAAGGGCAGTTTATTGTTGAATATGGGCAGTTACTGGTTCGAGCATTCTAGAACGGACGGAGGGACAGACGGACGGACAAATACGAAGGAAGGACAGTTGAAATTTTTGAATGGTATTTTAGGCAGCGAAGCAATGAGCTGTGAGATTGTCTTAACATGTAAACCAAGCGAGTGTGCCGCAGCAGTGACCTGCGAAACTAAACGCTAGAACCAATTTCACGTGTTGCCCTGGGTTAATTTTACTGCCAATTTTGAGAATATTTTACAGCCCATTTAAAGTTATTCAACTTATTTAACTTTTCTAATTGGACAATTGGTATTTTTTACTGCTTTAAATGGAATAATTTACTGCCCATTTGGGAATATATTACAGCCCATATAAAGTTATTCCGACTTATTTAACTTTTTTAACTGTCCAATTCGTATTTTTTAAACTGCCTAAAATGGAATAATTTACTGCCCATTTGAATACTTTACTGCAATATATAGCCAACATAACATTAAATAACAGCCTTTCGAAAATGCTGCTTTAAATAAAAAAATGTTCAAAGCAACCTTTCATTTCAAAATATATGATTTTAAATGGTAAAACATTGATATACATGCTGGAAGGGAAGGGTTATGTAATATTTCACTTTGTTATTCAATAAATGTTTATTATATTCTATTCAAAATTATTGAAATGAATAGACAGTGGCATACGGACAGGAAGATGGACATGACGAAATTAAAATAAGGGTCCATTTTACACCATTTTAACTTCGGAACCTTAAAATATAATATTCTAGCTACTCAAACCCAATGGAAAACCTTTCTTTTGTTTGTAAAAACAATAAGATAACAGGAAAGTTTCTAACAAATCCAAACACTTACTCTCATAGACAATTTTTTCCGTTAAAATATTTTCCGGTTCCTTTTGCAGACTCTTCTTGTATTCCTTTTCGCGCTGGTGTAGTTCCCGGATAACTTTCTGCAATAATCATAAAATTATTGTTTTTAGGGTGACCAAGGGAGCCTGTTACTAAGCCTCCATTGTTTGTCTTTCAGCGGGCTGTATTTCATGAATCGTTGAAATTGAGGTATTACTTAAAGGTATACATACAGCTGAAATTTTTACAGTGCTATTTCTATCGCAGCTATAACAACAAATAAAAATAAAACATAATTAAAGAGTCTTATACTAGAAACATGTTTTTAAAGGCTTTTTTTGTTATTGATCTACCTATTGTAAAACAGTTATACACTTTGATCAATATACCAGCTATGGACTAGCTACGTGAACATTCGTGAACAGCGGTTTTGATGCCTACAGAATGAGTGAATTTGTTCATTTCGTCTCGGTCAATCAGTATTTCTCAAATCCGTAATCTAATTTGTGCTACATTCCAAGTATGTTTCTAAAGAAAGATAGATAGATCTATGTCATTGTTTACATTTGAAGGAGACTCCTTAGTCTATAAAACGGTGTGAGTGTGTTTGCGTGTAGCAAGAATAAAGAGAGATTATGCAAGAATATTTTTTTTTAGATTAAATGGATAAATCTTTATAAATTAATTTCTAATCTAATTCAACATCCATATCAAGAATTAGAAGAAATAGAAATTCATATTCTAAAAAATAGAAACAATATTTTAATAGAGTTAAAAATATATATGTTAAAAAAAATATATTTAAATTTGAAAATAAAATTCAATTATATATATAGGTTCTACTCATCATACTGAACAACTTTCCCCAAGGAACCCATAGTCAAATCTCAAAAAAAGTTTTAGACCCTCTATACAAAAATGCACAAAATTGGTCCTGATCGATTTGTATGAAGAGTTAATTTTTTTTTCGCTATTTCAGCAAAGTCATAGAACAATAGTTATTCAGTATGATGAGTAGAAGGTCCAGTTAATGGGACCTACACCAATTTTGTTACACCCTGTATATACTAGCTGTTTCCCGTGGCTTCGCCCGCTCAGATACCTACCTACCTATTCTCAGACCTGCCATATATACACAGAAAATTTCATGGAAATCCGTCCAGCTGTATTGGAGGAGTATGGCAACTAACACTGTGACACGAGAATTATATAAGTAAATTTGGTCGGTTCATTATATTTGGTCGAAGGTTACACACACAAGCATGAATTGGTGTGGCTACACTACTTATCCTAAGGTATAATAAAAACTGGCTAAGTGTGAGTCGTACTCGCGCTAAGGAGTCTGAACTGAATGAAAAAATATGATTATGTTGTTGATGTAGATACAGTCAAAATCCTACTCATATTTTTTATTTAGTCGTAAAAACAGATAGTTGTAACAACTGGTGATGTTTTCGAAGTACACAATATTTTATTTATGAAGTGGTAATATTGAATGTGTATATATCCATATAAATCCATAGTTATTAAGAGTCTCCAGGAGGCTTGAGTTTCCCTACAAACATATTTTCACTTTAATACAAAAACTACATGCCGGATTGAACCCAAACTTTGTAAATATATTGAGTAGGCACATATCGATGTTTCTAATTAGTTTTCACCATAGTAAATTTTAACGTAATTAAAGGAGGCTTAAATTAGATTTGTACTGACAGTTTGAAACTGTTCATTTTTTTCCCGTTTTATATTAGTACATCGAAAATTAATTACAAACATTGGCATGTAGTTTTTGTATTGTTTGTATGGAAATTCGAGCCTCCTGGAGGCCCTTAATAGGAATAATATATTCATGTATGAAATTAAATTATATTTTGTCATGAAGAAGGGGCCTTGACTCTACTGTATGCACTTGTTTTGTTTCTAAGAATTACAAAATACCCTAAGCTGGACATGTTAAGTTTTCTTTTACTATAATAGTCATTGACCATTATACTGTGCCAGATGTGTTTACTGTTACCTATTTAAATTGTTTACAATACAGCTGTGCTGGTCGTTCTACAGATATAATTCTCTGAAACTTAAGTCAAATGTAGTCGCTTAATGCAGTATGTCGTAGTTGTAATGTGAATAGGTATGATTGTCATAGTTGGGGTGGAACGGAACCCTCTTAGACTAGCACTTGGCCAGTTTGTTGAATACAAACTGAGTACTTAATATAAATCTTCTATTTGATTACAAATATCTCTCCATACTGTGTGTCTATAGTAGTATAACTTCCCCAAAACAGTTTTTTTATATCTCCTTCTATTTGACAGATGGTTGATGTTTGGCTTATTAGCTAGATATATCCCCCTGTACCCAGTACCAGACCCATCTCTTGTGACTACAAGACTTTGTGCTTAACTATAACTACTCTGCGACCAACCTGTCCACTAATGATGAGGTTGAAGAACTCCACGGTGGCCTCCAGCTGGATAGTGCAGCCGGGGCATATGGTGCGCGGCAGTACGCCATCGTCAGATACCTAAAGGGCAAAACACTAGCGCTAGTGCTTTAGTGGTCTATGTGAGTTGGGACTTTGTGTCTAGTGGGGAGATTAGATGGATACTTTGATTAAACTAAAATAGGGGGATGGATCTGTGAACGTTATGTAGGTATTTGGCTACGGACTGAAATAGAGGAAATGTTTCGTAAATTCGTAGTCTCACAAACCAACTTTCGCACCTTCCATTTCAAGTAGGTATTTATTGTAGAAAAGTTACTATGAGCTGGACAACAAATGAACAAAATTATCAAAAATGGCGCCATTTGCAATAAGAAATGGAATTCCTAAAATTCCTATAGTTACAAGTTTAGAACTTTAGCCTTGACCTGCATAGTGACCAAGCGTGGGCTTGAATTAATATGACAGAAATTATCGAAATAGCATTGCTAAGGCTTACCCAGTAAAAAATATAAAAACAAAAGTAAATTGAGATACGAAAATGTTCATGTAGTAGAAAGGTCAGCCATCTTGAATCCGAATCGGAGTCAATACAACCACAAATTACAAAATAATCTGTACCTTGATTGGGAGATATGTATTTATAACTTCACTCAAGTTTTGACTATTTTCTTCACAAGAATATAACAATGTTCCACTGTCATTTTCCTCTCCACATAATCTACAAACAGTAGAATTATAGAGAAGAACTTCCATCTTTCAAGGCAAGATAACACTGCGCGCGCCATCTATTTCCGCAAACCTTAATTGACATTTGTTGCGTTTGGTTATCTCATGTCGTTGAAAATATTAGACCGCTAAAACAAAGATTCAGAACGTTTAAGAATAAAATTTAATCACTTATCTTATGTTTTTGTGAAAAAGCTTAGTTAAGAGCTAGTTTAATTGAAAGAGATAGACCATCAAAATACTTTTTCTACAATGCAACGTTTTGTAACTGCAAAGTATTCAGATCGAGAAAAATGTGCTTGGCAACACTATATTTCACTTTTTGACAGCCCTTTCCGGTTTTGTTCGTGGGGCCAGAAGCCGTAGTTTCGGTTTTTATTATTTTAATCGCCTATAATCCCATAAAATGAGAATCTATAAGGATATTATTACTGGTAATTGCTTTCTTTGTGTGTTGCATGTTTATTTTATGTGATTATTTCCAAGATTTCGTGTATCTTTGACATTTTCGATAACAGTGTATTTGACGTTTCTTTTGATTACGATGTCTCGTTTCTTTTACTACTTTTTCGTGAAATTGTGCCACATCGACCGTCCAGAGTACTCAGATATGGATTGTGGATGAACCTGGCTGAGTTTACAACAGTAACGGTTTGATATTTATTATTTCAGGTGACGAGATGTTCTCGGACACTTACAAAATAAAACTGGTTGACGAAGTTGTCTACGAAGTCACCGGTAAATTGGTTACGAGAGGAACGGGCGATATCAAGATCGAAGGATTCAACCCCTCGGCCGAGGAGGCCGACGAGGGAACCGATGATGCCGTCGAATCCGGAGTGGACATTGTGCTAAACCATAGGCTAGTGGAATGTTATGCGTTCGGAGACAAGAAATCCTACACACTATACCTAAAAGACTACATGAAAAAGTGAGTGTACAGTGTTAAATTACACAAAATGGTGTATTTGATCCCAAAAAGTGCATGAGTGGTCAGCAACTGGTGTAAAGATAACTTCAAAGAAAAGGGCAAAGAGCTTTTGCTACCATATTGTAGTCAGGGTTTCTGGCTTGAATGAGTGAGTGAATACATATCTTGTCAAATTGTCCAAATTAATATTTTTAAGTCCCTGATTTATAGAGCTGCCAAAGTCAAAAATAATTTAAAGTTTATTTTTATTTTTGATAACATTGGTATAAGATCCACTAATGTGTGTTATTTTTATGTTAAATTGACTGTTTGGTTTTTACTAGGTTTGGTTTACTGATAAACTGGTATTTATTTACTCACCTTCAACAAGGTTGCCTTATCAGCTGCAAAGTATATTGCTTGATAAGTGCCTATGCAATATCTTGAACTTGCAATGAGTAGGCCTATAACCTTTGATGATTGTTAACATTTTACTTACCTTTGATGATTGTTAATATATTTAACCTACTTCAAATAGAATTATTATTTGAAGTAAGTAAAAAGTTAACAACATTCTTATTAAATCAAGACTACTGCTTAGGGTTTTGTATCTCAAAAGAAAAAAAAACTGAACACTTAGTATCACTGCTGTCCCTCTGTCTGTCAAAATACTTTTTCTCAGAAATGGGTAAAGGTATCAAGTTGAAAGTAATACCAAATTTGGAGTTCTAGTCTCTTGGAGGACACAAAATTCAAGCTTTTAAGTCAACACAGTCAGAACATATAATGCCCAATCATTTAATGATACTTGCTAACTAATTAATCAAAATCTATTATCCAGGCACTTCCTGTTGATGTAGAATCGTAAAACTTGGCAACAAGCAAAGAAAAATCCAAAAGTCCTTAATAATTTATAGTCATGTCACATTAAAACCATACTGAACTCAAGATATAGTGTAAAAAGTATAGTGATGTCTAAAAAAATCAAATTTGAGATTTCAATACTCTGACACTCAGCATCATCATATCAGCTCATATACGGCTCCACCGAGGGGCTCAAGCCTACCCTGATTTAAGTCAATCTGACTATGGAGTCCAAATAATAAAAAAAATCATGTATGTCTAATGTATTTGGGTGTGTCTGTCTGGTGCTCTGGTGTCACTTTTACAAAATGGATTGGGTAAGGACTAAGGGCAATTTAATTTTAATATCTCCAGCCCTTTTTTTAACTTTTCCTTCCTGGATTTTTTAGGGTTGCTACATAGTAAAAAAAATATATTTAAAAATGGCTAACAATTATAACGAAACTTACTATAACCTAAGAATTAAAGACTATTTGCTACGTAAAGAAGGTTTACTCCGCAAATGAATGGTGACTCTTGCTATGACACAATAAAGTGCAAATTCTGGTTGCACAGTGCTACTTACCTACAGTTATATTCACTTACAAGTTGCCTCTCTTTCTATCGCGTAAGTCTTATCTCTTCTGACTACTGAATTTCAGGGGGCGGTGGGGCATAGGCATTAGTACTAATATATATACTTTGGCATAGGTACATTTTCATGCCTACAGAGCGGAGTGTGACAGGCCTGCTATAACTTTATGTAGTCTGCTGTACAGGGTAGGTCATTATTCTATAAAAAAACCTAGTGAGTAAGAAACCTCCTATACAAAGTACAAACCCAGGATGTTTTATTTTGTCTGAAAAATGGTTAAACAATTTAATTAGATGCAAACTCGAGTAACTGTATATTTAATCAGAATAAAGAAATACATGTACAAAACAAAATGAATAACTAAAAGACATACAATTTGGGCACTTTTCACTTTTACCAGACAACTTTGTGTGTTACTAAACTTTATAATACAGCCTAGTACACTAATTTACACTGAGAATTTTTCTGGGAAAAAAATAACTTTCCATACAAACCCAGGTCCTTGTTATTTTATTTTTTTAAAGATTTTAATGAAAATTCGAGTTACTAGCACTTAATAAGGGGTAGTTTATTATTCCAGAAAAAAAAACTGGATAAGGTACCTCATGCAAACCCACATTATTGGTATTTTTTTAATAAAATACACTTCTTTTCTTTGTTATTAGTAAGCATGTTTTTAATGCTGATTTATGTTTGCAAGGGAGTGAATGTACAGCATAGCTGTAGAATTTATTGAATGTTGATTTCTGTACACCATATTGTAGGATATGTAAAAAAGTATGCACAGCATGTCTGTAAAATTCATTTTGGCTTGAAGCTAGGCGGACTGATGATGTTGTGAATCTTGCAAGAAGTCACTGGATGCATGTGGATTCTTCTTAATCAAGGTTAACCCTCAAGATGAATACTGCCTAGGGCTGGGGTAGGCTGCCTCTGTGCATTTGTAGTGGAAGGGAGGCATGCCTCATCATGAACAGACCTGAAATCAACACTCGGCACAAGCCGTGTGCAGCGAGGCTGCCTCTTCCGTTTATGTACCATAAGGCTACCCACCTACCCAATGCTGGATGCTCGTGGCCCATGTTCCATAGCGAATGATTAATAAAAAAAGAATGATGATCTCTTTAAAGACCCACATTTTATATTCTGTATATTACACTTATTTCTATTTTTTCCAGCTAATTGTTTTATTTATGAAACCATTTGTTAGGGTGGTTCATGCATCATCTAATACCATGGGGTGATATTTAGTATCACTCTGTGGAGCTCTAGATGCAAAATCAAATAACTATGGACTCAAAATAAAACATGTTCATTTAGTAACTGGTTTTCTATGATGTAGCTAACATATTTCATTTATTTCTCAACCCTTTTGATTTCATCAAAACCCTTGTCTTTTCCAAAGATTAGTGAAATCTTGTTTGTGATTCTAATGCCAGTGTTCTTTTAATTACAGGTTAGTAGGAAAATTGGAAGAGAGAGCCCCAGACCAAGTAGAAGTCTTCAAGACCAACATGAACAAAGTAATGAAGGACATCCTCGCCCGGTTTAAGGACCTGCAGTTCTTCACTGGGGAGTCCATGGACTGTGATGGCATGGTCGCTATGATGGAGTATCGTGACATTGACGGAGTCTCCACTCCTATCTTGATGTGCTTCAAACACGGACTCGAAGAGGAGAAGTTTTAACTTATTTGTGTAAGGGAAATTAATCTACTCATAATATTCCATGTTAACGCCAATGTCGCCTATTTTTTTATTTATTTACGAAATCACGATCACGTCAGTTACCCCGGCTTCTCCCATCACAAGGCTGAACAATTTTGTAATGTTATGTTATAAAAATGTTGCATAAACTATAAATAAATAATTGAACAACACAATTGGTTTCAATTCTCCATAATTAATTTTAATTTTACTGATGAGAATGCAGTAAAATGAGGGCTTGCCAATGGTGGATAGCAAAAAACCCATTTTAAGAGTAGAACAAAACAGTTATGAAAATAAATACAAATAACCTAATCCTCAACCTCTCGCATCATGGGGTCAATTTTATTTTATTGCTTTTGCCCGCGGCGCCGACGTGCGCGAGCGTGGAAATGAGTTTTTCCCAGACCCTTCGGAAACTATGTCAGGATATGCTAATTAGTAAATTATGTTGTTTGCCACCTCCTCAACCATCTCTATGCAAAAAATCACAATCCATTGTTCCATTGCGATTCCCTCTCGTATATCTACCAGATACGCTAAACTATTAGGTTTATGATATGGAGAGTAGGTAGTGGTTCTTTTCCACAAGGCCTCGCCTTGCAGAGTACCAGAACAAGCGTCTTGGCGGCAGGACCTACCGTAGTTAGTCCTTACCCTTGCCTCACGGCGTTAGCAGGAATAGCGGCCCTCACTATATGACCTAGCTGTCGGTGAGTAGAGACGCTATATCATAAACCTGCTAGTTTAGCGTGTCTGGTAGATATACGAGAGGGAATGTTCCATTATGATGCTAAAGACATTAACCAAAATATTTTTCAGTTCCCTCAGGAATGCTATTTTCACAGCATAAAAAGTAGCCTATGTCCTTCCCAGTGACACAGGCTACCTGCATGCCAAATTTCATCAAGATTGGTTGAAGCGTGAAAAGATAACAAACAAACACATTAATAACATGAGTAAGGATGTTAGGCAACCAGGAGGTTGGATATAGGAATACTAGATGAGTAGCCACCGGTGGACAAATTCGCTGCTGACTGAGGCAGCTTCTCGGCCTATCTGTGAGGAGTGAGGACAAACAAAGAATACCTTTCTAAGACCTAAATAAAACTTGAATTCCTACTGTCCGACATTCTCATAGTGAGTGATCAGTGATCACTGATGTCACGGGCTTTCTTTAGAAGTTAGAGGCGATAAGTGTCTTCACGGCGGCGCGGAGAATGAGAAGTGGAGTCAAGTAACAGATTCGAAGATCTAGCGGAGAAGAACCAGACCTGTAACAATTTTTGCCTGATAGTTACTAATGCCTAAAAGCTGTCACACACGGGAGCATACTATAATATTTTATCTGCGAGTATCTTACGATAAAAACTTATAGTATAGCAAGGTATCACACACGGGAGCTATACTACAATCTACAATATATGAAAACCCAACATTCTGTTACGAGTCTGAATGCCCCACACCTAAAACGTTTTATACAGGTGGGTGATTAAGAAAATGAGTTCGCGTATGTTGCTATTGGACTTACTAGACAGTTCTTCAGAGGACGAATCCGACTTTGACGAAGTGACGATGATACCGAAGATGGAAGTGGGCTTACCAAGATTCCCCAACGCAATGGGGGATCTGGCTATCTTATCTTCAAG
Source organism: Coleophora flavipennella (assembly GCA_947284805.1). Taxonomy (NCBI): domain Eukaryota; kingdom Metazoa; phylum Arthropoda; class Insecta; order Lepidoptera; family Coleophoridae; genus Coleophora; species Coleophora flavipennella. The sequence continues at coordinate 6,384,807 of OX369254.1, read as the reverse complement.
CAGGAACACATCAATGCTGTTAACCGCCTCCGTATCTAGCCAGGCGGGCTATGAACATGCTCTGCCACCAACCAAACCGATTCTTATAAAGTTGACCCTGCCGGGAATCGAACCCGCGACCTCCTGGTGTGAAGCGAATGGACTAACCATTACGCCACGCAGGCGGTTTAAAAACTCTTTAATCATGCTGTATTTATTTACGATAAATATCTGAACCTTGCGATATCGCGCGAGCGTGCGCGGTATCGCTAGGTATGTCTGCGGATAGACCATGACAATGAAATATATATTAATATCATAAAACGGAAGAGCATGGCCGCAAACTTCATGTGGCAGGCGCTAATGTCACTGCAAAGAAGGCAGGTGGGGCCGCCCGCGCCCGCGGATATAAATACCAGCCCATAGCTGCCACCGCCACTTTCGAGACTGTCTTTCGTTTGCGTGGTAGCCGCGTCCCGCACTACCGCTGTGCCCGGACCTACCCGCATTTCGCGATCTCGAAGTAGTTGCTGACGCAACTACCCTCCGAGAAGCACCCGACGCATCTCGTGTCGGAGGGGACCACCTACCCTCACAGCGCCGCGGGGAGTAGATGCCGTCACCGCGTGGGCAAGCCCCGGGTAAGTCCACGTCGTGCGGCTCCCGTCCTACTCGCTGCTTTTGGTCGCACGCGCACACGGAATCCCGCGGAGAAGTCTACGAACAGCGTGATGGCCTCGGGTTCCGAATCGGTGTCAACGCACGCGTCCCGGCCGTCATCGTCGCATGACGGCACCACCCAAGAAGATGCCCCGGCGGAGGACCTCGCGCCCACAGAGAGCGCAAGTACTCGCCCACCGCAGCCCCTCTCGCCCAGGTCGGCGCTGGACGCCGACACCGTGGTTGTCGCACGCCTGTGCCAGTCACGGATCGGGTCGGAGGAGCTGCTGAGAGCGATGGCGGCGCACCTGATGAAGCGCGAGCGCCATCTATTGGAGACCCCCGCTGAGCCGCTCTACGCCGAGGAGAGCTTCGCCGCTGCTTGCCTTCAAGCAGCGAGTTCGGAGCTGTTGCAGATGCCCGCAGATCTGGAGGTCTGTGCCGCCGTCGTCAGGGACACGGTGTCGGAATTCCAGATGAAGTCCACCCGACGCCTCCGCGAAGCGCGAAGCGCCACTGCGGCAAGTTCGGCGACCCCCCTGCCGCCGTGGTCGCAACGCGATCCGCGCCGGCAGCCACGACCGCTACCGCCCGAACCGGCCCCGAGGCGCTCTGCACCCCCCACCGCCACCGCACCCCTTGCCCGGCCCACGTATGCGGACCGAGCAAAGACGCCGCCCATCCCGGCCCCATCCACCACCGCCGCCGCGCCGCCCCGCGCCGCCGCCGCGCCGCCCCGCGCCGCCGCCGAGCCGCCCAGCCCGCCGAGATCGTCGCCGGCTTAGCCGAGCACGGCTTCGAGGCGGAGCACGTAAAGGCCATCCGGGCGCGCGTAGGACGCCCTGGATGCCTCTTTTACGTGCAGATCCGGCTGACCTCAAACATCGCTGCCCTCTACGCCATTGTGGAGCTCCTGCACATGCCGAGCATCACTATTGAGGCCTGGCTTGGCAAGCGCGGACCCGCACTCATTCCGGCACTCATCCCATGGCTGCCACCGCCCGCTGGCCTGCGTCCGCTGCGGCGATCCTCACGCCGCAAAGGACTGCCCAGGGCCGCGGGAGGACCTTCCAACCTGCGCCAACTGCGCGGGCCCGCATCCCGTCAACCATGTCTCGTGCCCGGTGTTCCGAAGGGAGCTCCGGAACAAGAAAGCCGGGATAGTCGCCCGGACAACCGCGGCCCCTCGCCCTGCAGCACCCGCCGCCATTGCTGAGCGCGCCGCACCGGCAGCGCCCGCCGTTGTGAGCGGCTCAGCAGATGCACCCGTGCCCCGCCAGAACAAGCGACGAAGAACCCGCCGGAGGAGGAAGAGGCCCTTAGCCCTCGCTTCCGCCGCCCCCACTACCATTAACACCACCACTGTGCCCTCCTAGAGCAACCTCCTGCAAGCTCTGGGTGTACTCCAGCAGTTGCTCACACCAGCCGGGGCTGGAGTGGCTGCCAAGGGCCCTGCGCCCACCCAAGGACCCGCTCATCGTGATGGGCGGCGGAAGCAGCCACGTTAAGGAGGCCTCGCCTCGGGAACGTTTCCCCGTCGCCCCCTTCGGGGGCAACGAGAAGAATACCACGGCACCGCCCAGCGTTGCCAGAATGTTACTTTTGTAACATTTTGCGTTACTTTTGACCCTCCAATGTTACTTTCATGTTACACGAACCAAGATGTTACTTTTACGTTACTTTTGTTCTTAATTTCTTTTCTACTTCTTTTTAGTACTAGCTGTCCCGGCGAACTTCGTACCGCTTCACACTTCACTACACTAAAGTGCACTTCACTACACTACCGCTACCGCCACACTACCACTACACTACCACTACACTACCACTACAACTACATTACCACTACTCTACCATAACATTACCAATACACTACCAAACCTACTACACTAAGTACCACTACCTCTACACTACTTCTATCACTACCACTACTACTACCATTACCAATACCACTACCATTACCAATACCACTACCATTACCACTACACTGCCACTACCACTACTACTATCACTACTTTACCCCTACCACTAAACTACCAGTACCACTAACCCACTACCACTACCATAACCAGTACCACTACACCACCACTAACACTACCACTACACTACCACTGCACTACCACTACACTACGACAACTACTACACTAACACTACACTACCACCACCACCATTCCAACCACCACTGCCACTAAGACTACTACTAACACTACCACTATCACTACCACTACCGTTATCACTACCACTACCATTACCGCTACCACTACCACTACTACTACACTACCACTAGCACCACCACTATCACCAACATTACCACAAACCCTACCACTACTGTACCACCACCATTATCACTACCACTACACTACGACTACATCTACCGCTACTATTACCACTACCATTACCATTACCACTACCACTACCACTACACTTCTACTACACTACCATTACCACTACTACCACACTACCATTAAAACTAACACTACCACCACCACCACCACTACTACTACACTAATACTACACTACCACTTCCAATACCACTACCACTACCACCACTACCACCACCAACACCACCACAACCACCACCACTACCACTACCACCAGCACCACCACCAACACCACCACCACCACTACCATCACCACCACTACTTAAATGTGAGTAATGTAAACATATTTTTTTTTCAAATTTATTGCCTCTAAAAACTTTTTTAAGTAAGTATAGTAATCAAAAAAGGTTATAAACAGTATTTTTAACATAAATTGCAAATTAATGTATGATTAACTAAAAATGATACTTTTGTTGTCAAAATGTTACTTTTCGTCTCATCTTATGTTTCTTTTTAGGGTAGGGTACTGGCAACACTGGCACCGCCACTTTCTCTTAGGTTTTTTGGCGGGATTTGTGGTGGACGCATTCGTAGTTTTATTTTGTTGTTTTTTCATTGTTTTCTGCTAAGATTTTGTTCAAGAAGTGGTGCATTTTGGAGAAAATCGTCTAGTGCACGTGGGCAATGTGGAGAACAAGAAAATAAAACGAAGGAGGACGTGTGAACCCAACTTGCTCTGGGTGCAGTTTTATAGACGCCCAACAGCAACTGGGTGTTCCACCTCAGAATGCAGCTGCTGCAAATGCTGTCAAGAACTTCAGAGAAGATTTGTAATGCACCGGCACTAGCATTACAAATCCAAAAACAAATGAAGAAAGTGAAAATTATTTACGCATCCGGCTGAAGGACTAGTTTCCATGGCCAAGAAAAATTCACAACAAACACTTTCTTTTAGATCTTCGGAGCTCGACGGATTTGGACGTCAGTGCGCTGCGTGAAAATTTTGTATTACTCAGTACAAATAAGTGTGCATAGTGCGTGATTATTGCTATTTACGAATCGCTCTTAAAGTAAAGTTATTCGTTAAAATTATATTGTGAACAATTTGGAACGTACTTTTTGTTACTTATATTTAATTAATCCTCTTCTGATTGATAATAATATTATTATCTGCCCCGAGTGTGTACTCTCATCGATTTCTATGCGGGTTAAACCTAGGGTAAATTACTCCAGTTTACAGTATAAAACACTCCAGGAAAGATCCATTGTGTATCTCTGCTAATGTTTAAGCACTGGCCCAGTTCCCGCACAAATCTCTTGGCCACTGTGCATCACGTACCGCTCACCTACACCGCGAAGGGAACGAAGATAGTATCTGTTCCTTCAAGGAGCGAGTATGTACTTTGCATGTTTCTTGGTAGGAGTTTACTCACTTTGTGGGAGGTTACGAAAGAGCTGACACACGTCGTCGCATCTAACAGCGTCCTCGCTCCCAAGGGGTCAGTGTCATGTCAGACGTCAGATCGCTTGCCGTCCAAACGGACCAATTCATCTTACTACGAAGCCAAATGACCTTGTGGATATAGTATTTTTATTATAAATTGTTTTTAAGCGTGCCTTAGCCATACCTACACAATGGGTAATAAATATTTAATGGTTTTCCCAATCGGTAAACAACCTTCTCTAGACAATTTGTAAAAAAGTTTTTAACTATTTATAGAAATGTATCAGCAGATTGATCACTTTTGTTCATTTTTGCGTGATGTCATTTTTTTTAGAATTAAGGGTTCTACGTTCTACACGATATTTTTTTACCCCTGAACCCTTCGATCACTCTTACTAACAGGAGAACCATTTTCTCTCTCTGTCTAATATAGCTATTTTTATGTTTCTATCTTTTTCTCCTGATAAACCACAGTTTACCACAGTAGTGTGCGAAATTTGGCGTGAGATGTGGGTAGTCATACAAAAGTACTGTGACTTAATTAGTTCTTGATAATGATAACAAAGGATATGAATGTACTCGTGAGATTACAAACAACTTTCCCAAAGAAACTATAACATGTCAAATATGAAAAAAAAAATTGTCCTTCATACATTTTTGCCGATAACTTTTTTTTCTGATTTGTCTTATTGTTTCTTTGGGAAAGTTCTTATTTTTTGTAACCAAGAACTGATTAAAAGTCACCCAGAATAACTATCTGCACACTTTTCGACTGCGCAAACCCATGAGCGTAAAGAATTCATAGTGGAAAGTTTTTTTATTACAACTGTAAGTAGAGATAAAATGTACTTATAAAAAAGAGTTAGTCATTGTTAATTTAGCTTAGAGTAGAGTAGTCCGTTTTGCTAGTATGCCCCTATTATAGTGACACTCTAGTCCGTTTTGATAGTTTTCCGGCGGCATATGAAACAATACCAATCTGAAAATGTACAAAAATCACGAGCGTCTCGCGACAATACACATTTTACACGGGCAAAGATGACCCATACACGGCTGCTTTGACATGAAGTCAAGGAAGAAGAGAGAGTGTGAATCTGCGCCCCGTAAACCCGTCTGGTTATTATGACGCATAAATCAGCATTGTTGAGCGAGCAAAGCGAGCGATGTTAGGTTCGGTCAGGTTTGATTGACTATACTGTTGAGGAGTCTCGCCTGTTGAAATCCTCCTACCAAACTTTGAAGAACATTATAGTATACTACATAATTATGTACTTATATTCATTATAATACTAAGATAGCAGCAGAAGTGCATAGTTCACTTTGGCCGTGTGAAATGTGCATCATTTCGCGAGACGCTCGAGGATAATCTGTGACAGTTTTGTCTGTTTACGTCTTACGTTCCGTTTTTCCGGATATTTTTGCCTCAGCATTTTTTTCTGAATTTGTTAATCATCACAATTTAAGAGCCGTGCTCTTGTCGGTGTATCTCTTTCCAGGTCTTGTTATTATTATTTTTTCAATTCCAGTCCGCTAAAATTCGTTTTTTCTAATTAAGCAAGCCATAACTAGTGATATTAGAGAATATTCAGTCATGCTAGTATCACTAGTTATGGCTTGCCGGTTCGATTCCTGACAGGTGGTAAAATATTTACTCAGAACATTTTTTCTTTTTATGAGAAACTGTAGTATTCACATTTTTTGATGGACGGCGCCTCAAGCCATTGTCACAGTATTACGATATGGCTTACAGTAGCGCAACGCCTTTGATGTCGTACGATGCCGCCACACCGGCGTAGGTACTAGCATACTAGCCTGTAGTCAGCCTGCCAAACTCGCGGAGTTTGGCCGGCTGTGCCCCGCCGCCCGCTGCCCCGCAAGTACCCTTCCGTTGCTCTGCGTAAGTACATTTGTTATAAGCCGCTATATTGTAATACTGTGCCATTGTGATGTGTGCGAAGTTGAAAATTCAAATTTTTAATTTAGTTTTTATATGTCTTGATTAATTTGGGTTCGTTACGACAGGGGCGCTGTCTTATTTGAAAGAGTGACTACTCTGGCAAGTCTGTGGGCGTATTTAGTACATTAAGATCATCTATCTGTGGTATTGTGTTCTAGCAAAGATGACCTTATTATTACTGGCGCACGTTAGTTACTAGCCAAGGTAAGCCATTTTCCTAAAATCTAGGAAAATGGTATACAAGACAAAGTATATGACATATACTTGAAGCTGAAGTTGATGGTCCTAATTTACTATCTCACCTTTTAGGGATTTAGGGGTTCTACCAAAGAATAAAGACTATTTACGACGTAAGTTCTACTCGTGATTTAATACTAACATCATCATCATCATATCAGCCGAAAAACGTGTGGACGTGGCAGTGGTGCCGGGCAAAGGCCGCCTCCAAGGATTTCCTCGACGACCGGTCCTGCGCTGCCCGTATCCATCGGCTTCCCGCGATTTTCACCAGGTCGTCGGTCCACCGTGGGAGGCCTGCCTACACTTCGTTTTCCGGTGCGCGGTCGCCACCCGAGAACTTTACTACCCCAACGACCGTCTATATTACGATCTATGCCACTTCAGTTTAGCGATTCTGTGAGCTATGTCGGTTACTTTGGTTCTCCTGCGGATCTCCTCGTTTCTGATTCGATCACGTAGCACCGAGCATAGCACGCTCCATTGCCGTTAAGGTGACCTTGAGTAAGTAAGTAAGAGCGTAAGTAAGTCATCATTGGCAACACACATTGGTCAAAGACCTTAGTGTTCAGACACTGCGGTATTTGGGACGTGAAGATATTGCGAAGCTTCCCGAACGCTGCCCAGCCGAGTTGGATACGTCGATTGATATCTTTCTTGAAGTTGGACTGTTTGTCCCAGGTAGGTATACATGTTCATCAACAACTTCCAGTGAATAGTCTCCTACCTTTAGAGGGGTGGGTGCGAAACGGACATTTAACATTATTTTCGTCTTGTCCATGTTCATTTTAAGACCCACTTGTTGAGAGACTTTACTGAGACCATCGAGCATTGCACTTAGGTCTTCCATAGTCTCAGCCATGACCACGATATCGTCAGCGAATTGGACTCGCCGTTGACATTGATGCCGAATACACCCCAGTTCAGAAGCTTGAAAACATCTTCCAGGGCGGCGGTGAACAGTTTCGGAGATATAAAGTCTCCCTGTCTCACTCCTCGCTGCAATTGGATAGGTTTCGAGTTCTGGTCCTGGTGGTGAACCGACATGGTAGCGTTTTCATACAGACAATTCAACACCTCGATGTATCGATGGTCAATTTGGCACCGCTGGAGAGACTGTAGCACAGCACAGCCCAGGTTTCGACTGAATCAAAGGCTTTTTCATAGTCCACAAACGCCAAACATTGTGGCTGATTGTATTCTTCAGTCTTCTGTATAATCTGTCGCAGCGTATGTATGTGGTCTATGGCACTAAAGCCTTTTCGGAAACCGGCTTGTTCGGGAGGCTGGAAGTCGTCAAACCTGCGTGCGAGACGATTCGTAATTACTCTCGAAAACAGCTTGTAGACATTGCTCAGAAGTGAGATGGGTCTGTAGTTCTTCAGCAGAGTGTTGTCACCCTTTCTGAAGAAAAGCACGACCAAACTTTTGTGCCATGCCTTGGGCGTTTGTCCCTAGAGTATAACGGAATTAAATAACTTCTGAAGAGCTTTAAGTACCGGTGATCCACCTGCTTTCAGAAGTTCAGCCGTAATTCCATCATCACCCGGTGCCTTGTTGTTCTTGAGCTGTTCGAGAGCCATTCTAAGCTCGTACCTACAGGCTGACGTCCGGGATATCTTCGGTATAGTGGCGGGTTAGTCTGACTCTTGGGTCTTTAGCCAGATCGCTGATGGAGTAAAACAACTTTTGAAGAGCTTTTAGTACCGGTGATCCACCTGCTTTCAGAAGTTCAGCTGTGATTCCATCATCACCCGGTGCCTTGTTTTTATTGAGCTGTTCGAGAGCCATTCTAAGCTCGTACCTACAGGCTGACGTCCAGGATATCTTCGGTATAGTGTCGGGTTAGTCTGGCTCTTGGGTCTTTAGCAAGATCGCTGACAGGTAAACGTTTGGTCTTGTACAATTTTCCGTAGAACTTCTCAACCTTCCAGCAACTTAGTCTTAGACGATATGATCCTGACATCCTCAGTATTCAGCTTTGTCAGTTGGCTTTATCCAACAGACAGATCTCTCGCGAACACTTTGAGCCTTTGTTGTGCTATCATAATAGGTACATATTAACAGGGTTTTAATTACCTACTTTAAGTGGTTGGTGATTCTTTCTACTCACCAAAGGAAACAATTTATTTACGTTCTACATTAAAAGTTGTTTATTTTCATGAGTAGTTTCAGAAATTCTCTCATTTATTTACGAAAATCTGAAAAACAACATACAGCTTCTATAACATGTTTACAAAATTTCATTATCTTTGCTTGATTAAGATTCAAATAAAACCCAAATTAAGTTTGTGTGCAGCGTTCTAAGGATACCTACACTTCTCTCGCCGTGTCAGATGCCTTAAATACGGCTTGAAAAACTTTTGACAGTAGGGTTCGCAACAAGCCCTACAACCTCCACCAACCCGGACTTGGTCCCTGTTTGTAGAGTATGGCTTAACCTTCCCGAGATTGGGCAGAGACCCGCGCATGCCCCAGCAGTGGGGGACGTTTACGGGTTGTTAACTGATACAACGACGCAATTCACAATAACTATAGGTATGCTTTCATATCAGTGGTACGCTGCAGATTGAGGCCAAAGTCTCAGTGTTGCCGTTGGGACAATCTAGTATGTGGCTAAATAGAGTAAAAAAGTGGCCAGCTTTGTAAAAAAATCGCGTTCGTAATGTAGCTAGAAGTGGCTAGCCGCCAGACCATCGCGGAGCTCTTTCACATGCCGGGCATCGTCATCGAGGCTTGGCGTGGCAAGCGAGGACCTGCGCAGTGCCACCGGTGCCAAGGATTTAGACACTCCTCGCATGGCTGCCACCTCCCGCTGGCCTGCGTCCGCTGCGGTGATTCCCACGCCGCAAAGGACTGCCTACGGCCGCGGGAGGAGCCAGCGACCTGCGCCAACTGCGCGGGCCCGCACCCCACCAACCACGTCTTGTGCCCGGTGTTCCGAAGGGAGCTCCGGAACAAGAGGGCCGGGACAGTCGCCCGGACCAGCAAAACCACCTCTCGCCCTGCAGCGCCTGCCGTCACTGCTGAGCGCGCCGCATCGGCAGCGCCCGCCATGCAGAGCGGCTCGGCCGTCGTGCCCGCGCCTAGCCGTAAAAATCGACGAACCCGACGGAGAAAGAAGAGGCCCATAGCCCCCGCTTCCGCCGCCCCCAATGCCGCCAACACCACCGCCGTGCCCTCCCAGAGCAACCTCCTGCAAGCTCTGGGAGTGATCCAGCAGTTGCTCGCCTCAGCTGGGGCTGGAAAGGCTGCCAAGGGCCCTGTGCCCAGCCCAAGGACCCGCTCATCGTAATGGGCGGCGGAAGCAGCCACGTCAAGGAGGCTACGCCTCGGGGAAGTCTCCCCATCGCCCCCTTCGAGGGCAACGAGAAGAATACTACGGACTACCACTGACGCACACCGCTAGCAGTCCATTATGACCACTAGCACTTGAGCATCACTTGAGGGCGGAACGTCGCGTTGTTCTCACCTGTGCCTACTGTTCTCATTAAAAAAGACCCACATAATACATCATATGAAGAATAAAAGGTCATCTTTGACTAAGTAAAAACTTTAGTTTGTTAAACTCTCTTTGCTAAGTACACTAGACAGCGCCATCTATTATTTTTTTAAAGAACGGAGCCTGGAAAGTTCCTCATTGAGTAGCTGACAAAAATTATCAAATGTTGCTAGAAGTAGCTAGATTCGTTTTAGTGGCTAAAATTGATTATTTTTTGGCTAAAACCGTTGAAAATCCGCTAGATCTGGCCACAAAGTGGCTAAAACGGCAACACTGCAAAGTCTGTCGTTAAACTTACTTACTTACTTCATGTGGGTTTAATTGATATAGAATCCAGTGCTTGATCTATTGATGATATGCGGGGCTCCTTTTTACGGTAGAAAAAGACATGCTAACATAACCTAACCTATTTAACGAAGCGGGGCTCCGTCCGACTTGGTTTTATTAGGAGTTTTCTACTCCATAGTATCCAATTTTCCTAGGATTTTCGCGAAACGACGGATTATCAAATTATCCTGCGACATATGTACACTAAAAAATAAAAGTTTAAAAAAACTAAAAACCGACTTTCAATGAATTATATCGGTAGCAGGTAACAATAAAATTAATATGTAGGTAATGGATTATTTTTTTGCCGACGACATTGTTTTTACTCCTGGAAGACATGTTTAACCATAGGTTTAGCTAAAGTTGCAAGTTGGCTTATTTTCACTATACACTTGCTTTTCTTTCTAGCAACAACTTCGACCATACTAAGAGCAACAAGCGTATTAATTTTAATAATGTAAAATACATGAGTGCGATAGTCTTAATCACATTAATATTATAAACGCGAAATTATGGATGTTTGTTTGTTCCCAAACGGCTGAACGGATTTGGATGAAATTTACTGGGTAGATAGATCAAGCACTGGATTATATATCAATTAAACCCACATGAAGTAAGTAAGTTTAACGACAGACTTTGGCCTCAATCTGCAGCGTACCACTGATATGAAAGCACACCTATAGTTATTGTGAATTGCGTCGTTGTATCAGTTAACAACCCGTAAACGTCCTCCACTGCTGGGGCATGCGCGGGTCTCTGCCCAATATCGGGAAGGTTAAGCAATACTCTACAAACAGGGACCAAGTCCGGGTTGGTGGAGGTTGTAGGGCTTGTTGCGAACCCTACTGTCAGAAGTTTTTCAAGCCGTCTTTAAGGCATCTGACACGGCGAGAGAAGTGTAGGTATCCCTAGAACGCTGCACACAAACTTAATTTGGGTTTTATTTGAATCTTAATCAAGCAAAGATAATGAAATTTTGTAAACACGTTCTAGAAGCTGTATGTTGTTGGGTCTCCAAATATCTGTTTGGGTCTTATAATATACATGTCTATAAAATTCAGCAAAGGTAAATAAAACGCATAGTTTTGAGGTATGTTATATTTATCGAGTTTGTATGTAGGTAATAACTACTATAAAGTACAGAAATGACTGATGATCTATTACAGTGTTGCGAATTTTACGCTAATCACAATTTTCCATATGTATTCTCATTTTGTTTGTAAGTATACTTTTTAGGCATTCATTAGGCACTAATAATGTGCCTTCGTAGTCTTTAAATTCTCAATATTTACACGAAATAAATACCACCATAAGATTGCTTGTTATAATCGCAGGTTTTAATGAAGGCAAGACGGGTTGTGTTTCAACAAGAATGCATATTGCATTGTTTTGCATAATCGCTGTAGGATTATATTACCTACCTACTTCCATTGGTGCTGTAAAATATGTCTGCTGTGTAAATATCATTATGTTGCAATGTGCATATAATTTTGTTTTTATAGGCAATATGATCATATGACTGACGGACTGTGCTGTGGAAAATACTAAATATAATTAATTAATTGCATTCCATATTGTTAAAGAAGATGTTATACAAATTTTGGTCAGTACAACATGGACCCAAAGAAAAATTATATGTACCCAAGGACGTTTTAATAATAGCATGTACCTATTTCGTTAAAGGTTGTATGAAAATCTTTTTACTAGTAATTCGACGGTACTTATAAAATATTTAATAGATCGGGGAAAAAGTTTTCTCGTATTTTGTAAGTAATAACTTTGTAATCAAACCTCTGCTTGTGTAATTTGAACCTGACTTGTTATGATAGATAAGATTAAAAGGTGAACATTCAAAATATGTATTAATAAAAATAACTCGCCATTTTTCAATTGTTTTTTTTCTGTCTACGAAATTGAAAGTAATGAAAAAAACGCTACATTTAAAAATATAATTAGTCTGGAAGAAATCGCTTTGAGCGATAAGACCGCCCAAATTATACCGCTATAGTACGCTCATAAAATTTTGTTTTAAGTTGTGTTTTTCTTTAAATTTTTAAGTTATAGTTTTTAAGTTTTACATTGTTTATTTTTTAATTTGTGGGTACAATAAAGAGCATTTATCTTATCTTATAATTTTAAAACAAAGTTTAAAATGCAACACAGGCCGTGAATAAAATTTGTGCTGTTTATGGACCTAACGCAGTACTTTAAAATATAAGCGATGACATTCTCTTTGGTCAGTAGCCCAAACTTGGTTCAAGCGTTACCAATCTGGAAATTTGTAGGTTCAAGATGCAACTGTTTGATTTTGCATTACGAAGAAACTTTTACCCCGATCTAATACATTCACTGGTTTGTAGGGTCTCTATTTGTTATGTATAGAAGCACCTAGATCTCGTTAGAAAGGCTGGCATATCTTGTTGAAACACCAGAATGTTGGTAGAATAGAACACAGTTTGAGAGGGGAGAGACTCATGAAACTGAACAACTATTGTTCTAAAACTATCATCTAAAACAAAATATACCCTCATACAAATCGATCAGCTGATTCGCTTACTCTGTATGGGAAGTCTTACTTGCACTTTGGGGAAGTAAAATCATTTTTTTAATAGTATGCCGTTGTAGTACGCACACTGGTCCTGGCAGAAATTCAGCGTTTTGGGTGCACTACCTATGACATATTATGCTGACCCAGGACCTTTTCACCGACTTGCCCCTTAATTGTAGCATATTTTATTGTAGTAAATATTATTGTAGTAATATCTTATTAATATTTGTGAAGTTCAGTTACACCAGCATTTACTGTATTGTTGTTTTTTGTGCTTGGTCGATGAATAAACGGTATTATCTATACTAATATTATAAAGAGGTAAAATTTATATGTTTGCTTGTTTGTACAAATAGGAGGTAATCTTCGATGCTACTCAACCGATTTAAAAAAATGGACATAGGCTAAAAAACACTCTCGATATCCACAGGGGCGAACCGCGGGCAACAACTACTCTATAATGATTTTTTTTTGCGATTTCACCAAATTTGTAAAACAAAAGACTCTCAGTTCTATGAGTAGAAGGCTCCCTCTAAAAATATGCTCTGTTTCACCCACCACCCTGTTTTATTTAGATAAACATATCTTGTTTAGTTTCTCTTAGTTATTACAATAACTCTATGGTAGTTAACACAAAATGGGCGGTAGGTAGATTCATAAAAATACCCATAGATCTATTCAAGATGCGCCATATTATATTTCGTACTAAATTTAAATTATAAACACAATGAATATTATATTATTTATACAATAGAAAATTTTAATATAGCGCATTTTCAATAAATCATTCCTATTTGTTAATATGACCGGGAAGGCGAAAATTCCATACAAATATTAGGATTGAGCATATTGATAGGTATAAGTGTTGATAATTATGTGGAAAAATTATAATACAGGATGTTACGCACAAACTGTCAAGCGGTGGTCCAAAAACGGAGCACCTAATAAGGTATCCGAATTGCCCCCATGAATGTTCCGCGAAAGTTTGCTGTTTTCGAAATCGTCAATTCCATTTCGATTTTATGAATTTGTGTGAAAAACACTTTTGCTGGACTTAGACGTCAGTTTGTAAAAAAATATCTATATACAATAATTAAGCCAGCCAAAGTAAACTTCCACATGTCATTAGCTTTCCACAAAGGTATAAAAGTAAATAAAAATAGAATTAAGTAATTTTAAGACCTTTATAGAAAGCTGATGAACTCAGTAAGTTTTTCTTGTACTTGGCTAGTTTAATTGTATGTTTTTTTTTAATAAAACGAACGTCAAAGTCCAGCCAAGATGTTTTTCGTACAAAATCTAAAAATCGAAATAGGAATAACAATCTCGAAAACAGAAAACTTTCGCAGAATATACATGGGGGCAATTCGGATATCCCATTGACTGTGTTGAATATGTGTGCAACATCCTGTATAATAGGTGCATTCGTTCTTAATTCTTATGCATTGTGATAGTGTATCAAAAATGGCAGCCAGTGCATCAAAGAAACAGGCTAGAGGTGTCACTAGCAGACTACGAGTTAATAGGTTTTAGCATCTTTGATGCACTGCATAACGTATGGAGAGTGAAAGACATAAGAAATCTCGAAATAGGTAGGACATCAGTCGATTAGCAAACAATACAATATCTGAAATCCCGAAATAATTCTATGATAATTTTAGAAGAACAAGATCGTATTTTTATAAATATTTCAATATAGTATGTATAAATATATTTACAATCGTTAATTCTAATATTTTTTTCATATTGGTGTCTTATTTAACGCACACTTACTTTGATTAATTTATAAATAAAATATTAGACGTTAAAAGATGTCATATGGAATGGTTTTTGTACAAAATCAATTACAAACTCCACCGCACTGGTAGACATTAATACAAATCACAAGTTTTATGATGTCCTATTATTAAAATGAGGAGCCTTAGCGGCCCGCTACCCTATCGCGACTAGCTGCTGTACATTGTACGAGTGTCGACTGAAAGTCTCACTTTCATACACTCCGAACCCCACTCAAATTCAAAAATAGATCCATTACTACTTAAATATTACAATTTACAAATAAAGTAGGTACTCTTTTAAACCGAACACGATAAATAGTCCTCACTGGTCAAACTTACACCGCACCGGATCACTATGTCACTAACCGCTCTAGAGCACTACGTTCATCATCACAAATGAGTCCGCTCATAGAAAACTTAATGGAATGAAGATTTATTGCTAGAATTCCAAGATCACAAATGATGAAAAGAGTTCAAGCCTGCTCTCGCCCTCGACCTCAACAGTTGAAGGTGTTGGAGTGCGCGCAGGCGCGGTAGTCGTCGCGCCGGTAACCGCTCTCCGGGATGATGGAGTACTCCGGCTCGCTGTACTCCTGGCGCTCGCGCTCGTACTCTCGCTCTCGATCGCGTGGGAACCCGATCATCGTCTCCGAGTTCCGGATATACCCGTTCTCCTGCTTCCTCGAGTATCGCGTGTCGAGATTGCGCTGGAAGTTCTCCGGGTGGCACACAACGCCGTTCCGGTTGTTCTTCTTGTCGGGCAGCGAGCGCAGGGAGCCATTATTCAGGTGATGCGCGGGCGCCCCGTTGTTGAGCGTGAGCGGCTGTGGCGGGTGCTGGCGCGAGTCGCCGCCGATGTAGGTGAAGCCGTTGGCGGGCAGCGTGCCCCCGCCTCCCGAGCGCTGCGGCCGCCGCGCGGAGCCCTGCCCGCCCGACATGAAGAACACGCTCGGAGAGGCGTAAAGCTCTAGCTACAGCTCCGTCACCGGTATCGACGGCCTGAGTCCTGGCGCATGCGGCGGCGGCAGCGGGAACTGAGACGGGTGGATCCCGCGCACTATGCAGTCCTCCTCTGTCGATATTGGCTTGTGGTAATCTAAGTTCTTTCTACCCTTATTCCATTTGTAGTCCTTTAGTTTCTCTTGCATGCTCTTCCTATATCTGTACAGGATGAGGACTAGAGTGGCTATCGTGGCAACGCAGGCGACTACCACGATGCAGATTATGGTTTGTTGCCGCGTGTCGTGTAACACACAGCCCAAATCGTCCGCGTTTAGAGCCCTCAGATACTTGTCTTTCAAGTGCTCCGGCGCCGCGCACTGAATCTGTGTGAAGTTGCTCTTCTCATTCAGCAACCCATGAAGCCAAAGGAGCTGACAATCGCAGAAAATAGGGTTATCAGTCAAATCTAGTTGCCTGAGTTCTTTTCCGATGAATACGGATTCACTGACAGTTATGATCGCGTTATCTCGCAACGTAACATGTTTCAGTTTAGGTAGATCTGACAGCGTACTCTCTTCTAGAACCGATAACTTCTTGTTATTCGCTAGGACAATCGTTTCCAAGTTGATGTTGTCTTCGAATGCACCTTTTTCTATTCGCTCGAGTTGTGCTGCGCCAGTGATGTCTAACATTTTCAGATTCTTTAACCCCTTGAAGGAGTGGCTTTCCAAGGCGATAAAATCATTTTGGCCAATGTACAAGTCCTCTAATCTGGTCAATCCAGATAGCTGTTGAGTCGGCACAACACTCAGTCTGTTTCCAAATAGGTTAAGACTTCTTAGACCTGGCAGACCTCTAAACGCATTCTCGCTAATATTGAAGAGACCAGCTCCATTCAAATCTAAGACTGCTAGTCGGTTGAGTCCAGCGAAGGCATCATCAGGGAGGTTGGAGAACGCGTTGAGCCCTACATGAAGCTCAGCCAAGCTACCCAGAAGACTGAAAGAAGCTGTCGGCACGGAACTGAGCTGGTTGTCATCCAAGTATAGTATTCTCAACGCAGTCAGTCCAGCAAAAGCCCTCGGCTCGATCCTCGATATCCTGTTCTGTCCTAGATTAAGTTCCTCTAACCTTGGCAGAGTAGAGAAGACACCGTTATTTAACTCTTCTAAGAAATTTCGTTTCAAATTGAGAACAGTTAAGGAATTCAGTCCTTGGAAGGTGGTGTTTGTCACGGACGATATTTTATTGTGGTTCAAGTGTAGCTCCTGCAGCTTGCGTTGATATGCGAAGCTCTTCGTGGGTATGTTGACAAGGTGGTTCTGGGAGAGGTCTAGGTGTTGCAGTTCAGCGTAAAACTGCATGGAGGAGTCTATGGTCTTGATCTTATTGTTGCGGATGATGAGCCGCTGGATAGAGGGGTTGAGAGCGATGGGCAGCACGTCAAGGCGGGACTCCTCACAGACCACTACGAGGGTGTCATCGTTGCAGCTGCAGCCGCTAGGACAGTTGGCCAGCGCTGCCGCGCCCTGCCACGCAAGCAGCTGGATGAATAGGAGCAGCATCTGGAATAAAAGAAAAGTTTACAATTAAGAAGTGTTTTGCAAAATGCACATACGAGTAAGATAGGTTTAAGCAGGCGTATTAACTCAGAAAGTTATTAGATTACGTGAGATTGTATTTCTTTTTTAACCGACGAAAAAACGGAGGTGTTCAAGTTAACCCGTATTTTATTTATGTATGACCACACGTATTTTTTTACAGAGTAATCCAATTTTAAAATTCTTTTTTTATTGGATCAGCCTTGGGTAGAAAAATAGGGGATGTTTGATTGTTCACCCACTGAATTTTTATCTGAGAACCGATTGTGTTGAAACTTAGCACACGTATGTAGTTATATGTATCTACACTATATCATTATTTTAACGACTCTGTGGCGTGATGGTGAAGTCCATTAGCTTCACATCAGCAGGTCGCGGGTTCGATTACCGGCGGAGTCTAACTTTGTAAGACTCGGTTTCGTAGATGGAAGGGCATTTCTTAAGCCTGCCTAGCCAGCTACCATCATCTTACCTAAGTCGTGCCGCCAAACATCAAAGCTAACAGCATTGATATGTTCCAGCTTGAAGATAAGATAGCCAGTTCCCCATGGCGTTGGGGAATCCTGGTATGTCCGCTTTCATCTTCGGCTCCATCGTCACTTACCATCAGGTGAGATTATGCCAAAGGCTTACCAATTGTAGATAAAAAAGTAAGTTCTAATAACAATACAACGCAAAAGTCATCGAAAAATAAGCAGCTATTATATAGTATATTTCAACCACAAAAATGTTTAAAAATACTGCCGAAAAAAGAAAAGAACTAAAAAGCGAAAAATAAAAATAAAATACCTTTTTAGTTAAACTAAGCTTCTATACATTTATGTTAATACCTACCTAAATAATTTTAAAAGGCGCCAAACAAACAAACCGAACATTCGGCAATTTCCGGCAAAAAGACGCGTCGCGTTGCCCCCGCCGCGCATTCTTCCCTGGCATCAATTTACTTAACGTTTGTTGGTTTGGCGCCGATTAAAAGTTATTTGGGTATTTAGATTAGTGTAAGAGCTTAGATCGACTAAAAAGGTTCGTTTTAATAAGCTTTTATTTAAATTGCAATGTACGTATGTTTGTTCGGGTGGAATCTTGCAAGTTAAATTTGACCCACTTCCCGGTTTCCGATTGAGCTTAAATTTTGCAGCATATATTGTATATCGCGTGACAATGCAATATTAAAAGCTTGTACCTAATAGTATTTTTTGTTTCGAAAATTATTATTTTGCTCTTTTTAGTTCCTTACTTTTTTCGGCGGTTTTATTTTTGATAAACAGTTTTTAGAAACCATGGATTCTTTGTTTTATTTAGAGTCTCACAATTTGAGGTTAATTTAAAATACATGTAACTATTGATTATTCTTTTAAAACACATGGCGCCACCTTCTTTGCGGAAAAACCATGGAACTAAAACTCTCAACATTTTCGCAATGAAGATGGTCCACACTCCACAGATTAGTATATTTACTGGCTGTATGAGTCTGTCTATGTCACATGAAAAAACTAATTACTTTTCACTCCCTAGAGACTAAAGTGGTCACTTTAGTAGTAGGTATCTCATCTGTGCCTTAGTCCCGATTTGTAGGTCTATATTGGCGTACTTTTAGAGCATGAGAGAGAAGTGAAAAATCTAGTTTTAGTACATCTTTTGACTAGCAATCGAAATCGATGAAACAGCTACAAACCGAATACTATAAAACACAAAATGACGGTATAATCAACCTACTACGTATACCTATACTTCCTACAAAACGGCAAAAGCAAAATCTTGAAGGAACAGGAAGGCTCCGTTCAGTTTTAATTTATTAAAATGCCCGAAGCGCAGAGAGCAGTCGCTTTGAAGAAAACCATAGTCTGGTCTGGTCCTTCGTACGTAACCGGATTCCTCTTACAACGATTAGGTGAACCGACTCGGATGCAACTACTGCAGGCAGGGGCACAAAGAAGAAATTCGAACGCCTTAGAGCGGTATTATTACAGATTTTCGTTATTTTTGACGTCAATTACTCCTAAACAATAGAAAACCTAAGGTTGAAAAAAAATCTTTATTATTGATGATGTTTCTTAAAGTCAAAAGTTATTAGAAACACGATTGAGTAGTTTTGGTTCGATAGAAAATAATCCCAAAGATAGGTCTACACCGTTACTTTCAACTCTAGTTATGACTAATATTTGAAATATAATTAAAAAAAAATACAACAATATTTGTTATGATAATACGAAGTGAGTAATGTTATTATTTTTATACTTTCATTGCAGTTTTTGATTGAAACGACAAACCATTGAAAAAGTGAAAAAGTGTGGTTATTTTCTTTACTCTATAAATATTTTACAGAGACAACTGTTCCAATCAATAGGTCGCCTTAAAGTGGTTCGTTTTGGTTATGGCGCAAATTTAAAATTTATATTAGGCGATAACCTGAAAAATAAGTAGGATATTTTGTAATTATTCCTCATAATATCCAAAATAACGAATTTTACATTTGATAAATTCATTGAAATTGGTAGAAAAAAATAATGCAAAACTACCGCAAAGTTGTTAGAAAATTAAAAATGGAGTCATAATTCACAAAAAACCTTGAAACTTGAATTTCACACCATAACCAAAACGTCACAGTGGGCGGGGTACACAGCTCGTAAAACTCATGGCCGTTCGGGCAGTCAAGTTCGCGAGTAGTGACCGAGCACCGAAATATGTAGCGCATGCCACTCGGTGGACCGACGACCTGGTGATTTTTTATTTACAATTGGTAATACCTTGGCATTATCTCACCTGGTGGTAATTAAGTGACGATAATGCCGAAGACGAAAAAAGTTTTACCAAAATTCAGCACATTAATGTTGTTAACACTAGGTCTGAACGCCAAACTTCTAGCTTTGACTGTTTTATAGAACTGTCGACCACCAACCTGGTTATCATGAGACCCTCAGATCAGATGTGCAGTTTCCTGGAGCATCAGGGTCTATACCATTTCTTTTTACTTAGGTATTCATCACAAAACTTGTACTTTTGTGGTTTTCCACGACCAACTAAAGGTTAGTGGTCACCAAAGAAGGTCGCGATTAAAATTGGTTGAATTTTAGTTTGACATATCTAAAATATGGTCGTTCCGAATATCAATATACCTAGCATTTTAAACTTACTTTAGTTCGATATTGGTATAGATCTGTCGGGTAAGTTAAGTCAAGTTTACCGAATAGCAAACGTTAACCTAATTTTAGTTTAGTTTAGTCGATTTATGCAAAACCGAATCGACACCACCATTGTAACATTGTAAAGTTTTGTTTAAATCTTAAAAAGAAATTTTAGACTTTTAAGTGCTTGTTTTTGTGTAATTACTCGTGAGGCGAATTTTTATAACTGTACATTCAAGTAAAGCTAATATAATTGTACCAAATTGTACAAACAATTACCTAACTGTACGTAACGGAATATTTGAACATGATTTTTATCCAATTCAACACGTGTAGTCGGATAAAATCATATTAACTTAAAAAACAATAAAAATTAAAAAAAAAAATTGATTCGGTTTGCCATTAGAGCGTATTTTTAAGATTTTGTAACTGTCAATAATTAAAAAAACCCTACCTAAAATCAAAAAACGCAAGTTTCAATAATTCCTTGAGAATAACAAAAAAAAAAAACAAATTCGTTCGTGGACAGCCGAGGGCAATATCGAGCCAAACTGCATTTGTCGGGCAAACAGAGTCCGGCGTCTGTTGGTATTCTGTAGCGGATAGAACCCTCTGATGGGGATTGAAATAAGGGCGGTATTCTCATTCCGCAAGTATTCGTTCTACTGTAGGTACCTAAGGAGACCCAAAAAAAAAACAATTTCCACCTACTTATTTCGATATCACTAGCTGTTTCCCGCGGCTTCACCCGCGTGGACAACGTTTCTATGACTTTTCGAGGGTGCGCAGTGCAATAAAATTAGCCTGTGGGTTCAAATTTTAGCCAGATCCGTTCGGTAGTTTTTGCGTGAAGAAGTAACAAACATACACACTCACAAACTTTCGCCTTTATAATATTAGTGTGAATTCGGTCCAGTTAAATCGCCGAAGAAAAACTATTTCTAAATGAATTGGGCAAACATCTATAGGGTACTTACCTACTTTAAAATGTGCACAATTCATTTGATCAATTCATCGCCAAAATTTTCACATATTTTTGAATAAAAAATATATTTTTCACCTCACACGCTCGGAAAGGTTTTGTTTGTTATTCCATATGAGCGCACGAAATTGCGTTTTATACGCTAGCGTGGAAATTAGTTTTTTTTTTAAATAGTACCTTTGTATTCAAAGAAAACACAGACAATGTTTCGTTCAGAAATTCGATTCATCATTGCAGTCTTTATAAGTTACATTTTATTTTTATTTAAAATAACTTTGAATTAACAATTAGGTTTTTAAGTTTTTGGATTGGGATGGACTCGGCGTCAATATCAACGGCGAGTACATCACCCACCTTCGATTCGCTGACGATATCGTGATCATGGCTGAGACTATGGAAGACTTAAGCACAATGCTCGATGGCCTCAGTAGAGCCTCCCAACAAGTAGGTCTTAGAATGAACTTAGACAAGACGAAAATGCTGTCAAACGTCTGTGTCTCTCCTACTCCTCAGAAGGTTGGAGGCTCTACACTCGAAGTTGTTGCCGAATATGTGTACCTGGGACAAATAGTCCAGTAAGGTAGGTTCAACTTCAAGAAAGAGATCAATCGTCGAATCCAACTCGGCTGGGCAGCGTTCTGGAATATCTTCACGTCTCAAATACCGCAGTGTCTTAAGACCAGTCTTCGACGAGTGTGTGTTGCTAGTGATGATATACGGAACTGAGACATGGTCGCTTACTATGGGCCTCATATGAAGGCTCAAGGTCACTCAAAGGGCAATGGAGCGTGCTATGCTTGGAGTTTCTCATGCGTGATCGAATCAGATACGAGAAGATCCGTAGGAGATCCAAAGTAGCCGACATAGCTCTCAGGATTGCTCAACTTAAGTGACAGTGGGCGAGGCACATAGCTCGTAGACCAGATGGCCGTTGGGGCATGAAAGTTATCGAGTGGCGACGGCCTACCACTCGGTGGACCGATGACCTGGTGAAGGTCGCGGGAAGCCGCTGGATGCGGGCAGCGCAGAAACGGTCTTCGTGGAAATCCTTGGGGGAGGCCTAAGTCTAGCAGTGGACGTCCTTCGGCAGATATAATGATGATGAATACGTGAAAAACTGTGTGTTTCGCTTGGCAGCAAAGTTATTTTGCGTTTCGTACCTTTAAAATCTTTGAACCACGAGCGAAGCGAATCTTAAAATCCCTCGCTTGCTCAGGTAACTAGCGCCAAATATCAACTTTGCAGCCTTGCATAACAAATAACTAGAAATTTGTAATGTCGTCAGATGGAGCTTATAGGCCTTTTAGGAATTCAAATTTCTGGACCTGAAGGTTTTTCTATCTGCTATAGTTTAGCCTTACGAAGCTTTTGAAAGTACATGTTTTTATGTCGCAATTTTTGTGGGTTGCTTGCCGAACTAAACGTAAAACGTTCGTCGAATTCACGTCAAGAGTGTTTCGCCTCATATTCGATTAGTGTGGTTGTAACTCAAAAATATCGCCACCACATCCCGACGTCGCGTCGTCGCCTGCACACGACAGAGCTAACGACGTTGACCTTAATATAGGATCTAGCTAGATTCCTAGGGAAATGCGCCAAGACTGATAGTAGACGACTAATTGAAAAAAGCCTTCTATTACTTGTGAGTTTATTGAAATGAATGAGCTAAAGAAGCTAACAGGGTTACTTTTTATTCGCTGAGAAGCGGCAATTTGTACGTGCTACTCATATTTGTTTACTAACATATTCGGATCTTGTTGTCTGTATAAAAAAGAGAAAAAGATAGACTGAATAACTCTCCCCATGGAACCTATACGAAATTGAACATTTAAACATGTAAATTACAGTTGATAAACATACAATATCAAAAATAAAATTTTAAAAACTAGAATAAGCTACCCCTGAGCGTCCCCGGCGCAAAGGTGCCCATAACGCTAGCAACGTTGCCACAACGTTGTATGGCTATAGACAGCCTTTGCACCAGGAACGCCCCGGAGCGGGGGTCAAATCCCTTGTCTCGCAGTAGGCGCCCAATGTCCCGCACAACACACTTAGCCTCAGTTCCCCATGAGCCAGCCGTTTCGACGGCAAATGTAACAAACATGTAGATTAGTTCCAATGCAGCATATTTTGAGTGCTTCGACCGAGCGGCTGCCTCAGCAGCGGAACCTGCTGCCCTTGATGTATGCGCAGAGGGTGCGAAGGTGCTGGAACAGGTGACATCCCAGAGAAAACTCCTCCCCTTCTGCCATGGCACCAGCGTTAGGCCGTCGGGTCGCTTCCCGGCTCCAGTACGCATGGAATATTAGCCAGAGCACGCCGTAAGATATCGTTTAGTGCGTGATGGCGCGGGAATCTGCTTGAACACTTTTTGCAACTCAGGGCGTGATTACCGTTAGCCTCCTCCATTGAACCGCAAGTGCATACGTGAGTTTCACAAACACTGCAGCCCAGGCGGAGAGCCACGGCCACACGCAATGAGTCGCTGTCCAGTAAGGTGCCAATGTGAGGTGACGGTAACGCATGAAGCCATGCTCCCGACTCCGGGCATGACGATGCCCTCAACCTTGCCATGTCCGACCCCGTGGCTTTGCCTATAAGGTGACTCAAGGCATGCCTGGAGGCAGCGTCATCCCACGAACGCTGCCGGGCCGGAAAATCCGGCACATCTGAGCAGACATCTGACCAGGCGTTCAGGGTATCGGATGCAAAGGGAATGATCACCCCGCCGCCCTCAATGGAAAGAATATCAGCGACGAGGTCTACGGCTCCATGCGCCGATGCCAAGAATGCCGGCAAGCCAACGTCCCGTATGCGGCGGATGCCTAGGCTGCCGTGCCGGATAGGCAGCGTGGCCTGACTCCATTGGTCGTCGTTGAGTTCCACATTCGTGATGCGCTCAAGAACGTGCTTAAGATACACATCGAAAGGCGAAACCTCAGCCGGTACAGCCAAGTAGGAGCGGTCCCTAGAGATACGTCACCTTTGGTGCGGAGAAGCACAATCGGAGCAGAATGAGGGCAACGTGTGGTGAGAGGTCTTGTAAACGAAGATGAGCTTTCAAAAACCCCTCTTTTCTCACCTTGAGCGACTCCGGTATCCCTGATGGGAAAATAGGTGACCCTAACAGGTTACAAGAGCCTTCGTGGAGTTCTTTGAGGCCTGGGATAAGGCGCTCGAAGCGGGAGAAGAAATTAGTCTTACTCTGACCGCAAGTAAAAAGTTCGCATTTTGCGGTACTAACCTCCAGCCTGATATCTGTAAACTAGGGGATCAGATTTAATAGATCTTGCTCAACAGGTACCAAACGTTGAGTGGCGATTTAAGTTTGGAGATGATACCATGTATACTTGTATAGCCAGAATGAGCGGGCCGAGAGGATCCCCTGTTGAGCGCCTACGTGCGATGATATTTGGTGTTCGCCATAGAACAGGTTGCTGGGCGTCTGGTAGACCTGGTGGAGAAAGGGGTACAAGGAAGGAATGTGGAACCTAATGATGTTTCAATTAAATTCTTGAGATTTGTAAGAAAAATAACAAAGAACCCAAGCTTGTATAGGACGTACCTTATTCAGATTTTTTCTGGAACTTCATAGTATAGTAGAGCGTGTAAATTTAAAGTAACGTAAAAAGTTTTATTAAAATCGTTAGACATTTAAAAAAAAGAGATTTTTTTAGTATGGCATTAACCCTAAAAGAGATACAAAAACGGCTGAAGATATAAAAATAATATTGCGTCCAGTAGTTTAGGCACTATAGAGCACCGGACGGACAGACACTAACTTTTTTTTTATTTTATGTTTTATTTGGCACTCCTTATTAAAATTCGGTAACAAGTCGAGTAAAAAAGTATCCTATAAGTGTCACTCAGGTGATCAAGACCACCTCATACTCCAAAATCTATCAAGCCGTTAAGGCTACAGGTTCAGCCAAACAAACAGATATACATACATACGCCCGAAAAATATTACCCTCCTTTTTGGGCAGTCAGGAATTACATTTAGTTATGTAGGCGTAAGGGCAAGGGCCGCTACCTCCTGTCCGGAGGTCGTGGTTCGAATCCTGCCACGTACCAATGTGTTTTCGAATTTCGATTTCATATGTACGTTTAGCCGACGCGTGAAGGAGAAACATTGTGAGGAAACCTGCACACACCTGCGAAGAAACTCGAAGGTTGTGTGTGAAGTCGACCAACCCGCACTAGACCCGCGTGGTCGACTAAGGCCCAATCGCACTATTTCAGGGTAGGCTCGAGCCTATATACACGTATATGTAGGTTCGACTTCCTCGGTTGATGGAAGCCTTCCACGGGCTCGCTTTCATGAACATAAAGGATTACCTATCTTCCATAGTAGGTGCTTACTTCAATGCACTCTTTGGTAGAATATAATCAAAAAATAATCTTACCAGTGTCGTGATTAAGTAGGTATATATCGTAAATAGGCAAGCATAAGTCGTCGTTATGTTAAAAGAAGCACATTTCTAAAATTCGAAAAAAAATTGGTTACTAGCTTTTATTTTAGTTATATTTATTTCGTATTCTTCTCAGCAAACCCTTTCATTTAATACCCACTTTATAGTGCATAAAAGTAACTGGTATACCATCTTTGGGAGTCTGCCATATTGTATTTACATTGACGTCACTTAACTAACCATGCATTCTCATCCAAACTAAACGTGTATACATGTAAATTTCAACTTCATCGGAAACCGGCAAGTGAGGTCAAAAAATTTTGAAGCGGACAACTTACTGATTACATACAGGATGTAAAAAAATTGGTGTAGTACCCGTTAACTGGGGCTCCTACTAATCATACTGAACAGCTTTCCCCAAGGAACCCATAGTCTATTCGCAAAAAAAATAATTCGACGCTCCATACAAAAATGCACAAAATGCACAAAAGCTGACAGTTTTTGTATGAAGAGCTCAATTTTTTTTTGAGATTTCAGCAAACTTATACAACAAAAGTTGTTCAGTTTTATGAGTAGAAGCCCCAGTTAACGGATCCTACACCAATTTTGTTACACCCTTTATATAGGTACGAGCATTTCAAATTAAGTACAAGTTTGTCATAATTCAAAATTAAAATCGAATCCGACTATCCTATCCCCGAACACTCGCAACTCGTCTGGTAAACAAAACAAAACAAAAAAATGATTTTTCAGCGCTATCTGGAACTCTCGGAGCATTTTCCGGTTCGTTTTAGGTACATTGTTCCACTATTGGACCGGTTTCGCGCAAATCAGAATCTAAACTCCATCCTTTGCCTGGTCCGGATTTGGATTTGTACTGATGAAATGGAATATTAAGTGTGCCTACCAAAATAGGAAACGTTACACTCATTTTAGTTCCTAACCAAAACTCTGCCGATGATAGACATATTGTTGACTTGGCAAAACCCAACGAGCTAGATAAGCTCTTTATTGCACAAACTAATTAAAAAAAAACACAATATAAAAAACAAATTCTTATGTATGTACTACAGCGGTACAATTTGGGCGGTCTTATCGCTCAAAGCGATTTCTTCCAGACACCCCGGTCTTTGGAGAAAAAGTTCCTCTCAACAGTCAAGGTCGGTTACTTAGTCATGCCAGAAGAGCTCGACAAACGACTTTTTTATTTGTATGCTAAATCTACACGACGACCGGTTCTGTGCTGCCCGCATCCATCGGCTTCCCGCGATCTTCACCAGGTCGTCGGTCCACCGCATGGGAGGCCTGCCTACGCTACGTTTTCCGGTGCGCGGTCGCCACTCGAGAACTTTACTGCCCCAACAACCATCTTTTCTACGAGCTATGTGACCTGCCCACTACCACTTCAGTTTAGCGATTCTGTGAGCTATGTCGGTTACTTATATTCGGTCGACCGGTCGTCGTGGAAGTCCTTGGGGGAGGCCTTTGTCCAGCTGTAAACGTTTTTCGGCTGATATGATGAAAGGGATAGGCAGCGGTTCCCTGGTGTTGCTCTTACCATCACCCGCAGTCACGTGTGGGGCATTTAGATTTACACCTAAGGAAGTAAGCAATTCAAGGGCTTACCAGTTATGAGTAAAAAAATGTATGCTAATGAAAGACGATGAGACTAGGGACGGTCGACAGCTCAGTGCGACATGCATCATTGGATCGATCACGCAGGTTAAATGACCTGAAGCACGGTCTTTACTTGGACGGGTTTGACTGTTAGTGGCATTTTTCTCGACCTTTTCTGTGCTTCGAAAGCCACGCTAAGCCATTGATGCCGGTTGCCATCACTAGATGGCAGTCGTAAAGCCGTGTCAGATGCCTTACAGGTAGGGTTACCACATGTTAAATGCAAAATTCCTGACAAAAAGCCCGATTTTTATCAAAAAGTCCTGACATTTTACTAAAACGGGCGCGCGCGCGGTTTGACTGCGCACAGTCAAAGTAATAAAATACCATTTATGATATTCCTTTTGAGTGCCGACCGGTCACTCGCCGATTCACAATCCGCCATAGAGGCTACTCTTACTCTCCACACAGTGAAAAATCAACATTACATTGATGAGGACCAAAAAAACGTCTAAATAATGTAAAAAATCCTGCCATTTTCAAAGTCTGGCCTGAATCCTGACAGAAACCTAAAAATCCTGACATATCAGGACAAATCCTAACGTCTGGTAAGCCCACTTATAGGCGGCTTGAAAAACTTCTAACATGTGGTTCCCCACTAGCCCTACAACCTCCACCGATCCGGACATGGCCCCCGAGTGCAGCTTTTGGGGAAAGACCCCGTGACCGAGCAGTAGGAACGTTTATGGGTTGTGAACTATAGAAAGATGACGTCGCGGAGAAAACTTGAACTAGCTCGCTTCAGTTACTAAGCTGTTATTGCATGCCACTAGATTCGTAATTATTTACCATACGTTATGTAAATTATTTGTAACGAAACATCTGGGCCGTTATTTTAAATTAGTCATACCATACCTTGACGATATAACTCCTGGATCCGATCTATCCGGGCTATTCCCAACTGCGCTGCTTTGGTCGTTTACCGTCCTCTCTCTGACCAGCGAGAACTTCCGCCAAAATGCAATAAACGAAGCAGTTACGACGTTCTAACCTAAAGGATGCTGTTTTGTCTTATTTGCACGAACGCGAAATGCATGCACGACACAAGGGTTTATCTTTAGTTTCAGCAAGTGAATTGAAATGGCTCCGGTCGGCTCACTGAGTTTTAGTGCGAAAGGAAGTAGTTACAAGCACTTTGTGCAACTGTCTCGTGTAGTTTACTTAGGTGGAGTTTCTTTTTGTCTTTATTTACGTATAGGGTGTTTATTGATCATAATATATTTTATTGTTCAGAAGTTAAATTATGACAGAAGTCACTAGAAACATAAAAAGCATGCAAGATTTTGAAACAAAACTTCTTTACGCACGCTTGACTTGGGGAGTAAGCTGCTGAATGCGTTACGCGAACGGTGATTAAGTTTTACTTCAGTCGTGTGGTCTAAAGCACACTCGTATTTTTTTTACTAACAACCCTTGTACACAATTAATTGAATGAAGCCTAATAAATCAATACCTATTTTATTAAATTACCAAGGAAATGATACATCAATTTTCTTAATAAGAAAATGACTCGTCAATTCGTTTCCCCTATAGCATTTTTGCATATCATCAATGGCATACAAATTATTTATTCGCCAATCGGCCTAGGAACAGTGAAAGGGCGTAACGTAACCGACGACGGTCGGGTATTTGCGTTCGAAACGCCGTTAAGTATGGACGACCGGGATAGGATGCAAAGCGGCCGCCCGGCGATCGTGGAAAAAATACCATATGTTATGGCGATGTATAGTTAAGTATGGAAATGATTTTTTTGTAGAGATTAGTTTTTTTTAATTAAAAATTTGAGTGCGTTTGACTGCAACTCACCTGATGGTAAGTGAAGATGCAGGCGAGGATGGTACATGCAAACTCAAATAATGCCTATTAACACTTGTCGTGAAGATCTCCAAATTATAGGAATCGGGAAACACTGACGCAGGCAAGGAGTTCCACAGTTTTATGCAGTAAGCACTGGTTACGTTTGCGTTCGACCTGCGATTCGCTGGCGATATCGTGGCCATAGCTGAGATCCTGCAAGGCTTAGGCACAATGCTCGATGGCCATAGCAAAGCTCTCAACAAGTGAATCTTAAAATTGTCGTGCCCAATTCTCTGACTACACTCGAATTCGAATGTAGGCACATGATATTTATACCTGAGAAAAAGAAAGCTAGGTAGGTCTAACTTCGAGAAAAAGATCAATCGTTGAGTCTAACACGACTGAGCAGCGCTTGGGAAACTTCGCAGTATCTTCACGTCCCAAATACCACAGTGGCAAAGACTAATGCATGTTGCCAGTGATCACAATGGAAGTGAAGAAAACATGGTCGCAGGACGAAGCAGCAAGTTAAGCTCAGAGTTTCTCTATTTTATCGAATCAAAAATGAGGAAGTCCGTAGGAGAACTAAAACAACCAACTTGGCTCACAGAATCGCTAAATTCAAGTGGCATGTAGACCGGGAACATAGCTCGTAGAACGGACGTCATTGGGGTAGCAAAGTTCCCGAGTATAGCGAACACACACCGAAAGACGTAGACAGGCAGGCACCTCACTCAGTGGACCGACGACCAGGTCACTAGAAACCGCTGGATACGTGCAGCGCAGGACGGTCGTTGTGGGAAATTATTATATCAGCCGATCGGACCTGCGCTGCACGTATCCAGCGGTATCCCTCGACCTTTACCAGGCCTTCGGTCGCTACTCGAGAACTTTATGGCCTGTTATGCGAGTTATGTGCCCCGCCCACTGCCACTGAATTTAAAAATAATTCGCTTGTGGCACTAACCCTGCATTTCAGCCGCCCGCGCCCTGTGCTTCTGGAATTTCTTTTCCACTTCTGGCATACTTTTTTAACATTGTTTTTTTAACCAACTTCATGGCGTACAATGGTTAATCCATTCGCTTCACACCAGGAGATCGCGGGTTCGATTCCCGGCGGGGTCTTAAGTTTGTAAGCGTTAGTTTGGTTGTGGTAGGGCATTTTCTAAGCCCGCCTGGCTAGCTACCACCATATTCTTTCTAAGTCTTGGCGCCAAACAGCCAATGTTAACAGTAGTGATGTGTTCCGGCATGAAGATAGATAGCCAGTTAACTGTTATTTTGAGGGATAATGATAAGCCTGCTTTAATCTTCAGCATCATCGTCAGTTACCATCAGGTAGGGTTTACCAATTAATTATTTTGATCAATAATGACATGACGTGATTTTAGATATGTACAGGTATTGATGTTGTTTTTACTTCAACGTTTCGACTATGCTTCGATAGCCGTGGTCGCGACTAGACTGAAGCCGCGGTGTCATCGCCGCCGGCGCATCGCAGGAACACCTCCATCTACCCTCACCCTCACCGAATGAAGTGAGGGTAGATGGAGGTGTTCCTAAGATGACACCGCGGCTTCAGTCTAGCCGCGACCACGGCTATCAAAGCATAGTCGAAACGTTGAGGTAACAACAACATAAATACCTGCTCATATCTATATATTTATAATACCTACATATAAAAATGAATCGCAAAATGTGTTGGTAAGCGCATAACTCGAGAACGGCTGGACCGATTTCGCTAATTCTTTTTTTTCGAGTTCGTTATTGTCAGGAGAAGGTTTTTATGTAGGGTAGGGTAGGGTAGTGTAGTGTAGTGTAGTGTAGGGTAGTGTAAGGTAGGGTAGTGTAGGGTAGGGTAGTGTAGGGTAGGGTAGTGTAGGTTAGGATAGGGTAGTGTAGTGTAGGGTAGTGTAGAGTAGTGTAGGGTAGGGTAGTGTAGTGTAGGGTAGAGAAGTGTAGGGTAGGGTAGTGTAGTGTAGGGTAGGGTAGTGTAGTGTAGGGTAGGGTAGTGTAGAGTAGGGTAGGGTAGTGTAATGTAAGGCGGTACGTAGTTCGCCGGGACAGCTAGTACATACATAAATATGAATCCCTATTTCCCTTGGTCACGGCATCACGCGTGAACGGCTGGACCGATTTCGCTTATTCTTATTTTGTCGAGTTCGTTATTGTCAGGAGAAGGTTCTTATGTAGGGTAGGGTAGGGTAGGGTAGGGTAGTGTAGTGTAGTGTAGTGTAGTGTAGGGTAGTGTAGTGTATGGTAGGGTAGGGTAGGGAAGGGAAAGGTAGGGTAGTGTAGTGTATTGTAGTGTAGTGTAGGGTAGGTTAGTGTAGTGTAGTGTAAGGTGGCACGAAGTTCGCCGGGAATACTTGTTTTATATAAAATTACGTCAAGTGCCGCTTTCAATTTGTCATCAATCTTTAGTAAATACACATTTGTAGCAGGAAACCAATTAATATTTACTTATACTTCTACCAATGAAGATAAATTAAACCTCTGAAATAAACGAAACCGAACAGGGGGCTAGTTCGGTTCACTTGAATTCGATGGACTGACCACAAACCTACACTACTTAATTTAAAAGCAAATCAACCAACCGGCCTAATCCTAAGTAAGTAAGTGGCTTTTATCTACGATCGGCCTAAATTTAGTTTGAAATATAAGTTATTTGCAGACCGACTACTTTTTACGACGTTTTTTTCCGTAGTCCTAAGTGGGTGTGGGTGTACCACACACAAAAGCAAGTTCAGATTGTGTATTTTTGACGTGATAACGTCTTATAATTCGATGGAGCCGGCTGCACGCACGAAAAAATGCGTCGTTACCTCGCTCTGAGGCGTTCCGTGAGGCGTTCCGTTTTCGATGGAGCCGTATTTTCTTATGACGTTGTCACGTTCAACTATCGTCAGTAAACCGACTTTACAGACAACCGTTTTTTTTTTATTTATAACTGGTAAACCCTATAAAGAAGATCATGAAAGTACTTGCAGTTTTCTCAGAAGTAGTTCATTTCTAATAATGTAAATTTAACTGCGATACAAATAATCCAACCCGATCAAAATCTTAACGCTTCAATTTTTATCGTCAAACTGCAACAATTCTAACCATTCTAACGAATATTCAAGACGAGAGTGAATTAGCACGATTTGAGCTTTCGTGTTACATCCTCGACACTTAACATCAGGTGAGGTGCAGCCAAACGCACTCAAAGTGTTAATAAAAAAAAAACCTTTACTGCCCATTATTCAAATTAGTACAAATTCTAGGCCCGATTAAAAATGCAAGCAGCGACCCGCCTGAAGAGGAGCACCGGAAACGGAAACCGGGTCGAGTGACGGTCCGAATAACGTTAATGTTATTAAAAGCCAGCGCGACTTAATTCCGTTAACGCAGTTGTCGAAATTTTCTGTAGCGGAAATGTTTGCGTAAGAATTTATCTTGAGTTTAATTTAAGTGGTTAAGCCTACTACTGTAAATTAGAAGAAAATATCAATTTTGATTTAAAGTCGCTATGTAAACATTTTTTTTTCAAATTTTTCGTAGAATACGTCGTGTTGTTGTTACGTCTAAAATAAAACGACACGTGGAGTCCCCCACCCCTGAGATATAAGATAAAATGAAAGCGGTCTGGTTTTACTTTTAAATTAAATTAGTTAGATTATTACGTTGCAGTTTACCTGTAGGGTTTTAATTTATTTATTATATTTTATACAGGGCATCTACTTATGAGCTGAAGGAAAAAAAATACTTCTCAAACAAATTGATCAGCTGACCGGCGATCACTAGAATTGGGTATGCTAAAAAAAATTGTATTTTTTTTAATTTTTTTTCTGATGGTTTAGACCATTTTGAAAAACTAATTTGAATATTTCATTTTTTAAGCCTCTAGATATTTTTAAATATTTTTTTAAATTTTGAAACCTTGATGACGTCATCGGTTCACATTACTATGAAACGAACAGCCCTATTTCTATGACGATGAAATGAATAGGCCTTGACGTCAACTGTCAAGTCACTCAAGTCAATCATTCCCAAAGGTTTTTTGGCGGGATTTGTGGTAGACGCATTCGTAGTTTTATTTTGTTGTTTTTTCATTGCACCGGCACTAGTATTACAAATCCAACAGCTAAGGAAGCCTAAATACGTCAGACCTGGCTGTATGGTCTTAGTAACCTTTGCCTTTTCCGAAACGAAACTATCACAAAGCCAACAACGAAACGTCAAAGTCAAAATTTACTTGTCATCAAACATCATAATCTATGTATGGACAAGGCCTTCAGAGTTTAAATGTTTTTTAGAACCACAATAAAAATTGGACCTCTAATGAATATCTTACCCATTTAAGTATTTAATTTGAATGACGTTCTAATAATATTTGATTGTTTCAAACGTAGTTTTTGGTGGATGATAAATAAATAGTGCCTTTTTCAGTGCTCGACGAAAGCTCGTCCTCAAATGCAAGGTCCGTAATTGATATGACAAGTAAGAGTGCACGTTCCGTTCAGTGGTGAAATAAGGTTTTATTGTAAACTCGTGACGTCATAGGGGTCAAATGAAGGTTATTGTCCTTTTCCGATTTTTTTACGCAATCTTTTACTTTTTCGAGTGGAAAATGAAAAAATAAGGCTTTAAATAAAAATATCTCGAAATGGTTTTTTTATTTTCATGGCTTATAAAAAATTTAGCATACCCAATTCACTGGAAAGTGAAATGGAAATGAAAATGGAAGCTACTACTCATAAAACCGAAAAAGTTCCCCAATGGAAACTTGGAGAATAATAATTTAAAAACGAAAAAGCTTTTAGGTACAAGCTTTTATTTGAAAAGAGTTTTTATGCTCAAAAAGCCAATGAATTTATAAATTACAGGGTTCCAAATTCAAAAAAGATGAGTACTCCTACGATTCTATAGAAAAATAAAAGAAGATTCTGGGACCATACTGGAAATAGGACTTCCAAATATCAGCTCAATTGGGCCCCTGGAAGTCGCTTTAAAATTGATCGCAAGATTTGAACTAAACAAACATACATACATACATACATTACAAGTTAAATAAAATCTTTTAAACAAAATCAAGACTCCGTACAAAATTTTCAATTACTTGCGGGTCATAGCCTCCGGCTCCAAATCACGTCACTTTCTTCAATTGACAATTAATTCATTCATTCATTTCAGTTCATATACGTCCCCACCGAGGGGCTCGAGCCTAGCCTGGTGATCGGGCCTTAGTCGACCACGCCGGCCCAGTGCGGGTTTAGCGGCTTCACACACAACCTGCGAGTTTCTTCGCAGGCGTGTGCAGGTTTCCTCACGATGTTTTCCTTCACCGTAAGAGCGTCGGATAAACGTACATATGAAATCGAAATTCGAAATCACTTTGGTACGTGGCAGGTTCGAACCACGACCTCCCGGACAGGAAGCGGCGGCCCTAGCCATTACGCCACCGACGCTCTTTAACAATAAGGTGTTTTTACTGTGTAAACACCTATTTAAAATAAATATATATTCGAATTACTAACCATCCTGTAGATGAATGAATGTAGATGAATGAATGAATGAATTGTTCTGTTCGTTCATCACACTCGCTCAACTTTGCTCCCGTTTCAGACGCTGTGCTGCGCTGGTCCGTAAATAATTCTTATTTATGCATAAACTAAGTGATTAAAATGTCGCCCTTGTAAATGTAAAAGTTAGCACAGTACAAATTACATTGCGCTGCGCTGTGTACAGAGGCCAGCACATCAAGCTAGACACTCGTAGTGCGATTCTGATCCATACTCATACGGCATAAGAACGGTACAAAGTCCAAAGTGTTTAGCTTGATGTGCTGCCCTCTGTACATCGTTCACTCAAAACGGACCATCCCCAGTTTTAATTTTAAAACTGTTGTCTCGGGTTACTGCAGCTCCCGCCTGCTTGCTAGGCCCATATGAGTGGATTAGATTCATCATCATCATCATCATCATATCAGCCGAAGGACGTTCACTGCTGGACATAGGCCTCCCCCAAGGATTTCCACGACGACCGATTCTGCGCTGCCCGCATACAGCGGCTTCCCGCGACCTTCACCAGGTCATGGGTCCACCGAGTGGGAGGCCTGCCTACGCTACGTTTTCCGGTGCGTGGTCGCCACTCGAGAACTTTACCACCCCAACGGCCATCCGTTCTACGAGCTATGTGCCCCGCCCACTGCCACTTATGTTTAGCAATTCTGAGAGCTATGTCGGTTACTTTGGCTCTCCTACGGATCTCCTCGTTTCTGATTCGATCACGCAGAGAAACTTCGAGCATGGATTAGATTATATAAAGGTTTAATGTGTTATTTGTACATTATATCTATGTAAAAGAAGACAGTAAAGAAAATCATAGTATACGAGGAGGACCCTTGCTGCTCTGCAGAATTATTATTATTATTTATTATGTACATCGATGGTGCGCGGTGGGCAACCCGCAAGCGGCTCGCGCGGTGTGTGAGAATGTGCGCGTTGAATGTTCACACCTAGTTTTTATACATCCTCCGAGGACTTTTAGTTTTCTCTCCTACACCCATAAATGAAAGCACAACAACTACTTAATACTAAATTTAATTCACTGTGCGTTTTAAATCAGAAAATCCCAACCGCGCTAACTTTTTAACTCACTACTTGTTAAAATTGTACTGTCAGTTTTTAAAATCTTTATTGCACACACTATACAATTAGCGCGCGGCTAACGGTGTCTTTTTTTTCTCTTGCGCGGTAAACAGAGGTGTCCAAAATCACGAGTGAAATTTTATTTTACTCCGTATCCAGTAAAGATTAAAGGAAAAATGAAAAAAAAAAGATTTAAAAAATGTCACTGCGTTACAAGCCGAGAGGTTACCAACACGAAAATCGGTAGGTAGGTAGATAGCGTCGCACACAAGGTCGAATAACCACCCACCCGCCCGTGCGCTTTCATTGGGCTAAGTTCATGTAGTATGATCGTATTATCGTAAAATAAGTTCCATCATTCCCAGTTACTCATGCCTACTGCCCACCAGGTCAACTAAGAGCCCCCAGATGGATAGATTATAAATTATAATATTATAATTATAATAATATTATAAAGAGAAAAGATTTGATTGTTTGTTTCTTTGTTTTGAATAGGCTCCGAAACTACTGGACCGATTTGAAAAATTCTTTTACCGTTGGGAAGCTACACTATCCGCGGTTGCTATATTACATTTAAAAAAAATTAGGGATCCTTACTAAAACTCAAATAATGTAACCCAAGGTGTACAAAACGACCTAAAGTGGTAGTGGTAGTGGTAGTGTCGTGGTAGTGTAGCGGTAGCGGTAGTGTAGTGTCACACCCTGGACACTTCACACAACGGGCCAGAAATGACATTTAAAAAAACGGATGACGGAACAAACAAAATGGCGGCGAATTCCTATACCATACTGTATGTTAGTACTAATATAAATATACTTTGGTAGTGTGAGGCGGTACGAAGTTCGCCGGGACATAAATTATAATTGAGTGGAAATCCAGACCATTTCAAAGACTATGTATAAGACTGTTTGCTTTCTACATTAATAAAATAAATAGATGCATAGTAACTCTTTAAATATCACTCGTGAGTTTTGAAAACCATGTACATGTTAGGTACTTAAATATCACTCGTGAGTTTTGAACACCATGTACATGTTAGGTACTTAAATATCACTCGTTAGTTTTGAACACCATGTACATATTAGTTACTTAAATTAATGAAAAAAAAACCTAACCACTCCGGGAGTGCCGACAAAAGTGAAAACTTTTCACAGTTTTATAATTTTTGATCCTGCGAGTGTTCCTGGTAAGGTGTCGGTTACGTTGCACGGTTACAGTGTCGCAAGTTCAATGGTTTTTTCCCATCTCAAATACAGTTTTATAAGTTTTGACCCTGCGAGTGTTCCTGGTAAGGTGTAAGTTACGTTACATGGTTACAGTGTCGCGAGTTCAATGGTTTTTCCCATACCAAAAATGCCTAAAGCGCCTAAAGAAGTTAAACCTAATAATTTTTAGGTACAAGCTTTATAAAATTATAACTTGAAAGTAATTTTATTCATTTCTTATTGTTCTCAGCGAACCCTTTCATTTGATACTCATATCACGTTGGTGAAATTGTGGTGATGCATATAGAAGGATAACTATTCCGCCATTAAAAAGGGAGTGCTCATAAAAAAAACCCCAAGTCTGACAGCAAAGTAAAGTATCCCAAAAAATCACTAAAATTAGTGTAAGCAAATATAAAATTAGTGTTAGCAAATATAAAATTAGTGTTAACATATAAATGTCGCTTTACACAATCTCTTTAATAATATTGTAAGTTAAAAAACCCGGTCAAGTGCGAGCCAGAACCGCACACAAAGGATTCCGTACCATCATACTAGATGGCGCTAGTTTTTTTTTTAAATTTTTATACACAATTGGTAAACCCTTGACAACATCTCACCTGGAGGTAAGTGACGATGTTGCCGAACTTGTTGTTTCTTCACGTTTAAAAAAAACACGTTTTTTGTATGGAAACCCCCCCCCCTTTTTTCACTTTTTCAAATTTTTAGTATTTGGTGTTATAGCGGCAACAGAAATACATCATATGTGAAAATTTCAACTGTCTAGCTATCACGGTTCATAAAATACAGCCTGGTGACAGACGGACAGACAGACGGACGGGCAGCGTAAGACTCCGCTCTGTAACAGGGTCCCGTTTTACCCTTTGGGTAAGGAACTCTAAACACTGCGCTACCTGTCATCACTCATCAGTAAACACTGTAAGTAGGCACAGTAGGCACAAATTTCGATACGTTCGTACTAGGTAACAAAATCGTGGAGAATCTAGATATTCCGGTCCATTGGAGATCGTTTGCTTGCGCGGAAATCGTTCAGTCATATTCTTTTTGGGCGAGGTATTGATTGGAAACGTTGTCTCTGTCTTTTTCTTTACGTGTAAAAAGTAAAGAAAATAACCTCACTTTTTAACTTTTTCAATGATTTTTCGTTTTAATCAAAAACTACAATGAAATTATAAAAAATGATAACATTACTCGCTTTGTATTATCATACATAAATATGATAATACAAAGTGAGTAATGTTATTATTATAGTCTGGAAGAGATTGCTTTTAGCAATAAGACCGCCTACTGTACACTTCATCTACTATATAAAAATAAGTCGGGTTTTCCTTCCTGACGCTATAACTCCAGAACGGCTGGACCGATTTGGCTAATTCTTTTTTTGTCGAGTTCGTTATTGTCAGGAGAAGGTTCTTATGTAGAGTAGGGTAGGGTAGGGTAGGGTAGGGTAGGGTAGGGTAGTGTAGTGTAGTGTAGTGTAGGGTAGGGTAAGTAACTATTTAGTAATCTGTGGTAGGGTAGTGTCACAGATTACTAAATAGTTACTTGTAGTGTAGGGTAGTGTAGGGTAGGGTAGGGTAGTGTAGTGTAGGGTAGTGTAGTGTAGGGTAGTGTAGTGTAGTGTAGGGTAGTGTAGGGTAGTGTAGTGTATGTAGGGTAGGGTAGGGTAGGGTAGTGTAGGGTAGTGTAGAGTAGTGTAGTGTAGAGTAGTGTAGTGTAGGGTAGGGTAGTGTAGTGTATGTAGGGTAGGGTAGGGTAGTGTAGGGTAGGGTAGTGTAGTGTAGGGTAGAGTAGTGTAGGGTAGGTTAGGGTAGTGTAGTGTAGGGTAGGGCAGTGTAATGTAATGTAAGGCGGTACGTAGTTCGCCGGGACAGCTAGTTATAATATAATAACTATATGTATTAGCTTTACGAAATTGTTTTGGTGTACTTACTATAAGTGTATATAAATAAATAAATAAAATAAATACTTTTGTATATTTTTTTAAATTTATACTTCTAAATATTAGTCATAACCATAGAGTTGAAAGTAACGGTGTAGATCTTTGGGATTTTTTTCTATCGAGCCAAAAATGCTCAATAGTTTCTAATAGCTTTTGACTTTAAGGAACATCATCAATATTAAGGGTATATTTTTTCAACCTTGGGTTTGCTATCGTTTAGGAGTAATTGACGTCAAAAATAACGAAAATCTGTAATATTAGGTACCGCCTTAACTTTTCAGTATCTCGCCCTACCAGACCAGTCGGAGTTGTGGTCGCAACTTTGGTCGTAGAAGCTCCGGCCTTATAGAGTTGATATGCATGGACCAGTCGTTCTGATGCGTTTTGCGGCTAGCTGGCCGTTGCAGCCAAGTGTGCGACGTATATAGGTGACTTTTAATTAGTTCTTGATAGCAAAGGATATGAATGTACTTGTGATTACAAACAACTTTCCCAAAAAAACTATATGTCAACTATGAAAAAAAATTTTTGGTCCTTTATACATTTTTGCCGATTTCATAACTTGTCATGTATCGAGGACCAAAATTTTTTTTCTGATTACACATATAGTTTCTTTAGGAAAGTTGTTTGTAATCACGAGTACATGCATATCTTTTGTTATCAAGAACCAATTAAAAGTCACCCTATATGTATAATATGGCTTCTACAGTTTAGCTTGGTCGCTGCGACCAATGGTCGTCCGTGGTCGTCCGTGGTCGTCTAGTACGCGATATCCCTTACTTAGTAAAGAGTTAGATATAATAGGGATGACGAATGCTAGTCATCTGATTTACTTTTTATCATCGACATTTTGTTCTAAAAATGTTAGAAATACCTAGGCGTGACGTCATAGTTAGCAGCGTCATATATGTACTCATTTTGTGATTTTGGTGAATTAAAAATCGAAGACTTGATGGAAAATTAAGTGAAAGTTTTCCGAAGATTATGTAAGAGGGCAATTTAGTAATCAAGAGTTCATAGTTTATTTCTAATGCTGTCGTCATCCCTAATAATAAGGCATCGATGTTGTGGATCTTTTCGAGTACCTTAAACTACGCCTATTTACATTACCTAACTATAAATAGGTCGGGGAAAATTTGCAAGTATGTACTTTTATTGAAATCTCTTTGCTTGTATTATTTGTATCTGGTTGGTTATAATACAATTTAAAAGATGGACATTCAAAACTCAACAAATTTCCCAAAATTTTTCAATTGTTTTTTTAACCGACTTCAAAAAAGGAGGAGGTTTCTCAATTCGACCTTATATTTTTTTAATGCGTGTTCGCGGAGAACTCCGTCGTTTATGAACCAATTTAGATGATTCTTTTTTTATTGGATAGGAGATATCCCAAGGGAGGTACCATGATAAGGAAACCAGGATCATCCCAGATGACTGGCATCCCAGAGAAATCGAGGGGAACCTTAGTTTCCTGTTTGAAGTCGCTTTTTTTGTTGAAAATTATTCTGTCTACAAAAATGAGTGAAAGTAACGAAGAAATTCGGTACATTTTGAAATTTTATTTCCAAAAGGTAAAAATGCAAAACAGGCAGCAAATAAAATTTGTGCTATTTATGAAACTAATGCAGTATGGTATCAGTCAGCAGCACAAACTTGATTCAAGCGTTTCAAGTCTGGAAATTTTAACTTTCAAGATGCAAGTTCGCTTTGGTCGCCCTGTTTGAATTTGCCTACAAAATGTGAAGAAAATTTCCAGGACCTAATACATTCAATATTAAATACTTAATCAATTTGTAATATTGCTAATTATGCGGCGGCTACTTCAACGTTTATTTAAAAACATGAGAAGCATAAAATGAACTAGTATCAATTTTAGACGCAGCTATCTATATTTGTTTACACTTCCACCAAATAACTCAAATAGTGAATACCCATCGACAATTTCACGTTCGATTAACATGGCGAAAATGTATTTAGATAATGTTAACCACATTGCGCGCCCAGCCATGTTCCATACAAGCAAAGGCTTAAGTCGTAAATTGTCAGATTCGTATAATGCCTGACTGCCTTACATCGGAGCGGAGGAAAGGAGTACAGTTATAGGCTATGACGTCCGAAACTCGTACAGTTTACGAGCGTGCATACAAATTTTGTCAACATATGTATTTTTTATTCCTTGGCATCATCTCACCTCATGGTAAGTGACGATGAAAGCTGGAAGATGGAAGCGGGCTTACTAAAATTCCGCAATACAATAGGGAACTGGCTATCTTATCTTCAAGCCGGAAAATATCAATGTTAAAATTACGAATACCTTCCACCAACCAACCCGAGTCCCGAGTCTTACAAAGTTAGACTCCGACGGGAATCGAACCCGCGACATCTTGATGTGAAGATAAAGGACTTAACCATTACGCCACGGTGGTAGTTGTTCGATTATAATAGTCGTTAATGTTTTGCGATTTAAAAATTCTTAAAACAGTATTGTGCTTTACTAATAGAATACATATTATACACATCTTATCTGCCGTTCTTCTGAGTATTAGGTGTAAATTTGAAATTCGTAACTTTCGTATGGTTATGGAATTAAAAAAAAGACATTTCGATTTTTTTTCTAGTGATAGTTAGCTTTGTTACAAAACAGCGCCCTCACGGCCTGGCAAACCTACTTGACATTTTGGGAATCAGACACTCTGCCCTTGAAACTGTGCTATTTGTGTTGATATCTAAACCAATCATCTATTAATTAATTCCGGCCCGAAGCCCTATGTTTAGGCTACATTTGCAATATGATTGTACTTTACATTTAATATTGTCATATAGCTACCTACCTAGTAGATGTTAGGGCCTTGATACGATATAATTATCTATGCAAGAATATTAGTGTAGGGAAAATCTTTTAAATAGGTACTTCATTTAATAGGTGTGTTGCTAACAAGTTTTCACGGGATCTCCCATTTTTAAGCAAAAAATTTTGACTTTTCATGCAAATTTTACCTAATTGTAAACATAGACATGTAGATACTATGCTAAGTTATCATACCAAAATAAATCTACCTTTAATTTTATTTTCTGGAATTTTAAATTTTACGATTGATTATTTTTTATTAGTTTTATATATACATATTTTTTTTACATAATTTTTTTTAGTCATTAAAATGTAAATAGTTTTAATGTAAAAATAGCTAGTGCAAGAACACAAAGAAAACCAATGTCGGAGAATAGCCAAGTCGAATGTTGGGTCGTTGAGAAACCCATTAATCTGAGGATAACGTGCGATTAACTTTATAGGCCAGAATGGCGAGGATTGAATCTCAGTCGGAAGGAGTGGCTACGCGTCATGTAGGAAGTGGAAAAGGGAGATAACAGTTGAAATAAAAGTGGCTAAATAAGTTATTGGTCGTGGACCAATGTGGACCTGGGTGGACCACGGGAAATAGTTTTTTTTTGATGTGATCCGACTTTCTGTCTGTATGCGTAATTACAAAGTTTACGTTTTGCATCAAGTTGTAGTTTTACCCGACTGCCTCAGAAGGAGGGTTATGTTTTTCGAGTGTATGTATGTATATGTTATGGACAAGGTGATTAATGCGGGCATTATTAATAATGTGCGCGCAATATGAATAATGCTCAGCTCTATCGGGCTAAGTGATTAACTATAATTTCATTATTTATCACATTGCACGGTCATTATTATATTGCTATGTGACAATTGGGCAATTTGATAATAAAGCTAAATTTGACGCGGTGCGGGGAGGGACATGACAAATAATGAGTCTGATTGCTTAAAAATTTGTTTATTTTATGTTTTATAATAATATGTCAAATTTTATAAAACAAAGATATGTTGTGAAATTTTCGTTTTAAATTTTATATGTTTTGTCCCATCTATATTTTAATACGACTTTCCTTAAATTTTAAATGCAAAAACTAGTGAATTATTAATGTGCAAGTCCTGGCTAAATAATCCAAATAATGAGTCTGATTATTTTAATTGTTTAACATTTAGTTTATTTTATGTTAAATGACAATAATAATAAAAAATAGTAATTAAATATGTTTTTATTCTTCATATCAGCTCATATACGTTCCCACCGAGGAGCTCAAAGCCTTATCATATATAGATTTCTATGTTCCCTGCTACAGCTTGAACGGCTTGAAGCATTTTAGCGTATGAGGTATCGCTAGATTCGTCTTGAAAGCGCGAGTGACACTGGATATATCAAAGTCAAAATGACGGATTTTTGGCGCCAAATGCTGTCTTCAAAATATTTTTTTTATTCAAAACCTATCGAGGGGGGTATCAAAATAAAGGATTTTTTAAAAGGATGACAAAAACATATAGGGTGACTTTTAATTAGTTCTTGATAGGAAAGGATATGAATGTACTCATGATTACAAACAACTTTCCCAAAGAAACTATATGTCAAATATGAAAAAAAGTTTTTGGTCCTCGATACAATTTTACCGATTTGATAACTTATTATTAACCGAGGACCAACATTTTTTTTCTGATTTGACATATAGTTTCTTTGGGAAAGTTGTTTGTAATTACGATTGTATGAAGTGTCCAGGGTGTGGTATCGCTAAATCTCCGTATAGTGTCGTGGAAAGTCGGGTTAAAGGATCGGTTTTTATCCCTGGTTGTGATGCTCGGTTAAAGCGTCGGTGGCTCAACCGGTAACGACTCGGTCCATCTAACCAGAGGTACCGGGTTCAAATCTGGACGGCCAATGTACCAATGAGTTGTTCAAAAAAACTTACGTACATACTTACCGATTGCTTTAACGGTGAAGGAAAACATCGTGAGGAAACCTGCACACGCCTGCGAAGAAACTCGAAGGTTGTGTGTGAAGTCGACCAACCCGCACTGGGCCCGCGTGGTCGACTAAGGCCTAATCGCCCTGATTCAGGGTAGGCTCTCGAGACCCTCGGTGGGGACGTATATGAGCTGTAATGATGTGATGCTCAGTACATTATTGCTTAAGTATTCT
Source organism: Coleophora flavipennella (assembly GCA_947284805.1). Classification (NCBI taxonomy): domain Eukaryota; kingdom Metazoa; phylum Arthropoda; class Insecta; order Lepidoptera; family Coleophoridae; genus Coleophora; species Coleophora flavipennella. The sequence continues at coordinate 6,340,726 of OX369254.1, read as the reverse complement.
GAAACCGGTCACTCCGAACGACGGATCAAGAGCACACCCCGGACACTTCATACAACGTGCAAGAAATGACATTTCTAAAAACAAATGACGGAGCAAATTAAATCACGGCGAAATCCCATACGTTCGAGACCCAATCTGTGTCCAATCTGTATCAATCTGGGTGAGGAGGGGGTTAGGTCGTAATCTAGAGAGCAGCAGGGAGTGTCCATACTGTATGTCAGTACTAATATAATATATACTTTGTCAAGAGGCAGCTTCGTGATTCTGGTCATCGCGGCTTCTTCAAATCAGTCCCAAAGGGCAAGCGATAAATATAAGTCACGGTAGCTGAGGTTGGAGATTTTCGTTGCCTTTTCAGCGCTCCAGAAGTCACGGCAGCAGTATTGTTTCCACTTTCCCTCCGGGATGGCGTCGATCACGTCCCGCCAGTGGCAACACACTTCGCGGCAGGTGGTTAAATCCGAACGCCTCAAGTTATTGAATATCATCTGGAGCATCTCCACTGACAAGGCGTCTATAGAGCTCATTTTCACTTGTATTATTATTGTTATTGTTTGTTGCAAGTTTTTGTTTTATGTAAGTATGTATTTTCTTCTTTATATAAAGCATTATCAAAGTTTTAATATTGTATACATTGTCGGAGGTTTATTCTATATAAAAATTCTTCGAAATTATGTAAGTATAATTATAAACAAACAAAAACATTTGACATTGTGATGTAATCAATTGTCAATCCGTATGTCGGTGACTTGCAAAAAGTCTCTTTATGTCAAACAAGGGAGCCGCCGTATGTCTCCGTGAAACGTCAATAAATTCTTACTTATATTATAAACTAGCTTTTGCCCGCGGCTTCGCCCACGTGGACACCGTTTTTATGAATATATTTGAGGGTGAAGGCGTGGACATTCGTTTTCTCCAGTACCCTATCCTAGATTGGGCTGTTCTGATTAGGAGTCTATGTCATTTCCCACTCCATCAACCATCTCTGTGCAAAAAATCACAATAATCCATTATTCCGTTGCGATGTAAAAGAAAGAAACCAAAAAAAGAGTATATTTTTTCAGTTCTCTCAGGAACTGCATCGGACTATGCTATTTTTTTTCGGGATAAAAAGTAGCATATGTCCTTCCTTGTGACACAGGCTACCTGCATGCCAAACTTCATCAAGATTGGTTAAGGTGTTGAAGCGTGAAAAGGTAATAAACAAACAAATAAACGAACAAACACATTTTCACATTTATAATAATAGTAAGGTAAAAAAATGAATAGCCCGATACAGCTTTTGAGGGAACTGAAAAAATTGCTCTTTTTTGGTTGATTTCTTAACATCGCAACGGAGCAACGGACTGTAGTGATTTTTTGCACAGAAATGGTTGAGGAGGTGAGAAATAACATAGACTACTAATTAGCATAGCCCGAGATAGTTCCTGGGGATCTAAGAAAAAATATTTTTAGCCTCGAGCACGTCGCATCGGCGTCGTAACGGAGTAACGGATTTACGTCATTTTTTGCATAGAAATAGTTGAGGAGGTGGGAAGTGACATAGAATGCTAATCAGAATAGCCCTATATATATAGTTCCCGAGGGATCTGGAGGAAAATCCTGTCAACGCTCGCGAGCCGCTTGTGGCTCGCGCACCACTTGCCCTCAAAGATTATCATAAAAACCATGTTTATGCTAGCGAAGCCGCGGTCAAAAGCTAGTAGAACATGATGCGAAGACGAGGTATTTTATTATATTGATTTACCAGCTATTAACCGTGGCTACGATAGTACTAATATATATACTTTGCCGTGGCTTCCCCCATATGGATATCGGTGGTTCGCCGCAGGTTACTATGGCAGTTGTCACTAACTGCCATAGTACCTGCGGCGAACCACCGATATCCACTAGCTGCCGCAGGTTACTATGGCAGTTAGTGACTTCTACGCAATAAGTAACTATGGCAAATAGTGACTTCTGTGCAATTTGTAACTATGGCAGTGAGTGACTACTACGCAATATGTAACTATGGCAGTTAGTGACTTCTACGCAATAAGTAACAATGGCAAATAGTGACTTCTGTGCAATTTGTAACTATGGCAGTGAGTGACTACTACGCAATATGTAACGATGGCAGTTAGTGACTTCTACGCAATAAGTAACTATGGCAAATAGTGACTTCTGTGCAATTTGTAACTATGGCAGTGAGTGACTACTACGCAATATGTAACTATGGCAGTTAGTGACTTCTACGCAATAAGTAACAATGGCAAATAGTGACTTCTGTGCAATTTGTAACTATGGCAGTGAGTGACTACTACGCAATATGTAACTATGGCAGTTAGTGACTTCTACGCAATATATAATTACTAGCTTTTGCCCGCGGCTTCGCCCGAGTTGAATTCGTTTTTATGACTGTATTAGAGGGTTCGCGGTGGGCGAGCCGTAAGCGACTTGCTGTTTTTTTACCTATAACTTTCCAGGGCGTGCGTATATACAGTGCTTCTATTTGGTTAAATCCGGTCGGCGTCTTCTACGAGGAAGCTTTTTGCGTTTATTAGCTTCTACGATTTAAAAGCGATGCATTTTTAAGCGACTTCAAAAAAGGAAGTTTCTCAATTCGACGTAAAATATGTTTTTTTATGATGGCATCCCAGAGAAATCGAGGGTAACCTTAGTTTTCTGTTTGAAGTTGGTTTTTGTTCAAAATTATATATGTTTCTACGCGAATAATAATGCAATAGTTGCAGACGGGGCATGCAATGCGTTAAGATGGTCGGTAATGGTAGTAATGATGACACTTCACTTACCATGAAAGTATGTGATGTGATACAATCGATGAGTTGCTTTACGAAACACAGCGGCTTCATCTGTGGACAAAGAAATATTTTTTTAAACTTATTTTATAGACCACGGAATAGAATTTTGGTCATTAAGAGGCGTCAAAGGCCTTTATTCTGATAGTAGGGTTGGCCAGTAGCCCAATATCTCCGCCGATTTGGCTTTGACCTTCCTGTGTAGACAGTAACATTCCCTCGAAATTTAAGAGGGGACCCGTGCCATCAAGTGGGAACTCTATATAAAAGATGATGAAGTAAAGTTTTCCTAATTGCTGACGAAAAGTATAATTAGATCAATTAGATGTACAAAAATGATGACCTTGCTATTGTTAAACATCTGATTGTGGAGTTCCGCGTTGTGTCGTTTGAGTCATTAAATTTTACCAAAAGTAAAGTTGACCAAGCGTCGGATTATTGCAAGTAGTCACTAGCTGCCGCAGGTTACTATGGCAGTTAGTGACTTCTACGCAATAAGTAACTATGGCAAATAGTGACTTCTGTGCAATTTGTAACTATGGCAGTGAGTGACTACTACGCAATATGTAACTATGGCAGTTAGTGACTTCTACGCAATAAGTAACTATGGCAAATAGTGACTTCTGTGCAATTTGTAACTATGGCAGTGAGTGACTACTACGCAATATGTAACGATGGCAGTTAGTGACTTCTACGCAATAAGTAACAATGGCAAATAGTGACTTCTGTGCAATTTGTAACTATGGCAGTGAGTGACTACTACGCAATATGTAACTATGGCAGTTAGTGACTTCTACGCAATAAGTAACAATGGCAAATAGTGACTTCTGTGCAATTTGTAACTATGGCAGTGAGTGACTACTACGCAATATGTAACTATGGCAGTTAGTGACTTCTACGCAATAAGTAACAATGGCAAATAGTGACTTCTGTGCAATTTGTAACTATGGCAGTGAGTGACTACTACGCAATATGTAACTATGGCAGTTAGTGACTTCTACGCAATAAGTAACAATGGCAAATAGTGACTTCTGTGCAATTTGTAACTATGGCAGTGAGTGACTACTACGCAATATGTAACGATGGCAGTTAGTGACTTCTACGCAATAAGTAACAATGGCAAATAGTGACTTCTGTGCAATTTGTAACTATGGCAGTGAGTGACTACTACGCAATATGTAACTATGGCAGTTAGTGACTTCTACGCAATAAGTAACAATGGCAAATAGTGACTTCTGTGCAATTTGTAACTATGGCAGTGAGTGACTACTACGCAATATGTAACGATGGCAGTTAGTGACTTCTACGCAATAAGTAACAATGGCAAATAGTGACTTCTGTGCAATTTGTAACTATGGCAGTGAGTGACTACTACGCAATATGTAACTATGGCAGTTAGTGACTTCTACGCAATAAGTAACAATGGCAAATAGTGACTTCTGTGCAATTTGTAACTATGGCAGTGAGTGACTACTACGCAATATGTAACGATGGCAGTTAGTGACTTCTACGCAATAAGTAACAATGGCAAATAGTGACTTCTGTGCAATTTGTAACTATGGCAGTGAGTGACTACTACGCAATATGTAACTATGGCAGTTAGTGACTTCTACGCAATATATAATTACTAGCTTTTGCCTGCGGCTTCGCCCGAGTTGAATTCGTTTTTATGACTGTCTTAGAGGGTACGCGGTGCGCGAGCCGCCAGCGGCTCGTGAGCGTGCACGTGGCTTTATTCCAGATCCCTCGGAAACTGTGTCAGGATATGCATATTAGTAAATCATGTCATTTGTCCCCCCCCCCTCCCCCTCAACCATCTCTGTGCAAAAAATCCTAAAATGCCGGATGGCAGTTAGTGACTTCTACCCCATAAGTAACTATGGAAGTTAGGGTAGATGTCATACATAACATGTCAAAATTAAATACAATAAATCAAAGTTACAACATAATAGTAGGCAAATAATAGGTATAAATCAAGAGGATAGGATAACTCAAGTTTTCATTAATTTCTCAAAATTCCCATTAGATGGGGTATAGCTTATATTAAAACTGTAGTCCAGAGATTATGAGGAACAAATCGGCATAAATTTCATTACTATTCGCTAAGATTTGTAGTGGGTGGGGGCCTATTCGCCATACAACATAAAATTGCCTCCTTAAACAAAATTACATGCAGTAGGTATGTCGGCAATAAAGAAATATTTGTTTCGGAACTCTAATCTGTATAGCAAGCAGTTTTTAGCAGCTTTTATTTTTATATTATTTCATTGTATTAGGGAAGTTTAAAGCTAAAATACACTCTATATGATAACGTTACGAAATTAACTACGAGATAATGAAAAAACTTAGACAAATGGATATAAAACTGCAAAAAACTGGTTCTATTATTTTCCAATCAACACAAGTTATAGTCACTTATCCAATGTGATTTCGAATTTAGACTTCATAATATGTTCGTTTATCCGACGCTCTTACGGCGAAGGAAAACATCGTGAGGAAACCTGCACACGCCTGCGAAGAATCTCGCAGGTTGTGTGTGAAGTCGACCAAGCCGCACTGGGCCCGCGTGGTCGACTAAGGCCCGATCACCCTAATTAAGGGTAGGCTCGAGCCCCTCGGTGGGGACGTATATGAGCTGAAATGATGATGATGACAAGTTATAGACAGCACTATAGTCAAATCACTTTCTTCAGATGCAAATTGCTTAGCTACCCATCTGTGTATTTGGTACCTAGTTGATATATTAACGAAAGTTGGTTAAAATTTTATACTTGATTGATATATTTAAACGACACTAAGGATCATCATATCAGCTAATATAAGGCCACATCTAATTACCCTGAATTAGGGCTATCGGGCCCTTAGACTTCACACACAACCTTCGAGTTTCTTCGCAAGCGTGTGCAGATTTTTAATACGCAAGTGTGTGTTGGCACGTGGTAGGATTCGAACCACGACCTCCCGGACAAGAGGTAGTGGCTCTAGCCGTTACGCCACCGACGTTCTTATGTGACTTGTGACTTATGTGACGTGTGACTTAGGTTCAGTCAGACATATAAACCTATGTAACGTATTTGGCGTAGATGAACTAGGTAGTTGTTAGTTGTGCAAGGATTCAAGAAATGAAGATTAAAGCACAAAAAGTTTAGGCAGTGCAGCGCAATTACGACGATGTGTGACGTAGGTAATGAGGTGTGACGACGGGTCGAGCACGGTCGCGGCACACCCTGGACACTTCATACAACGGGCCAGAAATGAAATTTCAAAAATCGAATGACGGAACAAATAAAATCACGGCGTAATCCTATACGTTCGAGAACCAAACTGTTACCAATCTGTATCAATCTGGGTGACGAGGGGGTGAGGTCGGAATCTAGAGAGCGGCAGGGAGTGTCTATACTGTATGTTAGTATATACTTAGCAATCTTTTTTAAACTGAGCGAATACTGGTCAAAGTGAGAGAAGAATGGTAGTGTACGGGGTTGAGTCCGTAACAAAAATACTGATACTGATTTTTGGTAAAACTGTATATTAAAACTGTATAAAAATGTTAAAAACTAAATGAACTGATGAAACTGATAGGAGTACGCGCGGCGCGCTTGATGGCCGAAAACGAACTGAATTGTAGAAATAATGAGTAATTGGGTTAAAACATAAACTGTTTATACAGCATTTTTGCGTTGTACGCGCTTGCTCGTACAGGTACAAAGGGCTACGTGTATGTACGGAACGGAGATCTATACAATAAAGTACCGATTCATTACATTTTATCTAAATTACTTAGTAAAATACGCAGGCAAAAGCTGCCAGCAGCGTTTGAATGCCATTGTAGTTTCAGCCTAGCCGCGCCGTGTTGCGGAATGTTCCACCAAACTGGAACTTAAAACTTTTAGTTGGCGTTGGTTTGTTTGCGGTTGCCACCCCTTCTGAGGTCATTACGGTGGTGAGTGCGCAAAATTCCGAATTTCGAACTCTATGTGTTGCCAAATGAATTCTATCGCAATAATACAAAACCGTAAAGTAAAGCTCTCGAGTGGTGACCGCGCACCGGAAGTTGTAGCGTGGGCGGACCACCCTTCGGTTTACCGACGATCTACTGGGCTAACATGCACAGTGCGACAAAATGTGTCGAGAAAAACGAAGAAATTTTCTGTTGGCGCACATGTTAACCCGCCTGGAGTAGGTCGCGGGAAGCTGCTCGAAAGCTCGAAACCGGTTGAAAAATAACTGTCTAGGACATGTCGAGAAATTTGGCCATAAAGAAATATATTTTTTTAGCTGGCAACACAGGGTAATCTTTGTTTCGAGTTTTGGTAGTAGGGGATCCTCCAAAAAATCTGGACGTGGAAGCTTTTCTGCGCTTTTACTAATGCGCGGGAAAAGGTGATGAAGCCACTAGTTTGAAAGAATAGCATTGTTTACCGAGGGCTGAAAGTGATCGATTTACCAACGAGGCTGTAGTTTGAGGCGTCTTAAAATACAAATGAGTTCGGTATCGCACTTGCTTTTGAGGTATGTTACGCACTGACTTCGTTTTTTTTCAACCGACTTCAAAAAGGAGGAGGTTCTCAATTCGACAGTATGTTTTTTTTTGTATGTTTGTTACGCGATATCTCCGCCGATTGTTAACTGATTTTCAAAATTCTTTTTTTATTCGAAAAAGTATACTCCCGAGGGGATCCCATTGTCACCAAATCACGATCTGATGATAGGATCCCAAGGAAATCGAGGGCAACCCTCAAATTTTATAGGCACGTTTTACGTGTTTCATGTATTTTCTAAAATTTGAAAAGAATTTGCAACTGGTAGTTATCATCTAATGATGGTGAGCTCATGAAGGAAGGTATTATATTAACGGTTAGGAGTTGGAGGATAATTCTTCAAATATTTTACGTAGATGTGTAGGTACGTATAAACCGATAGTTGTATTCTTTCAGGTTATTCAGATGAGCAGATGATGGAAGATTTAACTCCTTAACTTTGATGCTGTCTAGATGATGATGGAAGCGACAGGAATCTATATCTGTTAATGAAACACATGCATTATAATTTGATGGTTCCTATGTGGTTTCTATTGCCGAGTGTGTGATTGAGTTTAAAGTTTTTAGACAAATAGCAATATCACTAAAAATAAAGAAAATAAAAATAAAAGTTTAAAAAACTACTTCAAAATGATATTCACTCAAAATTATGAAATAATATTATTATACTTAGATACACGACATTAACTAACAATAACGAAATTAAAGTGGGTTAGGTACGATTAAAATTAGGGGCCTAAATTTATTTTTGAGGTCGGTACCAGCACATAGCACATTTTACTTATAGCATTGCTGACACCGACCTCAAAAATAAATTTAGGCCCCTAATTTAAATCGTATACCCACTTTGATTTCGTTGGTTAATGTCGTGTATCTAAGTATAATAATATTATTTCATACTTTTTAGTGAATTTAATTTTGAAGTCGGTTTTTAGTTTTTTAAACTTTTATTTTTATTGTTTATGTTACTCGATTTGTTCGCCGATTGTGAACTGATTCTAACGATTCTTTTTTTATCATTAATGATCACACGTAAAATAGTTACAGTATTCACCGTTAGAGACGCTGATATCGTTTTGATTTTGTGACGCATCACGGCAGCACAGATAAAACAGCTGATAATATTGAAGATAAAAGTAAAGTGAAATGTCGTTGCGGCACACTGAGTGAGCGAAGCGAGCGATAATAGATTAATTAGGTTTGATGATGGTACTGTCGATGAGCCTCCATTAATTTTGAGGTTAAGTTTGTTTAGCATGATATGCTCGGCCATTTCATGAACTAGTCAACCATTTCATGAAATGGTCGTGCATTTTATAAAATGGTCGTGCATTTTATGAAATGGTCGTGCATTTCATGAAATGGTCGTGCATTTCATGAAATGGTCGTGCATTTCATGATCTGGCTAAGCGTGGATTGAAATATCATTAAACGTTGACGTTTAAATGATATGGTCAGTTTTAATTGTCAATTTCATGAAATGGTCAATCATTTCATGAAATGGTCAATCATTTCATGAAATGGTCGTGCATCTCATGAAATGGTCGTGCATTTTATGAAATGGTCGTGCATTTCATGAAATGGTCATGCGTTTCATGATCTGGCTAAACGTGGATTGAAATATAATTAAACGTTTACGTTTAAATGGTCAGTTTCAATTGTCAATTTTATGATCTGGTCAATCATTTCATGAAAACTTCAATTTTATGATATCGCTACGACATATAAATAGATAATTGTAACGATCAACATTTTCCAATAATGAAATATTATTGGTTTGCGAAAATGTTTGTCCAGAGTTCTGCTACTGAATTACTAAATCAGTAGATTTGTGTAAATAGTATTCTGAAATTCGCAATTTATTTAGGTCAATAGACAATTTGCTTTATTGAACTGATTTTTAATTTTGTGATATAGGGACAGTAAAACTTTTTAAAATTAGCTGAAATTATTAAATTTAAAGCTACTTAAATAGTTATTGTATAATCGTGATTTAAGTAGGTTTGTTTAGCTCATTTGTTTAGCTGTTAAGTTAATATTCTTTTATAGTTTTTTATTATTTTTCTAGCTAGAATAATTAAAGTAAGTATTTCATAATCTACAAATTGACTTAAATATTGTTATCTAAACTGTAGGTACGTCCATATAACATATGCCATAAACTTTTTGATAGAAGGTATCATCTATCTATGAAAGAAGACAACGTATGGAACAAACCTCTATCTTTAAATTTTCAGCAAAGGCTCTTGCCCCGGGGCAGCCGGGTGTCTCAAGGGCGTCTGAAAGGACACATACGGGTTTCCACTCACGTACCTACTGTTGATTTGGGAGCTGTGTAAGTCTACGAGGGCTCCTCGACGTATCCAGGGCTGGCACTTTTAAGATGGTCCTTTTTAGGGTTACGTACCCAAAAGGTGGCAACGGAACCCTATTACTAATCCTACGCCATCCGTCTGTCTGTCTGTCGGATCTTTAATGGGTTGTATTAATAAACCATGATAAGTAGCCAGTTAAAATATTTAAAGAAAATTTGTCACTATGGGTGATTTTCTAGCAAATGATAAAAAAACAAAAAGTGAAAAATCGAGGGGTCCCAAATTGGGACTTTCAATTCAATACGGTTTTTACAATACAACAAAAACAAAAAAAAATGTTAAAAACCGTAACAAATACAAGCATCAAACTTGGTGTAATTATAACGTAGACTCTAAAAAACAAACAAATAAAATAAAATAAAACCCGGCTAAGTGTGAGTCGGACTAGCGCTAAAGATCCCAACCTGAATGAAATTATCGCTCCCGTTGATGTTTTTTGTGTGAACCTCTGTTAAATAAATTTTAAAAGCTATTTATTTTTATAATCCTTAATTCACATATAAATTTATTTAATAAGTTACATTCATATGAATAAGTATCATTGTTGTACAATAACCCACATGTTTTTGTTGTTTTCGCCACCTTACGCACGAAGCGTTTTGCTCCATCGTTTATATCATCATGCGAACGGCCATGGAGTGGTATTCCCTGCCAGCATCTGTTACCAGATTCGTAAAAGTTACAAATCTAATAGGCAGTATTTGAGATTGCGTATTACATCCTCGGCTGCATCGACACTTACCATAAAAAGTGTGCGTGTCAGCTCCGACGCGCGACTGGAGTTTACTCATGAAACTTTTTTTTTCGGCCTTTGGTCCCATACGGAACGCTCCGGGTTCGGCCTCCGCTCCGGCCTCGCATTGGCTGGCATGGCCATGGAAACTTAGCCTTGTCGAGAAAAACGGGACTGACATAAAACGCTTTTTAGTTAATGCTTGTATAAATTTTACACCTCATAAAATTTTCTTACCGAGGGCCTTATATAAAATCGATTCTTGAGGAGTGCACTTCATACCAGAGGCCTTATATAAAAAAACGATTATTCGATTGATATATTCTTAAGGACTAAACACCAAAAAAACTCTTGCCTAGTGATCGGGCACGGATTTGACTCGATTCACCATATAGCGGGAACAGAATAGATAGATCATTCAGGTATACCAGGTAGGGCTTATACCCTATGTGAATAAAAAATATATGTAGGAAAAGAAAAAGACGGGAGTTTGTAGACTCTCAAAAAGGTAAAACTAAAACAAAAATATCGCCAACCCTGCGCCCTCTCTGCACCCCACACATATGAAACGCAGCTAGCAAGGGCCTAAATACACGGAAAAGTGTTTTAAAACACCGCACCGCCCGAAATGGATAGGTCAGAGTAAGTAAGTACCTATATGTATTTATAGATGGGATCTTATTTACGCAGAGAAGGCTAGCCGGGTTGGGAATTCTAGGAATTCCTATTTTTTTATCTGTGGTACTTAAGTGCGTGTTTGGTCTTAGTAAGTAGTTACCACGATTTTTGGTATATGGATAGTGTTGTACACTAGGGTTGCCATCTCCAAATTCGGAATACCAGGACATTTCTGTTTGAAAAACAGGACGCAATATAAGAACAATAGTTAATATCGATTACGCAATGAATATAGGATCAATTAAACTTAAAATAAAGCTTCGGCCCCTTCATAAGCTTAGGTACCGTTTTCTCATTTATCGACAATTTCTAAGAGAAAGTGTCTGAGGCTTTAGTAGTCCCTGCCTAAAACTGTAATCTTGTGTTTGGCCTTTTTTCATGCTCTTCAATGTCTATCAAACTTCTACAGGTTATAGATAGACTCGATTCTTTATTACTGACTCTGTGGCTCAGTGGTTAGGTTAGGTTATGTATTTAAACGTATATAAGTATGTATATCAGTCTCTGGTAACCCATAACACAGGGAATCCTACTTTGGGGCCAGATGACCATGTGTGATTTGTCCCAGAATATTTATTTATTTATTTATTTATTCTCAAATAAGACAATTCACCTAAAACCCAGGACACTACTTAAAATCTATCTAGGACACCCCAAAAACAGGATACGTCCTGGGAAAACAGGACGCTTGGCAACCCTATTGTACACAGAGACTTATATTTGTGCAATATTTTTCTAATCCACCAATCAGATGTTTTCACCTGTTCTATCCTCTTTTTATCGTTCAGCCGTTCGAAATTCATTCAAAAATAAATAGTTTCCAAGCTGGGCGGCCATAGTCAGCCATATTGTTTTGCCGTGTCGTTTGTTTTGTGAGATTCGTGAAGTGCGAAAATAAGTTTCAGACGTAAACTGTTTATTTTGTTATATAAATCTCATATCAAATCACTGGAAAAAAACTGAAGATTATGTTGAAATGATTAGTTTTTGAAATACTTACAAAATAATTAGTTAAAACTGGGACCAACTTTTGGTAACGGCAAAATGGCGAATTTTATTGTTTTGAAGAATTGAAAAATTAATTTCAGACGTAAATAGTACGTTTTGTTATCTAAATTTCATATCAAATTACTCGGAAAACAATTTAGATTAAGTGGAAGTAACTAGTTCTTGAAATGCTTGCAAAAATATCTTTTGTAAAATACGAAGTACTGTGCAACGGCACAGTGATAAACTCGGTTTTTTGTCGTTGGAAACTTATCCTAATTTTGTAGTAAAACTATTGTGTTTCAAAGTGAAAAAACTAGTTTATATACACCTATGAAAGTGTATTACGCTATGATAGTGTTAGTTTTTGTGAAAAAGTGTAATAATTTAGTGATAAGTGGGTGCATTCAGTGTCTAAAAGTGCAAGGATGAAGAATTTTTTTTGCATTAATGATGAAAACCACAAAATATCTTCATCGGGTGAGTTTTTCGTAGGTTTTTTTAAATATTAATAGATAGGAAATTTATTAAGCTTTAAAACAGTATATAACAATAGTATATAACTTAATTCTATATTTACCAAAAACTTGAAAAAATAGGTCTAAGTCGAGTCTGAATTACGTCATCCGATGACTCATCCATCACACTCAAGGCACTTTTTGGAAAAAAATCGAATAACGCTCCACGGTTTAAACTATATTTATTTTTCAATTTTTAGTTTGATGTGCATTTGATCCTGGCGATACTGATCAGAATAATGAGATAAACTTATGAAATTATTGTATATTGTCACTGATTCTTGATTAATTTACAAAGTTTGAATTTAATCTGTACGTTCAAAGTGGCTTAAAATCGAGTGCAAAGGAGTCGGTTACAAACATACATACATACAGGTGAAGCAAATAAAAGCGTGATAATAAAACATCATTAAAATCGTTTCACAATCGGCTCTAAGAAATCGTGTAACGTACACATAAAAAAATACCATCGAATTGAGAATCTCGCCCTTTTATGAAATCGGCTAATTAAATGAAGTGTTAACTTTTGTAGCGAAATAGTAGTAACAACGGTTACAGCAAAAGGGATGTTTATATCGGATATTCACATTTCACGCGGTCGCTTTCGCGGACGACAAATTAACTAAATATTATCTCACACTAGCTGTCCCGGCGAACTTCGTTCCACCTCACACTACACTATACTACCCTACTAGACCCTACCCTACAATACTCTATCCTACCCTACCCAACCCTACACTAAACTACACTACCCTGCACTACCCTCCTACCCTACATAAGAACCTTCTGGCAATAAACAAAAAAAGAATTAGCGAAATCGGTCCAGCCAATCGATCACGCGTGATGCGATGACCAGAAGAAAGAGGTACGTTAGTACTAATGTACTTTGAAATTGTTGTTTATAGTAGCCGTACACCACCATATTAATACAGGCAACACAGGTGAATTGAATGAATAGGAATAGAAGTTGCGAATCTGTTGTTCGTTCTGTTGGTTCATTCACTCTTCCGTTCTCCTCTGATGGCCCGTTCAAAAGAAATGTCTGTCCACCAATATTTTTATTATAAATTAATTGTAAAATATTTTAGTAATCTCGTTTCCAATACGGTGTATTATCTTGAAGGATAATATTAAACAGCTACGTATTTGGCAGCAGCCTGTGTATTTATTTCATGTCATACGAAGAAGCCGATCCACGCGTCCGTTTCCTCGCAACATTTTCAACAGAAATAGGGTTTCATTTTTATATACATATATACACTCGAGAGCGATGAATCCGGGTCACTTAAAGAATCCTAAAAATCTCGGAAACTAAGAAGGCTAGCTTAATGAAATAAATTGTGTTTAATAGACAATTTAATACTCCTTAAATGAAGTCATTAAAACTTCTTAGTTATTGTAAAGTTATGTCATAAAAAAATCAAATTTGAAAAAGGGAGACTTTCGAAGATGGAACTATGAAATTACTACATTTGTTTTTGCTTTTGTTTCTAATCTGTCATTTAAGTGGGTACATAAACCATGTTGATAGTGTTTAATATTTATTATTCAAGCAGTAATCATGTCCCTTACACCTGAAGAATGCACCAGAATACTCACAATGCTGGAAAACGGCCGGGGTCAGCGTGATACAGCCAGGACTGTCGGTGTGTCGCTCTCAACAGTACAAAGAGTTCTCCAACGTTACGAGGAAACTGGCTCTAACCAGACCAGGAACAGGCAGAACCAGGTGTACCACAGCACGAGAAGATCGATACTTGGTGAACACAATGCTTCGTAATCGCTTTTTCACAGGAACTGAACTTACAAATCAGTTTCGACGCCTCGGAGGAAGTAACCCAAGCGCAAGGACAGTAAGGCGACGACTTGCTGAAGCTAAATTGAAACCACTTTGACCTGCAAACGGCCCTAAACTGGAGCGTGGGCATCGTATTTCAAGACTAAGATATGCCCAGAACCACTTAAATTGGAGTATTGGAGATTGGTCAAAAGTTATGTTCTCCGACGAATCAAAATTTATGCTCTACAAGCACGATGGAAGACACAGAGTGTATAGAAGACCAGGGGAAAGATTCAAGCAAGCATGCATCGAAGAAAAAGTAGCCTACGGTGGTGGGTCTGTACATGTGTGGGCCGGAATTTCTTCTGAGAGTCGCACAGAACTGGTGTTCATAGAAAACGGCTCTTTAACTAGCGAAAGATATGTGGAAGAAATCCTCAATGAACACGTTGGTCCATTTATGGTCAATTTGGGTGAGGATGCTATTTTTATGCATGACAATGCCCGGCCTCATACGGGTTGGATTGTGAATGACTACCTTCAAGAGATGAACATTACTCGTATGGAGTGGCCAGCACGCAGCCCGGATATCAACCCGATCGAGCATGCTTGGGACCAGCTAGGGAGATGCGTAAAACAAAGAAGCCCTCCCCCAATCACGCTTCGTGAGCTCAAAATTGCTCTCACAGAGGAATGGGAGAATATTCCCCAAAATCGTATAAGGAACTTGGTGTACAGCATGCCAAACCGCGTAAACACAGTGATGGAAGCACGAGGAGGCAATACGAAGTATTAAAATTCAAGTAAATCGTAATGTTGTTCAAAAATGTCATGTTTCCTATTTTTGTTTTAAGGCGAGATCAGCAGTTTTTTTTTATTCTTGTATTTTTTTGTAAATAAAATGTAGTGACTCGTAAATTTTATTACTTTCATTTAAGGAGTATTAAAGTGTCTATTAAACACAATTTATTTCATGAAGCTAGCCTTCTTAGTTTCCGAGATTTTTAGGATTCTTTAAGTGACCCGGATTCATCGCTCTCGAGTGTAGATTATGACATATCGGAGAAGATATGAATAATCGGAACAAACAATATACAGTGAGTGAACCTTTAGAAACAACATACTCGTATATCTCAGCGAAACAAAGGCAAAGATACTCAACCTAATCGCCATCTCACGTGTTACCCGCTGCTCCTGCGAATCTTTCCACACTTCGCGACGGCAATCCCACAAATTAACGGGTTAGTGGTATTTTGAACCTAGTGATCTTTCGTACCCCTATTTTTTTTTTCAGTGAACAAAAAGAATTATTTATTATATATCTCGGGGAACATACAGGATTCGGTGGTGATTCGTCATTTTCGTCCGACATGATGGGCGTAGTTGTAGATGGGTGTAGCGGGCTTGATAAATGAACCACGTCGTGTATAAGGTAGATACATTTTATTCTTACGGTAACAGTATACAGTCTGACACGTGGCACAACTAAATGAGACGTAGGTACGGGTTCTCGGAAGGTACCACTCAGCTCGGCGATCAGGATCAAAGTGTCGCTGCTTGCCGCTACGCCACAGACCAAGATTCCGTAGAAGCGCCGCCGCTAGGTGGCGCTTCACGCCTCGTTACACTGTGATGGCGCTGTGAGCGCTCCATAAAACAACCATACTCATGACTCCACCGACATACATTATTATTCTTTATAAGTATTACAATCATCATATCAGCCGAAGGACCTCCACTTCTGGACAAAGGCCTCCCCCAAGGATCTCCACGACGAGTGGTTCTGCGCTGCCCGCATACAGCGGCTTCCTACGACCTTTACCAGGTCATCGGTCATTATAATCATATTCACTAAGTAATAATAGTATTTTGCTATGTTTCTTTTAATTACAACTATTTTTTTTTAAATTACTCTGTATGCTTGTATCTTTTGCACTAACTTTTTTCTCTGTTTTAAATACAAATGTCATTATTGAGTTGACTGGAATCCCGTAAGGGATAAGTCCGCCTTTATATACTTATCTGTTTTAAGTTCTGTATTCGAAAATGACAATAATGAGTTTACAAACAAATAATAATTTGTGTACAAGTAGAAACAGTGTACCAGCAAAAAAACAGCGTGAGCCGCTATTTTGTATGAAGTCGAAGTTTGTGTGTGAAGTTGACCGACCCGCAGTGGACCCGCGTGGATAAGGCCCGATCGCCCTAATACAGGATAGGCTCGAGCCCTTCGGTGAGGACGTATATGAGCTGATATGATGGAAGTAAATAAAACTATCGCTGCTCAACATCCTTCAAAATGAAAACAAAAATCATCATCATAATCATATCAGCCGAAGGACGTGCACTGCTGGACATAGGCCTCTCCCAAGGATTTCCACGACGACCGGTTCTCCACTGCCCGCATCCAGCGGCTTCCCACTACCTTCACCAGGTCATCGGTCCACCGAGTGGGAGGCCTGCCTATACGCTACGTTTTCCGGTGCACGGTCGCCATTCGAGAAGTTTACTGCCTCAACGGCCATCTGTTCTACGAGCTATGTGTTCCGCGCACTGCCACTTAAGTTTAGCAATTCTGAGGGCTATGTCGGTTACTTTAGTTCTCCTACGGATCTCCAAGTTTCTGATTCGATCACGCAGAGAAACTCCGAGCATAGCACACTCCATTGCAGTTTGGGTGACCTTGAGTCTTTTTATAAAAAAAAAATACTTAGATGGAGTTGGTAAAAAAGTAATTCAACTGTTCTCTATATAAATCTCCATTCTTAAGATTATCTTTATTACTTCATTGTATGCTCTTTACAACCCAGAGTGAATAGCTATCGTTTGAATGCTTCAAGTGTAACAATCAACCATACTTTTAAAAACACTCTTACGCAGTTCGTAAAAATTTTGTAAGTAAGAACATACGAACCGGACGAAATGCGACTTAGTTCCAGGTGCCACTATCCCAAATTAACCCCAACGGATTGGGGGTGATCCCTAATTTTCAGATACATCTGGGGAATAAATAGGGGATTCCGTACGTAAATAACGACGCCATGGCAGCTAGGAGGTGTAAGAGATAAGACGGAATTGCCTTTTCTCGTGAGGGAAAGTGGGTGGTCCAAGGGGCACACTGAAGCGGTTTTAGAAGGGTCTGTGGAAAAACAGATAGACTGATGCCTGAAAACACTGATCGTTCACTGTAATATAACATTTGTGACATACAGTTGTATGAGGCCCGCATTTTGACAGAAAACCCATTTAATCCCCCTAAGGTCACCTGCGTAGCTACGGAGTGGTCGTAGCTTAATGTGACTTGCGTGACTGGGCCGATTACACAGGTTAACTTCCCTGAAGCAAGGACTATACCTGGAAGGGTTTGCCTGTTAGTGGCATTTTTCTCGACCGTTCGCAAGGCACGTAAAGACGTTGGTGCCGGTTGCATTGAATAGATGGCAGCCGTTTAACCCGTGTCAGAAGCCTAATAGGCAGCTTGAAAGATTACTGAATTGTCTATCAACCCGGACTTGGTCCCCGTGTGTGGAGTATGGCCTAACCTTCCTGCGTTTAGAAAGAAACCCGTGCCCCAGCACTGCCCAGCAGTGGGGACGTTTAAGGGTGGGGGTTAACGATTGTCACCTACAAGTTTTGGGGTGAACGATCTCTAGTTGAGGCCATTGGAACTTCTTTTTGATTGGCAAAAACTTTTAATTGCTGGCATACGTGTTCTTAAAAGAATTTTAAATAGTGTTTTTGCCAATTAAAAAGAAGCTTCAATGGCCACAACGAGAATAATTCCTAAACATAAAACCTACATTTGTTTCTAGACCTACACCCAACAGTATTTAGAACATGTATGCCAGCAATTAAAAGTTTTTGCCAATTAAAAAGAAGCGCGAAGCAGCTCTATTCTCGCCCGAAAATCAGGTTTTCCGATTTCAGCATGTTTAAATAAATAAATTTAAAATTTATCTATTTAAGATAAGATAGCCAGATCCTCATTGCGTTGGGGAATCTTGGTAATCCCGCTTCCATCTTCGGCATCATCGTCACTTACCATCAGGTGTCATGATGCGGTGGATAAATAAAAACCTAACCTAACCACTCCGGGAGCGCCGACAGAAGTGAAAACTTTTTACAGTTTTATAAGTTTTGACCCTCCGAGTATTCCTGGCGAACGACTAGGTTGACAAAGTTTTGACCTTGCGAGTGTTCCTGGTAAGGTGTCGGTAACGGTGTTGCGAGTTTAATGGCGCCTAAAAAAGTTTTCACTTTGAAAAAAAACTAACATTCAAATAGGTACCTTAATGTCAAACTCTCATACTTTGCACCAAAACACCAACTCTCAAGCGTAACTGTATGAGTTAAAGCGAGTTTTTGTGTGAAACAAAAGCCTTTCAACACTGTGAATAGTAACAAACTTTGTGCGTGCGCTCCGATAAGTATTGTTCTTTGAGTTAAGACGTACATGTCACATACAACCAACCCTATAACGCGAACAATATAACTTTGCTCATTCAGTAAGGAATAATTTTATCGAAATAACTGCGTCTTTATCTTTGATATATTATTACGTTTTTCACCAACTCGATTACAGGTCTCATACGAAATCGTTTGCCTTATGTTGACATTTGGAGCTGCAGTTTGCAAAGAGTTTTTGAATTTTCAACCGACTTCCAAAAAGGAGGAGGTTCTCAATTCGACTGCATGTTTTTTTTATGTGTGCCCTTAGAACTTTTGACTGGGTGAACTGATTTTGATGATTCTTTTTTTTATTTGAAAGCTAGTGCTTTTCATGTGGTCCCATAGAAATTTTATCAAAATCGGTGTAGTAATTTATTAGAAAATTAACAAAAACCAAAAATAATAATTCGAAAATGTACTAAGTTGTTGTGATGGAAGTCGGTTATTTACGTGTTTAGCGTTTTCAGTTATTTAGAACAAGTTCCTGCAAAGTAGCGGCGTGCGTAGTTTTTTTGCCTGGACACTTTTTAATAGCTGATATTAAATCGAAATCTGTTTAGTGTATATGTCACCGTAAAATTGTAAATGAGATCTATCTCGCGAGATTGTGAACATTCCCTCTCGTATATCTACCAGATACGCTGAAACTACTTAGGTTTATGATATAGCGTCCCCACTTAGCGGGAGGTGAGCGCGCCTACAGCTCCGGGACCTACCTGGACAGTAGGTAGTGGTTCTCTTCCACGAGGCACTCGCCTTGCAGAGTACCAGGACAAGCGTCTTGGCGGCAAGACCTACCGTAACTGGTCCTTGTCTTCACCTTATGGTGTTGATTGTTGTTAGTGAAATTGACACATCAGGGTTTTGATAATTTTTTTTATTCACAAAATTATTTATCTTATCTTTAGTATAAATGAAAAATCTATTGCTAGAATTGTCTTTTATGTGAGTTAATAACTTTTTGGAAAAAGTTGCTGCGCGGATAAAGCTATTCTTAAAACTCAGATAAAAAATATGTACCTACCTAGGTAAGAGGATTCAATACACTAATAATATAAAATATTAAATATAATAAAATATAGACATCCTAAATACTTAAACATAGAAACCGCGGTGCATGTTTCATGAAATAGTATTACAAAATGATAAAAGGTTGATTTCTTACAAATAATTTTACCAAAATTAGAATTAGTTGTTATATAGGTTGTAACAAAATTGTGTAGGTCCCGTTAATTAGGGCTTCTGAAAGCTGAAAACGCAAAAAAAAATTATTCTTCATATAAATTGATCAGTTGCATTTTTGCATTTTTGTACGGACGGCCCATTCTTTTGAGCATTGAGTTTGGGTTCCCTAAGAAAAGTTGTTCAGTATAATGGGTAGAACCTTTAGTTAACGAATTCTACACCATTTTTTTACACCTTATTGTATTTTAACCGCCTCCGTAGCTCAGAAGCAAAGTTCACTGGCTTTACACAGGAGGTCGCGGATTCGATTCCCGGCGGGGTCAATTGTAAGACTCGGTTTGGTTGGTGGTAGGGCATTTTTTAAGCCCGCCTGGCTAGCTACCACCATCTTATCTAAGTCTTGCCGCCAAATATCAATGTTGATATCATTTAATTATTTTTCACGTCACTGAATATAATAGTTGTACTGAAATTATTATTATTTAACGCCCCATTCCTCTTGTCCCTTCTAGCGTATCTGCCCTAGGGGGGATAAGTGGAATTTTCTTTACTGATAGAGATGAATGGAAACTAGTTTCCACTTGACCCTACCGAGAGAGGTTGAGAATTTTTCTTGGTCATGGAAACTAGTCCTTCAGCCGAATTCGTAAATAATTTTCACTTTCTTCATTTGATTTTGTATTTGTAATGCTAGTGCCCCGGTGAATTACAAATCTTCTCTGAAGTTCTTGACAGCATTTGCAGCAGCCTCATTCTGAGGTGGAACACCCAGTTGCTGTAGGGCGACTATAAAACTGCACCCAGTGCAAGTTGATTTCTCACGTCCTCCTTCGTTTTATTTTCTTGTTCTCCACATTGCTCACGTGCACTAGACGATTTTCTCCAAAATGCACCACTTCTTGAACAAAATCCCAGCAGAAAACAATGAAAAAACAACAAAATAAAACTACGAATGCGTACGCCACAAATCCCGGCAAAAAACTCACCGAGAGAGGTATGTAGCTGTGTGACCAGCATTCCCAGCAAGCATAGTTTTGATAAAATAAGATTTTTAATTTTAACGCATGACTGACATAAGGCATAAAATTTTAAAAAATGCAAACAATTTTTTTTAAAATTTTGTCTTTTTTTCCACCACACTGCAATGAATACACTCTTAAAATAAAATCCTTTCAACAAGCTTTTTACTTAGTTTCACCTGTCCTGTTGTTATGAAATCTTGCGAGTTAAATTTGACCCACTTCCCGGTTTCCGATTGAGCTAAAGTTTTGCATGCATATGTATATCGCGTCACACTAAAAGCACCAAAAAGATTTTAGGTTTTTTGAAAATTATTACACGTTAATGCGATAAATACCTACACGCCATTATCACTTTTATGAGCGAGAATTTCTCTCACTAAAGTGTAAAGAGAATAAATCAGGTCCACACTTTGCTATCTCCGTGAGCAATGAGCATTAAAAGTAAATTCACACCAATGTCCAGTACTTTGGTCTAAGTCTAGCTAGCGATTGTGCTAAAGTGCCGGGTCAGTTAGACGAAGGCAATTCAGGTCGTTGATAAGATCTAGTACAGAGTTTACACTTCAGTCGAATGGGCACATTTTTTACTTATAGTTTCGTCAAGTCTGTCTGTCCGCGGCCTAGCTAGACTAGAGTAGTCAAGAGCTGAAATTTGGCAAAGATATATATAATAATAACGCGGAGAGAAGTGTAAAAAAAATTTTGGAAAAAAATCTCTTTAAGGGTACTTCGCCTACAAGTAAAGTAGAGATGATTTTTTTTTCGTCAAACCCAGTCGTGTGGGGTATCGTTGGTTAGAGCTTAAAAAATAGTTGTAAGTCTTATAAGACCATTTTATAATTTAGGGTTCCGTTTTCGAAAAAACAGGCTTGAAAGTGCTAAATTATGTTGGAGTCGAGTGTCCCTACCCCCTAACAGCTAAACCGCTGTATTTGGAAATTTTGAAATTAGATATGGACGCGATAATGACAACTACGGAACCCTACATTGCGCGTGGCCCGACACGCACTTGGCTGGTTTCTTATTCTGTACTTAAGTTTCTGAGAAACCCTTCCCAGCCTTGCCTAATTATTTCTAGAGTTAGTACTTAAGTTTCTGAGAAACCCTTCCTAGCCGTGCCTAATTATTTCTAGAGTTAATTTAAAAGAATATCAGTTTCATATTTCATTCAAGTAAAGTTTTAATTTCATATTTCAATGAGATTAAGTCTTGTGGCCGGGTTGAAATAAAACTTAATTTAACTAGTAAAGGTTAGGTAATTCAATGCAGAATATTCGACTTAATTTTTTTGTGTGTAATTAATCTAATTTTCTATAAAAAATACAAAATAACCTAACCAATTTCATAAAAAATTAAGAATCCGACTGCGTTAAAATACTACTCCTCTTTTTGGGCATTCAGGTAAAATGTATCCTATGCCACTCAAGGGATCAAGACCAATCTAACGATACCTCGCTTTCCAAAAACAGTCAAGCTGTTTAGGTTAAAGGCTCAGCCAAAGAAACAGACATATATACATACACCCGGACAACATTACCCACCTTGTTGGGCAGTCAGGTAAAATGTATCCCTATGCCACTCAAGGGATCAAGACCAATCTAACGATACCTCGCTTTCCAAAAACAGTCAAGCTGTTTAGGTTAAAGGCTCAGCCAAAGAAACAGACATATATACATACACCCGAACAACATTACCCACCTTGTTGGGCAGTCAGGTAAAATGTATCCCTATGTCACTCAAGGGATCAAGACCAATCTAACGACACCTCGCTTTCCAAAAACCATCAAGCTGTTTAGGTTAAAGGCTCAGTCAAAGAAACAGACATATATACATACACCCGAACAACATTACCCACCTTGTTGGGCAGTCAGGTAAAATGTATCCCTATGTCACTCAAGGGATCAAGACCAATCTAACGACACCTCGCTTTCCAAAAACCATCAAGCTGTTTAGGTTAAAGGCTCAGCCAAAGAAACAGACATATGTACATAGACCCAAACAACATTACCCACCTTGTTGGGCAGTCAGGTAAAATGTATCCCTATGTCACTCAAGGGATCAAGTCCAATCTAACGACACCTCGATTTCCAAAAACCATCAAGCTGTTAAGGTTAAAGGCTCAGCTAAAGAAACGGACATATATACATACACCCGAACAACATTACCCACCTTGTTGGGCAGTCAGGTAAAATGTATCCCTATGTCACTCAAGGGATCAAGACGAATTTAACGACACCTCGCTTTCCGAAAACCATCAAGCTGTTTTAGGCTAAAGGCTCAGCCAAAGAAACAGACATCTAAACGGTGACTTTTAATTAGTTCTTGATAACAAAAGATATGCATGGACTCGTGATTACAAACAACTTTCCCAAAGAAACAATATATTAAATCAGAAAAAAAAATTTTGGTCTTCCATACATAAAAAGTTATCAAATCGGCAAAAGTGAATCGAGGACCAAATTTTTTTTTTCATATTTGAGATATAGTTTCTCTGCGAAAGTTGTTTTTAATCACGAGTACATTCTTATTCTCGCTATCAAGAACTAATAAAAGCCACCCTATATACATACACCCGAACAACATTACCCACCTTTTTGGGCAGTCACGTAAAATGTATCCTATGTCACTCAAGCGATCAAGACCAATCAATCTAACGACAACTCGCTTTCCAAAAACCATCAAGCTTAAGTTGAGTTAAAGGCTCAGCCAAAGAAACAGACATAATATATACCTATATAAACCCAAACAACATTACCCACCTTTTTGGTCGGTCGGGTAAAAAGAGGTAAACGGGACGGAAAGCTAGCAAACGCAGCCTCTAAATCTTTTTTGGGGCATTAATAAAAGTTTTTTTAACTTTATTTATTAGATTTGTTCCTCGGCCTGTCTCCGCGTTGATTGTCTGGAAAGTTGTTGAGGGTTGTAGCAAAAGTTACCAACAAAAAGTACCGCGGACTTTTTCTATTACCTACATACTTTCGTGCGGCGCGGCGTTAGTTTTGGAGTGCCCTCTAGCGACAGTTGGACCCTTGAACCGACCCTGGGTCAAAGACTTGTAAGTTGAGTTTCATTGAAAATGAAGCTAAAATAAATGCCCTCCCATTTTGTAAATGGAAGACACTCGCAAAGTGAACGAAGATTAAGAAAACGTTTTCATTTAGCATAGGATATTATGTATTTATAGAATTCACGTAGAGTTTCACTTAAGAAGTTAAATGACGTAGGTTTTTGAACTGCTTTCTCTTCTTACAAGCGCTAAATACTAAATATACATGCTATTATGTACTTCTACATCAGTACAAATGCCGATAAGGCATCTTTTTATAATAATTATATTTTTCGAAAAGAATAAAAGCTTTTTGGTACAAGCTTTTATTTGAAAAGAGTAAGTATTTATGCTCAAAAAGCCAAATGCTCAAATGAATATAAAAATACACGGTTCCAAATACAAAAAAGGCGAGCACAGTGTTGTATTTCCTACGATTCTATTAAAAAATAAAAGATGATTCTGGGACCTTGATTCCATCTCCAAAGATCATCATCATCAGATTAACTTCAAAATAACAAAAGGCTCTATTGTCACCGGTTATACGGCTTCATTCCAAATTTCAGCTTAATTGGACCCCTGGAAGTCGATCTAAAATCGATCGCAAAATTTGAACTAAACAAACTAACATACATACATACAAACATTGCTAGTCAAATAAAAGCTTTGAAAATAGATTGTCGTCCTGGCTGACTATCAACGCACAGCACGAAGTAACTAGTATCTCATCTGTGGCACAGCTTAAATCACTCAGCGGATCGGGCTGATATTTGATATACAAATTCAATAGGGATGACGACAGCACCAGAAATAAATAATGACCTCTTGATCACTAAATTGCCCTTTTACTTAAACTTTGATAAAGCTTACTCGTTTTGTTTACTATCAAGTCTTCGATTTTTAAATCACCAAAATCACAAAATGAGTACATTGTATATGACGCTGCAAAACTATGACGTCACGCCTAGGTATTTCTAACATTTTTAGAACAAATTGTCGTTTTTGACAGATGATAAAAAGTTACTCAGATGACTAGCATTCGTCATCCCTATTATGACGTAGGCATCCGCCAAGAAAGGATTTTGGGAAATTTCACCGGGAACGGGGATCTGCGCGGGCAACACCGCTGAGCATCTGCTAGTTCGGTAATTTAAATTTAACTTCCAAAACTGACCAGAGTTGTAATAACTACTTGAAATTGCACAACTTGAACTCCAAATCCTTTGAATTTATGGATAGAAACAGATAAAACGCGTGTTTTATTATATAAACATGTTTATTTATCAAAAATTCAGAATCCCTTTTGAAGGGAGGCTGAACCTCAAGTGAATGACAAGTGTCGGCCCCTGTCTTGTTAAAAATAATAAAAATGTAAGTTAAAGTTGAATATTTAAGGAAGAGAGAGTAGAGTAGAGTAGTGTTAGAGTAGTTTATATTGATGCCGGTCGATCTTTGGGTAAAGAAAACAAAAAACAGTCAAAGTAGTGAAACGCAGAAATCGCATTGTAAGACTCGATTTGCTTGGTGATAGGGCATATTCTAAGCCCGCCTGGCTAACTACCACCATATAATCTAAGTCTTGCAGCCAAACATCAATGTGTGTAACAACATTGATTTGTTCCGGATTGAAGATAGGATAGCCAGTTCCCCACTGCGTTGGGGAATCTTGGTAAGCCCGGTTCCAT
The DNA here is from genome assembly GCA_947284805.1 of Coleophora flavipennella. Classification (NCBI taxonomy): domain Eukaryota; kingdom Metazoa; phylum Arthropoda; class Insecta; order Lepidoptera; family Coleophoridae; genus Coleophora; species Coleophora flavipennella. The sequence continues at coordinate 6,314,929 of OX369254.1, read as the reverse complement.
CTTCGGCATTATCGTCACTTACCATCAGGTGAGATGATGCCAAGGGCTTAACAATTTTGAATAAAAAATCGTTAAGTGCCCTTCGAGTTCAGTAAAACGAAGCCTCAGAATGTGGTAGGGGCTGCCTCGCTTCTAGGGTTCCTTAAACCTAAAGGGTGACCAACGACTAAGCCTGCGCTGTCCGTCGTCGATCTCTCTGTCAGCGGGCTGCATTTCATGAGCCGTAAAAGATTGAAGTTTTAACAGAACGTGTATTTCTGTAACAAATAATAAAAAAAATAAGAGAGCTCCCATATAAGTAACGTGATTTTTCGAAAACGTAAAGAAACTAGCGACATCTAGTAGGATCTAGTAGTATATATCCTACTATAATATTATAAACGCGAAAGTTTGTAAAAATGTATGGATGTATGTTTGTTACTCTTTCACGCAAAAACTTCTAAACGGATCTGGCTGAAATTTGGTAGGTAGACAGATTAGGACCCGGATTAAAACATAGTCTACTTTTTATACGGCTTTTTTCAGCTTGCGGCTCGCCCACTGCGCACCCTCGAAAAGTCATAGAAACGTTGTCCACGCGGGTGAAGCCGCGAGAAACAGCTAGTCTTCTATATAATTAGTTAATTTATGAAGATGATCTTGCTCGGACTTGGTCAGTTTTTTTGAAAGATGGTACGAAACCCTTCGTATGCGAGTCCGACTCGCACTTGGCCGGTTTTAAATTTTTCATCATGCCTTCCAATTTTAAATTGCCATCATGCTGGTTGGTCACTAACCGCGCCTAGTGATTTTGTTTCCTAAAAACCGTTGCTGTATTTTGTATATATTTTTTTTCTAATCGTCCATACACTAAGCTATTTAGTTCTTATTTTTCGTTTTCGTTTTGGTCGCATCGGACTAAAGTAATTCCTACCCGCAAAATCAACAACATTAAAGTAAAAACACAAACAGACGGTGTACATCCTAGTCAAGGTGGACTTTTAAAAAACATTTTGACGACGACCTCGGGGAAATCAGAGGTGGTAGTCCGGGATGCCAGCTATTTGTACTAAATGCCGTCAAGGGACGGGAAAAACGGTTCTACTGCTTATAAAATAAAGTTTTTGTTGGCCGCAGGATAAGATTGTGGCTGGTGAAGTAGAAAAGTGACCCCAGTGTAATGTGGGGATTAAAAGTATCTACTTTAGACACAAAAAGTAAATTTAGAGTTGTTTTTTCTCAATGTCTAGTATTTTTGAGAATTAAGTTTTCTAAAGAATATAGTCTGAAAGCTATGCCGTCCAAGAGTTCATCTTATTCATGCATTGAAAAAAGGTTATCATCGCCACGCAAATTTTTATTTAAGACTAGCCTCGCCTGCGTGGACGTATTTTTGTGATTGTATTCGGGGGTGCACGGTGTGTAAGCTGCATGCGGCTCGAGAGTCTGGAATTAGGTTTTTCCTAGATCCCTCGGGAACTAAGCATTTTTTCGAGACAAAAAGTTGTTCTTCGCCTTTTACGTAAGCTCTATGCCAAAATTCTCGAAATCGGTTCATTGAATGAACTTCATTCGTTTTATCCTTAAAGGGAAATACACAGAGAAACACTTTCGGATTCATAAATACGCTTCAAAGTCTCAAACAATCTTGATGAAATTTGGCATGCACGTAGCCTGTGTCATCAAGAAGGACATATACCTTATACCAATTAAAAAAAAGCACAATGTAAACAAACTAAGTAGGGATTTGACAGTTTCAAATGTCAATTCCATAGTAATTTTGTTTACCTTATGCTTTTTTTTGATTGGTATAAGGTATAGGCAACCTTTTATCTCATGAAATTATCAAATTCCGATACAGTTCCTGAGGGAACTGAGAAAAATAATCTTTTTGTTTCATTTCTTTAACATCTCAAGTCTCAACGGAGCACGTATTACTGTGATTTTTTGCATAGATATGGTTTAAGGGGTCGGAAATGACATAGACTAATATAATTAGCATAGTTCCCGTGGGATTTGGGAAAACTCATTTACACGCTCGCGCACGTCAGCGTCGCAATGGAGCAACGGATTGACGTGATTTTTGCATAGAAATAGTTGAGGGGTGGGAAGTGACATAGACTGCTAACGACTCGGTCCTTCTAACCAGAGGTACGGGGTTCAAATCTGGACGGCCAATGTGCCAATGAGTTTTTCAAAACTTACGCACATATACTTACCAATTGCTTTAACGGTGAAGGAAAACATCGTCAGGAAACCTGCACACGCCTGCGAAGAAACTCAAAGGTTGTGTGTGAAGTCGACCAACCCGCACTAGGCCCGCGTGGTCGACTAAGGTTTGATCACCCTAATTCAAGCCCCTCGGTGATGGGGACGTATATGAGCTGATATGATGATGATGATGATTATAACAGTGGACGTCCTTCGACTGATCTGATGATGGTATGTATTTCACGAAGCGGTCGCCGCTTAGTGTGATTTGCGAAGTTGGGTCGATAAAGCAGGTTAACTGACCTGAAGCACGTGCATTACCTAGATGGCTTTGACTGTTAGTGGCATTTTCTCAACCGTGTCCGTGCTTCGCAAGGCACGTTAAGCCGATGGTGCCGGTTGCAATCACTAGATGGCAGTCGTTAAGCCATGTCATATGCCTTATAAAGGCGGCTTGAAATATTCTGACAGTAGGGTTCTCCAATAGCCCAACAACCTCCTCCAACCCGGACTGGGCCCCCGTGTGTGGAGTATGGCCCGACCTTCCCCAGTTTGGAAGAGACCTGTGCCCCAGCAGTGGGGACGTTATGGGTTTTTAACGATGTATTTCACAAATGAGCGTCGGTGGCGTAATGGCAAGAGCCGCTACCTCCTGTCCGGGAGGTCGTGGTTCGAATCCTGCCACGTACCAATGTGTTTTCGAATTTCGATTTCATATGTACGTTTATTAAATCGCCCTAATTCAGGGTAGGCTCGAGCCCCTCGGTGGGGACGTATATGAGCTGATATGAATGAATGAAAATGTACGTTTATCCGACGCTCTTACGGTGAAGGAAAACATCTTGAGGAAACCGACACACGCCTGCGAAGAAACTCGAAGGCTGTGTGTGAAGTCGACCAACCCGCACTGGGTCCGCGTGGTCGACTAAGGCCCGATCGCCCCATTTAAGGGTAGGCTTCGAGCTCCTCGGTGGGGACGTATATGAGCTGATATAAATATTTATACATATTTCACAAATGGCTAAATCACGCAACATTTACAACATTACCTGACTATTAACTCAACAAAAAAATAGCAGCAAACAAGACAGCAAAAAACATAAAAAGAAAATACAGAGAAAACTAAAAACATTGCTAGAAAAATGCTAATTCCGGAACCATAGTCGTTGCAACAAGCATTTTACACGACATTAAACGGAACAGACAAAGCCGGGCGCAGTGCAGATATAATTATAATTAATTCAAAGCGCACAGTGGGATACATGCATCGTATATATGAATATTATATTGCATTGCCAGATAAAATGGTAATGCCCAGAGGTTTCTAAAGAGGCACGGGATTAAAAGAAAGATAAGAAACAAGGCGATACGCCGTGTTCAGAAAATAGTATTGTTTACAATTTTATTTCTATTTTTGGGTTCTATACACCCAAAACGTGACCATACGGGACCTTATATTACTAAGCCTCCGCTGTCCGTCCGTCCGTCTGTCAACGGGCTGTATTTCATGAACCGTAATAAGTTGTACATTCTATTGCCGCTGTAACAACAAAATATAAAAATTAGAAAAATTTAAAAATTAGGGTGCGGCGGTCACCGTATAAAAAGGTGTTTTTAATAGGTATTTTAGAGGTATATACACAAGCGTGAAACTTGGTATGATTTTAGTATTAATCCTGAAGTAAATTAAAAAAAACTGGCAAGGGTGAGTCGTACTCGCGCTAAGCAGTCCAAAATGTATAAAAAATCACTTCTCTGTCGCTTGCGTTGATGTCTTGCGTTGTAATGTGAATAGCTATATTGTCATAGATGTGTGGAAAGAGAGTACCACTCGCACTTGGCCGGTTTTTGAGGTTAAACCTGAAGGTACTTATTTATTTTATTGGCATTGCTTTTATATATGGTTGTAAGGTATTTAACCAATAACAACTTATACTGTACTAAACATAATAAGTGATAATAGAAACCTTGTTATTAAGCAGGACCTAGGCATATAATTGAAATGCAGAATTGCCTACACTTGCTCTATTACGCCAGACATGCTGAAGCGAGCGACTAATCGATTGACTTCAATTACCGCTCGCTCCGGAGCGAACTAAACGCACTTATGATTAAACCCCGATACATACAAACTACAAACTCACGCAGATTAACCTGTGGCCGCGTCCAATGGCTACTCTGCACCCGCTAATAGCGGCATTGAACCGCGAGAGCGGAAACTAAACGCAGTTCGCACGATCCAACATGGCCGCCGTAAAAACCGAAAGAATTCCCACTAAAGAGAAGTAAGAGTCGATCGTAAAGCATGTTAAAACTATCCTTAATTTTGTGTGGACGAGTGCTGCCCGCTTCGTATCCGAAACGCTAATGAGTCTTTCAATTAACTACATTATTTACGGTCCGTACGAAACAGACGGACAGAGCTGAAACAGAACGCAGACAGTTTGTAATTCCAATTTCGAATTTCAAAATACAATGTTCCAATTTGGAACTGAATCGGTTAACTTTATCAGCGGATTACTTTTTTAACGAAGAATCATTTTTATTATTATTGCGCGGCGTTAAGCGAAACATTTTCGCAGATTGTCGCTTGGCGGTCCCTGGAGTAAGAAAGCGCCGTTGTTTAAAATTTTCCAGCCCACGGATACTCATTATTGCGCAGCGTTCTATAAAAAATGTTTCTATAAAAGAATTTAGGCGTAGAAAAAGTGGGTCATGTCATAGCCAAGGGATCATAATTACAATGGATCTACTCGAAATCTTGTAGGTCTTGTTTTTAGGGTTGCGTACCCAAAGGGCAAAAACGGGACCCTATTACTAAGACTCCGCTGTCCGTCCGTCTGTCACCAAGCTGTATTTCATGAACCGTGATAGCTAGACAGTTGAAATTTTCACAGATGATGTATTTCTGTTGCCGCTGTAACAACAAATACTAAAAATTAGAAAAAGTGAAAAAATAAGGGAGTCTCCATACAAAACGTGTTTTTTTTTAAACGTGGAGAAACTAGCACCATATAGTATAATGGTACGGAACCCTTTGTGTGCGGTTCTGACTCGCACTTGGCCGGTTTTCATATACAAATTTAGTGCTGCAGAAATTGTGAATTTCATGAAAATTTTATTCTATTTATTGTGAAACCTTACAGCTTGAGGTTTTGCTTTTCAGCGAAGCAACCTTACAAGTTTCTATGAAAATTTATGAAAAATCTATGAAAATTTCACGAAAACGAGCTCGAGCCTACCCTGAATTAGGGCGATCGGGCCTTAGTCGACCACGCGGGCCCAGTGCGGGTTGGTCGACTTCACACACAACCTGCGAGTTTCTGCGCAGCCGTATGCAGGTTTCCTCAAGATGTTTTCCTTCAGCGTACAAGAGCGTCGGATAAACGTACATATGAAATCTAAATTCGAAATCACATTGGTACGTGGCAGGATTCGAACCACGACCTCCCGGACAGGAGGCGGCGGCCCTAGCCGTTACGCCACCGACGCTCCCACGAACACATTCCATATTCAAGCTAAATTTTCCTTCGAAACTAACGTGAAAATATAAAAACTCTGTTCGCAAGTCTCTAGGCACCTACCTACCTTGCTTTTGGCAAAGACATTTTAATCTATTCTGTTTAAAAGCTTCCCACTTCGGAACTGGGAGGTGTTTTAAGTGAATTTACGCCTTCCTGCCTCGCGTCTGCTAACTCGTTTATTCTTTGGAGGTCTAAGGGGAGGCTTTTCTTACAATTAGCTTCAATTAGGACACCCTGTAACTCGGGGAATACTCCGGTATTACCGGGGCCAATACTTCATACAATCAGTTTTTGCGGTTTTTTTTTTATTCACAATCAACCGCCTCCGTAGCTCAGAGGCAAAGTTCACTGGCTTTACACAGGAGGTCGCGGGTTCCGGAGCCCGCTTCCATCTTCGGCAACATCGTCACTTACCACCAGGTGAGATGTTGTCAAGGGTTTACCAATTGCGAATAAAAAAATAATAATTGGTAAGCCCTTGGCATCATCTCACCTAATGGTAAGTGACGATGATGCCGAAGATGGAAGCGGGCTTACCAAGATTCCCCAATGCAATGGAGAACTGGCTATCTTATCTTCAAGCCGGAACACATCAATTTTGTTAACACTGATGTTTGGCGGCAAGACTTAGATAAGATGGTGGTAGCTAGCCAGGCGTACTTAGAAAATGCCCTACCACCAACCAAACCGAGTCTTATAAGTTGACCCCGCCGGAATCGAACCGGCGATCTCCTGGTGTGAAGCGAATGGACTAACCATTACGCCACGGTAAAAGAAAGTCAGAGTTTGTTGAATGTACAGCTATTACTAAGCACCAATATTTTTAGGTGGGCATCTGTTTTTCAAACTGAACAACTTTCCCCAAGAACCACATAGTCAACATTAAAAAAAATGGCTCTCTATACAAAGTCAACCAGCTGATCGATTTGTATGAAAGTCCTTTTTTTGATTTCAGCAAAGTCTTAGAAACAAAAGTTGTTCGTACGCCCACGTATTAGTGCTCAGTTTTTCTATGCATCTTTTGCAAATGGTGGCTTTTATTTTCTATTTTGAATTGAGTTTTCTTTTAACTTTCCTGAGTCATTTTCTTAGCCTGAATTCAAAATGGAAATTGGCTCAGCTTCGACTTGCCTTGAACGTTGAGCCATAAAGGCGATCGTCCACCACGGCAGCACCGGCACACAATGGCGCGTGATTGCGGTGTGCACCTGCATAAATCTGCTCGTTTGACCGTGGTCTGAGGGCCGCCAGTGCATTTAGTATGACTGTAATTTCAGTGTGGTAGTTTTTCTTAAGGCCCAGTGGTACTTAAAAATCTGGCTTTGTCTTTTTCTTTACGTGTAAAGAGGGAAGAAAATAACCACACTTTTGCACTTTTTGATGTTTTCGTTTTTATTTTCATCATATTTATCTTAAATAAAAATCCATTTGACGTTTTCCCTTCAGTCACCTATGAACTTTATTTTAGTAAATAAATCATATTATCAAATTACTTATTTTAAGAGTAAAACCGAAAATAGACGAGAAAATGGCTCAAAAAGAGGTACCTTTGCGAAATTATTCTATTGAGCCAACTTTATTAAATCGTGTTTCCATTCAATATAAATAAATTCCTCGTATTTATTCTCAATAAAAGCAATATGTTTTCCTAGATTTTAAATTTACTGTTAACTACTTCAAAAATGAATTCTAAAAACCGGATCAAGTGGATTTTCAGCAGCGTTGCCAGAACTTTTAATTGCCAAATCGGGATTTTGAAATTTTTTGAGTGAAAAAAGCGGGATTCTTTCGTCGAAAGCAAGACATAGTAAAATAACGTTACATAATCAGAAGTTTCTAAATATTTATCTTTTTATTTGATTTTCAATTTGCGTTTACGTGAATAGATAGCAAAAATAGCTATAGAAATTTATTTTACTAAAAATATAATATTTAAAATCTGATTTACCCTATCGTTAGGTACATACCTAGTTGAGTATTCCTTAGTCTTTTCAATAAAAATTTTAAAAAACAAATTCGAAAAAAGTTTTATTCATTAGAAAAAAATGGTGTCCCGGCCGCGCTTCCTTAGCACGCTGCACGCACGGTCGAGTTATCCCCGAAAAGCGGGACTTGGCCTGTCCCGCGCGAGACATTTAATTTTGATTTAAAAATCGGGACGTTCCGCCAAAATCGGGACGTCTGGCAACGCTGATTTTCAGGTACCACGGGGCCTTAAGAAAGATAAACTCATATTAAATTTGAAATTGAGGATTTAAGCAAGAACACATGCCCATGTCAGAACAAAAGCGACGTATTTATTTATTTAACAGTTTATTTTGTACCGACGACAATGGATATTACTTATACTTATGGGTGTTTAGTTATCAAAGCACAGATATAATATTAATTATTTACTGACCCATTAAATATTGAAAATATTGTAGTGTGACCTTCCTTCGCCTTGATTATCCAAAAAAGATAAGAATCGCTAAACTGAAGTGCCAGTGGGCAGGGCACATAGCTCGTAGAACAGATCGCCGTTGGGGCAGTAAAGTTCTCGAGTGGCGACCGCGCACCGGAAAACGTAGCGTAGGAAGGCCTCCCACGCGGTGGACCGACGACCTGGTGAAGATCGCGGGAAGCCGATGGATGCGGGCAGCGCAGGGCTTGTCGTCGTGGAAATCCTTGGGGGATGCCTTTGTCCAGCAGTGAACGTTTTTCGGCTGATATGATGATGATGATGAAAAATCTTTACCTACCTATTCTTTATTATGTTATTCAAAGTCGGCATTTTATCCTCAATTCGATAATATAATGATTACTGATCCGAGAGTTGTGGGTTCGATCCCCACCCAGGGCAAACATTTGTGTGATGAGCAGATTTGTTTGCTCTGTGTCTGGGTGTTAAATATCTATATATGTATGTATTTAAACTTATATAAGTATGTATATCAGTCTCTGGTTCCCATAACACAGGGAATCCTACTTTGGGGCCAGGTGACCATGTGTGATTTGTCCCAGAATATTTATTTTATTTATTTATTTATTTTATACTTACAAACATTAGTCTTAAAGGTACTTAGTGTGAAGAAAAAGAACCTGATGCTCGAACTCCTGATGGCCGGTTGACAAGAGATGGTGCAGAACAGGAAAAAAGGTATTTTAGTGTTGAAGGCCAAGATCCATTTTGTGTCTCTGCGCCAGCAAAGAGACTTAGTGTACCACTAGTTACAACATTCCCCAAACGAAAGGAGTCATTTCGTTCTGATACCAAAGAGAAATCCTAATGGCGAGGAGTCAATTACTGTGATTTCTAATAGGTTCCTACTAGCATAGCTGGGCATTAACTCGTTAATCCGTTAATCGTTAATTAACGCAGTTAACATTTTGACTAACTGATTAACTTTTCAGTTAAGTATTGTATGCTTGCGATAGTAGGTTCTTGGTGGAACACTGAACTGAACATATTTAGGTTTTTTCTTGCACTATTCCACAATTAATGTAAATAAAACAAAATTTGTTTAGTTAACTCTAAAAAATGTTAACGAACTTGTTAACTTCCGTTAAATTTCCACAAGTCCGTTATATCGTTAATCCAGCACCTACTATTTATTTACCATTACCAAACTAGTACTAATATATGTTTATATAGGGTGACTTTTAATTAGTTCTTGATAGCAAAGGATATGAATGTACTCGTGTATACATATAACTTTCCTAAAGCAACTATATATCAATATATGAAAAAAAATTTGGTGACTTATACATTTTAGCCGATTCGATAACTTATTTTGTATTGAGGGCCAAATTTTCTTTTCTGATTTGACATATAGTTTCTTTGGAAATGTTGTTTGTAATCACGAGGACATGCATATCTTTTATTATCAAGAACTAAATAAAAGTCATCCTGTATATACTTTGAGCAAACATCGCGCCGCACCGCGCCCTACTAGCTACTTCCAACCTTTCACTAATTACATTGTCTGCATCTCGTTACTTCGTCCACAATAATTTACCCTGTAAAATGCCTATAAGAAATCTTAGATAAAACTATAGAGCCAACAGCCCGTTCCGGTCAACATAAGTTGATCGATCGACAAGCTACGGATTAAATTTAGAAATAAAACATTGAGCCATAAACCCTTTTGTCAAGAAAAATAATTAGACGGTAACAAGTCAAGGAGCGAACGGCCAAGGAGTGGAATTCCCTGCCGGCGTCTGTATTCCCCTATTCGTATAATTTAGGAATCTTCAAGTCGAGAGTGAATAGGCACTATTTGAGCTTGCGTGTTACATCCTCGGCTGCATCGGCACTTACCATCTGGTGAGGTGCTGCCAAACGCACTCAATTTTTTAATAAAAAAAAGAAAAAAAGAAAGAGAAATGCTTATAGACTATGGTGTCTATGGATTATTGTTGCCAACTCTATTGTCTGTTTGACATAAAAAAAAGTTTTTCATACGTTCATTGTTCGTCAGTGTTATTAAATTCATGACGAATTAACTTTACATCAAGATTGATATGATGCAAAGAGATCCTTGAAAGTCACCTGTGTCAATACAAACTCGTTATAATTATTGATTGATACAAAAAATCGTTGATCGTCATTAAACACTTTCTGTTACGTTGTCAAACTTCGTTTCATAGACATTATGATGATCATGATCAATCATAACATCTGCTTTATGTTATTAGTCCAATGATTTATGTAGACTTATTTAGAAACTTAATAGTTCTGACCTAGAATATGTTCATAGGAGCCATTAAACTTTGCCATTACAAATGATCGTTTTATTGATGAAAAGAGTTTTATTGCAACTTTATTGCTAGCTAGCCAGTACCTTTTATTGCCACAAATAAAAAAAAAACGAATATAAATCTCCAGAAAGGTTATCAAGCTTGCGCATTAAGCTTCCCTTGTCGCGTTATCTCATATTCAGTTCTTATCGAAATATCAAGCTGGGCCTACGCTACCTATTATAATTAAACTCGATAAAATCGACATGAGCGCGTCGCGGCTATCGATAGTGTTGTGTTGTTGTCGGCATGGTACAAGAAGACCAGGAAAAATAACTCAGATGACCTTGTATCTTAGATATAACAAACGCCAAATATCGGGAAAAACGGCCACATAGACGAAGTAAAAAAAACGGAAAAGTGCGAGTCAGAACCGCGCACATAGGGTCCCATACCATCATACTAGATGGCGCTAGTTTCTTCATGTTTAAAAAACACGTTTTTTGTATGGAGATCCCCTTATTTTTTCACTTTTTCTAATTTTTAGTATTTATTGTTATAACGGCAACAGAAATACATCATGTGTAAAAATTTCAGCTGCGCTATCACGGTTCATGAAATACAGCCTGGTGACAGACGGGCAGACAGACAGACAGACAGACGGACGGACAGCAGAGTCTTAGTAATAGGGTCCCGTTTTTACCCAAAAAACCCTGAAAACGGTCAATTGCGAGTCAAACTCGTGCAAAGTAGGGTTAAAAAAAGTATATGCCAGCTTTCTAGTACTAATAGTTTCTGAGCTTAGCCGCGGACAGTTGGGCGGACAGATATGGCGAAAGTATAAGGGTTCTTATTGACTACGGAATCCTAAAAATGCAATTTTTTTAATTATTCCTAAATCAGCTGAAAGACGTCACATTTAAAAAATATTTAACACTGAGTTAAAATTTCGCTCTAAAATCCTATGTCTTTGTTTATTAACTTAATTATTATGAAGAGATAATTATGTTTTGTTTCTAAACATTATGAAGGCTGAATAGGGATGAAGTGCCGTAGCCTTAAGTCGAATCAAAAACTTTATTAATCGGTCGACACCGTTCAAAAGTTCGAAACTGAGGGGCGTTCTGAAATTTCGTTCCTTTGTTTTTTAAGATTCGTATTTTATACTTTGGTTTTTTTAAAAAAATAGAATTTCTGGTTAATTTTAAAACTATATCCTTTAGCCTTTCTTGTATAATAACGTCAGTTACCTAAATGACAGACGATGAATTTTGGTTGCGATATTTTTAAAAGGAATACATTCTCTTCTTGTTCCCTGCTTGTGGACAGTCGATGCTGGGGGCCGACCACCAGGGATGCGTCCGCGCAGACGCAGTAACCTAAATTAAGTGGGCATTAGCATGTTATATTTTAAACAATGGTGCTTGACACGGTACTGACTCTATGGGCGGTTACGAAACTAGCGTTAGAATCTTTATTGCTATTACTGTATTATGTAAAATGAGTACAATCCAACAAGGAGTTTCAATGCAAACTCAATTGTCTTTGGACTTTATGTTCTTGTTTTAGAGAAATAAAATCGTAAAAATGTCATGCACAACAGTGCATAGTAAAGCTGCATTTCGAAGTGTGTGAAAGTTTTTTAATAAACCAAAATCCCGTAGGTAATTTAAATAAAATAAACCAAATACATTGAGTCCGTAAATCCACTGAATGTGGCATTGTTATTTCTGCAACAGTTAAATGACTAAAAGCGATTTCAACACTGAAGCACTAATTGATTTGTGCCTATTTTAAAAAACAGCTTTTAAACTATCCTGTTTTTTCTTCAAAGAGGAGGAATTAATGACATTCTTGAAAGTTTCTACCTTTGGACAATATTAGGAATGTCAATCTACAAATTAAGAAACAGGTTAAATTTGTATATTCTGGTTAGTAATGTCAAATGTCCTAGCCCATCAGTAATCGCCGGCGGATTGATGTAGAATTTAAGTACTCTCTGTATAAATATGTCTGTACTACATACACGTCTGTCTGTCTGTCTGTTTTGTATTTTATACGTATGTCTGTCTCTGCGTATGTCCATCGGACAATAAGATTTCACAAACAAACAAACATGTGTTTGATTACTAATGATTATTCTTTGTTCAAAATCATGAACTGTTTAAATTAAGTTTTTTTTTATTATAAAAACTTATTTACTTGGCTCAGCGACCCATATATTATGATCTTGGCCTTCGACACCAAATGACACCACTTTCTTCTGTCCTGCACCACTTTACAGATGTTCCTTTTTGGGAAGTTGTTCAGTATGATCAGTCGAAGCTTCGATTAACTGCTCATAGACCAATTTTCAACCGACTTCCAAAAAGGAGGAGGTTCTCAATTCGATTGTGTTTTTAGGTTTCCGTACCCAAAGAGTAAAAACGGGACCCTATTACTAAGACTTCGCTGTCCGTCTGTCTGTCTGACCGTATGTCACCAAGCTGTATTTCATGAACCGTGATAGCTTGAAATTTTCACAGATGATGAATTTCTTTTGCCGCTATAACAACAAATACTAAAAATTTGAAAAAGTGAACAAATAAGTGGAGTCTCCATACAAAAAAAAGTGTTTTTTTGAAACATGAAGAATCTAGCGCCATCTAGTATGATGGTACGGAACCCTATGTATGCGGTTCTGACTCGCACTTGGCCGGTTTTTAGTATTTTTGTCATGCCATATCTTCGTAGATTGTAAACCGATTTTCATGATTATTTTCATGCTAGATTGGGCCCATATAAATACAAATTTTATCAAAACCTGTGTAGTACTTTTATAGATAAATCAACAAACACCAGAAATAATAAGGCAAAATTGTACTAAGTTGTTGCGATGGAAGTCGGCTTTTTTAATGTGTTTAGCGTTTTGTTACACCCTGTATAGGGTTGTTTCGGTTTTTGCAGATGATTTGAATAAATTATGATAACAATGGCGAATATGCATGATTTTTTTTTATCTTGAATAAAAGCTCATTCATGTAAGAAACGGTACACAAAAAATAATTTTGAATAACTATAAAAATAACCAAGATATAAGCCATTAAATATTTATCTCTTTCTAGCAAAACCGAATATAGCATAGAGTTTATATGCACCGTGTGTTTTATGTCATCCATCATATTTACATATCGAATCTCTTTGTATAATTATTAGTTGAAAATGCTTATAAATATATTCCGTATTTTTTGGCCGATTTAAATTTTCATTTCACTTTTGTGACATTGTTTTTACGGAATTTTCATTTTTTTTCAGAAATGCGAAAAAAAAATCATGCATGTCGGAGAGGACCCTAGTATTATTTAACAGTAGTATTAGTTAACACAGTTCTAATGTAAAATCAAAAAAAGGAAAACAACGAACACGTGCTCGTAACACCTGCTCGGAACACGTGTTATTTTGGTCATGGATCGTTCCTATATAAGGGGCTGCGTTCCGAACGGTGCGCCATTCACTTGGTAGCAACGATACCGGCTTGTTCTCACTTTTGTATCACAGTACTGTTATTTTAAATTAATTAGTTTTGTGTTGAAGTGCTTTTGTGTTGAAGTGTTGTTATTTGAAATAAAATAAACTTGTCATCATAATGGATCGATTCCTTCGCCCGCATTCACCCATTTTGAGGCCCACACGACCTAGACGTTCAAGTGATGTCGGGGTTTGCCACGAATCGCGAGCTGCTCCTCCGACATCAGAAGTGGGATCACTGCGGGCTGAGGAACTTCGAAATCAAAATAACAAGTGTATCGGAGGCTACCTAGTTTAGCGGAGGCTACTTTGTGTAGCGAAGGCTACTTTGTGTAGCGGAGGCTACTTTGTGTAGCGGAGGCTACTTTGTGTAGCGGAGGCTATCTTTCGTCAGGTTTGGCCGAGCAAGATTACCCAGTTTTCTTTTCTTTCTTTTGTTCACAGGTAATATCGATTCACACTCATTACACGAGGACGTGTGAATCATCAGGAAGGCCGTGTCGGAGAGGACCCTAGTATTATTTAACAGTAGTATTAGTTAACACAGTTCTAATGTAAAATCAAAAAAAGGAAAACAACGAACACGTGCTCGTAACACCTGCTCGGAACACGTGTTATTTTGGTCATGGATCGTTCCTATATAAGGGGCTGCGTTCCGAACGGAGCGCCAGGACCGTCTTTCGTGTGTGTGTGGTAGCCGTGTCCCGCGCTACCGTCACTGTGCCCGGACCTACCCTCACTTCGCGATCTCGAGGTAGTTGCTGACGCAACTACCCTCCGAGCAGCACCCGACGCTTTTTATCGCGTCGGAGGGGACCACCTACCCTCAATTGCGCCGCGGCGAGTAGATGCCGTCACCGCGTGGGCAAGCCCGGTCTGCCACCAGCGGCAAGCCCCGGGTAAGTCCGCGCAGTGCGGCACCCGTCCTACTCGCTGCTTTTGGTCGCACGCGCACGCGAAATCCCGCGGAGCTACCGACGAGCGTCAGCTCCACCCACAGCGTGATGGCCTCGGGTTCCGACTCGGGGTCACCGCACGCGTCCCGGCCGTCATCGTCGCATGACGGCATCCCAAAAGAAGATGCCCCGGCGGAGGACCTCGCGCCCACAGCGAGCGCAAGTACTCGCCCACCGCAGCCCCTCTCGCCCAGGTCGGCGCTGGACGCCGACACCGTGGTTGTCGCACGCCTGTGTCAATCACGGATCGGGTCGGAGGAGCTGCTGAGAGCGATGGCGGCGCACCTGATGGAGCGCGAGCGCCACCTGGAGACCCCCGCCGAGCCACAATACGCCGAGGAGAGCTTCGCCGCTGCTTGCCTCCAAGCAGCGAGCTCGGAGCTGCAACAGCTACCCGCAGACCTGGAGGTCTGTGCCGCCGTCGTCAGGGACACGGTGCCGGACTTCCAGTTGAAGCCCACCCGACGCCTCCGCAGCCCCGAGGACTCGCCAGAGCAGCTGGCGAAGCGCCTCTGCGGCGAGTTTGGAGACCCCCTGCCGCCGTGGTCGCAACGCGATCCGCGCCGGCAGCCGCGACAGCAACCGCCCGCACCGGCCCCGAGGCGCGCAGCGCCCCCCACCGCCGCCGCACCCCCTGCCCGGCCCACGTATGCGGACCGAGCCAAGACGCCGCCCCTTTTGGCCCCACCCACTGCTGCCGCCGCGCCGCTCAGCACTGCCGCCGCGCCGCTCAGCGCCGCCGCACCGCCGCGCGCCACCGCGCCGCCGCGCGCCCCCGCGCCCGCTGCCGCGACCCCGCGCGCCCCCGCGCCTGCTGCCGCGCCCCCGCGCGCCCCCGCGCCCGCCGCCGCGCCCCCGCGCGCCCCAGCCCCCGCTGCCGCGGGGCCCTCCGCCGCCGCCACCGCCCCCGCTGCTGCCGTCGGCCAGCCCAAGAAGGCCCGCTACCCGCCTCTGGTAGTGGAGTCCCTCCCGAACTGGTCGACCCACCTGGAGAAGCTTGCCAAGGAGCTCGGGCGAGCTCCCAACGCCCGTCCCTACGGCAACGGTATCCGCTTCTCCCCTGAAGACGGCGACGAGTACCGCACGGTGCAGCGGTACCTGTCTACGCTACCGGAGATAAGCTGGTTCTCCTACACGCTGCCGGCCGAGAGGCCCCTCAAGGTGGCCATCAGAGGCCTCCCATCGATCACCGAGCCCGCCGAGATCGTCACCGCCTTAGCCACACATGGCTATGAGGCGGAACACGTGAAGGCCATCCGGGCGCGTGCAGGACGCCCCGGATGCCTCTTTTACGTCCAGATCCGGCGGACCTCCAACATCGCTGCCATCTACGCTATCACGGAGCTCCTGCACATGCCGGGCATCATCATCGAGGCCTGGCGTGGCAAGCGTGGACCCGCGCAATGCCACCGGTGCCAGGCATTCCGGCACTCATCTCACGGCTGCCACCGCCCGCTGGCCTGCGTCCGCTGCGGCGATCCCCACGCCGCAATGGACTGCCCTCGGCCGCGTGAGGACCCACCCACCTGCGCCAACTGCGCGGGCCCGCATCCTGCCAACCACATCTCGTGCCCGGTGTTCCGCAGGGAGCTCCGGAACAAAAAGGCCGGGACAGTCGCCCGGACAACCGCCACACGACCCGCAGCACCCGCCGCCACAGCTGAGCGCGCCGCACCGGCAGCGCCCGCCGTGCTGAGCGGCTCAGCAGACGCACCCGCGACGCACCAGAAACGCCGTAGAACCCGCCGGAGGAGGAAGAGGCCCTTAGCCCCCGCTTCCGCCGCCCCCACCGCCACCAACACCACCACTGTGCCCTCCCAGAGTGACCTCCTGCATGCTCTGGGAGTACTTCAGCAGTTGCTCGCCCCAACCGGGGCTGGAGTGGCTGCCAAGGGCCCTGCGCCCACCCAAGGACCCGCCCATCGTGATGGGCGGCGGAAGCAGCCACGTTAAGGAGGCCTCGCCTCGGGAACGTTTCCCCGTCGCCCCCTTCGGGGGCAACGAGAAGAAAACCACGGGTACGGAGCGCCATTCACTTGGTAGCAACGATACCGGCTTGTTCTCACTTTTGTATCACAGTACTGTTATTTTAAATTAATTAGTTTTGTGTTGAAGTGCTTTTGTGTTGAAGTGTTGTTATTTGAAATAAAATAAACTTGTCATCATAATGGATCGATTCCTTCGCCCACATTCACCCATTTTGAGGCCCACACGACCTAGACGTTCAAGTGATGTCGGGGTTTGCCACGAATTGCGAGCTGCTCCTCCGACATGCATATATCCTATTTATTGCTGATTAAATGACTAGGTATAAAGTTGTCGCGGAGTTGTCGTTGTAGTATTCAATTACGTTTGTTATTTTAATGAAGCAAGAATTTGCACTGTTTATTGATAAATGTTTAGAGAAATCTATTACCTTTAGTCGTAAAGCTGTTCCCAATAAAACTTTGGTTACAGCCGCTGCTCATGTTCCAGCATTTATAGCGTTTCATTTTCATATCTATGTAAAAGCAGTAAACGCGATGCGATCTCTTGCTATATTACTAGACACCGAGCTTCTACGCGCAAACGGGGGAATTTTATCATCTTGTTTCAATCCGAGAAGGTGGCAGCAATAACCCTTAGACCTTATTTTTCTATGGACGAGGCATTGCCAAAACTAAAACTTTTTCGAGCCCAGTCGACCAATCAAATAACAGCACTTAGTCAGTAACTGTCAGTCATCATTACGTCAACCTGTCCTTGGTCAGTCGAGGGGCTCGTGGGTAGGTCGCCGGGACTCCGTACCGACAACACTTCAATTGAGTAAATTTTACGATTATTTCTACCTATATACTGGTATAAAATCGTCTGTCCTGACTTACTATCAACGCGCTCCTCAAATCACTGGACCGATCGGCCTGAAATTTGGCATACAGATAGCAATTATGATCCGCTAAGAGAGGATTTTGAGAAATTCCCACGGGAACAGTAAAAAACGGGATCTGCGCGGACAAAGCCGCTGGGCATCCGCAAGTACATAATATAGAAATCTGCCATAATATAATAACACACATTCTGTAAAAAAAATATCCGGCTAACTATTACGGTTCAAAATACAGCTCTTAAAATGTCGGACGGACGGACGGAGGGTTCCGTTCTTATTAGATAAGGAATCCTAAAAAGTTAGATTAAATTTTAGTTCGAATAACATTTCGGTATCCGCAAGGCCTCGTCCATAGTTATTAAAAAATGTCCATGGTGACAGTATGTAGGGGCAGGATAGCGTGCGTAAGTACTATTAACAGGCGAGTTTATCCGGCCGAGAGAACTCTTACGCTCCATCGACTCTGCGACGAAGGTAGCTCTAGAAACTAGGTACTGGAAATCCTTTGCTCACACACACTATGTAATATTCGCTTTTCATTCTTTAAAAAAACCGGCTGAGTGCGAGTCAGAACCGCACACATAGGGTTCCGTTCCATCATACTAGATGGCGATAGTTTCATGTTGAAAAACCATTATACAAGATGGCGCTAGTTTCTTCATGTTTAAAAAAACACGTCTTTTGTATGGAGATATTTGTTGTTATAGCGGCAACAGAAATACATCTTTATATATATATATATATATATATATATATATATATATATATATATATATATATATATATATATATATATATATATATATATATATATATATATATATATATATATAAATCTTCTGTCCATATGTTAGTCATTGAACTCCTCCTAAACGGCTGGACCGATTTTGATGAAATTTTTTGTGTGTATTCCAGGGGGTTTGAGGATGGTTTAGATTCATAAGTCGGCCCGGCAGATGGTGCTGGTAGTGTAGGGTGGAACGAAGTTCGCCGAGACAGCTAGTAATCTGTAAAAAATTCAACTGTCTAGCTATCACGGTTTATGAAATACAGACTGGTGACAGACGGACAGACAGACAAACGGACAGCGAAGTCTTAAGTAATAGGGTCCCGTTTTTACCCATTGGGTACAAAACCGTGAAATACGTGATTTCAGGATCGTCAAAATAAATAAAAAAACAACTTCCCGGCTCGTATGTAATGTTCCCGGTTCCTGGGTAGTAGTTTAATTGCAACAATCTAATCTAATAACACACTGAGAGCCACAGAACACAAATCTCATAGAGCCAAGTGACAACACCATTGTCGGATAAATAAAAGCTCCTTGGTTAGGTTCGCTGGCAGCTTTTTTCAAATTTTGAACGGCGACGGCGGCAGCGGTGTAATTAAAAAAAGTACATCGGCGGAAAAGCAAAGTGTGCGTCACGGGTCATGACATTATCTACTCTTTGGTGTGAAATATCGAGTGTATTTTACACAAAAATAAATTAATTATCGTTTTAATTTCCTTGCTTTGTTTGAGTAAAGCACTATAAGGCCTCGGCCAAAACGGCAATTGCTGGGTTCGTTCGGCCCTTAAACTCTACTCATCCAGTAATCGCTTACTTTTTCGGGCTCGATAGTAATGTACTATTTACTGCGAAGTGCGAAGCTCACAGTGCTGTGGCCTCGTGTCTTCGAACCGCCGCGCCAACTTTTTGCCATTTTCAATTCCTTGAACGATCAATTAAACAGGATTTAATGGATTCGGATGTCGGCGGGTCGGTTCTGTGATCGATCACCTGGTAAAAGTACATTAACCAATAGTTAGTACAGTAGACGTTCCCGCCATTTTGTGACCACAGCTGATCGATGGGGCGGGCGCCATGGCAGTCCACGGGCCCTACAGTTTTTCTGGAGAAAATGGCGGAAATATAAGGCGAAAATGAGGTGGCCACTATTCCATCCATCACTCCAGCTAATAATTTGGGACGGATAGAGTAATGATCGTCTTTATTTTTTATGTCCACCATGAAAATGGGAACACTGTTCTGCTGAGTCACAATGATGCTCATAAAAAGAGATGGTAACGTTTATTTTATACCTAATTATTTTTTAGAAGCACGTCGCTTGATAGTTATGTGATCCAGTTTATCTACACTGCACGAACGTAGTTGCACAGCGGAGGTAATCCATTTACGAAAATTATGTTACAACAGAAGTTCGCCGGCGAATAACAGTGAAATGCACTAACTATTAGTATGATAATGAAATGAACAGATACGTTTTCGTGCATCGAACTGCGCGGGTAAGTGATGAAGTCACGGTAATGGCTGTGATTAAAAAACTAAAAAAAAAAAAAAAAAAAACTAGATGCGACGAAAGCGCTCGCGTGCCAGCCAATGAATAAATAACACAGCACCATAGACTGATATATTGTTGATGGTTTTTTTTTGTAAAAGCAAATTCTATCATTCCGTGCTGTTCGTCTACTAAAGCAACAAAGAACTTGGAACTCCAGATTAATGGATCTAGCTTAGCTTCAACAAAGAGGAGTGACGTGAAAAATTAAGAAGAATTTTCTAACTGGATTTATTATTTGCTGCTATAAACTTTAGTTGAATTTAACCAAATCAAGAGTACTCTCGGAAGTGTAACGTTCAGTTTCCGCCAACATATGCGGGCGAGTAAATAACTCAATGTAGACGTTAATTACTTCGAGGGATCTTGAATGAGCTTGCCTCGAACGGAACGTAATCAGACGAAATTATTTGAATTAGGAACGCTTTTGTTATGCAATGCGACGTGAATGTGTGAAAGGAATGAAACGGGCCTATGAAGCTAAATAAGGCAGACTGTGTTGGAATATTGTAAGACTTCGTGAAGTGTGGGAACAGTAGATTGCGAGCTGGGCTTAGAAGAAAATTTATTTACCTTGTTTGGAGACATTGATTTTACGAGATGTACGTTCAAGTACTGACAACATTGACATTCTACGTCTGGGCATGGGCACACCCTGGACACTTCATACAGCGGGCCAGAAATGACATTTCAAAAAAGGAATGATGGAACAAACAAAATGGCGGTGAAATCCTATACGTTCGACAACCAAACTGTAACCAATCTGTATCAATCAGGGTGACGAGGGGGTGAGGTCGCAATCTAGAGAGCGGCAGGGAGTGTCCATACTGTTTGTTAATACTAATATATAATCAAAGTACACTCAAAGAAGGTCATACCTAAATGTATATTCATTTTCAAACGTAGCTACAGTCATGATAATATCGAAAAGTTTAAAAACTGTATAAGTAGTTTGTCTTTTTCAGAGGTATATTCAGAGTCAGACATGAATAAAGCATTCAATCTTTTCTTCGACCTATTCAGTCTGTTTTACACACTTTGTTTTCCAGTTATGAAAATCAAATCTAAAGGAAAGCCATTTTTAAACTGGATAACTAAGGGTCTAAGGAAAAGCTGTCATACTAAAAAGATACTCCGTTATAAATATTATACACAAAAAAATGATCAAAATCGAAACACATATTTACACTACAATAAAATCCTCAGAAAGTGTATTTTTAATGCTAAAAAACGAAATAACAACAATTACATAATAAACAATAAAAATCTAGCAAAGGCAACCTGGGATGTCATAAACAGTGAATCTGGTACAATAAGTGTGGACAAATATATAGATGAAGTTAACAGTAACGGTAAAACAGTAACGGACCCAATACAAGTGGCCGAAGCTTTTAACCATTTTTACATCAATTTGACTAACGAAACAAATGATGACATTAAAAATACAAGTAATAATAGACAAAATAATTCAATATATTTGGCTCCAATTGACGAAACGTATGTGAATAGTATAATTATGTCCCTTAACAAAACAAATTCTGAGGGTTATGACTGCATTTGTACAAAAGTGGTTAAGAAATGCAAAGAGGAAATATGCAAAGTTATGGCTTATCTTATTAACTTGTCAATGGAAACTGGTACATTCCCAGATAAGCTTAAATACTCTGTTGTTAAACCTTTACATAAAAAAGGCTCAAAAAGTGAAATGGGCAATTATCGCCCAATTACAATTATACCAATATTTTCGAAAATTTTTGAGAAAGTTTTGCATAGTAAGTTAATGAGTTTCTTCACTAAATATAATATTATAAATCGTTACCAATATGGCTTTCAGAAACAAAAATCAACTGCCCTAGCAACTTTTAATCTCATAAGGGAAATTCTCAATGGCACCAATGCTAAATCTCATACGACTACCGTTTTTTTCGACCTGTCAAAGGCGTTCGATTTTGTCTCACATGAACTGCTTTTGACAAAACTAGAGAGATCTGGTATTCGAGGTCCAGCAAACAGATGGATATCTACATACCTTAAAGAAAGAAAGCAGTGTGTAGAAGTAAGTAAACTCAACAATAAGCATATAACGCAGACTTACAAATCAGAGTTTAGGTTAATCACACATGGCGTACCACAAGGGAGTGTACTCGGTCCTCTCTTATTCTTAATATATATAAACGATTTACCGGATACGACTAGACATAGAACAATGCTTTTTGCAGACGATATTTCAGTAATAGTGACAACTAATAAAAATTTGACATTTAATATTCACGAATCTGACATCAATAATGCCATCAAATCAATATACAAATGGGTAAACAGTAATAATTTGCAAATTAATTTAGACAAATCGACATACCTTAACTTTAACAATTATAATTTTAATTCATTAAATGTTGCTTGTAATGGACAAACCCTTAGAAGCGCTAGTAACGTTAAGTTTCTAGGTACTATTATTGACGAGAAGCTTGACTGGAAAGAACAGGTTGAAAAAGTATGTGCAAAAGTCAATAGTTTCAGTTTTGCTATTTATAAACTGACTAAGGTAGCGACAAGACATACTGCAGTCACAGCATACTTTGCTTACGTAGAATCGGTCCTCAGATACGGTCTCATAATATGGGGGAACAGTACTAATGTCAAAAAGGTTTTTATTGCTCAAAAAAAGTGTGTCCGTGCCATATTCGGTGTTTCACAAGATATTTCATGTAGGCCCCTATTTAGAAACCTAAAAATACTGCCACTACCTTGTCTTTATATACAAGAAATGGCAAAAGTAGTTCAACAAAATCAACATGTGTTCTACAAAAAAGTTAGTGACGTATCAGTTCGAAATAAGAGGAATCCTGACAGGTTAGTAACGGATGAGATTCCCAAAACAACGCGGTTTCAGAAAAATTGTTACTGGATGGGCCACATAATATATAATAAAATACCGCAATCGATTCGGGAATTGCCCTTTAACAAGTTTAAGGCAACATTGCATGATTGGCTTCTTCAGAACATGTTTTATTCCGTTGAGGATTTTCTAAAACATAAGCAATGTTAATCTGTAGTATTAATCTGTAGTATCATTATTTTATTTGAATTATGAATTTGGAAAATGTTGAATAATTACTTGGACCTACTTTATTTTATTTTATTATTTTTGTACTTATAAATAATATTTGCATGCTAATAACATTTAAATAGCTAAATAAGTGATTCTATAACTATTGTAAGATCTTTTATACTTACCTTATTTAAAAGCAAATAAAGCATTCTATTCTATTCTATTCTATATATTTATATATACTTTGGCTTGGGTCTGCCCTTCCGAAATTTTGGATTCAAGAAGTTCTCATACATCGACCACAGTCTAAAAAATCCATACAGTCACATACAGTCGTCCAACGGAGACATCTAGACAAGGAAATCGTGCGGGGGCCGAGGAGCGAGACGGTAGAAGTCGAGCCCCAATTACCCAATGACCGTTTGGGACAATCATTAGAAGCGCTAGCACAATGCCAGCGTGCAGCGCCAGAGATGACGACCAGTGATTACTGATTTCGGCTTTGACGCAAAGACGTTGGACCACTAGAGACCGTTTCAACAAATAGTTCATGTGACGTCATGTTGGCTAACCTGTCTGTTATGCATACATGTTATAAGGTTTCGGTATGAATTTTGTACTTCAACTGTTATTATAATAAGCTACGGTTTCATAGCCATTCACAGCTTACTAGGATTGACGCAACTATATAGGTTTCACTTGAGCCCCATCTAATTTGAACAGATAAGATAAAAGAAATTTGATTAACTTTAAATGCTGATGGGCGCGTCCTTACGTAGCAGTGTGTTAGGTCTTTGACTGAGAAGGATTTTATATTAACATGAAGAGCCTGAAAAAGTAATTTAGATAAGTAATCCTTGATTTTAAAGTTGATGAAAAACCTTTTGCAGTATCTACACAAAGTGAGTGCGTCTCAATACTCGTTTGAAAAATTCCATTAATTTTTAACTGCTTTTAAATTCTTAGTGAAGCCTCGTGTTTAAAATATACATTGAATTAAAATTGCCCATCTTTCAGAAATTTTCCTAATATGCACGATGTAACAAAATCTCGGAGTTTCCCTACGCGATCGAAACAGAAATAAGGAGATCCGTAAGAGAACCAAAGTAACCGACATAGCTCACAGAATCGCCAAAATTAAGTGGCAGTTGGCAGGGCACATAGCTCGTAGAACAAAGATGGCTGTTGGGGGAGGAAGGTTATCGAGTAGCGACCGCGCACAGGAAGACATAGCGTAGGTAGAGGCCTTCCACACGGTGGACCGAAGACCTGATGAAGGTCGCGGGAAGCCGCTGGATGCGGGCAGCGTAGGACCGGTCGTCGTAGAAATCCTTGAGGGAGGCACAAAGGCAAATCAGTGGATGTCTTTCGGCAGATATGATGTAGATGAACAAGATTCATTTCGGAGAGTGCGCGCAAGAACTTCACGACCTCATTCCCCCGGCTCCATTCCACCGTCGGTCAACGAGACGCAAGGGGTTGCACCCCTTTGTTGTTGATGTTTCACCTTTTCGCACGAATCGTTACGCTTCCTCATTTATTATGCGTACAGCGCAGGAGTGGAACTCCTTGCCTTCAGTGTTTCCCGATTCCTACAACTTGGGGATCTTCAAGGCAAGAGTGAATAGGCATTATTTGAGTCTGCGTGTACCATCCTCGACTGCATCATCACTTACCATCAGGTGAGTTGCAGTCAAACGCACTCAAATTTTTAATTAAAAAAAATAAATAAATGTAGAAGCCGTTAACGCGTTTCTACTCATTATATAATGAACAAATAGTCTCAAAAGACTCAATCGGCAAAATAAATGAACTCCTCCTACAAACCGATTAGGTGATTTACCTTATTTTTTGAAAACAATTGCTTGTTGTTGACCTTTGGGCCTTTACAACTACACCGGACAGTGGTGGAGAGCACGTAGGGCACTCAAACCTTAAGGTTAAGCAAAAAGATGCAACTGCCTAAGGGCGCCCAGGTGGGCATGTACCTGGGCTTAGGTCGTTGCTTGGAGGGGGAGGATCGGAGAAAAGCAGCCTGGTACATGCCGATAGCGCTGGTAAGCGCCAGAAGCGGGGGACGCCGCCTTCAGCGGCGAGGGCAGTATGTCGGTGTAGGCTGTTTTTTTTGTCGAATCTCTTTTTGAAGTTCCTTGGGGAAAGTTGCTCAGATTGAAGCCCCAGTTAACTGGTCCTACATTGATTTTGTTACACTCTGTGTATTTTTCTATTTGATGGCCATTTTTTAACCGTAGATGCAATGTGCTCACTGCACTCGAAGTGGGCAGTGTGCATTGTGTCGGCGCATTTCATCTGCCAGTAATTTATTGTCCGGACAAGTTGCGGGTCCGGGTCATTGAGCTGGTGCCGCGTAATATGCACGTCCATTACTACAGACACTTCACCTACCTACTGAAAATTTATAAATTCACCCAGCACAAAATTAATTAATAAATTAAATATTCACCTAAGCGACTGTTTACGCTTGTCGCTTGATAGTCTTCACATAATTTCAGATTTACTCGTAAAACCGTAAATACCCGCTCGAAGGACCAAGTTTGTGTAAATCTTACCATACAGCCATAACAAGAAGTGTAGTAAGCTTTTTCTTGTTATTCGTAAACTTACCTGAAAGAAAGAAAATAACTTATTAAATTATTATTATCTTATTTGACGTCTGTTAGCTTCAAATACTTTTAGTTACAACCTTTTATTTGAAGTTGTGTTTTCAATGTTTAAGTACGCGACGTTATCAAATTCAAAAAAACGAGCATGGTATTTCCTACGATTCTATTGAAAATAAAAGACAATCCTGGGACTTTCATTTCACTTCCAAACTTCATCATCAGATCAACGCCAAAATACCAAAAGGATCTATTGTCACCGGGACTACGGCTTCATATTACCAAATTTCAGCTCAATCGGATTTCTGGAAGTCGCTTTAAAATCGTTTGCAAGATTTGACCTTAACAAATTAACATACAAACATTGCAAGTTAAGGCCAAGTGGCCAAATCTGTCTCTGTCTTTTTCTATACGTGTAAAGAGGGAAGTAAATAACCACACTTTTGCACTTTTTCGATGTTTTCGTTTTTATTTTCAACATATTTATCTTAAATAAAAATCCAAATGATGTTTTCTCTTCAGTCCTATGAACTTTATTTTAGTAAATAAATCATATTATCAAATTACTTAAACCGAAAATAGACCATAAAATGACTCGAAAAGAGGTACCTTTGCGAAATTATTCTATCACGTGTTTCCATTCGATATAGTCCCTTGTAACTATTCTCAATAATACCAATATGTTTACCTAGATTTTAAATTTACTGTTAACTACTTCAAAAATGAATTCTAAAAACCTGTTTATGTGGATTTTTAGGTACCACTGCGCCTTAATTTTTTTTTTTAAAGATAAGGTAGAAATAGTACTTAGTAGGTACAGGCTAAGAGAGAAATTCACCAATCATAGTCAGATAATTTTATGTATACCATTATAACCTCATTTCTACTAGAAATGGGTATTGATTAGCTCGCTACAATGCATTGACTTTGAATTTTTAGCTTTTCCGGTTCTGCGATCTTGGTAGTCCAGTCAAAAACAGATCAAGCAAGACACCGTAGTGCGATTAACACCCATACTCGTACGGCATAAGAACGGTACAAAGTCCAGTGTCTAGTTAGATGACTGTGGTCTTTAGTTGTACTTTTGCAATGCAAACATCACTGCACATCACTGTTTTTACTCACAAAGAGCGTACCTACCTTCATCCCAACTTCACACCTAAGAGACTACGTGCATTAAAGTATTACAAAACTATATTGCCCCTTGTCTGCACTTATAAAGACAAACGACCGTGGAGCGGGTTTGTCCCCGAAATGGGGTTAAGAGCTTTTTAGTTCGCCCATAATTAATTGAGGTGGCGCGAAATTAGCGTGACCCGTCCATGTCGTGTTTGGGCTGTGTAAAAGTGTTTGCTGTTTTACTGTCTGTTAACTTTGGACTGCAATAAAATTTCACTCGTATCAGATAAACGAAATGGGGGTATATTAATGCAAACACTTAGTTAAATTATAAAAAAAAATATATTTATTCAAATACGTATTTTTTGTAAAATTAATCTACACACTTGATATAGGAGAAAAGTTTTTACGAGATTATTCAGTCCTATCAAATATTAACATATAACTATTTAAGTAAAGAATCTATAATGATATGCAAAGACTAAAATAATCACCTTAAAAGTTGCCTTTCTGAGCCAGATCCCCTTTTCCAGAACACGCTTTTCTGCATATTTATATTTAACCTACAACTTATCCCCTTTACGCAGCCTAACGCAGCATAAAGATCCTGTCAGCCAACTAATTTTGTTTACCCTTAAGCCGCACCTTTCGCGGGGAACTAACAAAACTTATTTGTTGACTGCACGAACCGGGTGATACTTTAAGAAAATTTCTCATAAGAAATTCTATTTCAGCGTGGAAAGCAGTCACCTTGATAAGTTTCTTCTACCGTGTTCTAATATCGTACATCCAGATGTTATCCGTGGTCCAAAGTAGAATGAACAAACTCACATTTACTATAACAAGAAGTTAAAGTACGCATTTGGTTTGTCAAGGGTTTACCAATAGTGAATAAAAAAAAAAAAAGCTACATAGAAACTATTGTCTCATAATGTAGAAATATTGATTGAGAAACCTCTTTAAGTAGGTTCATCAATTTGTTAAAAGAAATCAATAGAAGTCCTGCAGTGGAGGTTAATGAAATCAATGTTTGCTCTACGTTTGTACCTCTAGAGTTTTAACGTTAGTTAGCACAGCTTAATTAAAATCACTAATAAGCAATTTTTTATTTTCTTTTGAAATGGATCGCATAATATTTATATATAATTTAAGAAAATTGAACCATTTCAAGGTACTAAGTGAAATAACCCACCTCGAGTTGACGCGAAAGGGTTCAGCAGTAATAAAGTAATTTATCCGCGCCCGATAACGGGCAATAATCCCTCAGCTAGGGATATGAGGGAGAGGGGTAAATAGCTTGGGGAGGGAAAAGTAATGGGGGTGCAGTGCATGAAGATAAGCTTAAATTTCAGTGCTGGATAAAAGCGTATTAAAAGGTAATTCTAAGTGTTTAAGTAATGTCATAAGATATTGGGTCTCTGGATCTTTAAAAGAGATAAGTGGCGTAATTATTGTAGGCCTTTGCCCAGCAGTGGGGGCTAACAAAAAGATTATGAAATATTTTTTTTCACATCATCATCATCATATCAGCCGAAGGACATCCATTGCTGGTCAAAGTCCTCCCCCAAGGATTTACACGAGACCGGTTCTGCGCTGCCCGCATGCAGCAGCTTTCTGCAAATTTCATCAGGTCATCGGTTCACAAATGAAAAGAAATATATTTATTTTAAATAGGTGTTTACATACACTTTTAAATAGTTAAAAAAATATATTGTCTAATACAAATAATGTCATGATTCAGATTACAGTCTCAGGTAATGGTATTTATTACAGAACCAACATATATACGAGTATTTTTGTCATTTACATAATCTATTATATTATAATATCCTCTAGAGCACAAGCATTTTTTGACATGAATCTTGAATTTATTCTCTGACAAAATAGTTACAGCAAGTAAGAAGCCTGTTTACGCTACGTTTTGCGGTGCGCGGTCGCCACTCGAGAACTTTATTGCTTCAACGGACATCTGTTCTACAAGCTATGCGCCCCGCCCCGCCTTCTTTTTTTTACAAAAAAATATATTTTGATTAGCGTTAGATTCGTTGTATTCGGTAGGATAGTTTCAATATATAAATATAAAAGATTTGAAATTACAACCTTAAATCAGCTCGTATTAAATTACCTGGCCTTAGGCTATAGGAACTATCCCTTATTAGGCTGAGTAGGATCATCTTATTACTTTCCTGGAATCATCTCGCTCACACCAAAACTTCAAACCTAACTCAAGCTACCCTCTTCAGAACATAATTCAGGTCGTACCGAACATTCCAGATAACGCAAACACTTTATTGCCCTCGAATATAGGGAGTTATTGCAAATTAGTTTCGGGATGGCCGTGTGATGAGATAGTTCTGCGATAAACTTGGGGATTGTTTACACGTAGTCAAAATATGGAAGTTACGAGGATACGGATTGGGGCGATGGCGGCTCAGAAAGAGAAGCTGGCACAGGACTTGCCAATATTGTTTTGTTTATCCACAATTGGTAATCCCTCGGCATCCTGATAGTAAGTGACGATGATGTAAGCGGGCTTACGCAACAGACAAATGCCTCTTATTATCTTATATTCATTTATGTTTAGCGGCAAGACAAGATTTAGATAAGGTGGTGGTAGATAGCCAGGCTGGTGTAGGAACGGTGTGGTCCTACTCTTGAGAACTAATGGAAATATGTCCGCCCGGCGAGGTGGTGTGTCTGGGGTCCGGCCGTGGACTAACCGTGTATGGTATTTTTTTTTCGAAAGGACAAGCTTGTTGTTGGCCGTGGGGGCCTTTACAACTTCACCGGGCAGGAGAGGCGAGTGCGGAGGGCATTCAAACTAAATGCAAATCAAAAAGATGCAACTGCCTAAAGGCGCCCAGCTGGGCACGGACTTCGGCTGAGGTCGTTGCTTGGACAGGGGAGGATCGGAGAGAAGCGGCTTGATATGTGCCGGTAGCGCTGGTAAGCGCCAGAAGCGGGGGGACGCCACCCTCGCCGGCGAGGGCAAAATGTCGGTGCGGTGTTTCTCTGTGGGTTGGGGGGCGAGGTCAAGGCGGCTACGGCTAGCGTGGTCGGGTCATCGGGACCGTGTATGGTTGGTGCTTGCATATATAATAATGAGCAAGGAAATGTTGATAGTGCGACGATGGTCCCATCTATTGAAGTGAAGATGCAACTCTCCATATAGTTTTTGACCGATAGTTCAGTCTTGAGCTGTGGTAATGTAGTTGTCAGTGGCGGGTACTGCAGATGCCGCTACACAGGCCTACACAATGCCCTACAATTCATCATATCAGCTCATATACGTCCCCACCAAGGGGCTCAAACTTACCCTGAATTAGGGCGATCGGGCTTTAGTCGACCACGCGGGCCCAGTGCGGGTTGGTCGACTTCACACAACCTTCGAGTTTCTTCGCAGGTGTGTGCAGGTTTCCTCACGATGTTTTCCTTCACCGTTAAAGCAATCGGTGAGTATATGTACGTAAGTTTCGAAAAACTCATTGGTACATTGGCCATCCGGATTTGAACCCGGCACCTCTGGTTAGGAGGACCGAGTCGTTACCGGTTGAGCCACCGACGCTTTTTTTAACCATACAATTAACCAAACCGAATGACCAAAAGTTTTTTTAACCGCCTCCGTTACGTATTGGTTAGTCCATTCGCTTCACACCAGAAGGTCGCGGGTTCGATTCCAGCGGGGTCAACTTGTAAGACTCGGTTTGGTTGATGGAAGGGCATTTTCTAAGCCTGCCTGGCTAGCTACCACCATCTTATCTAAGGCTTGCCGCCAAACATCGGTGTTAACAACATTGATGTGTTCCGGCTTGAAGATAAGATAGCCAGTTCTCCATTGCATTGGGGAATCTTGGTAAGCCCGCTTCCATCTTCGGCATCCTCGTCACTTACCATCAGGTGAGATGATGCCAAGGGCTTACCAATTGTGAATGAAAGAAAAAAAAAAGATTAAAGATGCTCTTTGGTCGATATTTCTTACAGTTTAAAGAAATTTAAACGCTATAAATAATTGGTCAGTCCACCTGGATATTAGCTAAGTCCGCCTACTGAAGCACTTTTATACTACGGGGCATCATTCCTACAACAAATAAACTCACAGATGATATCATATCAAGCTTTTCAATTATGGTCTGGTCTGGACTAGATAGCACAAGAAGAACAAATTCCGTACAACAATAGAACAAATATTTCTTAAACCAAAAAGAACCACAGTAATGACTACAGGTCAATGTACAGCGATCACGACGACCCATTTATTTTATCCTTAACCGTACAAATAAAATATCTGGAACTGCCCCACGGGGCCAGCAACCACTAAATAAGCTAATCAACCCAATAAATAAATCTTTCGCGCCGTTCCTATTCAGATTCAGATTGCTATCGGCAATTCGCAAACATGCGTACGCCCATACACAATGGCCGTGACATCGCATTTGAATCGCAGATTTTTGGGATTAATTATTAGAGTCCCGGACATCGGGGGTCCAGAATCCCGGGATAAGGTTGTGGCTAAACGGCAAGCCTTTTCATGGCGTTATCGCGGCGTCATACTCGTGATCAATGGACGAATCGGCTCGAATGTTACTCGATTTATAACGTTTTGAAACGTGATTTTACTGATGTACGGCGAGTAATTGAGAGTAGTACGGAATATGAGTTTATATAAACTTTTTTGAAACCTTTTTTGATAGGACCACCCCATCTTTTTCTAAGGGTGGTGCCGTAAGAGGCGACAAATGGAACAAACCGCAGGATGGTAAAAACATCATCCTTTCAGCGAACTGTAATTGTACCACCATAATGCACACTGCGATCACCAATCCGCCTGCCAAACGTAGCGACTATGGCAATCCCCCCCTCCTAACTTGGTTTTTGGACAGCATTGGGCATCATTGGACTAATGTAAGTATATTAAATTTTTGGCTGATTATGTAGATACGTAACGTAACAATTTCATTAAAATAGACTGTGAAAAAAAACTCAGAAACATGATAAGATCTTATGACCTATTGATTTACCGGCTTACCCGTGTGCTACATGTTAGAAGTCCTTTGGATTCTTCTGAAAATTCTAAACACAAGGCAACCTTCTAGGCCAACACAATATAAAAAATATAAGCTCAATTTTTATTTACCGTAGCGAAGCTTACAAATAAACGACCCATCTAATTTTTCCGATATTACCTTTGCTTTTTTATTTCTCCAAAACTTCTCTATACTACATTTTAATAGCCAATTGCTACGAGATCGCTCGAACATCGTATAAATGGAAAATTTCGGACAAACAATGGAAAAACTTAAAAAAAAAACTCGCACGTGTTTTGGCTGATAACAGTTCAAAATGGGCGGCATTTTTGTACAAAGCCCATTTTATGGGCGAACGGTCGATGGTCGGAAACACGGTATCTAGGTCTACACGCAATGCGGAACATAACAGCTTTTAGACAGCCTATGTTTGGATTTGGGAGAGAAGGGTTAAAGCCAAACAAACTGAAAAGCTTACCAGCCCGACTAAAATTAAAGTTTATAGGTATTAAAATAAACTGACTAAATCTGAAGCCTTTATTAGAAATAGACAGTCTTTTTTTCCTTACGTTTATTTATATACATGTTCTTCAACTTTGTAAAAAGTCTTCCTGTAGTACAGTTTTGGATAACCTTACCAATTTAATTAAATCCCAACTGCATAAAAACATTACTCCTCTTTTTTAGACAGACGGGTAAAAATGTATTCTATGTCACTCACGGGATCAAGACAAAGCCGTTAATACTAATACATATATACTTTAAAGAAACAGACATACATACATACATATACTCTAAAAACACACCCTAATTTTTTACAGTCGGGTAATGAGTAGTTATGTAGTTAGCTACGATGTCTACAAGTTTATTTAAAGACACAGATATTGCAGTTACATCTGACGAACATACTTAACCTTTAAGGTCGGATTGAAACTTCTTTGCCTTATTAGTCAAGAAGATGACTTTGTAGTAGGGCCGCCAGGAGGCTCGAGTTTCCATACAAACGTAGTTCCGCTTTGATACAAAAACTACATGCCAGATTGAATCCAAAGTTTGCAAATATATTGAGTAGACACACATCGATAGTTGTCGATGTACTAATATAAAACGGAAAAAAAATAGAACAGTTTCAAACTTTCAGTACAAAACTAATTTAAGTCTTCGTTTAGTTACATTAAAATTTACTACGATGAAAACTAATTACAAATATCGATATGTGTCTACTCAATATATTTACAAAGTTTGGATTCAATCCGGCATGTAGTTTTTGTATTAAATCCGAACTACGTTTGTATGGAAACTCGAGCCTTTGGAGACTCTTAAGTGCAGTGCTACGCTAGAATAGCAAGCTTCATCACGTAAAATGTACATTTTCATTCGTTAACAACCCATTAAAGTCCCCACTCCCCCCCACTGCTGGGACATGGGTCTCTTCCCAAGCTCGTGAAGGTTACGCCATACTCCACACACGGGACCAAGTCCGGGTTGAAGAAGGCTGTAGGGCTAGTAGCAGACCCCACTGTCAGAAGTTTTTCTAGCCGCATAAAAGGCACCTGACATTGGGTCAACGACTGCCATCTAGTGATTGCAACCGGCACAGGCTTAGCGTGTCTTGCGAAGCACGGAAAGACTGCAATCTAGAGATTGACACCGGCACAGGCTCAGCGTGTCTTGCGAAGCACGGAAAGACTGCAATCTGGTGATTGCAACCGCCACAGGCTCAGCATGCCTTGCGAAGCACGGAAACGATAAAAAAAAATGCCACTGACAGTCTAACCCATCGAGGTGATGACCGTGCTTTATCTCAGTCAACCTGCGTGATCTACCCAACCACGCAAGTCACGCTGAGCTAAGATCACTTCAGATTTCCACACTAACCTACGGACTACGAGTACATTTCTGTCAAAACCAGCGCTTCACGCCTGTTTCCTAAGGCCCTCCATTCACGTGACCATAAACCTACATAGATTTATGACAGAACCGCTTGATTTATCTTCTCAGTTAGCGCGTTCAGCGCACGCACATTTGTCTGGCAGATAAGGCCGTGCATAGGCAACGTTATTTAGTTTGCGCCCATATATCCAGGATGACCCAATTGTGGCGTGACAATGCTCTTTATAGTGGTTATGGGTAAGACAATAGGGTTTAATTTTGCATGCGTAACGAAGGTAAGGTTGTTCAGAGTATCGGCGTCACGCGGAAAAACTTGGTTCGTAACAAATAATTGTGTCAAAGAAACAAATATATTTCAAACTTTATGAAAATTAAATGGAGTTGGGTGTGGGTGTTGCAGTATCTATCTACCACCTGTATCATATACAGGTGTAATAAAGTTGGTGTAAGCTCAGCTTTTCCCAAGAGACCCATATAAAATCCATAGTAAATTTCGCAAAAATAATTGAACTTTTCAAGGAATTCGGTAAGCAGTTTGAACAATTTTGTTATTTGTTTTTGAGAGAATTGGCTTATCGAATTGAGAGAATTGATGGGTTCCTTGGGGAATTTTGTTCAGTATGATGAGCCCCAGCCAACGTCTCCTTTTCCAATTTAGTTAAACCCTGCATATCCAAGCAAACCTCGTCAATAGAATGAAGCTCCAAAAATGTGGCAGATATTTTGTTATCGGATGAATTAGCTATTAAAGTAATATTTATTTACAACAATTTTTTTTCTATCCTTAGCTGCTTTTGTAGGACTTTAGATTTAAGTTATTCATTAAACACGAGGTTTTTCCCGTGGCTTCGCCCGTGGCAAGGAGCTCGCGATCCTTTTTTCAGCCTATGTTTATCATAACCTTCGATTAGCACAATAGTGCCACCAATAGAAATAAATAATTTAGATAGATAGATAGATAGATAGATAACACGTTTATTTGTCACTGCAATCACACACATATTATTACAATCATACATAATATAAAACAAAACATAACAAATTAAAAAAACCAAAAAATAATAATAATATAAAAACATATGTGTGTTGCAGTAGTACAAAAGGGCCGTGACTCAGTGTGTTGATTTGCTCTTGCGAGCAATACACTGGTAATTCTGCCACAGCCCGAGGACTGTGTCTCATTTACTCATTCTTATAGACATCAATCGAAATCATTGAGTATTTTGCGCATATAGAGGGGCAGAAACTATTGTATAATTGTTATTTTATAACTGTAACAAGTTATTTTTTGCAAAACTCCTAAAAGTGGACACTTTAGACAATATCGACAAATACAGTTTGTTGCTAATAGGTAAAGTAATCCAACGACAATTAAAAAACACCTTGTAGTCCTGTATATGAGCAAAATACTCAATGATTTCGATTAAAGTGCATAAGAATGAGTAAATTATTTATTTCTATTGGCCATTCAAAATATTTAGCCCATTTTAAATATTGATAAAAGAATCTTTGAAACAGGATGAGTTGTTTCGGTTTTCCTTTGGGGTATATATGTTGCAGGTATATTGTCAAAGTCGTGATATTATAATTTCACTGAACAAAATGTAGTGAAATTATAATATCACTAACCTAACCTAACCGTGATATTATAATTTCACTAATTTTAACTGGTGAAATTATAATATCACGACTTTGACAATATACCTGCGACATATACACTATTCAACCAGCTGAAAATCCTAACGAGGCTATCCACTATCTGCCATCAACGGATCCTTGCATATTTCATTCATCTAATGAGACGGGGTAATTACAATTTAGTAAGCATTAGTAGGCAATGTAAATGACAAGAGGTCAAGAAGACGGTCTTCAACAAGATGGATCGATCAGTTGAGGGATACGCCATCAAATAAGTTCTGTAATACGGTGAGGTTGGCGATGGATAGGAGCAGACGGAGGCAATTAGTGCGCTTCAAAATATGTCCATCAAACCACGACCCTCAGTCATGAGGGAACGACTACGGAGAGTTTCAGAGAGTACCTCTTACATCCAAACTTACTTACAAACTAACTCTTTGTAAAACCTCCTGGCAAGTATACCCCTCCTGGGTCAACTATCCTTAGTTGCCCCAGGGGTATACTTGCCCCGATTGTAATTACTCTAGTTTCGCGGATGAATGGCATGCTATTTTACATATTAATCTGTCGAAAGACTCTCCAACTCCAACTCAGTTGATCATGTCTCAACCAATCAATCAATCAAATATGCTTTATTGTACAATAAAAAGTACAATAAATAAAAAAAAATAGAGAATAGTAAGAACTTATGTTGTTATTATTATTTAAAAATCTCTTATGTCTCTATGCGATTGCATGGAAAGGCAAAATGCGATCAAAGTTTTTGCGGGATAGATGTCTTGTTTCTCGGCGATATATATCTAATATATAAAAATGAATCGCAAAATGTGTTAGTAAGCGCATAACTCGAGAACGGCGGGACCGATTTGGCTAATTCTTTTTTTGTCGAGTTCGTTATTGTCAGGAGAAGGTTCTTATGTAGGGTAGGGTAAGGTAGGGTAGGGTAGGGTAGTGTATTGTAGTGTAGGGTAGGGTAAGGTAGGGTAGGGAAGGGTAGGGTAGGGTAGGGTAGTGTAGGGTAGGCTAGGGTAGTGTAGTGTATGTAGGGTAGGGTAGGGTAGGGTAGGGTAGTGTAGTGTAGTGTAGGGTAGGGTAGTGTAGTGTAGGGTAGAGTAGTGTAGGGTAGGGTAGGGTAGTGTAATGTAAGGCGGTACGTCTATATACAGGGCAATGGAGCGAGTTATGCTCGAAATTTCCCTACGCGATCGAATCGGAAATGAGGAGATCCGCAGGAGAACCAAAGTAACCGAATCGCTAAACATAGCTCGTAGAACAGATCGCCGTTGGGACTGAAGGTTCTCGAGTGGTGACCGCGCACCGGAAAAAAGAGCGTAGGCAGACCTCCCACGCAGTGGACTGACAACCTGGTGAAGATCGCGGGAAGTCGCTGGATGCCGGCAGCGCAGGACCGGTCGTCGGGGATATCCTTGGGGGACGCCTTTGTACAGCAGTGGACGTTTTTTGATTGATATGATGATGATGATATATATTTATAAGCGTAATTTATAATATGGATTAGGCAACTGTCCCCTATGTGGGATGGATGTCCCAAAAAATAGAGATCCGCAAAAATCGCTAAAACTCTGGGAATATTAAAGATAATGTTTATTACTCTTCATAAATTAAAAAATATCATAGATAAAAAAATTAAGAAAATTAAGTAAGTTTTACAAATAAAGTATTTTGCTTTTTGTATTGCGAGATAGAGAGTAATTTCAAAAAGTATGGCAACTATCCTGCTTTTACCCTATAGATTGCAGCATCCTTTCAAGCCAGGATCTCATAAGCTCTATATAACATAGTACCTAACTCAAGCCTTATCGTGACTCAAAGGACTACAACATTAACTACAAGTCGTTTACTCGCCCTAGAAAGGAAGTAGGGTGTGCAAGTGTGTGTGTGTGATGAGCATTGAACATGAATGTGCCACTCAAAACAACGGGTTGTCACGCGAACGAATAAATAAGTCATTGTGCCCGCGTAGGGCAAAGTAAGTAAGTAAATTTACTTTATTGCACGCGAAAAAACAATACAGGACTTACGATTAATAGTGTACATAAAGCGCAAATGCTGCCTTATCGCTTTAAACGATTTCTACCTGGCAATCTTCAGTAAGTGATGATAGAAATACTGGAAACTTAGTACTGGTAGGTAAATCCATGTTATATCGCATTAATGGATACGGATAGTAGTGATTACTCCACTCGCATCACACCAGTAGGTCGCGGGTTCTATTACTGGCGGAGTCTTACTTAGTAAAAAACTTGGTTTAGCAGATGGTATGGTATCCCGGCTGCTACCACCATCGTTCCCTAAGTTTACAAATAGCCTATCAGCTATCTATTCTACCAGAGGGTCCATCAAAGTTCTTGCAACTGAAAAGAACCCAATTAAAACTTATAAACTGAATTAAAGTTATTTTTATTGGGTTATTTAGGAACTGTATATGAGTATTTTAACCATATTTTAACTGTGTGTGAATATAAAACATAATTACTAAAAAAAACAATCCCAAAATGCAGCTGATAAGCAGATAATTAAAGTATCCTAACCAATTTAATTAAATATTAAAAACACAACTGCTTAAAAACATTAACCCTTTTTAGGGTTCCGTACAACAACAAAAAACGGAACCCTTATAGGATCACTCGTGCGTCTGTCTGTCCGTCCGTCTGTCACAGTCAATTTGCTCCGAATCTACAGGACCAAATTAGGTGAAATTTGGTAGGATGGTGTAATCCAATGACCCAAACAAAGTAAATAAATATTTTTTAAATAAGGGTCATTTTCGGGGGGGAAATTAAGAAAAAAAAATTGCAAACCTTACCGTATCATATATCAAATGAAAGGGCTCGTTATGAGGATCTAAAATATATTTTAGTTATTATTTTAGAATAAACAGTTTTGATTTTAGTCATGAAAGAAGACGAAAATTGACCATTCCCCCCTCTGATCTCCGAAATTACTGAGCCTAAAATTTTGTACAAAATACAAAATATATTTCATTGCTTGTAGATTATAAGAAAACGTATAAGAATTCTATCAATTGAAAATAAAGTAGTAAACTCAATATAATACGTTCACTTACGAAAAATAATTCACAAAAAAAACCACTAGATAGCGCTAGTAGTATTTTTCTGATGCTCGCGTTTGTGTCTTTTGTTTGTCATGTTACTAAGTATCATTGTCATAGTTGTTTGGAGAGGTGTGGTGGTACGGAAACCTCATACCGCGAGTCCAACTCGCACTTAGCCGGTTTTTTTTTTAGACAAGATAAATATTCTTAATTGCACACTAAATATACAGAAATGAAAAACATATGTATGAACTAGCAAAAAAGCGTCGGTGGCTCAAACGACTCGGTCCATCTAACCAGAGGTACCGGGTTCAAATCTGGACGGCCAATGTACCAATGAGTTTTTCAAAAACTTACGTACATACTTACCGATTGCTTTAACGGTGAAGGAAAACATCGTGAGGAAACCTGCACACGCCTGCGAAGAAACTCGAAGGTTGTGTGTGAAGTCGACCAACCCGCACTGGGCCCGCGTGGTCGACTAAGGCCTAATCGCCCTGATTCAGGGTAGGCTCGAGCCCCTCGGTGGGGACGTATATGAGCTGTAATGATGATGAACTAGCAAACTATGAACTATCGACTAAGGCCCGATCGCCCTAATTCAGGGTAGGCTCGAGCCCCTCGGTGGGGACGTATATGAGCTGATATGATGATGATGAACTAGCAAAATATACAACGATATGCAAAGGCGGACTTATAGCTTGAAGCGATTTCTTCCAGGCAACCTTTGGAGAAAGGATGAGACGAGAAAGTGAAACGATTAGCCATCGGGTAAAAATATATCCTAGACACTCGCGGGATCAGGACAAATCTAACGATGACACCTCGCACTCCAAAATCCATCAAGCCGTTTACCCTACAGGCTCAGCAAAAGAAACGGACATACATACATACATACACCTGAAAAACATGACCCTCCTTAACGCAAAGATTCCGTAAAATAATGGTCATAAAATAATGGTATCTGATGTCAGCTATGGAGTTTTTATTATATAATAATAACTATTATTCAATAAGCTCCAGATAAAAACTAAAAAATTGTAAGTAGTTTTATCATTTGCGTTTATTTATCAGGCAAATGTCAATTTATCTAAAGATAAATCTATTCTTAAAACATGTGAAATAAATTTAACGGCGCGGCGGCTACACTTTTACGAAATCATAAATACCCATTTTATAGATAAAATGAACCTCCAGAATGTCGATTGCCTGAAAGGGTATCCATCACGTCGCGTACAGATTATCAATTTGAACTTTTAATGAATAGCGCAGCGCACCATGTGACATATCGAAACTTTTTACACAAAACAACTTTTCTGCCTTTTATCCGTTGAGAAATATAAAAGTTTTATCTGCGACCCGAATGACCCGTGGAAAAATTAATATCCAATCCACTCCCAGTCAGAATAATTCGGTAATTATTTACAATTCTTGTGCAATATAAAATTAAGCCGTGTGAACGCGGGCCAACGTAGAGGTCTGTACAGTACAACACAGTACAGTGCGGAACCCGGGCGAGCCGGATTTATTACCTCTATCCGATTACGCGCCGAATCCGAATGCAGTTGCCTTGTAAGCTATTGCACCTTGCTCGTTGGAGTTTTGGACCATTTTTCATGCGGATCTCTAAATTTATTATTAAGGTCAACACTATCATATAATATTTTAGTATTGATTAAAGTATTGCTCAGTTTTCTCACAGGTTAAATATTGCCTTTTAGCTGTTATTAGCGTTTTGTGTTTTAATGTTTATGTTTTGGAGCACGTTCCATCTTAATTAGTGGGGTGGAAAGGTTGTTTAACTAAAAGCCTTTTCTGCTTTAGAGTTTGTATTTTGTACAGAGGCTTGGGTGTGTAATGCTAATGTTACAGGAATACATGTACGTTACATTACAAAACCGTGTCTGAAGTTTACACGATACCATAAAGTTCCGTTAAGATTACTGAAATTAAAAATCAGAATACTTTAAAATGTATAGGTAATGTAATTTCATTTAATGTATTTTAGTTAAAGACATGAAACAATTTTATACATTTTCTCAGAACATTATATTTTATGGGCTGAATATACGAGTACATAATATAGGTATTTACTTTCTGGTCTCTTAATAAGAGACCAGAAAGTAAATACCTATATTATGTACTCGTATATTCAGCCCATAAAAAATAATGTTCGTGGGGCTTAAACGATTGCGACACCGTTTTACCAACTACTGCAGTTATTTACGACCTAAAGTATTCGTGTTAAAGCTTGTTTTTA
Source organism: Coleophora flavipennella (assembly GCA_947284805.1). Taxonomy (NCBI): domain Eukaryota; kingdom Metazoa; phylum Arthropoda; class Insecta; order Lepidoptera; family Coleophoridae; genus Coleophora; species Coleophora flavipennella. The sequence continues at coordinate 6,274,144 of OX369254.1, read as the reverse complement.
AAGTTTAGTAAAAATATTTAAATCTCCAACTACCTGATGATGAAATCTGAAAGTACAGCTGTGCAGACGCCTCGCACTTTTGTATACATATTATGTATACAAAAGTGCGAGGCGTTTTAAAGTTTAGTAAAAATATTTAAATCTCCAACTACCTGATGATGAAATCTGAAAGTACAGCTGTGCAGACGCCTCGCACTTTTGTATACATAATATGTATACAAAAGTGCGAGGCGTAGTTGGAGATTTAAATATTTTTACTAAACTTTAAAAACAAGCTTTAACACGAATACTTTAGGTTGTAAATAACTGCAGTAGTTGGTAAAACAGTGTCGCAATCGTTTAAGCCCCACTCCGGAATGACTTAGTAGATTCGAGTTTTCTACTAGATAACCTAACATAGAACACCCCCAATTTCTAATACTGTTTTAAGAGCTGTTATAGGAACGAAGTGTAGGTAGGAAGTAAAACGTACGAGTCAGTAGCCTGGTCGGATTTGGCACTTATACCAATGTGATATAAAAGTACCAATGTGGTTTGACGATAAACCATAACATCTGAGATGAGGGCTAGTCTAGTGCATGGGTAGATTCAACTAACTTATACCAATGTGATATAAAAGTACCAATGTGGTTTGACGATAAACCATAACATCTGAGATGAGGGCTAGTCTAGTGCATGGGTAGATTCAACTAACTTATACCAATGTGATATAAAAGTACCAATGTGGTTTGACGATAAACCATAACATCTGAGATGAGGGCTAGTCTAGTGCATGGGTAGATTCAACTAACTTATACCAATGTGATATAAAAGTACCAATGTGGTTTGACGATAAACCATAACATCTGAGATGAGGGCTAGTCTAGTGCATGGGTAGATTCAACTAACTTATACCAATGTGATATAAAAGTACCAATGTGGTTTGACGATAAACCATAACATCTGAGATGAGGGCTAGTCTAGTGCATGGGTAGATTCAACTAACTTATAGCAATGTGATATAAAAGTACCAATGTGGTTTGACGATAAACCATAACATCTGAGATGAGGGCTAGTCTAGTGCATGGGTAGATTCAACTAACTTATACCAATGTGATATAAAAGTACCAATGTGGTTTGACGATAAACCATAACATCTGAGATGAGGGCTAGTCTAGTGCATGGGTAGATTCAACTAACTTATAGCAATGTGATATAAAAGTACCAATGTGGTTTGACGATAAACCATAACATCTGAGATGAGGGCTAGTCTAGTGCATGGGTAGATTCAACTAACTTATAGCAATGTGATATAAAAGTACCAATGTGGTTTGACGATAAACCATAACATCTGAGATGAGGGCTAGTCTAGTGCATGGGTAGATTCAACTAACTTATACCAATGTGATATAAAAGTACCAATGTGGTTTGACGATAAACCATAACATCTGAGATGAGGGCTAGTCTAGTGCATGGGTAGATTCAACTAACTTATAGCAATGTGATATAAAAGTACCAATGTGGTTTGACGATAAACCATAACATCTGAGATGAGGGCTAGTCTAGTGCATGGGTAGATTCAACTAACTTATAGCAATGTGATATAAAAGTACCAATGTGGTTTGACGATAAACCATAACATCTGAGATGAGGGCTAGTCTAGTGCATGGGTAGATTCAACTAACTTATAGCAATGTGATATAAAAGTACCAATGTGGTTTGACGATAAACCATAACATCTGAGATGAGGGCTAGTCTAGTGCATGGGTAGATTCAACTAACTTATAGCAATGTGATATAAAAGTACCAATGTGGTTTGACGATAAACCATAACATCTGAGATGAGGGCTAGTCTAGTGCATGGGTAGATTCAACTAACTTATAGCAATGTGATATAAGTACCAATGTGGTTTGACGATAAACCATAACATCTGAGATGAGGGCTAGTCTAGTGCATGGGTAGATTCAACTAACACAAATGGGAAATGGGATTATAATATCTGCGTGCATAATCCAGCAGCCACCGGCGTCGCCGCAGCCGCCACAGACAGGAGCGATCCAACCGCAGCTGTTTAGTGCCCACAGGACATGGTTAATTCGTGTTTATCTATGATAAGAACGTGGTAACTACTATTGGCCTCATCCACAAGCTCAAAGTCGCTCAGCGGGCTAGGAAGAAAGCTTAGCTTGGGGTTGCGTGATGAAATCTGAGACATAAGGAGATCCTTAAAAGAACTAAAGTCATATTAAGCAAGTTGAAGTGGCAATGTGCAGACCATAAAGCTCGTAGAACCGATAATCGATGGGGAAGAAAGGTTCTCGAGTGGAAACCACGGCCGGATGACGTAGTGTTGGACGGCCCGCGCCAGGTGGACTGACAGATTATCAGTAAGGCTCGCAGGATGCCGCTGAATGTGGCTCGAAATCGTGTAGATTTAAGGTCTGTGGGGGAGTCCTATGTCTAACAATATTGGATGTCTTCTGGCTCAAATCTACATGAATCTCGCAGGATGCTGCTGAATGCATGTGGCTCAAAATCGTGCAGAGTGGAAGTCTGTGCGGAGCCCTATGTCTAACAGTGGATGTCTTCTGGTTCAAATCTTTAGGAATCACCAGGATGCTGCTGAATGCATTTGGCTCAAAATCGTGCAGAGTTGAAGTCTGTGGGGAGCCCTATGTGTAACAGTTGATGTCTTCTGACTCGAACCTACAGGAATTTCGTAGGATGCCGCTGAATGTCTGTGGCTCGAAATCGTGCAGAGTGGAAGTCTGTGGGGGTGTCCTATGTCTAACAGCGGATATTTTCTGACTCAAATCTATAGGAATTTGCGGTTTAATTATTTATTTTTAAGCTACTTTGTTTGGCAGTGTACGTAACACTATATAAATAGTTTGATACGCTTGAATGGTCGATGCTGTGGGTTTATAGCCCTGACGAAAGAAGCAAAAATATCTATAGTAAAATATATACCTACAGTAAAACATACAAAGTAAAATATCTATATTAAAATATTTATAGTAAAATATATATACCTAGTAAAATATCTATAGTATTTTTTTATTTACAATTGGTAAGCCCTGATGGTAAGTGACGATGATGCCGAAGATGGAAGCGGCCTTACCAATATTCCCCAACACAATGAGGATCTGGCTATCTTATCCTCAAGCCGGAACTCATCGAAGCTGTTAACACTGATTTTTGGCGACAAGACTTAAAAAATTTAGAAAAATGACTTAAAATTAGTAAAATCAAATCCGTGGCAGCACCTGTGTTACTGACAAAGTATTTATATACACCAAGTAGAAGTGTCCATTCTTAAAAGAAAGTGTCGATGCAAACTACGGCGTAGGCCGCTATTTAAATTAGTTGTTCTAAAAAACGCAAAAACCTTGTCTTCAAATGTCAACATAAATCTGACAGTTTGTGGCATTGATTTCGTATAAGACCCGTGAGAACCTTATTAATCCCTACTAATCCCTACTATCCCTACTAATATTATAAATGTGAAAGTAACTCTGTCTGTCTGTTACGCTTTCCCGCAAAAACTACTGAACGGATTTGGTTGAAATTTGGTAGGTAGACAGATTAGGACCTGGGTTAAGACATAGGCTACTTCTTACCACGCTCGCGAGCCGCTTGCGGCTCGCGCACTGCGCACCCTCGAAAAGTCATAGAAATGTGGTCCACGCGGGTGAAGCCGCGGGAATCAGCTAGTATAATATTATAAATGCGAAAGTAACTCTGTCTGTCTGTTACGCTTTCACGCAAAAACTACTGAACGGATTTGGCTGAAATTTGGTAGGTAGACAGATTAGGACCTGGGTTAAGACATAGGCTACTTTTTACCACGCTCAGCGGCTCGCGCACTGCGCACCCTCGAAAAGTCATAGAAATGTGGTCCACGCGGGTGAAGCCGCGAGAATCAACTAGTATTATAAATGCGAAAGTAACTCTGTCTGTCTGTTACGCTTTCCCGCAAAAACTACTGAACGGATTTGGCTGAAATTTGGTAGGTAGACAGATTAGGACCTGGGTTAAGACATAGGCTACTTTTTACTACGCTCGCGAGCCGCTTGCGGCTCGCGCACTGCGCACCCTCGAAAAGTCATAGAAATGTGGTCCACGCGGGTGAAGCCGCGGGAATCAGCTAGTATAGATATAAATGGGTGCAGCGCAGTATCCAGGGAGCTAAGAAGTGCTGGAAAAACGCTCATTGGAAGATGTTCCACTAGCAAGTTCGTGGGGAAATAGATTGACATTCATTTCTCTGATAAACTATATATTTGCTTCACTCACCCAACTGATAACTCTAACAAGATCATACCTCGTTAGGTATCCTGGAAGCCAAGCACTTGTAGTACATACTTGGGATTGAATGCGTTAATCACCTGAGCTATCGGTTAATTAGCGAACGGACTCAGGGCGGACTGAGCGGACTGGTGCGGCAGAGTTAGAGGCTGCACGCACTCAAGCCGGCCCTGATTGATTAATCGACGCTTGTGATCGACGTTTGTCGGTGTTGTCAGCGCATTGGGCTGTAGGGTTGTCACCATAGAAAATTTGCTAAATGATTTTGTGGTAAATGGGTATATTAGATGTTCCTAAATAGTTAGAGCGTCAGCGGCGTAACGGCTAGGGCCGCTACTTTCTGTCCTGGAGGTCCGTGGTTCGAACCCTGCCACGTAACAATTTCGATTTCATAAGTACGTTTATCCGATTATGGTGAAGGAAAACATCGTGAGGGAACTTGTTGAAACGCCTGAGACGAAACTCGAAGGTTGCGTGTGAAGTTAACCAGCCCGCACTGGGCCCGCGTGATCAACTAAGGACGATCGCCTTAATTCAATTTTATTACAGAGATACCATGGCCACCTTCCGGCTTACTTCATTAGATCAGCTCCATGTCATAATAATATTGCATTTTCATCTGATTTAAATATGCATGCAAAATTGCAGCTAAACAGTAAACCAGAAAGTGTGTGAAATTTAACTAGCTAGATTTGATTATAGACAGACACCGGGACAGGCGAAACTAAATAAAAGCTTGTAGATAAAATAGGGGATTAAGGTCCCTTTGTACGCCATCTATCTATAGGCCCAGGTATTTATAATGTAGCAAAATGTATATTTTCATAAAGATAGGTACTTCATCATATCAGCTCATATACGTCCCCACCGAGAGCCTCGAGCCTACCCCGAATTAGGGAGATCGGGCCTTAATCGACTACGCGGGCCCAGTGCGGGTTGGTCGACTTCACACACAACCTTCGAGTTTCTTCGCAGGTGTGTTTCCTCACGATGTTTTCCTTCACCGATAAAGCAATCGGTGAGTATACGTACGTAAGTTTCGAAAAACTCATTGGTACGTTGGCCGTCCGGATTTAAACCCGGTACTTACCTTAGATAGGTACTTACTTTGATGAATATAATATGACTTTATTATACATATTGAAATAATAATAATAACTAAATAAACGTTATTCTGACATAATGCATTTATTCTTTGACTGAAAAACATTAATTTTAGTCCACTTGGTTCCACAGTCAACCCTGCTTGTCCACACATCCAGTTTCCTAATTGAAAAGTCACCGCTCTAGCCGGCCAATCGATAACCTCCGAATCGATTCGAGTTCGAGAGCTTTCGTATTCGATTATGATTCGATTAAGTCGTATTTGTTCTTCGAGATTTTAATTAATAAGTGCGCGTTAATTATAAGCTAGTTCACGGGTTAATTAATAATTTAAATTAACATTAAATGTGAGCTCTCGTGATTTAGATTACGAATGAAATGGATTATTATATCGCAATGGAGCGTGAGAAATAAAAGTAAATATGTATGTATGAGAAGGTACATTAACCCGCGTGTGCAGTAAGACGTAACCTACCAACACGTGTCTGTTGTATGCTTTAGTTTCTGTTATCTGTGGTTGTATGTTAAGAATAAAATCGACCAAGTGCGAGTCAAACTCGCTCACCTAGGGCAAAGTATATTAGTACTAACATATAGTATGGACACTCCCTGCCGCTCTCTAGATTGCGACCTCACCCCCTCGTCACCCAGATTAATACTGATTGGTTACGGTTTGGTTGTCGAACGTATTCCCATACGTTTCGCCGCCATTTTGTTTGTTCCGTCATTCCTTTTTTGAAATGTCATTTCTGGCCCGTTGTATGAAGTGTCCAGGGTGTGCCTAGGGTTCCGTACCAATGCAGTTCTCCACACAAATATAGCAATGATACCTATACATTTTAACGAAAAGATATCAACGCGAGCGACAGAAACATGTTTTTTTTTATTTACTCCGGACTCTTTATATTCAGTTATATACATATAAATATATTTATTACCGTTTTTACGATAGAGCAAAAAAGGCCTTTAAAAACACGTTTCTCGTACGTAACGCCTTCATTTTTGACTTTTTTACTCGTTTTACATAAACAAAACAACAAATTAAGAACCTTTTCCTTTTTTTGAAGTCGGGTTGAAAATGTTTAAAGTAGGAAGGTATTTCTGGCCAGACTGACTACCAACTTGTTATTGAATTTCTTGGCGGTAGACACCGCGACACTGGTATATTTCAGCTACTTCCATGCGTACGCCGCAACACTGGTATATTTCCGCTACTAGGCACCGCAACACTGATATGTTTCAGCTACTTCGATGCGTACACCGCAACACTGGTATATTTCAGCTACTTCCATGCGTACACCGCAACACTGGTATATTTCAGATACTTCATGCGTATTAGACACCGCAACACTGGTATATTTCAGCTACTTCCATGCATAATTTTTTTTTAAATATCACCATAAATAGATAACAATAAGGCTAAAAAAAATAACATGCCAATTCATCATATCAGCTCTTATACGTCCCCACCGAGGGGCTCGAGCCTACCCTGAATTAGGGCGTTCGGGCCTTAGTCGACCACGCGGGCCCTGTGCGGGTTGGTAGACTTCACACACAACCTTCGAGTTTCTTCGCAGGCGTGTGCAGGTTTCCTCGCGATGTTTTCCTTCACCGTATAAGAACATGCCAATTATTAATAAATAATTAAAATAATCCACCCATAATCGTTCCTGGTGTAAAGGTTTCCATGAGGGTCGCAGCATTGCCACGCTCGCTGTATTGCTATAGATATATTTTGCACCAGGAAGGATTTCTTAGTCGGCGCCCAATTTTTCCTATGAGGGCCTATGCCTCCATGCCCCACGGGCCAGCTGTTTCAACCGCGAAGGGAACGAAATCGTATGACAGCTCAAGCGTGGCGTACTTGTCGTGTTTGTGGCATGCCGCTGCTTACATAGTATTATATCTCACGGGATACTTTTGTGGGGACATGCAGCTGATATCAATATATTTGTTCTGCAATAATTGAAAACGACTTCCATCGCAACAACTTAGTACATTTTTGCATTATTATTTTTGGTTTTTGTTAATTTTATAATAAAGTACGACACCGATTTTGATAAAATTTATATGGGACTACACGGAAAGCACTAGCTTTCAAATAAAAAAAAGAATCATAATAATCGTTTCACCCAGTCAAAAGTTATGAGGTAACACACATAAAAAAAAACATACAGTCGAATTGAGAACCTCCTCCTTTTTGGAAGTCGCTTAAAAAGGGCGGTTCACCCGATTTATGGAATGCTTTCTCGTGAGTCGCTCCGAGATAAGTTTAAAGATATTAATATAATGACTTTCCCCTGTCAGTACATTTATGAAAATACTAGCTGTTTCCCACGGCTTCGCCCGCTCAGATTCCGGTGAAAAATTTTCCATACCTATTCTCAGACCTACCGAATATAATATAATATAATAATAATAATATAATAATATTCTCAGACAAATCACACATGGTCATCTGGCCCCAAAGTAGGATTCCCTGTGTTATGGGTTACCAGAGACTGATATACATACTTATATACGTTTAAATACATACATATATAGATATTTAACACCCAGACACAGAGCAAACAAATCTGCTCATCACACAAATGCTTGCCCTGGGTGGGGATCGAACCCACAACTCTCGGATTAGTAGTCAAGGGCACTAACCACTGAGCCACCGAGTCAGTCAATATATAATAATAATAATAATAACGGGCGGTTTGTGACGTGTTTTGGGAGCGCCTGACAAAAGTTCTTGAAAGCTATTTGTCGGGCGTTAACAAGATACGAGCATTCAATGCCTGGGTCATGCCTGTTCTTTTGTACACCTTCGGCATACTCAGATGGTCGCAGACCGAACTAGACGCCCTGGATCGAAAAGTCCACACTACTATGACACTCCATAGGATGCATCACCCGAGGTCGTCAGTGATGAGGCTGTATATCCCGCGGAAGAGTGGCGGTCGTGGCCTTCTAGAACAAATGCACAACCGCGAGATATGCAGCCTCCGAAGTTACTTCCTGACAAAAGTCGATAGTGAGTTGCATAGAGTTGTCATAGCTTGTGATAAAGGACTAACCCCTCTATCCATGGCCCAAGAGAACTGGCAGGCGCCGGCTGTACTTAGCACTACCGAGAGAGAAGCCATCTGGAAAGACAAAGAGCTGCACGGTTCACGGTAGGTTCTCCAAGGCCCTTTGTGGATCCTTCGTAGATCAGAAGGCCTCCGTGTACTGGCTGCGTTTCGGAGACCTTTTTGCAGAGACCGAGGGTTTTGTCTGTGCAATGCAGGATCAGGTGGTCAAGACGAACAACTATAGGAGGTTCATAATAAAAGACGGCACCTTGGACATTTGTCGGTTGTGCCGTCAACCAGGGGAGACCCTGCGTCATATAACCTCCGGTTGTTCCATGCTTGCCAACACTGAGTATTTGCACAGGCACAACCAAGCAGCCAGGATACTACACCAAGAGATCGCTCTAAAGTATGGCCTCATATTTCGGCGGTTGCCGTATTATAAGTACACGCCGGAGCCGGTTCTCGAAAACGACCGCGCCAAGCTCTACTGGGACCGACCCGTCATCACGGACAGGACTATTCCTTCGAATAAGCCTGATATCGTGCTGATGGATCGGGCGCAGTCTAGGGTGTTTTTGGTTGATATCACTATCCCATATGATGAAAACCTCGTGCAGGCTGATGCCGATAAAAGGACCAAATACCTGGACCTGGCTCACGAGGTTACTGATATGTGGCGAGTGGAATCCACCGAAATCATCCCCGTTTAGTCCTATCCGTGAACAGGCTAATTTCAGCCGACCTTGAACGTTACCTAAGGCGGCTGGATCTCCGAGGCAGACCAATCATTGCAGCAATGCAGAAAGCAGTCCTCCTCGATAATGCCCGGATAGTTCGACGATTTCTCTCCCCGTCGCACTGAACTCCAGCCGACTGTGCTTCCGCTGGATGTGCTCCTGCCACTTTGCCTCGTGCCAAGTGAGCAGAGCAGCTTAAGTTTATAAATTGAAATAATAATAAAATTTATTTATCGACCAACAAAGGATCATAATAGTGTTAGTAACTTATTCTAGGACTAGTGTTAGTAATATACGCAGAAAATTTCATGGAAATCCGTCCAGGCCGTTTCGAAAGAGTATGGCAACTAACCCTGTGACACGAAAATTTCATATATATAAGATAATGTTTGTTCGTAAAAATCTGCATCTCTTTTCACTGAAAAGTGACAGGCACAGTCGTAATCTTTGGAATAGGAATAAACTTCAAGTAACTTATACCAAACTTAGCAAAATCAATAAGTCCTTTGTGGGGCAATGCACACTCATACTTAACAAATTACACGATGATGTCTTAAATTGTGTCAAAAGAACTCTTTGTAAATAAGACATCCGAATATTTAAATGGCAAAAATGTAAGGGAAGACAGTGTTTCTTGTATCAACGCTACTATACTAATCATGATTAATAGTAATAAAATGATGACCAATCTAAGAATTGAAGTGGAAGCGACAAGACATGACAAGTCTAGTACTTCTATTAATTAATATTTTTATCTTAGCATTGGCATGAGTGGTGCATGCTCGCTTAAATATTCGTGCGGATGGTGGCGTATGGGGAGCCGGGTCTTTCATTTCCCTCTAATATGGTTGATGGGAGCGATGGCTGACTCTCGCGTTATACTCGTGACCGGGTGCTGTCCGTGTGAATTGGCCTACTCTTGTCAAAAGCATTAAATGTCAATGATTTTAATGTTTACCTTTTCGTGCCATATTGTCTTTATGTTCTAATGACATAATTTGTTTTAATATCAAGAATTGGTTTTTGACGTTTTTAACTAATGATTGTTTATTTCTTGATTTATCACAAATTACATTATGTAATTACTATTTTATGACTATCAGAAAGAGTGTAATTTTGCACCTATTTTGAATAAATATCTTGAATCTTGTTAATAATGGCGACAGAGAGGCTAACGAATCATTACCACAGATGAGATACTAGTTACTTCGTATCCTTACTTAATATTATCAATATTAAAATGTGTTAGTTTGTTTGTTTGTTACCTTTTCACGCTTCAACACCTCGACCAATCTTGATAAAATTTGGGAAGCAGGTAGCCTGTGTCATAGGCTACTTTTTACAAGCTTTTGTTTACTTTCACCTGTCCCGGTGTCTGTAATAAAATCTAGCAAGTTCAATTTGACCCACTTTCCGGTTTTCTAATGAGCTGAAATTTTGCATGCATAATATTTATAATGCTCACAATGCAATATTATGATGACATGGAGCTGATCTGATGCTGGAGCTAGAAGGTACAAGCTATTTAGATTCACCTGTCCCGGTGTCTGTATGAAACCTTGCAATTTAATTTTTTTGACCCACTTCCCGGTCTCAGATTGAGCTAAAATTTTGCATGCATATGTATAGCGCGTGAAAATGCCATCTGTTAGTGCCCACCGAGCTTGCAGAGCTCGTGGAAATATTGGAAAAGACTAATTTGAAATGTAAATTATTATCCCGTGAAAAAAGCATAGTCCGATGCAGTTCTTGAGAAAACTAAAAAAAATATCTTCTTTTGGTTAGTTCTTTAACATCGCATCGGAACAATGGGTTGTTGTGATTTTTGCACAACACAGATGGTTGAGGGGTTGGGAAATGACATAATTTACTAATTTGCATATGCTGACATAGTTTCCGAGGCATCTGAGGAAAGCTCATTTCCACGCTCTCGCACGTCGGCGTCACAACGGAGCAACGGATTGAAGTTATTTTTTTGCATAGAATTGATTGAAGGGGTGAGAAGTGACATAGACTGCTAATCAGAATAGCCCGATATAGTTCCTGAAAACTCATGGCCACGCTTACGAGTCGCTTGCCACTGGCCCTCAAAGACATTCATAGTAACGATGTCCACGCGGGCGAAACCGCGGGCAAAAGCTAGTTAGGTAATAAATTACTTTAAATGAAATATAAATAGTATATTATTGCTGAGGGATGAAACAAAGAGTTTGAAGCAGGAGCCGCAGGCGAGGGTTTTATTATTACGTGACCTGAAATTGCTATTTCAGGCATATATATTATTTTCTCAAACAAATGCAAGCAAATCAAAAACTACAAATAATATTTCGTGTATCGCAATGACGTGGAAAAAGTCTATGTCTTAGTCGCTCTTACGATACCCTCAGGAAAAGATGGGGTGGTACTATTCTAGGAACGCATCACAGGAGCCCGAATGGTGAAATGTGAATCATCATCATCATATCAGCCGACAGACGTCTACTGCTGGAGAAAGGCCTCCCCCAAGGATTTCCACGACGACCGGTCCTGCGCTGCCCGCATCCAGCGGCTTCCCGCGACCTTCACCAGGTCGCCGGTCCACCGAGTGTAAGGCCTGCCTACACTACGTCTTCCGATGCGCGGTTACCACTCGATAACTTTACTGCTATGTGCCCTGCGAGTGAGAAATGTGAATGTATCGTTTTTTTTAAATTCACAATTGATAAGCCCTGTTGCCAACATTTCACCTGATGGTAAGTGACGATGATGCCGAAGATGGAAGCGGGCTTTCCAAGATCCCCTAACGCAATGGGAATCTGTCTATCTTATCTTCAAGCCGGAACACATCAATACTGTTACCACTGATATTTAGCGGCAAGACTTATAAGATGGTGGTAGCTAGCCAGGCGGGCTATAAAAATGCCCTACCACCAACCAAACAGAGTCTTACAAAGTTGACCCCGCCGGGAATCGAAACCGCGACCTCCTGGTGTGAAGCGAATGGACTAACTATTACGCCACGGAGGCGGATTCAAGTTCAATCGTTCGTTCGGCGGTTCGATGAAATTAGGTATTATGTTTCATTACATTACCTACTTACGCTACGTAAACATCACTACTCACTGACTAGTATACGAGCGCCGCGCCAGGAATTACTGACCTGCGTGCAGTTGAGTCCATTTATGGCGAAAAGCTGCATTCAACGAGAACAATTAGCGGTTTTATTTCAACATAATGACACTCACATAGCATTCTGCACATTATGTCCAACAATATGCAAGCTAGCGCAGCGGTGATGTTAGGCAGCCATTTTGTGCATAATTCAGCAAGACTCACACGTAATGGCGGCAACTTCCGGACGCCGTGTCCGACGGGACACCACCGCGAGTTCTCTATTAATATTTAATCAGAGACCCTCACAACTAACAACTTTACGTTAAGTAGAAATAATTTACGCAATAAAACAGTTTTATGAATTTCTTAACTTTCATAGTTTTCCCGCGCATACATTATAATATAAACAGATGCAAGCGCTTCGCAATAAAGCGTACTTTATGAGGGCGGAACGGAAGAGTTTCGTAGCAATGTAAATGGTAACATTGAACAATGCGACTGACCAGCAGCTAGCAACACTGGCTTGCGGGTACCATAAATTTAGAATTCGTAAGCAAACGCTCGCTCTTTCCGGCACTATTAAATTTAATACAATCGAAATTTGTGGAGCCGAATAAGCTACAAAATAGCTAGAAATTCATTTGGGAAACAAATAATTAATATCAATTTTCTAATACCGCCTTACATCCGAACTGTAGACGTTAACTACAAATAACCATAAGTTATCCACCAGCACGTGACTCAAAATGCATAAGTATTAAAAAGTAATTTTCTATAGACTTTGTATGGAAGGAAGTGGCGAGTTTTCGTTGATGGGGACCGTAGCAACGTAAAATTATATCATTACGTTACGCGCGTGTGTGTGTATTTGTGTGTAGTTATAACATTAGTGTTGCATAATGATTTGAAATCTAAAATAAATTTGGAGTAAGTAGGTGCAGGGCATGATTATTATCACATGCAGGTATTAGATAATAGCCCAAAGCCGTTAACTTATTTATTAACTCACTCATGATTTATGAAATAAAATACATTCTAATTTGATATAAATACTTAGGTAAGTTTGTACTATGTATTAGGAAAATTACCTTTCTTTAGGTTATGGGCGAATTAGGTAAAGGTATGTCACACGAAACCATGGGAACTATTATAGCGTGACAACACTATGCGTTTTAATAAGACTCCACATAGGGTTGGTTAAATAAACAAGATGATTGGAGACCTTGTAAAATAGGTAGGTGTTGTAATAATGATCTCATCACATCCATCCATTGCATCTCCTAAAGCGGGAGTAGGTACTGACCGCGCGTAATTTAAAAAAAACCGAATTCAAACTATAACGGTTCGTATTTGGTATCCTTTCAGGATTCATTCTACATTTCGACTGAACGTTGGTCCAGGCGTGGAACCTTAAGATCCTCGCCAGCAATGTTTAGGACTCCTGAAAAACGAGAAATAAATAAGAAATTCTTACAAATGTTATTTTTATATTGATACCTACAGTTTTCAGCTACGCATTCCAAGTCAGGTCCCGCACAGGCCCCTGACAGTACTTAACAAAATCTCTTCAAGTGTTTGAATCAAGGGCTTAGCGACATAGGCTGGATAATTCACGTATACCTGTATTATTCTTAATGGGTGGATAAGAAATATATCTTTTTTTAAGGGTTCTGTACACTTCACCAACCACACCTCTTCACCTAAGTAAAACAATGATACCTTTTCAAAAGACATCGACGCGAGCGACAGAAAATGCTTTTTTCTCCAGACTCTGTAGTTTGAGTACGACTACCACTTGGCTTGGCCAGTTTTCAATATTCGATGGTTTACTTTAGGACAAGTAGGTACTATGATCACACCAAGTAATCAGGCTTTGTATGTTACTGTTTCTGTTACGATAGATCAAAATAAAATAAAAAACCTCTAAAAACACTTTTCTTGAATTTTGAAGAACCCCTTAAAGTTTCACTTTTTAAATTTCTATTATGTATTTAGTAATTATCTTATAAACGCATATTCTGTGAAAATTTCAGCCAGCTACCTATCACGGTTGAAAGATGCAGCCTTTTAAAGTGATGTATTATAAATTATGAAGCGTTCTTAATTATGTGACCACCACTACATTTTTATTTTTTCAAACATTTATTTGGTTTGCATTTTTTATCTCTTCTTTTATTAAGAGTGAGTTTTCTGTCGTAAATCTAATAAAATTTTAAAAAATACACACCTTGCACCAGCCCTATATTATCAAATAAGGCTTTATAATTTGGACATTTATCACACTATACATGTGACTATAAACTGCCGTAGGCTTTTTAGGTGTCGTAAGCGGCTGCAGAGGAGAATTCGTTGGGCTGATGAATTGCTTCGATAAAACACCTCGGTAATGCGCAGGAATCTTAGAAGATTTTTTGATGACGTGTTAATTAGGGGCTAATTATGTCATTGTAGGTCCCAAAAACAGGTCCCAATGCAGAATATTGAAAACAGGTACACAATGTATTAAGTACAGAACTGCGCAGCACTAGAACTAAAAAAATGAAATAGGAATATGTAAGAGAGGTGCTAGGTCGTAGACTTAGAATATACTAGTGCTAGTTATTTAGTAAGTGACAGCTACATTGCGAAGCTTCTCGAACGCTGCCCAGCCGAGTTGGATACGTCGATTGATCTCTTTCTTGAAGTTGGACCTACCTAGCTGGACTGATATTCGTCAACAACTTCCAGTGTAGAGTCTCCAACCTTTAGAGGGGTGGGTCCGACACGGACATTTAACATTAGTGGCAACCGCGCACCGGAAAACGTAGCGTAGGCAGGCCTCCCACGCGGGTAGACCGACGACTTGGTGAAGATCGCGGGAAGCCGATGGATTCGGGCAGCGCAGAAGCAGTCGTTGTAGAAATCTTTGGGGGAGGCCTTTTTCCAGCAGTGGACGTTTTTCGGCTGATATGATGATGATGATGATGATGACAGCTACATTATATACGATGAGATTGTAATCGGAAAAATTACAATAAAAATAACCCAATCAATTTAACTAAAAAATAAAAACCAGACTAAATAAGAACATAATCTGTTTTTTGGGGAATCGGTTAAAAAAATAAATCTAATGTCAGACTCGGCCGGTTTTTTTTTAAATGCACCTGCTAGCTGTACATATTTGTATCAGTCTAGGTACAAATAAATTTTGCTATATGGTAGTGTACTTGAACCGATGACCCTAGAATTCGGTCCACTAACACTTTATTCCAAGGGCTCTATTGAAACGCCCTTGAACCAGTCGATATTGATTGACTATGGGGAACGAATTGGGAACAATTACTTTAAAGCCCGTTTGTTTTGAAGCGAATTTCTGTCTTTGATTATTCTGTAATATCACTAATATCGATTGCCTTAGAAACAAGACAAATAACGTAATCAATTTTGATGACAATTAAAAACCCGACTGCCTAAAATGAAATTTACACAAAAAACACACACGGCACGAACGCGCGCACACACCCATCTACACACACACACACACATACACACACACGCACATACACACATGCACGCACGCACACACGTACTCAATCACACAAACACACACACACATACGCAGTCGGTGATAACTTTTTATTAAGAGATAGAAATGTAAAAGGAGCTTTATTTAAAATTAAAGCATGTTTCCTTTGATTCTTATCATTCTTTTTTTAGGCTTATGTATGATTTCCCTTACTCCATGATTACTTACTTCATCATCATCATCATATCAGCCACAAATCGTCCACTGCTGGACAAAGGCCTCCCCCAAGGATTTCCACGACGACCGGTCCTGCGCTGCCCGCATCCATCGGCTTCCCGCGACCTTCACCAGGTCATCGGTCCACCGCGTGGGAGGCCTGCCTACGCTACGTTTTCCGGTGCGCGGTCGCCACTCGAGAACCTTACTGCCCCATCGGCCATCTGTTCTACGAGCTATGTGCCCTGCCCACTGCCACTTCAGTTTAGCGATTCTGTGAGCTATGTCGGTTACTTTAGTTCTCCTGCGGATCTCCTCGTTTCTGATTCGATCACGCAGAGAAACTCCGAGCATAGCACGCTCCATTGCCCTTTGGGTGACCTTGAGCCTTCTTATGAGGCCCATAGTAAGCGACCATGTCTCAGTTCCGTAAGTCATCACTGGCAACACACACTGGTCAAAGACCTTAGTCTTGAGATTTACACAAAAAACACACACGGCACGAACGCGCGCACACACCCATCTACACACACACACACACATACACACATACACACACACGCACATACACACATGCACGCACGCACACACGATTACTTACTTATATAAGAAAAATAACTACCTACCCTGTTATTATTTGCAATTATTTTTGTAAAAAATAAATAGGCAAATGGCAGTTAAACAGTTAAGGTCGGCAATAAAACTAGTTAAAAAGGCAGGGGCCTCCCAGGGGTAGCGTGCGGTAACAGAAGATGGTTTTTTATTTACGTAGGTCCGTTAAAAAAATATAATTGTTAGTTTGTTAGTCACGCAACGGCCCTCGTAGGGTGGGTTGGTCATCTAATAGTTTAAAATATTCGTGGATTAAGATGTGCCAATGTATATTTGATAGATATTTTTAGTTTTTTTTTATTTTATAAGTTTCTGTGCTTTAAAGCAAGTTTTATTTTTATTTTTAATTTAAAGTTTTGTTTTTAATAATAACTTAGGCACAGACAGACTAATTTAGATTTTACGCTTATATGCACATGCTTATAACCTTATTTAAATAAAAATCTAAGGCCATCGATCTCTACCATAAATAAGAATTAATTAAAAACCTGACTGCATAAAAACTTAACAGATATTTTTTGGCCAGTCGGATTAAAATGAATACTATGCCATTTACGGGATTAAGATCAACCTAATGACGCCTCGCACTCCAAAATCCACCAAGTCGTTTAAAGAGCGTGCCAAAGAAATAAATAACCTATTTTTTGGCTAGTCGGGTGAAAATGTATCCTATGTCACTCATGGGATCAGGACAAATCTAAAGAGACCTCGAATTACAAAATGCATCAAGCCGTTTAGGCTACAGGGCGTGCCAAAGAAATAAATAAACATATATTAGTAAATAAACATAAACTCGAAAAATATAACTCTCCATCTGGTGCAGTCGGGTAAAAACACAGTAGGTATAAGCCCGTCAACTTCGTGCGCGGTACGCCTCCCTTCCCCGCTAGCCTCAAGCTCCCCCGCGGAGATCTTCCCGCACACCCCGCCTCAGCTGCTAAGGCGTACCGCGCTCGAAGTTGACGGGCTATAGCAGGTACTTGCCTAAATAAAACGTGTGCCTGCCTAAAACAGAATTAAGTCATTACAGCTTTCAATATAAACACCCTTCTTTGCATTCCAGTCACCATCAATACAGGAGGTATAATTTTAAAGGTAATTTCTCTATATTTTCTGCACGATTTTAACGTAACTAAGGCATAATAACGCCCGTCTAGTTACCATATTTTGTGCTACAATTAGTTCGTAACCCCTCGCGTGCCCCGAGATAGGATTTAATAACGCCCAACACGAACTCGAGTGACGCCGAAACACCGTCCCGCCCCTACAAGGAATTTTAATAACGATTATGATGCCACTTTGCTGGTAGCCGCTTCGTATTGGACCAATAAATTACTATAAACATCACCTTGTCTGTAAACTGCTCGTCTGATAAAAAGGTAGATACGGGTAGGACGCAAAAAAAACGAGACCTACAATACTCGCATATGATGTGTAACATGTGACAAAATACTTATGAAATTAATTAATTATCGGGTTGTACATTCACGGGCCGACCCTTCGAATAGTAGTATGTCATCTTTGCCTTTGACATCACACTAGGCGGCATGGCTATGACAACCTTAGTTTTCGAGAATTAAAAAACGTTCGCATTTCCTGTTACACATTTCCGTCCCATTTCACGAAATCACTCCCACAAATTGCAGGAAAGCAAGAGCAAAGATGTTACACATCAAAAACCTCCGGTAACATAAACGTAAGTTCTACTCAAAAAAACTGAACAAATTTCCCCAAGCATATTAAAAAATCTATTTTTTTTAACTTTTTATACAAACACGACATCGGTCAACTTTGTATAAAGGGGTAAATTTTTTACGAATTTATTATTGGTTCCTTGGGGAAAGTTGTTCAGGTTTATGAATAGAAACCCCCCACACCCCTCCCTCCCCTGTTTCAGTTTCCGGAAGCAGATGTGTATTAGAAAGTATGCCTAAGAATTTACTTCCAAATGGTTACACCGAAAACAACATTTAATTTGCGAATGTTACTTTTGGGCTACAAATAAAATGAGGCCATAAAACCAAGAGTGTGCTCTCCGTTCCATTTGACAGAGTTATTCAACTTCGACCTCCGCCGACAACGACTGACATCGCCATAAAAAGTAATGAGAAAGAATAATTTCGAATTTTAAACGCATTCGAATCTACCGTAAATAATTGTTCTTATTTTAAAATTCAAATTGGGGTATCCTCGTAACGTGTTCGGGAGCCCGTGAGAGCTATTATTCATAGTCCAAACACGTTATTTAATTTACGGTATTGGGGCGTGGAACAGAACGTAGCGCAATAAACGGATCTGGCTGTGTTTGGATTATAACTCGATTTGCCTTTGTGAAATTCTGAAACTTACTTACGCTCTAATGGGACAACAGTTTAAACACAAATACATCACTTAATTTAATGTAATGGGAATAAACAGGAACTAGCACACTGGCCCACGGAGCACTGTTTGTTAAACACCGCCCGTGATAAATAGGGTCGAATTTATCTTGCCGAGTTATAAATTAAGGCTTATGCACTGGTTTACGGCGGAAAATTAAGAAAACCGAGCTTGAAATCCAGGTTACACGATAAATTCCGCCGTCAAAGATTCAAAAGCTTCAGAGACACGGTAATTTTCACAAATGACCTATGTAAAGCGATCTGCGAGAGGTGCAATAACTCGATTTGCGAATAAATGGCTCGGAAGTTGATCTACAGCGCCCGCCGCGCGCCGCCGCCGCCGCGCGGGAGTTTTCCCGCCCTCGCATCCATCGCCGCGTTACTTCCGGTGGCAAGTTCGCGTCGTAAAACAAAAGCTGTAATATAATCGCTCTAAAACGACTCTACCGCTTAAGTTAGAGATTTGGGTAGCAGAAAAGTTTTTTGTTTCGTTCGCGACCTCTGACTGCTCACTTTTCGTTTAGGTCCCACTTTGGAGTGAAAAATGGCGGCTTAGCTGTCAAAATGGTTATTGATGGGCGGAGCTCAAAATTTACTTTTACCGATGCGGTATTAGTCGGTGGGAACGAGCGATTTTTCCTTGTTACGTGAAATATGTGCGGCTAAATTGGCCATGATGGGGGATAAAGTGGTTTGTTTGACGCGAGCTCTGTCATGCAGGAAGTTCTTTGATATTAAAGTTTCTCGCCTCAAACTTAGAAAGCAGGTTCATACATTTTTCATAAGCTTTGCGAAAATATTATTGCGTGTGCGAGTATCTAAAACACGATAGCATGCTGTGAATCAATGATCAAAGAAGTTTTCGATATCTGCTTTAATTATAGTGACCGACCGAAAGTTCGGTTTCGGCCAGTTTCTTCCAAAAAATCTTGTTTCGGCCATGGTTGTGGCACACCCTAGACACTTCACACAAAGGGCAGGATATGATATTTCAAAAGGAATGACGCAACAAACAAAATAGCGGCGAAATCCTATACGTTCGACAACCAAACTGTAACCAATCTGTGTGACGAGGGGGTGGGTCGCAATCTAGAGAGCGGCATGGAGTGTCCATACTGTATGTTAGTACTAAGATATATACGTTTCAGACAAAACTTAGCAGAACCTTTCGCAGAAACGCAGTGTTCGTGAATTATCGTGCTTCGATCGGTTAAGACCGTGCCTGCTAACTTATGATTCGGTTTCGGCTGCAAACCTGTTTCGGTCGGACACTATTTAATTATATTACATTGACAAATTAAAAAAATATATAAACGAGTAATGTACTTATGTTGGGTATGTAGTATTACGAGATCAGATTTATTTAGTCGATAACTGCGCTTACAAATTAAATAAAAACTTAGACTAGAGTTAATAATTAATTTAGTTTAAAGAAGGAATAGGTTCTTAATTCGACTGTAGATTTTTTGTGTGGTTCTGAACCGATTTTGATAATTCTTTTTTTAATTGCTAGGTCATGCCAACAGAGGTTGGTCCCATAATAAATTTTATCAAAATCCGTTTAGTCCTTTTTCGGAAATAAAAAAAAACATGAAGCCGGTTTTTAGCATGTTTAGCTTTCCCAGATATTAAGAAAAAAATAATTAAATAAATTGTACAGCTGAGAGCCAAAAAGAGCGTCGGTGGCGGAACGGCAAACTCCACATCCTGTTCGGGAGGTTCGTGGTTCGATTCCTGCCAGGTACCAATGTGATTTCGAATTTAGATTTCATAATTATGTACGTTTACCCGACGCTCTTACGGTGAAGGAAAACATCGTGAGGAAACCTGCACACATCTGCAAAGAAACTTGAAGGTTGTGTGAGAAGTTGACCAACCCGCACTGAGCCCGCGTGGTAGACTAAGGCCGGTCGCCCTAATTCAGGATAGGCTCGAGCCCCTCAGTGGGGACGTATATATGAGCTGATGTAATGACTATGGTACAGGGCTAGTTACTAAGCAGTACTGGAATCGAATATAAATGCCATTTAGTGGTCAAACGTCCTTTTCACTGCGAGTTTTAGAGCTCAAAGTAATTCAGTGCCTTTCCACTACTACGTTAGTACTAATATATATACTTTGGCACTACTTTAAATCATCTCGTTGGAGCCTTGGAGCACTCCATTTGTGTTCAAATTCCTTTGCGGTTTTGTACCGGTGCCAATTAGTGGCGATAAATCTGGAATGGTCCGAAATAGTCCAAAGTACCCTTGCTAAATTACAAGTTCATTCAATCGATTGTTATTTTATAGAAAACTAGCTTTTCCCAGCGGCTTCGCTGGCGTGAACATAGTTTCTATGACTGTCTTCGACGAGGGTGCGCAGTGCGCGAGCCGCAGCGTGAAAAAACGTAGCCAATATGTTAATCCATGTCCTAATCTTTCTACTTACCAAATTTGTCATTTTGCAGCGATTGTAGTTTGAAAGTTGTTTGTTTGTAAACTCTTTATTGACATGTTTGAATACCGAACATAAAACAGATGTATGGTATAAAGGCGGACTTATCCCTTACGGAATCTCTTCCAGTTAACCTAATTATGACATTTGGATTTAAAACAAAAAAAAGGTTAGAGCAAAAGTTACAAACACGACTTTACATATAAAGTGTTATTTTAAAAATTAAATTATTTTAAACAAAAAACTCATGGGACATAATGTTACTATTATAATACCTATAAATATAATAATTATACTTCTAATATAAATAGTAATATACAATAAATATTACATAATTACCGCACTGGGCCCGCGTGGTCGACTAAGGCCCGATCGCCCTAATTCAGGGCAGACTCGAGCCCCTCGGTGGGGACGTATATATGAGCTGATGTGATGTGTGATGATTATATAATAAAATTGAAATATTAATTAAAAGACTAAAATTAATAAAAATTATTAAAAATTAACAAAATTAAAACAAAGTTGACGAAAATATATAGTAGACTCTCGATTAGATACTTATTTATAATTAAAATATTATCCAAATCGGATATCATTTTGTATAAAACTTTATAAGTCGGAAGATTGTAGTCTTGAAAAATGATGAAAATGTGACGTAGCCCCTCGGTTAGAACATTTTTATACCTAATATGTTATCTTAATGGGATATTATCATAGAAAGGCGTGAAATCACACAGCTTCTCGGCTTGTTCATTGAGCAAAGCGATTGTTTTAACCGACGTAAATATCTTATATCAGAAAAAGGCAACTGGTAGATGGCATTTAAAGATTAAAATTATAATTTTAATGAAACAACCCTTCGAAATAAAAACTTTATCAAACTGTTATTCGACGAAAAGTTTTTCGACAAAACGTGTCTGATTAACATCGATAACGACTACAATAGTCCGGCACTACACTAAACGTCCCTTGTCCGACTAAGTGGCGCTAACTGCTTAGTTTCTGTAGAGGCATGTAGGTACTAGGTCTTGTGGTCTCTAGAAGTCCACTAGTACTTCAGGTGAGACTTGAGAGTCAGTCGTTAACGGGTTAAGTTTGATAGTATGAGAGGTGTTGAAGAGTAAGGCTGAGCACTAGGCACATATATGCCGTTAAGGCGGTATTATTACAATTTTTTGTTATTTTTGACGTCAATTACTCCTAAACGATAGAAAACCCAAGATTAAAAAAAAAACCCTTATTGTTAATGATGTTCCCTAAAGTCAAAAGCTATTAGAAACACGATTGAGCAGTTTTGGCTCGATAGAAAAAAAACCCAAACCGTTACTTTCAACTCTAGATATGACTAATATTTTGAAGTGTAAATTTTAAATAATACACAACAATATTTATTATGATACTACAAAGTGAGAAATGTTATTATTTTTTATACTTTCATTGTAGTTTCTGATTAAAACGAAAAACCATTGAAAACGTGAAAAATTGTGGTTATTTTCTTTACTCTTTACACGTAAAGAAAAAAACAGAGACAACTGTTCCAATCAATACCTGGCCTTAAACTAGTATGTTACAGGTATAAACAGTATTGCTGTCATCATCATCATCGGACTTTTACGTCTATGATTGACGATTTAGTCCGTGTCTCAGAAGGAATGTTCTCTCCACTGCGCCGCCTGGGACGTAACGCAGGGCTGCTCAGGACCTACGTCACCCATTCGGCTTAACTGGCTGTTTTTTTTTAATCCACAATTGGTAAGCCATTGACATAATCTCACCTAATGATAAGTGACGATGTGCCGAAGACTGAAGCGGGCTTACCAAGATTCACCAACGCAATGGGGAACTGGCTATCTTATCTTCAAGCCGGAACACATCAATTTTGTTAATATTGATGCTTGGTGGCAAGACTTAGATAAGATGGTAGTAGTAAGCCAGGCGGGCTTAGAAAATGCTCTTCCACCAACCAAACCAAGTTATAAAAAGTTGCCGTGAATCGAACCCGCAGCCTTCTGTTGTGAAGCTAATGGACTTAGCCATTACGCCACTGAGGTGGTTAAAACTGGTGGCTGAACCCGAAGGAACGAGGAGTCAACACGTACGGGGCCAGCTCGGCTGCAGGCGACAGCTGCGCCGCGTTTTCAGGTTGAACCCTACTTCCGCCTAACGAAGACCCCGTGCCGGGTTTATTACACGACTGCCCACAAAAAAGGAGTGTACTGTTTTCAGGTCTTATGTATGTATGTTTCTACATTCCACGTTTAAAAAATTTCATTGTATTTAGAAGACCTACTGGTGTAAATATGTATGTTTGTAAATCTACTTTTTACGCTGCAATTTTGGAGTTGTCCTTCTCCTAGACGGGTTGCACACCAATGCTACAGTGTAAGAATCCATACAGAGGCTCAACGCCTTTAATGTTTGCATCAAAGCCGATATCAGTAGTCACTGGTAACGTTCTCGCCCCCACCGCCTGAATGAATGGAATTGTCCCGAGTTGCTGAACAACGGTGACTAGGGCAAGTGGGGCCCGACCTCCTCCGTCTCGCCCCTCACCCTCCGCAAGATTTCCCCGACCAGACGTCTCCATTGGACGACTGTATGGTTTCTTTAGACTGCGCCAAAGTGACGTGTGAACTTGGATTATCAGCGACGTTTCCGAAATAAGAACTCCTAAAATTAGAACATGTCTAATTCTTCGCTTCTATCACCAAGAAATAAGATCGAAAAGTAGCTAGTTAAAATTTTGATCGCAGAGTATCTATCGTTAGAACTTTTTGTCCACAGTACAATACCTAATAGTGCGCTGTTAACTGTACTAAATGTACCTATAAAGAACCTAGCTTGCTACGCGCTACGACCGACTCTGTATGTAGTTACGACATACGGCACACTAGTTCGTGGACAAAGTATACATATTAGTACTAACATACAATATGGACACTCCCTGCCGCTCTCTAGATTGCGACCTCACCCCCTCGTCACCCAGATTGATACAGATTGGTTATAGTTTGGTTCTTGAACGTATGGGGTTTCGCCGTGATTTTGTTTGCTCCGTCATTTGTTTTTAGAAATGTCATTTCGCGACCATTTGTATGCAGTGTCCGGGGTGTGTCGTGCCCGTCGTATTTTTGTTTTTTCGATAAAGTTAATAAGTTTAATTTTATTGTCGTTCACGATTTTTCATACAAAACTCATTTCGATTATTTTTTTATTTACAATCACTAATTTTAAAAACGTATAAGCCTAGCTTTTGTTCTGACTGACAACCTATCAAAAATTTGTAAAATCGTTATCGCTGTTTGTAGGAATAGTCGAATTTTCGCCGTGGGTTCACAGTCTTCTTAAGTATCGAAGTAGGTTCTTTCTTACTAACTTAAACTATTTATTCAAGAAAAGAAACTCATTAAATTTTTCTTAAAAAATCCTTACAAAAATTGCTTGAAATCGCAAAAGATCATTTTAGTATATTTTAATTTTAACGAGCCATTTTCGGGTCGCGACCCGAGATTACCACTCACAAAACTTAGAGTGTTCAGAAAGCAAATTAATTATAAACATTTTGCTTCATTCGTAAACAGAACTCGAATAACTTGTAAAGATTCTGTATCCAAAGGCAATTTATTTATTCTGAAATCTTGACTCACAATATCCTGAAACTTTGAAATATCAATCAATTTAAAACTAATTTGAATTAAATCTTACAATAATGAAAGAACCTACCTGTCTAAAGTTTAAACTATAAACATTAAAAATCGGCCAAGTTCAAATTATGTATCCAGAATCCAGTCATTATGTGTTTAATGATCCATAATAAATAACGGCGGCATAATAATGGACGGCCAATGTACCAATGAGTTTTTCAAAAACTTACGTACATACTTACCGATTGCTTTAACGGTGAAGGAAAAACATCGTGAGGAAACCTGCACACGCCTGCGAAGAAACTCGAAGGTTGTGTGTGAAGTCGACCAACCCGCACTGGGCCCGCGTGGTCGACTAAGGCCTAATCGCCCTGATTCAGGGTAGGCTCGAGCCCCTCGGTGGGGACGTATATGAGCTGTAATAATAATAAATAACTAATTTAATGATCAAAAATAATTAATGAATAAAAATAACTGTCGTAATTTTAGCTGATTTTAGTCATCTGTTAGTCGCACAAGAAGAAATCATAGAATAATAAGTAGGTAGTAATAATAATAGCGATGACATTCTCTTTGATGCGAGAAAACTAGACCGTAGCCTGGCAGAATACCTAGAACTGGTCGTCACATCAGGTCATATATACGTCCCCACCGAGGGGCTCGAGCCTACCCGGAATTATGGCGATCGGGCCTTAGTTGGGCTCACGCGGGCCCAGTGCGGGTTGGTCAACTTCACACACAACCTTCGAGTTTCTTCGCAGATGTGTGCAGGTTTCCTCACGATGTTTTCCTTCATTGTAAGAGCGTCGGATAAACGTACATATGAGCCGAAATTCGAAAACACGTTGGTATGTGGCAGGACTCAAACCACGACCTCCCGGATAGGAGGTAGCGGCCCTTGCCGTTGCGCCACCGACCTAGAACGGGTATCGGACTGAAATCAAGATTTCAATTTATGTAAAAATCCAAAGAAGTTTTATACAAAATGATAGTAGTTAGGAACTTCTTGTTGAATAAAATTGCCTACTTTCTTGCCAAGCCATAATTTTCACCAAAAAGAATCTAAGCACGTTTTAATTACAAACTTTTCGGGTTGATGAGTGCATTGCGGGAAGGCGCGGGCAATCGTGACGGCAATGCCAACGACAATGAAAAGAGGAAGGTGGGGCAAGCAGGCCATTTCTTTCAGGAAATTAACTGTCACATTAAGTAAATAGATGTCTATTACATACAGGGTAATAGGAATTAATTTATTGCGTAACACAATTTATACAGTTTTGTGTATGTGATTAGGGCATAGAAAGTGTGTCATAAGTAATAGGTATTGGGAGTTTTCCGTTTTAATTTTCTCGCTAATATAAGTAATAGTTATTTTACCTTCGAGGGACGAAGAAGTAAAAGAAGGTTATATGTGATCGTACAAAAAACTGATTTCTTTTTATTCTCCACAATTGATAAAAATGTAATCTTTATCACATACATATTTACATGTTTGTATGCATGTTTTTAAGTCCGTATCATCGTTTTGCAGGGAAACTGTTGGACCAATCTTACTAACATTTTGTTTTGATGTTGAAAATTACATGCCAAGGATACTTTTTAATTTTATAAATGGCGCTAATGAAGTTCACACAACTTTCTTTATCAGCGACACTTTTTAACACATAAATATGCCAATGTGGTAAATCTGAAAAAACTCTAAAAATTGTACATATCATATAAAAAAATAATGTTTTCTCTCCAAAATGGCGCTAAAGATATATTTGTCAAAATTAAGCATTAAAAAAAACTTACCTTGGTCTATAATATGCTAATGGCATATCCAGGAAAACTCCATAAAAAGCATCAAATTGAAAAAGGTTAAGCCGCTCATGCGAGCAGAGCAGGTATGTTCTCTCTCCATGGGGAATTTAATTTCTTCAACATTTGAAAAGTAACTATTTCGCAGAACCTTATCAAAATAACTGTCGATAGCGCTCATACTAAGCAACAACAAAACTTACCGAGCAAGAAAAACACCTAATGAAAGGGTGTGCATAAAACGCTAAATTACGGATACAGCTCCATCTACCGGCGGCGGCGGGTAAATTAAGTTTACGTGGGTAATTATGAGTAATGAGCGCCGAGCACCGGCCCCGGGCGGCTCTTCGATTGTAGGGGCGGAGCATACGAATGACTTTTGTAATGAGTATTCGAGTTGTTAAATGTACCATCGCGTACGACACAAAATATACTGAAAACTTGTTGTAATAATTTTCGAAATACTAAAAGCTTTTTGGTACAAACTTATATTTGAAAAGAGTTTTTATATAAAAAAAAAAGCTAAATGCTCAAATGAATAAAAAAAATACAAAGTTCCAGATTCAAAAAAGATTGTGTTTCATACTCAGGTTTTATACGATCCTATTGAGAATAGAAGACGCTTCTGGGACCTTGATTCCACCAAGTTCATAATCAGATCAACTTCAAAATACCAAAAGGATCTATTGTCACCGGGAATACGTCTTCATTCCAAATTCCAGCTGAAACAGACCCCTGGAAGTCGCTCTAAAATCGATCGCAAGATTTGAACTAAACAAACATACATACAAATATTGCAAGTTAAATAAAAGCTTTTAAATTTAGAAATTCAGTAACTTTTCGAGTTATTGTATTATGACTCTTCTAATTTCAGATTTGACTAGAAATCAATCAATGTTGTATATTTTAATCAATAGGCTAGTCGACTGCTAGTCATTTGAGTTACTTTTTATCATCTGTCAAAATCTAAATTTTGTTCTACAAATGTTTGAAATGGCAAGGCGTGACGTCACAGTTTTTCAGAGTCATTAATGTACTTTTATTCTAAATTTGATCAGTTAAAAATTGGAGACTCGATAAAAAACATATCGAGCAAGGTTTTTAAAATTTTCAAGGGGTGATCAATTTAGGATATAATATTTCATTATTATTTTTTTATGCTGTCAACTATATTTATGGTTAGGTATATTTTAAGTTTTAGTTTTCATAATATATGTATGTATATATATATATATATATATATATATATATATATATATATATATATATATATATATATATATATATTATTATATCAGCTCATATACGTCCACACCGAGGGGCTCGAGCCTACCCTGAATCAAGGCGATTAGGCCTTAGTCGACCACGCGGGCCCAGTGCGGGTTGGTCGACTTCACACACAACCTTCGAGTTTCTTCGCAGGCGTGTGCAGGTTTCCTCACGATGTTTTCCTTCACCGTTAAAGCAATCGGTAATTATATGTACGTAAGTTTTTGAAAAACTCATTGGTACATTGGCCGTTCAGATTTGAACCCGGTACCTCTGGTTAGATGGACCGAGTCGTTATCGGTTGAGCCACCGACGCTTTTTTATCTATATATATAAAAATGAATTGCTGTTCGTTAGTCTCGCTAAAACTCGAGAACGGCTGGACCGATTTGGCAAATTTTGGTATTTAATTATTTGTGGAAGTCCAGAGAAGGTTTAAAAGGTGAATAAATATAAAAACGCTCGGAATTCAATAAAAAAAAATTAATTTTGGTTGACTTCACACACAACCTTCGAGTTTTTATACATACACTTAAGTATATTTTTTTGCTGTTCGTTAGTCTCGCTAAAACTCGAAAACGGCTGGACCGATTTGGCTAATTTTGGTATTGAATTATTTGTGGAAGTCCAGAGAAAGTTTAAAAGGTGAATAAATATGAAAATGCTCGGAATTAATAAAAAAAATACAAAAATAAAAAATCTGTCAAAAAATAATTGGTTTTAGGGTAGGGTAGTGTAGTGTAGGGTAGTGTAGGGTAGTGTAGGGTAGGGTAGGGTTGGGTAGTGTAGTGTAGGGTTATATATATACACGTATGTATGTATAATTATTTCTTTAGCACGTAGCTTAGAAGACTTGATTTTGGATTTTGCGAGGTGTCGTTAGATTCGTCTTGATCCTTTGAGTGACATAGGATACATATTTACTCGACTGGCCAAAAAGTGCAGTTAAGTTTTTATTCAGTCGGGTTATTAATTTTGAATTAATTCGTGTAGTTATTTAACATTATGATTGTCTTGAGTAGATAGTTTTAAGTTCACATTTTATCACTGTTGTTATCAACAGATATTGTAGTCGCGTGAGCACGAGCCAACAGTCGGATCGCATGTTTTGCAGTCGTCCGTCTGTGGCATCACCTACCACTGACGGCTGTCGTTAATTTTTATTTTTTCGCTTTCGCCTCGCCTTTATGACGGACGGCGAAATAACTTCGCTGTACCCTCGTGAAATATGAACAGACTGTAGTGGGAAATAGAGGGTGTGGAAAATGTAAAGTTTGCCTTTCAAATGGATACGCGAATGCACTTTCATGCTAGTCACACTGCAATAGATTTGATATATACAGGTTGTTTTTTTTAACACCGAGCAAGTCGTTAAGGGTGGGCTCTACGCTCTACACATAAAACTGAACAACTTTCTCCGAGAAACCCATCTTTTACCGATATACAAAGTTGGCTAATCGGAATGATCGTTTTCTATGAAAAGTAAAAAAAAATGGGAATTTAGTATGGGTTTCTCGGGGAAAGTTGTTCAGTTTCATGAGTAGAGCCCACCCTTAACGGCTTGCTCGGTCTTCAAAAAACACCCTGTATAGGTAGGTAGTTAACTAATTCATAAAAACGGAAAAATTGTGATTTAAGTCCATATATAATATATAAATAAATAAAAAATAACAAATAAATTATAAATAAATGAATAAATATTCTGGGACAAATCACACATGGTCATCTGGCCCCAAAGTAGGATTCCCTGTGTTATGGGAACCAGAGACTGATATACATACTTAAATACGTTTAAATACATACATATATAGATATTTATCACCCAGACACAGAGCAAACAAATCTGCTCATCACACAAATGTTTGCCCTGGGTGGGGATCGAACCCACAACTCTCAGATCAGTAGTCAAGAGCACTAACCACTGAGCCACCGAGTCAGTCAAAACTAATAATTGAATTAATAATAAGATAAGATTATGACGTGTAAACTGTCCAGTTTATCAATAAATGATTTGTATAATTTCAATAAAAAAAAAAACAACTTTGGAGCAATGTACGATTCTGAACGTGCACAAAAGCTATCGTTTTTCAAAACAATGTTCGTAAAAAAAAACACGCAATTCGCAAAGTTTGGAGAGGACGCAGACGGGACGGTCCGAGCCCGGGCACAGTTCGGAAACGTCGCGCATAGAGGCGCAATTAGGGTGTCGTAAGGAAATCGAAAAAGCGAGTGACTACACAGAGCGAGTGGCATCGACAGAAGTTGCGCAGTAAAAAGCGCGGCAATATCGCCATTGTGCGACTAACAAGCGACTAGCGACTGTTAGCGGGCAGCTTGGGCGGAAACCTAACGGAGCACAATTAAAAGTGTGACGTGCAAAGTGTTTATGTTTGGCCTCTGTTAGGCAAGATATGAAAAAATAAATAGAGTTTAAAAAACACGCTTTTAAAGTACATCAGACTAAAAAGTAAAAAATAATTCTTAATATAACTTGAAAATAATAATTAACAAAAAATACTATTATTATTGTTAAAAAGCGTGGGGCGCTCAGTGCCATATTTTTCGTCTATCGAGCAACCCACACTTTTTCACAATAATACTAGTATTTTTTATTAATTATTATTTTTAAGTTATATTAAGAATTATTTTTTACTTTTTAGTCTAATTTACTTTAAAAGCGTGTTTTTTAGTTTTTTTAAACTCTATTTATTATTTATTTTTAGTTCAAACTTATGAAATTATTATATTGTCGCTGATTCTTGATAAGTCTACAAAGTTTGAATTAAATCTGTCCGTTTAAAGTGGGTCAAAATCGAGTCCAAAGGAGTCGGTTACATACAATCATACAATATTACAGGTGAAGCTAATAAAAGCGTGATAAAAAAGCGGCTAAGTGCGAGTCGGACTCGCGTAAAGTAGGGTTTCGTAGTCTTTACAAAAAATCTATGTACATTTTAAAAAACAAAATTATATTTACAGTTCTTAATTGAAATTTGTGATAGAAGTTTGTATGGGAAGCCTACGAACTTTTGACAAATTCAACTGCACATCTTAAGTTGGTCGAATATTACTCCTAAAATTAGAAAGCCTACTTAGGACGTGATAGTTGATAATATACCCTACTATTTAGATTTTTTTTTATAGGTCCTTAAATAGCCGTTTACTTGGTAGGGGGTGGGGAGGGGTACACTTGAATCGAACTAAAATTAGCAATTTAAAGCTTAATATTTAGCAAACGGATGATTTGAGAAAACACTTAGTACTTTTAAAAGACCAATTCAAAAATAATCCACACGATAAGGTAAGACAAAGAAAAAAAAGTTCCCCCCCCCCGCTCTTTACAGTAGCAGTAGGTACCCTAAAAATATTTTTAGTACTTATGGTCTCGGAGATAAGCCGCGGACAGACGGACAGACAGACATACAGACATGGCGAGACTATAAGGGTTCCTTGTTGACTCCGGAACCCTAAAAACTGAAAAACATAGCAGGAACATTCTCTCGTGAAGATGTTTCTCAAGAGGAAAAACCGGCCAAGTGCGAGTCAGACCGCACACAAAGGGTTCCATAGCATCATACTAGATGGCGCTAGAACAATTCCGTATCATTATACTACATGGCGCTAGTTTCTTCATGTTTAAAAAAACACGTTTTTTGTATGGAGATCCCCCCTCTTTTTTCACTTTTTCTAATTTTTAGTATTTATTGTTGCAGCGGCAACAGAAATAGATCGTCTGTCTAGCTATCGCGGTTCATGAAATACAGCCTGGTGACAGACGGACAGCGAAGTCTTAGTAATAGGGTTCCGTTTTTACCCTTGGGTACGAAACCCTAAAAATGAGTAAAGTATCTCATGAACATTTGATGCTAATCAGTGGTCGGCAGTGGTCTATATTAAACCTAACACTACATTCTATTTACCATTTGAGTTAACGAAAGGACAACTATAACTCTAAATTATTATAATAACCTTTAGATATGGGTTTAATTTATATTATCTGAAATGTTTACACACCCCTTGTTATTCACGCAAGTAACTTACACGGGCTTATCTGATTTGGCCACCGAGCATTGCATAATTATTTTGTTACTATACCTAGTAGCTTGCATACATACTGTATAAGGTTAGTTCGCTAGTGCACTGGTTCTCAAACTTTAAGTAACTAGGTAGGTATCAATCTGTCAAAAATTAGAAATAACAAAAGGAGTACGTTTAATAAGGATAAGGTAACTTTCTGTTACTTTATGACATCAGAGTGAGGTGAAAATTAATGATGCTGGATAAAAAGGGAGGAGGTTCCCCATTCGACTGTATGCTTTTTTTGACTTCGGTACCCCGCTTGGTGAAGGTCGTGGAAATCCTTGGGGGGGAGGCCTATGTCCAGCATTGGACGTTTTTCGGCTTATATGATGATGTTCCGATTGAATTCGGTTTCTAACATGTTTAAAGTTTCCAATTAATAAAATTAATGATTATTATATTTGCGGGTTTTTTTATTTTTTATTACTGTTATCATTTATTTTTCAGACAACAGAGATCTAGAACTTGATAATAAGACTTAGCCTATGTTAGTTATTATTATTTTTTAATTATAATAATACTGTGTCAATAATTAATAGTCAACAAACAGAGAGTAAACTAAAATAATCAGTGTGTGTTTTAGATCATTGCATTAAGTGCATGCGTATAGAGTAATTTCGGGTGAAAAATAGGCGTGCTGCAGTCATTTGACTTGGAAGAGATGGCCAGAAGATCATACGAATCCATGACGGGCAGGATCGGTATGGACTTTGTGGTTTTAGTTATCGACACAAGCAAGATTGATTGATTAGAATGGGCGAAGAAGGTTCTCAGTCAAGTTCATCCGGACTTGCGAAATCGTAGAGTGGTTTTTGTAAACGCCAGAGGTTTGCCAGTGAACGAAATGGCAGTGAGTGCAGAAGAGTTGTTGGCTCCGTGGAAGGAAGTGAAGGTAGATTCGATTTCTGCGAACGTTTACAAGTCTGAGGATGCCGAATCTCTGGCACGGCGGCTGATGTAGTATACTGAAGTGTCCCTTGTTCTCAAAACTGAAATACCTAACATCAGTGTGTGATACAGTACAAGTCTACTTTGGCGGTTCTCGCCATCCAACATAGTTATTTAAATATTCATATTCCTGTCTCCTGTCGAACAACTGTCTGGATGCTTTTTGAAGTTTGTTCTTTCGTATGTGATCTGAGTTTATAGCAGTAAACAAGAGATGTAGGGCAACAGGGGTGTTAAATGATGATCGAACTCCATATACGTGTTTCCTGCAGATCTAAGAAATGTCACAAATGACGAATTTTTCTAGAATTCCGACTCTAAAACCTTTTGTTGGATGAATTTTATAATGTTGACGAATTTCTATAAAATAAATTTTAATCAAAATTATGATGGATTTACTATTTTGTTTTGACATCCTGTTTTATTTTATTTTTGACTTCTTATTTTACTATGTTTTGAAATATTATTTTTATTGTGACATTCATTTTATGTTTTTCTTTTGACGATCATGTTACACTTTGACATTTTTAATAAATATGTAATTGGTGACATGAAATGAATAATCTAAAATTTTCATAGGTTAGATTACGAAAAGTTACTCATCAGTATTGAATAAGAAATAATGTAAAAAATTGCTACTTAATCATAAATAAAATAGATTATTATTGCTACAGGTTTCTTGCCACACTGGAAACCCAGGCTGAAAATTTATATATTGTCATTTTTCCATTTTGACATTAGTCGCCAATCTCAAACCAACATGTCACAGAATACCCACCCCGGTATATGTAGTGCCGCGGGCTATGGCACAGAGTAATTAAACGTCAGAGCCTACAGGGACGCCTGCTCTCGACGACGTACTACGTGCTGCGGGTATGTTTGTTAATAAACTGGTAAAGAGCTAAGACTATATTGCAGAGCATGCATATCCTACGAATTAGTTTAGGTCATATAAATGTATACAGGGTGTAAAAAATTGGTGTAGAACCTGTTGACTGGGGGTTACACTCATCACACTAAACAGCTTTCTTTAAGAAACCCATAGTCAATTCTAAAAAACAAATACAGAAAAGGATAAAATTGCTCCATCAGCTTATCGATTCGTATGAAGAGTTTTTTTTCTGAAAAATCATTGAACAAAAGTTTTTCAGTATGATAAGTAGAAGCTAATGTATGAAGAGCTTTTTTTCTTCTGAAAAATGGAGAATTGACCGTGGCGTAGGTATATCGATGTATGGGAGAACATTTTTGACGAAAAAACTCAACTACAAAGTTACCAATTTTGTCCTTCAATCCGATTGATGAACTCGTTAATGTTTGTAGGGATTCGCACCCAAATGTGTTTTGGTACGGAACCCTCAGTGCGCGAGTCCGAAAATTAATAAAAGTCAAATTGTAGTTCTAGTTAAAAAATATCTCGTGCAGAGGAATTTATTTTATTTTATTTTTATTCTCTATTGGAATCCATTAATCGAGAAAAAAATATAAATGTAGGAAACATATGCTCTTTCTTATTCTTTCTTATTATGTAACTGAAAGAGAAGGACGCGTACCAAACCAGAGGACGATCGATGTAAACCAAAAGATTGAATATTTATTTATTTATTTCATTTAATAGAATTTCAGACTACACACTAAATTAATTTGGCCAGAAGCCCTATCTCTTAAAAAAGGTGATATACTTAATCTAATTTCTTGTCTACCGCCTCTGATTAATAGCATCATATACTTTAAATCTGTATACTTAAATAAAATGATAGAGTCTGCCGTTCTGCAATAACTACTGGACTTTGTCCAAAAAAAATATCAATCGCGAGTCACATGCGGCTTGATAATCCACTGGGGCAAAGCCGCGGGCAACAACAGCTCATGAGCAAAAAAACATCTATAAATAGAAATGTTTTCTCAGAAAAGGCTTTAATGATTTGAAAGAAATTTTGTATTTAGTTAATGTTTTACTTTTCAAGTCTATCTAAATACGAGTCATCCCTGAGAAAATCCGTTATCAGACAAAAAACATTATTTTTAGATTAGTTTTAGTTTAGCTATTCAACAACAGATGGCGCTACATGACTAAACGCCGAGCAAAGCTCGGTCGCCTAGGTACTAAATGGTTAAGGAAAAAGCTGCAATCCTCCCTGTGATAGATAGATTGGATCCTACCTTTGATGACTCCACTTCCAATACCAGTAAATACGGGCTTGATTAGCAGCGTTCGTTAGCGAGCGTTAACGAACGAACCAACCAACCCATATGGTTTACCATAGAGCACTGAGTGCCGTAAACTGCGCAGAGAAATTAATTTTCCTTATCTGTGCGGTACAGTTGTGGTCCGGGGATCATGCGCACTAATATCCACGCAATTTTAATTAGTGATCCATTAATTTTATTCATTTAACCTTTATTCATTATCGTGACCGCATGATCGAAATACACTTAGGGCACAAAAAATAAACCACGCAATTTTCTTCAGAACATTTTCGTACAAAGAAAGGGGTCAAAAAAGCAAAGTTTATATTCCTAAATCAAGAAAATAACCTAACCAGTTAAAAATTAAAACCCGACTGCAATTATATGTTCTTCATTACCCCTCTTTTTCTTAATTCGGGTAAAAATGTAACATATGTCACTCACGGCATCAAGACACCTCGCACTCCAAAATCCATGAAGTCGTTTAGGCTACATTCATACTTACATACATATATACCCAAAATGCATTATCCTTATTTTTGGACAGTGGCGTAAAAACTGCGAGGTGGAATCATTAGGAAGATACCTGGCTACTTCGTCGAAAAGCACAACACTGTGCAGATTGCTGAAAACAAAAACACGATTTTTCTGCAAAATGTACGGATAACTTGAGCAGTCTATTGATCCCGAGAATCTGCAGAATGTTGTGCTTTTAGAAAAAAAAGAGCCATGGATCTAACCTAATGATACGTTTTCTTGATTTTAAAAATGATGGTTGATTTTATGGACTTTGGACCTCCTCTATGTAAGAAAATGAGCTGAAAAAAATTTGTTGGCCTAATTTCTGTACCACTGAGTGTAAATTAAGGCTGTGAGACTAACAGACAACGGGGTATAAAATAAACTGTAGTAAGTATCATAGAAAAAGTATGGAGTACTCACCATTGATGTACTCAGTGTCGAAGATGATTCCTGTAAACAACAAAAACGGACATTAATATAAAATATGATCCAAATATTTGGGACAGGTTTAGGCACGACAACGGCACGAGTTATAGTTTTTTTTTACACAAATGACATCAACATTGTCTCAATAGTGTAGTTTTTCTCCCTCCCTTGATTCTTCAAGAAACAAAATTATCTTGGTTTAAGTTCGTATCTAGTTTTGTTAGCTAAAAATATTTTTACCAGGTTTGTTTCAAATCTAAATGGACCAGATAGGTATGTATTAAATTGTCATTTTTTTAGATTTTTTTAGGAAAAATCCAGAAAATTATTTGTTTCAACATAAGTATCTTATTTTGATAAGCTAGCTGCCGTCTTTGGCATCATGCTACGATCATCATGAGACGATGCCAGGCCAATTGTGAATAAAATAAATAAATTAATAATTAAATCAAAAATTTTTAAGTTTTCACTTTTTAAAAAATAGTACCATAAATTTGTCGAATAAAAGAATATTGAATTAAATAAATATTTATTGGTATCAAATTAAGAGCGTCGGTGGCGTAACGGCTAGGGCCGCCGCCTCCTGTCCGGGAGGTCGTGGTTCGAATCCTGCCACGTACCAATGTGATTTCGAATTTCATATGTACGTTTATCCGACGCTCTTACGGTGAAGGAAAAACATCGTGAGGAAACCTGCATACGGCTGAGAATAAACTCGTAGGTTGTGTGTGAAGTCGACCAACCCGCACTGGGCCCCTCGGTGGGGACATATATGAGCTGATATGATAAATTAATCAGTCCTAAAAACAATATCACACTTATTAGCTTATGAAAAATTACACCTAAAATAAAACACATAAAATACCAAAAATGGAACACCTAAAATATTAATAAAATTTAATCATATCGAGTTGTTGTGATTTCACATCAATACCAGCCCGATGCCACAGTAGGTAAATGTTAACTTTGGACTTTAGCAATATCTCCACAAACTACGTACTAAATTAATGACGGGCAATAAATCTACTGCCATCGCGATATTATGTCATTAATCTTAATATTAATGGACAAATGGTTTGTTTGGTAAACAGTTTAGGAATGTTGGGAATCCACTGCCGATGCCATTGGAAAACTATGAAGTGGTAAATGGTACCCTACTCGTATTTCTAAAGCTACTCTAATTTAAGGCTCAGAAACCAAATAATACATACAGCGCCTATAACTATACCATTTACAATTTTAATGTTTGAATTGTTAGACTAAATTTTTAAAAACAAAACAAAAAAAAACAAGGAATAGAAAAAAAATTCTTAGCATATCATTATATAGCATATATATCGATAGTCATCATATCAGCTCATATACGTCCCCACAGAGGGGTCCGAGCCTACCCTGAATTAGGGCGATCGGGCCTTAGTCGACCGCGCGGGCCCAGTGCGGGTTTGTCAACTTCACACACAACCCTCGAGTATCTTCGCAGTTGTGTGCAGGTTTCCTCACGATGTTTTCCTTCACCGTTAAAGCAATCGGTGAGTATATACATGTATATGTACGTAAGTTTCGAAAAAATCATTGGTACATTGGCCGTCCGGATTTGAACCTGGCACCTCTGGTTAGGAGGACCGAGTCGTTACCAGTTGAGCTACAGACGCTTTTTGACGATAGTAACCCTTAGGAAAGAAAAGAGAATGAGTCGCGTCTGCAGGCCGGAAGACACTGATGGACGGCTTCCCTTGAAGTGCACTGATGTAGAAGCTCGCAATAAGTCGCTGGATGTACGAGTATGTATGTGTCCAACGATAAGTGCATAAAGGTCAGTGGGGGCAGCCTACCTACTTCAACAGTGATATATAATAGTAGATTTTGCCCGCAGCTTCCTGCTTTACTTCCTATCCCGAGATTTAAACTTATGGAATAGTCAATTTTCATCAAAATCTGTTTAGTAGTTTTACAAGATGTGTTATGTGATTCGTTTTGTGTGTCAATAGAAAACACGTCGTTGGTGTAATGCCAGCGTTATTTTGTGACAATCCATTGTTCCGTTGCGATGTTAAAGAATTTAACCAAAAAAGAGTATTATTCAGTTCCCTCAAGTAATGCATCGGGCTATGCCATTTTCACGGTATAAAAAGTAGCCTATGTCCTTCCCAGTAACACAGGCTGCCTGCATGCCAAATTTTATCAGGATCGGTCAAGGTGTTGAAGCGTGATAAGGTAACAAATAAACAAACAAACAAACTACGCCCACGTTGTATTCGATTTTCCCGTGAGAGTACGACGTTTTCCCTGGGTAAAAAGTAGCCGTTGTCCAGGAGCTAACCTAGTTGTGCCAAGTTTCATCCCGATCCGTCCAGCGGTTAAAGCATGTAAGAGTAACAATACATCCATACATACAAAATTTCACATTTATAATAGTAGTAGGAAGTAAGGATATCGCAACTAGGTAGATATCACTTTTTTTAGTGCAGCATGCGTGAAATGCTCGAAACAAAGGCCCGTAAATAATGGCCTGAAAACCTGTAAACGACTAAAACCCGCCGACCTGAGCTTTATTTATTTATATTGTACCTGCCTGTGTGGAAATCCAGTAAAACATGTCGACATTCATAAATATGATTTGGGACATGTATGAAAACCATGACAGTTTAGTTTATAATAAAATTATGTGCCCGTTTGTGTAAGAACTAAAAAGTAAAATGCTTATGCAGAGAATGCTATAGTGGGGCCGTTATATATGGCTATTAGGAAATTGTTTTTAAACTGTCAATGACTTTATTAATTTTAAGAAAAAATAATAAAGTTAAATTGTTAATTGATGAGATATTTAAAAAAAAATGCATTTATTGTAATTTTAACTATTTTAAACTGTTTTTTATGTTCATTATGTTTGAACACTAGCACTAAAAATATCAAGATCATGTACCATCTAGCAAATAAAGCCTTTTGAGTTTGAGTTTCAGTATATAATTGACCACTTTTAAGTTTACTTGTATCTGTAACTACAGCGAACTATATATATGTCGCAGACTTGATAGTTTTAGCGCTTATGCTATCTGTAACTACAGCGAACTACATATGTCACAGACTTGATAGTTTTAGCACTTATGCTATCTGTAACTACAGCGAACTATATACGTCGCAGACTTGATAGTTTTAGCACTTATGCTATCTGTAACTACATCAAACTATATATGTCACAGACTTGATAGATTCTCAATAAACTACACTACCTTTTCTTGAAATTCATCGTCGAAAATTTTCGATCAAGTATGTACTCAGCGAATAGGTAGTTATTTTTTAACGACTGGCGGCGCTAGTTATGTAGGGAGATCGCCCTAAGGCATCTGACACGGCTGAACGACTGCCATCTAGTGATAGCAACCGGCACCAACGACTTATAGTGCCTTGTGAAGCACAAAAACGGTCAAGAAAAATGCCACTAACAATCAAATCCATCCAGGTAATGACCGTGCTTCAGGTCAGTTAACTTGCATGATCAACGCAACTACGCAAATCGCACTGCGCTCCGACCGCTTCAACCCCATCATCGTATCAGCCGAAAGACGTCCACTGCTGGACAAAGGCCTTCCCCAAGGATTTCCACGACGACCGGTCTTGCGCTGCCCGCATCCAGTCACTACCCGCGGCCTTCACCAGGTCGTCGGTCCACTG
Source organism: Coleophora flavipennella (assembly GCA_947284805.1). NCBI lineage: Eukaryota > Metazoa > Arthropoda > Insecta > Lepidoptera > Coleophoridae > Coleophora > Coleophora flavipennella. Next base: position 6,234,159 of record OX369254.1, on the reverse strand, counting down.
AATGGGAGGCCTGCCTACGCTACGTCTCTCGGTGCCCAGTCGCCCCTCGAAAACTTTACTGCCCCAGCGGTCATCTGTTCTACGAGCTATGTGCCCTGCCCACTGCCACTTAAGCTTAGCGATTCTGTCAGCTATGTCGTTTATGTCCAACCCCATAAAGACTATTAAATCCATTTGTTCGTATCCTAATTTTTTTCTCCTTACACGCAAAAGGCTTAGCTGGCTGACCGGAAACTACCCCTGCGATTTCCCGCCAGTTTTATCGTCCACAACTCAGATCTGACCGCCGCCCGCGCCGCTGTTTATTACAGACCGACCTCCACCCTTGATTTGCATAACTGCCTCCGTAATTAGAAACCATCTCTGCCTTTGTCAAGTCGTGGACATCAGACGGCTTCCATTTAGCTCTCGGGCTAAGCTAGTCGCCTGCGAGTAATCCGGCTAAATTAAAACAAACGTACATTTAGGCTCTTGAAGGAGGCAACTGGGTATCAAAGTTAGCCAGTTTAATGTTGTTGTGTAGCTTTTGAGATGGTAATCATGGTAAGATTAAGAAAAGTCAAATGAGGTTAGGAAATGTTATGGTTATTATGGTTGTTTGGTAATATTTTATTTCCGTTGTGTATTTCGATTTTTGGGAGAATTTATTTTAATTATTTAATTTTCATTGAGTCTTCTTATGAGGCCCATAGTAAGCGACCATGTCTCAGTTCCGTACGTCATCACTGGCAACATACACTGGTCGAAGACCTTGATGGTCTTAAGACACTGCGGTGTCTGAGACGTAAAGATATTGCGAAGCTTCCCGAACGTTGCCCAGCCGAGTTGGATCCGTCGATTGATCTTTTTCTCGAAGTTGGAGCTACCTAACTGGACTGTTATTGTCGCGCAAAGCCGCTGGATGCGGGCAGCGCTAAACCGGTCGTCGTGGAAATCCTTGGGGGAGGTCTATGTCCAGCAGTGGACGTCCTACGGCTGATATGATAATAACGAATTTTTATTATTTTCAATTTTAATTTTCATCTTAAGGACGAATTGAAACGACTACCGAGAACGTGTAAGATTTTTCCTCCATAAAAATAAAAATTAAATAAAAAAAAGGGCTGATTCTAATAAAATTTTATACACCTAACCTACACTAAATTCTAGGGAGTGTAAAAAGTAATGTTCCGAAATCAAGGATTATTCAAACTTTTTCTCAAAATACTTCATTAAAAAAATATTAGCGATGAAATCCTTCAAATGACTGAGTTTAATTTAGCGAATCAAAAATGAGAAGATCCGGTAGGTAGGAGAACCAAAGTAACCGACACATAGCTCTTAGAATCGCTAAACTTAGGTAAGTGGTAATGGGCAGACCGCAAAACTCGTAGCACAGATGGCCGTTGGGGCAGTGAAATTCTTGAGTGGCGACCGCACACCAGAAGACGTAGCATAGGTAGGCCTCCTACTGATACCTATCACGGTTCAAAAGATATAGCCTTTTAGAAGTCGGACAAACGGACAGACAGCGTAAAAAATAACTAAGCCTAGGGTCCCGTTAGGTACCCGGTACGCAACCGTAATAATTTTGAAATAAAAAAAACCACTTCAAACAGGAAACTAAGGTTCCCCTCGATTTTTCTGGGATGCCATCATCAGATCCTAGTTTCCTTATCATGGTACCACCCTTGGGATATCTCCTCTCCAACAAAAAAAAGGATCATCAAAATCGGTTCATAAAAGACGAAGTTATCCGCGAACACACATAAAAAAACCGACATATATATAATATGGTCGAATTGAGAAACCTCCTCCTTTTTTTGAAGTCGGATAAAAATTACATATAATCCTTTAAATGAATAAATAAACTGTTTTAGACTAATTACTGATTCTAAACATAAATTAACCATGAAGCTCAAAACTGCTTCACCAAAGAGGTTCCAATAAATTTCCTTCCCGAGAAAGCCGCAGAGTAGTGAAACACAGAGCCCCAACATCGTGCCGTAGCTCATTAACTAGAGGCGTTTACGAGGGCGGCTGTATCGCGGATAATGACGCCTAGCCGATATCCTTATTTACTGCAAATTGCGTCAGACTACAACGGATGGTGTATTCTTGGCTGGTGCGCCAGAATTTTGAACTTGCTGAAACGGAAATATGAAAAGGGTTATAGGAAAAGTATGTAAAGAACAAAGGTGTGACGATCTTTTTCATGACTTTTGCTGCAAAAAAAATTTATTTTCAATAATACTATCACAAGGATCTAGTGTTATATTCCTTCTAGAAAAACAGTTTTACGACATAAAACAACTCTTGCGAACTAAGCTCCAACTTACGTAGCGTCTGCAGTTATTTTAGTATGTAATTAATAAGTATTACTTATCATTTATAGTGTCTAATTCCTGACATTAATTGTATTTTTTTGCATTAGCATTTATGTTTATTTTTATATATAGACTATAGACTTCGAATTGTAACAAATGTTGTTAAAATTAAATTTTATTTCATTTCCTATATACTGTATTAAACATTATACACGAACCAACCATTTTTCTCACTTTTCACAATAAAATTTTAAAAAATAAACAAAAATGTAACAAACGGGAATACACCAAACGTTTCCAGTTTTCCCGGGAATTTGGTTTCTAGGAACCGGTTACCAACCTCTAACACCCGGTTATAAAACAGATGCCTATCCTGATTAGTTTCGTTATAACGAATGAAGGGGCGAATCGAAAGGTCAGTGTGCGCCCTGAGCACGTGCGCTTCATTAATTGTTGCAGGGATTCGGCTGATTTCGTCAGGCTGGCACATGTTAGGACGGATGTTTAGATAGGAATATTACAAACAAATAGTGAAGTGGCAGTGGACGGGGCACATAGCTCGTGGAACAGATGGCCGTTGGGGCAGTAAAGTTCGCGAGTGGCGACCGCGCACCGGAAAACGTAGCGTAGGCAGGCCTCCCACGCGGTGGACCGACGACCTGGTGAAGATCGCGGGAAGCCGATGGATGCAGGCAGCGCAGGACCGGTAGTCGTGGAAATCCTTGGGGGAGGCCGTTGTCCAGCAGTGGACAATTTTCGGCTAATATGATGATGATGATGATGAAACGAATGATAAACATATAATATTTAGAGACAATTTCTGAAATTACACACGGTCATCTAAAATCCTGTAACATGTGTACCGACTACCGACTGATATTACGCTTGAATACATACATATAGTTATAGATAACATCTTAATTATTAAACATCCAGACACAGTGCGAACGAACGTGTTCGTCACACGAATGTTATCTCTGGGTAGGGATCGAACCCACGATCCTTGGCCTAGCAGGCAGAACCTTACCACCGGGTCCGGTGTTTTTTATTTTTGTGTTTTGTAATAAATAAAACTAATAAAATGAATTCCTGTGTTGAAATTTGATTCAGATAGCGATATTACAATCTCACTACACTAAATTCAGTTAGATTATAATATGATATTATACTATTGTATCATAATACTATAAATTGTCAACCGGCTTACAATTTCACGGCCCATCCGAATAAAACCGATGATTTCTTTTACCCATTCTGCTACTCACCTTTGACTGTTTAATTAATCAAACCTGACCGAACCTAACATCGCTCGCTTCGCTCGCTCATTTATTTAATGTTATTTACTCCGCTTCTTAGACAAGTTAAAACCTCCGCTTAGTGTTATTGTAATGTCACAAGTGAGATTACAATGAGACTAGTGAAATTGTAAGCAGTATGTTAATGTTCACAATCTTTCGACAGTTCACAATCTCGCGAGATAGATGCAAGTATATTATAATCTAACGTTTTTTACAATTTTACGGTGACACATACACAACACATGAAAAAAAGCAAGTTTTTACTAACCGTTGTAGCACACAACTATAACTTGATTATTTTTAGTTTAGCTTCATACACTTAACAGTTTTGATACAACATGTTTTAACTAATTTGTTGTAAATATATTATGTTATGTAGAAAGAAAGGTTTTAGAACGTTTAACAAATGTAGTTTTAACCGATGGGATTTCCAGAGTGAAAACCCTCTTCTCTAATATATACGTTCGTACGTTAAATAAAAAAACATAGACATTAAAAAACACAGTAAAAATGTAATTAGTGAAATTAAAAACCACAGAACACATAGGAGAACTTTGTTTTTGCATCTAAAATCTGCCCAGGGCCAGGGTTTTAGTTAAAGCCAAGGACGTGACGGAGTATTTCCGCCAGAAGTCCGGCTACGGCCTGCGGGTGTTCCCGCTGGAGTCGCGCCACTACGTGCACTTCACGTCGTACGTGGTGCGCGTGCCGAAGCCTCTGCTGAAGACCATCACCAGCACCGACTTCTGCCCGAAGGACGTCTTGTTTCGGCGTTTCCGAGGCACCATGCCAATCAACGCGGCATCAAAAATTACTAACATAGGTTAAAGTAGATAGTAGATACTAACATATGTTATTTTTATAAGTTTTTATATCTATAATATAAAAATGAATCGCAAAATGTGTTGGTAAGCGCATAACTCGAGAACGGCTGGACCGATTTGGCTAATTCTTTTTTTGTCGAGTTCGTTATTGTCAGGAGAAGGTTCTTATGTAGGGTAGGGTAGTGTAGTGTAGTGTAGGGTAGGGTAGGGTAGGGTAGTGTAGTGTAGGGTAGGGTAGGGTAGGGTAGTGTAGGGTAGGGTAGGGTAGTGTAGGGTAGGTTAGGGTAGTCTAGGGTAGGGTAGGGTAGTGTAGTGTAGTGTAGTGTAGGGTAGTGTAGGTTAGTGTAGTGTAGTGTAGTGTATGTAGGGTAGGGTAGTGTAGTGTAGTGTATGTAGGGTAGGGTAGGGTAGGGTAGTGTAGGGTAGGGTAGTGTAGTGTAGGGTAGTGTAGAGTAGGGTAGTGTAGGGTAGTGTAGAGTAGGGTAGTGTAGTGTAGTGTAGGGTAGGGTAGGGTAGTGTAGGGTAGGGTAGGGTAGTGTAGTGTAGGGTAGGGTAGTGTAGTGTAGTGTAGGGTAGTGTAGTGTAGGGTAGGGTAGTGTAGTGTAGGGTAGAGTAGTGTAGGGTAGGGTAGTGTAGGGTAGGGTAGGGTAGTGTAGGGTAGTGTAGTGTAGGGTAGGGTAGTGTAGTGTAGGGTAGGGTAGTCTAGGGTAGTGTAGGGTAGGTTAGGGTAGTGTAATGTAAGGCGGTACGTAGTTCGCCGGGACAGCTAGTTAATAATAATAAAGCACCACCCATCTCTCTATCTCTTACCGTTTTGGCGGGCAGTAGACTATCTCCATGAACGGCTGAACGGGTTTGTATCAAACATGGCTAATAACCATTTCGGTTACTGTAGCTTTCAAATAAATATAAAGATCGCATTAAAATCAGTCCACCCGTTTAGGAACTGCGATGACATGTACAGATACACAAACAGACATAGGCTTCAAACTTATAACACCCCTCTTTTTGCGTTAGGGCTTAACAAATGTACGAGTATACACAATATCCCTTGCACATGTGAGCTCCTAGAAAACTGTAGTGCTAGAGTGAACTTTAGATAGTGCTTAACAGGGTTTACTGTTGTTCCCGAGCAGAAGCTGACATGTTACCTATTGTTCAGAAACAACCTTCGAAACAGGCTATATTGAGTCTCCTTTCAAGGATTGTTTGTATGTAATTATTGATGTCTAGATGAGAGGTTCCGTCAACAGTCGATTGTGGAAACTGGCACACGGGCAATGTATATACATATAAGGTCTAACAAAATTAGCTGAAACTATTTTAACTGGTGCTTCTATCCATGAAACTGAACAACTTTCCCCTTGAAACCCATAGTCAAATCTCAAAAAAAAAAAAACTTCCCATACTAAGTTGGCTGATCAGCTGATCGAGTTATTTGAGAGAGCCAATTTTTTTTTTGCGAATTGACTATGGGTTCTAGGGGGTAAGTTGTTCAGTTTCATGGGTAGAAGCACCAGTTAAAATAGTTTCAGCTAATTTTGTTACACTTTATATATTAGTACAGTATGGACACTCCCTGGCGCTCTCTAAATTACGAGCTCACCCCCTCGTCGCCCAGTTTAATACAGATTGGTTGCAGTTTGGTTGTCGAACGTATAGGATTTCGCCGTCATTTTATTTGTTTCGTCATTCGTTTTTGGAAATGTCATTTCTGGCCCGTTGTATGAAGTGTCCAGGGTGTGACACGGGCTTATCAATTATTTTCTGTAAATAAGTCTGTTGACAAATTAGTATTCAATTAGACTTCTTAAAGTTATTTTGATTTGAAGTAATTTTTTTGGTTATTTTCGATCTGTTTTGCATTATCTTATTTTTTTAATTTGTTTTTGTCATTTTATTTTCGATTTTTTTTTAATTTTTCGTCAGTCTTCGTTTTCCTGTGTTCCTTTTTCTGATCGCACATATTCATCTTCTCGTTTTCTTAATATCACTGTGTTTTATACTGCAATTTAATTATTCAATTTCAATTAAAACAATTTTGATAGTGGTAAAAGCTTATTATATTATTTAATTAATTTAGTCCCCGGTCAAAGAATAAAGACTATTTACTACGTAAAAGAAGGTTAACTCTGCAAAGTCATTTGAAAGAATGGCGACTCTTGCTACGACACAATAAAGTGCTAATTCATGTCGCACAGCACTAATTACCTAAGTTATATTCAGCTACAAGTTGCCTCTCTTACTATCGCGTAAGTCTTATCTCTTCTGACTACTGAATTTGCCCCATTCAGGGGGCCGCGCATCGTAGGCGTTAATATAAATATAATATACCTACTTTGCCGTAGGTACATTGTCATGCCTACAGCGCGGAGTGCGACAGGCCTGCACTGGTCCCCTTGCCCTCCAATCGAAGTCTTCGGAATTTTTCGTGCGAGCTTAGACACGTTGGAGGCGCGTCGAGGTTGCAAGTATATGACCCGGTTTGAATGAGACGGTCGGTCATTTTTAAGCGCTCTATAAGCTAAAAGTAAATCTGAAAGTCTTGCTGCATAACATTAATTGCAGCATTAATAATTGGTGTTCCGCCAAACTTAAGGTAATAAATAATACTTAATTTCTCGTCAATATCATCAGCAACAATCATCCAAAAGACATCCACCCAAGGACCGATCCTGCGCCGCCTGTGTCAGCGGCTCAAGGACTGGGAGGCCTGCGCGGTAGCCACTTGAGAACTTTAGTATCCCAACGGCCGACCGTTCTACAGCTATGTCCTATGGCCACTTGAGTTCATACCTGAGATTCTGTGGCGCCACACTCTGTAGAGGCGACTGGTACGAACCATACCTTTTTAAAGTAATATTTTTTAATCTTTTACCATACATAAGTTTATCTTTTTAATTGCTATTTGAAAAGCATTAACAGGTATTCTATTAAACATTTTCACAGAGAAATATTAATAAAATTGAGCCTCATTTAATATCCCGCGTATAATGAAACGACCAAGTAATTAACATATGATATTTTAATGTGCCCGTTCACCTACTCCACATTAGAAGCTCCTGTTTATAATTTTCGTTGACGGAGTTAGGAAAATTAATATGAATTTGGAATTTCGTAAAGGCTTACTTACTGTAGCAGTCTAATTTCTCAAGTTACCTTCATTTTAAATAAATAACTTGTTTAGTACATAAGGCTATGTTTGAGATAATTATTAGGATAATTATTCACAAAATACATTTCCCATACAATCTTAAAATTACCACTTCTACTAAATGTGAATAAAAAAAATGGATGTGCCGAGTCTAAAGAAAAAAAAATTCAAAAAAAACTAAATAATAATTTCATTATTTTCATTCGTATAAATATACACATATGCATGTCACGAAATTCTAGAAATACTTTATTTTAAAAAGATTTTAAGATACCTATGAAAACCTTAAATCACTCATTATTTTGTGACAACACTATTTTCACACAAAAAAAAACACCTAAAATGGGTTATTTTAGGTGTTTTTTTTGTGTGAAAATAGTGTTGCCCTGACGGGTAATAACGGATGACGAGGGACGGGTTATTTTAGGTGTTTTTTTTGTAAGTTATTTTAGGTATTTTTTTTAAAAGGTAATCTATCCACAAACAACAATTTTGTGACTTGCTTATGTGTACAAAGTTTCATTAGATTTCATTCATTTAAAAAAAGTAGTTATTATAAATTTGTATGGGAAACGATTTTGTAAATACGCTCTTAAGTAGAGTAATCTGGTGTTACGGATATGGATGATTAAAGGTGATGGTAGCTACTGTCCACCAGGTGGGCTGTCACCGTTTTTCTACCTTTTGCAATTAATTTATCGGTTTGTTTTCTCCTTAGTCCAACTCAAAGAATTTATACATACCAAGTAGAAACAAGCCCTCTCGCACATCTACCAGATACGCTAGACTGCCAGGTTTATGATATAGCGTCCAAGTAGAAACCATCGATATATATGAACTCGGTACAATAAATGTCTTTGGTAGAAACAGTGTTCGCTCTTAAAGTGTCAAGGCAAATATCAACGTAGGCCGCTATTTTAAATGAACTCGTTCTAAGAAATTCAAAAACTCTTTTCAAACTTCAAATTTAAAACATAAAGCGGACAGGCTTATGTCGTTGATTTCTTACGAAACCAATTATCTACTCGGTGAGAACCACAATAAATCAATGATCCAGCTTAATCTCCCCCCCCCCTCCTCCTCCAACACATGAAGATAAGATAGCCAGATCCCCATTGGGTTGGGGAATCTTGGTAAGCCCGCTTCCATCTTCGGCATCAAAGTCACTTACCATCAGGTGAGATGATGCCAAGGGCTTATCAATTGTGAATATAAAAAAAACACTGCCTCTTAAACACTTCCAGTTTTTTCTTCGGGGAGTTGAGAGAAGTGAAATCAATCAGCAAGTCTTCAAAACACTTTGTAAGGTTTGCCGAGTCTCTCAAGAGCGCTCGAGACAGCTCGAGACACCCCCGCGAACAACAGACGCACTTTGCTTTTGTTCGCTTCGCTTTAATCGCGTCTCTCAATGGTTTTTGGTTGGTTTTTAAGCGACTTCAAAAGAAACTCCTTTCATCCATATATAGGACGAAACAATCGACTAGACGCTTAGCAGACAAAATTTAATTTATATGTTTAATCCCACGGAATTTCGTAAAATGTCTACGTCATAAAAACCTCTGTGCAAAATTTCAATTTTTTAGGTTCAAGTGTTGTGAGTGAGCATTGATAAGTCAGTCGGTTAGTGGCTCAGGACTTTTCAACCGACTTTCAAAAAGGATGAAGTTCTCAATTCGACTATATTTTTGTTTTTATGTTTGTTACCTCAGAACTTTTGACTGGGTGAACCTATTTTGATAATTCTTTCTTTATTTGAAAGCTAGTGCTTCCCGTGTGGTCCCATATAAATTTAATCAAAGTGGGTGTAGTACTTTATTAGAAAATTAACAAAAACCAAAAATAATAATGCAAAATTGTACTAAGTAATTGCGACGGAAGTAGGTTTTTTAATGTGTTTAGCGTTTTTAATGATTGATATATTAATTTAGGAAGTCACAACCTAGAGGGAAGAGACGATAAATAAATAAATAGTGAAGGACAAATCACACACGATCAACTAGGATTCCCTGTAATACATGAACCAGAGGCAGATATGAATAATGAAAACTCCAGTTAACATGTCCGACGTCGAATTTGCTACAACATGTATAAATGTGATGCTATTAACAGCAGCCCCATCATTCCACTTAACCCGCAAAACTCCGCGTCACTGCCAAAAGAGAGTATCTTCGCTATTTTCTTCGCAAACAAACAATGCATCGGCCAAAACAAATGATTCTTGTTGATAAATCGTTGGACTGCTCTGAAATAAGTTAGTCTATCGCTTCTTTTGTCCGATTGATAGTAGATAATGCCGACTTCCAAGCAGGAGAGATAATTGCCTTTTGGTGGCCAGCTAAACTTAATAAGGGTATGGTTAGGATTTTCATTTGTTTTTACTCTGTGTCTCAAATAGGCTCTTTTTCATCATTTTGCTACAGAAATTCCGTCTGAGAGGACTTGGATTCCACCAAATATGACTTAAGAGTATTGTGATCGAACGAAAATTACATTAGCATAGTTCGTGTGGGTTTTCGGCTACTATTACGATTTTAATTTGTTCCACTATGTGTCTCAAATAGGCTCTTTTTCATCATTTTGCTACAGAAATTCCGTCTGAGAGGACTTAGATTCCACCAAATATGACTTAAGAGTACTGTTGATCGAACGAAAATTACATTAGCATAGTTCGTGTGGGTTTTTGGGTTCGATTACGATTTTCATTCGTTCCACTCTGTGTCTCAAACAGGCTCTTACTTATAATTTTCTCATCAGTTCACATTAGCTTCACATCACGAGGTAGCGGGTTCGATTTCCGGCGGATTCTAACTTCGCATGACTGGGTTTGGTTGATGGAAAGGCATTTTCTAAGCCCGCCTATGGCTAGCTACCACCATCTTATCGAAGTCTTGCTTGTAAATAAGATAGCAAGTTCCCCGTTGTATTGGGGAATCTTGGTAAGCTCGCTTCCATCTTCGGCATTATCGTCACTTACCATCAGGTTAAATGATGTCAATTATAGATAATGAAAAAAAATCTTGCTACAGAAATTCCGTCTGATAGGACACCGATTCCACCAAATACGAGGTGAGAGTATTGATCGAACGAAAATTACATAGGCATAGTCCGAATGTTTTTTTTTAATCGCGACGCACAATAAACTTTTTACACATTTGGATATTTAAACAAACAAAAAATGTCATATACCATAATGTCCAAAGTAATAGCAGAAAGGCGCAAAATATTTTTATTTGATTTCTTAGTAGGGTCTAGGTAATATTTCAGGAAAATATGCTAGATGACATTTTTTGTTCCTCTTCATGAAGGTTCTAGTTTGACTACAGAACCCTAAAAGCCAGCCAACTTGAACTCGCGCACCGAGGGTACCGTACCAAAACACCTTTCTACACAAGAACAACCGTGATACCTATTCATCTCAAACTAAATGCATCAAACGAGCGACATAATTTTTCTTTAATTCACTTCAGACTCTTTAGCACGTGTACGACTACACTTGAGTGGTTTTTATTATTTATTTTTTCCATTAAAACTATAATTACACCAAGTTTCACGCTTGTATATTACAATTATTACGATATCGATAAAGCAACAACAAAAAACCACAGAAAACACGTTTCTTGCATGGCAGCCGTCCTTATTTTTTTATTATTTGTTACTTAATCTCCTTTAATGACACATAATCTGGAAAAAGATCAATTAGCTACCTATTACGGTTCAAAAATAAGTTCGGACAGACAGACAGACAGCGTATACTTAGAAATCCTTAAAATTAATGTAAACTTAGGTTCAAAACTGTTTCATGTGACTGATTGTAGAACTTGAAGCTCTCATTGTAGAACGGATGTCTACATTTGCACTTACGAGAAGTTTTTGTTATCGAAAACAATAGTTCTGGAGCACAGTGGAATAAGCTCCAAATTTTATTTATTATTTCGATGAGTGAGAAAATGGGAGGTGAAAATAAATCGTGCACGCAAGACAGGGATAATCGATGTTTTGGGCCACGAAGGAAACCGCAATTTCAGGCTAGAGAAAAATATTTGGTTAAACAAGGAGATTGGATACCTATGATAAAGTTTTTTTAAGGGATTTTTTCTTTAATAAAGACCTTGGATTATGAGAGTGTAACGAGATGGAGTGGATAGATGTTTTTTTTAGGTTAAGCCTCAGATACTCGTAAGTAATGAGAAAAAAAAATAGACTCATCTTACAAGGATGAAACAACAATGGTGTTTGGTTTAATATTTTTAAATTATAATTTGATTTAGGCAAATCAAATTAAGGTAGGTATTTAAAAAATCGGCCAATTGCGAGTCGGACTCGCGAACGAAGGGTTCCGTACCACTATCTATAAAAATCACGTTTGTTGTATGGGAGCTCCCCTTAAATATTTATTTTATTTTAATTTTTTTTTAAAGTGAATAAAACAACTCAATATTCTGTGAATATATCAAGCGTCTACCTGGTGCCGTTATCAATATCGAGCAAAAACGAGTAAAAAGTCACGTTTGTTGTAGGGGAGCCCCCTTAAATATTTATTTTATTCTGTTTTTAGTACTTGTTTGAAATACATCATCTATGAAAATTTCAACTGTCTAGCTATTACGGTTCATGAAATACAGCCTGGTGACAGACGGACGGACGGACAGACGGACAGCGAAGTCTCAGTAATAGGGTCCCATTTTTACCCTTTGGGTACGGAACCCTAAAACATATGGACATCATTTTGTTACCTGCTCAAGCTGGAGGGCAATGTTTTGGGCTGTTAGTATGTATGTTTGTATGTACCTATGTCTGTTTCTTTGGCTGAGCCTAAAGCCTTGATGGATTTGGGAGCTCGTGGTGTCGTTAAATTTGTCTTGATTCCCTGAGTGACAAAGGATGCAATTTAAGTAGTCTTAGTTTTTAATGAAATTGGTTGCCCGACTGCACCATAAGAAGGGTTATGTTTTTCAAGTTTATGTATGTTTATGTAAGTATATTTCTTTGGTACGCCCTGTAGGCTAAAACGGCTTGATAGATTTTGAAGTTCTAGAGGTGTCGTTCGATTTTCCTTGATCCCGTGAATTACTTACTACTTTTTTAAAATAATTAACACAACTGACAGGTTGGTGGCAGGTGGCAGTTGGGGCAGTAAAGTTCTCGAGTAGCGACCGCACACCGGTAGACGTAACGTAGGCAGACCTCCTCCTATACATGTCAGTTTTTAGTGTTTTTACTGTACCTATCTAGGTAACTTATTAATATTATGTAATTAGGTAATCAGCAACAAGGTCTGATACCTTACCTATCATACCTTGTTGCTGATTACCTTCTTATTAATAAGTTGTATTTTCATTAACAAGATTGACTGTGTAACGTGAAAGTTACAAACGTACCTACACGTATAAGCTTTTCGTGTAAATAGTCTTTACCTTTCAAACATATTAATATATCCTCCAAAGCATACTTAATGCAAAACGTAAAGGAAGCACCGAAGTAGGCTGACTTGAAACGCTAAAACATTTACTGAGAGCGGTGTTAACGCTAACACATGAATGATGGAGTTTTGGAGCTTTCAAATAACACTCCACGTTTTGAGCCAATGAAAAATGCTTCGCAACACAGTGTAGCAAAATACGGAATATAAAGAAACACACATTTGCGAGAGAAGAGGAAATGTCTAAAAAGTTTATTTGGACTCGTTTTATCTGCTTTTGTTATGCGGAGCATTCACTGGTAAAGTTTTTTTTTAAAGTGCCGTTGTTGTTAAATTTATTAAAAAACTACTACAGACATTAATTAAGCAATGTACTACCTTTTGATAGAAATTTAACCAAATATCCGTCACCAACAACAACATAGCCCACACCTCAAGCAAAGTATACATATCAGTACTAACATACAGTATGGACACTCGCTGCCGCGCTCTAGATTGGGACCTCATCCCCTTCGTCACCCAGATTGATACAGATTTTTACAGTTTGGTTCTCGAACGTATGGGATTTCGCCGCTATTTTGTTTGCTCCGTCATTTTTAACACGCTTTTTTATTAGCTTCACTTGTAACTATGTATGTAAGAAAATCTTGGAATCTTAATTTGACCCACTTGCCGCTCTTCGATTAGGATGAAATTTTGCACACGCTCTGAGTTCTGATGACACTACATGACTAGCTAAGAAAATCCAATATGGCGGCCTCCCCAAGATGGCGGACTGGCTGTTTAAAATCCACCCCCATGATATGGGTATCAAATGAAAGGGTTTGCTGTCAGGAATACGAAAAAATAGTCACGTGACTTAAATCCAATATGGCGGACGTCCAAGATGGCGGACAGGCTATTTGAAATGCACCCCCATGATATGGGTATCAAATGAAAGGGTTTGCTGTCAGGAATACGAAAAAATAGTCACGTGACTTAAATCCAACATGGCGGACATCCAAGATAACTACTTAACGTGTTTACTAAAGGCTTGTTTTTTAGTTTTCTAATTTTTAGAAATGTCATTTAATGACCATTTGTATGCAGTGTCCGGGGTGTGCCTGAAGACTGAATCATCGGTCTAGCTACATAGAGATTTTCAGCCGTCAAAAAAAATCCGGCTTAAAGATAAGATAGCCAGTTCTAAATTGCTTTGGGGAATCTTGTGAAGCCCGCATACATCTTTGGCATCATCGTCACTTACACTCAGGCAAGATGATGTGAAAGACTTACCAATTGGGGATAAAAAGCGCCGCCGCGAAGTGTAATAAAAACTTGAAAAAATATCCTACGTCACTTACGGGATCAAAACGAATCTAACATGACTTAATACTCCAAAATTCATTAAGTCGTTTAGGCCACAGGCTCAGCTAAAGAAACATACATACTTACATACACCCGAAAAACATTAACCTCTTTTTTGGGCAGTCGGGCAAAATACCAATAAAATTGTGAAATGGAAAAGTCAAATTAAGAGACGTTACACGTTAACAGTTTAATTATTGTAAAAGGTGTTACAAGATTAACAGTTATTATTTTAACACTTTTAAATATAATTAAACTGTTAACGTACAGTTACTGTAAACTAACAATGCAACTAATTTTAAATTAAGAACATTTTTTTTATTTATTTATTTACAATTGGTAAACCCTTGACAACAACTCACCTGGTGGTAAGTGACGATGTTGCCGAAGATGGAAGCGGGCTTACCAAGATTCCCCAACGCAATGGGGAACTGGCTATAGTGGCTATCTTATCTTCATGCCGGAACACACCAATGATATCAACATTGATATTTGGCGGCAAGACTTAGATAAGATGGTGGTAGCTAGCCAGGCGGGCTTAGAAAATGCCCTACCACCAACCAAACCGAGTCTTACAATTGACCCCGCCGGGAATCGAACCCGCGACCTCCTGTGTAAAGCCAGTGAACTTTGCCTCTGAGCTACGGAGGCGGTCAAAACGAATGAATGCCATTAAAAGAAGAAGAAATACGGAAGCGAAGCTAAAGCAAACTTAAATTTTTGAACTCTTTACTCCAGAAAACTTTTAAGTACCTGCCTACAGTTCCAAAGATCCCAGCACTTTCCTTACACCCAGCAGCTGAAGCCCATCCGTCTCGCGCGCAACGCTGGCGTTGATTAATCTCCTTCCAAGAACAGCCGTAATGAAATAACTGAAGCGTGCGCATATTGTTCTAACCCTTAATGCTGGTTACTTTTCGGCTTGTAATAGTCACTTGGAAGTAGGATTTATTGCAAAAAACAAATTTAAAGATTTGCATTTCGTAAATATTGTATGGTAAGCCATCTTCGGCGTCGGTGGCGTAACGAAAGGGCCGCCGCCTCCTGTCCGGGTGGTGGTGGTTCGAATCCTGCCACGTACCAATGTGATTTCGAATTTAGATTTCATATGTACGTTTTGGGGGAGGCCTATGTCCAGCAGTGGACTTAATTCGGCTGATATGATGATGATGATGATGATGATGATGTACGTTTATCCGACGCTCTTACGGTGAAGGAAAACATCGTGAGGAAACCTGCACACGCCTGCGAAGAAACTTGTGTGTGAAGTCGACGAACCCGCATTGGGCCAGCGTGGTCGACTAAGGCCCGATCGCCCTAAATCAGGGAAGGCTCGAGCCCTTCGGTGGGGACGTATATGATATGATGAAGCCATCTTCAGCATCATCGTCACTTACCATCGGGTGTTTTAAATCCACAATTAGTAAGCCCTTCGCATCATCTCACCTGATAGTAGGTGACGATGATGCTTAAGATAGAAGCGGGCTTACCAAGATTCTCTAACGCAGTGGAGAATCTTCTAGGCGGAAGACATGAATGTTGTCAACACTGATGTTTGGCGGCAAGACTTAGATAACACGGTGGTAACTAGCCAGGCGGGCTTATAGAATGCCCTACCACCAACCAAACCGAGCTTCAAAGTTGACCCCACCGGGAATCGAACCCGTGACCTCCACGTGTGAAACGAAAGGGCTAACCATTACGCCACGGATGCGGTTAAAATTCCCAACGCAATGAGGAACTGGCTATTTTATCTTCTGGACGGAATACATGATGCCAAGGTCTTAATAATAGTATAGATAAGAATAGCGGGTTTCGACAGTAGGACCTTATTAGCTTCGGCCGTTAGAAAAGTCCTACTTACGAAGCCTGCCGGCGCCGTTACAAAACGTTAGGACACAGCAAGGAACTTCGATGTATGTACGTACGTAGTTGCTCGTGGTAAGTTACTCATTGGAGCCAGAATAAAAAATACTTTAGCGTTTTTAGCGTTCCGTACCAGGTAACGGAATCCTATTCTAAGCCTACGCTGTTTGTCCGTCCGTCTTTTAAATAGCTGTATCTTTTGAACCGTAGGCTAGATTTTTTTACAGAATATGCGTTAATATGGGGGATTTACTAAATAGTAAGAATTAAAAAAAGTGGAAATTTCAGGGGAATTCTACTTCAGAGTGAATACGGTGAGTGAACCTTAGAGTAATTGTATTAATCTAAAAAAATAATTAATAAAAATCGGCTAAGTACTGTTAGTCACAGTAAGGCGTCCGAACCGAATCCTTACTAATAATGTAAATGTGAAAATGTGTTTGTTTGTTTGTTACCTTCTCACGCTTCAACACATTGACCAATCTTGGTGAATCTCTTTTTTTGGCTAGTCGGGTAAAGAAGTATCTTACATCACTCACGGGATCAAGACAAATCTAACGAAACCTTGGACTCCAAAATCCATAAAGCCATTTAGGCTACAGGGCGTGCCAAAGAAATAAATAAACACACATACATACATACACTCGAGAAACATCCTAAACCCTCCTTTTGGCGCGATCGGGTAAAATCAAAACATGTGAAATATGTAACCATCCCGCACTGGGCCTGCGCGTTCGACTAAGGCCCGATCGCCCTAATTCAGGGTAGGCTCAAGCCTCTCGGTGGGGACGTATATGAGCTGATATGATGATGTAACTATAACTATGTTTTCCATCAACGTTGTACAGTTAAACGAAAAATTCACATTTCCACTCCGCCTTCCACTCACAAAAACGAATTCAATGCGCCGACTCGATTACATCTGACATGCGATGATATATAGCAAAAGTATCTTGTAAACATTACGAACTAACGACTCGTGAAAGATAAGACCTTGCTTCTCCTCAACCAACTCCAAAAAAAGGAGGTTAATACGAACACTACTCAACGCGTACATTCGTCTTCGAAACGAATACTTTCTCGTTGGATGCGCCTCTTGAAAAGGAGGAGCCATTTGTGGTACAAAATAAAGCATTAAAAGAGAACATTAGGGGATAAAGGAAATCCAAGGTGTATTTCATTGGGCGCTTTCTAAACCTACTATTAAGTTAAGGACCGCATCGACGACAATTCTTGTCCGCGGGATTTTTCCTTATAATTTCCCGGGAACGGGAAGCTTCGGGCTACGTATGGCGGAGAGCCGTATCTCGATTGGTATCGGCCCGCGAATAAATCCCGGTTCTCGGCGGCTATTGGATTACTGTGAAAGTATTCTCTTAAGTTTCATTAACCGATCTATCTGATAGGTCGACAGATAGGGGATCGCGCTGCCGAATAAATCTCAAATGCGGCCAAAGTTTAGACACCCTGATTTAGGTATTCGCCGAAGCGAAAGTGGCTCAGGAATCAGCGTTATGGTTAGAATTAGAAGAAACCTATTCCGTTAGAAGCTCTACACTTTTAATACATAATCCATTTTAGAAGACAAGTATGCTTATCATGCTGCGCACGTTGGCGTCGCAAAGGAGTAACGGATTGAAGTGATTTTTTCGTATTGAATAAGTGGGTGCCCGCGGCTTTGCCCGCGCAGAATCCGTTTTTTGGCGATCCCGTGGAAATTTCCCAAAATCCTTTCTTACGTGTCATAATTGCTATCTGTATGCCAAATTTCAGCCCGATCCGTCCAGTGGTTTCGGCTGTGCGTTGATATAACAGTCAGTCACCTTTTGATTTATTCTGGGGGTGGGAAGTGTCATAGACTGCTAATTAGAATAGCCCCTACAAAGTTCCTGGGGGATCTGGAGAAAACTCATGTCCACCAATCACCCTCAAAGGCAGTCATAAAATTTCCACGCGGGCGAAGCCGTGGGCAAAAGATAGTATAAAATAATTCTATGTTCGATCCATTATCCGCACCCCTATCTGTAACCTATACTTTACCTACCCATTCAACTAACCAAAGCCAACCATTGAGGTATCATACAAACACAGACATGCCTATACTTACAAGTAGTAACGGTGTGTGTGGAGGCTGTAATCCTTTGGCTGGGAGCAAACACCTCACGAGCGCCCGCAGGCTAAGACAAACATTTGCTGTCCTATTATTGACCCCGCACCTTGCAGACGCAAGGGTCAACTGCTGAGATTCAAGCCTTTACGAATGTGGTAAATACACTGCTCAACATTGCCTAGTTAAATTTAAAATAAATATAGTTTAAAAAAACTAAAAAAACACGCTTTAAAAGTACATCAAACTAAAAAGTGAATTTTTTTTTAATATAAGCTGAAAACAATTATGAACGAAAAATACTAGTATTGTTGTGAAAAAAGCGTAGGTTGCTCGATATAAGAAAGTTTTGGCACAAAGCGCCCCATGCTTTTTTCACAATAATACAAGTTTTTTTTTCGTTCATTATTGTTTTCAGCTTATATTAAGTATTATTTTTCACTTTTTAGTTTGATGTGCTTTTAAAGCATGTTGTTTAGTTTTTTTAAGCTAAATTAATTTTAAAATTTTTAGTTCAGGATAATGAGATAAACTATTATATTGTCCCTGATTCTAGATAAATGTACAAAGTTTGAATTAAATCTGTCCGTTTAGAGTAGGTCAAAATCGAGAGCAAAGGAGTCCGTTACAAACATATATACATACATACAGGTGAAGCTAATATAAGCGTGTTTCTTCAAAAGCTATTAAAATTACTTAGGACATATTGTGCAGTGCTTCTCATATACGGTGAAGGAAAACATCGTGAGGAAACCTGCATATACGCCTGCGAAGAAACTCGAGGTTGTGTGTGAAGTCGACCAAGCCGTACTGGGCCCGCGTGGTCGACTAAGGCCCGATCGCCCTAATTTAGGGTAGGCTCGAGCCCCTCGGTGGGGAAGTATATGAGCTGATGTGATGATGGTTGTGCAGTACTTTCATGATTGGCAAGTGCTATATTTACGAGTACCTTCTTAATTCTTATAAACATGGGTTCTACTAATTTCATACAATTTGTGCCATCCTTTTTTGTTAATATTAAAAAAACAGTTTTCATTTTCCGCACATTTTTACAAAAAACACTTAAAACGAAATTAATTTATAAGAACTGAGAGGGTAAATATAGCATTGCTCATCTCGAAAGTTTCTACCCTATACACGTGTCCTAAGTATTTTTTAGATGTCTTCAAAAAACCATGATTTGTATGAATATTCTAAAAATATCCCAAGACAAAATTTGATGCGCGTATAATCTGTAGTTGTTGAACATATCAGATACTTAATTAAAAAATATTTTTGTATTGTAAGAGCGTCGGTGGCGTAACGGCACAGCATAACAATAAAGCGACTTGAATTGCAACGAATGTATTTATGCAGAGCAACGGAAGGGTACTTGCGGGTCAGCGGTCGGCGGGCACAGACTGGCAAACTCCGCGAGTTCTCTACTACAGGCTAGTACTGCTAGTACCTCCGCCCTGGCGGAATCGTGCGACATAAAAGGCGTTGCGCTACTGTAAGCCATATCGTAATACTGTGGTAACGGCTAGGGCAGCTACTCCACTCCTAAGGTCGTGGTTCGAATCTTGCCACGTACCAATGTGTTTTCAAATTTAGATGTCATATGTACGTTTATCCGACGCTCTTACGATGAACGAAAACATCGTGAGGAAATCTGCACACGCCTGAGAAGAAACTCGAATGTTGTGTGTTTTGTCGACCAACCCGCACTGGGCCCGCATGGTTGACTAAAGCTCAATGGCCTTAATTCACGATAGAATCAAGCCCCTCGGTGGGGACGTGTATGAGCTGATGATATGATGATGATTGTACAAGTAAAATAATTGGACTATTTAAAAAAAAGGGTTTAAAAGATTTTTTAGCATTATACAACATTAAAGTAATAACTACCTGAAAACGTAGCGTAGGCAGGCCTTCCCTCCCACGCGGTGGACCGACGACATGGTGAAAATCGCGGAAAGCCACTGGATGCGAGCAGCGCAGGACCGGTCGTCGTCGAAATTTTTGGGGTCGCCTTTGTCCAGCAGTGGACGTGTTTCGGCTGATATGATGATGATGAAAGTAGTAACTACATTCTTGCAAAGGTAAGGAAATAAATAATTACAGGTCGAATATCAGTTTGAAGCCAGGAGTTTGAGATTTTTTTTCCCAAACGGACAGGAAACTATAAAAGCTTCAAGAACATACATAAACTTCCGAGAAAATAGACGCGCAGCCAGAACACGCAAAATTTAACAGCAAAAAGTTATAAGAAATAAAAACGTGTATCCAAGAGTGTACCTTATTACAAGAATATATTGGACTTGTTTATTATTCCTATCAACGCCTGACATAAACCTTTCTTTTGATGCTTAGCCCTCACCTATAAACCTGAGTAGGGCTTAGGTACCGCCGGGGAAGTTTGTCAATACTTTTCAATTAGATTCGAAACACATAAAAAAGTTACCCCGACCGCCGCGCCGCTCGGTGGATCGTAAAATTCCTCGACTTTTATAGTCCACCCTCCGTAGATATCTACAGTATTTTCTATAGTAAAAGCTGTTTTTATTGGGGTCCATAGTCAAAAGGAACCCTTATAATTTTGTCATGTTCGTCTGTTCGTCGGTATATCACAGCTGTTTTGCCTAAGCTAAACCATTACTATAAGCTATAAAGCTGAAATTTGGTACGGTTATACAAATATGTAAGGCCTATAAATATATGGAATAAAAACTGTAATAATTGAAAACGCTAAACACGTTAAAAAACCGACTTCCATCGCAACAACTTAGTACATTTTTGCATTATTATTTTTGGCTTTTGTTAATTTTCTAATAAAATACTACACTGATTTTGATAAAATTTATATGGGACCACACGGGAAGCACTAGCTTTCAAATAAAAAAAGAATCGTAAAAATCAGTTCACCCAGTCGAAAGTTCTGAGGTAACACACATAAAAAAAGACGTGTGGCACTCGGGGACTGCCGCGGTAAAGCCTATTGCATAGCATTTTTTATCAACTTATGCAATTATAATTATTTATTTATTTTTTATTTATGCAGTATTTACCAGTACCATGTAGTCCTTGGGGCGCGGGATGTTTATGTAATAAATTAACACTAAGAAAGTTCATCATCATCCGCCATCATCAATCGCCATCATCATCCGCCATCATCAATCGCCATCATCAAACGCCATCATCAATCGCCATCGCCATCGCCATCATCATCATGATCATCATGATGGATAGATAGATGGCACTGTAAGTTTTTTACAACTCAATAATTTTTTTTGGGGGTGTCAGGTTTTCTTTTCGTCACGAAATTTCTTTATTCGGTCCTCTCAAAGCCCGCGATAAAAGCTTTACAATAGCTTAAAAAAACATACAGACGAATTGAGAACCTCCTCCTTTTTGGAAGGAGCTTGAAAAAAATAAGGCAGGCAAAGGCATATACAAGTAAAGTAGGGATGAATGAGCGAGGTGCGGTAGTACATCATATTTCGATGGGATGAATTTTTCTTTTTATTCGAGTACTCTATCGTGGTAGCGTAATGGCAAGGGTCGCTACCTCTTGTCCTGTAGGTCGTGGTTCGATCCTGCCACGTACCAATGTGATTTCGATTTCTTATGTACGTTTATCCGACGCTCTTACGGTGAAGGAAAACATCGTGAGGAAACCTGCATGCGCCTTCAAAGAAACTCGAAGGTTGTGTGTGAAGTCGACCAACCCGCACTGGGCCCGCGTCACAGATTACTAATTAGTTACTACGTAACAGATACTTCACTCAGTAGTAAATTTCCAATACCTACTTCTATAATAGCCTACTCCATCGCGTCAGCAACCGCAGTACTAGCTTCACACCGCGCGATCGCAGGGCTGCCTCTTCGATAAAATTAAATTAACATAACTTTTTGTGTCTATGTTATTGAGAACTGTGAATATGTTTTGACTTATAGGTGGTAGTTTTAAATTGTATCATTTATCTATCTATCTATAATATAAAAATGAATCGCAAAATGTGTTGGTAAGCGCATAACTCGAGAACGGCTAGACCGATTTGGCTAATTCTTTTTTTGTCGAGTTCGTTATTGTTTTCACACCTCTACGCGGGCAAAGCCGCGGGCAACAGCTAGTAAAATATATATTTTTTTATAAATTGGTGCTGACTGTGCAATACATCTAGATAACACACAATTTTAGAGGTCAGTGTGTAAGTAAAATGAAAAAAATCTTTAAGAGTTACATGTGTTTTATTTTTATATAATTTTTTATTAATTTTTTACCCTTTCTAAATTCTCGGTTATTAAATTTTAGTGTAGCAAAAATCCTGAATCTACTAAAAAGTTTTATTAGATATTGTTTTGGGAAACAAGGGCAGGGAGAGTCAAAATGTATGTTATTTAAAATTTCATATAGAGAACTACCCGGCCTTTGTTTTATATTTTTTTTACAATTATTAATAAACATGGTCTCAAGTTCTCTTACATAATTATAAAACGCATCTGTTGGTAGTACTTTTAACTTTCCATAAAAAGACGATGTTTTGTTGAATGCTTTGCACATATTTGCTTTGCACATTGTTGAATGCTACAGCACATAAGGCACCAGATGGCATCGTAGGTACGCGTACGAACGAACGAAACGATTTAAATTGAAATACGTGCGTGCGCTTCGTTTGTGAAAACCGTACTGAATTGGGTCCGCAAACGGCCCGAGAACGCTTGGCCGGGCGGTAGGTTATTATAGCGCGCAAGTACATGGAGTGACGGAGGCCTGCCCGCGTGGTCGATTAAGCCCCGATCGCCCTAATTCAGGGTAGGCTCGGTGGGGACGTATATGAGCTGATGTGATGACTCTATGGTGAGGGTTACTCTGTCGAATAGATCTTTTAAAACTGTTGAGGGTTTGCAAAGAACATTTTTGGTTAAATGATTCTTTTACGAAATATTCAGTTTTTAATTCGAGATTTTGGTTAGAACTAACATGTAGCCAAACAAATATTAAAAGTATTGTAAATAATAGGGCATGTTAATTAAAAATAGAAATTATCACGGTTAGGTACGCTTTACTAATTAAGGCGTAACAGTCAACTAACTTAGTATCAGTTAAATTTGTAAAAAGTTCGTAGATTTTACATATTTATTACATATATAATTTAGTCTTTTTAAAATATAAATGTACGGAACTCTACTTTGCGCCTGGCCGGCACCCACTTGGCCACTTTTTATAGGAACTAATACGGAGGCGGGATGCAATTGAGATTCTATTAATTGAATATTGGGAACATGCAATACACCCATATTATAAGCTACAGGCCACAGATCTTGTATATCTACTTATGTAAGTCATCAAAGATTTAAGACAATGTAAAGCGATCAGTTCTAGGATGTGAACGACCCGAGGATAATTTAAGATGTGATCAGCGCATCAGCCGCAAGACACCCATCTAGCCCAGCCAACCAACCCACTGTAGAAGCTCCCTATGGCAGCCGCTACTTCATCAGTAGACGTGACAGAAAAAAGGAGTTGGATTGATCAGATACAGGTGGGTAGGTCCACAGTTGGAGGGCTTTCAATATGTCACCACCAACACCACCAGTGGTGGGATCAACGGGGTGGGTATAACTACTCACTTTTCAGCTGCTGCTGCCGCTAAGTAGTTTCAACAATCCCCAAAAATCAATCAAAAATTGTATTTTTTACAAGTATTATAAAGATTTTTTTAATTTTGCACTGTCGTATAATCGGGTCATTTAAGTGTGAAACTTGGTGTGGTTATAGGGCTTCCCAATTGTAAAAAAATAATTGTTCTAAACTGAAAAAAAAAACCAGTCAAGTGTGAGTCGTAATCGCGCTAAGGAGTCCGAACTAAATAAAAAAAAACTGTCGTACGTGTTGATTGTCTGTTATTTTTAATCATTGTCATAGGTGTGTGGAGAGTTTTGGTGATACGGAATCCTCGGAGCGTGAGTCGGACTCGCACTTGGCTGGTTTTTTATTGAGATAAATAAAAGAAACCCTACATTTCTAGGAAAACGTTAACAGTCCCTAAATGCGAAAACAACAGAGTAACAAGGTATTTCCCAGGGGGCGTTTTTGCTGCCGGTTATAAGGAATTTACTTAGAAAATAATGTTTTATAAAACACATGATATTAACGTTGTATTTTCTCTATAAATAACAACTAAGTGATTTTTTTTTATCTACAATTGGTAAAACTGTTAACTGTAAACTGATGGTAAGTGACGATGATGCCGAAGATGGAAGCGGGTTTACCAAGATTCCCCAAAGCAATGAGGAACGCCTATTTTATCTTCAAGCCGGAACACTTCTGTTAACATTGATGTTTGGCGGCAAGACTTAGACAAGAGTCATGGGCTTAGAGAAACCCCTTCCACCAACCAAACCGAGTCATAAAAAGTAAGACTCCGCCGGGAATTGAACCCGCGAGTTCCTGATGTGAAGCTAATTGACTGAACCATTACGCCACGGAGGCGGTTAACTTTTATGTATCCTTTGTACAAAAAACTAAAGATAAATAAATAAATTAGGGAGGTCAGGCCTGTTGGTCAACTTTACACACAACCTTCGAGTTTATTCGCAGGCGTGTGCAGTTTTTCCCAATTTAGGACAGGCTCAAGCCCCTCGGCGGGGACGTACATGAGCTGGTATAATATAATGAATAAATAAACTATTTATTTTTTGTATTTTATTGAATTTACTGTAGGCAGTGGGTTTTGCCTTCACCGATCTGGACGTGGCCTCGTGTGTAGAGTCATCATCATATCAACCGAAAAACGTCCACTGTTGAACAAAGGCCTCTCCCAAGGATTTCCACGAAGACACGCCCGCATCCAGCGGCGGCTTTCCGCAACCTACACAAGGTCGTCGGTCCACCGTGTCGCGGTCGCCACTCGAAAACTTTACTACTCCAACTATCATCATTCCCGATTTTGTGAGTGCCCCATTGGACCAAACAACATAGCGTTGCAGATTCTAGAAATAGAAGTTAACGAGTCAACGTCAACAAATTTATGTAAGTACTTGGATATGGCAAAAAAGTTTACTACACGAATAAATAAAAAATTGAAAACCAGACTGCATAAAAACTTAACCCCTCTTTTTGTCCAGTCGGGTTTTTACCTTATATATATTTATATTTTTATATATCCTATATGTCCCTCACGGGGTCAAGATGAATCTAACGACACCTCGCATTCCAAAATCCATTAAGCCGTTTATGTTACAGAGTAATACAACATACATACTCGGGAAAATATAAGCCTCCTTTTGACGCAGACGGGTAAAAAAACCAATAGTAACATTGTATTTTTAAAGTAACTTCATCTTTTAAATTCGCTACGGAACCCTAAATTGGGCGTTTACCGACAAGGTATCGATCAATTTTTACTTCTGGGGGTTCTACTCGTCATTCTGAACAACTTTCTTCAAGGATACCATAGTCAATTCTCAAAAAACAAAAAATTTGACCCTCCATACTAAAATGCACAAAATCGGTCGATCAGCTGATCGATTTGTATGAAGAGTAAAAAAATTTTTTTTCGTTTTCAGCAAAGTCGTACAACAAAAGTTGTTCAGTATCATGAGTAGAAGCCCGTTAGCGGCAACTACACAAATTTTACTACACCATGTACAAAAGGAAAAGGTAAATTACTGATAGGGTAATTTCAGTATAGATGCCGCAGTAGGATAGTTGCCGCGAATTCAAAAACTCCAATATGCGAAATAGGTAATAACAATAAAAACACGTTATAAGCTGGCACTAGCCAAGGTGTGCCGCTTGGCATCCTACAGGAACGACATGTGCGCGTCAGTGTAATGCAGAGTAAAATTGCGCGCGAAAATTTTTGGCAAAATAATACGGAGGTGATTTCAAAAAGCGATATTTTTTGTCCTGGTGAGTGTTTTGACTTTAATTGTTTCTAATCATAAAGTTAACCTTTTAAAATTGTTTTTAATTCTGTTTACTATTATTTTAGTTTGTGTGATTTTTAGGTATTTTCGAAGGCATGTATCCTTCACTAATCGGATGCCTTGTTTTTGTTGGGGT
Source organism: Coleophora flavipennella (assembly GCA_947284805.1). Classification (NCBI taxonomy): domain Eukaryota; kingdom Metazoa; phylum Arthropoda; class Insecta; order Lepidoptera; family Coleophoridae; genus Coleophora; species Coleophora flavipennella. The sequence continues at coordinate 6,207,788 of OX369254.1, read as the reverse complement.
AGATGCCCTTACATAATGCTTGAAGGATAGACGCCCCATGAAGTGCAGTTATAATATATTTTTTGTTATGAAGCGTCTATCCCGAGCCTTCACACGCAGTATTATATCAGCTCGTATACGTCCCCACCGAGGGGCTCGAGCCTACACTGAATCAGGGCGATTAGGCCTTAGTCGACCACGCGGGCCCAGTGCGGGTTGGTCGACTTCACACACAACCTTCGAGTTTCTTCGCAGGCGTGTGCAGGTTTCCTCACGATGTTTTCCTTCACCGTTAAAGCAATCGGTAATTATATGTACGTAAGTTTTTGAAAAACTCATTGGTACATTGGCCATCCAGATTTGAACCCGGTACCTCTGGTTAGATGGACCGAGTCGTTACCGGTTGAGCCACCGACGCTTTTTATCACACGCAGTAAACGACTTTATTTAGAATATTTTAAGTTATTTAGGCATATTATATAAGCCTTTTAGATGTTATTTATGTATCGCTTATCTTGGTTAGTGATGTATTTCTCAAAAGGGCGTCTATCCTAGGGCCCGTTTTGATCGACAGGGCAACTATCCGGGGTAGAGCATGTATCCGTCCAATTTTAGAGGTCTACAAAAACGGTTATTATTCCTTTATTTATGACTTTGATTTCTGACCTGCTATACCAAAATGTAGTCAAAGTACCATACCTTGCGAATACATAAACAGTTCTTTAATCTTGAGATAAGATACAATGCTATAAAACAATAACAAAAAGTGCGGCATCTATACTGAAATTACCCTATATCAACATATCAACGCACAGCCAAAACCACCTAACGAATTTCGCTGAAATTAAGAATACAGATAGCAATTAGGACATGGATATCCGCTAAGAAAGGATTTCGGGAAATTCTCACGGGAACAAAAAACGGGATAGGCGGGGGCGAAGATCGCTGAATCTAAATACTTATCGTCACAAACCACAGTAAAATAACACCGTCGCGTCTCTGAAATCTCAGCGAACTTCATCGATAAAAGTTATTAATACCACCCATAAAATACCCGCTGAAGTCTTATCGGAGCATTGGAACGCGTAATCTGTCTATTACACGGCGATTTTCACACCCAGACGTCAATCCGAGGGCGCCGAAAAAAAAAGACCTGTAACGCTCTGGATCGATTCGGTAAAAGGTATACGCCCCGCTCAAAGTGTAAAAACACTTGTCTCTGTCTTTTTCTTTACGTGTAAAGAGTAAAGAAAATAACCACACTTTTTCACTTTTTCAATGGTTTTTCGTTTCAATCAAAAACTACAATGAAAGTAGAGAAAACAATAACATTACTCACTTTGTATTATCATAACAAATATTGTTGTATGTTTTTTTTAAAATTTATACTTCAAAATATTAGTCATAACTAGAGTGAAAGTAACGATGTAAACCTATCTTTAGGATTTTTTTTTATCAAACTAAAACTGCTCAATCGTGTTTCTAATAGCTTTTGACTAAAAGAAACATCATCAACGATAAGGGTAATATTTTTTAACTTTGGGTTTTCTATCGTTTAGTACTCCTAAACGATACAAAACCCAAGGTTAAAAAAAGACCCTTTAAAATTGAAGTCAAAAATAACGAAAATCTGCAATATTACCGCCTCAAAAGAATTGTGCATTCCTCACACTGACAGAAAACATAATAAGTAATTATCTTCGTCTCTAGTCGATAAATATCGACTTCCTTTCGACTATCTTTTCAGTTATACATACACATCTTGTTATTTAAATTCCGGTGTGCATGTGTTCGTAGTTCTTCTCCGATTTTGATTTTTTGTTGGTAACTACTTTTGGGATCACCTGGATAATTCTTAGCTATAGTTAGACCCGGTAGGTAGCGCTGTTCTCGAGATCTAGATTTTTTAAAGGGGGAACATACTCGTAGTCTTGGGAATCTACTAGTCTGTATATATAAGGTGTAACAAAATTAGCTGAAACTATTTTAACTGGTGATTCTACCCATGAAACTGAACAACTTTCCTCATGGAACCCATAGTCAAATCGCAAATAAAAAATTGGCTCTCCCATACTAACTCGATCAACTGATCAGCCAACTTAGTATGGGATGTTCAAAATATTTTTTGAAAATTGACTATGGGTTTCATGGGGAAAGTTGTTCAGTTTCATGGGTAGAAGCACCAGTTAAAATAGTTTCAGCTAATTTTGTTAGACCTTATATAGGGTCTTATCAAAGGTACGCACTTTTTTAACTGGAGCTTGTACTCATGAAACTGAACAACTTTCCCCAAGAAACCCATGGTCAATTCGCATTTTTTTTTTTAATATGAACTGCTCAGAATACAACTCCTAGCTGGTATCCGCCTAGTAACTAATTAGTAATCTGTGTCCGCGTATTGACAAAGTTCAATCGGCGGCGTATTCCGCGCAATTTAATAATTTTAATTAAAAAAACAAATGCGAATTGACCATGGCTTTCTTGGGGAGAGTTGTTCAGTTTCATGAGTACATGCTCCAGTTAAAAAAAGCGTATCTTTGTTAAGACCCTGTATAAAAGGTAAAGGTGATTGACTGATGGTATGTCAACGCACAACCGAAACCACGGAACAGATTTCGCTGAAATTTGGAATACAGGCAATTGTGAAGACGAAGGCAACCGCTAAGAAAGGATTTCGGGAAATTCCCACGGGAACACCAACAACCGGCTAAGTGCGAGTCGCACACATAGGGTTCCGTACCCTCATACTAGATGGCGCTAGTTTCATGTTTGAAAAACCATCTTACTAGTTTCTTCATGTTTAAAAAAAAACACGTTTTTTGTATGGAGACTCCCTGTAATTTCACTTTTTCTCAGTTTGAGTATTTGTTGTTATAGCGGCAACAGAAATTGTGAAAATTTCAGCTGTCTAGCTATCACGGTTCATGAAATACAGCCTGATGACAGACGGACAGACAGACAGACGGACGGACGGACAGCGGAGTCTTAGTAATAGGGTCCCGTTTTTACCCTTTGGGTACGGAACCCTAAAAAATGGTATCTGCGCGGGCAAAGCCACGGACACCCACTAGTATTTTATGTAAAACTAAAAAATATTCTGCGTCTTAGATTTTCAATGATTAGCTTGCCAAACTTTAACAACTACTTTAGACGACCTAATGATTCACAAAGTTAACTTTTGGACATTCTTAATTATACCTACCTACTTTCTGATAACGAGATAACAAATACACTCAAAGTAACTCAGATTACTCAAATCTGTCATCTGAGTTACTTTTTATCATCTGTCAAAAATTACATTTTTTCTAAAAATGTTTGAAATACCTAGGCGTGATGTCATAGTTTAGCAGCGTCATATATGTACTCATTTTGTAATTTTGGTGGGAAAACAAAACGAGTAAGGTTTTCCGAAGTTTAAGTAGGAGGGCAATTTTGTGATCAAGAGCTCATAATTTATTTCTGATGCTTTAGTCATCCCTATTGCAAACACGAACATAATTTTTGATCAGTATTTTATTCAAATTCATGAAAAGTTAGAAAGTTCTTGAACTAAACAAATCTGCAAATCAGTTTTCTCAACTGTTTTTTTTTTACTCAGGGCTTGTGCACAATTCACGCGAGGTTTTTTCGGCTACTTTTTGACCCCCCCTCCTCCCCATGGTGATTCTTAGCTAACCCCCCCCCCCCCCATCGCTCGCCCTCACAACCTCACGTGCAGTTTTTTTAATTTAACCTAATTTTAAGCAAGTGAAGATTTATATTTAATGAAACCAAGAAAAACTACCTACTCATTTGGTATTTTTTTTTTCTTTGTTCGTTCACTGTAGAAAAATACACGTTAGGTCTCCTTTTACACACCCTCCCCCCCCCCTGCTCCAACGTGATCTGCCGTGATTTTTTCATGACCCCCTTTCCGACCCATGATCACCCTTATCGAACCTCACGTGATTTGTGCACAAGCCCTCATCAAAAATATCCTTAGACTTTTAGCGGTAAAAGCCAAAAGGATCGAGTTAACGACCACCCTTAGATAAGAGATAAGGCCCCAGGCCCCAACGGTTCCCTGAGGGTTTCCCTGACGGGGGAGCAGGTCCCGGTGCCATGGTGTATGCCACATAAGCGCTAAGCGATTTCAGACTAACTTTATTTTGTAGCTATTTATTACCCCTATTTATGCGATATGCTACGCATATTTTCAATGAGAAATAAAATCATCTTTGTATTTGAGTGAAAACCAGAACAAATTGATAAGTACCTACATTAAAAAACATACGTGCGGTCAACTGTACGATAATATTATTACCTTACAGTTGACCGCAGTAGGTATTTGTTTTTTTATTGATAAGCACAATTTTTTCTGCGATTTGACTTTTTTTTTCCACAAATGCCCTTGACATCATGTCACCTGATAGTAAGTGTCAATGATGCCGAAAAATGGAAGCGAGCTTACCAAGGTTCTTTAATTAAGTTCTATATATCAAGACTTAGATAATATAGTGGTAGACCAACCAAACCTAGTTATACAAAGTTAAACTCCGCCGGGAATCGAACTCATGACCTCCTGATGTGAAGCTAAAGGACTTAACCATTACGCCACGGAGTCAGTTACCATGGATCTCTACTTTTTTTATTGAAAATTTGAGTGCGTTTATCTGCACCTCACCTCTTGAGGGAAGTTGTTCAGTATGGCGAATGTCTTCGTGTCGTATTCTATTCCACAGAGAAATTCTGAGTTTAACTCTCTTCATAGCACGCTGTGCGACTTTGAGCTTGTGGAGTAATTGTACTGTCAGTGTCCACACGCACTGATTAAAGACCCTGTCAGTGTCCACACGCACTGATTAAAGACTTTCGTCCTCAGGCATTGTGGTATGATGAATAGAATCCCCAAATTAATACACACTAATTTTGTTCCAGCCTGTATAATTAGCTATATGCTCATCAAAACAGCCGCTGAGCAGCCACGCGCAAACTAGCAAATTGCCCAATCGCAATAAGTCTAGCCAAAACCTAATTGCATCACACACCACACCAACGCCCTCAATAAGATTGCGGGCCGGCCGTTTATTTGCGCAGGTGGCAATGTGGTGTTAATTATAATTAATTTGGCGTGAACCAAGGAGGCCGCAAGTCATCCATATGCAAGTTATGCATGAGGCTCGGGGTTCGAGGAATATTGCCAAGTCTTGAGCGCGACCGGGGTGGGGTGACTTTTTGTAAACCTTTGTTGATGTCGCGTTTTAATTATGGTAATTTGAAAAATACAGTGTAAACTCTGTTAAAACTCACTCGATATAACGATTTACTCTTTGAAACGTCAAAATTTTCTTGCTCCAATTGACGCTTATTTCTCTCTATATAACGAAAACTCTCAATGACGTCACAAAATGCCCGGTCCCTTGAGTGTCGCTGTATAGAGTTTACACTGTACTTTGAATATAATGGCTAATTATTTTTAAACTTGCATAATGGCAATTGAACTAGTGAACTGTTTAGTTTGACAATACATATTATTTAACTTCATAGTTCAGAGGTGCTTTGACACCCGCTCCGGATCGTTCCTGGTGCAGAGGCTGTCTATAGCCATTCAGCGCGGAAATGCATGTAGTGTTATGGCCACCTTTGCACCGGGGATGACGAGGGACGGGTTATTTTAGGTGTTTTATGTAAGTTATTTTAGGTGTGAATTAAGGTGTTTTAGGTGTTTCATTTTAGATATTTTATTTTAGTTGTGATTTGTATATAGTGAGATATTACTTTTAAGGACTGGTTATTTTGTTACTAATCGTTCATTTGAGTAATTCCATTGGTTTTTTTTCCAAAATAAAGTTCAAATCAATATTTAAAAAAACTTCATATTTTAACAAACATCTGTTTTCACAGCATAATTAGGGTTCTGTTCACCCAAAGGGTGACCAACGGGACCCTATTTCTAAGCCTCCACTGTCTGTGTGTCCGTCTGACGGTCAGCAAGCTTTACTTCGTGAACCTTAATAGGCAGATAGTTGAAATTTTACAGAATATGTATTTCTATTGCCGCTATAACACCATTAAAAATTGAAGAATTATTTTTTGTCCCTCTTGGGACACACAAGAAATATGATTTATTTGAAATGTGAAAAAACTACCGACATCTAGTAGGATCTTCTGAATAGTTAATTTACGTAGTAATGCAACAGTTATTAGTTCCCCTTTATAACTAAAGACGGCGCTGTACATGAAAATATTTTTTTTTTGTACAGAACCTTCATTGCGCGAGTACGACACGACCTTGGCCGGTTCTTTAATTCGTTTACTTTCTGTAAGTACTATTTTATGTTTTTAGGGTTCCGCACCTCAAAAGGTAAAAAAACTAAACCTTTATAGTGTACCACTCGTGTGTCTGTCTGTCCGTCCGTCTGTCACAGCCAATTTGCTCAGAAACTACTGAACCGATTGAATTGAAATTTGAAAAACATATGCAAATAGGTGACGAACCAGCAACGACGAACGTGCAACGTAAATTACATGGGGGGCACTTTTGGGGGGTAAAATAAAATAAAAAAGTTTGCAAACTATATCATGTGACATATCAAATGAAGGGGCGTGTTGTGAAAATTTCAAATATATTTTTTTATATTTCTTAGATAAATAGTTTTTAAGTTATTTAAGAAAATAGGAGAAAGGTGACCATCCCCCTCCTACCCCTTTCCGAAACTACTGGGCCTAAAATCTTGAAAAAATCACCGTATATACCGTTGATTACAGGAAAATCTATGAGAAAATCAAATCCTTCCGTTCCCACAGGAAAATTAAATTACTATAGTCCAGAATAAGTAGACCCCTACTTACTTAGAGCAAAGTATGTAGTGAGAGGTCTTGCTTTGTGCAGGTAAGCTTTGGTGCGGAACCCTGTTTGTGTTACCCCGAGTCACACTTGGCCGGTTTTTTTTAAAGTAACCACGAAGCGGTCATAGCTCAGCGCGTCGATCACGCAAGTTAACTGACCTGAAGCACGGTCATTACCTGGATGGGTTTCACTGTTATTGACATTTTTCGGCCGTGTCCGTGCTTCAAAGGCACTAAGCCATCGTTGGTGCCGGTTGCTATCATTATATGGCAGTCGTTAAGCCGCGTACGATCCTTTTAAGGCCCAATGCGCCTTGGAACAGTTGCCTTTGTCTTTTTCTTTACGTGTAAAGAGTAAAGAAAATAACCCCACTTTCGCCCTTTTCCAATGCAAGGCATTATTGCAAAAAAAGTGAGTTCGACAAAATGTCAGGATTTTATTGAGGAATAAGAGAAAAAAAATAAGGTGCTATGTCTAACTGTAGTGAAGTAAAACTGGTTTTTGTGGGCAAACACATCGAAAATTGATAAATTTAAGCAACTAAACTAAAAAACTTAACTTTAAAAAAAAAAATTAACAAGAAAATTTTATCAAATCGTGTTTTGACCTCCTAGAGACATATTATTGTACTAAATTTATTAAAAAATATATATAAATGTATTGCAGTTTCAACTGCAGAAAAATGACTTTTTTTAACCCCCGATTTCGGGGTTTGCATTATTTTCTAAAAGGGTTTCGCCTTAAGTGGCTTGAAATCTTCGCCACGAGCCCTACCACCTCCACTACCAACCCGGACTGGGCCCCCGTGGGTTGAGTCCCTTCGCAAGTTTGGGAAGAGATTCGTGCCCGTATCCCAACAGATGGAACGTTAATGGGTTCTAAAACTAAACAAAAAACCACGCAATAAATTAAAAATAAAACAAATAAATCACACAAATTCGCGTGGCGCCGGTCAACTTTTGTTCAGAATAGTCAACCACACAGCTTCCGCCCTTACATAATAAATTAATAGACTGTCACGCCCAAGCTTTCGGCGAGTGTCACGAAAAACTCGAGTTCGCAGGTGTAGGTGATGTATGGCGGGAAAGTTGGCGGGAGTCGGGGGTAAAGCTATAGTGAGAAAATTAGTGGATTGGGTTTGTTTGCAGAGGATTATCACTAAAATTTATCTAAACTTTAGCAAAATATGAAATGGTTGTTAAAAACGGCCAAGTGGCATTCGGACTCGCGCTCCGAGGGTTCCGTGCCACCACATCTCTCCACACAACAACTAGTATCTCATCTGTGACACAACTATGACAATAGGGCTGACGAATGCTAGTCATCTGAGTTACTTTTTACTATCTGTCAAAAACTTCATTTTGTTCCAGGTTATGCATCAACAAACAACATTTGAAAATCGAACTCATTTACACACACAATAATATAGTTAGTTCGCTTCCGTTGCACTGAATGCTAATAAGATAATTGAAAACGCTAAACACGTTAAAAAACCGACTTCCATCGCAACAAATTAATACATTTTTGCATTATTATTTTTGGTTTTTGTTAATTTTCTACTAAAGTACTACACCGATTTTGATAAAATTTATATGGTACCACGGGAAGCACTAGGTTTCAAATAAAAAAAGAATCATAAAAATCGGTTCACCCAGTCAAAAGTTCTGAGGTAACAAACATAAAAAAAAAACATACAGACGAATTGAGAACTTCCTCCTTTTTGGAAGTCGCTTGAAAAGAGATGCCAATTGGCATCATTTTATTTGCTTCACTTTTTGGACGCATGTAACCTATCTACCTCTCCTTATATATAGCATATCTCTGTTTTGTTCTAAAAATGTTAGAATATCTAGGCGTGACTTCATAGTTTAGCAGCGTCATATAATTCTGTACTCATTTTGTGATTTTGGTGAATTAAAAATCGAAGACTTGATGAAAAAAAAAACTAGTAAGGTTTTCCGAAGTTTAGGTAGGAGGACAATTTAGTGATCAAGAGTTCATTATTTATTTCTGAAGCTTTTTTTTTTAATTTTTTTTTTATGCACAATTGGTAAACCCTTGACAACATCTCACCTGGTGGTAAGTGACGATGTTATGCCGTCATTCCTATTATACCTATTCACATTACAAACAAAAGACAACAACGAGAGCGACAGGTTTTTTTTATTCAGTACGACTCACACTTGGCCGGTTTTTATTATTTGTTCTTTTACTGCAAAATCATTCAAGTACTATAATCACACCAAGTTTCACGCTTGATGTATTACAGATTTTACGATAGAACTAAATCCTAAACACCTATAAAAACGCATTTTTGTATGGAGACCCCCCGGCCCCCTTAATTTTTAACATTTTGTATTTTTTAATAATTTTGTTATAGCAGCAATAGCACAGATGAGATACTAGTTACGCAATAGTAATAAACACTATGTGAGAATTTCAATTGTCTACCAACTCGTATGAAATACAGCCTGCTGACAAACAGAGCAACAGACGGACAGCCAGACAGACAGCGGAGGCTTATTAATAGGGTCCCGTTACACCCTTTAGTTGTACGGAACCCTAAAAAGGGTAGTTACCTAGTTTTTTATACCAATAGCACCCAATAGGGTCTCTGCAACGATTAGGTTGTTATTTGAGACACGTAAGTACACAAAATATTATTCAACTAGCTTGGTTGCACCGGCATGGACATAGTTTATAACTGTGTTCGAGTGTTCGTGGTGCGCGAGTCGCAAGCGGCACACTTATAGCTCATATAACAGGTGGCCGTTGGGGTAATAAAGTTCTCAATTGGCGACTGCTACCGTAAGACGTAGCGTAGGTGGGCATCCCACTCGGTGGACCGACAGCTTGGTGAAGGTCACGGGAAGGCGCTAGATGCAGGCAGCGCAAGATTGGCCGTTGTAGAAATCCTTAAGGGAGGCCTTTGCCTAGCAGTGGACGTACTTTAGTTGACATTCATGATAGCGTGTTAATATGGCGATATACTACAAATAACTGTACCTACCTATATGTATTGTACGAACATTTCAATCCAGCTGCACGTTCATTTCATTCATACTGCTAGTACTGCCACAAGCAAATTTGAGTGAAATTCTTGGAATACCTTTTTGAAAACGTTCTAAATTCGAATGATTTATCGTCGCGTCCGAGTTCCTTTAGCGACATCAAATCGACCGTTTTATCAGAATTTCCATCGGCATTTCAAATGTGGAACGTCTCGGACATGACGCAACGGAAGGAAACAGCGCGGGGCGGCGGTTTCAGCCGGCGGCCGGCGATTTATTCCGCTGAATTATGGATTTCAGGGGATTCGTTATTTTTTAGGGTTCCGTACCCGGAGAGTGCCAACAGGACCCTTTTACTAAGCCTACGCCGCCCGTCCAAATTTTAAAAGGATGTATCTTAAAAAAAATCACAGAATATGAAAAGAAAAAAAGAGTAAAAAAAAACGAGACCTACAGTACTCGCATATGATGTGTAACATGTGACAAAATACTTATGAAATTAATTAATTATCGGGTCGTACATTCACGGGCCGACCCTTCGAATAGTAGTATGTCATCTTTGCCTTTGCCATCACACTAGGCGGCATGGCTTTAACAACCTTAGTTTTCGAGAATTAAAAAAGTTCGCATTTCCTGTTACACATTTCCGTCCCATTTCACGAAATCACTCCCACAAATTGCAGGAAAGCGAGAGCAAAGATGTTAACATCAAAAAGTAAAAAATAATAAATTAATAAAGCAATAAATTAAATGAGAAATCACAAAATTATATATATTTCTAGTTCTATCGTAAAAACAGCAGATAATAATATATGTCTTCGGGATATTGTCAAAAACCCGCGATATTACTATCTCACTACACTAAATTCAGTTAGATTATTATGACGGTAATTGTCAATCGACTTACAATTTCACGGCCCATTCTTGTATATCCTATAATAAAACCGATGATTTTTTCTTCATCTGCATTAGCATTCTGCTATGGGAAATCCGCCATAATAACACATTTAGCAAGAAATTGTAAGCAGTATGTTACAGTTCACAATCTTTCGACAGTTCACAATCTCGCGAGATAGAGATCGTAATAATGATTATTATCTAACGGTTTTTACAATTATACGGTGACATATATAAGCGTCAAACTTGGGTGCGATTAGAGTAAGTAGTCCCAAAGTCGGCAAACACACACACACACATCATCATCAAATCAGCTCATATATACGTCCCCACCAAATGGCTCGAGCCTACCCTGAATTAGGGCGATCGGGCCTTAGTCGACCACGCTGGCCCAGTGCGGGGTTGTTGGTCGACTTCACACACAACCTTTGAGTTTTTTCGCAGGCGTGTGCAGGTTTTCTCACGATGTTTTCTTTCACCGTAAGAGCGTCGGATAAACGTACATATGAAATAGAAATTCGAAAACACATTGGTAAACACCCGGACAGGAGGTAGCGGCCCTTGCCATTGGGCCACTGACGCTCCACACATACACACACACACATACACACATATAATTATATACTTTTTATTTGGACAATCGATCCCAATCAAAATCTCAACTTCGACTTTTTTATCATCTCAATACCTTCTCACTCCTTCGTCACTCGCTGACGTTCGCTTGTCAGTCGCTCCAAAGTAAAAAGAAAAATGCTCATTTCAATTAAACGCCATCCAGCTCTTTTCTTCTGCTCAATCGCCTCGTCACAACAAAACCGTATTTTTTGTGTTTACTCCGCAGAGTTATTTACCAAATATACATTTTGATGGGAGTTCCACGTCCGTCGCGGTTTCTTAATCGTTTTCCCTGTCCCTTCTGGGGTTCCGTTTGTATTTACACGGTTCCGCAGAATTCTGTATTGTTGTCGGTAATAGACTGTTATTTTGACGGATAAATCCGAAAGGATAAATGGAGGACACGGAATATTATAAGGTTCTAAAGTTCAAATTAATTGAATGAAAAAAAGGTGATCTCCATTTACTTGTAATAACTTTAAATTAAAAATTTAATAAAACACGACTGCAGATAATATTACCCTTCTTTTTTTGGAAGTCGGGTAAAATTGTAGCACGACTTAGGTAAATTGTAGTAGATAGGGCCGTAGGTTCTTTAAAAATAGATACGTGCGTACAATTTGGTTTATTCGTAAGATAAGAGCAAAAGCCCCAAAATTGGTCTTTTATAAGAGTATCAAGGTATTTAATTTATTTTATTTAGTAGTATGAGAGTGAATATAATTTTTAAAATTTTAATAATATTGGCAGATGAATGACAGCGCATACGTGGAAAAGAAATAAATGGAATAAAAAGAATGTCGTATAAAATAGAACGCATAACAGCGTGCCGCGCTACAAAATGCACCTTATGTCACTCACGGGATTAAGAAGAATCTAACGATACCTCACACTCTAAAATCTATCATGCCGTTTAGAAGATATTGTGGAACAAAGTAACATACATACATAAGTACATACGTTAGACCTGAAAACAATACACTCCTTTTTGTGGGCAGCCGTACATTTTTTTTATTCAGTTCGGACTCCTTAGTGCGAGTATGAATAACCGTTTTTATTATTATTATTATTCATTTATTTTCAGGCAACTTAGTACTAAAGTACAGGGCCATAGATATATAAAAACTTACAAAAATAACAAGACATAGATACTATAAATAAATACATTATTAGGCATGTTAGTATCTACCTTAATCTATTATGATATAACAAAAATTAAAAGGTTTAAAAACAAGTTTATTTTATAGGGACGCCCCTTAATCTGTACACTTTTTTAATTTTTAATAATTGTTAGTGAATCCCCATACTACATATATTCTGTAAAAAAACTGTACTACACATATTCTGTAAAAAAAAAACTGCCGGCTTCCTATCACAGTTCGAAAGATAAAACCTTTTAAAAGTTGGACAGACACGAACGGACTGATGGAGAAACGAACAGACGGACAGACAGACAGACAGACAGCGTAGGCTTATTAATAGGGTCCCTTTACCTGGTATGGAACCCAAAAAACCAGCAACCGAACTGTATTTGAGTTTGTAATGTAATGCTACAGTCTGGCATTACATACAGCAGCTAGACATAGACAGCGCTTTTTCGTGGAAAGTTTTCTCATATACAACACAGAAGGCTGTAAACAAAAAACTCACGTAAAACAATAATCTAACCTAATCCCAGATTTCAGCTCTATTCAGAGGTTAGGGTTCACAGTATATCAATGTCAAAAGGACAACAGAATTGCGCACAAAAGAAATAAAAGGACACGCGCGCACACGTTCGAACCCAGGCCCCAGGTGACCTGGCTTAAAAGAGATTTAATAAGCTGAAATTTAACCGCCGGTAAGTAATGCTATGCGAAATAATTTTCGGAATGGAGATGAACATTTTTATTCATTTTTGGAACGCAGTTCTTTATTGCACGCACGTTACACCCCAGACCATGAAGGAAAAAATGTTTGCGGCGCCCTATACGCACATTTTTTTTACTTCATAGCCTAGAACTTGGCGAATAAGAGATTGGCCGGAAAAATTGTAAGACTTCGACCGTCATGACGTGCTCACAGCACCTTTGCCACACCCGGACACTTCATAGAACGGGCGAGAAATGACATATACAATGTCGTGTATATTAGTACTAACATGTATACTTTGCCTTTTGCTAAGACTACGACTTTTGTTGGCGACGCTGTTATCGGGTGCCATGGGGTAGACTATTCCGGATACACTCAAATAGCTGCAGTAGCATAGCGGTAGAACGCTCTGCTTACGTCGACAGAGGTTCGGGTTCGAGTTCGGATTAAGTGTTGGCATAATGTTTTGTTAATTATTTTTATATTGTTATGCTATTTAATTATTAGGTAACTACTTACAATTATACCAGAACCACAGATGAGATACTAGTTACTTCGTAACCAGAACTGAATAAGTATTGAGAGTGATGAAATAAAAGTAATAAGTACTTAGACCCCACGAGAATAGCTTAAGAATACGAACATAATCAGTCATATGACATTTGTGTTGTGATACACATCTTACATATTTTTTTGTGCTGTATTTATTTAAGTAAGAGGGAACTATTATTTTTAATCACACCTATTCGAAAAACGAAGATTCGTTCGTCAATATATTATGCGAACAAAATTCTAATTTGCTCCTCCCTATAGGTAGTTTTGTTTCTCGATTCTGATTATTTCTGATTTGTCCGCGTACAAGAACGTTGAATGTAAAAAAAATATATAAATATCACAAACTAAAATTAAATTACTTTTGTGATTGGCTAGCAAGGAGTTAATATTAAAATACGAACTCTTTATTGGTTAGTATGTGAAGTTAACCAAAACGGTCGATCGAAGGTATGAAGAAATTATTAGTCGATTAGGTTTTGGCGCCAATGCGCGCTGAAAAAAATAACGGTCATGTGCAGTGTGCATTCTTCTTTCTTTTCATTTCTTTTTCTCATAGGTTGTGATGAAAAATTGTGTGTGTCACTCGGGGCCATAATATTTTTCATCCCCCCATCTCGGAAATTGTATTTTTGCTCTTCGATATCTGAGTGCAAAAGCAGTTTTTACTCGCTAGAGGGTGAAAGGTAAATTGAATTTAGAACATCGTGTGTACTAAGTTTGTGAATTCAAAACATTATTAAACCTATTTACTTCTACCTCCATGGTGCCGAATTTATCATACAACCTTTTTTAATTTGTTAAAAACTCAGGCTTGGAACCTTCTTGTTGTACATTTTTTTTAATTTGCTTTGCTCGCGCCATTTACTTTTTACGTCATATTGTTAAAACCTAAGGTTAAAAACAAAAAAACTTGAAAACAAGTGAAAAACCTAATATGAGTGATTAAAGCGACGAGGAAGTTTATTGACGCCAACAGGATTGACTGAAACGGTATGTAATGCGCATATTTTTTTTTCCATTTAGTAATTTCCTCGCTGAGGTGGAATGAAAAGTTACGTGTTGCACTCGAGTGCAAAGATTTTTCACATCGTGCTCTTTTGATTCCCTCGCTAACGCTAAGGATTCTAATTTTTTAATCACTCGCTGCGCTTGTGATTCAAATTTAGACTCCTTCGCTTGCTCGGTCATCAAAATTGAGCACGCGGTTAAAAAGCAACTTTGCACTCTTGTATAACAAATAACTATTACTCTCGGGCGACGTATATTGAATGGGCTAGTCGACTGCTAGTCCTTTGAGTTTGCGTGTACCATCCTCGACTATATCGTCACTTACCATCAGGTGAGATATAGTCAAACGCACTCAAATTTAAAATAAAACTATCTATCATCTGTCAAAAACAAAATTTTGTTCTACAAATGTTTGAAATAGCAAGACGTGACGTCACAGTTTTTCAGAGTCGTTAATGTACTAATATTCTAAATTTGATTATTTTAATATCTGTCTAAAACGAAATTTTGTTCTACAAATGTTTGAAATAGCAAGGCGTGACGTCATACATAGTTTTTCTGAGTCGTTAATGTACTATTATTATAAATTTGATTATTTAAAAATTGAAGACTTGATAAAAAACAAAACGAGCAAGGTTTTCCAAATTTTCAAGAGGAGATGAATTTAGGAAATAATATTTCGTAATTATTTATTTTATGCTGTCAACTACCCTATTCCTCGCTACGCTCAGGATTCTACTCTACTATAGAATCCTTCGCTTAGCTCAGAATTCAAAGTAACGCCCTCGGAACAAAATATTACCTTGTCCCCTTGTTACTTACACTAGTAACCTGAGCAGGATCTATAACTAAAAACACCTAAACACTTTTGTATCAATTTATAGCTGGCAAGAGCCCTAGCTTTCTGCAATGAAATATCGCTTAAATAGAGTCTTAGCTTCCGTGAGTTCAGAACAATGGTCACGGAATACTTGTCACCGCGCGGGTAATCTGCGAATCCAAAAATCCTTTTTTAAGCCCCCGCCGTCCTAAACCTCAAAGAACCAGCGCGAACCGGTTTAATCCAGAACGGCTCAAGGACGAAACCATAGACGTTTTTTCCGGTCTCGTAAATTCGTAATAGGTTTTTGTTTCAGATAAGTGTGCGATAGAACATCAAATTTATTCTAAGTAACATGATTGTTGAATCTCTATTTCTGCATGCAGCAGAATGCTCTTGAAAAGGAACGAAATATGAACCAAGAAAAGCCCTAGACATATGAGTTTATCCAAAGAATTTAAGACCCGAAGAAACAAACTATGCAAAATGCGTAGGTAGGTATAAAGATAAATTAATAAGCCTAGAAGTTGTTGTGATTTATTTTATCTGTAAAGTACAAATACATACACTCAATATAAGTACATCTACTCGGTAAGAAGCGGAATTGCTAGCTTGAACTGTAATAGTTAGTCAAATAACATATACAATTTTATTAAAAAAAAAAGCTTGTCACTCAGGAGGCCATACCTTACACTCCAAAATCCATCAAGCCGTTTAAGCGACAGGCTTATCCAATGAAAAAGACATAGATACATGCATGAATACACTCGAAAAACCTTCTTTACCTTCTTTTTGGGTAGTCAGGTAAAAAGAGATATCTGTGACGTCTAAAATAGGGAACAGTATATGATCACGACCCTTAGGTTAACTGTTTAGATAATAAGTTAACTGTATAGATAATAAGTTAATTTCATTGATTTTTATAAGTTTTCTTGAATAAATAATTAACTTGTTTGTGTTTTACTTAGATAAGCTGCCAAAACAGGCAGCTCTTTTCAATAGAACAAGATAGCACTAGGTTAGAGTAGGATAGGTAATTAGGAACCTCGATAGAACGAGATAGTACCAAGTCAGAATAAGATAGATATAGTTTTATCGAAATTAGGTTTTCCTTTGTTTTTCCTATGTTTTCTCGATTAAATGATTTGTTTCTTTGTGTGATTTATTTAGATCATTAGGTGATCTAACCGTTAAGATAGGGATCCTAGTCTAGCAGCTAGAAACTAATATGATAAAAATTGTCAAAGATTGAAATTAGTCAAAAATAGGTACTAATTTAAGTTTCCGCCTAGATTTATGGGTAGAATGCCATATTCGTCATTGTAACTAAAGACTTATTAAGTAAGACAATAACATTAAGTTTATAATCGTAAAAGATTCATTGTAATTGGTTAAGTAGCTTCTGAGATAGGGGCAAATATATGTAAACTTCAAAATGAAAATAACATGCAAAGCCAGTCGAAAATGCTATGGCTTTCTTTGTGGTATTGCTCTAAGACAAGGCCCTCGGGAAATTGTTACCGGTAGTCGTTCAGTTGAAATTATACCAATAAGAAGAAAAATAGAAAATAAAAGAAGACTTCACTGGATCCCTGAGTTTTTCTACAGTCCGCCCAGTACAGTATAAAAAGAACACATATACTCGTAGAACAGATGGCCATTGGGGCAGTAAAGTTCTCTAGTGGCGACCGCGTACCGGAAAACGTAGCGTAGGCAGGCCTCCCACGCGGTGGATCGACGACCTGGCGAAGATCGCGGGAAGCAGATGGATGTGGGCTGCGCAGGACCCGTCCTCGTGGACAATTGGACATCCTTGGGGGAGGCCTTTGTCTAGCAGTGGACGTTTTTCGGCTGAAATGATGATAAAAAGAACAGCGGGAAAGTAAACTCCGTATCCAAACGAAAAAATGCCAGGAAGAAGAGGAATAATACATGTAGAGTTTAAAGACAAAATAAAAAAACTTTTTTGTGATAGTTGTTATTTGTAAGGAAACCAATGAGTTTACTTTAACAAAAATATTATTTTACTACATGCAAAAATTCACATTAGTTAAATAAACAGTAACTTTTATTTGTATGGATAGTTAGTTAGTTCGTTACGCTTTTTCATTTTTTATGCGCACAGCGCAGGAGTGGAACTCCTTGCCTGCGTCAGTGTTTCCCGATTCCTATAATTTGGGGATCTTCAAGGCAAGAGTGAATAGGCATTATTTGAGTTTGTGTGTACCATCCTCGACTGCATCATCACTTACCATCAGGAGAGTTGCAGTCAAACGCACTCATATTTTAAATAAAATAAAATAGTCCAATTTTTTTTTACAAAATGATTAAGGGTCTATTTGGGAAAGTGAAATCCACAGTTAACGGCACCTTCAATGATTTTGTTCCACCTTGTGTATTTTCAATACACATCTTAGTGACTTAGAAGGATACCGAAAACCCATCAGCTCATATATCTACAACAACACAGCAGCCGTGTTGTAAAACGTTGCTTTGTTGAGATTCTTTCAAACTAAAAGGCTTTTCATGAGTTCCCTTTTTACGACAACGGGCATTTTGCTAAAGTTTTATTGATTCAATTAGGGGCCCGCTAGGAGTCTGTTCAATTTAATCTGGTTTGAGTTTTTCCAATTCTTTAAAGTGCATCTGTGTTCTTCTCATTTAAGAGTTTAAGCAATGTTTTCAATTTGACAATTAATTAACTTTGTCTTGCACAGTATAATCCGGGCTAAATAAGTTTAAATTTTGTACACAATGTTATCAAATCAATTCAATAAAAAATACTTTACTTACAATGATGCCAAAACGTCATCTGCTTGAAATATTCTATGTTACTCAGGGGATCAAGACGCCGGATTCGAATCCGAGACCTCTGCTAAGGAGGACCGAGCCATCATAGTTGAGCCACTAATGCTAACTAACTTTTCAGTAAACAGTTAAGACACATATAAAACAAAGTTATAAACAAATCCTCTCGATCCACTCTAGCTTTACGTATACATGCGTCAGCCGGCGGCTTCATTTGCATTCCTCTGATTGATTATTCAATCGGACAGCCGCAGAAGTGTCCCCACCCTCTGGTCTTCCCCCAACCCCCTATGTTTAACCCCTTAAAGTTCCATGCACACTTAAGTCCAGGTCAACAGTTCCCAGCAGCTTAGCCGTTATTTGAAATATTTATGCTGGTTGTTCTTCTGGTTGGTTATCTGGTTTGCTTGTTTTTTAGGGTTCCTTAGTCCAATTAGGAACCATTATTGTTTGGCCATGTCTATCCGTCTGTCCGTCCGGTATGTAACAACCGTTTTAATTAAAGATTAAAATTTGGTATGGTTATATAAATTTATGACGCTTAGTCACACGGATTAGAAACTATTTAATAAACCGGCCAAGTGCGAGTCAGAACCGCATATACAGGGTTTCGTACCGTCATACTAGATGGCGCTAGTTTCTTCAGTTCCGTACTATCATACTAGATGGCGCTAGTTTCTTCAGTTCCGTACTATCATACTAGATGGCGCTAGTTTCTTCAGTTCCGTACTATCATATTAGATGGCGCTAGTTTCTTCAGTTCCGTACTATCATACTAGATGGCGCTAGTTTCTTCACGTTTAAAAAAATACACGTTTTTTTGTATGGAGACTTTCACTTTTACTTTTTTTTTAAGTTTTTGTTGTTATAGCAGCAACAGAAATACATCATCTGTGAAAATTTCAACTGTCTAGCTATCACGGTTCATAAAATACAACCGAGTGGGAGGCCTGCCTATGATAAGTTTTACGGTGCGCGGTCTCCACTCAAGAACTTTAATACCCCAACGGCCATCTGTTCTACGAGCTATGTACCCCGCCCACCGCCACTTAAGTTTAGCAATTCTGAGAGCTATGTCGGTTACTTTGGTTATCCTACAAATCTCCTCGTTTCTGATTCGATCACGCAGAGAAACTCCGAGCATATTGTAAAAATTTATTCTGTTTTAATTCAATTCAATTCAATTCAATTTTATTCCATTAACAAAATACTTTGTGTAGGAAAACAATATTAAAAATTATCACACATAACGCAATTATCTTTAAAAATTATCTTTAATTCAGACCTTAAAAGCTAATTCGATTTTTTTTCGATAAACCCAACGGCTTATACCAACGCATCATCTCACCTGATGGCAAGTGACGATGTTGTCGAAGATGTAAGCGGGTTTACCAAGATTACCCAACGTAATGGGGAACTGGCTATCCTATCTTAAGCCGGAACACATAAATGTTGTTAACATTGATATTTGTGTGAAAGACTTACATAAGATGGTGGTAACTAGCCAAGCGGGCTTAAAAAATCCCTTTCACCAACCAAAGCGAGTCTTACAAAGTTAGACTCCGGCGGGAATCAAACTTGCGACCTCCTCATGTGAAGCTAATATACTTAACCGTTACGCCACGGAGACGGTCAAAAAGATGGTTAAATAGAGAACCTGCTTAAGAAGTTTCCCAGCCAAAAGTGCATGGAGCCTTATTGAGTCTGGTCTAACTGGAATCGATTCATAACTAAATGCTAATTGAAATTATATGGAAGAACTCTTTGCAGAAATGACGTGGCGAAGAATTTGTTCATTAATTAATTCTCTATCACAGTGATATAAGATATTATAACAGTGATACAGTATTATAATAACTGCATTTTATCTGGACGTTTTAAGATCAAGGAAGGATCGCGACCATTTTACAAGCTTTTATTTAAATTGCAATGCTTAGTTCAAATCTTGCATACGAATTTAGAGTGTCCAATTGAGCTGAAATTTGGTATGAACCGTATTCCCGGTAACAATAGATCATTAAGGCTCGTTTTTTTAACTTACACTCGTATTTTAAGAACCCTTATTATGCAACAGTTTCATAAACTATTTAACCGCCTCCGTGGCGTAATGGTTAGCCCATTCGCTTCACACCAGGAGGTCGCGGGTTCGATTCCCGTTGGGGTCAACTTGTAAGACTCTGTTTGGTTGGTGGTTGGGAATTTTCTAAGCCCGCCTGGCTAGCTACCACCATCTTATCTAAGTCTTGCCGCCAAACATCAGTGTTAACAACATTGATGTGTTCCGGCTTGAAGATAAGATAGAGTTCTCCATTGCGTTGGGGAATCTTGGTAAGCCCGCTTCCATCTTCGGCATCATCGTCACTTACCATCAGGTGAGATGATGCCAAGGGATTACCAATTGTGAATAAAAAAAAAAATTAACAACCTAGCCAATTTAATAAAATAAAAAACAGACTGCTAAATGTGCCCTATGTCATTAAAATCCTTCCTAAGTGGATGTCCGCGTTATACAGGCTGTAATAACCGTTAACTGGAGTTTATACACACGCTTAGATACACACTGTACTAAAAACATCTTCCAAGAGATCCAAAGTGAAAAATGTTAAAAATCATTTAGCAATTTTGTGCATTTGGTATGGAGCGTCATTTTTTAGGGTTCAGTACCGAAAGGGTAAAAACGGGACCCTATTACTAAGACCTCGCTGTCCGTCCTTCTGTCTGTCTGTCTGTCTGTCCGTCTGTCTGTCTGTCACCAGGCTGTATTTCATGAACCATGATAGGTAGACAGTTGAAATTTTCACAGATGATGTATTTATGTTGCCGCTATAAGAACAATTACTAAAAATTCATAAAAGTAAAAAAAAAGGGGGTCTCTATACAACAAACGTGTTTTTTTTGAAACATTAAGAAACTAGTGCCATCTAGTATGACAGTACGGAACCCTTTGTGTGCGGTTCTGGCTCGCACTCAGTTTTTTTTTTAAATTGACTATTTGTACCTTGGAGAAAGTTAGAAGCAGTAGTAACATTCTGTTACTTCCTGTGTTAGGAGCCCTATGTGTAAAACATCTAGATTCTGACCCAAATAATAAATTTAAAAAAAAAACGGGTTTAGTTAGTGTGCGTTGATATATATCAGGCAGTCAGTCAATTTTCTATTTCAAATATTAAGTTACTTATGCTTGTAGTCTGCATAAGTTTAAATAAAAAACCTTGCCGATTAAATAAAAATTAAAAACCCGACTGCATAAAAACATAACCCCTCTTTTTTGGGAACTCGGGTAACAATGTATCCTATGTCACTCACGGGATCAAAACGAATCTAACGACACCTCGCACTCCAAAGTCCATAAAGCCGTTTAGGTTACAAGCCACCCAAGAAACACACAAACGTACATACACATACCCGAAAAACATTACCCTCCTTTCGAGCAGTCAGGAAAAAACAAAGGAACGGACAAAGATCGTAGAGAAGTTGATTGTAATCTTTCACTCGATTAGCTAACACTCCCAGAGTTTCAGACCTTCTCCAAACTTTTGCAAAGTTTAAAACTTCGATGTTTGAACCCTTACGCGATTACAGCCAGACTAAGACGAATTAAAGCAATCGGTAAGTGTGTGTGTGTGACTACACACACACACTTACCGATTGCCTGCGAAAAAACTTAAAGTTTGTGTGTGAAGTCGACCAACCCGCACTGGGCCCGATTGGTCGACTAAGGCCTAATCGCCCTGATTCAGGGTAGGCTCGAGCCCCTCGGTGGGGACGTATATGAGCTGATATAATAATAATAATATATAAGACGAATTACGAGAGAAAAATAAAAACGGCTAAGTGCGAATCGGACACACGAAATCAAACACGTTTCATTATATTAGGGACCCACCTTTAATTTTTTTATTCGTTGTAGCAGCAATAGAAATATACACTCAACTGTCTACAGTTCATGAAATACAGTCCGCTGATAAACAGACGGATGGATAGCGAAGGCTTAGTAACAGGGTCCCGTTGGTCATTCTTTGGGCATACCTCGTGTACCAGGTCCAGGTACTTGGTCCTTTTCTCGTCATCAGCCGGTTTTCATCATATGGGATAGTGATATCAACCAAAAACACCCTTGACTGCGCCCGATTCATCAACACGATATCAGGCTTATTCGAAGGAATAGTCCCGTCCGTGATTACGGGTGGGTCCCAGTAGAGCTTGGCGCGGTCGTTTTTGAGAACCGGCTCCGGCGTGTACTTGTGATACGGCAATTGCCGAGATATGAGGCCATACTTAAGAGCGATCTCTTGGTGTAGGATCCTGGCTGCTTGGTTGTGCCTGTGCAAATACTCAGTGTTGGCAAGCATGGAACAACCGGAGGTTGACTCAGAGTCTCCGCAGGTTGACGGCACAACCGACAAAGGAAATATACACTCTGTAAAAATTTCAACTGTCTTAATAAAAAAAGAATCATCAAAATCGGTTCACCTAGCCAAAAGTTCTGAGGTAACAAACATTAAAAAAAACTGTTGAATTGAGAACTTCCTCCTTTTTAGAAGTCGGTTGAAAATTACATTTGTACTAAAGTTGTTCGTGTTACAGGCATGTGACGTCATTGTCGTGGACGAACTAATTCCGTGACTTTTAGTAAACATAAAATAGATTATAATATCTAAAGAGTAAGTTTTATAGAGAAATGCTATTTTTTTAATAATATTTCACAATTTACTAGCTGTTGCCCGCGGCTTCGCCAGCGCTGATCCCACTTTTTACCGTTCCCGTGCGAATTTCCCGAAATCTTTTCTTAGCGGGTACCTAAGTCATACCAATACCAAATTTCAACCTGATCTATACTGATTTTTGATAATAACTTACCCACTTTTAAAAAGAGAATAAAAAAAATAAAATTCGGCGTATTGTAACGCCTGGTAGGCGACTCTGGGTACCCTGTGGCAACCTACATTACCTGAAGATTGAAACTTGAGTAGTAGTATGCAGACTTACCTGTAAAAGAAAAACAAAACTGTTAAATTAGGGATATTTTATCTTGAAACGTTAAGATCTCTATTTTCAAATGCGGTACCTAAATAAAAATAAACAGAATTACAATGAACTCTATTACAAGCTACAACAATACATTTAACTACGTCTGTACTGTTTGACAGATAGCGAGTACTCCGTCCATTACTTAAACTTAAAATAATATTATGAATATGAACGAAGGGCATTGAAGACGGTAAGAGCTTTCTCATTTATAAAGATGACTCCACAAAAAGGATTCTTCGTAAGAAAATACTTTAATATGAGTGTAAGAACAAACTTTCCAACTCGAACGAACGAAGGAGTTCCAACTTCAAGCCATGCACAATTCCAATTTCGAATTTCAAGTCAACAGATCAGAGAGAACCCAACTTAAGCGGACCAATCAGCTGCGGGCGATATACTTTTTCTTTTTTTCAATCGCCACTTGGCTGAAATGGCGGGTTCATGAAAAATTTATGTGTCGCGCCGAGTCCGCCTGCCAGTGCCCGCAGGCTGCGTCTGTTACCATAGACAACGTGGCTTTCTAGATGCTGGCTGGGTTAAAATTATAGAAGAAAAGAAATATTGGTTAAATATTTAGGGCGCTTCCGAAAACAAAGACGACTTTCACGTCACTTCATTGCGCTTCCGAGACGATCAAGTGATAGATGCCAAAGGCAAATTAAAGGTAAACTGTTAATTAATGCTAACTCCATTTGCATTGCCGTGAAAACATAAAAACTGAGCAACGTTTTACGTTTAAATATTTTAAAAGTGGCACTTATGCTATCTGTAACCACAGCGAACTATATTTTACAGTTAATAGATTTTAAATAAACTACTGTGTACCTATTCTAAATTTTCATCATACAAAATTTTCGTTAAAAGTAAGTACTCCATTATTTTTGAAGTGAAAACTTCTTTAGGCGCATTGGTAATTTTTTGAGACAGGGAAATACCATTAAACTCGCGACACTATTACCGTTATCGTAACCGACACCCTGTTACTGTTACCGTAAAAGATTTTTTTAAGAATATGTTAACGTCTCTGGGTACAAGCCCTTTAAGTTTTTACTTCTGTCGGCACTCCCGGAGTGATTAGGATTTTTTTAATTGATGGTGGCGCTAGTTTGGTAGGGGGTGGCGCTAGTTTGGTAGGGGGTGGCGCTAGTTTGGTAGGGGGTGGCGCTAGTTTGGTAAATCATACGGTATGTTTTATTAGTTCCTTTGTTTCTGCTTCACATTGTTATAGATGGCGCCTGTATTAGTTTGAGTACTTATAAGCAGTTCCCTCAGTGAGACTCATCAATTTTAAAGCTGCATCTACTGTTCTGAATACAGAACCTGCCTACCTTAGCAAGACGAGGTTTCAGTCCGAGGTCCCCAATTCCTCAGAAACTATTGTCAGATGGCAATGTATCGACACGAAGTAATTTTTTCAATATTTTAAATTACAATAATGGTAGTAAGCCCTTGGAATCATCGCACCTGATGGTAAAGTAACAATGATGCCGAAGATGCAAGCAGGCTTTCTAAGTCACTGATAATTTATTCTCAACGTCATCGTCACAAGCGAATTTTATTATCTGTGGTCGTAATATTTTTTCAGCTTCTATTTTTTCCAAGATCTATGGTTCTACCCTCCCAGCTAGCAGTATTACGAGGGGAATAACATTAGTTTATGATCGTCTAGAGTTGCGAGAGCACTAAACCGATTCCGCTGAGTTTCCCTCCCTTCCTAATAGGGTAGGGCATTACAATGTTAGTTTTCTAGCTTAAGAGAAAATAGGAGTTACAGTTGTTAACATGTCTTAAGAGCTTGCCTTTAAAACTTAATGGAAAATAAACGCTTAGCACCTGAGATTGCTATCTAAGTAGAAGCCTGCCAACTATAGTCTGGTTTCTTCAGCACAATTCAAAGTTACAGTAAGTACAAAGGAAAAGTTTAAATGTACAGTACATTTTACTGTCTTAGTGTCTATTTACATATTAAAACTACCTTAAAACGGCATAAATCTTTTTACTCATCGAAGATATATTTTTTAATAAATTGTGCAGCTTCTAAAATAAATTACCGAAAATGGCCATCAATCATGCCAGTATTTACATTATAACCACGCGATTTGTAAATCAATGTATATTTTTGCACATGCACAATGACTTTATAGAATATTTTAAAAAAATAATGTCTTGAGACACATCCAAGAACTTATTATGAAATAAACTACTAAAATTTTCGTCAGCGATTAAAAAACAGCAACGACGCAGACAAGAACTTTATTTCCAAGCTATTTCGTTCGATGTTTGACATCGTGAATCGAGTTGCTTATCATAGGGTCGGAGGTGCCTTAAATCGATGACAACAAAATCATACTTCAACATTTATGGCAGTAAAAGCGTCGAAAATAAAAAACATGGCGGTCGCAGAGTTCCCTTTTCGAAAATAATGAACTAGCCTCGAAGTCTGTTCGCCGTTAACGAACTCGGAAGTTGGCGGCGAATGCTTCCGAACAATATTTTCGCGGGGAAAGTGGTTCGAATTTCAAAAGTTCGCAGGTGATCAATGGCGTAGCGCACGGTTTTTCCCTTTGTTTTGTTTCCGAGCACGGTTCCGTGAAATATTATGGATATTCCCTTGCGTTTTCCGGGAAAATGTTTTAATGCTGCTTGCAAGCTGAGCTAATGTTAAACAATAAACTGCAAGAAAGTACTATTAATTTACTCGTTCTTTTCGTTATAAAAATGAACAAAAAAAATTTCGTCATTAGAAACTACAGTTTCGTGGTTCCTTACCAAAAGGGTGCCAACGGGACCCTATTAGCAAAGTATATATATTAGTACTAAAATACAGTATGGACACTCCCTGCCGCTCATTGCGACCTCACCCCTCGTCACCCAGATTGATACAGATTGGTTATAGTTTGGTTGTCGAACGTTTAGGATTTCGCTGCCATTTTGTCTGTTCCGTCATTCCTTTTTTGAAATGTCATTTCTGGCCCGTTGTATGAAGTGTTCAAGGTGTGCTATTAGTAAGCTTCCGCTGTTCGTCCGTCCGCCTGTCCGTAAGTCGTTCTTCATTTGTTCAATATTCACAAAGTGTTTATTTCTATTACCGCTCCAACAACCAATAATAAAAATTAAAGAAAAAAATAAACAAAGAGGAAGGTACAAGAAAAGTTATGTTTTTAAAGCGTGATAAGTATTTAAAAAGTAGGTAAATACTAGTGTTAATTAATCTTGTACGATAGCATGGAATCCTTCGTGTGCGAGTCCGACTCGCACTTGGCCGGTTTTTTTTTCTTCAGTATTACCTAGTTGTTGAATCATGGAAAAAAAAAACATTTGTTCCCTTCCTAAGCGCTTGGTTTCTTCCTAGTTTATAACATGTACAGAGGCCAGCACGTTAGGCTAGACACTTTGGACTTTTTACCTTTCTTATTCCATACGCGTAAGGATCCGAATCGCACTACGAGTGTCTAGCTTGATGTGCTGGCCTCTATACATGGGTAGACACAATACTCCTTTTATATTTTAAGGAAAAAAGAAGAAAATCATTCCCAGTCACATTTTAGGTAAGTAGGCAAGTACCAAACAGTCCAGTTAGGAAGGTCCAACTTCGAGAAAGAGATCAATAGACGAATCCAACTCGGCTGGACAGCATTCGAGTAGCTTCGCAATATCTTCACGTCCCAAATACCGCAGTGTCTCAAGACAAAGAACTATGACCAGCGTGTGTTGCCAGTGATGACGGAGGAGGACTTGAGGAACTGAGACATGGACGCTTACTATGGGCCTCATAATAAGGCTTAAAGGTCACCCAAAGGGCAATGCAGCGTGCTGTGCTCGGAGTTGCGCTGCGTTATTGAACCAGAAACGAGGAGATCCGTAGGAGAACCAAAGTAACTAACACGGCCCTCAGAATTGTTTAAATTAAGTGGCAGTGGGCAGGGCACATAGCTCGCAGAACAGATGGCCGTTGGGGCAGTAAAGTTCTCGAGTGGCGACTACGCACCGGTAGATGTAGCGTGCCCATTCAGTGGACCGACGACCTGGTGAAGCCGCTGGATGCGGGCAGCACAAGACCTGTCGTTGTGGAAATCCATGGACGTCTTTCGGCTGATATGATGAGGTAAGTATATACGTATCGTCGTTAAAATAGTTGTTTCAGTACATTGACCCTTTAAAGTATTGTATTTCTCAGCGTATGTCATACTTGAGTAAACATCTCCGCCCTGGGCCACTATCACCGTTCCATTAACGGGAGATTAATCCGTCGTTTAAGTAAACTGTAGTTTAAGTCGACAATACCTCTGTTTGGTCACAGAAAACATTTGCATAGACTATACAGCAATACCCGCTTATGTTTTCTCGGTAAATATTGGAGTTGTATGATTGAGGCTTACGCTAAGGCTGCGGTCACATTACATTATAGCTATGAGTCCGTCTGGATACTGTTCTTTCGACTGTAATCGAGGATGCACGGTTCGCGAGCATCATACATTTGGGATAAAAGTACTCTGTGTTGTTTTCCACTTTTTATTTTAGCTCTATAATAAATTTTATCAAAATTGGTTCAGTAGTTATAGCGTGAAAGAGTTACAAACAGGCAGAACGACAGACACACTTTGGGATTTATAATGTAAGTAACGAAATAGACCCGTTAGCTGAGGGTTCTTCTCATTATGCTGAACAACTTTCCCCAAGGTATCCATAGACAATTCTCAAAAAAAAATGGACCCCCCATACAGACGCACTTTGGGATTTATAATGTAAGTAACGAAATAGACCCGTTAACTAGGGGTTCTTCTCATTATACTGAACAACTTTCCACAAGGAATCCATAGTCAAAACTCAAAAAAAAATTTTGGACCCTCCGTACAAAAACGCACAAAAATGGTCGATCAGCTGATCGATTTGTATAAAGGATTAACAAAAGTTGTTCAGAACGATAAGTAGAAGTCCCAGTTAACGGGAACTACACCAATTTTGTTACACCCTGTACAAATCACACAGACATAGAGCAATTATAAACCTGTTCATCACACGAACACTTAATTGCTTTGGGTGGGAGACTGGGGATCGAACCTAAATAAGATCGAAATGGTGTCAAAAACATTTAACAAATTCGTGAAATAGTTAATTATACGATTAATTTTTTTATGACATAAATAAAAATAACTCACGTGTTCGGAATCAGCTCATATTGGAAAGGCTGAATAGTGATCCAACATGAGCACAGCCTTAGACTCGGTGTTGCCATGTTGACATAAGAAGCTACTAACAATTAAAGAATGATAGCTTTCACATTTATAGGGTTTCGATGTCGTTTGTTTGCTAACGTAAATTAATATGTTCGGTATTTGAACTTCGAAGTCTAGACGTGGGATTAGATGAAGTTTCAAGTTTAGAATGTAGGTAAATATTTATCACTTCATGATTACACATAAGTATGGCAGAATAGTTATTTAAATATTATTTTTTTACATTTCTAATAATTTCCATGGTTTTTGTCCAAAATGCCACTAATATAGAATTATTTGTTTCAAGCCCAATGATACCTGTTGCTTTTATTAATAAATCATATTAGTTTACTTATATTTTAGCAACAGTCCCCGAACAGTAAATAAACAACACGCAGTAATTAAAACAAATTCTTAATTATAAGACATTTCCAGCGAAACAAATTATTTTGCAAAGTCAATTATTAATTTATAATGAAAGTTGTTGACAAAATTAATACTTCCGTTACAGCAAAATTAACGGTTAATTAAATCCCGGTGTCAAGGGCAAACAATAAGCTCGCTTTGAAGTTAAACGTTCGCCGCATTTGAATTTGAAAATGGAATTTAAATTCGAAAATAGAACCGGAGTCGCTAGGATGTCAGTTCAATTAACTAAACACTGTTGGCGGCTGCATGCAGTCCGGCGATCCAATGGCGACAAGTAATGCTCTGATAGCGCAGTGTTCACGATATTTTACACAGTTTAACTAAAATTTTGATCGAAGTTACATGACAGTTTGTCCTTCTCTTCTATTTTACTCACGTGTTTGTTTATTTTTAATTCAGGGGCATCCATAATTTGAGAAAATATGAGAAACTCTCATTTGAGTACCAGGTTTCGGCAGTTTTGAGCTTAGTCCCACAAGTAGCTTTTTTTTTTAAATTAAAAATTTAAGTGCGTTTGACTGCAACTCACCTGATGGTAAGTGATGATGCAGTCAAGGATGGTGCACGCAAACTCAAATAATGCCTATTCACTCTTGCCTTGAAGATCCCCAAATTATAGGAACTTTAGGAAATTATAGCTTTATTACTAAGCCAGAGAGCAAGATCAAATAATTGTCTATTGCTTTTGTAATAATTTAGTTCTCAGCGAGTTCGTACGCAGTTACCTATCTTGTTATTAACAATTTGGTGATTTCTAAATTCACTTCACTAATCTGGCAATTATTTGACAACCCTTAACAATTGTGGCAAAGCAAATCAACAAGAACCACTCCTCACCGAAACTTAATCAAAGAAAATATTATTTCCCCTCGAAAAATTCAATTAACCAAAGCGAGTCAAGAGTACGCAAAAAATCTCGAAAGCAGAAATCAAACCAAGTCGGGAGCAAACACTGAACTCTATTAACCATTCAGAGCGTAAATAAAAAGCCTGGCCAAAGCAATATCGAGCTCTCTCAAAGCTCGAGAGCGAACTCGACGAAAAAAAAGAAAGAGGAAAAAAAGAATCAATCGTAGCTTCGATAGTGGCCATTAAAATATCGTTGAATTTCAAAAGGTGGAGACGCGGACGTTCCGAAATGCAACAGAGCCGCCGAGGGCGCTGCCAAGACGTATCGCGCTCCAAAATGGACTTTCGCTGTTAAGTTGTGAACCCACTCGCTCCTGGCCGGTCGCGATAGTGCCTCCACTACGAGAACCTCTTGAGACGTCTCAACACCTTTGATATCGAAGGAAAACAGATAAAAGTAAAAAGGCAATGTAAGGGGAATGTTGGTGTTGTAATAGAGTTTGAATCATTACTTAGAATTCAATGTAAAATTGGAAAAAATATAGATTTAACTATTGGTGTATACCTACTTTAATACAAGTTAGGACATTGATTTTAAAGACTTCGTTTTTAGCTGTAAAATATGTGTAACCTTTTTGTGTGAAATCAATTGCAACTACCTTGTTTGTTAAATCAAATATGATACTTTAGAAATATTTCTAATATCACGATCTTAATTATCGATATCGATGCATCCGTCTTTTAACTTGACTAGCACAAATAACCTCTACATTCGCTGGACCCCTCCCTATGGCGTGGCAAGTCGCTTGATGGAGCCTTATTCTAAAATTAAGCTTCGACTTCGAATTTAACTTACAGGTTTGCTCACTTTTTCCTCATTGTTGCGTATGCTCGTTTTGTAATTACAAAAGTAAAATCAAACACTTTATTTGTGAAAACACAAATTGCAGAGGTAACAAATAGCTGGCATATCACAAAATGAGAAACATCATGTATCTGCGAAACTACGATACAGATAAATTGATTTCAATTTAATACCTATTCTTTAGTAGCGTCGGTGGCGCAATGGAAAGGGCCGCTACCTCCTGTCCGGGAGGTCGTGGTTCGAATCCTGCCACGTACCAATGTGTTTGCGAATTTCGATTTCATATGTACTTTTATCCGACGCTCTTACGGTGAAGGAAAACATCGTGAGGAAACCTGCGAAAAAACTTAAAGTTTGTGTGTGAAGTCGACCAACCCGCACTGGGCCCGCGTGGTCGACAAAGGCTCGATCGCCCTAATTCAGGGTAGGCTCGAGCCCCTCGGTGTAGACGTATATGAGCTGATATGATGATGATGACTTTATTGCATACAAACTTAAATACATAATAATTAGTTGTAGACCACATGCACTGGCCGCCAATCTATGTACCTAAGCTTATAATTAAATATGAAATAAAGTATTTGTCGTGTCACAAACAACAGTAAAATAACATTTACAAAAGAATAACATTTATCCATATCCGATGATTGAAACTCTTCTTGAAATCTTCGTTGTTAACATTGTGCTAATAAATGAATGAAGATATCGAAAAATCTGTTTTATTACATGGTAGGTCGATGCCTAGCTCAATTGCTAGTGAATCATCTGGAAAATTCAGGGTAGGCTAGAGCCCCTCGGTGTAGACGTATATGAGCTGATATGATGATGGTGACTTTATTGCATACAAACTTAAATACACAATAATTAGTTGTAGACCACATGGACTGGCCGCTAATCTATGTACCTAAGCTTATAATTAAATATGAAATAAAGTATTTGTCGTGTCACAAACAACAGTAAAATAACATTTACAAAAGAATAACATTTATCCATACCCGATGATTGAAACTCTTCTTGAAATCTTCGTTGTTAACATTGTGCTAATAAATGAATGAAGATATCGAAAAATCTGTTTTATTACATGGTAGGTCGATGCCTAGCTCAATTGCTAGTGAATCATCTGGAAAAACCTCAAAGGAAAGCTTATTCAATAATTTGGGGATGGACCTTTTAATTTGGAGCAATGGGGATAATTTCACTCCGCTGACAAGCGGTACGGTACCAAGTAATGAAATTACTAGCGGTCAACTACCCTACTGGTATAAGGCCAGTCTACAAATGTTGATTTATTCCTTGTTTTTCAAGCGACTTCCAAAAAGGAGGAGGTTGTCAATTCGACTGTATGTTTTTTTTATGTGTGTTACCTCAGAACTTTTGACTGGGTGAACCGATTTTTATGATTATCTTTTTATTTGAAAGTGTGTGTTCCAAATAAATTTAATCAAAATCGGTGTAGTACTTTATTAGAAAATTCACAAAAATCAAAAATAATAATGCAAAAATGTACTAAGTTGTTGCGATGGAAGTCGGTTTTTTAACGTGTTTAGCGTTTTCAATTATTTACCTAGAGTTTCCGACCTTCCGTAAAGAGAGAGCAGAGCTCACTGTTTACCTGACTCTTCGCTGCTTTGTTAAAAATATTATTAAAATTATGGAGCAAACTGAACAACAAAGTAAAAGGGGACAGTACAAAGAGGACTCGGTAAACTTGATGATAAAGGACGGGACGTAAGAAAGTCAGACTTCGTCTTAAAATACTGTTGTTTGTTTGAATTTCTCGGTTGTTTAATTGAAAAAATGATGATACAATTTTTTCAGGGTTCCGTAACTTAAAAGGAAAAATTATACGATTACCTCGTTATCCGTCTACCTGTCTGTCTGTCTGTAATGGTCCTCGTTCTCAGGAACGCGTGGTGGTATCAAGTTGAAATTAATACCGAATACTAAGGGCTATGGTCCTTTGAAGTTCTAAAAAAATCAAGCTTCTAAGTCAACGTAATAAAAAAAGGCTGCCATTTATGCAGCATATTTTGACATTCGTAGTAAATCAAAACCTATAACCTATTCGCTGGGTGCGAAGTACTAGGTGGGGGTAATTATAATCGATCGCAGCGCTCATAGTGGCCGAAAGTAAAAATGGTGTTGGCTCTGTCATCCGTCATATCTCATAGTAAACTGTCCCAACTTAGTTACCAAATTTTAATAAAACCCGGTCCTTAAAATAATATTCATTTCGATCTGAAAACGATATTTAATTTATCACTAGGGACACAGGAACAATTATATATATTTATTATTATTAAATGAAACTATCAAAGTAGCTTTATCTTCTTGTTTTACAGTAAAACTACAACTAAAAATGAAGTAAACAAACCCTGACATGTTCAAAATAAAACACACCTTTTGAATGAATTTTACAAACCTCATTTGATTTGAATGTCAAAAAATGATTTTACAACCCTTTCTCCACCCAAATCAAGGTAAAAATTAGTTATTTTGGAAATAAATAATAGATAATTTTGGATTATAATAATATTTGTCACAATGTCGTGATTAAATGTCAAAACGTCAGAGCCAACAAAGTTGCGGACGCTAGGTGGCGCTAAACTCGTGCACAGAGCCAATAGGTACTTCCCGTTTGACCTAGAATCATAAAATTTGACAAGAAGCAAGGTCTTATTGCACAAGTAAAGGAAAATATCCGAATATTGTTAATTTCTTAAGGTCTCACCACACAAGTACAGAAAAATATTTGAAAATTGATCATTTGTAGTTTTACAACATAAAGGAATTGACCCTCCATGCAAAAATGCACAAAATTGGCCAATCAGCTGATCGATTTTTTTTTTGCGATTTCAGCAGTCATAGAAAAAATGTTGTTCAGTATCATGAGCAGAAGCCCCAGTTAACGGGACCTACACCAATTTTTTTACACTCCGTACATAATATTCAGCTGTCAATCTTACGAGTAGGTAATAAATTTTTCTTTCCTGCTTCATCACCAAACCCTGATCTTCATCTACTTATCTATAACCTTTTCATGGAGACTATTTAAGTGAGTCCAAACATGATACCTCTGCCAAAGAATAACGATAATTTACTTCGCCTCTGCTGTAATTTGTTGATGAGTTAGGTATCCTACAGATTCCAGGTGATGCTGCAGCATCATGTCAAGGTGACCATGTTCTTGCAATATCATTAAAGTAACAGGATACCAAATTCCTAATCGACACACCTACGAAAGATGTATACGTCCCTTCAATAACTAGAAAAGAGCTGACAATCTTCAAACGGCTGAACAGGATATTCTTCACAGACCACTACACAGATACACACGTTAAACTTGTAACACCCCTCTGTTTTCGTCGGCGGTTAAAATCGTAATCTCCTTACCTGCTTACACGAGTTAGTTGTACTTACCTATGTACTCGTATATCATTCATTTTTAACATGTTGAACAATAATTATACATAAGTATTGTTTTTAGTTAGATACTCGTGCACTACCTGCTTTTATGCTTTTGTCTCCATACCCCGGGTAGTCTGGAAGAAATCGCTCTGAGCGATAAGACCGCCTAAATTGTACCTTTATAGTATCGATATGTATACGTTTTTTTTTTGTATTGTGTTTGTTTTTTTATATTTTTTAAGTTGAGTTTTTATAATTTGTTTATAAGATAAAGATAAATACTCTTTATTGTACCCAAAAAAAAAATAAAAAAAAATAAACACAATGTAAAACTAATGTTATATTTATTTAACTAGTGTGTGTGTACAATAAAGAGTATTTATTTTATCTTACCTACAATATTTTTTTTAATACAAGAGTACGGTATTACGAAGGATCTACGTACTCTGTTCAACATTGCCTAGGGATATAAAAAAAAATGTGAAAAATATGATTTCTAGATAATCCATCAAAAATTACTTAGGACATGAGCAGTCAGGATATAAAAACTTTCAAGATAGGCAAGTGCTATATGTACGAGTATCTTCTCAGTTCATATAAACATGGGTTCTACTAATTTTATATAATCTGTGCCATCTTTCTATGAAAATATAAAAACACAATTATAATTGATAATTATCATTTTCCGCGCGTTTCTACAAAAAAAAACCACTTAAAACTAAATTAAATAGGTCGCGGGAAGCCGCTGGATACGGGCAGCGCAGGGCCGGTCATCGTGGAAATCCTTAGGAGACGCCTTTGTCCAGCAGTGGGACGTCTTTCAGCTGATATGATGATGATGAATTTATAAGAACTAAGAGAGTAAATATAGCACTTCCATATTCGAAAGTTTCTACCCTGCACATGTCCTAAGTAATGTTTTGTATGAAAAGTCTAAAAAGTATCCACAGACAAAGTTGATGTGTGTATATTACATTTCTAAGAGGGTAACTTCGCAATATTCTGCTAGATTATGAAATAACTATAAGGGGAATCTAAACAGTTGCATTGATAGTTAAGCTGCTCGCGTGATTGATTGCCAAATGTTTATTATGATGAATATGATGATCGATTTGAAATGAGTTATAATATTTACGAAAGACGGAATTATGAGAATGTCTGTTTAATAATAATAAGCTTAGCACAGAAGAAAAATAAATGTACCATGTGCCTCGTTATACATTTTTTTAGGGTTCCGTAACGGGTAACGGGATCCTAATTATTAAGCGGTCCGTCCGTCCGACCTTTAAAAGTCTTTATGTTTTGAACCGTAATAGAAAGCCGGCTGAATTTTTTGCAGAATATGTTTCATTTTAAGTAATATCCTAAAAAAATAAAAATTTATATAGTCAATAATTAAGGGTCAATTAAAATAGTTTCAACCGAATCACAATCCAACTGAACGTGACGTCGCCGTATTACAAAACACCGCCGTTTTACGATCCGGCGTTATTCAGCGCGCTGTTTTGTAAAACGCGAATTCTACAATACCGTTTCCACTGCAAATACATATAGGTATTTATGTAGAACTCAACGGCCACTAAAACAACGCAGGCCGCAGTCAAGCCAAGTCCGCCAAAACTTAGCCGAATCATTCTTCGATTTGCGCGACGGCAGTTGCCCGGAAATTCCGTCGTGTAACAGCGGCTGTGGGCATTTTCTGGGCAAGTGCCAACGGCTGGAATACCAGGATAGGCTTTATAGGGACATAGTTGCGCGTCATCGCTCACTGCTATCGGCTATTCGACTACCTAGCAATAAGTAAAAGATTTACATCATAGCAATAAGTAAAAGATTAACTTTATGTCAAATTGATGCACAGTAAATTACTAGACTATTAGTAATACAGTGTTGGACTAGTAATTGAGTTTCTTTTTATCAACTATCAAAAGCCACATATTGTACTGAAATCGTACGGGTCACTGGCAGGTGACATCACTGTTTGTAACGAATTAATTTCGTGGTGATAATTAAAGTGGAAAATGAAACCAAAATCATAAATCATTTAATCATAATTTTTGTAACGAAATTAATTTCGTCGTGTTATATAATTCAAAGTGAAAAATAAAACCAAAATTATAATTCATTTAATCACTATGTGCTTTTGTAGGAGAAATATTAATTAGCGGATACTTAACATTTTTATTTTATTACTAGCTGGCCCGGCGAACTACGTACCGCCTTACATTACATTACACTGCCCTACCTACCCTACACTACACTACACTACCCTACCCTACACTACACTACTCTACCCTACACTACACTACCCTACCCTACACTACCCTACCCTACACTACTCTACCCCACTACTCTACCCTACACTACACTACCCTACCCTACACTACCCTACCCTACACTACCCTACACTACCCTACCCTACACTACAATACCCTACCCTACCCTACATAAGAACCTTCTCCTGACAATAACGAACTCGAAAAAAAAGAATTAGCGAAATCGGTCCAGCCGTTCTCGAGTTATGCGCTTACCAACACATTTTGCGATACATTTTTATATATTAGATATCTACTATTTTTATAAATTTTGATACAGTTGAATTCTCGTGAACAGATTTATTTGCAGTATCATAAAATAATAATAATCCTTACTGATGCGAAATGTGTTTGTTTGTTACCGTTCTTCACAATTCAACGCCTCAATCAATTTGACGAAATTTGGCGACCACTTTCCATGGTAGACTGTGGCATGGAGGACATAGGCTATCTTTTATCTCAATTATTTAAGTGTTTGCCGTAGGATAACTGTTTGTTAACTCTCTCTTATTTAATAATTACTCTCACGTCGCAATGAAGCAAAGGATTGACAAGATATTTTGAAAAGAGTTAGTTGAGGGGGTGGAAAGGGATGTAAAGTCTACTGAAATTTACATCATTTATACTAAAGTCAAAGTACCTATATATAATAGTACTAACATCAGTATGGACACTCCCTGCCACAGATTGGTTATACTCGTAGTTTGGTTCTCAACGTATGGGATTTCGCCGTGACTTTGTTTTGCTCCGTCATTTGTTTTTAAAAATGTCATTTCATAACTGTTGTATGCAGTGTCCGGGATGTGGTCAAAGTATATATATTAGTACGATTATACAGTATGGACACTCACTGCCGCTCTCTAGATTTCGACCTTACCCCCTCGTCACCCAGATTGATACAGATTGGTTATACTCGTTTGGTTCTCAACGTATGGGATTTCGCCGTGAATTTGTTTTGCTCCGTCATTTGTTTTTAAAAATGTCATTTCAAAACTGTTGTATGCAGTGTCCGGGGTGTGGTAGTGTGGTGGCGCAGTACGCGGAAAGGAAGCTGCTTCCCATCCTCATGTTTGCCCTCGAGAAGAGATGGGTAGTACTGTTCTTGGGCCGCACCACAGGCCACGTACTTATCTTCTTCTTCAAATTGAAGTCGGTGGAGCAATCTCCAATTTTTTTATATCCTCGGCCAACATCTTTACCTCCCGATACGACACGACAGCAACCTTCTCTTTAATTTGTTCTAGGTGATTTCCCCCTGGCCTTCCTCTACTTCGCCTTCCCTCTATCTTTTCTTCTATGATTGTTCTCAGTAGACTGTCGTGTCGTACTAGGTGTACCAGTATACATACTTATATACGTTATAAATACATACATACATAGGTCGCTCCGATGAAGGATTTCACAGGTCTTAATTTGACCTAAATCCACAGGGGGAGTTTTAGTGGGTAGGTTCAGCCTTCAGCTGTGAGGCCCACATAACCAATACAGCCGGGCTGTATTGGTATGCATGATGCATCTCTCCCCCTCCTTCCGAATAAGGGGGAAAAAAAATTGAAAACCCAGACACAGAGCAAACAAACCTGTTCGTCACACGAATGTTTTCCCTGAGTGGGGATCGAACCCACGACCCTCGGCCCAGCAGTCAGGAGCGCTGCCACTGGACCAACGCGTCAGTCAAGTTGCAAGCCTCTCTTCTACGGTAAAGATTTTGGTTTATACTAATAATTTCCTCAGCTCTAAAATTTGAGACATGGTTTAAAATAGAACGTTACATTTATAGGAAATTCGGGGAAAGAATACAACGGATAACAGTAGGGCTATTTAGTGAATTCCGCACGATACGTCAAAATTCAGCTTCGAAATCATTATCGCTTCACATGACTACTTACCTGTGTGAGATGCCAAACAATATTCAGTCGATTCAATCGATTCTAATAATTATGCAATTGTTTAAAAATGTATAGGGCATTAAAAAAACATTTTCTGGGTTTTTATGCATAGTTAAAAAAAAATAACGCGAGTGCAGCGCTAACGCCACCACGTTAGAACGTAGGTTAGCTGTTTGTACTACTTTATCTGAAAATTTGACATTACATGGTATTAACTAATCGAGTTCGACCGTATTTTCAGCCTCATTCTCACGGCTTCACATTTAATATTAAATTTTGGAAATTTAAAATTCGGAACTAAGATAAATTATATGTGTTTGTGTTTGTATCGTAGATGTTGAAATATTTGGCTTCATAATGTAAGTCATCTTTTAAATGAATGTCACGGGAATCCGCTAGATGCGGGCAGCGTAGGACAGGTAAGTCCAGCAGTGGACGCCTTAGGCTGATATGATGAAATAAATACTATAAGCTAAGTAAGTAATTATCTAACACAAACAATATTTTTTCCTCACGACAACGTACACGAGATCTTTGATATAGATCACATTAGGCTCAGATTAAAAATACTTATTTTATTTTTATTTTAGATGTGGGACATCGGGCCTAATTGACAAAGGACCACTACGGCCCTTTACAGCTAAGAGGTACCTTTTTAAGTAGGTAAGTATCATTTTATCTGAACAACTTCCTTAAACAGCTAAATGCGAAACAATAAACGATAAATACAAAGTCCGATCTCCTTCGAACGATCTCATTGAATTCTCGCGTATAAAAATAAATAAAGGTTTCGTCGTTTAGATAAGACAATGGCAGGCGTCAATTAGGTTAAGGAGGGGACGGACGCACGGGAGTATTTGGAATTTGGACTAAAAAGCCCGTAAAAAAGTGTGAAAGAAATTGCTAAACTGAATATTCTTAGTTTTTTTTTTAATTTTCGAATTATTTATTGTGAACGGTATTTTATGACCTTACTTACAAAATACGGACTAAAAAGCCCGTAAAAAAAGTGTGAAAGAAATTCCTAAACTGAATATTCTTAGTTTTTTTTAAATTATCGAACTATTTATTGTTATCGGTATTTTATGACCTTACTTACAAAATAACTTTATATTAGGTAACTACTCATCACGATTCAAAATATATGACATACT
This sequence comes from Coleophora flavipennella, assembly GCA_947284805.1. Taxonomy (NCBI): domain Eukaryota; kingdom Metazoa; phylum Arthropoda; class Insecta; order Lepidoptera; family Coleophoridae; genus Coleophora; species Coleophora flavipennella. The sequence continues at coordinate 6,168,259 of OX369254.1, read as the reverse complement.
TATTCCGGAAAAAAATACAATATAACTATAAATGCATCATATCATCATCTTCATATATGCTGCAAGACGTCCACTGCTGGACAAAGGTCTCCTCAAGGATTTCCACGACGACCGATCCTGCGCTGCTCGCATCCAACGTCTTCCCGCGATATTCACCAGGTCTTCGGTCCACCGAAGTGGAGGCTTTCCTACGCTACGTATTCCGATGCGCGGTCGCCACTCGAGAACTTTACTACCCCAACGGCCATCTGTTCTACGAGCTATGTGCGCCGTCCACTGACACTTAAGTTTAGCTATTGGCATTGTTCAGTTTTTATGAATTACACTTAATTCGAAAACCATTTCGATGAATAGCTTCTGCGATAATTTTCCACTTATAAGGTTTCAGAAATTTTAAGTGATTTGGTATATCTTAAAAAAAATGTTATTTGCCCTTGACTGGCCTACGATGACGTCACTGCGAGCATTACACAAATTGGTACTGTAGAATTTTTTTACAAGGCACGTAAATAAAAGAACCATTTAGAGATATAACGATTTAATAATGTAACACATACTAAATAACTTAATTCTATTCATAATCGTCAATTGAAATTAGTACTCGGGCCTTTTTAGATAGTAGGTATTTGGGCCTGTGACGTCATCACAAAAATTTGAACGTTTAACATTTGAATGATCATAAAAAATATCCAGTAAATTAAAATAAAAAAATATTCAAATTAGTTTCTTAAAATATTTAATTTTTAATAATAAAAAAAATACCTTTATTTTTTTGAACAATGCTAATTCTGTGAGCTATATCGGTTACCTTGGTTCTTCTCAACCAACTTCAGGAGGTGCGAGGGGCATGAGATGACTCCCCTCCTACTTTTGGAAGTACTCGTAAGCAGTACGAGTCTGACCCGCGGCGTGTGCGCGCATGGCTATTGTAAAGTTATAACTTAATTTCTATAATTAAAATAACAGTGCCAAGTAACAGATTAATCATCATCATCATCATATCAACCGAAGGACGTCCACTGCTGGACATAGGCAAGGACCGGTTCTGCGCTGCCCGCATCCAGCGGCTTCCCGCGACCTTTACCAGTGTAAAACCACTAAAACGTAGTGTAGGGAGGCCTCCCACTCGATGGACCGATAACATATTAATAAAGGAGTATTACTTTCGTGGACCTCCTCATATCTGATTTAATGGGAAACTTTGGTCGCAGGAATCTTGATTTTTCATAGTAATTGCAAAATATTTAGTGATATTTTGTAACCTGTTTCTTCATTTCGTTGCAGAAACACGATTCGTTAACTTTTATAAATAACAAAGAAAAATATATCAAAAAAACCTCTTTTAAAATAGAGATTTGCATTCTACAGACAAACTAGACCGATTTAAATTTAGTCGACTAGTCTAAACACACACTTCAATATGCCAGTTGGATTTTTTAAAATTAATTGTAGTTTTTAATTAAAAAGAAAAAAACACTTTATCAAAAGTGCAAAAGTGTGGTTATTTTCTTTACTCTTTACACGTAAAGAAAAAGACAGAGACAACTGTTCCAATCAATGCCTCGCCTTAAATTACTAACCCAAAATAAACCTCTACGTCTATTTGCACATTAACGGTTCAAAAACCACAGACCATACAGTATAGATGTACAATTGTAGCCCGTATTTATTTGAAAAAGTCCCCCACTTAAGTACCTAAGTAAAGCACACATTTATTGATTCCACCATTTCAAATTACCCAACCGTTAAATTCCCAGACAAAACAAACATCGCTGCAATAATAGACAGATCGTGCGAAAAGCGAGTATTTTCGTTGCACAAAGCCGGTGAAGGCGAGTCGACACGTGGTGACTATAATGTATTGATCCTGTTCGACATTAGCTGGTCCCGAAGTCCGGGGAGCGAAATCCCGCGGGAACTCTGTGTAATCGATCCCCCTTAGTCGATGCAACTAGAGTAGCGTTTGTACCGCGCTATAATAAATATTAACAAATTATATAGATTCTCCATCTACATTTCTTTTTGTGAAAGAACTATTTTAAAACGACAGTTCTAATATATTACATGTGAAGAGTCTTGGTAGATAAAAGCATACAATTTTCAGCTTTTCTTATTTATTTATGTATTTTGTTTTAAAAATAATTCATCTTCATTTTCTCAGCTCATTACGTCCCCACAGAGGGGCTCGATCCTACCCTGAATTAGGGCGATCGGGCCTTAGTCGACCACGCGGGCCCAGTGTGGATTGGTCGACACACACCACCTTTTTTTATAAAAAAATTGAGTGCATTTGACTATATCTCACCTGATGGTAAGTGACGATGTAGTCGAAGATAATACACGCAAACTCAAATAATGTCTGTTCACTCTCGCCTTGAAGATCCCCAAATTGCAGGAGTCGGAAAACACAGACGCAGGCAAGGAGACCTTTGAGTGAAATTAAATAAAAATTATTATTTAATTTAATTATTTATTTTATTAAATAAGGCACACCAACAACATCGGTATTACAATTCCATAACATAGTCGGGTCTTATTCAATACTTAGAAATACTTATTTAGTGTACTCGCCGATTATACAAGATAATAGATAGATAACTACACGAATAAATGAAAATTGAAAACCCGACTGCATAAAAAACTTAACCCCTCTTTTTGGTCAGTCGGGTAAAAATGTATCCTATGTCACTCACGGGATCACGACGAATCTAACGACACCACGCATTACAAAATCCATCGGGCCATATAGGCTACAGAGCGTGCCAAAGAAATAAATATACATACATACACTTGAAAAACATAACCCTCCTTCTAGCACAGTCGGGTAAAAATTGAGCGACATCCATGTTAATATTTTTATGTTATTATGAGTAGGTACTTGAAGACTGTTTGGGTGAAATAAAAATGTAATCACTTGTATATTTTAGAACTATTTACTTTCATCAACTGTTAATTTTGTTTTTTGAGCTTTGTGATTGTTTATTCAATGACTAAATTGCTCAGTGAATCTGACATAAAACAAAAATTCTAGACGAGAAATAACAAAATCCGTTAAGGCGGTAATATAACAGATTTTCGCTATTTTTAACGTCAATTACTCTCAAACGATAGAAAACTCAAGGTTGAAAAAATTACCCTTATTGTTGATGAACTATTAGAAACACGATTGAGCAGTTTTAGCTCGATAGAATATAATCCCAAAGATAGGTCTACACCGTTACTTTCAACTCTAGTTATGACTAATATTTTGAAGTATAAATTTTAAAAATATACAACAATATTTGTTACAATAATACAAAGTGAGTAATGTTATTATTTTTATACATTCATTGTAGTTTGTGATTTAAATGAAAAACCATTGCAAAAGTGTGGTTATTTTCTTTACTCTTTACACGTAAAGAAAAACACAAAGACAACTGTTCAAATCAATACCTCGCCCTAAAGTGCTCATTAAAAGTTTTAGCCAAAACAGCTTGCCCGATACAAATTTTAGTAAACTCATGTAACCTGCGTTGAAAATTGAAAAGATTGAATCGTTGTACAAATAAAATTTCCACTGAGACTCTGTAATGAAATCACTGAATATTTCAATAAAAGCTCGCTCGAAGTTAAAACTAAACACTACACACCATCCGATAGTTTGATTTCAAGTTCTTTTATCGTATTAAATAAAAAACCCGACTGCGTGAAAATATTACTTCTAACCGTCGGTTCTGCCGCAGAAGCAGCAGCATGCCACAATCACGCGAAGTACGCCACGCTTGAGCTATCATACGATTTCGTTCCCTTCGCTGTTGAAACGGCTGGCCCGTGGAGCATGGAGGCAAAGGCCTAATTGGGCGCCGACTAAAAATTAATAGGTTTAACTCCCGGTCCAGATCCTTCCTGGTACAAAGGATATCTAAAAGCAATACCTACAGTGTGGTACTGCTGCGAGCCTAATCGGAACCTTTGTACCAGGAACGATTATAGGTGGATTATTTTAATTATTTACTAGCTGTCCCGGCGAACTACGTACCGCCTTACATTAGATTACACTGCCCTACCCTACCCTACCCTACACTACACTACACTACCCTACCCTACCCTACACTACCCTACCCTACATACACTACATTACCCTACCCTACACTACCCTACACTACACTACCCTACCCTACACTACCCTACCCTAAAATAGATGTTGGCCGATTTTCAGACCTACTCAATATGCTCACAAAATTTCATGAGAATCGGTCAAGCCGTTTCGGAGGAGTACGGGAACGAACATTCTGACACGAGAATTTTATATATAAGAAAGAAGATTATTAGTTCTGTATATTAAGTTATTCTAAGTTTTTCTTATAGTGTTATTGTTAGTATATTTACTTCTTTTTTCTGAGCAGTCGGGTTTAAGTGTATCCTATGTCACTTTCGGGATCATGACGAATCTAACGACACCTCGCACTCCAAAATCCATCAAGTCGCTTAGGCAAAGTAACAGACATACATACAATATACATACATCCGATTACCCACTTTTTTTGGGTACTCGGGTAAAAACTAGAACGTGCGAACCTTTTAGGTTGTGGTAGCTCAGTGCGACTAGCCTCGGTCGATCAAGCAGGTCACGTGGCCTGAAGCACGGTTTTAACCTGGATGCGTCTGACTATTACTGGCAATTTTCTCGTCTGTTTTCGTACTCCGCGAGGCATGGTAAGCCGTTGGTGCCGGTTGCTATCACTAGATGACAGTCGTAAGCCTTGGCAGAGGCCTGGTGACCGCTGGTGATTATAAGTGCAACACAAGGCAACCTCCGTCTATCCCTTGGATAGCACGGTTAATTGTGCCACACAATAAGAGAAAGATAATTAATTATTTAGCATTATTTTGAATAAATCGGCTGAGTGCGTGTCGGACCATGCATAGTATAATAGTAGGACTAAAAATAAAGTTATAAAGTTTTTATTTATTGGAAATTGAGCTGTTTGTTGCGCTCGGACGGACGGACGGACAGAACCAACTTATAAGGATTGCTAGTAGGCACTACCAAACCCAAAAACAAATGTCAATTAAATATTTAGTAGAAAATTGCACGTCTTTTGATATTGGTTGGGTGCGGATTGCACGTCGTTTGATAATAATAATAATAAAAGGACCAAGTACCTGGACCTGGCGCACGAGGTTACTGATATGTGGCGAGTGGAATCCACCGAAATCATCCCCGTAGTCCTATCCGTGAACGAGCTAATTTCAGCCGACCTTGAACGTCACCTAAGGCGGCTGGATCCGAGGCAGACCAATAATTGCAGCAATGCATAAAGCAGCCCTCCTCGACAATGCCCGGATAGTCCGATGCTTTCTCTCCCCGTCGCACTGTACTCCAGCCGACTGTGCTTCTGCTGGAGGTGCTCCTGCTACTTTGCCTCGTGCCAAGTAAACAGAGTAGTAGCTTTAGTTTATGTATTGAAATAATATTTTGTTATTCTTTCTTATTCTTTATTCAACTACTTTGTAACAAAACGGGAGGAATAATAACATGTCAGCTTAAGTGTTAATTGTGTTAGGTATAATATAACTACCTACGTATCTTAATTTCTTTATTGGATGCCGATTGCACGTCATTTGATAATCATAATAATAATTTATTATTCTTTCTAATACTTTATCCAATTACTTTGTAACAAAAAGGGAGGAATAATAACATGTCAGCTTAAGTGTTAATTGTGTTCGGTATAATATAACTACCTACGTATCTTAATTTCTTTATTGGATGCCGATTGCACGTCATTTGATAATCATAATAATAATTTATTATTCTTTCTAATTCTTTATCCAATTACTTTGTAACAAAAAGGGAGGAATAATAACATGTCAGCTTAAGTGTTAATTGTGTTCGGTATAATATACAGTCGCATCCACTAACTACCTACGTATCTTAATTTCTTTACTGGATGCCAATTGCACGTCATTTGATGATAATAATCTATTATTCTTTCTAATTCTTTATCCAATTACTTTGTAACAAAAAGGGAGGAATAATTATATGTCAGCTTAAGTGTTAATTGTGTTTGGTATAATAAATAGGCGTATCCATAATTTATTTTATTGGATGCGGATTGCACGTCATTTAATATTAGACGCAGATTGCTCCTCCTTAGTCCTTGTTTTAGAACCTTCTAGCTAAAGTTTATATCGGATCTCATCCGTAGATATCGGATGGTCTAAACACGACTCGCCACTCCTCCTTAGTCCTTGTTTTAGCACCTTCTAGGTAAAGTTTATATCGGATCTCATCCGTAGATATCGAATGGTCTAAACACGACTCGCCAAACTAAACTTTAATACCTTAATCCGTTGTTTAGACTCGGTTTACTCTTATCGGTACCTCGCAGCGAGCCCGTTTTTTAACTCGCCCACTTTCAATTACGCGCCGGTTAATTTCGGCGCTAAGTGCTCAGTTAAGTCGTAGCTTAATTTATTCCCGGCCACAATTTATTTCCGGGATTAATGTAACGAGTCCCGGGAAGTCTCGGGATGGGTCTCAAGGCTAATTGCTACTCGCGATTGTCTAAACAAAAATAAAAGGGATCGTTAAGGTGAAATTCGGCGGAGGAAGTGTAGCTTTGCTATGCGATAGAAGATAATACGATGTTTACCATAGCTTAAATTTGGCGTTTTACTTATTTTTATTCATATTTCATTATTTTATATTCTTATTTTGGATTCATCCTGTAAAATGACGTGTAAAATATTTTTTTACCAATAAAGTGATTATGATTATTATGATTATAAAAAGCTTAGTACGGCGTTTTAAATTGGGATACTATCCATACTTTTTAGGGTCCCATACCAGGTTAAGGGACCCTATTACTAGCCGACTCTGTCTGTCGGTCCGAATTTTAAAGGGGGCCCTATTACTAGCCGACTCTGTCTGTCGGTCCGAATTTTAAAGGGCTGTATCTTTTGAACCGTAGTAGGTAGCCGGTTGAAAATTTCCTAGAATATGTGTTATTATGGGGACTTTACGAACAATAATAATTTTCAACAAAAAAATAACCGACTTCAAACAGGAAACTAAGGTTCCCCTCGATTTCTCTGGGATGCCATCATCAGATCTTGGTTTCCTTATCATGGTACCACTCTTGGGATATCTTCTTTTCAACAAAAAAGAATCATCAAAATAGGTTCATAAACAAATATATACGGTCGAATTGAGAAACCTTCTCGTTTTTTGAAGTCGAATAAAAATAACAAAAAGGGCCCCATACAATTAAAGTAGTGTTTTAAAGATATTTTTATTGCTGTATCGTAAAATAGTAATAATAAATAATAATATACAAGCGTTAAAGTGAATATATTGCAAACTCCCCTTTAATAAAACAACAAAATAATAATAAAAACTGGCAAGTGTGGTGTTCGTCGGAACGATCGCGATCCCCGACGGAGCTAAAGAAAACTTATTTAACGTGAACCGTCTTTAAAATCTGGAGGTCGCGGGTTCGATTCCCGGCGGGGTCAACTTTGTAAGACTCAGTTTGGTTGTTGGTAGGGCATTTTCATAGCCCGCCTGGCCAGCTACCACCATCTTATCTAAGTCTTGCCGCCAAACTTCAGTGTTAACAGCATTGATTTGTTTCGGCTTGAAGATAAGATAACCAGATCCCCATTGCGTTGGGGAATCTTGGTAAGCCCGCTTCCATCTTCGTCATCATCGTCGCTTACCATCAGGTGAGATGATGCCAAGGGCTTATCAATTGTGGATTAAAACATACGGGGTACCTAGTCAAAAAACTGAAATGCAAGTATATAACAAAAGAGACTTCGATCTGTTTCCGGTAAAACAAAACAAGCAAACATGCACTCACGAAGAAAAGTTGAAATTGGTTCACGTTAAACCAACGACAGTGTGACCCGACACAGCCCCATCCGATTTTTTTACTGTCGGTCTCGCCTTTTTATAATGAAAGGAATATTATTGTTGTAGTCTTTGTTTTTCAAGGTTATCTTTACCTAAAGTTGTGGTTCAACTCGCACTTGGCTGTTTTTTTAAGCTGTGAAGCACTTGTACTTCACTGGCTCAGCGACCCAAAGAGGATCTTAACCTCCGACACCGAAAGTCGCCACTCGTCCGTATTCTGCGCCTCCTCACGCCAATCGGGTCTATAATGGAGGGCGCTCAGGTCCTTCTGCACCTCATCGTTCCAGCTAGCGTTGCCAGGCGTCCGGATAAAGCCGGACAGTGTTAGGCTTTTTGGATGCGTGTCCGGCCAAATTAGAAGGTGTCGGGCCTGTCCGGCTTTTTAGGTTTAATTATTTTTCCAGTCACCTGGACATTCGGGTGAGCGCTGTCGTATTTATGAGACTATGGCGGCGTTTCTTTGTCTGATTAGGACCTCGCTAAAGGCCAGTAAACATGACTGATTGATTTAGGGGTATCTAAAGAGGGCTTGAATAATTAAGGGAGTCCGGCTTTTTTACCCAAAAGTCCGGCTAAACTGGCAGGTATGTCCGGATATTTAGTTTTAAGACCTGGCAACCCTAGTTCCAGCGGTACCTGGGACGCCCGACCGGACGTTTTAGTTCAACCTGTTAAGCGCTATTTCATTAATTTTTAGTTTATAGGCGCATCAAATTAGTTAAAACTGGGCATAATTCGATAAGTCGTTGTTTTAATTTTATTTTATCGGATATTGATATTAAGTATCAAATATTAATTAGATATATGATGTAAAAAATTTGCGGTGGTAACCGTTTTTTTATAAAAAGCATGAGATTTCGAACACTACCTTACTTTTTCCTAAAAGCAAAATAGATAATCAAATACCTTGTTAGTAAAATTTTGAGGTGCATTCAAATGATATCACCTAATAGGAAAATTAAACTGAAACCAACTTCGCATGTATGTTTTTTTCACGGTATTCATCTAATCAAGATATTGCATCTTGATAAGCAAAAATGGTAACTATAATGGTTGTATCTTATTATTATTAAGTATTAGCCCCTCGAGAAGCGTCGGTGGCTCAACCGGTAACGACTCGGTCCATCTAACCAGAGGTACCGGGTTCAAATCTGGACGGCCAATGTACCAATGAGTTTTTCAAAAACTTACGTACATACTTACCGATTGCTTCAACGGTGAAGGAAAACATCGTGAGGAAACCTGCACACGCCTGCGAAGAAACTCGAAGGTTGTGTGTGAAGTCGACCAACCCGCACTGGGCCCGCGTGGTCGACTAAGGCCTAATCGCCCTGATTCAGGGTAGGCTCGAGCCCCTCGGTGGGGACGTATATGAGCTGTAATGACGATTAGCCTCTCACAGCATAGCAAAATCGGCGGAGCATTATCTTTAAACAAGCATTTAGAACAGATCAGGCAAGACGGGTAATGTTTCTAAGCGTCGATTACCAGTTCTATTGGTACCTAAAGAATGCAACTTCGCTGTAAAAGGGAAAATGGGCCCTTTGTTTCTGAGCGTGATTGTTTCTTGCCATGTTGGCTGAGATTTTCTTCTAATGGAGCGTTTTAAACTTAACTCATTCCAGATCTAAAAGGTTTGTAAAACAATCACTTTGTTAAATATAACAAACAAAATGTCAGGTGATATAAACAGTGCTTTGAGATAAAATTTCTAATAAGCGTGTTTGTTTTTCTAGGCGACACATATTGTAAGTTCTATTGGGTAGTATGAATAAATCATTGGCAAAGAGGTTGGAACATTTCTGTGTGGAGCGTGGCATAGCGACAGACAATATAATATGTACATGCGTATTTTTTTTGTAATCTTTCGCACTCGATTAAGCCTACATTTAAGTCAAGTGTGAATTAAGGGTGACCAGTGAATACCAATAGCAACTTTTAAGCAGCTATGACCGTCCGTCCTAAAGCTAGGACAAACATGCCAGTTAGTCGCCGTCAAACACAAATGTAGGTACTTTTTAGTTTACAACCAGTGATCTTGTCATGTTTATTTCTGCCAGATATGAGATTTTCTACTTATTCTTTTAGGCACGTCTGTCGTTGCCTTTGCAAGACTATGCCAATAAAAACAAAGTAGACGCACATGCAGTAATCCACACACAATCCACATAAAAAAGGCCAAGAAGGGGCCGAGTGTTCGATTACGGCGCGCGGGCGCGCTTGTGCGCTATTTTCGCTATACAATCAACATTACGCGCGTGGCAGCTGCGGAACCCTAAATTACGGTTCGCTTAGCCGTAACGAAGGGTTCCATTCCGAAAAAAGAGAGAATACGGTGACAAAATTGACGGTTTAATCCGGTGAATTGGGTGCGTGCGTAGCGCGCAATAGGTGCAGCCGATCGTGACAAAAGAAAAAATCTTTTTCAAAGTGAAATTGTTTTGTTGTGTGTGTATTTTTGAGGTTTTTGTAAAAAAATATTTGATCCATATTTTTTTAATGTTATGTATTATGTGTAAGTAAATATGTTTCTCTTATACATTTTACAGTTTCATTTATAAGCTGTCGCAAAGATTGAACTTTCTATTGTAACTAAACATCATGTCCTTTATATAGAACAATTTATAAGCTAAGCCTAGTTTTCGCAAAATAAAAATCTTATCACCCCACAAGTCCGGGAAAACAATCTTTTAAACACTATTATAATGTTATTATAATAACAGATTAATTTCCCGCGGCCGCGTACCTAACCGACGATGTTTACATGATACGCGCGGCACGTGGCACGTAACTCAGAGCACGTGTGATACGTTACAATAACATTTCGATCAAAGACCTTAGGCTGAGTAAGTTATTGTTTTATCTATGGGGATAAACTTAGAAAACTGTGCGTTCATTAGAGTTGAAAAATAAAAATACGTAGCTTCCCTGGTAAACTTTGATTCAAGTTCATTATCGCTGCATTTGCAATCGAGAACACATTCGAATCGAAGAGAATGGAAATGCTAAAAAGAATCCGAGAAAAAATATACACAATAACATCTACTCGATACAAGCATAAGATCAATCACTTGTATGTAGGTAACGTTATAATTATTGTAAGTGTTTCGTCAAAAATATATTAAGCTACATTTCAAACCTTCAATTTTGCCTAAATTTTATTGACTACCTACATTTTAAACTACATTCCAAAACAATGTTAAGGTAAACTCTTCCTTCAAAACAGTTGCTTGTCAATATCAATAAAGCGCGTTTAAATGTCAAGGATGCGGGGTCCATCCCTATCTTCGTATAATTATGACCCCCAAGCTACCAGGGGAGCAGAGAACCAAAAGGGTCACTTTGTCACACTGCTATACTCGTACAGCGACGACTGGCAAATCGAACCCGTATTTGAGACCCGTATTAGTCTAGATTTTTAGCGAAACAGAGTTTTGTTCACTCGCGAAACTACATTGCTTAAATGACAATATACTGTTATTTTTCGCGACGACATTTCGAACTTTCTGATAGATAACTTCATCATCTTATTATAGATACATTTATTTAATTATAAAAAATATATATATATATTTTATTATTTTTAAATTTTCCTGTCCAGGTACTCCAGGCACACGGACAGTATTGTCGTCTGCCGCAATTTTCAATTTCGTACTACTATTTACAAAAGTACCACACCCTGGACACTTCATACAACGGGGCAGAAATGACATTTCAAAAAAGGAATGACGGAAAAAACAAAATGGCGGCGAAATCCTATACGTTCGACAACCAAACTGTAACCAATCTGTATCAATCTGGGTGACGAGGGGGTGAGGTCGCAATCTAGAGAGCGGCTGGGAGTGTCCATACTGTATGTTAGTACTAATGTATATACTTTGGTAGTACTATAGTTTAGGGCTAAAATAACTAATTAATTAGCTTGTTCTGCAGCAAAAATTCAAAATATTTTTATTTCTCTGAACTACAGTGTAAAGTCTACACTAGTTTCTTTGTTTTTATCTATAGATATGTGGTAAAATACAAGCGTTAATAATAAACAAGGGGAACTTCCCTTTCCTTGTCAAATGCCCACGTAATACTTGCCAGCTATAGGGCAGGGGAAGGGGCGCGGATACTTAAGGGTTTTTAGAATACCGACTACCTACTTTTAAGGGTATGCGCTTAGTGAAGCGGAAGTTTGCAGTTTTCACGACTTCATCTCAAAAGTTTTTATTCGATTTCGGCACAGCAAAAAGTAAGCAGTATGATATGAATCTTACGGGCTATGTATAACATATAAATAAAAAGTAAAAATCATTTTTCAACACATTTGTTAAACATGGCGTACTTTCACAGGCTATAATTATGATTCCAAAATTAAATCTTTTGCATAGGCATCTTTCTTTTACGCGGTGGTGACTTTCTTGTACGAGCTCGATCATTACTTTTGCAGTTTAGTTTTAAATTTATAAGTCAATTCAAAAAGAGTAGCAAGGAGTTTTCACACCTAGAATCAAATCGGATAGATTTTATAGGAGGAAAAATGAATAACACCGTACGTCTTAGCATTGAATTCTGAAAATGGTTGTTTATTATCTTTATTTACTAATTTTAATTTAATTAATTTTACATCAACATTTGTCAAAAATAGGATAGGCTGTTTATTCGTACGAGCGCGTTGCCTAGTTTCGTTGTAAAAAAAATATCCAGTGGCAAAAACGCGCCATTGTATGAAAATTTTCTTTTTCTATTCACCTAATCCATTACAAAAACTAAAAGTCCTATTAGTAGGACTTTGAGCGATAATGACTAAAACCAAAAAATATCGAGTTTTACTATGCAAGACGTCCTTTTCTGTAGGCGCATTTTAGCTTTTACAAAAAGCGGGCTCTCACCGCTTTTTGTAAGCTAAACCTAACTTAGGGCACACCCTGGACACTTCATAGAACGGGCCAGAAATAATATATAAAAAAACGAATGACGGAACAAACAAAATGGCGGCGAAATCCTATACGTTCGACAACCAATCTGTATCAATCTGGGTGACGAGGGGGTGAGGTCGCAATCTAGAGAGCGGCAGGGAAGTGTCTATACTGTATGTTAGTACTAATATATATACTTTGCTTAGGGTGTCCGCACGACAGATGCGTTTTCCCCAGTGTGTCGATACTTCGGTGCACCTCTCGGCCTCGTTTGACGGTGATCCGACGTTAGTTACGAGTATTGTGCGTCGCCCCGCCGCCGCAGCTGAGGGGACCCAAGTGGGGTCGCGTCCTAATGAAAGGACGCCGGGTGTTTTATGGGCAATTTGAGAGATGGATCGTGCAGTTTTTAGCCAGGACTAGGTTGACAGTGATCTTTCTTTTTAACCCCCGACGAAAAAAAGGGGTGTTCAAGTTTGAAGCCTATCTCTGTCTGTGTGTCTGTACATATCATCGCAGTTGTTTTTTTTTATTAACCGCCTCCTTGTAAGACTCGGTTTGGTTGGTGGTAGGGCATATTTATATGCACGTTTATCCGACGCTCTTACGGTGAAGGAAAACATCGTGAGGAAACTTGCACACGCCTGCGAAGAAATTCGAAGGTTGTGTGTGAAGTCAACCAACCCGCACTGGGCCCGTGTGGTCGACTAAGGCCCGATCACCCTAATTCAGGGTAGGCTCGATCCCTCTGTGGGGACGTATATGAGCTGATACGACGAGGGCATTTTCCAAGCCCGCCTGGCTAGCTACCACCATCTTATCTAGGTCTTGCCGCCAAACATCAGTGTTAACAACATTGATGTGTTCCGAATTGAAGATAAGATAGCCAGTTCTCATGGTAAGTCCGCTTCCATCTCTGGCATCATCGTCACTTACCATCAGGTGAGATTATGCGAAGGGCTAATCAATTGTGAATAAAAAAAAAATTAAACAAGATGGATATTAGCCACGTTTGTTAAACATTAATTCAGCCGTTAGAGGAAATGGTCAATTGCCCGCCAAAATGGTAAGAGATAAAGAAGTGGTGTTAACTTAAATAATGTACAGCCTAGGCAGATTTTAGATGCAATAAAAAAAAAGTGTAAATGGCGGAAAACAAAATGCAAAAAGTGAAGATGCTCTGATTTGGCTTAAACTCGGTCGGGGGTTTCCAATTTCATTAGTTATAACTTTTTTTTCTTTAACTACACTTTTTTTGTTTTTCTCGAGTCACGACCGCGCACAAGAAGACTTAGCGTAGGCAGGCCTCCCACTCGGTGTACCGACGACCTGGTGAAGCCGCTGGTCATCCTGCGTTGAAATCCTTGGGCGAGGCCTTTGTTAAGCAGTAGACGCTTTCTGCTGATATGATGATATCACATCAGCTCATATATACGTCCCCAACGAGGGGTTCGAGCCTACCCTAAATTTGGGCGATCAGGCCTTAGTCGACCGCACGGGCCCAGTGCGGGTTGGTCAACTTCACACACAACTTTCGAGTTTTTTTTTGCAGATGTGTCCAGGTTTCCTCGCGATGTTTTCCTTCACCGTAAAAGCGTCGGTTAAACGTACATATGAGATCAAAATTGACAGGACTCGAACCACGACTTCCCGGATAGGAGGTAGCGGCCCTTACCGTTGCACCACCGACGCATACGCATATGATGATATATTTTAAAGTAATTACGAGTATTCTTTGGTGAATTTTGTGGTTCCGGTACCTAGTTTATAATTTTAACTGTAAAAATATTAAATGTGTAAATATAAATTTTCATAAATACTCACTTTCCTAATTAATGCAAGAATGGTGTCGGCCCTTGTGTTCAGCCATAAATAATAGACCCTTAATCGTTCTTTTGGGGTTCTGTCGTAGATACGGGTTTGATGGACGCCCCGAAATGTCGGGGGTCAACAAAAATGCTAAGATAACTTGGATAAGCGATTGTATCGCGCCGAAGCAATTTGTTTGAGAAATTTATAGGAGACTTACTGTCAAAGTTCAAATAAAGATATATTGTAGACACACAGACCAGAATGCTGACCTGGTAGTTAGCTCGTTAAACACAATAGCAACAACTTCGTTCATTTATTTATTACCCTTAAATTTATATTATTGCCAGCTGATGCCTGCGGCTGCGCCCGCATGGACATCGAGGGTGCGCGGTGCACGAGCCGCACGCCAGGCTTTTTTGTCAGTAACAAAAAAGTCTTTCTTGGCGTGCATACAATAATTCACCAAAGTTTCATTGCAATCGATAAAGGCGTCTTAGAGCCCTCTCAGATCCCGGTGAAAAATTTTCTATAACTGTTCTCAAACCTACCGTATACACAGCAAAATTTCATGGAAATCCGTCCAGCCGTTTCGGACGAGTATGGCAACTAACACTAGAATTTTATTACATAGATAGATTTGCTTTCATAGCGGCAATAGAAATTCACACTGTGAAAATTTCAACTATCTACCTAATTCATGAAATACAGCCTGCTGACAGACAGACAGACAGACAGACGGACAGCCCGTTGGTCACCCTTTGGGTGTATGGAACTCTTAGTATAAAAAATGTGCAAGTAAAATTAGTTGATATCACACTCAGAAAACTTCAAGCATGTAGGTAAACAAAATACGCCACCATGGATCAGCAACACATCAAATTTCTGTTGAGCATCAAATCATATCAGCTCATATACGTCCAAACCGAGGGGGTCGTGCCAAAGTATATAGGCACAGTATATATATTAGTACTAACGATATAGGTATATTAGTACTAACATACAGTATGGACACTCTCTTGCTCTCTAGATTCCGATTCCGACCTCACCCCCTCGTCGTCCAGACTGATTCAGATAGGTTATAGTTTGGTTCTCGAACGTGTAGGATTTCGCCGTGATTTTGTTTGCTCCGTCATTTGTTTTTTTAGAAATTTCATTTCACGACCGTTGTATGCAGTGTCCGGGGTGTGCTCGTGCCTACCCTGAATTAGGGCGATCGGGCCTTAGTCGACCGCGCGGGTCCAGTGTTGGTTGGTCGACTTCACACACAATCTTCGAGTTTCTGCGCAGACGTGTGCAGGTTTCCTCAGGATGTTTTCCTTCACCGTAAGAGAGGCGGATGAACGTACATATTATGAAATGGAAATTCGAAAACACAATAGAACGTGGCAGGATTCGAACCACGACTTCCCGGATAGGAGGTAGCAGTCCTATATAGCCGTTACGTCACCGACACACCTTCCAATTACCAATTGTGAATAAAAAAAAACGGGTGGGGCTGTGTCGGGGCACACGGCCGTTGGTTTTAACGTGAATAGGTACGTCTCGTACCGGGTAATATGTAGTTTCTATATAAAATATTATTATTTATGTATGTCATAATCATAGATAATATAATATAATCGATAGATTTTGACGAGAGCTGACGGTTGAAACTTGAATGAACGTCCTAGCTTCACCGAGTCGAAAGTTATACTAAATGGAAATCTCGATACGCAGCAAAATGACCTTCAAAATGGCGGGGCTGCCCCCTCCCCCGCGCGCGATGTGTTACAGTCCTTACTTAGCGTAATAAATTCTTTGATTCTTTAGCTATCAAGTGGTGTAAACGAAATTTGGATGGAGATGATAGATATGTAGCTACAACACTAAACTGTATCCCCCGATTTTGTTATCATTCGTTTTTTTGGATTGCATCCCTATGGAGGTAATTTTAAAGACGTATTCACGTCAAAAAACGGTCGGTTGTGAACAGCGCGCAAATAGGTACATGACTGTTGAGTATTGATAACGAGTTTAAGAAAGTCTTTCTCGTAGTTCTCGCCACAAAGAATTAGGCAGGCAGTGGTGAATGACATAAACATGCGTCTCGTCTGTACGATATTAACTCAATATCTCGAAAAAATCAAACGGATACATTTGTTTTACTATATCTTTCTTGTCAATTCTTCGTTCAGTACCTAGGTAATTATCAAATAGGTTCTGAAATAAAGCTAGACGAAGTAGGAAAGTAGTCGAAATAGGAGAGTATTTTGTATTTTGTATGTATTATATAAAAGGATCAAATTTTTTTTTTCATATTTGACATATAGTTTCTTTGGGAAAGTTGTTTGTAATCACGAGTACATCATATCCTTTGCTATCAAAAACTAATTAAAAGTCACCCCATATACTCGTATTAT
The DNA here is from genome assembly GCA_947284805.1 of Coleophora flavipennella. NCBI lineage: Eukaryota > Metazoa > Arthropoda > Insecta > Lepidoptera > Coleophoridae > Coleophora > Coleophora flavipennella. The sequence continues at coordinate 6,151,244 of OX369254.1, read as the reverse complement.
GTAAACAGTAACTATTACGAAGTAACTAGTATCTCATCTGTGGCATCAAAAAAATGCTAGGATTCCCTGTATAATGAGAACCAGAAACTGATATACCAACATGTTTAAATACATATTCAAATAGATCAGAAACACCAGGATACAAAAAATAACCTTACTACTCCGGTAGTGCAGACAGAAGTCATTTTTTTTACAGTTTTATAAGTTTTGGCCCTGCGAGTGTTCCTGGTGTCGCGAGTTCAACGGTTTTTTCTCATCTCAAAAATGCCCAACGCGCCCAACGAAGTTTTCACTTCAAAAATGTACAGTCGAATTGAGAACCTTGACCTTTTATGAAATTGGTGGAAATTAGAACCTTATGTATACCTAATCATGAGTGATTTCGAAAATAATAAAATATAATATAGCAAATTGTAAACAAAGTTTTACTCGCATTACAAGTATGATTAGTAATTTATTAATTATCTATGCACTTACAACCCCATCATGCTTAAAATTCTAATTAAACATGTCTTATTCATAATCTACTTTGTAGCGAATATCCCCCTGATGCTCTTATACCACGGATATAAGGTCCATTGTCACACTGTTTAGTTAAAACTACACTAGAAAGGATTAAGACCCGTATCGAAAGGGCTCTTTGAAACAGGAATAAGCTCTATTGCACACAATTACATCAAATACGATTGGTTTAATCCTCGGGGAAAAGGCAAAGTAAAATGACAAGAAAAGGCTTGAAAAGACAAGCACAAATTTTGGATTGAAAACCTGTAACTATCGAAGTTTAGTGCGTGTTTTTTGTCACACAATCACTTAACCACCTCCGTGGCGTAATAGTTAGTCCATTCGCTTCACACCAGGAGGTCGCGAGTTCCGATTCCCGGTGGGGTCAACTTGTAAGACTCGGTTTGGTTAGTGGTAGGGCATTTTCTAAGCCTGGGTTCCGATTCCCGGTGGGGTCAACTAGTAAGATTTGGTTTGGTTGGTGGTAGGGCATTTTCTAAGCCTGCCTGGTTAGCTACAACTATCTTATCTAAGTCTTGCCGCCAAACATCAGTGTTAACAATATAAATGTGTTCCGGCTAGCCAGTTTCCTCATTGCGTTGGGCAATCTTGGTAAGCCCACTTCCATCTTCGGCATCATCGTCACTTACTGTCAGGTGAGATGATGCCAAGGGCTTACCAATTGTGAATATAACATTAAAAAACATGAGAATAAAAAAAAAACGTTGGTTACAATACTAAAAAATGATAATTATATTAATAACAGATTTTGCCAGCGGCTTCGCTCGCTTGAACATAGTTTTTACTATCTTTTTTTTTTATTTTGTTTATGCACAATTGGTAAACCCTTGACAACATCTCACACTATCTTCGAGGGTGCGCAGTGAGCAAGCCGCATCCTAAGCAGTCTACCTACTAACTGTCTAGATATGTTTGGTAGTTAGTTAGTTTTCGCGTGAACATAGTTTTTATGTCTGTCGTGCTGTCGAGCGTGGGAACTGAGTCAACTCTAGATCCCTTGGGAACTATGTCGGGCTATTCTAATTAGTAGTCAATTCCATAATCAGTATTAGCACGTCAATCCTTCGCTTCATTGCGAAGTGACAGAAATTAGCAAAAAAGAGAGAGTTAACAGCTATCCCACGGGAACGACTTAAGAAATCTGGATAAAAAGTAGCCTATATGTTAATCCAGGACCTAATCTATATGTGTGCCAAGTTTCATCCCGATCCGCCCTGTGGTTGAAGCGTGAAAGAGTAACAAACATCCATCTATACATACAAACTTTCGCGTTTATAGTATTAGGATTTAGGATGCTACAAAATGTTGTTTATGTAATGTATGAAAATGTGATTATTATTTAATTTGAGACTCTATTATCTGATATGTTGTATGATGATGAAACTAATGGTGCGATGATGTTAATATCGGATAGTAGGTCATCTTTGCCTTTGGCCTCACATATAAGGCGGCATGGCCATGTTACCTTAGTCTTAGTAACTTAAAAAAGTTCGCATTTTTACACTCTTTCGTCCCATTTTAAGAAATCACTCTCACAAATTGCAGGAAAGCAAGAGGAAAGATATTACACATCAAAAACCTGACTGCCTAAATTATATCCTTTGTCACACACCTCGCACTCAAAAATCCATCAAGTTTTATAAGTTTTGACCCTCCGAGTGCTCCTGGTAACGGTAACAGGTAACAGGTACCACGTAAAGGTAGCAGTGTCGCGAGTTCAATGGTGTTTTTTCCTATCTCAAATACAGTTTTTTAAGTTTCGGTAATAGGTATCGGTAAGGTGTCGCGAGTTCAATGGCTTTTTCCCATCTCAAATACAGTTTTATAAGTTTTTGTTCCTGGTGCCCAACGCGCCTTAAGAAGTTTTCACTTCAAAAATGAAAAAGAAGAAAGAGATAAGTAACAAATTAAATTAGACACAGAAGATCCACTACGCAATTTAAGCCAAACCTAAATGGCGCTAATTGATTGCTCTTGAAAGTGATCCGCTCAAAAAGTATCAAGTTGTTTACCCTTGTAAATTTACTAATAAAGGGTAGAACAATAATTAGAACCAGGAGAAAATAATTTTACATAAAAATTCGGAACTTGAATACCACGTATAAAAGTACCTATCATTAAAATTTTCTAGGAATTTACACAAGACACTTTATGATCATTGATCACACTGTCTTATAAGATTTCAAGTCCGAGGCGAAAATCGCGTACCTAAGAAACACTGGGCGATTAAAATGTGTGCCCGACGCACTGCACTGGCCACGAGAAATCCGCGTGCCATAGCACCTAGTATATATGTACAAACAAGTCCACTCTGCGGGAAATAACCAATGACGAGACATTTAGGCGCCGGTTGAAAGACTTCTTGTTAAATTTCAAATTTCATTCTAATAAAGAATTTCGCCCTGATTCAGGGTAGGCTCGAGCCCCTCGGTGGGGACGTATATGAGCTGTTATGATGATGATAAAAGAATTTTTTGAAAAAAAATTAGTGCCGTGTTATAATTTGCTGCCGTGTGTCTAGAAACGATTTCAATGTCAGTAAGTACATTGATACGGTCGACATTTCGATGCAATATGAACTAATCACCTGCGATTTATATCGAACAGTGTAAATGGGGTGGCGATTCGTTTTTGGCGGGCGATGCGACTAGTGACTTGTTGCACGGGTTAAAATCGACCTGTGAAAATTCCCCATAACTATGTACTACCCGAGTACTTCAAAGCGAGCGCTTACCCTCAAAATATATGGTGCTGTAAAATTAACGATATGACCGTCTCATATTTTCAAGTTAAAAGCTTAGCGCAGATGCGTTCGTGAAAGCGAAAGAGCTTGGATGCAGGGGGGAATACAGGAATGTATTCAGTAAAGAATGAAGGGGGTCTAAAAATTCCATCATTTTTTTTATTAAAATTTGAGTGCGTTAGACTACATCTCACCTGATAGAAAATGACGTTATAGTCGAAAATGGTAGAAAGATAGATACATAATGCTTTTATTCAAAACACAGCAATACAAAAGGATAAAAAAATAATAAAAAACAATGACAAACTGACAGTTGTTGCTGTGCATTGGTTCAGCAAATAGTTAATTTGGTACACGCAAACTTAAACAATGCTTATTCAATATTGCCTTGAAGATTCGCAAATTGTAAGAGTCGGGAAACACAATATTCGAATTCGAGGATTTTAGAATCATAAATAGAATCAATTAAATAATAAAATGTGTAGAGAAAGATAAGACTTTTGTTGTTAACAATTTTCTGTAGACATACAAAAATCAAAATCTACAACAAATAACAATGAATTCAGTAATATTGACATGGTTGAGTTCTAAATCGTAGGCGTATTCCATTCAAACTTTTCAAAGTAGGTATATGAAGACTAAGAAAATAAGTAATCTTCATTCAAAATAGTACCTGCATGTAATTTTTTTGTTACCTAAACTTATTAATAAAGGTATTTTAAAACACGCAAGCGTTCTTTAGAGGGGGGGGGGGGGGGGGTCAAGGCTGGCTTTTATTACTGAGTCTACCCCTGTACCGGGGGCGGAGTGCCGAAACAAACACGGCGGAGTTGAGGACGCTAGAGACTTGTTTGTCTGCACACCTATTGTCAGGTGCCTAATTCCGCAACTTGCATGTTGTGATGGCATTCTGCGCAGCGAGCGAGATAAACTCTTACATGCACACATGCATGTCATTGTGATGTGAATTTGTTATGTGAGCGTGCACCACTGTTTTCAGTGCAAACTGCACGAGTTTTTAGTAAGTAGAATAAGATATATATTTTTTTTAATTCCCTATTGTATAAACATGTTTCAAATTGTAAAAAGTTGATAGAAAATATCGTGGAGTATAATATTCATGCAATAATATGATGTAAATAAATTTTAAAAAATCGACACCTCTTTACAATCTGTCTATCTATAACCTAATTGAGACCATTTCGATGAGCTAATGGTTGAGTGAATTCGAGGAGATGCTGCAGCATCAGGTCAAACGCAGTTGTAACAATATTGGCCTTTGTCGACTGTAACAGACGATTTTCAGCTTCGTGGAAACATTGTTTTTTAATCACAATTGACAAGGCCTTGGCACATCGACGCACTGAGTCTTAAAAAGTTAGACTAAGCCGGGAATCGAACCCACGACCTCCTGCAGTGAAGGTAAAGAACTGAACCATTACGCCACGGAGGCGGTTAATAATAATTCTCCTCTTTACAGACACTGGGACAAATCTAAGTACACGCAGTGCTACCCAAGGCGAAGTAACTTGTATCCCATCTGTGCCCAAGGCCTGCATCACCGTGTCGAAGACCACTTTTGAGTATCACCACACCGTCACCACACCCTGGACACTTCATACAACGGGCCAGTAATGACATTTCAAAAAAGGAATGACGGAACAAACAAAATGGCGGCGAAATCCTATATGTTCAACGGCGACTAAACTGTAACCAATCTGTATCAATCTGGGTGACGAGGGGGTGAGGTCCCAATCTAGAGAGCGGCAGGGAGTGTCCATACTGTATGTTAAAACTAATATATATACTTTGCCTTCACGTTACACCCCGTATATCAATGGCCAAAGAATATTGTCACAAGAATATAAAAAGAGCATTAACTTCAACACCGGTACCTCTACGTTCGTAATATCGTTCCGTGGGTGTTATAATAAATTCACATAGGAGACAACGGGAAACCCCAACTTGGCCGAGGTCCGAAAGTTGGTAAGTCAGGAAGGAAAAGTCCCGAAAACCGGTGGAAGTTTGCCCCAAACCGAGTCCCGACCCCCAAAATTTAAGCCCCTTCCTTTCCGGAGGGCCAGCGCTACTACTGTTCGGGAGTTTCTTTTATTTCCTTTGTTTTAGGCTTTTCGTTATTACGGGTTATGAATCTGTATTGTGAGGTCTTGGTTTTGATTAAATACGCCGAGGAAGTCATTTGAGTTCGATTATACTATGAATAAACTGTAGCGCGGTGCGCTAATATTCCGTTCTTTTTCATTCGACCTTCTTAGGGGGCGTCCATTAATTACGTGAGGTGTTTAAGGGGGGAGGGGGTCAAGCTAAATCTTTCCAAATCTCACATGGGGGAGAGGGGGGTTTTAGCAAATATCACGTAATTTGTTTTCTTGTAGAAAACGGTGTAAAATTGCGAAAAAATAAAGTTAAATCAAAGTAAAAAAAATCTAGAATGAAAATATGGCGAAATTTCACACAACAGTGTTTGTCCTATTTGTCCGAACCCCGCAGAGCAGCACAGTAGCTCTTCGATTGCGTTTTTTTTTGTAATAACTACGAAATGTTTTATCAGATAATTTTTTTTTATTCAAAACATCAAATTTTGTTCATCAGATATTTTTTTTTATTAAGCTTAAAAAACTACATCAATCGCCGCACACCGCGTGAAAATTGGTTGATTCATTTAAAAGTTATAGCAGTTTGAAGATTGAAAAAATTCGTGTTTCATTAAACTTTTATTAGACTTTTTATAATACAACGCGTTTCCAGCCAAAATACAAATTTTAAAAAATCTCACGTGAGATTTGGGGAGGGGGGAGGGAGTTGAGGAAAATCTCACGAAATCTCACCAGAAGGGGTGGGGGGGTCAAAAAATCCTGAGAAAAGCCTCACGTAATTTATGGACGGCCCCTTAGCTCAGAGGAAAAGTTCACTGTCTTTACACAGGAGGTCGCGGGTTCGATTCCCGGCGGGGTCAATTGTAAGACTCGGTTTGGTTGGTGGTAGGGCATTTTCTAAGCCCGCCTGGCTAGCTACCACCATCTTATCTAAGTCTTGCCGCCAAATATCAATGTTGATATCATTGGTGTGTTCCGGCATGAAGATAAGATAGCCAGTTCCCCATTGCGTTGGGGATTCTTGGTAAGCCCGCTTCCATCTTTGGCAGCATCGGCACTTACCATCAGGTGAGATGTTGTCAAGGGTTTACCAATAGTGAATAAAAATAAAATAAAATTATTTTCATTCCATCTATTTCTTTTTCACACATGCGCTGTCATCCATCCGACAATATCGTTAAAAAATCAAAATTATATTCATCCTTCATATTACTAAATAATAAAAAAAAGGAATCGTCCCTTATAAAAGACCCAATTGGGTAGGTTATATTTGTGTTTTTTTATGATATTTGATATAAATTTAACGTGTGTAATCCTTTTATAATATTTTATCAGTGGGGTTAAATTAAAATGTATCCTTTGTCACTTTCGAGACTGAGAAGAATCTAACGACACCTCGCACTCTAAAATCCATCAAGCCTTGTAGGCTTAAGGCTCGGTCAAAGAAACAGACATATATACATACTTACACTTCTTTAGGGCAGTCGGGTAAAATCACACACAACCCGCAATATCGCAAGATTACGTGTTATGCTTTGATGCAATATATTTTAATAAAATAATGCATGTATACTTATCAATGTATATTAGTACTAACATACAGTACGGACACTCCCTGTCGCTCTCTAGATTGCGACCTCACCCCCTCGAAACGAGTGTGCTTTAGACCACACGACTGAAGTAAAACTTAATCACCGTTCGCGTAACGCATTCACCAGCTTACTCCTCAAGTCAAGCGTGTCGTTCGCCTCACCTGACCACACTTTTCGTAACGCTGAAAATCACCGTTCGCGTAACACATTCACCAGTTTACTTCAATAAAAAAATTATGTATTTCTGTTACCGCTGTAACAATAAATACTAAAAATAAAAAAAAAGAGTGAAAGTCTCCATACAAAAAACGCGTTTTTTTTAAACGTGAAGAAATTAGCGCCAACTAGTATGATAGTACGAAACTGAAGAAACTACGGCCATCTAGTATGATGGTACGGAACCCTATGTGTGCGATTCTGACTCGCACTTGGCTGGTTTTTGAAATGAAGTCGTAGACTATCGCTTATCAGGTAAAATATAAATCAACAAGGAATGGACGCCGCTGTTGACATTAATTTTCGTGGATCCTAACTTCCCGATGCTAATGAGTCTTAACTAGATTTTAAAACTTCGAGGCTGTTTTGATACAAAGAAACAAAAGAAAACTCTTCTAATTTATGTATCTCTGTTAAAGTCTTCAAAGCGGAAACGACCCTTCTCAAAAGTAATTGACAAATTCGGATACAAAATAGAAAAACAAGAGAAAAAACTTTGCTTTTTTTTCTTTTGAAAATGCGCCGGATAATTAGTCTGGTATTTCGTAATCTGGGGCAAGCGTTCGGTAGCAGTCCTTGCAGTCGTAAAATTGGAATTTCGTTCGGAATCCTTGGAAAGCCTCTACGAGGAGTGTCCCCTCCTCGGATGAAGGAAAAGAGATTCGTAATTTGTGCTATTTGAGTGATTCGTGGGGAAGCTCGCAGCCAGATGCCGAGATATTGGATCTTTGTAGTTTTATGTGTGCTCATGAGATCGCTTCGGTCGTAAAACAAAAGGGAATCTGTCAAGGAGCACTAGATTATACAGTGGGATGTGAAAGTTTTGTCAGCTGCAAAGTTTTTACAACCTACCTTCGACCGTTTTTACTGGTAGGCCTGTTTCTGAGGCCTCATCGAAAATGTTTATTTGCATGATTTCTCCGACAAGGTTCCACGGGATTTGAGTACATAGTATCCATATATGATACCTATACCTTATATCAACCAAAAAAAGCATAAGGTAAACAAAAGTACTATGGAATTGACATTTGAAACTGTCAAATCCCTACTAAGTTTGTTTACTTTGTGCTTTTTTCATCACGCTTTTATTAGATTCACCTGTATGTATGAAGGTTTGTATAAGTTTGTATCCGACTCCTTTGCACTCGATTGTGACCCACTTTAAACATACAGATTTAGTTCAAAATTTGTACATTTATCAAGAACCTGTGACAATACAATAATTTCATAACTTTATCTCATTATCCTGAACTAAAAATTTGTGACACATTTTTCGTATATCAAGCAACCCACGCTTTTTCACAATAATACTACTAGTATTTTTGGTTCATTATTATTTTCAGCTTATATTAAGAATTATTTTTCACTTTTTAGTTTGATGTCCTTTAAAAGCGTGTTTTTTAGTTTTTTTTCAACTATGTATATTTATTTGGTTGATATAAGGTATAGTATCACCTAGGTCTAGTATGAATATCTGTATGTCCGTTGTATTAAAAGAATCTGGTAGTTTTCTCCCAGTCATCCGACTTTCTTTTTATGAACTTTTTTTGATCCACAATTGGTAAGCCATTGGCATCATCTCACCTCATGGTAAGTGATGATGATGCCGATGATGGAAGCGGGCTTGCCAAGATTCCCTGGGGAACTAGCTATCATACCTTCAAGCCAGAACACATCAATAATGTTAACATTGATGCTTGGCGGCAAGACTTAGATAATATGGTGGAAGGTAGCCAGGCGAGCTAAGAAAATGCCATTCCTCCAACCAAACCGAAACCGAGTCATACAAAGTTAGACTCCGCCGAGAATCGAACCCGCGACCTCCTGATGTGAAGCTAATGGATTTAACCACTGTGCCACTGAGGTGGTTAGAATTGTTAAAAATTAGATTTTGTTCTAAAATAGTGTTTAAAATATTGAACTATGACATCAGTGCAGTTCATGTACCTACTAACTAGGTACTAATTACATGTTTTTGATTAATTAAAAAAAAGAAAATATTATAGTAAAAAAAATTGTAAGTTTTACTGAAAACACACAAGGAGTACTCACCATTGACAGTGATGGTTTACATCTATGACTGGGCTGCATTTTCATTTCAGTCTCCTGTAACAATAGAAACAAAATGTCAGTCAAGTAAAATGGATTAAAACGAGAATTAAAATACATCGATGATAAAACCTACTCATTTTTTTGTCGCGTTTATGACTCATATTTTATTTTGCATTATTCATTTAAATAAGATAGTTTAAAAACCAAAATTTTCAATTTCGGGAACTACGCTTTAATATGTAGGCGAATAAATTGTCACATTACATTAACTATAAATGTGATAGAACTTAACTCTAGCTAATACCGATTTAGATCCCACTCATCTAGTGGGTACAATAGACCCTTTAAAATTAAAAATTATTCTTAATTCTAGCTAATACTGATTTAGATCCCACTCATCTAGTGGGGTACAATCATCATTATTATATCAGCCGAAAAACGTCCTCTGCTAGACAAAGGCCTCCCCCAAGGATTTCCACGACGACCGGTCTTGCGCTACCTGCTTCCCGCGACCTTCAACAGGTCGTAGGTACAATAGACCCTAAAGTTCTGACTTACTCCAGTTTCTGAAACACGAACTAGACAACCTTACCCCTCGTCTACCGGAACCGTATTCCGACCTATAGAAATCGACTATAAATGTGATTGGACTTGATTCTAGCTAATACCGATTTAGATCCCACTCATCCAGTGGATACAATAGACGCTTGAAACTTTGACCTACTCCAGTTTCTGAAACACGAACTAGACAATCTTACCCCTCGTCTACCGGAACCGTACTCCGACCTATAGAAATCGACTATAAATGTGATTGGACTTAATTCTAGCTAATACTGATTTAGATCCCACTCATCCAGTGGATACAATAGACGCTTGAAACTCTGACCTACTCCAGTTTCTGAAACACGAACTAGACAATCTTACCCCCCCGTCTACCGGAACTTTACTCCGACCAATAGAAATCGACTATAAATGTGATTGGACTTAATTCTAGCTAATACCGATTTAGATCCCACTTATCTAGTTGGTACAATAGACCCTAAAACTCTGACTTACTCCAGTTCCTGAAACACGAACTAGACAATCTTACCCCTCGTCTACTGGAACTTTACCCCGACCAATAGAAATCGACTATGAATGTGATTGGACTTAATTCTAGCTAATACCGATTTAGATCCCACTCATCTAGTGGGTACAATAGACCCTTAAAACGCTGACTTACTCCAGTTCCTGAAACACGAACTAGACAATCTTACCCCTCGTCTACTGGAACTTTACCCCGACCAAGAGGGCATCCCAAGTCTATGCCAATTTATTGGGATATAAAGTGAACGGATCGCATTTTGTCGACTCAACCCTTTCTTCCAATCAAGGACGGAATTTGTCAAGAGTGTCAGGTGGCTTGACGTTGGGACACTCGAGCCAGAGCCGGATTAGGAAGTAAGAAGTGAATATTTTTAAAATATAAAGCGTGTTGGTATGTTTATTCGTATATTTTAAAAGAACTGAATGGTTTGAGCATAACTTACATTACTAATTTTAAGGATCTTTAGATATTACGCTGGATAAAAGAAACAACTTTGTAGCAGGAATGGCGACTTTCGTTAGGTCTCCGTCCACGGCTGCTGGGGAAGCAAAAATATATGGAGCGTTATTCCACTGACCGACAACGGCACGGCGTTGACCCCCGCCGACGCCGTGCCACACCTATGACACTCCGTAATGTAAACCAGAGATAAGTACCTACACTTTTACACGTTTGCATGTGTGCGTAAATTCAATGTAGGGTTGTCAGCCGTATCTCTGATCGATCTTACTCTAGATAACAAATCCGAATACAAAAACTAAGTCCTGCCCAGTCCGCGTCACTCAAAAAACCCATACACCTGAGCAGAATAACGCAACGTATGTTGCTGTTTATTAACTCACGCACTAAAGTGGAAAACGTACGATTATGCCTAGAAAGGGCACGGCAAAGGGACTGAAGCAGGACGGCTCAGGACGGTGAATTATATCACCCTGTAACGTAGCACCTGCTCGAAGGGAAGGGCAAGTGGCGTTTGGTGACTGGGGGTCTTCGTCACTGATTATAAAGTGCAGCATTTGCTGCAAAAATAGGATATACTTTGGAAAAGGCATACGCGGAGGGCTGACCCCAAATAAAATGGGACAAGAGCCAGAAGAATGAATGAAATTGCTGCAAAAATGGTATGGTGGCTGATTTAGTATTTAAAAAAAATGTAGTCATGAAGTGGTGTTATATGGTGTTTTTATTGGATACTTTTGGTTGCAGGTTCTTGGTAGAACATTTTTTCGCTTATTTTGGATAACATTTTTAAACAATTTTACATATAATCTCTATAAGTTTACGAAGAATAGTGAAAAAATGTAATTCAAAATGAGCAATTTTTTTGTAAATAAGCCTTCAAGTTTATCTGTTTGTCTGTGCTACAAGGCCACAATTATTGAAATGAAACCACGAAACAAAAAGCCACAAGGGTTCAAAAGCAACAAACTCGAAAGGAATAAGGAGTCGGCGGTATGGAAAATAGTGTTTGAGTATAATTTGTTATCTGCCTGAACCCTGGAGCCCGGAGCTGAGGTGTTAGAAAAAAGATACAATAGCTCATACGTAACCTTCTCTTGAGATGGTATAATGGACGAACGTAAGAGGTAACATTTTGTACGGTTGTACGTATGAATGTAAAATAAGACTAAGCCTAAGAAAATACGTAAGTGTGTACAATTATATCTGGTTGAGTCACATAAGTATATATTTTTTTAGGGCCGTTTTTTTTTTGTACGGATCATAGGATTATAGGATCACTCGTGCGTCTGTCTGTCCGTCCGTCTGTCACAGCCAATTTGCTCCGAATCTACAATTTGCTAGGATGGTGTAATCCTATGAACCAAACACAGAAGTGCAAAGTTTTTTTTTTCAGGTTAGCCTTTGGCATAGGTATTTCACCTGATGGGAATTGATAAGTGACGATGATGCCGGAGTGGATTATCAACATTCCCCAACGCAATGAGGAACAGGCTATCTTATCTTCAAGCCGGGAACCATCAATTCTGATTTTAACATTGATGTTTGGCGGCAAGGCTTAGATAAGATAGTGGTAGTTAGCCTATTAGGCTTAGGAAATGCCCTTCCACGAACATATCTGAGTTTTACAACGTTAGCATCCGCCGGGAACCGAACCCGCAACCTCCTGGTGTGAAGCGAATAGACTAACCATTACTCCACGGGGGCGGTTGTAATAACCTAACCAATTAAATTAAAAATTAAAACCCGATTGCTCGAAATGTATCCTATGGCATTCAGGGGGTCGAGGTGAATCTATCGACACCTCAGGTTGCAGGCTCAGTCATAGATAAAACCGGCCAAGTGCGAGTCAGACCCGCACACAAAGGGTTCCGTACCATCATACTAGATGGCGTTAATTTCTTCATGTTTTAAAAAAACACGTTTTTTCCCCTCCCCTCGTTTTTACTCTTTGGGTACGGAAGTCTAAAAATACATACATATTTACAAACATGCCTACACACATAGACCAGAAAAGCATTACCCTCCTTTTTGAGGCAGTCGAATATATTTTTTTTTGTATAGTATGCGCAAAATATCGTTTTTTAGATGAAATAAGTTTAAGAAAAACCTAAAAATGTTTAGGTACCTGCAAGCATTTATTTGAAAAGAGTTGTTAGGCTCAAAAGAGTTGTTAGGCTCAAAAGAGTTGTTAGGCTCAAAAGAGTTGTTAGGCTCAAAAGATTTGTTAGGCTCAAAAGCCAAATGCTCAGTGTGCCAAATTAAAAAATAGGCTGGCACAATATTTCTCCTACGATTCTAATGAAAATGAAAGACGATCCTCGGACCTCGATTCCACCACCAAAGTTCAACTTCAAAATACCAAAAGTATATATTGTCACCGGGAACACGGCTTTATACCAAATTTCAGCTCAATTGGACCCCTGGAAGTAGCTCTTAAATCATTTCCAAGATTTGACCTTTTACAAACTAACTAACATACATACATACAAACATTATACATACATACAATATACATACTTTTAAAATACTAACCATGTATTTTATTCAACCTAACCTGTTTTTTCATGTCCTACTAGCCGTCCGCTCGCGGCTACGCCCGCGTTGTTTTCGATTTTCCCCGCTCGCGGCTACGCCCGCGTTGTTTTCGATTTTCCGTGGGACTAAGACGTTTTCCCGGGGTAGCCTATGTCCTATTCCAGGATCTAACCTTTATGTGTGCCAAGTTTCATCCCGATCCGTCCAGTGGTTGAAGCGTGAAAGAGTAACAAACATCCATTAATACAAACTTTCACATTTATAATATTAAGTATAGGATTATCTATACTTCTCTTACGATATTACAAAGGCAAGCACAAAATAACAGTTTCAGTTTTTGTTTCAGCTTAAACCACTGTGAACACGTATCAACTAGGGTTACCACGCAGCAGCGGAAAATAGGACAAAAAGGTTGGCAACACGCTGCATTGTGGGGCGTCAGGACACTACAGACATGTCCCGGTAAAGGCGTAAAATATGGCCACCCCACGCTTCGTGCAGGTATTTTATTTACGGGACTGCTTCACAACGTAGGGGGAACCGTGTACATTAAATGGGTTTTCATGGATAGAAACTAAATTATTTTCTTTTCAAAGAAAATTGTGAAATGAGAGTGCTAGATTTTTAGAAGCCAAACTTTAAAGAAATAACAGTAAACTATTCAATTCTTTTCAACAGGTTCAACATAACGGCATCTTCAATTATACCGCCAGTGTCGCGGCTGTCAAAATAAGCGCCAAAATATGTCAACTATTCATTACGCGTCCTCCGCTTACAGAAAACAACCAAACACCTCTTCCGCTATCACAGCATTTACAAATGAACGCACACAACTTGCGGCGACTGGTGTACGTTAAGAATTTCTCTAATTGCTCACAACAAAAGCTCCGAGGTTAAAATACATTAAAATAACGTAACAGTACGTAACGTAACTGTGAGGTGTGGATATGAATACAAACATTATCTCGGCTGCGAGGCTGTCATTTTGAACAAACACGCGCTTCGTTGTATAAAAGTGAAAAATGAGTTTCTATTTGTTTAACTGTACTGTGCCCTTTTAAACTTCTTACTATTATATTATACCTCTGTTTAAGAAGTTGCAAGAAAAAACAATAATTAATACGCCACAAAAACCACGACATGAAGCGCCAGAAACGGAAGATTTCAAGATTTCAATTTGTTTATTCAAAATAAAGGTTTAAAAAACTAAAACCGACTTAAAAAAAGAAATTCACTCAAAAGTATGATATAATATTTTTATAATATGGATACACAAAATTAACCAAGAATAATGAAGTCAAAGGTACCTACGAATCAAATTAGGGGCCTAAAATTTTTTTTGAGGTAAGTAAGTAAGTAAGTATACTTTATTGCAAGCCAAAAAGCAATACAGGACTTAATTTGTAAAATACATAGAGTGCAAAGGCGGCCTTATCGCTTTAAGCGATTTCTACCAGGCAACCTTAAGTTAGTGATTAAAAGACAGGTAAACTAGTACAGGATGGCAGCAGATTCAACTTTTAAACGATCGTTACCAGCACACAGCTATTTACTTACCAAATGTTTTAGGTACGATGGATTCGCTAGCAACGAACTCAAAAAAAATTTTAGGCCTCTAATTTGATTTGTATCTATCTTACCTTTGATTTCATTATTATTTGTTAATTTCGTGTATTTATATATTAAAATATTGTTTCATACTTTTGAGTGGACTTTTTAGTTTTATTTAACTTTTTATTTAATTTTTTATAATGCTATTTTTGTAACAACATTAAACCCAATCACCGATACGCCAATAGGAATCATCTTATCATAATGCACGTGTTTCCTTAACCGCCTCCGTGGCGTAATGGTTAGTCCATTCGCTTCACACCGTATTTTGGTGTGGTGTTACTGGAAACAATAAACGTATTTCTTTCTTTTAGGAGGTCGCGGGTTCGATTCCCGGCGGGGTCAACTTTGCAAGACTCGGTTTGGTTGGTGGTAGGGCATTTTCATAGCCCGCCTGTCTAGCTTCCACCATCTTATCTAAGTCTTGCCGCCAAACATCAGTGTTAACAGCATTGATGTGTTCCGGCTTGAAGATAAGATAGACAGATCCCCATTGCGTCTTCTTGGTAAGCCTGCTTCCATCTTCGGCATCATCGTCAGTTACCATCAGGTGAGATGATGCCAAGGGCTTACCAATTGTGAATAAAAAAAACTGGTACAGAGTCTTGTGCCTTTCATCTTCTCAACTTGAATAGTTTTAGAAAATACATGAAACACGTAATACGTTATAAAATTTGAGGGTTGCCCTCGATTTCCCTGGGATTTCATGATCAGACCCTGACTTGGTAACAAATCTAACTATCGGTCTATACGTACCTACGTATGATATTTAAAGAATTATCGTCAACCTCTAAACCGTTAAGGAGTTGTACCTTTCATCATCAGCTCATCAACATGAGATGACGACTACCAGACGCCAAAACTTGAATAGCTTGAGAAAATACATGAAACACGTAGTATGTGCCTATAAAATTTGAGGGTTGCCGTCGATTTCTCTGGGATTCCATTATCAGATCCTGAATAGCTTGGGAGTAGTCTTTCGAATAAAAAATATTTTTAAAATAGGTCCACAATTGGCAGAATAATAGGTGAACATAAAAATTTTATCTTTATATTTATAATTCTACTGTACGTGTGTATGTCACTGAACTCCTCCTAAACGGCTGGACAGATTTGCTGATTCACAAATCAGCCCGGCAGATGGCGCTGGTAGTGTAGTATCGAAGTAGTGAATCAAACACAAGTCATAATTTTCTTAAAGAAAACGATTGACACAAAGATAATATTCTTAAGAGATATTCACTCCACTTAATCTACGAGCCACCCTTATCCTTCACCCCGAATTAGATGCGCAAGCTAACGCTTCCAAAATAGCTAGTACCGTAACAGCTACTACATACCTAATATTTTAAACGGCTCTAGACAAAGTGTCGGGGTAAGCGTGGCGGTAAGCCATAATCTATTAAGCAATAATGGGCATCTTCCCAGCACTAGGGCCTGGCTCTAACTCACGACTAATTGCTGTGGAACAAAGGGGCCCAGACAAAGCCTGGATGCGGCTCTGGAATACGCTGAGGGCAATGTCACTACGCTTCTTGAAATAGTTCCAAGACGCTCCACAATACATACGAATGTTAAAATTGAGCTCTTAAATAACTATGGGTTCTTTCCAGATCACAGCGAATAAAGCTATAACTATTTTAAAAGCTTATATTAAATTTGCAATGTTTGTATGTATGTATGTTAGAGCGTCGGTGGCGTAACGGCTAGGGCCGCCGCCTCCTGTCCGGGAAGTCGTGGTACGAATCCTGCCACGTACCAATGTAATTTCATTTCTAATTTAGATTTTATATGTACGTTTATCCGAGCTGTTACGGTGAAGGAAAACATCGTGAGGAAACCTGCACACGCCTGCGGAGAAACTCGCAGGTTGTGTGTGAAGTCGACCCACCCGCACTGGGCCCGCGTGGTCGACTAAGGCCCGATCGTCCTAATTCAGGGTAGGCTCGAGCCCCATGGTGGGGACGTATATGAGCTGATATGATGATGTATGTATGTTTGTTTAGTTCAAATCTTGCGGTCAATTTAAGAGCAACTTCCAGGGGTCTGATTGAGCTGAATTTTGGAAAGAAGCCGTATTCCTGGTGACAATAGACCCTTTTGTTATTTTGAAGTTGATCTGATGATGAACTTTGGAGGTGGAATCAAGGTCCCAGAATCGCATTTTATTTTTCAATAGAATAGTAAGGAAATACTATACTGTGCTCACCTTTTTTGAATTTAGACCCGTGTTTTTTTATCATTATCATCATCATATCAGCCGAAGGCCGTCCACAGCTGGACATAGGCTAGAATCTAGATAATACTAATTTGTTCCTTCATTAGTTTTGTGAATGAAGTGTTCGCGCAAGTCTGTATAGGCCTTTGGAGTCCCCAAAACGATGGATGCCTGGGGCCGTTAGTTAATAATGGACATTTTTCAAAAAAAATGTTGAAGTATTTTTTTCATGAAAAACACTAATTTCAGAAAGGCATTTGAATATTTTTTCTTCTTAATCACTGGTTATTTTAAAGATTTTATTGATGAAGTCGCAGGTCCAAATACTATGAATAATTTTCGAAAAACCTGAAAGTTTTTAGGTACCAGTTTTTTTTATTTGAAAAGAGTTTTTATGCTCAAAAAGCCTAATTTTCAGTTGAATATAAAAAAACGCCTGCGAAGAAACTCGAAGGTGGTGTATGAAGTCGACCAACCCGCACTGGGCCCGCGTGGTCGACTAATTCAGGGTAGGCTCGAGCCCCCGGTGGGGACGTATATGAGCTGATAATATGATGACCCACGGCGGCAGCAGAAAACGCGCAAATCTGAATAGGCCTCTAGGATTCCTTGACAGATTAGTGCAGACTAAATGTTTTGTTGTTGTGGCATGATTGGGGAATGCTGATCGTGGGCCACATCGGAAGAAGCTCCAAAGACATCTTTATCGTAGCCCACTTTGATGCCCCCACAATACTCGTCGCCTTCCGTTAGTTCTGGAAAGGGGTGATCATTAAGCGCTTTTGTTTTAATAGCATTCGAGAGTTTGCGAGTGGAATATACTTTTAAAAGGCGGACGTTTTTATGGTTGCACTTCAGATTCACCATTTGGGTGTTGGATGACAGTAAGTTTTATCCCTCATACATAATTTAAATTCTGGAGGGAAATACCAACATCTAAGATAATAACAACTTGAAGATAAGATAGCCAGATCCCCATTGCGTTGGGGAATCTTGGTAAGCCCGCTTCCATCTTCGGCAACATCGTCACTTACCACCAGGTGAGATGTTGTCAAGGGTTTACCAATTGTGAATAAAAAAATATAAAAAAATCTACTAACATCTACTTTAAGTTTTTACTGCCACCCAGTACTAGTTTTCCTGTCCTTCCATCACTTACTGAAAGTTGCTTGTAGAAATCGTTTGAAACGATGAGGCTGTCCTTGGACTTTATGTACTCTATTAATCGTATGTAAAGTATTGTTTTTTGGCGTGCAATAAACTATATTTATACACTTGCTTATTGTTATTTCAGGTTTTTTTTGTTATTTGACTTATTTGTATTTAGCGATTCCTAATTAGGTACGTAATATTCAATCACTTTCTATCGAAAATTAAGTAGGTTTATTTATTATCATTTCAAATACGTTGATAATTATTTAAAATACTATTATTATTAATTAAACAAATGTATCTTGCTTAAGTC
This sequence comes from Coleophora flavipennella, assembly GCA_947284805.1. NCBI lineage: Eukaryota > Metazoa > Arthropoda > Insecta > Lepidoptera > Coleophoridae > Coleophora > Coleophora flavipennella. The sequence continues at coordinate 6,132,621 of OX369254.1, read as the reverse complement.
TTTGTATAGGTGTTGGAAAACGTTCAGTTGTAAAACATTTAGATCTGTTTAAACGAGTTCTCAAGGGCTCTGATAATAACTATCCTAGTGAATTTGTTCTAGCTATATCTAGGGTTGAATTAGCATATCTATCGTTATCAGGCAAGACAAGTCACTGATAAAAGCTGTACATGTAGCTTAATAAATAGAATGGAATCAAGTAATTAAAGCTTTCTGTTAGGCGTATATCTTTAAACTTGGTTTCTGTTCATTTACATAGGTATAAACGTTTATATTAAATCGAAATTTGGAAAACGCATTGGTACGTTGCAGGATTCGAAACACGACTTCCCGTATAGGAGGTAGCGGCACTAGTCGTTAAGCTACCGACGCTCTTACGGCGAAGGACCACATGGTGAGGAAACCTGCACACGGCTGCGAAGGAATTCAAAGGTTGACCTACCTGCACTGGGCCCGCGTGGTCGAAAAAGGTCCGATCGCCCGTATTCAGGGGAGGCTCGAGCCCCTCGATGGGGACGTGTATGAGCTGACATGACATAGGTATACTGACAATGCACTTATTCTGTTCTATCCACGGATCAAATAAATAAGGTTGGATTGGAAATGTGCGCTGGGCAGGCGCACCACAAGTATGATTAGACAATCATACTTAACAGAAGCACGCGTTCATACTTTTTGTGTGCGTGTGGTTGTGTGTAACGTACAGACTCTTGAAATGGTGTGAGACACAATTGCAGCCATGTGTTCTAATGTGTTTTGTTTATTAGTGCACGCAATTCGTGTATGTATTATTATTGCTTGTATTGTGGAGTTGATGGGTGGGAGACAGGCGGCGACGCGGTTTTCAAACAAAAGTGTGGCTATTGCCAATCCAACCTTATTTATCTTATCCGTGGTTCTAGCTACAGATTTAATCGTCTCCGTGGCGTAATGGTCAGTCCATTCGTTTCACACCAGGAGGTCGCGGGTTCGATTCCCGGCGAGGTCACCTTGTATGACTCGGTTTGGTTGGTGGTAGGGAATTTTCTAAGCCCGCCTGGCTAGCTACCACCATCTTATCTAAGTGTTGCTGCCAAACATCAGTGTTAACAACATTGATGTGTTCAGGCTTGAAGATAAGATAGCCAGTTCTCCATTGCGTTGGGGAATCTTGGTAAGCCCGCTTCCATCTTCGGCATCATTGTCACTTACCGTCAGCTAAGATAATGCTAAGGGCTTACAAATTAAGAATTAAAAAAATATCCATAAAAACACACCTCTTAGACCCGAATGAATGAACTAACTTTGTTATTTTTTAAATTCATAATTGGTTAGCCCTTGGCATCATCTCACCTGATGGTAAGTGACGATGATGCTGAAGGTGGAAGCTGGCTTACCAAGAATTTTGAAATAGTGCCAATAATAAAGTCGTGTCGTGCTTTGGTGCAGTTTAAATCAATCCGTGCCAATGTCGCACTCAGTCCGAGTTGGGTACATGTGGGGACTATTGGAGATCGGCAACGATGTGGAACGGCTTATAAATAGACTGGATAGGATTGAGCTAAGAGGGCTCTTACCAAAACTACTAATCCTAGTTGTTCTAGCTACATCTAGTGTTGGTTGACTCAGCTAATCTATCGTTATCACACATTAAGTCACTGTTATAAGCTGTACATAAGACAAGTCACTGTTATAAGCTGTACATAAGACAAGTCACTGTTATATGCTGTACATAAGACAAGTCACTGTTATATGCTGTACATAAGACAAGTCACTGTTATATGCTGTACATAAGACAAGTCACTGTTATATGCTGTACATTAGACAAGTCACTGTTATAAGCTGTACATAAGACAAGTCACTGTTATATGCTGTACATAAGACTAGTCACTGTTATATGCTGTACATAAGACAAGTCACTGTTATATGCTGTACATAAGACAAGTCACTGTTATAAGCTGTACATAAGACAAGTGTCACTGTTATATGCTGTACATAAGACAAGTCACTGTTATAAGCTGTACATAAATCCCCCCCCCGTCACCCAGATTGATACAGATTGGTTACAGTTTGGTTGTCGAACGTATAGGATTTTGCCGCCATTTTGTTTGTTCCGTCATTCCTTTTTTGAAATGTCATTTCTGGCCCCTTGTATGAAGTGTTCAGGGAGTGACACAGTGATCCCATACAAAAGAAGAATAGAATAGAAAATAATATAATATATGTACATTTATTTACCAGGGTATCTTTTTTCCTTTTGAGGTACAGAACCCTAAAGAGTAATGACAAATTTGACCACATTTCGTAATTTTGTTAAAACGTTGATTGGTAACTTTTGTAGTCCTTGCAACAACAATTCAATAGGTACCAAAAACTGTTCACAGAAAAATGTACAAAGCCATAAAAAAAGCGCTCATCCATTTTTACATAATACCAATGTATCGCCCAGTTCGCGCACATGCGGGCCTATTCCACTATTTCCCTCGGATTAGCACTGGTTCGGAATAGAGTACTGGGCGGTGTCAGCTATAAATACTAGTTCAATGTGAGTGAACCTTGAAATATACCGGCGGATGCTAACATTGCACAATTATTTTAAACAAGCTTTTGCCCGCGGCTTCGCTCGCGTTGGCATCGATTTCTTGGCTGTCATTGAGGGCTGTCAAGCAGCTCGCGATCGTAGATAGGAGTTTACTCCAGCTTCCTCGGAAACTATATTGGTCTATCCTGATTAGCAGTCTATGTCACTTCCCACCGTCTAAAAACTATTTCTATGCATAAAACCACGTCAATCCGTTGCTCCGTTGCAACGCCGACGTGCGCGAGCCTGGAAATTAGTTTTATCCAGATCCCTCGGGAACTGTCTCGGGCTATGCTTAGTGTTATTGTCATGTCTATGTTAATTCTTACCCGCTCCAACATTTTTACGCAAAAAGTCACAACAATCCGTTGCTCCGTTGCGATGTCACAGAAATCAAGCAAAATAAGAGTGTAACAGTCCATAACCGTTCCCACTACTTGGCCACGGGCCTTTTCCCAAACTGGGAAAGGTTAGGTCATAGTCCAACGCGGGGGCTACGTCCAGGTTGGTGAAGGTTATAGGGCTAGTGGTAAACCCCACTGTCAGAAGTTTTTCAAGCCGTCTATATAGCCGTCTATAAATAAAACTAGGCACCTAAAAGAGATAGTATAGACTATAGACCAGCTTGCGAGTACCAATTTCACAGTAAATTATCTGATATTGAAGTCTTTGCTATTTTATTACACGGGGTGACTTTTAATTAGTTCTCGATAGCAAATGATATGAATGTACTCGTGATTACAAACAACTTTCCCAAAAAAAACTATAAGTCAAATAAGAAAAAAAAATTGGTCCTTTATACATTTTTGCCGATTTAATAACTTGTTATGTATCGAGGGCCAAAAAATTGTTTTCTGATTTGACATACAGTTTCTTTAGAAAAGTTGTTTGTAATCACGAGTACTTGCATATCTTATGTTATCAAGAACTAATTAAAAGTCACTCTGTATGGCACCTCACACGGCTTAACGAATGCCATCTAGTGATACCAACCAGCACGAACGGCTTAACGTGACTTGCGAAGCACGGAAACCGTTAAGAAAAATGCCACTTACAGTCAAACCCATACAGGTGATGACCGTGCATCAGGTCAGTTAACCTGCGTGATCGATGCAACCACGCAAGTTAGCACTGAGCTACGAACGGTTGTAACGTGTTTATTAACATTTCAATACAAGGAGATTGATTGTTCCAGATATCTTATTTTGTTTTTTTTTATTTTTACCGCGACGGAACCACAGATTACTAAATAGTTACGGAACGGAGAAGGGGTATGCGTTTAGGGCACTGACCTCCATTATACAAGTATGCTGGAGTTCATAATACGATGTCAAAATGAAGCCATTTGATTTCGCCATTTTGGCACTGATAGCATCGCGAGTGTCCATGGAACTAATAAGAGTCAAATCTCAAGTCACAGGAGAATGTCAATTTTAGTACCAGAGACGCTCGAGTGGGGCGCTTTAAATGGGCACAAACAACAACTTTACTGTCATTTCATAAGGAATTTTTAGTCCAGCCAGACCTGCCGCACTCTGCGCTGTAGGTATAAAAAAGTTAAAAGTGTACCTACGCCGTGCCAAGCCGCGCGACCCCTTGCAAGGTGTAACTCAGTAGTCAGAAGAGATAAGAGTTAAGCGATAGAAACAGAGGCAACTTGTTGGTGAATATAACTGTAGGTAATTAGCGCTGTGCGACCTGAATTGGGTATGCTAAATTTTTTATAAGCCATGAAAATAAAAAAAAACCATTTCGAGATATTTTTATTTAAAGCCATATTTTTTCATTTTCCACTCGAAAAAGTAAAAGATTGCGTAAAAAAATCGGAAAAGGACAATAACCTTCATTTGACCCCTATGACGTCACGAGTTTACAATAAAACCTTATTTTACCACTGAACGGAACGTGCACTCTTACTTGTCATATCAATTACGGACCTTGCATTTGAGGACGAGCTTTCGTCGAGCACTGAAAAAGGCACTATTTATTTATCATCCACCAAAAACTACGTTTGAGACAATCAAATATTATTAGAACGTCATTCAAATTAAATACTTAAATGGGTAAGATATTCATTAGAGGTCCAATTTTTATTGTGGTTCTAAAAAACATTTAAACTCTGAAGGCCTTGTCCATACATAGATTATGATGTTTGATGACAAGTAAATTTTGACTTTGACGTTTCGTTGTTGGCTTTGTGATAGTTTCGTTTCGGAAAAGGCAAAGGTTACTAAGACCATACAGCCAGGTCTGACGTATTTAGGCTTCCTTAGCTGTTGGATTTGTAATGCTAGTGCCGGTGCAATGAAAAAACAACAAAATAAAACTACGAATGCGTCTACCACAAATCCCGCCAAAAAACCTTTGGGAATGATTGACTTGAGTGACTTGACAGTTGACGTCAAGGCCTATTCATTTCATCGTCATAGAAATAGGGCTGTTCGTTTCATAGTAATGTGAACCGATGACGTCATCAAGGTTTAAAAATTTAAAAAAATATTTAAAAATATCTAGAGGCTTAAAAAATGAAATATTCAAATTAGTTTTTCAAAATGGTCTAAACCATCAGAAAAAAAATTAAAAAAAATACATTTTTTTTTAGCATACCCAATTTGCACTTTATTGTGTCGTAGCAAGAGTCGCCATTCATTCAAATGATTTTGCTGAGTTAACCTTCTTTTACGTTAAATAGTCTTTATTCTTTGGTCCAGCGTACTTGTTTTATGGAGGTCAGTGGTTAAGGATGAGAGGTTGGGTGTTCGTTTGTTTGTTAACGAAAGATAAATTTAAAAAATCTAAGAAAATATGTCAGGAATTGCCATTCTCTGCTGTTAAATAAATTGAATATACGCAATTTTATGAGTTTGACTAATTCAGTAAGTAAATTAACGAAGTTTTTGATTGCTATATACGAGTATATAAACTGAAATTTGGAACAGAGAGGGGAAGATGGCAGCCCCCCACGGATTTTTTCAAAATTTATCTTTTGTTTTTTTTATTTTGGTGTATATGTCGCAGCCGTTATGTAGAATCCGCCGGTTTGCAAAACGGCGCGCTACTTTGCAAAACGGTGGCGTTTTGTAAATACGGTGAGATGATGTCAAAGGATCGGACTGCTAGCCATTTTTATGATCTGTCAAAATCGAAATTTTGTTCTAAAAATGTTTAAAATACCCACAAGTGACGTCATAGATTTTAGGCGTCATTGACGAACTTATTTTGTGAATTTGATCAATTAAAAATTGAAGAAGTGATGGAAAAACAACGTTTTTTGAAACTTCAAGAGGAGAGCAATTTAGGAAATCATATCTCAGATTTTATTTTTGTTGCAGTCCGATTGTGGATAAAAAAAGGAGAAAAGTTTCTAGTTGAGCACACGTGAGGGAACCAAACATTTGATGTGATGACATCATTGTTAAATTATTATGGTTCTTACTAAGGAGGCCATAATATGCTACTTACCTCACCTAATTGCGTCAGACAAACAAGCTATCTCAACGTTTGATAAGTTTTCAAGAAACTACTATTATTGTCGGCATTTTAGCAAATAACAACGACGAAAATTGGAAAATTTCTTAGCAGTTGTCGCGACGCGGCTGATGTAGGTAGGTAGGTACTGAGCGGTAATATGATATAATCCTACTAATATTATAAACGCGAAAGTTTGTATATTATAAACGCGAAAGTTTGTAAGAATGTATGGATGTATGTTTGTTACTCTTAAAAAAATCGGTTACGGTAACAGTAACAGGGTGTCGGTTAAGGTAACGGTAACAGTGTCACGAGTTCAACGGTTATTTCCCAGCTCAAAAAATTCCTAACGCGCCTGAAGAAGTTTTTAATTCAAAAATGTTCTGTACGTAATTATATTATTTCAGTTAACCTTACTTTTGTGGGCCTTACGAAATGTCTATGGATTCTGAAACCGTCCTTTAGTTCATCACTATCATCATCGTCATCATCATATCAGCCTAAAAACGTCCACTGCTGGACAAAGGCCTCCTTTACACAACAACCAGTCCTGCGCTGCCCTCATCCAGAGGCTTCCCATTGTTTCGTTAACCATTTTAAAAATATATATTAAATACAAGTTCATCATGTTCCCGGGTCTCGTTAAATAAAAATAAAAAAACCGAACATTTCAAAACTTTTCTCCTGTTATTTTTTCGTCTGATCCTTGCGGGCAAACATGCAGGCAAACTCTCACCGCAAGTGGGTGAAAGGATTACCACAATTTGGGAAAATAAAATCGGGACACAGGGAAAGGCCGGGGTCCCGGGATCGCGGGGTGGCGCGCCTCTACCTTTAATATCGCGAATGGCATTGGTGCGGGAGGAAAATATTATTTTATTAAAATTGTCAGGAAGGCGTGAGTGAGCCAACGATTTAAGTAAAGAATAGATAAGGTTACAATTTCGGTTTTTTCATAACCGAACTGTCCACCTTATTTTATTTTTTATTATTCACAATTGGTCGCTAAACTGAAGTGGCAGTGGGCAGGGCACATATCTCGTAGAACAGATGGTCGATGGGGCAGTAAAGTTCTCGAGTGGTGACGGCGCACCGGAAAACGTAGTGTAGGCAGGCCTGCCACGCGGTGGACCGACGACCTGCCGATGGATGCGGGCAGCGCAGGACCGGTCGTCGTGGAAATCCTTGGGGGAGGCCTTTGTCCAGAGCAGTGGACGATTTTCGGCTGATATGATGATGATGATGAATTGGTAACCCCTTGGCATCATCTCACCTGATGGTAAGTGAGGATGATGCCGAAGATGGAAGCAGGCGTACCAAGATTACCCAACGCAATAGAGAAAAGGATATCTTATCTTCATCACAGATTACTAATTAGTTACTTTCTTCATGCCGGAACACAACAATGTTATTAACACACTGATGTTTGGCGGCAAGACTTGGATAAGATGGTGGTAGCTAGCCAGGCGGGCTTAGAAAATGCCCTACCACCAATCAAACCAAGTGTGACAAGTTGAAACCACCGGGAATCGAACCCGCGACCTCCTGGTGTAAAGCGAATGGGCTAACCATTACGCCACGGAGGCAGTTATACTGGAATAACTGTCTAATTTATAAAAGTAACAGCTAGTTCGCCTTCGAGGATGTAGTTTTTACAACTGTCCTTGAGTGTGTAGCAGTACCGTATAGTAGCCTATATGTTAATCTAGGTCCTAATCTATCTACCTACCAAATTTTAGCCAGATCCGTTCAGTAGTTTTTGCGTGAAAGAGTAACAAACACGCACACTCACAAACTTTTGCCTTTATAATATTATAGTGTGATATTCTCTTTAATATGCATGTTTTATTTGACAATTGCCCACCATGATAGTAAGTATCTTATTGTTAGCGAATACCACGTAAACGTCGATCTTCAAATCGAAATACCGAACATTTCCAAAATATTATTCGTCTCGAATCTCCCACTTTATTTTCAGGCTGAGTTTTCCCCTTTTGCATAATATTTTCTTTTTTGTCGTCCCCTCTTTATTGGTCTATTCAATCGTTAGAACGAAATTCTGGGATGATGTATTTTTTCGTGAATCGTTTCGACTAGCAACAGAAGTGCTTATCTGTACCTACTGCAGATAGACTAACTTTATATCGTAGGGTATATTGTTTCTCTCCCAAAGAGAAAATATTTTATTTCAATAAGAAACAACTTATTGTTTATAAGGTTTCTTGGTTGTATGCCGTGCTGACATTTAAAATAATTTTTCGTATTTTTTGAACTTATTGTTTCGCGAATTAGGTCAACGAAGGTTTTTTTGTAGTCTTTGGTTGTAATTCTGAAACTTTTGTTACAAAACATTTTTTACTTAATTTTTAGGAAATTACTTCAGTTATAAAAAAAACAATACGTAAAATTTTTAAATTATGTCAAGTTATCAATTGTATTAATTAGTTTTTAAAATATGGGCCTTTTCATCATAAAAGTCGAAAAAAAATAATATTATCACATATTTGCAGTTTTTCTCGATTTTCAACAAAATGTGGTTCCCTTTTAAAAAATTTGTTTTTCTACGTTAAAGCCCTTGCCAAGACGCATATTTTGACACTTAAGTAACTACGTAACCCTAAATACTTTCATAGTAATCAATCATACGCATTGACAATTAAATACGATAACTCAAATACTTTTTCGAGTAATCGCCATGTCACATCACTATCGCTTAAAAAAGTACCCCTACCGGAGCGAGCGAAAAAAAATTTTCAATGTTAAAATAGTTTTAACACACAGACATAATACAACATACACGCGCGCGAGCGAAGCGAGCGACAAGCAAAAGCTTACTTTCTTCTGCGTTGGCGACCCAAATAGGATCTTGGCCACAGATGAGATACTAGTTACTTCGTAACACATATTGCACTTCCTTATAAAATACCTTTGCATTTATTCACCTGGAGGCCCATACACGGAAACATGGGTATTAAGGCGCTCGACTTAGCGGTTATAACTGCGTACACGGGCGGCGCGCGAATTGCTGCGGCGATAGTACGTCTTGGCCTCTGACATCAATCACGCCACTTTCTTCTGTTCTGCACCACTCCGTGCCTATCGGCACTTTGGAGAGCGTTCAAGTCCTTTGGAACTTCGTCATTCCAGCTGTACCTAGGGCGTTCAACAGGGTTATTCCCAGTTGGTCGGCCCTTACACGTTTTCTTTGCAACACGGTCATCTTCCATCCTCTCTAGGTGGCCAAGTCAGAGAAGACGAGCTGACTTCGCTTCGCCCATAATATCGCAATTGTACCGCTATAGTTCCTATATAAGTTTCTTTTTTTAAATTGTTTGTTTTTTTATATTTTTTGAGTTGTTTTTATAATTTGTTTATATTTTTTTAACTAATGTGTACAATAATAGCTATTTATGCAACTGTTGCATAATGAGGGGTATTTAACACGAGTGTGGTTTATGAAACGAGCGCAGCGAGTTTCATAAAAGTATACACGAGTGTTAAATACTAATTATGTACAGTTGCATACAATAGTTTATCTACACTCATACAACAAATTTAAATTAAAGACAAAATAAAGTAATCATTGTATAAATACAAACTGCATAAGGAAAAATACAAACGTTAATGGCGCGAAAATAAATTTGCAGTAATATCGCACCGCGCATGCGCGCCGCCAAGGTTGCGTTCCGAAACACGCTAGTGTGCTCAAATAGCAAGCATCTGCGTAAAAATTAAAAAAAAAAACTTCATTTTGTTACAACTTTGCGATAACGAAATGAAATTTGTATGGATCCTTAGTCACGGCTCCATCGAAAGGTATATCATTTGCTTAGCGTTTCTGATAAGTAAATGAAGGATTTACGACATGAGTGTAGATAAAGAGTATTTTATAGTATCTTATCGCAAGCAGAAGCTAGTTCTTAATAATTCTCGCTTCAAAAATAACTTTCCGAAACAGCAGAAAGGAGTTGGAACATTTTTGTATGGAAGCGTGGCATAGTGAAAATCTTTCGGCCTACGATTCAACCTACACTTTTCTATAGGTAACGCCAATACAAGTACAAACCGAAAATATACTTGAACATTTTGGCCTAAAGCGTAACGTTGCTGAGATATTCGTAGTTAAAGGTTGTCCAAACCTTACCAAAAATTTCCCTCTCTATCTCTTAAAATATCTCACCAAATGTCTTTTTTTAAATTATTTATTATTAAAAATTTGAGTGCGTTTGACTATATCTCACCTGATGGTAAGTGACGATGTAGTCGAGGATGGTATAAGTAGGTACGCAAAATAATAATATATTTAATATAAATATATTTTCGGTCTCTATTTGCATTCTTTACCAAAAAATATAGGTTTAATCGTGTACCGACAAAATTATGTATGTATGTTTCTATGTATATATTGTAACTATGCCAAAAAATAAATATTGTTTCCTTTATGTTTCTTCTCTAATGTACCTGCAAAAAAATTGTATTAATATTATTATATATTATTATATCAATACAGGACACTGTATTATTTTATGAAGTACTAACCCGCTCACTCTTGACCGGATTTCAATGTGAAATCTATTTTCAAGCTCAGTCATCAGGTGTTTATTATTCAAACACTGCCACTATAACTAGTATCTCTTAACTATCTAATGCAAAGCATACCTTTGATCGAGCCGAAACCAGTCAAAGACGGCTCGGCTTGACTATCTAAAAGTTAACCTATAGAAACGCGTTATCCATTGCAGTTTAATAGAAATAGGCTTGTGAGGTTATAAAGGAATTATGAGTCAAACAGTCAAGCAATAATGATAACAGAAAGATAATAATATAAGAAAATAAATCATCGGTGGCGTAACGGCTAGGGCCGCCGCCTCCTGTCCGGGAGGTCGTGGTTCAAATCCCGCCACGTACCTATGTGATTTCGAATTTAGATTTCATATATGTACGTTTATCCGACGCTCTTACGGTGAAAGAAAACATTGTGTGGAAACCTGCACACGCCTGCGAAGAAACTCGCAGGTTGTGTGTGAAGTCGACCAACTCGCATTGGGCCCGCGTGGTTGACCAAGGCCCGATCGCCCTAATTCAGGGTAGGCTTAAGCCCCTCGGTAGGGACGTATCGTATATGAGCTGATATTATGAAGAAAATAAATAAGAGGGATGTAATGGCAGGAAAACGGAACCAATTATTAATAAAGTTTGTGAATATATACAAATAAAATAAATTCAATTAACTAAAAATAAGAATAATTAATAATATAAAATAGAAAACCACAAATTGTATGTCATCTGTTTCAGTAGACCGACATTTAACAAGTCGTCGGTCCACCGAGTGGAAGATTTGGCTATACTACGTTTTTTTCCGGTGCGCGTTGACCACTCGAGTGCTTAACTATTTATTTTTGTAGGCTTCAAATACCTAACTAACAGGCGCGTAACGCCTAAGTACACGTAAGAAAATGCATACTATATGGTGTACGTATAAAGTTGCAGCCAGCGCATGTACAGCGCAAAAGGATTCTATATCAATAATGGTATTATTGCAGGCTCGATGCGCCCTCCTCACTCGCGTCGATTCTAGCACGAGTGACTCTTGGAGGGCAGGGTCCAATTAAGTAGGTAATAAAATAATAATTTTCGGAAAACCTAACAGCTCTTTGGTATACAAGGTTTTGTTTGCAAAGAGATTTTTTTATGCTCAAAAATATAAAAAATACACGGTTCCAAATTCAAAAAAGTTGAGCACAGTATTGTATTACCTACGGTTCTATTGAAAAACAAAAATCGATTCTGGGATCGTGATTCCACCTCCGAAGTTCATCATCGGATCAACTTCAAAATATGTAACAAAATGATCTATTGTCACCGGGAATACGGCTTCATTCCAAATTTCAGCATAATCGGACCCTGGAAGTCGCTCTAAAATCGATCGCAAGATTTAAACTAAACAAACATACATACATACGTACATACATACAAACATTGCAAGATAAATAAAGGCTTTTAAAAATAGGCTTTTACCACCAGTTGAGCCTATTTACCTACTTTAAAATAATAAAATGAAGAAAACCAATAAAAATAACAGAACAGTAACAAAAGAGGAATAGTAAAAGTCAGAATGGAATTTTCAATGATGATATCAGCTCATATACGTCCCCACTGAGGGGCTCAAACCTACCCTAATTTAGGGCGATCGGGCCTTAGTTGGCCCAGTGCGGGTTGGTCGACTTCACACACAACCTGCGAGTTTCACCGCAGGGGTGTGCAGGTTTCCTCACGATTTTTTCCTTCACCGTAAGAGCGTCGGATAAACGTACATAAGAAATCGAAATTCGAAATCACATTGGTACGTGGCAGGATTCCAATCACAACCTCCCGGACAGGAGGCGGGGGCCCTAGCCGTTACGCCACCGACGCTATGGAATTTTAAATAATATAAATAAAAAAAACTGTTAAAAAAATAAAAAGGAACAATGTAAAATATGATATAAAAACAGATTGAAAACAAAACTAAAAGAATTACTTCTTTACACTGTTACAGGTAAGAAAGCAGTCTTATTAAAGTTAGGTACAGAGGCCAGCACATCAAGCTATACACTCGTAGTGCGATTCTGATCCATACGCATTCGGCATAAGAACGATATACAAAGTCCAAAGTGTGTAGCTTGATGTGCTGACCTGTGTACATCAAGTACTGTCAATCATTAATATTCAGTTTCGGCCATTTCATGGGACATCAACAAACATTAGTTAGCTACGCTGCGCAAGAGTTGAATTCATTAACAGACAAGATAATTCTACGTAGGCGGACGAGACTGAATGAACATGTCGTAGACATTAAAATTAATTTGTTTAAACTCATAATGGCTACAGCACATCGTTTAGGAACTACAAACTAGTCGGATTGAGTGAGGTGTGACAGTATGATTGGGTGTTAGTGTAGAACTATGTTTGTAATGTTGTCCATTCGAATGTTGAACGATCGTCATTTGATATACCGCAACCACGAGCGATACGTCTAATAGTTTTGAATTGGAAACTATAATAGGGCCGTTTTATGATGACCGCTAGGACATAGGTCTAACCAGACATGTCGCAATCTGCGCTGTAGGCATGAAAATGTACCTACGCCAAAGTATATAAGGTCTAACAAAATTAGCTGAAACTATTTTAACTGGTGGTTCTACCGATGAAACTGAACAACTTTCCCCGTGAAACCCATAGTCAAATCTCGAAAAAAAATTGAACTTCCCATAATAAGTTGGCCGATCAGCTGATCGAGTTAGTATGGGAGAGCCAATATTTTTTGCGATCTGACTATGGGTTCCATGGGGAAAGTTGTTTCGTTTCATGGGCAGAAGCACCAGTAAAAAAAATTTCAGCTAATTTTGTTACACCTTATAAACAGGATGTAAAAAAATTGGTGTAGGACCTAGTAACTGGGGGTTCCACTCATCATACAACTTTTCCCAATAAACCCATAGTCAATTCTCTAAAAAAAAATGGAAATAGTACTAAAATGCATAAAATTGGTCGATCAGCTGATCGATTTGTATTAAGAGTAATTTTTTTTTGACCACCATTTTTGTTACAATCTGTATATGTCGCAAAATAAAATCAAAATCCGTCGTTTCGCGAAAATCCTAGGAATATTGCACACTATGGAGTATTAAATATTAATGAATATGAAGTATTTTCACTCGCTCCGAAAGTGTGACATAGCACATTACTCTGAAGGTGTTACATAAGTGACTAAATGTGCATACTGGCTGGGCTTTTATGGAAAAAAATATTTTTTAAGTCAAATTTTTTTTTGATCAATCGAAAAGTAATGAAAAATTATTTTTTTTGCGAATCTAGTCATGACACGCCCCCATCTTAAAAAATAATTCATATAAGTGAAAAATTCTAAAAACACCTAAACGTGTGATGTCATGCTAGTGCTAAATTTTAAATGAATTTAAAATAATATTGGTAGGTGTGAATATAAGATAGTGTGTACATTAGGTATGTAGAGCGCCGCAGTTCGTTCGTAAGTATGCATGCGAAGTCGATTTATACATGTAGAAAATTGGATTTAAAATAAAAAAAAATAAGAACATACTTATTTGAAAAAGCAATTGCCTGAGTGTTTTTTTATGTACACGAAGTCATGTATGATTCTTGGAATTTGTATTTTTTTAGATGTCGTTAGAAGGGAGAATCTCAGATAAATTATGCTGCATCTTGACTGCATTAGTTTGATCTAAAATAAACTAAGTATAAAAAATAGTGTATAGCCGTAACGGTAATCATAGAACGGCCGCATTATAGTAATTAATTATTATTTTTAATGAGTAGAACTGTGAGCTTCATGAATTCCATTGCACACTCTACAGCGATCACACCATACGGCAGTGTTGCCAGACGAGTTCAAGTGAATTATCGTACCGGTATTCGAAAATTATCGTACCAGATGAAAAAATATCGTACAACTGCCAGAACCGCGCGAAACGCGTTATTACGCGTAACAAAAAAAAAGTCACTTACCAAAGTTGAAAGTACGGTAATCCAAGTAATTTGGAACTTTTTAACAATTAAAAAAAACACTTTGACGTACGATAATATATTGATTGATTGATTGAAAACACTTTATTGCACAACATAAGAAAGAAAAAAAAAGATACAATGATTAAGGAAGTTGTACATATAGGCGGTCTTATCGCTAACAAGCGATCTCTTCTATATATTGTATCGTACATCGTACCAGTGTCAAAATAATCGTACATGTACGATAATTATCGTGCGTCTGGCAACGCTGCCATACGGGGTCTAGTCTATAACAACATAATGGCTTCAAAACAATGTTAACCGCGACACATACACTGTAAACTGACACTAATAAATTCATTGTGCAGTGTGCAGGTAATATTATGATGTGTACACCCACATTCCAGTAAGTACACGATGTAATGCGGCTCCAAGTTATGAATCATTACGTCATACAGGATGGTGTTCTTACACATCTCAGTCAGCGGTAATTAGAACTGGGTTTTCTGCAGCTTCTGCCTGCTAGACCGAGGGTGTCGTACGTTCAATTTCCACCCAGGGCCAATTTTCGTATGACGAACAGGTTTGTCTTGGTGTTTAGTATCTATAATGCATGTATTTTAATCGCCTCCGTGGCGTAATGGTTAGTCCACTCGCTTCACACCAGGGGTCGTGGGTTCCAAGAGGGGTCAACTTTGTAAAACTCGGTTTGGTTGGTGGTAGGGCATTTTTCCCATGGCGTTGGTGAATGTTGGTAAGCCCGCTTCCATCTTCGGCATCATTGTCACTTACCATCAGGTGAGATGATACCAAGGGCTTACCAATTGTGAATTAAAAAAAATAGTAGGTATAATAGTCTCTGGTTCCCATATTACAGGGAACTCTAGTTTGGGATCAGATTAATCATGCGTGATTTGTCCCCGAATATTTATTTATGTAGTTCCTTCATACGAATCGATCAGCTATCATTTCAGCCGAAGGACGTCCACTGCTGGGCAAAGGCCTCTCCCAAGGATTTCCACTACGACCTGTTGGTTCTGCCTGCATCCAGCGGCTTCCCGCGATCTTCACCAGGTCATCGATCCACCGAGTGGGAGGCCTGCCTACTCTTCGTTTTCTGGTGCGCGGTCGCCACTCGAGAACTTTACTGCCCCAACGGTCATCTTTTCTACGAGCTATATGCCCTACCCACTGCCGCTTAAGCTTAGCAGTTCTGAGAGCTTTGTCGGTTACTTTTGTTCTCCTACGCATCTCCTCGTTTCTGATTCGATCATGCTGAGAAACTCCGAGCATAGCACGCTTCATTGCCTTTTTTATTTTTTATTAAAAATTTGAGTGCGTTTGACTGCAACGTTAGCGTCGCAACGAAGCAATTGATTGAAGTGTTTTTTTGTACAGAATTGGTTGTGGGCGTGGGAAGTGACAAACTAATCAGAATAGCCCAATATAGTTCCTAGGAGATCTGGAGAAAATTCATGTCCTCGCTCGAGAGCCGCTTGCGGCTCGCACACTACTGACCCTCAAATACAGTCATAACGATGTCCACACGGGCGAAGCCGCGGGCAAAAGCTAGTATTAAATAAATTTTAAGAAGAGAAATCGATACCATTATCGTGTTGAGTAATGTGGAAAATAAAACGAAGGAGGACGTAAGTACCCGGATTGCGTTGGTTATTGACGCTCTACTGTGACCTGGTGGTCCACCTCAAAATGTTGTTGAAACTCCACAGTAGATATTTTGTAATGCACCGGTATTGCAAATAAAAAAATTGAATGATGATTAATTGTTGAAGACTGTCTCAAAACGGCTCGTACCCAGAAACGTTAATATATTCTCAACAAAAAAAAATCATTTAAATTCATTTTCTTTCTTTCTTTTCTTTCATAACAGCACAAAATTTAAACACAGTATTATTGATCGTGATTATCAGGATTGCTCAATTATAAACCCAGGAATAGCAATTACAATCAACTTGATAGTAATCGAAGCCATTATTCAAAATCTCCATGTCACCTGCTTTTACCTTCCGGCGATCGATAAATACTAATCGATTATAGAATTATTAACTACATCTGCACTAACTACCGATCACTGCAAGGTTAGGGATGCAACGCCATCGATTAGCATATTATCGAATATTGATAAAAACGCGAACGAATTGTAGTTGATGCCGCAGGCTTGAATTTATATGAGTGTAATATTAATGAGCAAAGACATTTTCTCGAGACAATTTGCATGTTTGAAACGCTCTTCAGTGTTCCTACGTCATCATAAAGATAAGGTTATCTTTAGCATTTTATAAGTGACATGCAGTGCCGTACATTTATCAGTTCCCACAGATCATTTTTTTAGTTTCTTTTGTGTTCATACTGGAATTTAACATAATGATATTTAAGTTCTTTTTAAAGTAGAGACTACGCGATGACGATAACTATTACATAAATTCCATGTAAACAAACTAAATAAATAAAATAAATAAAAAATGCCATCTACTGAATAAGGACGAGACGAACGCCACCAGAGATGATAAAGAAAATATTCACTATTCAAATATAAACCGATTTATTCGAAATTTAAAATGTAAATGCAAGCATAAAATATTCAAAGAATTCTAGCGAACCTGTCAGGCAATCTGCGTCGATATATCGATAACTCATGATGCACGTCATTATAAATCAACTAGGCCTTTGCAGATAGTGATGCCCACGCCACTAACTAGGTAGTCGATAAATTTTCTAATCTTTACGGTTCGTTTTCTGATTCTAACTTAATATAAACTCTGGGTTTAGTTGGACGCAGAAAATATGCTAACTGTAAGTATTTGATTTGCAACAATTCAAACATAAAATTATTTTGATTTGTAACGAGTTAAATGTATATGTTAATCATTTCAAAAGCTGGATAAATCCTGTTTATTTTTAGCCGACTTAAAAGGGAGGGTAATATTTTTCGGTGTATGTATGTATATCGGTTTCTTTGGCTGAGCATGTAGATTAAACGGCTTGAGAGATTTTGGAGTGTGAGGTATCGTTAGATTCGTTTTGCTTCCTGAGTAACAAACAGTACATTTGAAGCAGTAAGGTTTCCCTTTCGGCAGTTTATTGGAATTTAATCCTTAAGAATTGATTTCTATATGTATAGCACACGGTACGAAAAAGAGATAGGGAGTAAAATCTAGTGTTAATGCAAAGATGTCACGTTTTCCCCAGGGCTAAGGCTCCATGGCCATACCGCCTAAAGGTTAAGGCTCCATGGCTATACCGCCTAATTTTTGGCGAGTCCGGCCGGAGGTCAAAATGAGGTCAAGGACTTCAAAACTTTACATGATGAACGGTTAAGAAGACTTAACTCATGTAAAGACACTCCAGTCGTGCGTCGGAGCTGGCACGGACCCCTTTTTTAATTCAATTTGTTAATATGTAAGTGAAAAAGTTAATGGATGCGACTCTTTTTAACAAGCTCATATTAGCTTCACTTGTATGTATGTATGTATGTTTGTAACCGACTCCTTTGCACTCGATTTTGACCCACTTTAAACGGACAGATTCCACTCAAACTTTGTACATTTATCAAGAATCAGTGACAATACAATAATTTCGTAAGTTTATCTCATTTTCCTGAACTAAAAACTGAAAAATATAGTTTAAGAAAACTAAAAAACACGCTTTTAAAGCACATCAAACTAAAAAGTGAAAAATAATTCTTAATACATATAAGCTGAAAATAATAATGAACCAAAAATACTAGTGAAAAAAGCGTGGGGCGCTTTGTGCCATATTTTTCGTATATCGAGCAACCATATTAAGATTTATTTTCACTCTTTAGTTTGATGTGCTTTAAAAGCGTGTTTTTTTTAGTTTTTTTTTAACGAATTATATTTTTTTACGTATTTTTTGAATTGAATATGTGAATATTTTTGACCTATTTTTACAGATCTTGCAAAAGATACATCAAAAACTACACAGGGTCATTTATTGCGTGACACAACGGTTGTTGATTTACACATTCCAAGTTATGTACGGACTAAATTATTATATCCTGGTTTAAAACGATCATCCAACCAAACCGTTAGATCAACGCATTGTTTTTATGGCCTCCCATGGTCCCTTTATGGTCAATTTCCATCCAATTCCGAGTCTATATCCCATAACAATGCAGATTGGGGCAGTGCACGTAACTGGTCCAGAATTGAGAATCAGATTGTCGTTGAAATCAAACATTTATGGGACTTGGCGTCGTTCCACGCGCCTCCAGTACAGTCAAACAAAGATTTGAGACGGTGATTCAGAACTATGTAATAAACGGTGCAGTCGGAGATAAGTTTTTATGCATGTAACAAGAAAGTTTTCTTTTTACCGTTAATATACTTTTGGTTTGAAGCTTAAAGGCCAGGCCAGCATAAAAGGTCAAGATTAAAAATTTCACGCGTTGCTATTAACAGAGTCAGAAGTTTTATAAGAAATCTTATTTCCTTGTTAATTGTTTAGTGGGTTCAGAAGAAGATGAACGAAAAGAAGCTGGTATGATTTATTTAACTGGTCAAAAATTGAGAATCAGATTGTCGTTGAAATCAAACAATATAACGAAGGACCTACGTTCACAATGTTACCGCTGACGACGCGTCCAATAGAGCGAAGCGGAGAGAAAGACAAACAGGCGGACCATGTGGGATTAAATGCACAAGAGAGAGAGAGAGAGAGAGAGGTGACGCAGATGCAAGAAGAAGAGGAAGACCGAACACGAGGTGGATAGATGTTATTAGAAATATTACCGCTGACTATGCGTCCAATAGAGCGAAGTGGAGAGAGAAGATATGGAAGGCAGATACCATCACCATGAGGGATAAAAATGTGCAGAGAGAGAGAGAAAGAGAGAGAGAGAGAGTGCTGACGCAGATCCTAGAAGACGAAGACCGATGTTATTAAAAAAGACCTACGTTTTAAAAATATTACCGCTGACTACGCGTCCAATAGAGCGAAGTGGAGAAAGAAGATATGGAAGACAGATCCCATCACCATGAGGGAATCATTGCGCATAGAGAGAGGAGAGAGAGAGAGAAAATTTATCGTTTTAAAATTTCGAGACCGTGAAAATACATCCTTATACATACTAATATTATAAATGTGAAAATGTGTCTGTTTGTTTGTCACCTTTTCACGCTTTAAAACATTAACCAAGCTTAACGAAATTTAGCATGGAGATGGCCTGTGTCAAGGGGAAGGACATAGGCTATTTTTTATTCCGTAAAAAAGGCATAGTCCGATACAGTTCCTGAGTGAACAAAAAAGGCTCGTTTTTGTTGATTTCTTTAACATCGAAACGGAGCAACGAATTGTGATTTTTGCATAGAGATGGTTGCGGGGGTGGGAACTCACATAGATTACTAATTAGCCCGAGATACTCGTAGTTCCCAAGGGATTTAGGGAAATCTCATTTCCAGGCTTGCGCACACGTCGGCGCCGCAACGGAGCAACGGATTGACGTGATTTTTTGCATAGAAATTTTTGCGGGGGTGGGAAGTGATATAGACTGCTAATCAGGTTAGCCCGATATAGTTTCCGAGGGATCTGGAGGAAACTCCTGCCTACAATACGCTCGCGAGCCGCCTTAAATACAGCCATAAAGACGATGCCGCTGCGAGCGAAGCCGCGGGCAAAAGCTAGTATCCAGATTAAGATCTGGCAGTTTAGGCGCCTGTTATTCAGAGTCCAGATCCCTGTAATAGTATAGCTGAGTTACGTACGTCGTCCTCATATCATTCTTTACAGATAGCATCAAATAGTACCTACCCTTACACCAGATTTCATCATCATCATATCAGCCGCAAATCGTCCACTGCTGGACAAAGGTGTCCCCCAAGGATTTTCACGACGACCGGTCCTGCGCTGCCCGCATCCATCGGCTTCCCGCGATCTTCACCAGGACGTCGGTCCAGATTTACGAACTTACTTTTTTATCACCTCCGGACAAGGCGTGTCACTTGTATCTTGCGATCGGCTGCCCTGCTCATCAAGCCGTCTCCATTACTGTTCTCAACTCCATGGTCTTAAACTCCTTTCGTACCATGTAGTATTATGCAAATGCTCTATACATAAACCTGCGCAAGAGTCACTGTGTATTGTTTCAACCATTCTAACGATGTGGTCGGTAATTGGTCGTTGGACCGCCGCGATGGCGTTACGTGCACGGTCAGACAAGCGCCGAGATCCATAAAGATTGTTACGTACCCATAACTACTTAAGTAGATACTTTTGAAATTACTTTAAATATCTTCTTGACTCAGAGGTTGTAGTAAACTTTATACCGAATAAATTATATACCGAACTTGCTGGCGTCGCTAAATATTTTGCCGCAATTTTTTTTAAAATTGGATTGTACCCTTTATTGGTACTCCACCAGTCGTACGGGTTTATGGTTCGGCCTGCTCTTGCAGAGCTCAAATAGTGCTCCAGTTCCCACGTAGCAGAATTCTTTGGCTGACCACTGGTTGATGTATCATAGCTAGAAACAGGAGCCTCTTCAAAACAAGCCAAATATAAATCGTGAGCCTCAGAGGCACAGTCACTGTCGTAGGTGTTTGATCTAGATTTTTTTGTTTCGAGAGGGTTCTGTATTATTTTGAGTTCATCATCTTCTTCTCTGTCGAAAGATATTTTAAGTCCTTCTCTTAAAACAGTCTGGCGAGCTTGTTCAACTTGAAGTGCATTATAGAAGATAGATTTATAACGTGTATTCCAGTCGCGCGCAGGCGGGCAAACGAAACGCATGGAACTTAGCATGTTTAATGTCGCCGGGTACCCGGCCGGTTACCCAGCGTTTTTCATGCCGGGTTTTCATGTTTATAGTAAAGCACATAGGTACAGCTAAGAGCGTGTCGGTCTCTAACTCAACGTTTTTTTTATAATTTGGTAAGTGACGAAGATGCCAAAGATGAAAACGGGCTTACCAAGATTCCTCAATGCAATGGTAAACTGGCTATCTTAACATTGATGTTTGTAGAAAAGACAAAGATAAGATAGTGGTAGCTAGCCAGGCAGGCGTAGAAAATGTCCTTCCACCAAACAAACCGAGTCTTATAAAGTTAGACTCTGCCGGATTCGAATACGTGACCTCCTGATGTGAAGCTAATAAAGGGACCTAGTCTAGCTAGACCAGTATTAGTAGTTTAAGTTTCACCCATAGACAACGGAAGCGTTGGCACGGAAAATATACCACAGTGTTTATTTGTGGAAAACCGTTATCTTGCGCCGCTCGCGGTTTCGGCAAGTACGTGTGTGGATATGAAAACAAAGGTCTACAAGAAGCTCCTACATCAATTTTTATTACAGCAAATAAGGTTTATCCAAATTTGGATTCCTAATAAGTACTAGAGAGTAGACAGTTTCGACTGATTATATTTCCTACTTTTTTTTTTCAGATGTCCTGAAATAGCGGTTTAGCTTGTGCGGGGAGGGGGGGAGAGGGGGGGGGGATTAACTCTTACAAAAAATAGCACTTTACAAAATATACAAATAAACACAAAAATAACTGAAACAAAATACCATTGTCACTTACCATTAGGTGAGATGATGCCAAGGACTTGCCAATTGTGAATAAAAAAAATAAAAAAATTCAAATAAAGTTTAAAGCTTATTAATGTTTAACAAATCGATCTTTAAATCGAAAAACAGTTTTAGAAAAACCCCCAGTTGTTTTAAAAGACCTATTCAACGATACCCCACACGAAAGGGTACGTTAAAAAAAAAAAAACACCCCCCCTTTACATGTAGGGTAGGTAAACTAAAAAAAAATTTTTTCAAGATTTTATTGTACAACTTTGTTGGCGTGATTATTAAGTTTACCCATGCCAAATTACAGTTTTCTAATACTAATAGTCTCTGAGCTAAGCCGCGGACACACGTACAGACAGACATGGCGAAACTATAGGCGTTAGTACTAATATATATACTGTGCTATAGGGTTCCTTGTTAACTTTGGAACCCTAAAAAAGCTGTATCGTTTGAACCGTTATAGGGAGCCGGCTGAAATTTTCACAGAATATGTGTCATTAAAGGGGGCTTACTAAAAATTAATAATTATTAAAAAGTAAAAAATTAAGGGGTCTTTATACAAGAAACGTGTTTTTTTTAATTTTTGCTCTGAACTGAAACCATCATTTTCTGTCGCTCTCGTTGATCTCTGTTGTTTGAAATGAATATGTATCATTGTTTTACTTGTGTGGAAAGTTGTGGAAGTAGGGATCGGGTCCGACTCGGTCAAGTACCGGTTTTTTTTTCATTAACAACCAGTACTGTGCTCTTTTGTGGCCAAAGTGTGTAATTCAACGCCGCCGATATCAGACGATCACTATGATTAGCGTGGAATTAAATGACTGCGTCGACTTCCGCTAGATAACTCAATGAGTTAGAGGTTTACGTGTTGCGATGGGTTGTGCCACACTGGTCCGTGAAACCGCTATTTTTATAATTTTCGAAAAACCTAAAAACTTTAAAATACAAGCTTTTAATATTGCATTGTCACGCGATATACATAGGTATGCAAAATTTCGCTCAATCGGAAACCGGGAAGTGGGTCAAATTTAACTTGCAAGATTTCACCCAAACAAACATACATACATTGCAAGTTAAATAAAAGTTTTTTTTTTTAATCACAATTAGTAAACCCTTACAATTAACTTGTAATAAAGAAAGGAATCGTCTCGTCAACATTTGCGCAATCGAACTTAGAAATGTCAATTATTTTTCAAGGGACAATATTGATTTTAATCAGTTATTTTATAGGATTCCGTGCCCCAAGGTCATCATATCAGCTCAAATACTTCCTCACCGAGGGGCTCGAGCCTATCCTGAATTAGGACGATCGGGCCTTAGTCGACCTCGAGGGCCTTTTTGAGGGTTGGTCGACTTCACACACAAACTTCGAGTTTCTTCGCAGGCGTGTGCAGGTTTCCTCACGATGTTTTCCTTCACCGTTAAAGCAATCGGTAAGACGTATGTACGTAAGTTTTTGAAAAACTCATTGGTACATTGGCCGTCCAGATTTGAACCCGGTACCTCTGGTTAGATGGACCGAGTCGTTACCGGTTGAGCCACCGACGCTTTTTTGCACCGACGCTTTTTTTACACACATGAAACGTACATATGAAATCGAAATTCGAAAACATATTGGTACGTTGCAGTATTCGAACCACGACCTCCCGTACAGGAGGTAGCGGCCCTAGTCGATACGCCACCGACGCCGGCAGATTAGGTACGCGTTATTACGGCGGATTTCCTAAGAAATAATAAATATAACAAATAGTTAAATATTAAGGAGGCACAAGAAACATGCTTTTTAAGGTTTTTGTTTATGCTCTATCATAAAAACGGTGATACCTACTACGTACGATTTTCAAATTTGGCGTCATTATAGTACGAACACTAAAGTAAAACATCATCATCATCATATAAGCCGAAAGACGTCCACTGCTGGACAAAAGGCCTCCCCCAAGGATTTCCACGACGACCGATCCTGCACTGCCCACATCTAGCGGCTTCCTACGACCTTCATCAGGTCGTCGGTTCACCGTGTGTGAGGCCTTCCCACGCTGTCTTCCGGTGCGTGGTCGCCACTCGAGAACTTTACCAACGATGATCTGTTCTATACGAGCTATGTGCCCTGCCCTCTGCCACTTAAGTTTAGCGATTCTGTGAGCTATTTCGGTTACTTAGGTTCTCCTCATTTCTAATTCGATCGCGTAGGAAAACTCCGAGCATAGCTCGGTCCTTTGAGTGACCTTGAGCCTTCTTATGAGGCCCATAGTAAGCGACCATGTCTCAGTCAAAGTAAAACAACAAAAAACAAAAATGGCCAAGTATAAGCCGTACTCGCGCTGAGGATCCCAAACTGAATGAAAGAAAAATCATTTTTCTGTAGCTCTCGTTGATGTTTTTTCATACAAATAAATGGGTTTCAATCATTCCAGAGGTGTGATCTTTCAGAACCCTCGATTTACGAGTCCAACTCGTAATTGGCCAGTTTACTTGTTCATGACGCTCAGTGGAAAAAACTGTTACTTAAAGTTACTTAGAAAACTTGATAAGACCCTGTGGTATCTTAATAAGGAATCGCTGTGGTAGTGCTCCCTGAGGCGTAACCAGGGGCGGAGTTCGGCGGGTGGTGGGCGCCACGCGAGTTGTTGCGACTCGGTGATCGGTGATTAATTACACCAATGTACTTTATTTAGAAAGGTTTGTTTAGTTTTGGCAAAGTATATATATTCATTTTTTTGCTCCATTTGTATAGATCCCTTGGAAAAAATGTTTCAGTTTTATGTGTAGCATTTACCAATTGCCGCTTTTCAGGAAATAAATAGTCACCTTTATAATTTTTTCTACCGTATGGCTAATCCTAGTTGCATCAAGATGTTGAAACATTCTTCGACGCCTTAAACATAAAAAAAAATTCAATTGGAAACCCGCCAACAGCCATTTTTAGTACTATCAGTAACGCACTAGGACTTTTATGTCCTATGTCAAGGACAGTGGGTGTCGTTCCGTATGAAATATTGCGCTCTTGTCTCGTTACTGGAATGTATGCGAAGGTTTTATAGTTTTATGTCAGGTATTTCTTGAGATGTAATTTAATACCTTACTGGGCGTTGAAGATAATATAAGGATTTGGAATATTCATTAGTAGGAAAGAGACAGTGATAATTGGAAACGCTTAACACGTTAAAAACTGAACCACACTGAACTGACTACAATCGCAACGTTTTTGCTAATTTGAAAAAAAAAGGTGTTGAATGGATTATGATAAAATTTATATGGAAACTACGGGGAGACAAGGACTACTCTGTTAAAAGTAATGCGTGGTCATACATAAAAAAATACGAGTTAACTTGAGAAAAGAAAATAAACGAAGGAAGAATAATTTGTTCTATGTTGTTTAATTTCTTTTTTTGTACTGTATTGCAATATAGAATATTGAATTGAATTCAATTGAAGAACTTATTATTTTGCAGATACATTTTATGATTTAAGAGCCCGTTCGTGTTCATAAATCCCATACAAACGTAGTATTTGATTCATTTGTTAACCAAAGAACCGATTTTGAAATAATTTTATATCGATAATCAGATGACGTATATCTGTGTCGGTATCGCATTACTTTTTTGAATAATATATATATAATATTTTTAAATAATATTTTTATATAATATTTTTATTACATAATATTTTTTTTTTCATTCTTTGTCATAAATTGAAAACTATACATCATAAAAATAACTAAAAACTAGTTTAAGCTTGTGCCAATGAAGCCCTTTTATACGATATCGTACATGACACGGTTAACTCAATTCAAAATGTTTACCGCCGTTCCTTGCATAATTGATTACGTATTTAAAATAAAGACTATTTTTTTAATGATTCAATTACAAATGTACAGTTTTCAGATTTTTCCTATACTTGTAGTAGAAGACGGTATTCTTGCCAAATTTCATAGTTCTAGGTCAACGGGAAACACCCTATGAATTTTGATTCCCTTGAGATTGTCGAAATATAATTTTTTTGCCCGTATAAACGGCTGTATCTTTTTTTACGTTAACCGGTCTAGTACCGGACTACAACAAAGAGACACACGATTATGTATCTTATTTATTCTCGAGTTGAGTTCAAATTGGTGCCCTCTCTACTGGAACGTAAACGTTCCAGAGGGCTTGAGGGGTTAACTTAGAAGTTTGATTTTTCACAGCTTCAAGGACTGTAGACCGACGAATACCTATGGTTTAAATTTCAACTCGATGCCTCCACGCGTTCTCGGGAGAAACGGACTTGACAGACAGACGGACGGACAACAAAGTAATCCTATAAGGGTTCCGTTTATTCTTTTGAGTTACGGAACCCTAAAAACGAATGTAAATACAAAACCAAAAGAACATAACTTACAAACAAGGAACTAGCTGATTTCCGTATAAATCCAGTCGAAACTATACTAGTTTTACAATGCAAAGTCAGGTTTTTTTAGACACTAAGTTAAAAGAATAACCTGGACTCTTCCAGTTAGATATGCGCGTATATCTATTCTGTAAGCTATAGCCTATAAGTCACGGAACTCTAACCCTGCTAAGAGCGGAGCTGCCTCAGACAATAAGCTTTTATTCGAAAACAAATCTCCCTCGAATTGGTCGTATATCTCGTCTTAACTATTGCCAAGTGAATGGCTTCGCGATTAATGTTGTAACCGGTTACATCTAGATTACAGAAATCGTAGGTCTTACTTGTGTTAGTCATTTTATATACGGCCAGGTAAATTGTATAATTCGTCCGTATGTAAACGGTCAGGCAAAAATGTAAAATTCTGTACGCTGATTGCAAAATGCCGAGCCAGGCAAATTGTCAAAATGCCGTATATTATTTGCTATTATATTTGATCCAATGCGGACGCACCGAGCTTGAGGCACATGCCTCGCCACGCACAATGCACATGCCTCTCTGAGTACCAGGGGCTATTCACTCAGAACATTTTTTCTTTGGACATATTAGAAACTGTAGTTTTATCATTCATTGATAGTTGGCGCCACAAGTCGTTGTGATGTGATGTCCGAAACAAGTAAAAAAATTCGCAATAAATATCATCTAGTACATAGCCGAATGGGTAGAGCTCAAGTGATAACAATCCGAAGTGGCCGAGTTCGAAACCAGTGAAATTTAAATTTGTTTTTTTTTTCTGGGCGCTGTTTTATTTGAAAGAGAGACTACAATATACCGGAATGCAAATTGCTCAAAGTACGAATCACACCGGGCGCGAAACTGCTTTTCCGAGGCTCTCTGTAGTGCGTACGCACCTTTAGGCTGGTTATTGATAAAGATATGACAGCTCACTCAAATAAAGCTTGTTATGGCAAATGTGTTCGTTTGAACACTACGATAAAAACTTTATTAAGCAGCGTCATACTGGCTTTCTCTGTATCCTCAACAACAGACATAAAGTTAACTTTAATATTCTCGCTTTCTATTCATTTCCAAGCAAGAAAGAGTACATAAAACTAAAACTACATAACGCTTACAATGTAACCGGTGCTTACGAAACAACACAATAATTCCGTAACTAGGACTCTAGAAACGTCACCGGGTCGCAACCCGCAGTCGGTAGGTGCTTTTTAAAGGCATAAAGGACCGTACTCGGCGCACCGAAACGCGAATACGCCACTCGCAGCTTTGGAATCAGAATGTCCGGTTGGCGTAACGTCATTTTTTGATAATTTGGGATATAGTCTTAATGGGATATTCGAGCCAAAGGAAATTATGTAAATCGGATAAAAAGACTAATGATTATTATGATTATCACATTGTCCGTATGGTTCCCGGCTAAGAATAGGACCATCCCATCTCTTCCAATGGGTGTCGTAAGAGGCGACTAAGGGACTGAAAACCGGAGGATGGGCAGCAGCGTCTTTCCGTGCATTGCAACACACCTGCAATCAAACTGCGATCGCCAACCCGCCTGCCAAGCGTGGCGATTACGGCAAAACCCCCTAATGAATTTCACACCCAGAAAACGGCCCCTAGTCCCCGGCAGCCCCGCTATTCCTGGCTCCGGTAGCAGTCATGGTAACGGCGGGGTAGGGGGTGCGAAGAATCCCCGGCAGATGCCAGGTTACCAAACCCAACGACCTTTGGCCCTGGCAACTTACAACACGCGCACACTACCATAGACCACATACATACGCTGCGGCAGATTATACAGAAGACCGAAGAGTACAATCAGCCACTATGATTGGCGTTTGTGGACTATGAGAAGGCCTTTGATTCAGTCGAAACCTGGATTGTGCTACAGTCTCTCCAGCGGTGCCAAATTGACCATCGATACATTGAGGTGTTGAAGTGTCTGTATGAAAACGCCACCATGGCGGTTCGCCTCCAGGACCAGAACTCGAAACCTATCCAGTTGCAGCGAGGGGTGAGACAAGGAGACGTTATATCTCCGAAACTGTTCACCGCCGCCCTGGAAGATGTTTTTAAGCTTCTGGACTGGGGTGGACTCGGCATCAATATCAACGGCGAGTACATATCCCACCTCCGATTCGCTGACGATATCGTGGTCATGGCTGAGACTATGGAAGACCTAAGCACAATGCTCGATGGCCTCAGTAAGGTCTCTCAACATGTGGGTCTTAAAATGAACATGGACAAGACGAAAATAATGTTAAATGTCCGTGTCGTACCCACTCCTCTAAAGGTTGGAGACTCTACACTGGAAGTTGTTGACGAATATGTATACCTGGGACAAACAGTCCAGCTAGGTAGTTCCAACTTCAAGAAAGAGATCAATCGACGAATCCAACTCGGCTGGGCAGCGTTCGGGTAGCTTCGCAATATCTTCACGTCCCAAATACCGCAATGTCTCAAGACTAAGGTCTTTGACCAGTGTGTGTTGCCAGTGATGACTTACGGAACTGAGACATGGTCGCTTACTATGGGCCTCATAAGAAGGCTCAAGGTCACCCAAAGGGCAATGGAGCGTGCTATGCTCGGAGTTTCTCTGCGTGATCGAATCAGAAACGAGGAGATCCGCAGGAGAACTAAAGTAACCGACATAGCTCACAGAATCGCTAAACTGAAGTGGCAGTGGGCAGGGCACATAGCTCGTAGAACAGATGGCCGATGGGACAGTAAAGTTCTCGAGTGGCGACCGCGCACCGGAAAACGTAGCGTAGGCAGGCCTCCCACACGGTGGACCGATGACCTGGTGAAGGTCGCGGGAAGCCGATGGATGCGGGCAGCGCAGGACCGGTCGTCGTGGAAATCCTTGGGGGAGGCCTTTGTCCAGCAGTGGACGATTTGTGGCTGATATGATGATGATATGATGATCACATTTATCTGATTTGCTTAGTACCATTAGGCCTGAATGTCGTATTGTAAATCGAGAAACACTTGAAAATCAATTGTACAGTCACGCTGTGCTTACTTTTTCGGGAAGCCTTTACCGTCTGGTGTAGAATACACAAAACAACAATAAACATTACGGTTAACTGGTGGCAATGAAAAGTTGGGTATTAGATTTGATGTAAATTTTACAAATAATTTTGTTAGTATGGGAGGAACCCTATTCAGTTTTTTCAGGAATAATGAATAACGCAGTGCAGTAGGCCTTATTAAGTCCTAATTATTCATAAGTTTTCATTGAAATCTTTAGAGAAATATTTGAGAAAAAGTAACAAACTACCTGGATTTGTGGGAGGTACCTTATTCCGATTTTCCCTGAAGAAACTAACTACGTACAGTGTATAGTAGGCTAAATAAAGTCATAGTCATGTACAGAATTTCATGCAAATCGTTCTAGCCATTTTTGAGAAGAAAAATAAAAAGGATTTTTTTTACTATGGTGGCAACGCTAAAAATCAAAATAGAAGAATATGAAAAAAAGGCTAGAGATTTAGAAATAATGTAGCCGTAAACAACATTATACCCAAATCCGTCCAGTAGTTTGGGATGTAGACTCTAGAGCACCGGCCTGACGCACAGACACACACATTTAATTTTTTGTTTTTTGTACTTTTTTAATCTAAGAAAAAAGATCCCCATCAAAATCTCAACTTTGATTTTTTTTGCTATCACAATTGCTTCTTCTCTTCTTTGTCGCTCGAAAGTAAAATAAAAATTGGGCATTACAGTACGGGTGCGTCTCAATAAATAGTACATATTTACACTAATTATCTTCCTACAGTACAAATCAGACATTTTATTATTTGGTAAAGAGGCTTAAAATTTTCGCTTATCAGAAAATTCAATATTTAGGAGAGCAACATAGGTCCTGTTAGGTCCTGTTTTATCAGCTAATTAGCATTGTAACCGGATTTTGCGTTCTTTAAGACTTTTAGCGAAGTGGGCATTTTGCGCCAGAATCCGCTCGCGGGGTTAATCGGGCCATCTGAGCTGCAATAATCGCGTTTGCAGTGCTGTTCCGTGCATTTATATAGCTATTCGAATGACGTTGGGTTTAGCAGTAAAACGGAACGTATTAAGTTAAAAACGTTGGAATTGAAGCTTTAATCGCATTATTGGCAGTCGTTTTAGATACGTAGCGGAATTTTGTTTTTAAACTTGCTTTCCGTCGCAAAAATACCTTTTGTTTTCCTATATTCAGATAACAAATATTCAAATCTACCCACAAATAAAAATTGCTATTATAGGCTGTAAAAAGTCGAAATGGTATTTTAAGCCATGATTTAGAATCGACCAAGCAAAATCCATTCGCAAAATTTGCTGTGTATTTTTCTATCTATCATAATAATTATTGGCTTTCTTGTACTATTGTGCAAACAAGCTTGTATGAAAAGTTCAAAAAATTAACGAATGATTTTTCATTTTTTTTTCATCTATTTATATTCTGAATCACCCCTTGAAAACCCCACCCCTTTGAAATATCATTTGAAATTTTTACACCCTGTAAAAAGCTAATCATCCTTATGACAGTCTTCATCAGTAGATGCCTCACCACCCAAGCTAAAGACGCTTAACATCAACAGCTATACTCAATAAAGCCTCACAAAAAGAAAAGAAAATCCTCGTTACCCACCTACTTTTTGGCACAGAACGGCAGTTACATCCCCATACACTATACAACATCGCCGTTCCGTTTTACGTGCGGTTTATTCTCATGTACTGCTGTCGGCTACAGGAGTTCGGGAGCAATGTAAACGTGGAAAGGAACGTACCAAGGAATTTACGCACGCTTTGTTTTTGAAATTGGATCTCATGTTTTCTTATTGCAGCGGATTGTTTGCTTGAAATTTAATTGTTTTTGTGCTAATTGGTCTGTTGTTGTGACCGTTGTTAAGGGTTTAAAGGAAGTTTTTCTGCTAGTTGATAAAAAATTGTTAGGTATTCGAATTTTGAAGGTAAATTATCACAGCACGTTTAAACGTTTAAATGCTAGCGTCCTAGAGCACAGAACATACGCACAGACACACATACTGATACTTTTTAGATCTTATTAGTATGACAATTGATCGCCATCAAAATCTCAAGTTCGGTTTTTAGGGTTCTGGAGCCAAAATGGCAAAAACAGGAACCCTTAGAATTTAGTCGTGTCCGTCCGTCAATGACAGTTAATATTCATCGAGTAGGGTTACGCTGAATAGCTCTCATAAAATAAAGTAAAGGTTTCTTTAAACATTAAGTAGCAATAAAAAAATATCGACTTTTCGGTTCCCCTTATTAGCTTTTAACTATGGGACTAAAATTCCGATTTTAGAAATTATACTGAAATAAGCAAACAAAAAATAAATTTCGTGATAAAATACTTTAAAAAAAATCGGCCCTAAAATCAATTAAACACTTTTTTTAAACCCACAATTGGTAGCATTTGGCGTCATCTCACCTGATGGTAACTGACGATGATGACGAATTTGGAAACGGGCTTTCCAAGATTCCCTAACGCAATGGTGAATTGGTTATCTTCTATTGAAGCCGGAACACGTCAACGCTATTAAAATTGATGTTTGGTGGCAAGAGTTCGATAAGATGGTGGAAGCTAGCCAGGCAGGCTTAGAAAATATCATATCAGCAATGAAACCGAGTCAAATAAAATTTGACTCCACCGGGAATCGAACCAGCGACCTCCTTATGAGAAGCTAATGTACTAACCATTACGCCACGGGGACGGTAAAAACCGGAAAGTAAAGCTTAATAAAGCCGTTGAACAGTTACAATTGCAAGAAAAAGTAAAAAAAGTTTTCTAATTAGCAGAGATCGGAATATAAGTAAATATTTTTTTGTTTAGGATGTATTTTATGTTATTGTTATTATTTAAGTTACGAGTACGTTATTCTGACATACATAAATGTGAGAAATCAAACAAAAATTAACTATATTAATTTTGTCAGTATGGCCAACTATTCACTCCTAGAAGAGATCTCTTATAGAGATAAGTCTACCTTTGGATATGTCTTTTCTAAGTGTTTACATATAAATATTTGTGTGCAATAAAGAAATATTAAATATCATCTTTTTTATAGGATATTTATCTTATTTTATACGACTGCGCCAGAAGGAGGGTTAGATAAGATAAGATAAATACTCTTTATTGTACCCAAAAATATAAAATAATAAAAAAAAATAAACACAATGTTAGGTGTTTATGTATGTGTGTGTGTTTATTTATTTATTTCTGTAGCCTAAACGGCTTGATGGATTTTAGAGTTCCAGGTATCGTAAGATTCGTCTTGATCCCGTGAGAGACATAGAATACATTTTAACCCGACTGACAAAAAAGAGGTTATTTATTTCTATGGC
This sequence comes from Coleophora flavipennella, assembly GCA_947284805.1. Classification (NCBI taxonomy): domain Eukaryota; kingdom Metazoa; phylum Arthropoda; class Insecta; order Lepidoptera; family Coleophoridae; genus Coleophora; species Coleophora flavipennella. The sequence goes on along the minus strand of OX369254.1, from coordinate 6,099,785 downwards.
ATGCTCTGGTAGCATAAACCGCTTGAAGGATTTTGGAGTGTGTGGTCTCTCGTTAGATTCGTCTTAATCCCGCGTGTGACAAAGGATATATTTTACCCGACTGGTGAAAAAAGAAGTGTTAAGTTTTTATGCAGTCGGGTTTTAAATTTTTAATTAATTCCTAAAGTTAATTATAAGCGTGGCATGAAATTCAATAGGTCGCCCATTCTTGCATAATCTAGGTGGGACTTGGCACATAATGAAATGACTTGGTCCTATCACAAGAACCGTAGGCGTCGGATCGTCTGCGTCTCGCCTCCCTCCCACTGGCGTGCTTCGAATAACTAGAATAGATTTAAGACTTAAGGGGGGATTCCATAAATTTTTCAATAGATGCATAACCTGCAAAAACATTATTATTTTATTTAAAAAATGTATTTGATTCGATGTATTTATTATGCGTACAGCGCAGGAGTGGAACTCCTTGGCTGCGTCAGTGTTTCCCGATTCCTATAATTTGGGGATCTTCAAAGCAAGAGTGAATAGGCGTTATTTGAGTTTGCATGTACCATCCTCCACTGCATCATCACTTACCATCAGGTGAGTTGCAGTCAAACGCACACAAATTTTTAATAAAAAAAATATGGAAAAAAAGACGATGAGAAACTATGACGTCACACGTTCCTATTTCATACATTTTTAGAACAAAGTTTCCTCTTTGACAGTTCCCTTCCAGTAGGGAACTAGTTTAGTTCTTAGATAACACTTCACGATTTGTTTGAAAGTTTGGCCATTTCTTAACACTTAGACCTTACGTTCATGCTTTAATTTTTTTTTAAATAATCCTTGACTGTAGTCCGTAGTCCTTTTCCTTTCTTACATCTTTTTACAAGCTTTGATTTAACTTACAATGTATGTATGTTTGTTCGGGTAAAATCTTGCAAGTTAATTTTGACCCACTTCCCGGTTTCCGATTGAGCTGAAATTTTGTATGCATTATGTATATCGCGTGACAATGCAATATTAAAAGCTTGTACCAAAAGTTTTTAGTTTTTTCGAAAATTATTTTTAGTACTATGTTCTTCTTTGGTTAGTTAAAGTTGGAAACGGCGGCCCACCGAATGAAAAGTAAGTACGTACCGCCGCCTCTATGCAGACACTTACCGATCCTTCGCAAATCCCTTCTTGGAGAATCTCGTATTGCAGTCCTTGAGAATATCATCATCATATCAGCCGGAAGACGTCCACTGCTGGAAAAAGGCTCCCATAAGGATTCCAACGACAACCGGCCCTGTGCTCCAGCGGCCTCCCGCGACCTTCACCAAGTCGTCGTTCCACCGTGTGGAGGCCACCCACGTTACGTCTTCCGGTGCTCGGTTGCCACTCTAGAACTTTACTGCCCCATGTGCTCTGCCTACTGCCACTAGTTTTTCAATTCTGAGAGCTATGTCGGAAATTCATCATATCAGCTCATATACGTCCCCACCGAGGGGCTCGAGCCAACTCTAAATTAGGGCGATCGGACCTTAGTCGACCACGCGGGCCCAGTGCGGGTTGGTCGACTTCACACACAACCTTCGAATGTCTTCGCAGGTGTGTGCAGGTATATATCCTTACGATGTTTTCCTTCACCGTTAAAGCAATCGGTGAGAATATGAACGTAAGTTTTGAAAAACTCATTGGTACATTGGCCGTCCGGATTTGAACCCGGCACCTCTGGTTAGGAGGACCGAGTCGTTACCAGTAGGGACCAACGCTCTAACGTCGGAAATTAATATAGAATATTAGAGTGGAAACATCTAATCTTGAAGATATTCAGCGCATAAGAAAATAAAGGTAGACGCCACCCACTCGGAGCTTAAACCAAATCTATGCATAGGAAATCAATGACAGGCGAGATTGTATTCCCTGCTTTGCACTGCCATTCCTGACTATAAAGATATTATGGCATTATTCTATCAGTCCAACAGCGATAACTTAAATTTAAATCCCAGTCTATGTCTGTGATCTCAAAGCAATTGAAAACTAAGGCATTGTGGTCGTAATACAAACATTAAGGCCCAATACCACATATGAGATACTAGTTACTTTACATATGTCAAGAAATGCAATGATACATTTTAGGGTTCCCCTACTAGGTAACGAGACCCCATTGCATTGGGGAATATTGGTAAGCCCGCTTCCATCTTCGCAATCATCGATACTTCTATCAGATGATGCCAAGACTTATTAATTATGGGTAAAAAAATATTAAAAGCCCTACTTAAGCTGTCCATTTGTCTGGCTTATATCTAACTGTTAAAAGGCTGTATCTTTTGAACCATTATAGGTAGCTGGCCGAATTTTTGACAGAATAAGTGTTATAATATAATATTATAGGGGGTTTAATAAAAACTAATAAAACTTTAAAAAGTAAAAATTAAGTGGGATATCCATTCAAAAATCGTTTTTTTTTAATATATGTTTTTGCTCTTCTGTAGAAACGTTTGTACTACATAAGAGTACAAGAGAGAAACTTGGCGCGATGATAGTACTGCGGCGGGCGGCGCGCCCTCCTTCTGCGCCGTCGCTCGCACGAGATGAAAATAAGGATTATGGAGGGTAGGGCAACAACCCCGAACACTGCATCAACAACACGACATTTCTAAAAACAAATGACGGAGCAAACAAAATCACGGTGAAATTCCCATACGTTCAAGAACCAAAGTATAACCAATCTGTATCAACCTGGGTGACGATGGGAGAGGTCGGAATCTAGAGAGCGGAAAGGAGTGTCCATACTGTATGTTAGTACCAATATATACTTTAGTAGGGCCAAGGTTCTTTTTGTTTAAAAAAAGTTGAAACCACTAGAACAAAATATATTATACAATATAGTATAATATATTGAAAAATAAAAAAAAAATGTTAGAATGATGGGAAACGGAATTGAATGGCAGAATGACAATAAAAAAAAAACCAAAAAGTAAAAATTTACAAAAAGATGATAGGTTAAACGTAAAAATAACTAAAAAGATTGACTTCGTCACAGTACTAATCCTAAACTCAAAACAAAATAACGAAAACTGGCCAATTGTGAGTCATACTCACGCTAACGAGTCCTAACAGAAAAAGAAAAAAATAATTATATGACGTTCGCGTTGATGTCTTTTGAATAAGTATCATTGTTCTACTTGCGTGGAGAGGTGTGGTGGTACAGAATCCTCGGTGCGCAAGCTCAACTCGCACTTGACCGGTTTTTTTAATTGCCTGGAGGATGGCAAAGCGACACACTCTGACAAAAAAAATAAAAACACTTTTCTTCCCAGAAATATGCATTGTTCCCGCCCGAGTGCTCTAGATAAATAAAAAGCTTTCCGTGCTAGCGGTTCGCGCACCGCATAATCTTAGAGACAGTCATGAAATCGGCACCTATCTACGCAGACGAAACCGCGGCAGAACACTAGTAATTTTATCGTTGAAAAATGCCTGTAGTTTCTATAGAAACTCCTTCTTCTAAGACTGAAATCAGTATTCCTGTTTTAAGACAAATCTCAGAATCGCTAAACTCAAGTGGCAGTGGACGTGGCATATAGCTCGTAGAACAGATGGTCGTTGGGGCAGTTAAGTTCTCGAGGTATAAGACAGCGCATCGGAAAACGTAGCTTAGGCAGGCCTCCCACTCGATGGACCGATGAACTGGTGAAGGTCGCGGGAAGCCGTTGGATGCGGGCAGCGTAGGACCGGTCCTCGTGGAAATTCTTGGAGGAGGCCTTTTTCTAGCAGTGGACGTCCATCGGCTAATATGATGATGATGTATGACACAAAATTAGTTCATGGCAGAACTAACAAACAATGACAAACTATAATATCACTATGACTCAATAATATCGTGTTAGCATCAATAGAATTACCAAACTGTGTGATACGGTTATCGAACCTGCTACACTGAGAACACAAGACCAATTCGAGACATTCCTCAAGAGGCTGGTGTAGTTCGGCGGTTTACGAAGTGTCGAGTAGTATAGAGTAGTATCGTGTAGATAGTTTCAACTTGTATTGAGTACAGAGCCGGATTAAGGATCGTTCAAAGAGTTGTAATGTAAATTTATAACTGAATTGGCTTTGATAGCAATATGCTAGACATAGCTCACAGGATCGCTAATCTGAAGTGGCAGTGGGCAGGGCACATAGCTCTTAGAACACATGGCCGTTGGGGCAGTAAGTCCTCGAGTGGCGACAAAACGTAGCGTAGGAAGGCCTCTCCCACGCAGTGGGCCGACGACCTGGTGAAGATTGCGGGAAGCCGATGGATGCGGGCAGCGCGGGACCGGTCGTCGTGGAAATCCTTGGGGGAAGCCTTTGTCCAGCAGTGGAAGTTTTCTGGCTGATATGATGATGATTATGATGATAGCTATTTGTAGGTCTTTATTCGATAGACTTGGTCAGTTTTTTGTATAAAATAATGAAAATATTGCACAACTAAAGGTACGCATTAACGTTCTCATCTTGAAAGTTTTGTACAATAAAATAGTTAAGCACTAGGTTTTCGCAAATGTTTCTGAATAAACTTGGCCCCCTTCAATTGCATCAACAATAAATTATGAACTCTTGAACTCACCAATAGTAAATAGAATCTACTTACATCTAAAATGCAACGCAAAAATAGAAAACGCTTTATGAAAACGTACATCTGGAGCATTGAGTTGTATGGTTCAGAGAAGTGGACACTCAATCAACGGGACAGAGAAAGATTGCAAGCGTTTGAAATGTGGTGCTGGAGGAGAATGGAGAGAATTGGTTGGACAGAAAAGAATAGGAACGTAGAAGTAAGTAACGTAGGGGAAAAAGAAGCCTATTGAAGACTATAGAAAATAGAAGAGGAAATATACTGGGACACCTAGTACGACTCGACAGTCTACTGAGAACAATCATAGAAGGAAAGATAGAGGGAAGGAGAAGTAGAGGAAGGCCAAGACGAAATTACCTAGAACAAATTAAGGAGAAGGTTGCTGTCGTGTCGTATCGGGAGGTAACGATGATGGCCGAGAACAGAAAAAATTGGAGATTGCGCCACCGACAAGAGCATTAGCAATGTTCCTCCTAATGAAATTATAAAAAAAACTTTTCTTCTCAATCAAGTCTTCAATTTTTAATTCATCGAAATCAAAATATTCCCCTAATTTGTGTTTTCAAAGCCTTTCATTCAGTCTTTAATGGAAACATTTTCAGTAATTAAGCTACGTATACATTCAGCCAGACGTTCAATAGACGTTTTGCTACACAAACATGGGTACATAAATGACACAGAATAACTATGACGTCAAGTCTTTGTATTTCAATAATTTTTAGGGTTCCGTACATCCAACGGGACCCTTTTACTAAGCCTCCGCTGTCTGTCCGTCTGTCAGCGGGCTGTATTCCAGGAACCGTAAGGCGCTTTGCACACGACGGGGCGGGGCGGGCCGGTCAAATTCGCCGCCAACGATAGCACAAAGGGAATTCTATACTACCAACGCACATGGAGGCGGCGCGATCGGCGCGCTCTTTTTGTCCTCCATGTGCGTTAGTAGTATAGGATTCCCTTTGTGCTATCGTTGGCGGCGAAATTGACCGGCCCGCCCCGCCCCGTCATGTGTAAAGCACCTAATAGGTAGACAAATGAAATTTTCACAAAATGTGTATTTATATTGTCACTATTACAACAAATACTAAAAATTAGAAAAAGTGAAAAAATAAGGGGGTTTTCATACAAAATAATAAAAATCGACCAAGTGTGAGTCGTACTCGCGCTAAGGAGTCCGAACTGAATGCCAAAAAAAGCATATTTTTGTCGTTCGCTTTGATGTCGTTTGCTTGTAATGTGAATAGGTATCATTGTCATTATACTATGTAGTTGTGTGGAGAGGTGTGGTGGTACGGAACCCTCGGAGTGTCATTCCGACTCGCACTTGGCCGGTTTTAGAACAAAATTTAGTTGTTGAGAGGTGGTGAAAAGTAACTTAAATGACTAGCAGTCACTATCCCTATTCACTGCTGGCGGCCCTGGCAACGTAAAGTCTAGAATCTGAAGCTTACAACTTGATGGAATTAATTGATCATTTAATGGAAACTTAAGGCCCTGCCTGAGGTCGGTGCGTAAGGTAGATTATGCCTAACAATTCAAATCAATATGCTTAATAAAGCAAATTTAAAGATTCATCACTGAAATTTTAAAAGTTGGATTGGATGAGTAGCCTTAGCGACTGTGTGTCAAGACCTTTAGTTTTAGAATTTAGCCATGTTATACCCACTTACCGATGCTTGTACTGTTGTATACCTATTGTTCTAGAAATTTCTGAATACCTACGGCTTTAGCAGTATTCCCAGCGGCCCCACTCCTATATCTCAAACAATACAAGAGGAACAAAGGAGACGACACACTATTGAATTTCAAATTAAAATTTCAGCTCATGAAATATTAACAGTGTAAGGCGGCGGTCACACTGGCCGGCGAGTTAATATTCAGATATGCGCAGGCGCTCCCACTGACGCAAAGGTCGTCGGTGTGAATGCGGTACAGAGTTTGCGCCATGGTGTGAGATGTGGTGGCGATTTGGGCTTTTGTGGTAGAAGGTATAAGAGAAAGCGGGAACGAGAACATACTAGATTGAGTAGTAACAATTTTACTAGAAAAATAAGATAATCAAGATATGCTTTAAGACAAGATATTTTCTTATAAAACTTATACAGACAGCGGGATAAAAAAATATATTTATTAATGTAAAAAAACATTCACGATCTTTCATTGGTTGACATAGCGATTTTTTTGATCTGTGGGTTGACATGAACACGCTAAATGATTTCTAAGACGACATTAAGGTTGAAAATATGACCTCAATTTAATAAAGCTTTATTCTATCATAAAACAAGTGTACGTAAAGATTTGAACGAAAATAATAGGAAGGTATTAGTTAATTTTGTAAACTTTAGACTATCAGACTAGGAGGTCATGCATGACAAATCTGGTAACGATAACGGAAATGGATAAACTTAGATTGAGAGGATAAACGGCAACCCTCTGATGTTAAATATGTCGGTCTGCTTGCGCAAAGTGGTTGCGTTATGTACTTATAGCACCTGAAAAACTAGTTGTCGTGACCAAAAGAAACGATAAGGGAAATGGCTGAGTAAGATATAAAATGAAAGTACTAGTTGTACTCATGACAATTATGCAAAATATATATATGTCGGTGGCGTAATGGCAAGCGCCCCTACCTCCTGTCCGGGAGGTCGTGGTTCGAATCCTGCCACGTACCAATGTGTTCTCGAATTTCGATTTCATATGTACGTTTATCCGATGCTCAAACATCGCGAGGAAACCTGCACACGCCTGCGAAGAAACTTGAAGGTTGTGTGTGAAGTCGACCAACCCGCACTTAGGCCAGATTGCCCTTATTCAGGGTAGGATCGAGCCCCTCAGTGGGGATGTATATGTGATGATAAGAAGTAACATGTACAAACCGCCACACTCTTATGGCTTAAAGCCCTTCAATAACAGACGTATCGCAATGCATACGAAACGTTATTTTAAACACAGGTGCATCGGCTCTTGCGCCGTTGTTTTCTACATAGTTTATTCTCGCATAGCTTCCCGGGGCGTATTTTTAGAAGCTCCATTGCAAGAAATAGGGGGTGCTGTGGGAATTGGAGATAATGTGATGCTTGCTATTGTTACTCGATTTGATTGTGTGAAAATTAGTTAAGAATCTAAAGAAATCTATACTAAAAGAGCAGTGCATGGAATGCCAAGATGTTTATCTGTAGAAACTTGATGAGTGCGAAATGTTAGCAGCAAGACATTTAGTAACTAAAATAACTATTATTGTAAATTGGTTTCTTCGCTGATTTAAACAGAGTTGAGACATTAATAAGGAATGTTCAATTTTTTATAAGGTGTGTAAACAAAAAAAAACTATATACAGTTTTTATACTGTAAAAACAGACCACACTTAGGGTTAAGTACCATCATATCAGATGGCGCTAGTTTGTCATGAAAAAACATACAGGTTTTTTGTATGGGGACCCCCCATATTTTTTCACTTTTTCCAATTTTTAGAATTTGTTGTTATAGCGGCAACAGAAATACATCATCTGTGAAAATTTCAACTGTCTAGCTATCACGGTTCATGAAATACAGCCCGGTGACAGACGGGCGGACAGCGAAGTCTTAGTAATAGGGCCTGTTACGTCATTACTTTTTAACATTAGAAAAATCGTAAAAAATAACCAGTGCCTGAAAAAGCAAAACATTCAAACTAGTTTTAGAAAATAGTGTAAATTTTCGTTTAAAAAAATTACCTTCATTACAATGAATATTATTTTACGTTGTTTGAAGGTGATCAGAGATCAGCAACATTTGGCTCAGATCAGGTCTAGTCTAGTCAGCTGTTACACATTTTTTACCATCATAACTTTGGAAGGAGATTATTTGAAACAAAGGTAATTTTCGTATTTTCCCAAATCAACCCTTCCAAAAATCAAAGCCGCATATGTCAGAATCAGAACGTGTTTTTTTGCACTCTTGCGCATTCGGTACGGCCACGAGCGTCGCCGATCAATGCGTTGCGGTGCAATAGCACGCAATGCACGCAATAACACGCACGGCAGGCATGGTAAGCATGCGATAATATATAAATGAGCCATAAGCTGCTTTGTTAACAAACATTATCAGATTTTGTGAGGTTTGTCACGAAAGAATGGCGAATGATCATTATTTTGGGTCTTGAGCCAGTGGAACGGGGAATCTATTTTATGATGCACCTGCCTGAACGATCTCTCGGTGACCTTATTTAACAAGTAATAAGCTCATTTCGAAAAACCTAAGGTAGAGCTTTTATTGAAAAAATAGTTAAATTTATTTTATTCTTCTCAGTAAACCCTTTCATTTTATACGCATAATATCACCCATAATAATCACTCCCAGGTGCATTAAAATAAATGGTCCGCTATCTTTGGGAATCCCCAATATTCAGGGTTCGAAAATATCAGATATTTATAATAAATATCAAAATATCGGATATTTATGATATATATCAAAATTTGATATCATCATCATCATATCAGCCAAAAATCGTCCACTGCTGGACAAAGGCCTCCCCCAAGGATTTCCACGACGAAGGCCACGGGAGGCCGTTGGATGCGGGCAGCGCATGACTGGTCGTCGTGGAAATCATTGGGGAGGCCTTTGCCCAGCAGTGGACGTATTTGGGCTGATATGATAATCATGAGTTATTTTAAGAGTATTTCACGTTTTGATAATAATTCACCTAACTTTATTAACTGCCATTCTTAAATAATTTAATCAATTTATTCAAAAAAAAAACCGTCTGCATAGAAACATTACCCTCTTAACTCTTAACACTTAGGGAATCAAGACGAATCTAAAGAGACCTCGCACTCCAAAATCCATTAAGTCGTTAACACTAGGTACCTCAACTAAATAAACATACATACATACATGCATGCACCCGAAAACCATTATCTTCCTTCTTGGGCAGTCGGGTAACAAGGAAAAAAGAGTGTGTGGTTTTATGAAACAATGGTAAAAGTGAAACTTGACATTTACAGAGCACGAAACGATCATGGCTGCTCTCGTCTTGGAGCTACGGTACAGAGGATGAAACGATCATGTAATAAAAGTTTTACTCCTCTTGGAGGTACGGTACAAAGAACGAAACGATCATGGCTGCTCTCGTCTTGAAGCTACGGTACAGAGGACGAAACGATCATGGCTGCTCTGATGAAAAAGTTTGAGACGATGTAATAATCTCTTTGTCGTCACGCAACACACAGACGAAAAAGCTTGAGACGATGTAATAAAAGTTTCACTTTAATAATCGCTTCTAAATGTGAATCCTACCATAACTATTTAAATATAGTTATCTGTGATCCTACGTAACTTCACAAAAACCTACCTCTTGAAAAAAATGACAAATGACAGTAGGAACAGAAAATCTATACATAATGATAAAATTGATAGAACGAAACGCGGAGTGCATTGCGCTGGAGTGCTGGACGGCATTTAAGAATCAATGGCTTCGCTTTTCAAATTCAAGAGAAATGTATGGCCACTTGGAAACCCGCACAACTTTACATATTACAGGAAATTGTAAAGTGATAGTGAAAATGTACAGTACGTACATTTGTACATCTAGTAGCGGTTTGTCCCGTAAAAGTCAAATAGTCTTGAATTTTACAGTTTGTACATTAAATTAATTTCTTAATGACATGATAATATCATCATCATCATATTAGCCGAAGGACGTCCACTGCTAGATATAGGACTCCCCCAAGGATTTCCACGACGACTGGTTCTGCGCTGCCCGCAATTAGCGGCTTCCCGAGAACCTCACCAGGTAATCTAATCACATGATAATGTCACAGTATTAAGAATGTATTACATTAAAAAAAATCGACATTCATTAACCAACTCCGTGGTTATTGGTTAGTCCATTCGCTTCACACCAGGAGGTCGCGGGTTCGATTCCCAGTGGGGTCAACTTGTAAGACTCGGTTTGGTTGGTGGTAGGGCATTATCTAAGCCGGCATGGCTAGCTACCACCATCTAAGTCTTGCCACCAAACATCAGTGTTCACAACATTGATGTGATCCGATTTGAAGATAAGATAGCCAGTTGTCCATTGCGTTGCGGAATCTTGGTAAGCCCGCTAGGCCGCTTCCATCTTCGGCAGCATCGTCATTTACCATCAGGTGAGATGATAACAAGGGCTTGACAATTGTGAATAAAGAATATGTAATCTTACTACTATGTTCTATAGAGTATCTAGTTATCTTAATCTGAACGTTTACTCTAATGAGTGTGCCTTAGCAATACATTTAGTTACTTAGTCCCACGTAGTTTCTATAATTATCTCTAGAGACGAAATGTCTTTTATTGGCTCGACGGAGAAGTGGAGTCAAACACAAGATTCAAAAACATAGCTGAGGAAAATAAATTGTATACAAAAATTACACTATAGGTGTCTCGCTCTCACTACAACAACCTATCAGCAGTAGAACAAAGCCGTATGTCGTGTATTGTATATGATGAGCTTTATACGGTGTTCCTTGGTTTGAATGCAGGCAGTAGTTAAATCTTAAACATTAGAATTTACCAAACTCACTTCACATAGCCGTCGGCCTGATATTCTTCCCATGTTCGTGTCATTAATCTGTGAACAAATAACAATACTTATTTTAATTAACTGCGACACAACGTAATAGAACAGGACATTACAAATAAAACCAAAAGACCAAGTTATATTATAAATTTATAACCATAAACTTAGGATAGGATAGGTCTAACAGTAAAGCGTCCAATGTGCGCAAGTAAAAAAAAAAAATATTATATATAGCAGTGCCATCTAAATATATATAACTCAAAGGTGACTGACTGACTGACTGACATAGTGATCTATCAACGCACAGCCCAAACCACTGGACGGATCGGACTGAAATTTGGCATGCAGGTAGATGGTATGACGTAGGCATCCGCTAAGAAAGGATTTTGGGAAATTCCCACGGGAACCGCAAAAATCGGGATCTGCGCGGGCAAAGCTGCGGGCATCCACTAGTTACTAATAAAGAGAAAAACCACAACACCACAGTAACCTATTTTGATTGACAGGTCCCCCCCCCATGCGTATTTTGTATTATTTGTGTTAATTGTGAAAGTTACACAGTACATATTAAGAGTATTATAGTCTTAATAAAAATAAACTATTAACTGTGTCATAAGGAAAGGAGCTCTTTGTTCTTCAATACAACGCTAGTAGATTCCAAGTCTATGGATAAAACAAAGTTTGCAAATTACATTAAAGAATTCAGATTCAAATACAATTTTTAATTTTTTTTTAATGTTTCCACCCCTTTGTTGTCGATGTTGCACCTTTTCGCACAAAGCGTTACGCTTCCTCAATCATGCGTATTACTATAATAGGGATGACGAATACTAGTCATCTGATTTACTTTTTATCATCTGTCGTGACGTCATAGTTACGCAGCGTCATTTATGTAGGTACTAATTTTGTGATTTTGATGAATTAAACATCGAAGACTTGATGGAAAACAAAACGAGTAAGATTTTCCGAAGTTTAAGTAGGAGGGCAATTTAGAAATCAAGAGTTCATAATTTATTTCTGATGCTGTCGTCATCTCTATTAGGAGATCTTCAAGGCAAGAGTGAATAGGCATTATTTGAGTTTGCGTGTACCATCCTCGACTGCATCATCACTTACCATCAAGTGAGTTGCAGTCAAACGCACTCAATTTATTATTATAAATCTTTATTCAGAACATTTGAATCTAAAAGATGTTGAAAAAAAAATCTTAAAATAAAAGAAATGTGCCGTCTAACATACGAAAGCTAGCAACCAACAACCTCTTTGAACCCAAAAATCAAAATTCACAAACGAGTCTTACTCTCCCGTGGAAATAAGAAAACCTTTTGATCTCTAATCATTATTACAATACGATCCTACAAAATGATTCACGGTGAAAGATATTGATGGAAAATTCCTTTCAGTTGCGCGAAAAAACGGTTCAATTTGCAATAATTTTTTTCGAGCACCGCCGCCGCAATATCCCGTGATGAATAGTCCCGGAGCCGAAACGCCGAGTCACTCTTTTATATTGCAAGCTTTATTTTGGTAGGTTGCTAATGAGCTCCGCGCTAATGGCTAACCCTTCCTGTCGGTTCTGTTTCAAATTATGAAGTCACCGCGAAAATTATGTGCCCAGCAATGTTCTGATAGCGGGCTCGTCACGTCAGCTTTGCTGTTGACGTAAATGAAATTGAAATATGTCCGCGTTTCGCTGTGTTATGTTATGACGCTGTGAATGAGCTATCTCGCGCAGTAAATGCTACTGCCGTATGTGACTGCGCATTAAATTTCCGTGTTATTAAAATTTTTACGAGTGCTTCTTCTCATCAAAATTCATAAGTGTTAAAATGATAAAACTGCATGCAAAATACTTATTTAATATTCGTTTTCAACCGACTTCCAAAAAGAAGGTGATTTAATAATTCGACTGTATGTTTTGTGTGTGTGTGTATGTGTGTGTTTGTGTGCGTTACGCGATATCTTCGCAAGTTGTGAACCGATTTTCATGATTTTTTAATTTGATACTACTCCCGAGTTGGTACCAGATAAATTTAATCAAAATCGGTGTAGTACTTTATAAGAATATTAACCAAAACCTTAAATAATAATGCCACATTGTAATAAGTTGTTGCGATAGAAGTAGTTTTTTTAACGTGTTCAGCTTTTTCATATTTTATGTATGCGTTAATAAAAACTTGATCTCTTTTAAACAACAAAACGTTGCGAGACAACTCAGAAGTAGATCGTAAAACAAATTTTCCGAAAACACCCTTGGATATGCTAACTCAAACCGCCACACACCAGAAACTCACACACAACTCATTAAAACTAACACAATGCGTTGACCCGAAACAGTAACAACATTTACGTAATTATCCATACTCGACTCCAAGCCCATGCTGTTCTAACTGGCATAGTTCTGACGTTAGAAGGGTTAGGAGTTAGAAGCGCATTCTTGGACAGTGTATCAACTTGCTTTTCGCACCCTCAGGGTTAACTATAGGGCCTCGGAACCCCGACTGGGGTATTTTACAACTTTGCGAGCCGGTAGTGTTTGGGTGGAGGGAAAGACAGGGCCGAACTAATATACCTACATGAAGGGGGGTTTGGTGTTTGTGCATCTTTTGCAAAGGCCTCCAGCGCGGACAACTGAAAATGGTCATATCCCTCAGTTATGTCTTGTCTACAAAGATCAACAAGTATTATCAAAATTAACCACCTCCGTGGCGTAATGGTTAGTCCATTCGCTTCACACCAGGAGGTTCCCGGTAGGGTCAACTTGTAACACACGGTTTGGTTGGTGGTAGGGCATTTTTTAGGCCTTCCTGGCTAGCTACCACCATCTTATCTAAGTCTTGCCGCCAAACATCAGTGTTAACAACATTGATGTGTTCCGGATTGAAGATAAGATACCCAGTTCTCTATTGCGTTGGGGAATCTTGGAAAGCCCGCTTCCATCTTCGGCATCATCGTCACTTACCATCAGGTGAGATGAAGCCAAGGGCTTTCCAATTGTGAATAAAGTAAATATGTCATCTTACTAATATGTTCTATAGATAGAGTGTCTAGTTATCTTAATCTGAATGTTTACTCTAATGACTGTGCCTTTGCAATGGATAGGTACATTTAGTCCCACTGAGTCTTTTATTGTCTCGACGGAGAAGTGGATACAAACACAAGATTCAAAAAAATAGCTGAGTAAAATAAATAGTACATAAATAAAAATTACACTATAGTTGTCTCACTCTCACTACAGCAACCTATGAGCCGTAAAGCATACTCAAACGTGGGGCCGTTTACGTGACATATAATTTCCCCCTTGACATTATTTCTGAAGAACTCTTTGCCTAGTCCTATATTAACAAGTCCGGCTCTGTTGGCCAGAGACGTAATTAGTAAGTTTAGTTGATGATGCAAACTCGTGAAAAGTAACCTTTAAAAGTTTGGTGGTGAATCGATATTAGCTACAAACTTCTTGATATCACTAGTATAAATCTCATATTTCGAAAAGCGGCATTCCGTTACGACTTATAAAACAATAAATTCAATAAAAAATATTCACATTTCTATTTAAATCATTAGCACCTTGGATCATAAATTATGAGATGGAAGTTTCTATCTAATAAGATATTTAACATATTATTTTTATGATAACCATGACATAATAAATAACTAAACAGAAATTAGGATCTAATGGACTGGATTTAAATTTTAAATTATATTTTATTTTCATGGCAGCTTTCGTAGGTATGTATTCCAAAATTTGGGCAAAACTTAATTGAATTAAAATTTCTTATCGAACCTACCACGCGAGTCTGTTTGATTTAATAGATCATACTTAAATTTAGTTTAACTAAAATTAAATCAACACAATTAAAACTTAAATGTAGAAAACATTGATTTAATGATAAATAAAAACGGTGAGTTTTAACCCCCGACGCAAACAGAGGGGTTATAAGTTTAACGTGTGTATCAGTGTGTCTGTCTGTGGCATTGTAGCGCCTAAACGTTATACCGATTTTGATTTGGTTTCTTATTGTTTGACAGGTGACTTGGTCGAGAGTGACATAAGCAAGAAAATCTCTTCAGCTGTTTGAAGATCATCAGTTCTTTTCTAGTTGATGAAGGGATGTGAGTAACTTTCACAGGTCTGATCGATTCGAAATTTGGTATCCTGTTACTTCAATGATATTTCAAAAGCATGGTAACATTGGCCTGATGCTGCAGCATCATCTGAAATCTGCAGGATACCCTACTCCTCCCTAACTTACAGCAGAGATATCGTGCTTCGGCTCATTGGAAGGGTCTCAATGAATAGGTTACAGATGATGATGATTATAATAATACCACCAATAAAAAATTCGTTGAATTGTAAAGAAAACAAACAGCACAAGTTATAAAAATATTTTGTAGTGTCTATAATTCAATGCCTAAAGCTCCGCTCTATTCATTACATTTTTAAATTTTCAAACCTTTTCGAACTGTATTTATTTATGCATCAGAATTAAATGAATGTAAAGTTTAATTTACAACCATTTCATAAGGGTCAAGACACTATCATTATCATATCAGCCGAAGGACGTCCACTGCTGGACATAGGCCTCCCCTAAGGATTTCCACGACGATCGGTTCTGCGCTGCCCGCATCTTCCCGCGACCTTCACCAGGTCAGCGGTCCACCGAGTGGGAGTCCTGCCTACGCTACGTTTTCCAGTGCGCGGTCGTCACTATAGTCGACGGCAATGCACGTTTTTACTTGTTTTATTTATATCACAAGTATATTTTAATAACTCTCAAGCTGAGAAATGAGCTTCCCTCCGAGGTTTTCCCTGAGCACTACCGCATGGGATTCTTCAAGAAGGACTTACTTACTTACTTGTATGACTATTCTCTAAGGATAAAAGATTTGTAAACTTTGGCTTTAAATAATACTTATATAGATAATTCTGATATATATGCCATATTGTTTTTTTTATAATAAAAGTAGATTGAGAAAAATAAAAGTTAAAAAAACTAAAACCCGACTACGAAAAAGTATGAAAACAAGTGTTTCCCGCCTAAAATCATAGCTTTTATTTTTCCTTTCATTTGGGGTAATAGCCGTGGTCGCGAGCCATAATGATAGGGACTTATGATAAAAAATTTGAATTCGATAGGGCTTACGACTACGGCTATTACCCCACATGAAAGGAACAATAAAGGTTATAATTTCAGGCGGGAAACTCTTGTTTTCATACTTTTCCGTAGTTGGTTTTTTTTTTTCACTTTTATTTTAATTCTATATTTTTTGCGCTCAGAGTATAACGCCATCCCATCTCGCTTCTCGCGGGCGCGTATCGTGTCGCTTGATTGTAAAGCGCGCACATTGGGTCGTCTCATAATATAGCTTATGTGTCAAAAACATAACCCTCCTTTCCCGTAGTTGGGTAAAAACGTGAATTTCCGTTTGATCACTGTGGCTCGACCCTTTTCGTTGCCGATATCACGCTGAGATGATCTTGTTAACATCCCAATTTGATGAGACGAGCATTTAGTAACGGTGTCCAAATGTTGCCACTAACACTTTAAATGTTAATTTGTTTTGGTCGTGACATTAAAATTCGAAACGAAATTATTTGTTTTGTAATCGGGAACGCAATTTTATGAATTTGTAAAGTTTATTTATGGAAAATACGTATTTTGATGCAACATCGTGACGTAAAGGCGACGCACTGGAAACTTTGGTCGCAGGGATCTCGATTTTTGTCAGAAATTACAAAACTTAAGAAAGTGTTATTTTCTGTAACATGATTCTTAATTTCAATGACTTCATTTTGTCAGATGTAGAAACACGATTCGTTAACTTTTAAAACAGAAAAAAATATATCAAAGAAACCTCTTTTAAATCAGTGATTTGCATTCTACAGGCAAACCAGATTGATTTAGTACCTCTAATTTTTTTTAGTCTATTAGCCTAAATACACACTTCAATATGCCAGTTGGATTTATGAAATTAAATTTTTAATTGAATTGAGCAAATATTGAAAAAGTGCAAAAGTGTGGTTATTTTCTTTACTCTTTACACGTAAAGAAAAAGACAGAGACAACTGTTCTAATCAATGCCTCACCATACAGCGATAATAATAATTGAATGTTTGCTGTGTGGGTGCGTATTACTTTTCTTTTAATTAGATTTACAAACAAAACTCTCTTTTCAATTTTTTTTTATCCTCAATTGTGACTGACGATGATGCCGAAGATGGAAGCGGGCTGAAGATGGAAGATTCCCAAACGCAGTGGGAAAACTGGCTATCTTATCTTCAGGCCGGAACACATCAATGCTGTTAACACTGATGCTTGGCGGCAAGACTTAGATAAGATGGTGGTAGCCAGCCAGCCGGGCTTAGAACATGCCCTTCCATCAACTAAACCGAGTCATACAAAAGTTAGACTCCGCCGCAAATCGAACCCGCGACCTCCTGATGTGAAGCTAGTGGACTTAATCATTACGCCACAGAGGCGGTTATAATATTCATCTACTAGTCACATTTCTCATGTCTTCGATACTTACGATAAACGACGATAAAGTACAGTAAAATAAATTAAAATTTTAAAATAAATTAAAATATAATAAACTGTACCCAGTGCGCATGAAATGCCTATAGAAAATCCACAAATCACTTTATTCTTACAATCTTGATAATGCGTCTGCCATGTCCAGCAATGGAGACAAGTTGACTTGGGGTTTGGTTTAAAAAGTAAGTTACGGTAGGTTCCTATTGTTTATTTCAATGATGGACGAGTTGGAAGATGTTCAGGAATGAATGTTTGGACCATAATTTTTGACCCCTCAATAAATTATGAAAAGGCAAAGGTTTAGATAGTAAATAACTTCTATTTAATGACTTGGATGTGTTTATTCATTATAGAATCTTAGTAAGCCCGCTAACATCTTCGGCATCATCGTTATTTACCATCAGGTGAGATGATGCCAAGGGCTTACCAATTGTGGATAAAAAATAGCAAAATAATATATATATTTTTTACATATTATATTGGTAGGTAGAAAAATAAGGAAAAATGTATGAAAATAATTCAAAAGAAGAGTTTCGTGTCGGTTCAATACTTCGTAAAAAAAAACAAATCTTTAATAGCTATTTATGCAACTGTTGCATAATGAGGGGTATTTTACACGAGTGTGGTTTATGAAACGAGCGCAGCGAGTTTCATAAAAGTATACACGAGTGTTAAATACTAATTATGTACAGTTGCATACAATAGTTTATCTACACTCATACAACAAATTTAAATTAAAGACAAAATAAAGTAATCATTGTTTATTGTAATAATTATTGACATTTTGTATGGTACAATTATTAAAGGTTATTTTAGTTGCTGTTTCAAGAATATCCGGGGGTGTCAAATTTTCGTCTATATCACTATCAGTTTCAGACATTTTACTGGGTTTTTAGTAAAAAAACTTGTAATAACGACTTACTTATTACAACGAATAACGAATTACATATTATACAAACTGCAGGAAAAATACAAACGTTAATGGCGCGAAAATAAATTTGCAGTAATATCGCACCGCGCATGCGCGCCGCCAAGGTTGCGTTCCGAAACACGCTAGTGTGCTCAAATAGCAAGCATCTGCGTAAAAATTTAAAAAAAAAAACTTCATTTTGTTACAACTTTGCGATAACGAAATGAAATTTGTATGGATCCTTAGTCACGGCTCCATCGAAAGGTATATCATTTGCTTAGCGTTTCTGATAAGTAAATGAAGGATTTACGACATGAGTGTAGATAAACATTTTTTATTGAAAAAATATGTTAAAAATATTTAAAAGGACATTTCACAAAGTTTTCAGCAAGAAATCCAAAACATTATACCCTACTCGTATCATCATCATTACAGCTCATATACGTCCCCACCGAGGGGCTCGAGCCTACCCTGAATCAGGGCGAAGGCCTACTCGTATATTTGAACTTAAACTAATAACATTAAAAGTAAAGTTCTTCTTTTGACAGTAGGCATAATTTCATTTCAGTTAGTCAGTCAGTTTAATAAGTGTGGAGTTTTTTCTTTTGTTATACTTTCTTAGAAAACACAAAAATCACTTGAAACTTACACCACAGACTATAAACACTCAAACCGGTCAGTCGTCCAACTCGTCCACTCCTGCGCACCTGGCATTTGATTCATTGCGCTTTTTACAACACCATTCCGACATACATGTCTCTCTTTTTTACTTCCAATAAATGGTGTTCAAATTAAACGCCATTCATGCGCACAGGTATGTAATAATAAGACATGTGCCGAGGCGGTCTTTTCAAAACGAATTCATTTCTCCCCGAATGATTTTGTAAGTTCCATGTTTATAGGTCCTCGATTAAGAAGTGTTAAGTGTTTCTCTGGAGTTATAATTTTTATGGAGTATCAAATCGATTCGATTTAATTCGATTGTATTGGTATTCGAATTGAATTTTTCGGGTAAGTGTTGTGATTCGAAGATCTATGCTTAGAGGCTGCACTGTAGAATTCGTTGATCGCGTACCGAAAAGAGCCTAATATCTTGGAGACCTCCCAAATAATGAATTGAAAGAAGTATGGTGCACAGAAGAAACAACTAGAATTTAGATAGCGTGTTTTAATTATAATAATTGAAAAGGCGTATTGAAATTGCTGAGTTTCATGAGTAAAAGCTTAGTTTATTGCCAAAGATCATCTGTATGTACCTTTGGAGACCTCCCAAATAATGCATTGGAAGAAGTATGGTGCATCAGAAGAAACAACTCGAATTTAGATAGCATGTTTTG
Organism: Coleophora flavipennella; assembly: GCA_947284805.1. NCBI lineage: Eukaryota > Metazoa > Arthropoda > Insecta > Lepidoptera > Coleophoridae > Coleophora > Coleophora flavipennella. The sequence goes on along the minus strand of OX369254.1, from coordinate 6,079,882 downwards.
TTTATAATAATTGAAAAGGCGTACTAAAATTTCTGAGTTTCATGAGTAAAAGCTTAGTTTATTGCCAATCATCTGTATGTAGTTAACTCACGATAGTAAAGTAATTCAGAGTATTTCGGCGGCCGAGATTTGCTAAGCATCTAGTCATGTAGCGCCCTGAGTAGCTAAATTAAAACGAAATTAAAACTATTGTTTGTATGTAAACAGAGTTTTTCAGGGATGACATCTATTTATACCGACTTGGAAACAAAACAATACCTAAATACAAAATTGCATCCAAATCGTTAGAGCCCCTTTCGAGAAACCAATAGGTATAATAACTTCTAGTCATACAAGTAACTTTTTATCACCTGTCAAAAACGACATTTTCTTATAAAAATGGAAGAGACGTCATAGATTTTCAGCGTCACTTACGTTCCTATTCATTTTGTGATTTTTTTGACCTGTGTTAAAATTTGGGGGGCAATTTAGTGATCAATAGATCATTATTTATTTTTAATGAAGTCATTATTTTTAATCTAAAAGTTTTAACACAACACAAAGAGTAAATTATAACTGTGCCAAATACCAACAATACATTGAAGTGATTAACTCTCTTTCATTATTGTGAGGCGTTAACCATAGATATTAGATATGCCATAGATACGCCATAGGATAAATGGAGCTCATTCTCATTCCACAATGATGGGCCGTTGCTGTAATTAGGTTGGACGATGCGTGCACGCATAGTAACGGGGCTTAGGACGTGGTTAGGGCCGGTGAGGATACAGAAGTCTACAATGATATGTTGCGTCTATGCCAATTGCATTTAATTAGATTTCAGAGTAGAAATGTCAATTCTAAACACCAGGTATACTGACAGCTGTTGTCTAGAAAAACTCATATTATTAATAAAACTACTTCAATATTTCTTTTTAACAATTTGAGTTTTTTTAAGACAACAGCTGCTTTTTCTAAACAACAATGATACGTTGCGTCTATGGTAATTGCATGATTTTTCAATACAGTTAGTCGAAATGGCGTCGGTGGCGTAATGGTTTGATCCTGCCACGTACCAATGTGTTTTCGAATTTCGATTTCATATGTACGTTTATCCGAAGCTCTTATACGGTGAAGGAAAACATCGTGAGGAAACCTACATACGCCTGCGAAGAAACTCGAAGGTTGTGTGTGAAGTCGACCAACCCGCACTGGGCCCGCGTGGTCGACTAAAGCCCGATGGCCCTAATTCAGGGTAGGCTCGAGCCCCTCGGACGTATATGAGCTGATGTGATGATGGTCGTAAAGTGGTTCTTTATATGCCAGTCAAATGTGCGCAAAAATGCTTTTACCGCACACGTGCTTTTACTTCACCACTTTTTTTCAATTTCTAGACCACATTCTAATCTCTGGCTGTTAATATTTTCAGTCTTTACAATAGTCCTTACTTCACTAACTTCAATTCAAGTTCAATTTCGCAAACATGCCTCTTGTAAAATTACACATAGCAACCACCCAACCAAATTGAATTTGATGTTGAAATTAAACAAGTGTAGTAAGACGTATATCCGAGCGAGAGGGCCGACGATATAGTGTTGTTATAGTCATCCTTCTCACACTAGAAAAATTACAGATGCGCACTGCGTGGTACGCAAGTTATCTATGGTTATCGTTGGGCAACCAAATTCGCGCCATTTAGAGTGTCAGCGGTACGTGTTTGTTTTTAAAAGTGATTTGTAATTCAATTTATGATTTTACCTGTTTTTTCACAACTGTATTAAAAAACGTCGTCGCCTACTGCTCAGGCTTACAAAGTCAATCGTTTGTTATTTACCTTTTTACCACCCTTGTATCATAAATAACTATTAATGTAGAAAATGTCAATCCTAAATACTACCTGGACAGCTGTTGTCTAGTAAAACTCAAATTATTAAAAAAAACCATTGAGACGTTTTAGAAACAATACAATGTTTATTCATTTTTTATTATATTATATTTTGACGTTCAATCATCAACGTTTGTTCAAACACTTTGTTAATAAACTTCAAAAAATTGTAAACTCTCTATACAAGTAGCGTGACAGTAGCTGATCAATTTGTATGGAAAGGTATTTTGTTACGTGTATTTAATGAGCAGTAGAAAAAAAAGTTGATGCCTTTGACCTGAACAGTAAGTGGACAAACGGATGTCAGGTCACAATGAATTAGTTAATATGTATAACAGGAATTCCGAAGAATTTTCTGTTTGCTAGTTCAGTACCTGAATCTGTGACTTCAATAATTGAAAACGCTATTCCCTAAAAAAACGTGTGTGTACTGATTTTGATGAAATTAATATGAAATCAACCTGGAGGCATATAACCTATCAATTAAAAAAAAGATTTATCGAGACCGGACTACTCTGTAAAAAGTTTATGTGTGGTACATAAAAAGTCTACTTTTCGAAGTCGTTTAAAAAGTGGATAAATTATGTGACTCGCTTGTGTTCTTGCTAACGTGTCATAATTGCAAGCTAACATCATTATTGTATTCCCCTCTTTGCATAATGTATGAAGTATTTCACTTCTTCTCTTCTTCTTATCGTGTGGCACAATTAACCGTGCTATCCAAGGGATAGTCGGCGGTTGCCTGTTGTTGCACTTAGCATCACCCGCAGTCACGTGTAGGGCATTCGCACTTATTTTATGTAAATACATTCAAGTATATTTCCGAACTGAACCGTAGTAGAGCTCTATTAGGTATTCATAAACGGAATCTCATTTACATTAAGTGACATTAATCTAAGTAGCTTTCGCAAAAAATTGGTATAATGCGCGCCACTAAAGATGAGACTTGACACTTTACGTAAAACATTGAATAGACAAGGTAGAAGTTCTATGAAATATTTATCCATAACATACAGTGATACGCTATATACAGAATGTAACAATAGTTGGTGTAGGTCCCGTTAACGGGGGCTTCTACTCATCATACTGAACAACTTTTGTTCTACGACTTTGCTGAAATCGCAAAAATTTTTTTTACTCTTCATACAAATCGATGCTGATCGACCAATACTGTGCATTTTAGTATGGGGGGGGGGTCCATTTTTTTTGAGAATTGACTATGGGTTCCTTTGGGAAAGTTGTTCAGTATGATGAGTAGAACCCCTAGATGACGGGTCCTACACCAATTTTTTTTCACCCTGTATACAGGGATGCAGATAGGTTACATGCGTCCAAAAAGTAAAGCAAATAAAATGATGCCAATTGGCATCTCTTTTCTTAATTCGGTGCAACGTAAGCAAACTAACTATAATACTCGTATTGTGTGTGTAAATGAGTTCGATTTTCAAATGTTGTTTTTTAGTGTATAACCCATCTATGGTAACAAATCTTTGATAACATATAGTAAAAATATAATCGATGGCCAATATGCTGGGCTGACCAAGTAAAAATCGCCACTGGACTAATTATACCAGCTGCCATGAGGCAGGCCGAGGATAGAAATGCATGGAGAAAGCTTGTAGACACCTCGACGAAGGCACTGCAGAATGGACACGACCTTCAGAAATGAAAAATACGATTGGATTGATTGATAGTTAAATCTATAATCATTTTTGACATATACGAGTAGATGTACACGTCATAAGCCACCTTCCTACTTCTCCTTTTTAATGTTTTACGTGGTGTGTCAAATCTCATCTTTAGTGGCACGCACTAGGGTAAAAGCCGGATAGTTGCCACACTTTTTTGAAATCACTATATCTCTCAGTACAAAAAGCAAAATACTTTATTTGTATAACTGGCGGGTACTTTAATTTTTTACCCTTAAATTTATGAAGATTAAAAAACATTACCTTGAATATTTCCATAGTATTAGCGATTTTTGCGAACCTATGTTTCGAGACATCTATCCCACATAGGGGATAGTTGCCTAATCCATGTGGATACAATACACTGAGAAACAGGACATAAATGTGGGATCGAGGAGGCAGTTAAAACTCGCGGAAACTGTTTTACTCGATTTATTTTGGAAAAATTCCACAAGCGTGCGTCGTTCGTCGTCTTGCCGTCAGCCATTCGTCTTCTATCTCTCTCTCTCTTTCATCTCTTTCACACTTCAACTCGTTCCATTTCACGCATCCATCTTACATACCCTTCTTACGTTCCGTCCCACACTCGGCCGTCCTGACATTTTGTCTGTCCTCAGACAAGCTTCGTACAACATTCTCTATATAAACTTAATTGTAAGAACATCATTTTTACAACTTGAATATTTGATAACAACATCATGAACTTAACAAAAGGAAATTGTTCACTTTATCAACTAAATTCTTAAATTTTAAATAAACATCCTGAAACTTAACATCTTGTGTTTTATTTACTTTATCTAAGAAATCTTAACTTAGTTACATTTTAGAAACAAAGTAGTAACATTTAGAAACAATGCAACTTATTATTATATTAGGGCTTCTTAGTACAAAAAAAAATATCATTCATTCATCATCTTTCATCCAAAATGTACTAAAAAAAAACTAACCATCTTAGCACTTATTCAGCTTCATCGGCTTCAGGCCAAGCCTTCATGTAATCAGCTACCGTAGAAGTTCTATTTGGGCCTTCTGCCTGTGTATCTATCTTCTCCACGTCATATCTGTTGTTTCTTTTTACTTTTGTCACCTTATACGGTCCCAAAAACTTCGGTTTTAATTTCAAGCCAGCTCCAAACTGGGTGCGTTTGATGGCCACTATATCGCCTTCTTTGTACTGTCTACTTTCTTTCCTTTTCTTGTTGTAATTACATTTATTTTCCTCTTGAATTTTTAATATCTGTTCTTTTGCTTTCTTTCTTAATTCCTCTCTATTTTCGTTATAGGTATTTCTGGTTTCTTGTGCCAAAAGCTCTAGAATTTCAACATCCTCTTTACTTCTCATCTTCGTGCCAATCAGAAGTTCAAATGGTGTGATGTTAATACTTCTCTGGTAAGTACTGTTCAATGCTCTTTGCACTCTATTAATCTGCTTATACCATAGACTAGGATTTTCAATATTCAGCTTCGTAAGCACAGAAATTATCGTTCTATGGACTCTCTCCACTTGTCCATTTCCTCGTGGAACGCCAGTAGTTATCTTTACATGCTGAATGTTCTCTCGTTCACAGTATTGTTTCAATTCATTGCTTGTAAATGCTGTGCCTTTGTCTGTAATTATCCTCGACGGATTTCCAAAATTTTGCTGATGAATTTCCATTTTGTTTAAAACTTCTTGCGTAGTGGTGCTCTTAGTAGGGAATAGCCAAACAAACTTTGTAAATGCATCAATTACTGTCAGTATGTGATTATACTGCTTCCGTGTGTCTGTCAACGGTCCTATGTGATCTAAATGCAACGTATGTAGGGGAATATCACCTTTCTCGATAGGATTCAGATATCCCTCTTGTTTTCCTTCTTTTCTGGATGCTAACAAACATGGTATACATGTTGCAATGTAGTCTTCAACCTTCTTGCTTAGTTTCGAAATGTAGTAATCCTTACTAATCAATTCTATCGTCTTCTTCTTTGAAAAATGACCGTTCTCGTGGGCCCTTCTTATAATTTCCATTTCCATCTTTTGTGGTACAACCAGACATAGGTCTGGACCTTTACGTAGTAGTCCTTCTTGTAGACAGAAATCAGTGTAGGGCTTTCCTTCTTTCAGAATTTCCATGATCGCTCGTAGTCCATCATCACATTCCTGAGCGCATTGTAAGTCACTATGAAAGTCTGAAAATATAGCTCCTACATATGGGTTTCGGCTTAGAGCATCAACGTGCCTCATCTTTGAGCCTTCACGGTGCTCTATGGTGAAATCATAGTCTTGAAGCGTTATTATCCATCGTGCAACTTTCGTTGACATTGCTAGATCCTTTTTGTCAAGCGTCATTTGAAATGCTTTGCAATCTGTAACTATTTTAAATCGTTTCCCAAACAGATAGTGTCTAAATTTCTTTACTCCTTCTATTATTGCCAAGGCTTCTAATTCGTAACTCGTGTACTTGCTTTCTGCATCTGTTGTTCGTCTACTCATGTAGTGTACTGGATGTAATTCACCGTTACAGTCTTTTTGCATTAGAATAGCTGCATATGCTGTACTTGAAGCGTCCGTATGCAATTCTGTTTCGGCTTTTGAGTCATAAATTTTCAGAACTGGTGTGCTTGTCAATTTCTTTTTCAGGATATTGAATATTCTTCGGTGCACGTCATTAAATTCAAACTTTGTGTTTTTTCTTAGCAAGTCGGTGAGTGGTTGTGCGATGAAAGCATAATTCTCAATGAATTTTCTGAAATACGAGCAGAGACCCAGAAAACTGTGTAGTTGCTTCTCATTTCTAGGCTCAGGGAATTTAATGACAGCATCTGTCTTTCCTGGCGATGGCTTTACTACACCTTCCTCAACAATATGGCCCAAAAATTCCACTCTTCTCACCAACAGCTGACACTTCGTCCAGTTTATTTGCAATCCATACTCAGCCGCCGTCTTCAGTACTTCACGTAGTCTTTCTAGTGCTTCGTGCTCATCGTTAGCTGGAATTAGTAAATCGTCTAAGTATGTGATAGCAATACCCTTCGTCATCAGATCTCTGAATATTATGGAGATAAATCTCGTAAAAACTTTAGGGCAATTAGCCAAACCAAAAGGTGTCCTCAAAAATTCATATTGCCCCTTTTGTGTTACAAACGACGTGTACTTAATTGATTCGTCATTTACCCGCAGATGAAAATAACCATTTTTCAAATCAAGAGCTGAAAACACTTTTGCCGTGGTCAACTTGTCAATGAGGTCATCAATGATCGGCAGTGGGTATTCGTCCTTGACCATTTTCCTGTTAAGCAATCTATAGTCAACACAAACTCTCAAAGTACCATCTTTTTTTCTGACCAAAACTAAAGGGCTAGCATATTCAGAATAACTCACCCGTATTATTCCTTGTTCTAACCATTCTTCGATTTGCTGATCGACTTCTTCTTGTTCCTTAGGCGCAAGACGTCGTGGTCGTTGTGCAACAGGTATGTCGTCTTTCAGTATGATCTTCAACTCAATAGGAGCTTCCTTGGTTTGCTTAGGCTGGTAGTTTTCCAATAACTGCACCACTTCGTTCTTGATATCTTCGTCGGCTATATGACCTACAAAATCACGATTACATGGAAAACAATTCACCTTACGCAACCAATCATTCGGTTCCATCCATACAGATCCGCCTTTCATCACTGCTGTTACATTGCACAAAAACTCTTGCCCTAATATAATCATAAATGGTATACAGTCTCTAGGTACCACGTAAAATCTCACATCACTGTATTCGTGACCGTCGATCTCAATAGATGTCGAAAAATGTCCTAAAGTAGTTACCTTCGAAAGTCCTAAACCTGATAGGGTTATGTTTCTGTTCGTATCGTATTTTGGTGAACCAATTTGTTCAAAATAGTTCAATGATAACAAATTCACATCACTTCCCGTATCAATTAACGCACTAATCGCATTTCCGTACAAAATTTTCACTGTTTTCACTGGTTTCTTCTTTTTTTGACAAAGTCCTTTTGTTTTGTTTACGCCGTGAACGTCATCGCTAGTTTGACATTTCTCTGTCGCCGCCATCTTTTGGAGTTGCGTTCCGATACTTCCAATCATCGGTAAATCCGTGCTGCCAACATCAAAATATGGAACGTTCGTCGTCTTCGCCATCATTACGCTTACGTCAGAGTCGCAATCTTCGTTTCCGTTTCCAATGCTGCCAAATGTCTCCGTGTCCGTGTTGAAATAAACTTGCTTGGTTTTCGTAGCCGGCGCAGCCATCTTGCTCTTGGGGTTCTCATTGCCACTGCTTCGTTTCAATGGACAATTCACTGATAAATGCCCAAACTCATTGCAATTGAAACACTTCACCCCTTGACTTTTTGATGGACATTCTGATGAAATATGATTTTTTTCACCACAATTGTAGCAGCGAACGCGAAAAACAGAATTTTCTTTAGCTTGGGGCGGCTTCTTACTCATCATTGATTTTTTCTTTTCATTTTTTTCTTTCAATGCTTCATAAATTTTCAATTTTTCTTTCAGGTCTTTATATGTAGTCACTCCATACAGCATAATTTTATTTAATTCGTAGTCGGATATTCCTTCAACTATGTATTTAATGGCCACGTAGTCTGGCATGTTTCCTCTTTTTCCCAGCTCCTTCATTCGTAACATGAAATCCAAGCATGTTTCATCAGTTTTATTCTTCATTGTACTCATAATTTCGTGAATCTTTTTAATATCCAAATTATCAGGAAACTCGATTAAGACGGATTTTTTTAGGTCTTTCCATGATTTGAATGCTCTTTCACTTTTTAGCCACAGTGCAGCCGTGCCAGTCAGTGAACGACGTGCCATGAGTAACTGCTGCATAGGTGTCCATTTGAAGATTTCTGCGTTGTCTTCGATATACTGTACCCACTGGGTGCTTGGGTAACTGGGCTCCTGACCACTGAACTTCGGAATCAAGCCCTCCATCATAAAAAGCAAACCACGTGCCCCGTCATCACTTGGTGCTGAAGCAGAAGCATCTTTGTCGTCGTCCATGTTTTTTGAGATGATTCAGATCTTTCAGATGAGAAAAAAAAAAATTTCGCACGTTTTCCGTATTTCGTCGTATTTCTTGCGTGTTCGTGGTGTTCACACAGCAAATGGCGTCGTCGTCCGTTCTTTTGCCGGTGCCTCCACGTGATTCGTCGTAAAGTCGTAATCGTCGTTTTTGAACAAAATCGCGAACTGCCTCGTGTATCCCGGTCGAGCCCCCAAAATGTGGGATCGAGGAGGCAGTTAAAACTCGCGGAAACTGTTTTACTCGATTTATTTTGGAAAAATTCCACAAGCGTGCGTCGTTCGTCGTCTTGCCGTCAGCCATTCGTCTTCTATCTCTCTCTCTCTTTCATCTCTTTCACACTTCAACTCGTTCCATTTCACGCATCCATCTTACATACCCTTCTTACGTTCCGTCCCACATCTATACCGCAAAAACTTTAATCGCTTTTTTCTTTTCCATGCAATCGCACAGAGACACGAGACATGGTCAACTTAGTGGTAGTTGGAGACTTTTATGTGATTTATCCGCGAAACTATAGAGTAATTACAATCGGGGTAACTATACCCCTGGGGCACCTATCCTGGTTTTACCCTATTTGAAGGCCCACTCTAGACCAAAAAGTTTCGCTCAACGTGAATCTTAATCTCAATCCGAATCAGTCGATATTCTCGCAAGCACTGCACTTAGTAGAAGCTCGGTCTGATAACCCGACTTTGTGTATTCAGTACCTATCTATCTATTATATGTTTCTGGGCGAACTCCAATCTTGCCAAGTTTAGGCAAATACCTACTTACTAAAGCATACCAACAGTGCTGAATTATGAAACCAAGTGATCAGTTTGTAATTGAATCAGAATGTTTGACAAGTAGATTGGTTTCTGGCAACACCGAATTAGACACTTCGACCAGGATAATTAGTTAGTTCGTAGGCTCTTGGTCCGTTAAAATAGAGTTGATTTTCAATCAGCTTACTGGTATATTGAAGGTAGCTGGATAAGTATTTTGATGAGTCCAACCCGAGCGGGCATTAATATGATTGATTCGAGTAAGGCAGGCTGTATCGAGACGAATCGATTAATTTTGTGATTTTAATCGAGATTTGCGGATGCGGATATTGATGGCTTGGATTTAAGTTTGTTTACCTACACAGCTAAATACGTAGCTTAATGTTGTTACTAAGATATTAAGAATAGGGATGAAGAAAGCTAGTCATCTGAGCTACTTTATAACATCTGTCAAAAACTTTTGTTCTTAAAATGTTAGAAATACCTAGGCGTGACGTCATAGTTTTGCAGCGTCATATATGTACTCATTTTGTGATTTTGGTGAATTGAAAATCGACGACTTGATGGAAAAGTTTAAGTAGAAGGGGCCCAATTTAGTGATCAAGAGTTCATAATTTATTTCTGATGCTGTCGTCATCCCTATTGTTTTGTGTATGAATGAATGACAGTGGAAGCTTGATAAAGTTTAAGGAATTAAAAATTTGTGTCTATAATTATTCACAGTAGACAGTTAACAACCCATAAACGTCCCCACGGCTGGGGTACAGTCCTCTTCCCAAACTTGGGAAGGCTGAGTCATAGTCCACACGAATGAGCCAAAGTCGGGTTGTTTTAAGGCGGTTTTATGGCTTGAGGCAACCCTACTGTTAGAAGTTTCCAAGCTGCCTGTAAGGCATCTGATTCTGCTTAAAGATTGCCAATTTGAGATAGAAACCGGCACCAACGGTTGAACGTATCTAGCATAGCACAGAAACAATGCCATGGTGCACGAAAGCTCAAATAATGCCTATTCATTCTCGCTTTGAAGATTCCCCAATTGTAAGAGTCGGGGAACAGAGATGCCGGCATGGAGTATTTGGCACATAGAGCATAATAAATGAGGAAGCGTAACCCTTAGCGGATAGGCTGAATATCAACAGAAAAGGGGTGGAACCTCTCCTTCTCCCTCGTTGACCGAAGGTGGAATGGAGCTGAGGAAATGAGGTCGTATAGTTCTGGCGTGCATTCTCCGAAATGAACTCGATAGGATACCGAAAGAAAGAAAACATTTATTTAAAATTAAAAACCCGATTGCGTAAAAACTTGAATCCTCTTTTTGGCCAGTCGGGCAAAAAGTATCCTTTGTCACTCACGGGATCAAGACGATTCTAACGATACCTCACACGTTAAAATCCTCCAAGCCATTCAGGCTGTAGCAGGGAACATAGAAATCTACATACATACATACATACACTCGAAAAACATAACCCTCCTTCTTAGGCAGTCGGGTAAAAAAAATATAGTATTCCGTGAGCCAGACGCAAGTCGCCCGCTCGCATGCTAAGCAGGTTCGATCCACCAGTCACCCAGACCGAATACTCGATAAACAATATAAACATCAATTCTCAAACAAGAAGAACAACCTATGTCTTGTTTATAAAGGGGTGTATAGAAAAGACCTGTATTTTTAGGATGCCGATGCCGTAGCAGAAAGGTTTTTAAAGGTTCGTCGTTTTTGATCTATCGTAAAAACGGCATATAAGCGTGAAACTTGGTATAATACGCGTTGATAAGCGAGCTTAGCGTGTTTTTCATTTTTCATAATATGTCAATCTTTGTAAATACAATCTACCTATATTTTTTTTACTAAGGTTGTTTATATAGAAATCCATTTGTGGAAGTTTTTTTATTAGCTCATAGTTAATTTTTTAATGTTATTATGTAGTGCTTACTTAAGCTGTAAACTTCCCTAATAAAATAAAATAAAGTAAAAATAATCGGAAAGTAAAAATAATCGTAAAGTAAAAACAATTTGAAACGCTAAACTCTAAGCACTTGAAAAAAAAACGATTTCCATCGCAACAACTCAGTAGGTACAATTTTGCATTATCATACTCGGTTTTTTTTTTAAGTATGTACTACCCCGCCATTGATAAAATTTATATTGAACCAACCTCGCAGCAACCTTATCGAATAAAAAAAAGAATCATGGAAATCGGTTCACAATATGCGAAGACATCGTGTAACAAACATACAAAAAAAGTATACTGTCGAATTAAAATAAAAAAAGTGAGTGTGTGGTTTTATGAAACCACGGTAAAAGTGAAACTTTACAGAGGACGAAACGATCATGCCTGCTCTCGCTACGGTACAGAGGACGAAACGATCATACCGTCAGACGAAAGCGACCGTCACGCGAAATGCAACACACAGACGAAAAAAATTGAGACGATGTAATAAAAGTTTCACTTTAAAATCATTAGAAATACATCAACTGTCAACCTATTACGGTTCATGAAATACAACAGCCTGTTGACAGACAGATGGACGGACAGTGAAGTCAATAGGGTCCCATTTTTACCCTACCCTACCCTTCGGGTACGGAACCCTAGAAACTAGAAAACAAAAGAAATTTCTAAACATCCAAAACAAGAAGACAAAACCAAATTGTATTTTCTCTGATAGTCTAACATTGCCTAAACCAAATTCTTAACCAAATATTTAATTTCTACAAAGCAGCGTAAAAGCCTTTGCCAACAAACAAACCGTTAAAAAAAGAAACACGCAAAGAGTCATCTTACTGCTGAGTCTCGAGTCTCGTGACATCCGATCCGGCTTTCTCATGGGCCATGGGGCGGGCGGCGAGGGCGACAGTTTTTATGAGATTCCGAGGAGTTCCCATGGGGAAAGAAATCACCGTAAAGAATGCAGTACGCCGTACCGAGTACACGGTGAGAGGTATGTTTGAAAGAAACAAGCACCGATTTGACATAGAACGAATTGTAGTTTAAGCGAGGGAAAACTTTTGATCACATTACAAGCTAGAAGTCTTTTAAAAATATTTATTAAATTTATCCAAAGGGCAATGGGGCGTGCTATGCTCGGAGTTTCTCTGCGTGATCGAATCAGAAACGAAGAGATCCGTAGGAGAACCAAAGTAACCGACATAGCTCTCAGTATTGCTAAACATAAGTGGCAGTGGGCGGGGCACATTTATCGTAGAACAGATGGCCGTTAGGGCAGTAAAGTTCTCGAGTGGCGACCACGCACCGGAAAACGTAGTGTAGGCAGGCCTTCTACTCGGTGGACCGATGACCAGGTGAAGGTCGCGGGAAACCGCTGGATGCGGGCAGCGCAGAACCGAACGTCGTGGAAATCCTTGGGGGAGGCCTATGTCCAGCAGTGGATGTCCTTCGGCTGATATGATGATGATTAAATTTATAAAATAGGAAAATGTGATGATTGCTTTATAAAGACAGATAATGATGATGGAATGTTTGATAACAGTGCATTACGATTAGGGTTGCCAACCGTACTCTAAAATAGAGTATTGTACTCTATTTCATGTAGGTGTACTTTGTCATCTATAACATTAATAGAGTACGCTAAAATACTCTTTTTTACATAAACTGACTTTTGGCACAAAATTTTGAATGCCATACAAGTCCAATTAATATTAATTACAAAAAAATGACTTTATTTTTACTGAATTTAACATACTTGTACCCAAAGCCATAAAACTGAATGTGAATTGGCGAGAACAGAGGAACAGGGCTACATTGAAATTGATAAAAAAGGAACTCCTAATCTATATAAATATAATATAATTAGGATGTTTGGAGTCTTATAATTCTTTTAAAAACGATAAAAATTGTTAAGTACTGCAAAAAGCACTTAAATACATTTTAAAATTTGATTAAGTGGTACTCTTTTTTATTAATCTGTACTCTTTATTTACACTCTCTGAAATCAGAAATACTCTACTTCTTTTAGAAAAAGTTGGCAACCCTAATTACGATACAAGTGAGTTTAATTTGTCATTAGTCATTACACTCGAGGCAGAATTGCAGCCTAAGCAGAACGCGAGGGCTGCAATATAGCCGAGAGCATACCCTGGACACTTCATACAACGGGCCAGAAATGACATTTCAAAAAACGAATGACGGAACAATCAAAATGGCGGCGAAATCCTATACGTTCGACAACCAAACTGTATCAATCTGGATGACGAGGGGGTGAGGTCGCAATCTAGAGAGCGGCAAGGAATGCCTTAATAATGGATTTTCAAACACTTTTTCCACACGCTCTGCACGTAAGTATAATGGATTTTCATGCATTTTTCCACACGCATATTTGTATTACAGTCATCATATCAGCTCATATACGTTCCCACCGAGGGGCTCGAGACTACCCTGAGGGCCTTAGTCGACCACGCGGGCCCAGTGCCAAAATTTTGAAGGTTTTTATACGAGATAACACGACTTTTTAATTCATTCATTCATATCAGCTCATATATACGTCCCCACCGACGGGCTCGAGCCTACCCTGAATTAGGGCGATCGGTCCTTAGTCGACCACGCGGGCCCAGTGCAGGTTGGTCAAGTACACACACAACCTTCGAGTTTCTTCGCAAGTGTGTGCAGGTTTCCTCACGATGTTTTCCTTCACCGTATAAGAGCGTCGGATAAACGTACATATGAAATCTAAATTCGAAAACACATTGGTACGTGGCAGGACTCGAACCACGACCTCCTGGATAGGAGGTAGCCACCGATAAAGTGACTGTTGTCTTTATAAGAATAAATATATTAAAACCCAAACATTAATAACACCTGTCTAGCTTCTACAGTTACCAAAATTTCACAAAGCAATGTTTTCGTTGATAACTAAATAATAATAAATTCTCAGACATCTGTGTCACACCCTGGACATTTCATACAACGGGCCAGAAATGACATTTCAAAAAACGAATGACGGAACAAACAAAATGGCGGCGAAATCCTATACGTTCGACTTTAACCAATATGTATCAATCTGGGTGACGAGGGGGTGAGGTAGCAATCTAGAGAGCGGCAGGGAGTGTCCAAACTGTATGTTAGTACCTAAACAGCAAAGTAACATTAATAACACCTGTCTAGCTTCCACAGTTACCAAAAATTCACAAAGCAATGTTTCCCTTGATAACTAAATAAATGTTGAATACTCAGACATAACTGTGTGTTACCAAACGACAATAAAGTTCGTCCAACAAAATGAAATACCGATCGACATCAATCTAATTTTCGTCAACATCTCGAAAGCTCCCCTTTGTCGCTGTAATGAAATGAAACGCGATGTTACAAAAATCCTGGAATTCCCCGTTGCGTTGATTCAACGCGCCAACGAATCTGATTATTCTGTGATCCCCGCGAAGATTTCACCTTTTTTGTTGTCCATTGAACCGTTGGTACAGGTGGTTTGAGCATCATTGGGAGCTATGTCGTCGTTGGATGCTCAATTAAGAGGAAAATTGCTGTGATTATTATTGCCACAATCAATTTCATTACCAATCTGCAGCTCGGCGTTAATGTTACGTACGATATGAGTACTCGTATGTATGTGTGATTGATTAATATTATGTATGAGTTGTATGATCTGGCTTAGAGATACGTATCTAATCTTATTTCTGGTATGGTGAAGGATAAAACAATCTTGAAAATTGATGGAAAAATTTAATAACACATAGTTTTAACGGTGAACACGTTTAACAATTAAAACGTTAAAGTTGCCGTAGTTAGAATTCACAGTAAACATAAGTAAACAAAATCAAAGAAAAAACATGTGTGCTGGGACAAATAGTAGAAGTGAAACTTTAACGGATAAAAGGAAAGGGTAACCCAGGCTAAGTACCTGCTTTATATCTCCATCTCAACTTTTCTCTATTTCAATTTAAATTTCAATATTTATAAATAATTTAAAGCAAATTACAAGTTATTTTAAACATAAGATTAGTCATAAGTTAGTTATATTTGTATTTTAACCTAATTAAAAGCATTTCGCTGTTATTACAGTATTTTATTTAAAAAAAAATCGTCAACAGTATAATAAGCCTGTGCTATCAAAAAGCTTTTTAGTTTGGCCAAGAACACAGAGTTGCTCGGTGCGTCACTAATGTCAGCCGAAATTGAATTATAGATTATGGGACCCATGAATTGTATACATTTTTGCGACTTAGTTAGCCTGCACCTAGGTACCCCTAGGTACCTAGGTACATATCTACGAATACAGCCGTTGCCAGCCTTTCACTGTCTACCCCCTCCACGTGGCCGTAACGCTTTTTCGTGACAGAAAAAATCCTAATACCCCCCCCGTCTATATTGAATTTTCTCATCAATAATAATTTTAATAACCCGAACATATAACATGATAATAATAACATAATAAGGGCGTCGGTGGCGTAATGGCAACGGCCACTACCTCATGTCCGGGAGGTCGTGGTTCGATCCTGCCACGTACCAATGTGTTTTCAAATTTCGATTTCATATTAACGTTTATCCGACGCTCTTACGGTGAAGTAAAACATCGTGAGGAAACCTGCACACGCCTGCGAAGAAACTCGAAGGTTGTGTGTGAATTCGATTAACCCGCACTGGGCCTGCGTGGTCGACTAAGGCCCGATCGCCCTAATTCAGAGTAGGCTCGAGCCCCTCGTTGGGGACGTATATGAGCTGATGTGATGATGATAACATAATTAAATTAAATTAAGATACTAATAAAAGAAGGGAGAAAAAGCAAAAAAAGGTAATGTTGGCTCAAGATCATACTCTCTCTTTATTATTGAAGCTTTGATAGTCTATCTTGTAAGGTTACATTAATACTTAAAATGTTCATAACATTTTGAGCAAAATGCCGCTTATCTCAACACAGAAACGAGCATAACCTTAGACATAAACATAACAATCGAATAAAGCGGCTGAATTAAAATACCCAGGGCAGCCAGCGAAAACGTTATAACTCAGAAACTCATAAAAAGGGTCAGCGGGTAATTGCGAGCAACTACCTCTACAATAATAATAATTATCGCTTTATGGCTTTCTCCTGTTGGACTGTAAGCGGATTGTTATATAGTGTGACCCTCAGGAATACTTATTTCGGTTATTTCCACCCTTTGTTTTAATAACTAATAAAACATTAACTCTTTGAATTAAGTATCTACCTTTAGTACAGACGACTTCAAAGTTAAATGCAAATTTTATAACAGTGAAATTTGAAATTTTCCCTTTTTGCACTTAAATAAGAAATAATTCACGCATAACGCGAACCGTAACGCATATTAAACAAAATTAAAGCAATAATTCTTAAAATTAAGAGGATAAAGGTTTAAACTGGAATTGTTTTTGCGATGGAATTATCCGGATAATGTGCTTAAAGCATGGCCACCCGCGCAGGTGTGGCAGCGAGACTCCGTCATACATAAATAAATTTGATTTGACACTGCAAACAGCGACGAGAAACAATTTAGGTGAAACGCAATTTGCTGAAATATTTTTAAGTGTTTCTACTTGGGGGATTCAATTTGATAAAATGCTTTGCGCTTTGCGTCTAAAATCCATTTTTTTTTCGTTTGGAAATTGACGCGTAATCCTCCGAAGGAATGGCTTGGGCAAAGTATATATATTTATTATATCAGCTCATATACGTCCCCACTGAGGGGCTCGAGCCTACCCTGAATCAGGGCGATTAGGCCTTAGTCGACCACGCGGGCCCAGTGCGGGTTGGTCGACTTCACACACAACCTTCGAGTTTCTTCGCAGGCCTGTGCAGGTTTCCTCACGATGATTTTTTTCACCGTTAAAGCAATCGGTAATGATATGTACGTAAGTTTTTGAAAAACTCATTGGTACATTGGCCGTCCAGATTTGAACCCGGTACCTCTGGTTAGATAGACCGAGTCGTTACCGGTTGAGCCACCGACGCTTCATATTAGTACTAACATAACATACAGTATGGAGACTCCCTGCCGCTCTCTAGATTGCGACCTCACCCTCTCGTCACCTAGATTGATACAGATTGGTTAAAGTCGAACGTATAGGATTTCGCCGCCATTTTGTTGGTTCCGTCATTCGTTTTTTGAAATGTTGTTTTTGGCCCGTTGTATGAAGTGTCCAGGGTGTGGCTTGGGCAAAGACAAATATATTTTATAGAATGTGATTTACATTAATTGAAAACGCTTAAACGTTAAAAAAACCGACTTTATTATTTACAATTGGTAAGCCCTCCTTGGCATTATCTCACCTGATGGTAAGTGACGATGATGCCGAAGATGGAAGCAGGCTTACCAAGATTCCCCATCGCAACAACTTAGTACAATTTTGCATCGTTTATTTTTTTTGGTTTTTGATAATTTTCTACTAAAGTACTATACCGATTTTGATAAAATTTATATGGGACCAACTCGGGAAAAATAATGAAAATCGGTTAACAATCTGCGAAGATATCGCGTAACATACACTTTATAAACATACAGTCGAATTTTGAACCTCCTCCTTTTTGGAAGTCGGTTGATAATTAGAATATTTGGCACTTTCAAAGTCCTTAGTCCTCCTTACCTTATTTTAGCTACCATCTTATGTCTTTCAATTATCTCCAGAATTTGTGTGTGTGTGTGTGTGAATGTGTATGTAAACCCATAAAGTCCCCACGGCTGGGACGCAGGTCTCTTACCAAACCCGGAAAGTTTAGGCCATACCACACCCCGGACACTGCATACAACGATCGTGAAATGACATTACTAAAAAACAAATGACGGAGCAAAAAAAAATACGGCGAAATCCTATACGTTCGAGAACCCAACTATAACCAATCTGTATCAATTTAGATGACAAGGGGGTTAGATCGGAACCTAGAGAGCGGCAGGGTGTGTCCATACTGTATGTTAGTACTAACATACACGAGTATACTTTAGCCATACTCTATACACGGGGGCCAAGTTCGGGATGGTGGATGTCGGAAGGCTAGTAGCAAACTCTAGTGTTGTTTTCAAGCCGCCTGTTAGGCATCTAACATGACATGGATTACATACTGCCATCTAGTAATAGCAACTGCCTACAATGGCTAAACGTACCTTGCGAGTATCATGAAAAGGTCGAAATAAATGGCACTAACCTTCGACCAAATATAATGGACCGGCCCTATCCATACATTAATCAAATTAAATATGAGTCAAATAAAACTGCACGAAAACACACACTGACACCACCCAGTCTCGTTCAAATATTAACAATGACAGTTATAGAGAGACGCACTCCGAATGAAGCACGAATGAGATAATAAACAATCATTTCGACCTTCAACTCATTTGGGGAATACTGATCGAGTAAGGTGATTTTAGTGAATGCGCTCATTCTGTACATTAATCAAATTAAAAATAAGTCAAATAAAAATGCACGCAAACACACACTTACACCACCGAGTCTCGTTCAAATATAAACAATGAATGACAGACAGAGAGACGTACTCCAAATGAAGCATGAATGAGATAACCAATTTCACTCATTTCGACCTTCAACACATTTGGGGAATACTGGTCGACTAAGGTGAAATGAGTGAATGCGCTCATTCTGTAGGCATCAAAACCTTGTTCGCGTAGGCCGGTACATAGCTGTTATATTGGTCGAAGCCACTAACAACGAAACTCACGACCAATCAAACCACGCAAGTCACACTGAGTTACACCGCTTCGTAACTTGTATCTATTCCATTTCCTCCATTCCCCACCATATCTATTACTCACCAATCAATATTATCAAAAACTATTCCAACAAATCTCCAATAATTATCTCTTTCCGATCGAGTGGAGTCCACCAAAATGGAGTTATCGGTAAAAACGTGCGGTAAATCAACAACTTTGCGAGTTATCGCGGGACGCACTCCAAGTCAGTATTCTTCGTGAACATTACGGACGGAATGACCCCCAAACGGTAGGCTGTAGGGTTGTCTTTATCTATCTTATTCTTCTTCTTATCATCATCATCATCATATCAGCTCATATACGTCCCCACCGAGGGGCTCGAGCCTACCCTGAATTAGGGCGATCGGGCCTTAGTAGACCACGCGGGCCCAGTGCTTCTTATCGTGTGGCACAATTAACCGTGCTATCCAAGGGATAGACGGCGGTTGCCTGGTGTTGCACTTAGCATCACCCGCGGTCACGTGTAGGGCGTTTTAGGTTTACACCTACGGACGTGTGCAACGCGACCTTCATACACATCTGGAATCAGATGTGAAGGTTTCCTCACGATGTTTACCTTCACCGTTTAAGTAATCAGTACGTACCAATTAACCGTGCTATCCAAGGGATAGACGGCGGTTGCCTGGTGTTGCACTTAGCATCACCCGCGGTCACGTGTAGGGCGTTTTAGATTTACACTTACGGACGTGTGCAACGCGACATTCATACACATCTGGAATCAGATGTGAAGGTTTCCTCACGAGTAATCAGTACGTACATATACCTGCACGTAAGTTTCGAAAAATTAATTACATTCGCCGTCCGGACTAGAACCCGGGACCTCTGGTTAGGAGGATCGAGTCGTTAACGATTGAGCGACCGACGATTTTCTTTTCTTTGAATTAGTCATGTTACTCACTCAAGGTTTTTCATTCGAATACTGATATGCATTTAACTGTATCGTAAAAACAGTAATAAACACAAGCGCGAAACTCAAAAAAA
Organism: Coleophora flavipennella; assembly: GCA_947284805.1. NCBI lineage: Eukaryota > Metazoa > Arthropoda > Insecta > Lepidoptera > Coleophoridae > Coleophora > Coleophora flavipennella. Next base: position 6,059,843 of record OX369254.1, on the reverse strand, counting down.
TAATGAACCAAAAAAAAAAATTCGAGCGAGACCTACAGTACTCGCATATGATGTGTAACATGTGACAAAATACTTTATAAAAGGACGGCAAAGATACGGCAGACTAGGCTGTATGGTCATAGAGACCTTTGCCTTTTCCGCGCTTTTAAAGCCTGAATAAAAGGACGGCAAAGATACGACAGACTAGGCTGTATGGTCATAGATACCTTTGCCTTTTCCGCGCTTTTAAAGCCTGAAAAAACGCGACTCCCTGGGACACATTTCCGTCCCATGGGACACTTTTCCGTCCCATTTCACGAAATCACTCCCACAAATTGCAGGAAAGCGAGAGCAAAGATGTTACACATCAAAAACTTGTGACCCGCGTTGATGTCTTATGTTTGTAATGTGAATAGGTATCATTGTCAAAGTTGTTTGGAGTGGTATGGTGATACGGAACACTCGGAGCGCGAGGGTTTTTTTTCTTCAGATTTAACCTATAGTTTCTTTGGGAAAGTTGTTTATAATCACGAGCATATCTTTTGTTATCAAGAACTAATTAAAAGTCACCCTATATATACTTTGATTATATTATGTTTTCACATAAAATGAAAATAAAACCTTGAGCAAGCAACAACCCTAGGATATTTATTCCCCGCTTTATCGTCTCTGTTGTTTAACACTCATAACTTATCAACAAATAGGCTATTACGTCGCGTCGGCAAGAATAAGAAATACCACATGTTTCTGCGCTGAATTGCAAAAAATATGGTCCCTTAACCCAAATTTTCGATATAGGTCACTCGAAACTTCGTTACCTACTGTTTTACTTAATCATGTTCACAATTTCAGTTCATGAGGTTCGTTAAATTGTTAAACGAAACTTGGGATTAAATTATCTCAGGTGAATGGAGGTTTCGAGGTTAAGAAGATGTTCGCTGAAGAATACACAAAGATTTTTTTAAACTTTTTCATTCCGTTTCTCATTACAGGTGGGTAAGTACTTAATATTTTTTGAAGTGAAAACTTCTTTAAGCGCGTTGGGCATTTTTAAGATGGGAAAAAGCCATTGAACTCGCGACACTGTAATGTCGGTTACATACCAGGAACACTCGCAGGGTCGAAACTTATAAAACTGTAAAAAGTTTTCACTTCTATCGGCACTCCCGGAGTGGTTTGGTTAGGTTTTTAGGGTTCCGTACCCAAAGGGTAAAAACGGGACCCTATTACTGAGACTTCGCTATCCGTCTGTCCGTCCGCCGTCTGTCACCAGGCTGTATATTATGAACTGTGATAGCTAGACAGTTAAAATTTTCACGATGATGTATTTCTGTTGCCCCTATAACAAAAAATACTAAAAAAATAAAATAAAGGGGGCTCCCATACAACAAACGTGATTTTTTGCTCGTTTTTGCTCGTTATTAATAATGGCAACAGATAGACGCTTGAAATATTCACAGAATATTTAGTTATACATTTTCAAAATAATCACTTTAAAAATAAATTATTAAATTAAAATAAAATTTATATTTAAGGGGGGCTCCCATATAACAAACGTGTTTTTTATAGCTAATGGTACGGAACCCTTGGTGCGCGAGTCCGACTCGCACTTGGCCGGTTTTTTAGATAAATTATGGGGAGGAAGTGAATTTATGTAAGAAGGATAAATGAAACGGTACCTATTCTCGCAAGCAATATTAAAAGAAACGCTGACATGCACAACAACTGTTCTTGGCCTCTGTGAATCTTGTGCAATCCGTGCAATGCAATTGATACAAGGGCTCTAAACCGCTCGCCCTGATCCAGGATAGGCTCGAGCCCCTCGGTGGGGACGTATATGAGCTGATATGAATTATCTAGATTCACGTCTATCTTAGCTTTGTCATCTTTAGAAGCAACCATCTGCTCAATTTATAGGTTTGCTGCTTCGCCCAGTCTCCTCGAGACGCTACTCGTAACGTTTTATGATTATTATTATTTTTTCACGTCGTCAGCCCCCATTTATATTCGTCTTACTTACTTCATCTGATATCACTGAATGGGCATGTCTGCGGCCACCATTTTCCTTATTGGACGTATTTATTACATGGAGGGAAATCAAATAAAGTATAGATAGGTAGATACATATACATAGATGTCGATTTTGATGTATCTGTCGCAGCCAACTGGTTAAATTAGTCATTAAATTAACTGCCTAGCCGGTTCATTAAATGGCGGCATTCAACTAACTGGCTGAATGATAATACATTTAATGACTTGGCTGGCTGATGTTTAGGTCATTCATTAAACGAGCGATGCGAATACAGAAGTAGGAGCTCCGAAGGGGCGAACAATAGAAACTAGAGCGGAAGAGAGTGAAGCGAGGTCGAAATTTCGGAAAACCCCTGAATTATTTGGTTCGGCTCTGAGACTGTGAGGAGGAGGCGAACAAGTCGTAGTGTTAGTTTGAACATGAAAATATAGAAATAGGAGCCCCGAAGGGTCTCCGTCGACTGAGTAATGGGCCCTTTTTCCTCCTACCTCCCCCCTTAGGCACCTGAGGTTTGATATTAAACTACTTGGCTAGCAGAAGTTTAACGTTATCGATCCAAGCCATTTTCTTATACGTTTAATTGGATGGCTGATTATTTAAATAATTATTCAGGCAGTTAGTTGAACGGAGCCATTTAGATAAAAGGCTAGGCAGTTAATTGAATGGCTAATTAAGCTAGATGGCTGCTGCGACACATCTATAACACCTTTCTGGGGCACGAGGTTTCTGTGGTTTAATTATCATAGGAGCATCAAAGATGTGTCACACGGCAGTGTGTCACCCAAATTGGGGATTTTAACCGCCACCGTGGCGTAATTGTTATTCCATTAGCTATCATCAGGAAGTCGCGGGTTCGATTCCCGGCGTAGTCTAACTTTGTAAGACTCGGATTGGTTGGTGCAAGAGCATTTTATAAACCCGCTTGGCTAGCTACCACCATCATGTTAACAGTAGTAATGTGTTCCGGTTTGAGGATAAGATAGCCAGTTCCCTATTGCGTTGGGGAATTTTGGTAAGCCCGCTTCCATCTTCGGCCTCATCGTCACTTAACATGAGGCTTACCAATCTTGGATTAAGAAAATTGCACTTTATCTTGTCCTTAGCTCATACTCCTGTTGTTCAATATTTATGTAAATATATAAAAAGAAATGAAATTAAATTGGAAGTATTGAATAGTTACTATATTTTTAATGACCTTCCCTGTATTTTAAAACCAATGCACCATAAATGAGTTTTGGTGTTGATAAAATCTACTAGACACCTTTACCACCATTTTATAATACATAGTACCTGGGCGACCGAGCTTTGCTCGGGCATAGTACCCAGAGCCGTTAATAACATTTAAAAATACGCTACCTATGATACACTTTGCGCGGCATATTTCCAGTGCGAAAATCTCGGAAAATAGCGTTTTTCCACAGATGAGACCTATCTTAATCGATTTTTCGCCCCCAAAAATCCCTGTATACTAATTTTCAAGCAAATCTTTGGAGCCGTTTATTTTATTTATTGTTTATTGTACACAGTAAATGAAAATACTTCAGTAAAAAAACATTGATTTAAAATTGGTATGCTTAACTCTGCAAGAGTTTTCTGCCAATAAACCAGTAAGTGAGAAAGAAATAAAATACTAACGGGTAAAGGCGTGTACAAAAGTTGTTATTGGGAGTGTAAAATACTATAAGATATAAGCACCTGCATTGCATACATAAATAAGTTACAATAATAATATTCTTTCTGCATACAAAAATAAATAATAAACATTCATAATAATAATATAATACATACATACTTTTCCGTTTCCGAGATTCATATTACATACGCGTATATACAAGAATTGCTCGTTTAAAGGTATTAGATAGGTTAAGTCATAGGGTTCCTTTGGTCACCATTTGGGTGTACAGAACCCTAAAAATAAATTATCTACTCTCATATCGTAAACTTCGCATTATCAACTTCAAAACGAGTTTATATTGGCATACTGTATAAACACAATACCGTAATTTAAAAAAAACATACATTATAACATTATTTTGTTAGAGAAATAATGTTATAATGTATTTTTTTCCATTACGATACAAGTTAAACCAAAGAGATAATATCACCAACGAAGTTCCATATCAATTTTTTTTATTGGAACGCACATGCGGTACGCGCCATTTTTACAGCAATACAAAAAGTTATTATTCCAGTTTTTACTTGTCTGTGACAGCGCCCGCTTTAACGCATGCGCGGTGATGTGTTGGTTTTTCATTGAATTTTGTTGTAGATACTGAATTTCGTGGATAATTTTCATTCTTGTTTAAAAATGTCTGAGATCAGTGAAAGCATTGATTTTACCTGCCTGTGACACCGTCCGCTTCAGTGTAAACGCGGTGATGCGCTGGGATTGAGCGCTATGACACGTTTTGTTGTAGGTACTAGACGTGCGCGCCGCGCTACTGTTACCCAGCGGCGGCGCGCCGACCTTTCGGGGTCGGCGTGGTGGCGCCGCGCCGGCGTGGGTATTTTTTTTTAATAAAAAAAAAATCTAGCAGCTATCCAGCAGTAGGTACCTATTTGAGTATTTTGAGTTACTAAATTTAAAAAAAATAATTGCGTGTGACCGAATGAAAACTTTTATTAGGCACTTACTAACTACTGTGTGTGTTCTTTACATGACTCGTAATTATTATGAATAAAAATAATTTTATTCACGCGTCCTGGGTTCAGTCGTGATCTTTTTGCAGTAACAGTAAGTCGTTCGCTAGGTGTGCTGATGGCTGGAATTGCTAGCATAGCCCTTGCAAGTTCGCTTAAAAGGGGAAAGGCTTCTTTTTTTTTCCTCCAATACTGTAAAATGTCTTCATTCATGACATCGTTTAGAGTAGCAGTAATAGCTAACCAGGCGGGCTTAGAAAATGCCCTACCACCAACCAAACCGAGTCTTACAATTGACCCCGCCGGGAATCGAACCCGCGACCTCCTGTGTAAAGTTAGTGAACTTTGCCTCTGAGCTACGGAGGCGTATTATATATTTTACGATGGTACGGAATTGTACGTGTGCAAGTCAGACTCTCACTTGACCAGTTTTATTTCTACACTAGCAAATAATCTTATGCTTTGTATTTAAGAATCTTCACCAGATACTTACCTAAGTGTAACAAAATAATGAACTGGCTTTTTGTGTTGCTTTTTATCCAAAGGATGTCTGTAAAAGCTTTTTTTATTGCATTTATCATTATGTGAACTAAAACATCAGTTAAATGAACAGTTTACCAAATTTGGATTTAATTATGTGACGGGGGTGAGGTCGACTTTAGAGAGTGGCAGGGAGTGTCCATACTGTACGTTAGTTAGTACTAATATATATACTTTGGCTCGGCTGAATTCGATTAATTTATCGCGCTTCGGCCATCTTCGGCGCGCCGAGAGAATGTCTCGGCGGCGGCGGCGCGTTCCGAAGTCGGCGCGGCGCGGCGGCGCCGGCGCGGCGCGCACGTCTAGTAGGTACTTACTGAATTTCGTGGGATTTTTTTCTTACTCCTAACTTTGATCTTTGTATTTTAGTTGATTCAATCCCAATGTATGAGATTAGATAAAGTAGTGTATGAAACTGCACATAATTTGGTCTTAAAACACTCGTGTAATGCTTTAAAAAAACTCGCCTACAGCTCGTTTTTTTAACTTACACTCGTATTTTAAGAACCCTTATTGTGCAACAGTTTCATAAACTACTATTATCGTATTGTAACCTCGTCGTTTAAAACACTTGAAGTTTTCCTTAAGTTTATTATTTTCCCATAAATCAACCATTCCACAGCGTCGGGTCGCTCAGGCCCTATCACTATGAACACACGATCCATTCTCAAGTGATTAATTGGTTGATCCCGGTTCGTTCGCGAGTAATTTTAATGATAAATTACTACGGTAGTGAAAACAGTATGCAGCGAAGGTTGTGGCAACTAATATATGAGGCTGGCCGGTTAGATTAGGGAAGGGTTAAATTTTAACTACTGAATAACATTATACAGTTAAATTAATAGTAGAATAGTAGGCATTTAAGTAGTCGAGTAGGTCGATTCATGATAAAATAATATCGAACGTAAGTCTATTCATTTTAAGTTCAAATCAATGCGGGCTTCAACGCGGCTGTTACGTTGAAACCAAACGCCCAGTTATCGATTTTCACATGTTTTTATTACTTTTCTTCACTTTCAAATAAGTTTTAAAAAATGTGTTCAATTAAAATGAATGGTGTAAAAGTCACCAATTTTTGTGTGTTGATTTCATTCAACATTAACAATTTGTTTTCGAGAAATTTTGCAATTAATAAAAAAAAACCAGGGGGTCTACAAGATATTTTTGTACATTAAAAGTGGTAATATTTTTAAAATTGTATTTAATTAAATAGTTTTTTTTTTACTTCAAGTACATAATATTTTCCATAGTGATAGCTTTGCACAGTATTTCACTAATTTGAATAAAATTGTATTGTGATTTGACCCGTCTCAGAGCCTTAATGGGTATAATTAATCCCTTGGCCCGATCTGTCATTTGTTTTTATAAATTTAATTAGACGTAGAAAAAAGTTCTGGTTGACTACCTTATCTACTCCGTGACTAACATACAGTATGGACACTCCCTGCTGCTCTCTAGGTTGCGACCTCACCCCCTCGTCTCCCAGATTGATACAGTTTGGTTGTCGAACGTATAGGATTTCGCCGCCATTTTGTTTGTTTCGTCATTTGTTTCGCCCGTTGTATGAAGTGTCCAGGGTGTGTCCGTGGCGTTATGGTTGTTCCATATATTCGCTTAACACCATGAGGTCGCGGGTTAAATTTATTTTTAAGACTCGGTTTGGTTGGCGGTAGGGTACTTTATAAGACCGCCTGGCTAGCTACGACCATAATAATATTATCTAAATTTTGCCGCCTAACATCAATGTTAACACCGCTGATGTGTTCCGGCATGAAGATAATATAGCCAGTTCCCCATTGTCGTAGTACTAATACATTATATACTGTGTTTGGGGAATCTTGGTTAGCTCTTCAGCATCACCGTCACTATCAGATTAGAATGATGCCAAGGGCATTGAATAGTTTTCTACTTTATTTTGATACTAGCTGTGCCCGCGAATTCGCCCGCGTGGAGGTATTGAATTTTACCACGGGAACTCTTGAATTTTCCGGGATAAAAGTATCCAAACTTAACCTCGGCTATAAGGAACGTCCATACAAAATTTCATTAAAATAGGCCTGGCAGTTTTTGCGTGATGGGAGAACATACGGACAGACAGATAGACAGACAAAAATTCCAAAAGTAGTTGTTTTGGCCTCTATAACATTAGTAATGTCCACCAAAGTTATTATTTTCCAAAAATATTTTATGTACAGACACGGTCCCGTTACAGTTTTATTATATGTATTTATATAGATAGATTTTGTTATTATAATTAGTTTAATATCTGTAATTGCTTTCTTTAACGATCACATCACTATTGACATTTTATATTATGACATGATATATTATGACATTATACAATTATAATTTTATTATGTATATATAGATTTTGTTAATTTTATTAGTTTTATCTCTGTTATTGTTTTCTTTAACGATCATATCACTATTGACATTAATTATTATGACATTACATATTATAGTTTTATTATATGTATAGTTATAGTAAAAAGCGTCGGTGGCTCAACCGGTAACGACTCGGTCCATCTAACCAGAGGTACCGGGTTCAAATCTGGACGGCCAATGTACCAATGAGTTTTTCAAAAAAAAAACTTACGTACATATCGTTACCGATTGCTTTAACGGTGAAGGAAAACATCGTGAGGAAACCTGCACAGGCCTGCGAAGAAACTCGAAGGTTGTGTGTGAAGTCGACCAACCCGCACTAGGCCCGCGTGGTCGACTAAGGCCTAATCACCCTGATTCAGGGTAGGCTCGAGCCACTCGGTGGGGACGTATATGAGCTGATATAATAATAATATGTATAGTTAGATTTTGTTAATTTAATTAGTTTAATCTCCGTTATTGCTTTCTTTAACGATCACATCACTATTGAAATTTTATAATATGACCTGAAATGTATAATTATGAATTTGTGACGTGAAATAAATAAAACTTAAACTAAACTATAAATTGTGGATAAAACAAAATAAAAAAGGAAACATTAAAGATTTGTCTCACACTATACTTTGTGGATTATTGTTATTTTATCTCTTACCGTGTAGCAAAAATTGACCGTTCGTGCTATTTCAAGTTTCAAGCATTAAACCCGACTATCGAAGGGATAACTTAAAGTCAACGCAGAGAAGGAAACACCTGCCTAAAATGCAGTATTAAAAAAAATAATATTTCGTGCCTCGCACGACTATTGAGCACATTGGAAATGAAACTGCGGAAATCGAAAAAATGTTGTGGCTGAGTGACGAAAAAGTCGGGATAAGAAAAAGGTTCCAAAATAAAACTACAACGTTGAATGATATATAGGGCAATCCCTTAACCCTATCGTCTTTGTTTTAGGCTCAAATTGTAGGTGACTGAATTGTCCAAAATAGTTTTTCTCAAATTTTTGATATCTTTCTTCGTTTCCAAAATATCGAACGCTTTGGCGAAAAATTCCGAATAATATTTTTGTTTTTGACTTTCTCGAATAATTCTTTCTGCACTTTACAGCTCTCGTGAATGCGCGTCTTTTGAGCCCTTATTGAATATCATATCTTCACAACTTTCCGAGATATAAGGGGATGATCGCCTTTTTTAATGAAATCGGAGCCTACACTGGAGCGAACGAAAAGACATTTCCAATGTCAAAAATTAACGGCAATCGATCAAGGAGAGTTTAACTATAAAGCAGATTAACTAATAGTCTATTCGAATCAAGGTGACCAATATCCTAAACTGCAATAAGCGCCCTTAACTTCAGACGGAACAACCAATCACAAATCTGTTCTTCCTTCAAAATGAACATCAAACGGCCATCGCGAACGGTAGAAATGTCAATAACAGACCTACAAAGGCATCTGAAATACGGTGAATCAATTTGAAAACCTTCAATTGATGGCTCTTCTCGGCCAAAATAAGGAGGCAAAGATGGATGAGTTGTAGGGTTTTTGATGTCCCCTCCCCCCCTACTTCGTGATCACCCTCGTCCTGTGTCTGACTTAAGAAAATAATCACGGAAAAAGTACAACAAAAGAATTTAATTGATTCGAAGGAGGATGTTTAATACTGTTACGATTTGTCTTTGTTCTTTTTGGTCGGTTTCCACTTGTATTGTTTCTGATCTTTTGAAAAACTCCATGTTGGCAGTCATTGGAAGCATTTCCTTTGAAATCGAAATTGATAAAAGAGATCGGGAACGAAAGAATAAAAAAAGAATAAAAAAAGAAAGAATAAGGTATAATTAATTACACCAATTTTAATACACACACAACTTTACCAGGGCGTCGGTCCACCGTATGGGAGGTCTGCCTACGCTACGTCTTCCGGTGCGCGGTCGCCACTCGATAACTTTACTATCCCAACGGCCAACGGGAAGCCGCTGGATGATGATCATCATCATCATCATATCAGCTGAAAGACGTCCACTGCTGGACAAAAGCCTCCCCCAACGATTACCACGACGACGACCGGTCCTGCGCTGGCCGCATCCAGCGGCATTCCGCGATCTTCACCAGGTCGTCGGTCCACCGCTGATGTTGTTGATTATAACACACACACATAAAAATACACACACAGGCACAGACACACTTCAAAACATATATCAATAGAACTTCAAACGAATTGATACATCCTCGAAACACCATTCTGCTTCTTTGAATACGTTTCACTGGTGAATAATATGCGACCGGTCCCAGAAATGTATGCGTTACATTATGCTTACAAGAAATTCCTTTCGATAATATGGTAATCGAGGGTTGCCCCCGACGAGGGAGCGGACGTGACCGTTATCGGGGTTACGATTGAGACAAATGATTTGATAATTCTATCCGGCACAATTTAACACCGAATCAGGAACATTTGTTTCACTTTTCAACCTCCATCTATGTTTGGTTCGGCCGTGCCTGCTAGAAAAGGACAATGACAACAAACGTTCCGACTCGTTTTTACTCGCTTTATCTCTATTAGTCCGTGAGCACACCCTGGATACTTCATACAACGGGCCAGAAATGACATTTCAAAAAAGGAATGACGTCACTAACAAAATGGCGGTGTACCCTATACGTTCGACAACCAAAGGGTGACGAGGAGGTGAGGTCGCAATCTAGAGAGCGGCAAGGAGTGTCCATCCATACTGTATGTTAGTATTAATATATACATATAAGGTTTATGAAAATTGGCTGAAACTATTTTAACTGGTGCTTCTACCCATGAAACTGAACAACTTTCCCCATGGAACCCATAGCCAAATCGCAAAAAAAAGGCTTTCCCATACTAACTCGATCAGCTGATCAGCCAACTTAGTATGGGAAGTAAATTTTTTTTAGAGATTTGACTATGGGTTTCATGGGGAAAGTTGTCCAGTTTCATGGGTAGAAGCACCAGTTAAAATAGTTTCAGCTAATTTTGTTAGACCTTATATACTTTGCCATCAGTCTGACCAGGCTCGCTCGCCAAGAGCAGGCGAGAACGGAGTCATCCATTTAAAACTTCGGAAGCGAACAGCTGAAGGGACACGTTTAAAGCATCCGTAATCAAATTTCACTCTAGTCTTTAAGGGTTAAAGCCGGCAACTTTGAGCCTCCCTAATAAATTATATTGCCGACAAAACTGCTGCCGAGTGCGACACAGTTCGTTGACTCATCTAATTGGTCCAAATTCGACTCGACTCGCTCTGTAATTGGACCGGATCCGAAGCCTTATGCGCCTCGGAATTAGTCGAATTTCAAACTGTTTGGATTAGGAGTATCGCGCAACCGCAACACTAATGTGCCCCTAGTCAAACATACGTAATAAGTTTGGACTCGTAAACTTAATGAAGCCGAGCCGTACTGGGAGCGCAAAACAAATTCGAAGTTTCACGGTTTTGACTTAAACTTTGCGGAGGCGCCGCGCCGTTTGAATGTACAGTAAATTCTTGCTTAATTAACGCGCCTACCACAAACGCCTTTTCAGTTTCAGAGTTGATGTAACTTCGTCTTATATTATTTTCCGTAACGCATTTCCATGTGAGAAAACGTTTTCCATGTTCATCGTTTACTTGAGTGCTATAACCAGTGTGTGCCGTCGTTTCATCAAGAGCCTCGCGTAACAAAAACTTCGCGTCGAAATTGTCTACACGGTGCCCGTTTGTTCGGCGTTGAAACGAATTTGAATTTGAATTCCCCAAGATTCCCAATTAAAGCTGCGACACTCCGCCAGCCGTCGAAGTTTCGCTCGCGGCGCAACTTCCAAATCTTGGCGGCGTTACTGCGAAAGAATTCCTCACTAATTAGTATAAGTTTATGTATGCGGAGGTGGCGAGAGTAGTTGGCGCCAAGTTTTAATTGCTGGTACCCTACATTCGATCGTCAATCAGTTGGCTTTGGCTCTTTTTGCGCCGCACGCGGCTCCGATAAATCTTAAGGCTCCTCCGTCTCTAAAACTAGCAACTCGATTCACGATGATTCTAACGTCGAACGAAATAGATTAATAAAGCTCTTGTCAGCTCGTACTGCGACGTGGCTGTTACGTCAATCGCTGAGAAAATTTTGCTTTTTAATTCATTATAAATAAAATAAGAAGAATTCCCATAATGTTTCGATTAAAATTGCAGCAGTTCTATGGTCTTCTGGAATAGTAAAAACACTTGCTCATTTGAAGTATTAAACAATTTTTAATTTATATTTAATTAAAACAACAAATTAGTTCGTTAATGACTGTGGCACTTATGACGTCACTATGTCAGTAACGCGAATAATCACTACAAACTTTAGGTTTTGACATTTGATAAAAAGTTACTCAAATAACTAGTGGTAAAATACCGTATTGTAGCAATAATAACAAAACTCATGTCGATTTGTTCCTCACAATCTCTAGATTTCAGTGTTAATACTATCAGTACCTCATCTATTGGGAATACTGATATTAATTTAAACTTGAATAATCCTCTTGATTAAATTATTGGCCTATGATACCTATTATGATTTCAGTTTCACTTTTGGCTTATCTTTTTCCAATTACTGTAATTTTTTTAAAGCGTTAACCAAGATGAGATACTAGTTACTTCGGAACAGATATTGCACTTCCTTTTAAAACGAAAATACTTACACATTTATTCACCTACTCCTTCCCATACACGGAAACATGGGTATTAAGGCGCTCGACTTAGCGGTTATAACTGCGTGGTAATACTTACGAAGTAACTATTTAGTAATCTGTGGTAATACCATCAATAACGATAGCAGACCCAAAAAATGTGTCTCCTTTATACGAAAATTAACTTAATAAACTTTTCTGTTCTTTCCTATACTAGGATCTATAGGCATCGCAATCCTGCGGCGCGGCGTGTAATGGATTTATCTCTACGCTAGATGCTCACTCACCGACCGGCTGCCGTTCGTGACCGCCCGAGATGGAATCTTCATAAATGACCAGCTCCAGACCTTTTTAATAAGCAAAATCTCGCGGAACCCGTGCCCGTGCCCTCGGTGGATTCCAATTCGCTGGCGTCGCTGCGACCGGCTGGGATGAGGAATAATAAAACAATGCGTAATGAAATGCGCCGGATTCTCTTGTTTGCTTAATATTTTCGAACGAACTTAGCGCGAAGTCGGAGCTCAGAACTCATTTCATGCAAATCGTGGTATCGCGATGCCATTGGAAATGTTGCGAAGCCAGGTCGTTCGGGGACAGACTATAGATTGAGAGATTAATTTGTGCAGAAATCTGTAATTAAAATGTGGTATTCATTGCGAACAGTGTATTGTCATCATCATCATATCAGCCGAAAAACGTCCACTGCTGGACAAAGGCCTCCTCCAAGGATTTCCACGACAACCGTTACTGTCAATCCTTCAAGTAATACTTATCTGTATCATTCGTTATTTACGTTACACGTCCGTCTTTGGGTCACCGACTTACATATTTGTACCAAACAACTCAATCGGTCCGGTAGTTTTGTAGCATATTGGCTGTGACAGACGGACGGATGAAAAGACACGCGAGTGATCCTATAATGACTACATTTGTTCGCGAAAAATTATGTGCAGTAATGCTGTACAATTTATTTGTCTTTGTAAATTTTTCGTAAAAAAACATTATTTGTTTATGTATCCTATTCCTACCTTATACAATAACGAACTCTTCAGTATTTCCTTATTATTTCAAGAATAGAATAAGCTACTTTGGTATATAGGATAATAAAAACCCTGGAAAGAGCTTTCAGTACCTTTTGTATTTAACCCAATCTGTGGCGGCGCCTGCGGCTACCGCGCCTTCCCGCACACAGCACTCTACAGGCTAGTTATACAGGCTGTTTCATCTTTCTGCCTGCAGTGGCTGAAGTAGTTACCTAAGTTGTGACATTTGGTTTGTTAATTTTCGTTAATACATTTTAACTGTTGCTAGTCAATTTATATATGAAAACATCATGTACGTTCGTAAGAATTTGCATTTATTTCCTAAAAACAGTGGCAAGCATAATTTGAATTTGAGAAATGTAAATAAAATAGATAATATATCCTTTTCGATACTCAGTAAGGTTAAAAAGTCATTTGTGGGGCAGTTTGTAAGATTCTACAATAAAATTACAGAAAATGTAACTAGTTTGTCAGAGAATAAATTCAAGACTCATGACATAAAATACCCTCTGTATTATAAAATAATAGATTATGTAAATGACAAAGATTATATGTTGATTCTATTACAAATACCATTACCTGAGACTGTAATCTGAATCATGACATAATGCAATAGACAATAAGTTTTGTTTTGACTATTTAAAAGTGTGTGTAAACACCTATTTAAAATAAATTATTTTGATTTACGTTGACAACCATAAACGTCCCCCACTACTGGGGCATATGTCTCCCAAACTTGGGAAGGTTTTTAGTTCATCAATATGTCAAAAGATTTGATAAAATTTAATGCGAGTCCGTCCGGCCCGTTGTGTTTAACGGATTTGCTTAATTTTTTTAATGAAAGGTATTGATGCACAGATTTGTTATCAAGTTTCGGAAATCACCTAATTTTAGCCCTTCTCAATATATAAAATCTAATCAGAGTTTGTCCGGCCGGCCGATCTAGATCACCGTTTTGCTAGTTTTTTTTAATGACAAATATTGATGCACAGATTTGTCATCAAGCATTGAAAACTACCAATCATTCGTCCTTTTCAAGTTACACTCAAACGCGGTTTTTATAGCTTTCTTTCTCAATATCTCCGGTTCTAACTGAAGTTCACGGTTCGTTTTGGAACCTGATCGTTTGTGTACATTTCTCACTTATTTTCTATTGATACAATATCTAGTCCTTGTTTATGTCTGTATGAATGGTCGAGTATTAGTTAAGCCAACCTCGTGGTTGTGAACTTGTGAGTTCTAATAAAATCTACACCCTCTATAACGCTGTAAGTGAGGACAATTTTGCATGCCACACTCTGCACCCAACGCCCGCGCTGCACCAGACATAGGTACGGTAAGCCGCAGCGATTAAAAATAATTAGCACGCCAAAGGATTTCGCATTGTTCGTAAGATAGTGAGCTTGCGCTACTTAGGAACTTTGTTGGTTTTTAAGCGAGGATTTTCATTAAACTTTAATGCATTACACTCTAGCACCGGCCTTCATTAAAGCTGCGTTGAAATGTTCAAAGTCTTTTTTTTATTCACAATTGGTAAGCCCTTGGCATCATCTCACCTGATGGTAAGTGACGATGATGCCGATGATGGAAGCGGGCTTACCAAGATTCCCCAACGCAATGGAGAACTGGCTATCTTATCTTAAAGCCGGAACACATCAATGTTGTTAACACTGATGTTTGGCGGCAAGATTTAGATAAGATGGTGGTAGCTAGCCAGGCGGGCTTAGAAAATGCCTTACCACCAACCAAACCGAGTCTTACAAGTTGACCCCACCGGGAATCGAACCTGCGACCTCCTGGTGTGAAGCGAATGGGCTAACCATTACGCCACGGAGGCGGTTAAAAGTCTACTTTGACAAAATGGTTTTGACGAATACTTTGACGCTACTCTGATTGAGTGGTCGAAATTCAAAGTGGACTTGGACCGTGATCTACTTTTGATCAAAGCTATATTTCAAAGTTACTTTGTCAAAGTAGACTTTGAATATGTCAACGCAGCTTTAACAGCTGTATTTACTTTGATGGAGTCGTGTAAATTTGTTAAGTTTCAGCTAGATGAATTTTGTATTTCTTCTTGCGCTTTTAAAAAGCTTTTTGGGGAGATACTGCGGTTTTGCTTACACATTCATTTCTACATTTAGTCCGCATTGTAACGATTAAAATAATTACATTATACAGGTGGAACAAAATTGGTGTTGTTCAGGAGTCATTAACAGGGGCTTCTACTCATTATACTGAACAACTGAACCTAAAACATCCCTTAGTCAATTATCAAAAGAAATAGCAGCACTTTTTCTACAAATCGATCCGCTGACTGACTAATTTTGCATTTTAGTATGGAGCATCGAGTTTTTCGAGAATATTCTATCGGTTCCTTGGGTAAAGGTATTCAGTATTTTTTTTAATTAAAAATTTGAGATCTATTGGCTGGTTGCACCTCACCTGATGAGGTATGATGAGTAAAACGAATCTAACGACATCTCGCACTTCAAAATCCATCAAGCCGTTTAGGCTACAGAGCGTGCCAAAGAAATATACATGCATACATACACTCGAAAAATATAACCCACCTTTTGGTGCAGTCGGGTAAAAAAAAAATAAAAAAAACGAGACCTACAGTACTCGCATATGATGTGTAACATGTGACAAAATACTTATGAAATTAATTAATTATCGGGTCGTACATACACGGGCCGACCCTTCGAATAGTAGTATGTCATCTTTGCCTTTGCCATCACACTAGGCGGCATGGCTATGACAACCTTAGTTTTCGAGAATTAAAAAACGTTCGCATTTCCTGTTACACATTTCCGTCCCATTTCACGAAATCACTCCCACAAATTGCTGTGCGCGAGTCCGACCCGCACTTGGTCAGATCGAATAGCGCGCGCTTTCGCGACTTCCTGTTACACATTTCCGTCCCATGTTACACATTTCCGTCCCATTGCACGAAATCACTCCCACAAATTGCAGGAAAGCGAGAGCAAAGATGTTACACATCAAAAAACACAGTTTATTAAATACGAAGTTCGAACAGCGCAGCGCGACACGCCAGTGCGCGAGTTTGGAGCAATATCCGTAGGGATGCCACTCAGACGACGGCGATTTGTCAATTTTGTCTTGTCTGTCTCTTCTTAACTTGGCTCTTGAGTACTATTTTTGGGATTCCACCTATAGAGAACTTGCACTTGCTTGATAAACTGAAACGGCTTTTTAAAACAAACAGGTTTGATTTACAGCTGGACTACTCTTCCGCTGGACAGATAGACGCAAATTATGAAGTTTTCATAATAATATCTTGTTGCGGGTCGCTTTGTAAGGTTGTACAATAGATGAAGGCTGCGTGGAGGGGATGAAAAGTGACCAGGTTTGCAGTTCACGAAAATCTAAATTTATTGAAATTCAAAGCAATTATTTTACAGAGACAAGGTTGTACCTAGGTTAGGTCTATAGCGAGGCGCGGTTCCGAAACGACTGACGAGCCGAGCCCAGTGCAATGGCTAGCTGCATACGCAGCGCAAATACAATTAATAATACATGTCGTTACAATCTCATCATCACATCAGCCGAAAGAAATCCACTGCTCAACAAACGCCTCGCCACACGAAGATTTTCCACAACGAACGGTCCCACACTGCCCGCGTCCAACAGTTTTACCTTTTCCAGGTATTTCAATTCAATAAGTTAATATTAGTTCTATAAATTTACCGGTCGTTGTGGAAATCATTGGGGGACGGACGCCTTTGTCTAGCATTTCACGTCTTTTGGCTGATAAAAATGAATTAATATCAATTTAATGGGAACGTTACTGGAACCTTGTTTTTAAATCATCTTATAAAATAAAACATCGATTAGTCGTAAGATTTTTTCAGTAACACCTGTTTTGAACTCGAGTGAGACAGTCACAGAGTCAAGAATCACACCCCAAAGTTCCAGACAATTCGATTTCATTTTCTTTGCCGTTTTGCTGCGCTTGACACTGCGAGTTAGCGAGGATCTAATTTAAAGGTGTTTGAAAAAGGAATAGAACAACAGCTAGTAGGGAGGGAGTTAAATTAACGTAGTGAATTGACCAATGTAAGATAATAATAATATTAAAGCAACGGTGTGATAAAGTTGTCTCAGTAAAGGTTTGCTTCAAAACTTATCCTATTTCACTATTTCGCTTGTAAGATTCTAATGACACCTCGCAATCCAAAATCCATCAAGCCGTTTAGGCTACAGGCTCAGGCAAAAAAAACAGACATACATACATACACACTTGGGCAATAAGGTAAAAATAAATGTATGCTCTTAGGTGATATTAAAATCTAAACTAAATAGTACATGTTTTATTAAAATTTATTCAGCCGTTCTGATCTTTTAAGCCATAATTTAGAAAAAAATACAATTAAAGTTGTGTTAAAGACTCGCTGCCCGCGAGGCCATAAACCATCGTTGTGCTAGGGTTAAAGCAGGAGGCACAATGGTCGTAAGGATCGCCTCTTCACCGGCTCTGGAACATCGATACGAGCATAGAGCATCATTATGCCTTTACATATGGTCATAATATACGTGGCGTCCTGCTCCCACACTATCGCCCAGCGGGCAGCGAGTGTTTAACACCACTTTAGTCATTTTGTCTCATTGATTCGCAATAATAACTTTCATTACTTTTAATATTGACTAAATACCAGATCTAAAAAATATAGTATAAAAAAAACTAAAACACACGCTTTTAAAGCACATCAAACTAAAATGTGAAAAATAATTCTTAATATAAGCTGAAAACAATAATGAACCAAAAATACTATTACTACTCGTAATTATCGTGAAAAAAGCGTGGGTTGTTCGATATACGAAAAATATGGCACAAAGCGCCCCGCGCTTTTTTCACAATAATACTAGTATTTTTCGTTTATGATTGTTTTCAGCCTATATTAAGAATTATTTTTCACTTTTAAGTTTGATGTGCTTTAAAAGCGTGTTTTTTTAGTTTTTTTAAACTATATTTATTTTTCAATTTTTAGTTCAGGGCAATGAGATAAACTTATGAAATTATTATATTGTCACTGATTTTTGATAGATGTACAAAGTTTGAATTAAATTTGTCCCGATTAAAGTGGGTCAAAATCGAGTGCAAAGGAGTCGGTTACAAACATACATACAGTTGAAGTTAATTTAAGCGTGTTAACCAAATAAAGTAAGTAGATGACAAACGTGCGAATATTATTAATATTTGATCCCTGAGATTAGGATGAATACTTACATGAAAATCCCATTCCCAATCAAAAAATCATAAGCTCCAATGTAAAGGACTTTAATTCTCACACGAATAAAAATATGACAACATGGTAAGAATAATAAAGGGAATTAAAAGTTTGACACAAAATATAAAAGTGCTTATAGTTAAAGGTTTTCATTTGCAAAACCACTTTAAAATAATGAAAAGGAGTATATTTTCCAAATAAACTTCACGCTGAGAGCAAATAATTCATCCCGAATGCGTACTCCTTACGCACATTAAAAATGGATGCCAGAAAATCCGCAGAAGAAATATTACTTATTTCTTTCAGTCGACAACGCGGTAATCACATTTGCTTTTGTTCGTTTCGGGCCTTTCATTCGCTTAATCGTGTTATTTCGGGGCTCCGTTGTAGCAACTGCGATGTGTGGTCCGAGTTAGGGGAGGCGGCGGGGGTGATAGCGATGCTATGGTCACAAGCGCACCAAAGTGTACACTTATGATTTATTAAATAATTTTAAAGTCGTAATGAGTTCACTTGCGTAGGTCGACAATAACGATAATGACGCACAATAGTTGAAGCATAAGGTCGTTTTAACGCAGATTCGAACGAAGAAAAAAAATTGAAACAATCACGTTATCAAAGACTGAAGAAAAAAAGCAAAATAAGTAGATATTAATTTTTATATTTTTTTCTAAGGAGTAAACTGAAAATTGGAAACTTATCACCCTGAGAATGCTCGACTATTATTTTTACGTTAGCAATACAGGAATTAAAATGGAGTTTCTAACTAAACATTGGCCTTGCCAGCTGACGTCTCAGGTGTTTTCTTATCGTGAGCGATCTCTATATATCTTCAAGTTTTTTGAAGAATATCAGTCTTGTCAATTTTAAACCCTTAACTGCAGACATAGCTCACAGAATCGCTAAACTGAAGTGGCAGTGGGCAGGGCACATAGCTCGTAGAACATATGGCCGTTGGAGCAGTACAGTTCTAGAGTGGCGACCGCGCACTGAAAAAAGTAGCGTAGGCAGGCCTCCCACGCGGTGGACCGACGACCTGGTGAACATCGCGGGTAGCCGATGGGTGCGGAGAGCGCAGGACCGGTCGTCGTGGAAATCCTTGGGGAAGGCCTTTGTCCAGCAGTGGACGTTTTTCGGCTGATATGATGATGATGATAAACTGCTGACATAGACACAGACACCACCAAACACCTAAAACTGCCATCGCTTATGAATTGTCACACACCATAAACCTACGAAAAGGAAGCAGCCGAGACCAGGAAGGAAGCTCGCGAGGCGGCCAGATAGTTGTGTGATACACAGACGTAAAATCTTTGGCAAGTCGGGCACCCCGTAGGTATTCGGTATTCGGCCGAGCTTTTATTTTGCGCCAAAAATAATAGATAGCTGCGTTTGTTTTCCATGGGGCAATTTCGGGCCAGTGTATTGATAATATTTATATTACGCGATAATGAAAGTGGAGTGGGTGTGGACAAAGAATTATTGAGGTTTGTATTTCGGGGAAGGAAGCGCGAAATAAGGGTGTTGTTATTCTGGTTCGTAGATTGGAAGATAATGAAGTGATGACGTGCTGTAATAGAAACTTGTAAAGCTTGCACAACATGGCACGAGTATGCTCTGGTATCACGATAGGATCAAATTATATATATTAGTACTAACATACAGTATAGACACTCCCTGCCGCTCTCTAGATTGCGACCTCACCCCCTCGTCACCCAGATTGATTTAGATTGGTTACAGTTTGGTTGCCATTTTGTTTGTTCCGTCATTAGTTTTTTGAAATGTCATTTCTGGCCCGTTGTATGAAGTATCCAGGGTGTGATAGGATATAACAATGTAACAAGTTCGAGTTATCTTACAAAATTCGTTTTTAGGGTTCCGTATTACCCAAAGGGTAAAAACGGGACCCTATTACTAAGACTTCGCAGTCCGTCCGTCTGCCTGTCTGTCTGTCCGTCCCGTCTGTCACCAGGTTGTATTTCATGAACCGTGACAGATAGACAGTTGAAATTTTCACAGATGATGTGTTTCTGTTGCCTATAAATATAATAATATAACAAATAATAAAAATTAGAAAAAGTGAAAAAACAAGGGGGGTAACCATACAAAAAACCTGTATTTTTTAAACATGAAAAATCTAGCGCCATCTACTATGATGGTACGGAAACCTTTGTACTAGCGCCATCTAGTATGATGTACCATCTAGAAATAATATTTTTTCACATTTTAATTCTACAATAACTTTAGAGCGCCTAACAATGGGATACCTATTAAGTATTATTGGTGACGTGTTTATTGTTTGCAAAAATAAGCAGCAAAAAAACGCAGTAAAGTATGTAATTTAATTATTAGATTTGATAATAACCCCCTCCTGGGTAGCAGAATGCTTCGCAGCAGAAGAAATCATCGGTTTTCTTCGGAGGTACAAGCATAGGCCGTGATATTGTGAATTGTATTATCTTGGTAAGCCCGCTTCCATCTTCGACAGCATCGTCACTTACCACCAGGTAAGATGTTGTCAAGGGTTTACCAATTGTTAATAAAAAATAAAAAAAAAATTGTGATCCGATTCACATCATACCGTTATATCATAATCTAACTAGTGAGATTGTCATATCGCGGTTTTCACAATATCCCGTTGACATACATACATTTATCAAAACTAGTAAATCCTTACTAATAATATAGACGCGAAAGTTTGTATTTATAGATTTTTGTTACTCTTTCACGCCACAACAGATAAATGTATCTGGATGAAATTTGGTAGGTAGACAGATGAGGACCTTTATATATAGGCCACTTTTTTCACGCTTCAATAACTTAATTTAGAATAGAGCATCCTTTAGTAAAGTTTATGACTAGGAAACTCCCCAACTCACAAACCTGTCAGAAGAAAAAATAAACTCACAATAAATTAATTAATTTAATACTTTTTATAGAGACAAAATGGAGTTGCTTCACACGAATGGCTATAAACAAAAAACGCACGAGACAGACCATAGACAAACTCATAAAGTGCGCGTGAGTTGCGGTCAGTTGACACGCGATCGAAACCCTGAGACCGAATCAAGTCACTTCCTTTTAAGAGAAAATGCTGTTCAAGGGCAGTTACACTGAATTGATAAAAATTAAAAATCAAATAACAGCGTGATTAATTATTCAGGAAAAACTAAAAAATGGTCTGTTAATAAAATACTAAACTTCGAACATCACTAGACGGTGATGTCATTTCCGTGGGCAGGTGCTTGAGTTTAAAATTAGAACATTCGAAACTTGAATTCGTTGCTCGATTGTCTGTTTTCCTTTTTCGGAACTTTGCCAATAAAAAAAGTTTTGTTTGTTACTGGCCGGATTTTATTTTAATGTTTTTTGTGATTGTTGTTTTTCTAGGGTGTCTGTCTGTGTAAAATAAAACCGGCTAAGTGTGAGTCAGAACCGCACACATAGGGCTACGTACCATAATACTAGATGGTACTAGTTTCTTTACGTTAAAAAAAAACACGTTTTTTTATGGAGACTCACTTTTCCTATATTATAGTATTTGTTGTTGAAGCTGCAACATAAATACATCTGAAATCATCTGTAAAAATTTCAAGTGTGTCTAGCTATTACGGTTCATGAAATACAGCCTGATGACGGACGGACGGACGGACAGCGGAGGCTAGTAATAGGTTCCCGTTTTCACCCTTTGGGTACGGAACCCTAAAATAGACTTCACTAATGAATATCTACTTTGATCCGGTTAAATATTTTAAAGCTGAAACCAAAAACTAACTGAATGAAACTAAAAAAAAAAGCTTTGATCCTTTATTAATAATAATAAGGCTCATAAAACGACGATTTTGATATGTGGCTACTTTAAACTTATCTTTGGCATTGTATTCAAATTAAGTAGTTTACAGATTGGAATCCAATTCTCCTTAATGTACACAGTGCTTTTGTTTCAAACCGTGTTTAAATCCTTTCCTACTTTCTTTGTTTGCTTTGCATTTGAGACTTGGGTATCGCAATATCGGCATCAAGTTAACTACCGGTAATTTAATATCTGATTAAAGAACGATAATCTTTGAAATACATATTGTACTCGTAATTTATACTACAACGAATCGTGCCAGAATTAAAATTTAAAAAAAACGCTAAACACGTTAAAAAACCGACTTCCGTCGCAACAACTTAATGCATTTTTACATTATTATTTTTGGTTTTTGTTAATTTTCTAATAAAGTAGTACACTGATTTTGATAAAATTTATATAGGATCACACGGGAAGCACTAGCTTTCAAATAAGAAAAGAATCATCAAAATCAGATAACCCAGTCAAAAGTTGTGAGGTAACACACATAAAATAAACATACAGTCGAATTGAGAACCTCCCCCTTTTTGGAAGTCGTTTGAAAAAAAGAGATCATAACAACCTCCATGGAGTAACGGTTAAGTCCATTGGCGTTCATTCGCGGGTTTCATTCTCTGCGAAGATTAACTTAGTAAGACTCGGTTTGCTTGGTGGAAGGGCATTCTTATCAATGCTAAAAACATTGATGTGTTACGGTTTGAAGATAAGATAGCTAGTTCCCCATTGCGTTGGGGAATCTTAGTAAGCCCGCTTCCATCTTTGACGTCATCGTATCTTACCATCAGGTGAGATTATGCCAAGGGCTTACCATTTGTAAATAAAAATATAAAAGACAGAGGATCACGACAACGAGGACGGGATCATAAAATAAGTTTCCAACGCTCGTTAAGGCCTTAAGATGGGTCAAATGACAATATTCAATTCAAATTATTGAAAGGCTGTGAAAGCTATCACCATGGATAAAATATAATATACTTAAAGTAATAAAAAATCGATTTAATTAAATACAAATTTAAAAATATTACCACTTTTGATGTACAAAAAATACTGTATTTGGCATCAATTGCAAAATTTATCGAAAACAAATAGCTAATATTGAATGAAACCAACACACAAAAATAGGTGACTTTAAGACCCTTCATTTTAATTGAACACCTTTTTTTAAACTTATTGAAAGTGATGAAAAGTAATAAAAACATGTAAAAATCGAGAATTGGGCGTTCGGTTTCAACGTAACAGCCGCGTTGAAGCCCGCATTAATTTGAACTTAAAATGAAATACACTTAGGTTCGATATTATTGAAACATTTTACAACCTGCTCAGATTGAGTGATCTTAGCGCCTTCACCCTACAGATATTCAAATGACTAAATAACTAGCTATCTTTAGCTAGCCTAAAATAATAACCTAAGTAAATACCAAGTATTGATTGTTTACTCGTTGGGTAAATAACTGGTCTGTTCAGCTGTTTAACGCCTTTGTTGACCTTCCAGAGGGGTTTATTAATGAAGACGGTAATTATAACTTTAATGAGTTTCTTACAAGCACAGACGAAGCTATAATAAGACAAAGATGAAAATTAAAAACAAAGATATTTCTTTAAATTCCGAATTGGTAATTCACAACTTCTATAAACATAAATATAATAGGATACATGGTGTTAAAATAAACAAGTTAATAAAAAAATCAAAAATCGTCTGCATAAAACCTTTTTTTTTATTATTAATTGTCATTATTTATGTAAGCATAAAATGTCATTATTGCGTTGACTGGAAGAGATCCCGTAAGGGATAAGTCCGCCTTTATACCATACATATCTGTTTTATGTTCTGTATTCAAACATTTCAATAGAGTTTACAACAAACATACAAACAAAACCATAACCCCACTTTTTCGGACAGTCGGTCCTATGTCACTCACGAGATCAAAACGAATTTAACGACATCTCTCACTCCAAAATTCATTAAGTCTTTAAGGCCATTGAGCCTGTAGCTCAGCCAAAGAAACACACATACAAACATATACAATCACCCGAAAAACATGACTCTCCTTTTTGGGAATGGGGTGAAAAGCATGAAAATTAGTAACTACTTATCTAGATACTGTCTGCAATTTTAAGAAACTAATTTTTAAATGAAAATTTGAGTACGTTTGACAGCACTTCATGCACCTGATGGAAAGTGTCGGTCGATGCAGCCCAAGTTGTAACACGCAAGTTCAAATAGTGTCTATTCACTCTCGTGGGAGCCTTACCCCTAGAGAATGCTTGACCAGGTGGCGGATAGGGGAAAGCTCGGCGGTTGTCTATTGACACCTGCAGGGCAGGGGGGAAATAAAATACCCCCGTTGACCAACAGGTCGGAAATGACACTCTGTCATAAAACCCCACCTCACAGGCTCCTTTGAAGTACTGAAAGAAGAGGCTGGAGGTGTGCTGCGGGCTTAGGATGGAGCTTGCAGTAATGATGGTAGCGGAAGAACCACTTAAGGTCACATCCTTGGCGCTGGTGGCAGCCGGCCGTAAAACTCAAGCGAACATCCACCTCCTAGTAATTTAAATGCCTATTCACTTTCGCATTGAAGTTGATTAAATTATACGAATCGGTGAAGGCAGACGCCAGCACGCAATTTCGTTCCTTGGCTGTTCGCATGATGAATGATAGAACTAAACGCTTCGTGCGTATACACTCAAAAAAAAAAGAGCCGTTTAAGTTCGTAAATCCCTTTGTCGAAAATTTTTTGTGACCCTGACATATCTTTTAAACGGTGTATTTCGGTAAAATCGAACGTGACGTAACAATCTTTTTTGTCGAATCATTTTTTTACGAACTTTAACAGTGTAACCAGTTTTCTGTGTACGCAGCGTTGAATTTCATTCTGATTTAGTCATCTCGACAAAAGGAGGTTAACAATCCATCAATGCGAACATAAGTCAGATGTTACCTTCAAGCCTTGCGTTTGTTTACCACAAAGTTTACGTTGGAATCCACTTTGTCGAAACTCTTTTTACATAGCGTCTATGTTCCCTTGTACGTAGTGTCACAAAGTTTTGTACTGTCGACAAGGTAGGTTTAAACAATTCGTTAATGCTACATTGATACTCAGTCAATATTATAATCCAAAAAGGCCTTTGTTTTTTACATAGGTACATGAATGAGCTTTAAACATACTAAAACAGAGCGTCACAAGACCTTTGTGACTACGTTAAATCAACATTGAGCATTTTACAAAGTCCTTTGTCGCAATGTTATATATAGCTATTATAGCTACGAACGCCTGCGCTTTTATTGTTAAGATTTGCTTTTTAGTGTTACCAGTTCAGCCTTTTTGGAGTAATTTAGGATTTTTTTATCTTGCGGTGGCTGTTTGGTAGATAACCATTTGTTTTGACCCTTGTCGTCAACAATTTTGTATGTTTTGGCATACCAGTTATTTTGTTATTGTATTAATTTATATATTGTTATAATTTAATTAAGTGTTGTGTAAGTTGTTTTATAAATGCATTTTGTTGTATCATAAATAAAATTTTGTATGTCAAAAAAATAATTGAAATTAATGAAATCAGAAAATCTTTTGTCCTCCACCTATATATAGGGTTCCGTACCTCAATTTTGTATTTATTATGTGTGAAAAGCATTTTTTCGAAAATTGAAACTGAATAATACATTTTAAAGATAAATATAAAGATTTAGAAATATGAAACTGAATAATAAAGGACAACAACAGTCTGCATATAAATTTCTGCTTGCAAAGTTGGATGATTGTTATTTTCAGCACTTCTCCATTGCACCACTAGATAGCAGCATAGTTAGTATATAGACTATGATTTTTGTTTGAATAACATACACTGTCAATTTTTAATTATTTTTTAATTTAAAAATTGTACAATATAGCCCATTATTATTATTGAGTAAGAGGGGATTAGGACCAAGGGAGGGTCCTAATGGATCACCGCGACCTACAAGATCTATTGTGATTACTGACCCTGTTATATAATTTCCTTAAGGCCAATAGTTCTGATGAACTGGACGATGCGCTTGGGATCAAGCTCTCTGATGCCCTCTGATGCTACCATTGGCCCACCCAGGGCGCGACTTCTGGCTTGGACGAGTGCCTCGCACTCACAGAGTAAGTGAAGAGGTGTCTCCTCTTCTTCGAGGCAAAATCGGCACTCGTCTGAGACTGCAAGCTTCATTTGATTCAGGTGTTTATTAAGCTTGCAGTGGCTAGTCAGAGTTCTGACGAGAGCTCGAAGTCCAGGCTTTAGCAATTGCAGTGCTCTAGACGTATAACCCCGAGAGAAACCAGAAATGAGCATTTTCGAATGCTTTTGGCCTGGAGAATTTGCCCAGAGTGCTTTACTCTGTTCATTTGCCCATTCCTTCAGCATTATTTTTCCCGTGCAACGTGACACTTCCACTATTGGTTCAGGTCCAATAGCTGGTGTCTCTGCTCTGGTTCTTGCAAGCTCATCTGCTATTTCGTTACCCATGACGCCGCTATGTCCCGGCACCCAGTATAAGGTGACCTTGTTTAGTCTCCCCAGCTGGTCGAGGGCAGCAGCGCACTCAAGGGTTAATCAATTTCATGGGATTTCAGTGCCACAAGGGCCGCCTGACTATCCGAACATATGACTATGTTTCTATTTTTATAGGACCTAAGAAGGTTTTCTTGTGCGCATTTTACTATCGCGTACATCTCCGCCTGATAAACCGTTGCATGCGGGCCTAAGCTGTATGACAGCTTCATTTCCAAGTCTCCGAACAATATACAATATAGACCACGGGGAGGAACACAACAAAGCATCAGGGCCAGTATCAGATCTATCCAGCAAAAAAACCTTTAAGCTAACGTGTATCCCGAAAAGTGTAATGGAACATAATTCTAAGATTTGGAATGATGATTGCTTGAACAAATTCTGCTCAAAATTTATGTATAAATGTACATGATATGTGCTTGAACCTTGATCTAGAAGTAAGGGGTGCTAACCACTACGCCAGTGAATCAGTAAAAAACATCGAAAAATTCACTGTATTCAAATTAGCTTCACGTCCTCACCTCATCATCGTTTGTGATTTAGCAATGAGCAGTTTTCTTATATTATTTAAATACCTACGTGGTTTTATTTAAATCCAAAAATGACAGTGTACGTCATTAAAAAAAAGGAAAAATCTCCCTAGTATATTTTATTTAAATTCACAATTGTTAAGAGCCCTTGGCATCATCTCATCATCTCAAATTAGTTAATACTAACCGAGGCACTATCTTGTAGTGCTAAAAAGTGCTGAAAAAACGCTCATGTAATCTTTGGTTCAGAGAATTAAATAGACTATCTGTTGTTATAAGTGCTGAAAAAATACTCATGAAATCTTTGTTTTGAAAGATTTGAATAGAATACTCTGTTATTATTTTTCGACAGAAAGTTATAATATGTAAAAGGATCATAATTTTTATTCCATAGTCACTGTTGTAGGTATACCTAATTTTATATAGTTATATTATTTAGTTATAGTTTTCCTTATTTCAATCGATTTTGTAAATAATGCTTGTTATTTACTTATATAAGCATATTTACTTATCTACTTACTTACTTATCTATTAATCTACTTAAACACATTTTTTTTATTACATTTCTTTGAAATTCAATCTAAATAGACGACCAGTGGTGGCAACACTGCTTACACATATTTACAGTGGCGTGTGTAGCTCATGGCACATTGTCTTTGGGCGTGAGCAAGCTATCGTTACTCGTTAGTCATCCCTCAAACAACTATTTGTTGTACTAGTTATTTTAGTGTTACGAAGAAAAAGAAAATAGCGAGTATGTAGGAAAGTTCACAGATGGATCTCCGTGCTGCAAATTTGCCGCACCTATCAACATCTAACATGTAAGTACAATATCCGTATATCAGTGCATTCCAACAACACAACCATCTATTATACTAACTTAATTAAATTTTGTTTTTTTTTACTAACATTTGTCACATTTACACCAGATAAAGCAGTTACGGTATATTTTATGACTTGTTAAAGGGCAAGGAAGCCGCTGGATGCTAGTGGTCCAGGAACACTTGTTGTGGAAATCCTTTAGGAAGTTCTTTGTCCAGCAGTGGACGTATGTCGACTAATATGATGACGATGACATTTCTATAAAATAAGCTAGTAAGCTAGTGATCCAGTGGCTTCCCGCGACCTTCTCCAGGTCATCGGTCCACCGAGTGGGAGGTCTGCCTACGCTAGGCTTTCCAGTTCGCGGTCGCCACTCGAGAACTTTACTGCTCCAACGGCTATGTGTTTACGATGGATGACGCTGGATGCGGGTAGCGCAGCACCGGTCATCGTGGAAATCCTTGGGGGAGGCCTATGTCCAGCAGTGGACGTCCTTCGGCTGATATAATGATGATATGATAGAGCTAGTAATAATTTTAGAAATTCTATTTCTTATACTTTGGGACCCCATTTCTCATCTTTAGAGATCGATTTTGAAAAATATATCTTGGTGCTCCTCTGCAACTGCAGTTTTACTGTATTATATTATAATGTATATTTTTTTATTAGGGAAAGAACATTGACCAGTCAGAGGCAGGCAGTGAACCTGATAGTGGAAGCCTACCCGTGGGCGACCACTGACAAGTCCCTTTTGTTGGTAAGTAAAGAATTTTCATTATGTTTTTATTCTTTACGTTAACACATGTATTTTAACCAAATTAGCCCATGGTACATTTTATAAGTATATCTTAAATAGTGGAGTTTCACGTAACTTCGTTCGCATGGATTTTGGATACAGATAGCTCCATCAAAATTTTGATTTTCAATACTTTAAGACCCCATTTCACCCCTTTAGTGATCGCTCCTCTACTTTTGCTGTATCCTGTAATTATTTCAAAGTAATTATACGAAATATTTGTCTTACTGTTTTTTTTTTTTATTTTCAGGAGCGAGTGGTCAGCAGAAAAGTGGAACTTTATTCAAGATGGCCCTTTACGAGACAAAAAGCCGTGTAGATGTGAAGATTTGTGCGCTATTATTGTAACAGTATATTTAATTTTAATAAATTGCGTAAACGTATTTCTGTTTTTTTTTACAGGTCTTGTCATTGCTTCTTCACAAAGTTTGTCGTGGAGGCCGGCAGCGTGAGTAAACCTCAACCCTTGGATACGCAGATGCTTAGCACTACGCTACTCTTTGAAACCTTCGTTACATATAGATTTTATAAAGGCTTCAAAGAAAAGCAAGGCGCTTTGCTCCAACTACTCATCCCAGGAAGTTGACTAACTGCTGTGCCATTATCGCCATGTATTATCAATATCATGGTAATAGTGACACAACTGTAACACAACCTCGTGAGATGCGCAACAGGTGCGAAGTGCCACGCTCCTCTTTGAAGCCTGCAACAGTCTATGCATGTTTAAGGTTTTGAGGAAGAGCATAGTGCACAGCACCGGCGTACCCAGGGTTGTGTTTCACGTTGTCGCTACGACAAACTTCGGGGAGACGCAGTGAAAAGGCACATTTGTGATAGGGCAATATCACCTTAGATGCAGCGACAAGGTACCTTTGTGATAGGGACATATCACCTGAAACAAAGCGACAAGGTACCTTTGTGAAAGGGACATACCACCTTAAACGCAGCGATAAAGTCACTTTGTGATAGAGACATATCACCTGAAACAAAGCGACAAGGTACCTTTGTGAAAGGGACATACCACCTTAAACGCAGCGATAAAGTCACTTTGTGATAGGGACATACCACCGTAGACGTGTCGACAATCGCCGGGTTTTGGAAGCGTTTAAATTAGCTTTGTAGCTGAGTTCAAGTTCTTTAGACGACTCCCATCTGTTAATGTTTTGTTGTCACTGCGTTTAAATATTAATTTTGAAGAACTTATACGAGGTGACAACGTTTGTAGATCTGCAAGCGTCTAAATTGGCTGTGTCGCTGGGTTCGAGTTCTTTAGACGACTCCCATCAGTTAAAGGTTTTTTGTCACAGCGTTTAGAAATTTCTTAGAGTGTAGGTGGAACATTAACCACAAGGGGTGGAATCGCCCTTCGCGCCGGGTCGTCCGATGGAATGGAGATGAGTGTATAAGGTCATGAAGCTCCTCGGCACATTCTCCGAAATGAATCCTGCAGAAAACCGATAGGCCGGGGGACTTACGTAACTTAGTAAACTTAAGTATGTAATAGTTGGATTTTATCTTACGTAACAGAAAGATTAATTTATTATTAAAAGCTTTCATTTATCTTGCAATGTTTGTATGTACGAGTATGTATGTTTATTAAGTTCAAATCTTGCCATCGACTTGAGAGCGAATTCCAGGGGTCCAATTGAGCTGAATTTCGGAATGACTATAGATACTTTTGGTATTTTGAAGTTGATCTGATGATGAACTTTGGAGTTGGAATCAAGGCCCCATAATCGCCTTTTATGTTAAATAGAATCGTATTAAACACAGTCTTTTTGAATTTGGAACCGTGTATTTTTAATATTCATTTGAGCATTTGGCTTTTTTAACATAAAAACTCTTTACAAATAAAAAGCTTGTACTAAAAAGATTTTAGGTTTTTCGAAAATTATTCATTCAAGCTTACGAACATTTTATTTTGCTTGTAATAAATGACCTGACCTTTGGTCCGCAACTTAAGAGTTACCATCGTAAACCGACGGCGAGCGCATCGTAAAAATGTAAATTACAACTCAAAATTGTGTATGTGGCAACACTAACGATGTTTTGCGAGCTTTTTAATATTCCAAGAGAAATTTAGCTCTGTATTACTTGGCTAATAAATTAACAAAATAAGAAAATAACTAAAGTCTTTTCCTGGAAAACTGTGTAATCAATCGAGTAATTTGACGAGTAAAATTAAAAAAAAACGTTAAGAAATGTTTCTCGTTATTGGAAACAGATTTTCCTGGAAAAGGACAATTTGTAGGATTATTTTTAAAAGGTAAGTAGCCAAAAAAAATCGCGACAATAAATAATAATAATTATGTATATATCCAGCTGATTGCGGCTGCAGCGATTGCTGTCGCCTCCTAAACTAAATTTTGGCGTAGATGCACCCTTATGTGGCTAGTACAGCCGATCTTAATAGTGAACTCCCGCGCACAGTGAAGGCAAGTGAGAATGCCGTTAAGACCTTAAGATTGGTCAAATGACAATATTCAATTCAAATTATTGAAAGACTGTGTAAAGCTATCACCTTGGAAGAATATATAATGTACTTAAAGTAATAAAAAATCGATTTAATTGAATAGAATTTAAAAAATATTACCACTTTTGATGTAAAAACCCCCGACAAAAACCTCTAAAAAGTAAACAATAATATGTATTGACCCTTTGAGTTTAATTTAAGTAGTAATATTTTGATCCAAGAGTCGTCGCGTAGGGGGACCGCTAAGTTGTGAAGTTATTACTAATTAGTTGTAGTAAAGTAAATCAGTTGTATTCTGTTTTTATTTTATTTACTTAGCGGTCCCCCTACGCGACGACTCTTGGATCAAAATATTACTACTTAAATTAAACTCAAAGGGTCAATACATATTATTGTTTACTTTTTAGAGGTTTTTGTCGGGGGTTTTTTAAATTTTTAATTTAATTTTTATTTCGTGCTTTTTAAACTTTACATAACTATTACATACAATCGAAACTCTACCCCCACATTCATACAAATAGTTGCCGGGACGAAACACGATACTGCGACACAAAATCTAGCCTATTTTGAATCGATCAAGCCTGTGGAAGTTGCTCACCTCCCTTGTTTGAAGCTGCAATTAAATGTGTTATAACTCTAAACTTCAAATCCATGGACCCATGGAAGTTTTTTACTTTTTAAACCGCTGCTTCAGCAGATTCCAGGAGATGCTGCAGCATCAGGTCAAGGTTACCATATTATATCTTAACACCTATTCATTGAGACTATTCTAATAATTTCTATTCTAATTCTATTTAAAAGTGTGTGTAACACCTATTTGAAATAAATTGTTTTGAATATTTTTTTTGAGCCCAAACACGATACTTCTACTGAAAGTTTTTGAGGAGTTGGGTATTCTGTAGATTCTAGGAGATGCTGCATCAACAGTTCAAGGTTATCATGGTTTTGCGATATTTTTACATTAACAGGGCACCAAATTTTGAATCGATCAGACCTGTATAAGTTGCCCAGATCCCTTAGTCACCTAGATAAGAGCTGATAACCCTCAAACGGCTGAACAGATCTTTATCGATTATAGCTAAGAACCACCGCAAGGAAACTTGTTTCACGTAAAAAAAACCGCATCAAAATCGGTCCATCCGTTCGAGAGTTGCGATGCCACAGACAAACAGACACAAATACACAGAAATTGGCGTCAAACTTATAACACCCCTCTTTTTGCGTCGGGGGTTTATATAAGAAATCAAAGCGAAGGTTTATCTCAATAATATTTAGTTCACAGTTAGTCATAGTTTCAGGTACGTAGGTATGTCAAAAATTTAACGGATTTTAACAACATCAGCTCACCGTGTTGCCACCATTGCATTGTATGCAGAATCAAATACTGATCAAAACGAGTCCAAACACGACATATCTGCTATTATTTTTTTAAGAGTGTACTAGTGTGCTGGATATCCTGGCCGCAGCATCAGCTCACCGTGTTGCCACCATTGCATTGTATGCAGAATCAAATACTGATCAAAACGAGTCCAAACACGACATATCTGCTATTATTTTTTTAAGAGTGTGCTAGTGTTCTGGATATCCTGGCTGCAGCATCAGACCAAGAGTTCCATAATCCTGCATAGTTATTAAGCATACATGAGTGTTTCAAGTTTTTGGTCACATGTATGTTTGAAAGTAAAGTAAATACACATTAAGAGTCTAAGAACCCTACCGCAGCTAACAAAAGAGCTGATGACCTTGAAACGGCTGAACCGATTTTGAAAAAACGTATCTAAGAACCATCGCCAAAAAACCTGCTTGTAAATAAAAAAAACCGCATCCAAATCGGTTAACCCGTTTGAGAGCTACGGTGCCACAGACAGACACACAGACAGACACACAGACAGACACACAGACACACACACAGACACACACACACACATAGCGGTCAAACTTATAACACCCCTCTTTTTTGCGTCGGGGGTTAAAAATTAATATACTGTAGACACTGTTTTTGGCATTAATTGCAAAATTTGTCAAAAACAAGTAGCTAATATTAGATGAAACCAACACACAAAAATCGGTGACTTTAAGACCTTTCATTTTAATTGAAAACATTTATCTTAAACTTAATGGAAAGTGATGAAAAGCAATAAAAACATGTAAAAATCGAGAATTGGGCGTTCGGTTTAAACGTAACAGCCGCGTTGCTATGAATACACATAAGTATATTTTATCTACACACATATCATAAGTCCTCTAAAATGCGTTCAGAATCCTAGGCAATGACTGGTCATGCTGGCATTATGACAACCAATTTTACTATTAGAACTTTCTTGT
Source organism: Coleophora flavipennella (assembly GCA_947284805.1). Taxonomy (NCBI): domain Eukaryota; kingdom Metazoa; phylum Arthropoda; class Insecta; order Lepidoptera; family Coleophoridae; genus Coleophora; species Coleophora flavipennella. Next base: position 6,025,972 of record OX369254.1, on the reverse strand, counting down.
CTGTGGTCGTAGGTAAAATCTGTACTTTAATGTTATTACAGAATCGATTTTTGTAACGTTATGAGTTTAAATTTGGAACAGCTGTCAAAACTCAAGTGACTCCCACTACAATACAACCAGGACCATTAAATATAAACCATTGTTCCAATGTAAATGTCAATTACAACTATTAAAATAAATAATTTGTTTCTGTATTTGTACAAATTTATTTTTTATTGCACATTAATTTAACATCTATAGTCTACAGATATTTTACAGGTAGCACTAGTAGCAATGCAGGTCATTTCTTTACGGCTCCTGAACCCATCTTAGAGTACTTATATGTAATATATATGTACACACAGCGACACATCAAGCTATACAAAACCAGTGTAAGCTGGCCGCGCGATGCCTGTGCGTTTCAACATACGCGAGGCCCGCGTATACTGGTTTTCTATAGCTTAATGTGGCGCCGTGTGTACATAAAATAATGTATGCAATTAAGTTCTAAAACACTCGTGTGATTCTAGAACGAAATTCAGCTTCGCCTCATTTCGTTAAAACACACTAAACTACAATTTTTAACACGTAAAACGTATATAAACTATTCATAATTTAATTCGTATTCACAACTAAAACAACTCAATTCAATTTTACGAAAATTGCGCCATGTTTAATGTAGCTAGGCACACGTACGCATTTTTAAAATATTACGATAAATAGATTATAATAAGGCTTGTGATAAAATTATAGTAAGTATTAAAACCTCCTTAGATAAGATGACCTATTCCTTGGTGTAAACTTTGCGCCTCATTCATATTTATTCTCCTTTCTTCACAAAGAAATAACCCAAAGAGAATCTAATCAGCTAGCGTTATGTACTAACCTCACGGAGCTGAGGAACAACCTATTTATAATATAAAGATTCTGTATCTTTGGTTAATTCATTTTTTATTTGCTTGAAATGTCCTGTTTCTCAGAGCTACAAATTAAAAAAAGTAGTAAGGTAAAAAGCACGTGTGCGGTAAAATCAACTTTGCGCACAGTAAACTAGCATTTAAAGTACGACTTTTCGAGCAACTGTATTGAAAAAGTTTATAAAGAAACAGCCTGTTTTACCGTAACTCATTAACCTTCTCTGATTTTCACATTTCTGCCCAAAGGAACATTAGCGGAATGAATAGCACCCTCTTATACTACACTCAACGAAATAAGGTGCCCATTTATAAAACGCCGTACCATCGCTATTTTGGCTATCCACGTTTAGTCGGTTCACATTTACCCACAGGGGTTAGAGGTCACTGGTTACTAGTGTTTTTTCGCCCTTTTTTTAAATCCACAATTGGCAACCCCTTGACATCATCTTACCTGATGGTAAGTGACGATGATACCGAAGATAGAAGCGGGCTTAACTAGGTTCCCCAACGCGATTGGGAACTGGCTATCTTATCTTCAAGCCGGTACACATCAATGCTATTAACATTGATGCTTGGCAGCAAGACTTAGAGAAGATGGTAGTAGCTAGCCAGGCGGGCTTAGAAAATTCCCTTCCATCAATCAAACCAAGTCATACAAGGTTAGACTCCGCCGGGAATCGAACTCGCGACCTCCTGATGTGAAACTAATGGACTAAACCATTACGCCACGGAGGCGGTTAAAATTACATATTTTAGTTCAAAAACTTAAGTGTCAATTGACATCATATTGATTTCGGAACAGAAGTTGGTATTTTATATAAAGAAATAAAGTACCTAAGTACGCATAAAATTTACCTATAAAGTATTCCGTCAATTTGTAAATTTTTCATAAATCAGCCAAGTACGAATTGAAGTTACGCACCGTGGGTTCCGTAACACCTCTCCACATAATTATAACAATAATATAGTACCTATTCAGTTCAGGATCCTTAGCGCGAGTACTACTGTTCCATTTGGCCGGGTTTAATTGTTCGCTGTTTTACTTTAGGGTTCGCGCGATAATCATACTTAGTTTGACACATTAATTTATTACAAAAACAGTCATGAAGACGTAGCCTACGCGGGCGAAGCCGTGGGCAAAAGCTAGTAGAAAATAAATAACACTTAAAAAAATATATATTTTAGATCTGTAAATAGTACGAAAGTCTACTTGTTCCAGAGAATTTACAATTAGGGACCAAATACCACAAGTTAAATAGCTACCAAAAGGCACTTATGCATTCGAGCATCCCTATTCAGTCGTGCTACAAAGAGGTATCGTCGCCGCCCCGACTTTTGGCCGGGTTAATTAAAATGTCAACGGCACTTATTAATCAAAACGACAGGATTGTTCATTAGATGAATGATGGTGCTATCTTTTCTATGGAGTTTTATAACCATGTGATGTTGTGGAAATAAAGTAGTCGAATTTTTTTCTTCTAATTATTTACATTTATAAACAAAAAAACACGAGTGCAGTAAAAAAACAGCATTGCTGCGTAGTGTATGTCCAATGCAAATTAATTTAAGGGAACGTGCCTATACTACGTGCCCATTTTTTGGACAGTTTTGACCCCCCTCCCGCCTTCTGTGACCATCTTTAGTATATGTCAATTGTCAACCCCTTTCCTCTGATTTTAGGCAGTTTCTTTAAGATAGTTAACTAAACATTAAATGAAATCAAAACCACTCCTCATATCCTATAAATTATGAAACATTTTTTTTTCGATAAAAAAACCTTAATTGAAGTAAAAAGCGGTGACAAAGATGGTTGTTGGCGGTTTTATAAACCTTAAGGCGGTAATATAACAGATTTTCGTTATTTTTGACGTCAATTACTCCTAAAAGATAGAAAACCCAAGGTTGAAAAAAAATTCGTTACTGTTGATGATGATCCTTAAAGTCAAAAACTATTAGAAACACGATTGAGCAGTTTTGGCTCGATAGAAAAAAAACCCAAAGATAGGTCTACACCGTTACTTTCAACTCTAGTTATGACTAATGTTTTGAAGTATAAATTAAAAAAAATATAGAAATATATTTATTATGATAATACAAAGTGAGTAATGTTATTATTTTGTATACTTTCATTCAGAAAATTAAAACTAAACGAAAGAACATTGAAAAAGTCCATAATTGTGGTTATTTTCTTTACTCTTTACACGTAAAGAAAATGACAGAGACAACTGTTCCAATCAATGCCTCGCCTTAAGATGGGTCAAATGACAATATTCAATTCAAATTAATGAAAGACTGTGTAAAGCTATCACCATGGAAAAAATATATAATATACCTAAAGTAACAAAAAATCGATTTAATTCAATACAATTTTAAAAATATACGACTTTTGATGCAAAAATAAATACTGTAGACCCTGTTTTTGGAATTAATTGCAAATTTCTCAAAAACAAATAGTTAATATTGAATGAAACCAACACACAGAAATCTGTGACTTTAAGACCTTTTATTTTATTACAACACATTTTCTAAAAACTTATTTAAAAACATAGAAGAGTAACAAAAACATGTAAAAATCGAGAATTGGGCGTTCGGTTTCAACGTAACAGTCGCGTTGAAGCCCGCATTGATTTGAACTTAAAATGAATAGATTTACGTTCGACTTTATTGACACACGTATCAACCTGCTCGGATTGAGTGATCTCAGCGCCTTAAGGTTCAGTGGCGGGTTACTGCGCCTTAAGGTTCAGTGGCGGGTTACTGCGCCTTAAGGTTCAGTGGCGGGTTACTGCGCCTTAAGGTTCAGTGGCGAGTTACTGCAGTTGCTGCCACACACACATATTACGCAATGTACATATTTGTTTATCTTACATCTGACGCCTCACATTTCTATTAATCAGACTTCCACTCAGCGCTACTCCTCATGCCTACGTAATTAAGTTAAACGTCGCAGCCCGCACCCTTGTCAGTCGAATGGGCAGCAAACCGGTGACGCAGCGACCAGGTCATCAATCACAAAGGTGGGAAAGGGGGGAGGGGGGAAATACAGAGGGTGTTGAAAGACCGTTTTTGGAACTTTAAGGTGACACTGAACATAAACAGCTTTTCTGTAAAAGCAAAGCTGAAACTTAATTATAAAATGTCAGCTAAATTGATGTAATAAATTAAGACTTTCGTCATCTTACCTGATCGTAAGAAATGCTGATACTCCAAATCGTAAGATATGACGATACTCCAAAAAAAACCTGGGTATCTTATCTCAGGATACGTTAATGCTGTTTTCAAGGTTCAAGACTTATCTAAGATAGGGGTACGTAGTAAGCGGCCTTAGAAAATGTCCTACCACTAACCAAACCGAAGCCTCTAATGTTGGCCACGTCAAGAATCAAACCCACGACCTCCGTCTAAATCCAATAGACTAACCACTACGTTAAGGAGGTGGCTAAAATTAAATTAAACTTAATTCAAACTAGTAAGAATTACGTAATAGAGACTTCGCGGAATGAAACCAGGTGAACTATCGCCATTTATCACACTGAACTTTGCCATTCATCATCTAGAGGTTCCACAAACGGTCTTTTCACACCCTCTACAAGGACAGAAGAAGGTCACAGAGTAGTGGAAGAGCCTCATTCCTCAGGTTTCTCATTAGACACCCGAGGCGCACAGACGTCTTATCATGCATTAATCATACACTAGTCCTGTTATTACGTGTGTAATTCGTCTGCACTACACAGAATAAATATTAATGCTATTACTTATGAATTTTCTTATAACTTTTTGTGGTTGAAGTAAGATTACATACATACCTCGTTCTGGTTGAAGAGCAATAAAACCACAAAATAAAGTTTATGATGAGAAATGTTAATGAGGTCTCTATCATGCCGATGATGATGATGGGGATCTGGCTATCTTATCTTCAATCCGTTAACACTTCAATGCTGTTAACACTGATGCTTGGCGGCCAGATTTAATAAGATGGTGGTAGCTAGTCAGGCGGGCTATGAAAATGCCCAACCATCAACCAAACCGAGTCTTACAAAGTTGTCCTCACCGGGAATCGAACCCGCAACCTCCTGGTGTGACGCGAATGGACTAAGACGTCGTGTTCCGGCGGTTCCGAGGCACCATGCCAATCCACGCGTCACCAAATACTACTAACATAGGTTAAGTTAGACACTAACATACCTATAATGTATTATATATTTATAGTATTGTTATGTTATTTTTATAGTTTTTTATATATCTATGGGTCTGTACTTTTAGTACTAAGTTACCTGAGAATAAATAAATAATAATAATAATTACGCCACCGAGGCGGTTAATCAAAGAGATTAACCACAGCACAGATGAACATTGGGACACTAAAGTTCTTGAGTGGCTACCGCGCACCGGGAGAATTAGAGTGAGTCAGCCTCTCACTCGGTGAACCGACGACCTGGTAAAGGCCGCGGGAAGTTGCTGAATACGGGCAGCGCAGGACCAATCGTTGTAGAAATCCTCGGGAGAGGACTTTGTCCAGCAGTGGACGTCTTTCGGCTGATACGATGTTTTTATGACTGTCTTTGACGAATGAAGCGTGGACATGAGTTTTCTCTAGATCCTTCAGGAACTATATCGGGCTATCCTGTTTCTATGTCACTTCCCACCCCCTCAACCAATTCTATACTCCGTTGCAACGCCGACGTGGCGCGAGCGAGAAAATAAGTTGTCCCCAGATCTCTCGGGAAAAATGATAGGATATGCTTATTAGTAAATTATCTACGAGTATTTCCCACCCCCTAAACCATCTCTGCGCAAAAAATTGCTCCTCTGCGATGTTAAAGAAATTAACCAAAAAAAAGTATTGTTTTAGTTCCCTCAGGAACTGCATCGGACTACGCTATTTTCACGGGATAAAAAGTAGCCATGTCCTTCCCAGTGAAACAGGCCACCAGCATGCCAAATTTCATTAAGATTAGTCGAGGTGTTGAAGTGTGAAAAGGTAACAAACAAACACATTTTCACATTTATAATATAAATAGCTTTTGATGGCTGCCGTTGAGGGTGAGTTGTGCGCGAGCAGTAAGCGGCTCGCGAGCGTAAAAATGAGTTTTCTCCAGATCTCGATCCCAGATCGGGCTATTGTGATTAGCAATCTATGAAACTCCTTAACCATCCGTGCAAAAAATCACAAAAATCCGTTGCGATTTTAAAGAAATTAGCCAAAAAAAGAGTATCTATCAGTTCCCTCAGGAACTGCATCGGACTATGCTATTTTCACGTGATAAAAAGTAGCCTATGTCCTTTCCCGTGACACATGCTACCTGCATGCAAAATTTTGTCAAGATTGGACAAGGTGTGAAAACGTGAAAAGGTAACAAACAAACTAACAAATACATTTTCACATTTATAATATTAGTAAGGATAAGTAGGGATAAAGCAAACCCTTTTATGAGAGATGAATGCATCTAGCTCAGGATAGCGCTAAGTGGACGTCAGTGAGGAAGTTAAAAATTGGAAACCTTCCAACTGAAATGCTGAAGATGAAAGATAACTTCGCACCTGATTCTACTGATGTTTTAGTTGCATATTACACGGCCCCTAAAACCAAGAATATCTTTGATGCCTTCTCTTTGGCAATGCTTCCTGAAATCCAGGAAGAATCCTATCTTTTCATGGAACATAACAAATAATTTCTTACAAACGCTGCAGGAGTAAGACCATATGTGATAATATAGTAGGTACGTACAAAAGGCTTTCGATATCGACGGAGGAACTTCGAAGGGGCGATACTAGTACGGAAAGAAGTTGAGCGCACGTGAGAAGACTTACTTGCTATGCCCCTACTATAAGTTTGAGGTCTTTTCAAAACCATGAAATGAATTTCTGTTACAATTTGGCAAGTTCACAAGCCTAGGATTCATATAATCTTTACAAGCTTTACATTAGTTTCACGTGTCCCGGTATCTGTAATAAAAATTTTGCAAGTTAAATTTGACCCACTTCCCGGTTTCCGATTGAGCTGAAATTTTGCATGCATATGTATATAGCGTTACAATGCAATATTAAAAGCTTGTACCTTAAAGTTTTAAGGTTTTCGATATTATTCACCAGTATAATACCATTTTTAGCGTAGGCAGGCCTCCAACGCGGTGGTCCGACGACCTAGTGGAAGCTGGAATCGCTGGAAGCCACTGGAAGCGGGCAGCGCAGGACCGGTCGTCGTGGAAATCTTTGGGGGAGGCCTTTGTCCAGCAGTGGACGTTTTTCGGCTGATATGATGATGATGAAGATGATCATACCCTCTTGTTACTACTGTCATTTTAAAAAAACATTTTTCAAATAAAAAGTTTTTTATATTGACATTATATTTAAGTAGCACATACGATTACAATACAAAATTTTGCGAATTTAAAAAAAAAATAAAAAGGTGGTCTAGTGTTCAGGTTCTGCCTGCTGGGCAGAGGGTCGTGGGTTCGATCCCAACATAGGGCAAAGTGTGTCTGTCATACAGGTTTGTCTGCTCTGTGTCTAGGTGTTTAATTTCTATTATATGTGTGTACATAACAGTTGAAAAGAGGATAATAAACTATAACGTAGTTCAACCGGTACGGAGCGCGGAGTCTTCGTCTGAGCACACCCTGGACACTTCATACAACGGGCCAGAAATTACATTTCATAAAACGAATGACGGAACCAACAAAATGGCGGCGAAATCCTCTAGAGAGCGGCAGGGAGTGTCCATACTGTATGTTAGTACTAATATATTATATACTTTGGTCTAAGTTTAGTTTTTGATATGGCACTGCGTGCCTTTCGCTGTGGATATTATAATATTTAAGATCGATGGAATAAAACAATGTGAAGAGAATTCCACGACTTTTATTGGAGTAAATCCCTGAAGGCTACATGTTGTATGTTTTATCATGTCTGACGAAAGACGGCCATTGCTCCCAAGGATTACCATAACAATCGGTCCTGCGCTGCCCGCATCAACAAGGTCGTCCATCCACCGAATATGTATTTAAACGTATTTAGGTATGCATATCAGTCCCTGTTTCCCTTAGTACAGGAACTCTTAGTTTGGGCAAAGTATATATATATATTAGTACTAACATACAGTATGGACACTTCCTGCCGCTCTCTAGATTGCGACCTCACCCCCTCGTCATCCAGATTGATACAGATTGGTTACAGTTTGGTTGTCGAACGTATACGATTTCACCGCCATTTTGTTTGTTCCGTCATTTCTTTTTTGAAATGTCATTTCTGGCCTGATTTGTCCCCGTGTGTTACGTGTACCTACTATTATCTTAAGGGTCCCCGCGAGGCTCGAGTTTCCATACAAACGTAATGCCGCTTTAATACAACAAATTCATGCCAAATTGAATCCAAACTTTGCGAATATATTGTGTAGACACATATCGATGTTTGTAATTAGTTTTCATTGCAGTAAATTGAAACTTAACTAAACGGAGGCTTTTACTAGTTTTGTAATGAAAGTTTGAAACTGCTCATATTATTTTCCTTTTCATATTAGTACATCGATAACTAATTACAAACATCGAATCGTGTCTACTCAATATATTCACAAAGTTTCGATTGAATCTGGCATGCAGTTGTTGTATTAAAGCGAAATTACGTTTGTATGAAAACTCGAACCTCCTGGGGACCCTTAAGTTTTTTTTAGAATCCAAAATACAGTATTTCACTACTAGTCATTTGACTAACCTTTAATCAACTGTCATAAACTGCACTTATTCGCGTTAGTGACATAGTGACGCGACGTCATAAGTTTTTAACGAACTAAAATGCTGTTTTTATTAAATATAAAATTAAAATTTGTTTAATATTTCAAATAAGCAAGTATTTTTGCCATTCCAGAATAAATGCTATTTATTGAATAGTATTGTTCAATTTTTTTTTATACGGTAAAATAGCCTATTGGTAAGCCCTTGGCGTCATCTCACTCAAAACCGGCAAGTACGTTTAAAACAATTACTATATCATGTCACATCAGTTTTTGGTAGCTAGCCAGGCGGGCTTAGAAAATGCCCAACCACTAACCAAACCGAGTCCTACAAAGTTAGACTACGGCAGGAATCGAACCCGCGACCCTCTGATGTGAAGCGAATAGATTTACCACTACGCCACGGAGGAGCTATGCACATAATAAAGTATACATTTGTTTAATAGTATTCAAGCAATTTTAAGAATATCCAACTAAAGTTAATTTTCTCTCTGAAGAATCAATATTAACTGTTAAAGAACCACGACAATAAAAGTGAATCTACGAGAACAAATGGTACCGGCCTCTTAGTTGGTACCATCCTACGTGACAATGCAAGAGTTGGGAAGTGTACAATGTGGTGCCATTTCGCAGGAGAGCACACAATTCTTTCCGATATGTAGTCGTACGTAAGTAAGTGTGTTACGTAACAAACAACTAGCAAAAAGGTAAGAGAATTTGGAAAGAAACTGAATAGTATTCTTTTTGGAGAATGTATTGAATCAGGTGTTGGTGCTAATGGTATCGTTTGTCTGAAGTGTGTTTCTATAGGAAACAAAGTTATAGAAGAAAAACACATAGATGTGTAGATACTCTGTAATTAGAAAGCTTTTAGTTTCATTTTACGGGTAATGCTAATGGTATCGTTCGTCTGAAGTGTGTTTCTATGGGAAACAAAGTTGTAGAAGGAAAACACACAGATGTGTAGATACTCTGTAATTTAAAAGCTTTCAGTTTCATTGTACGGGTAATGCTAATGGTATCGTTTCTCTGAAGTGTGTTTCTATGGGAAACAAACTTGTAGAAGGAAAATACATAGATGTGTAGATACTCTGTAATTTAAAAGCTTTCAGTTTCATTGTACGGGTTCGTCTGAAGTGTGTTTCTATGGGAAACAAAGTTGTAGAAGGAAAACACACAGATGTGTAGATACTCTGTAATTTAAAAGCTTTCAGTTTCATTGTACGGGTAATGCTAATGGTATCGTTTCTCTGAAGTGTGTTTCTATGGGAAACAAACTTGTAGAAGGAAAATACATAGATGTGTGGATACTCTGTAATTTAAAAGCTTTCAGTTTCATTGTACGGGTTCGTCTGAAGTGTGTTTCTATGGGAAACAAAGTTGTAGAAGGAAAACACACAGATGTGTAGATACTCTGTAATTTAAAAGCTTTCAGTTTCATTTTACGGGTAATGCTAATGGTATCGTTTCTCTGAAGTGTGTTTCTATGGGAAACAAACTTGTAGAAGGAAAATACATAGATGTGTAGATACTCTGTAATTTAAAAGCTTTCAGTTTCATTGTACGGGTAATGCTAATGGTATCGTTGGTCCGAAGTGTGTTTATATAGGAAACAAAGTTGTAGAAGGTTAGTTTCATTGTACGGGTAATTTTACCCTAACTAATCTTTTCTTAAATAATCAATCACTGTTAATAAAAAGAGATATAGACTGTTTCACGTAAAATATTCGAGCCTCGTTTGTCATTACTTGTAAACAATGAGCTCAGCCATTTCAAAACACTCATTTAACTCAGCGAACATGTGGCAGGGTATGTCTTACCCAGGTCATCGAAAGATGTATGTTTTTTAAAGTTTCATGGTACGGGTAATAATCCTTACCTAAATAATCAATTACTGGTAATAAAAAGATATATAGTCTGTTTCACGTAGAAATGTTCGTGCCATGTTTGTCATTATTTGTATTTTAGCCAAACAGGGATCTCAGCCAAAACACTCATTTAACTCGGCAAGCATGTGGCAGGGTATGTCCTACCCAGGTCACCGAAAGGTGTATGTTTTTTTAAGTTTCATGACACGGGTAATCTTGCCCTAATTAATCCTTTCCTAAATAATCAATCACTGGTAATAAAAAGAGATATAGTCTGTTTCAAGTAGGAATATTCGTGCCACGTGTTTATAAAAAACGGCAAAAAAACCGCATTTTCTGTTACACATTTCCGTCCCTTTTCACGAAACCACTCCCACTGATTGCAGGAAAGCGAGAGGAAAGTGTTACACATCAAAATTCTTAGAATCATAATCTTTATTAGATGTGTTTAATTTACGGTAAAACTAAATACTCAGTCGTAGTTTTAGCTGAAATTCTATAAATGTCATAAGTCAGCCCTACCTCATCATTACAGCTCATATACGTCCCCACCGAGGGGCTCGAGCCTACCCTGAATCAGGGCGTTTAGGCCTTAGTCGACCACGCGGGCCCAGTGCGGGTTGGTCGACTTCACACACAACCTTCGAGTTTCTTCGCAGGCGTGTGCAGGTTTCCTCACGATGTTTTCCTTCACCGTTAAAGCAATCGGTAAGTATGTACGTAAGTTTTTTTTGAAAAACTCATTGGTACATTGGCCGTCCAGATTTGAACCCGGTACCTCTGGTTAGATGGACCGAGTCGTTACCGGTTGAGCCACCGAGCCCTACCTACCTGGGTGAAATAGATTGTATACAATTATTAGAAAGGCTTTATCCAGATTTCCAACTGTTCAAAACAAGACGAAATCGTATAATTCAAAGCCACAAGTTTTCTAGGGTAAAGCAGAGACATGAAAAGAATTGAAATGTCTACAAGCAAGCTTGACAGATTGCTCAAGTAATCGACATTTCAATCAATTAACTTTAAAAGGCATGTCAGGAAATCGTGAATCGATAATTTTTTGCGTTCACAAAGCGACTTTACGTTGTGCGGTCAATGTTTTCTATAAAACATCAACAGGCACTAAAGGCCAGACGGCTTGCTTAATGTCAATTGAGAATGTTTAATTTTATGTGCAAAGAACTCAGATCAAAGATAAAAGGTAGATTTAGTGTTAGCGCTTTGAAAATGGGGTATAAAAAAACTCTGCTCCAATCAAGAAGGAGCAGAGTTTTTCCTTACAGCCGCGCGTTGGCAGACTAACTGTCAACATGCCGAAACGTGCTGTGACATGTCTTAAATGCACCTGTCTCAATAACAGTGAAGGATAGGACCTAATTACGTGTCGAAACATTATTCGAGGACACCACTAAAGGTTCATATATGCATACGTATGTAATAGAACAAGCGTGACCCCACTTTTTGTTATGATTGTGGTATAAAACTCAACATCTACATTGTTTTTAATCTGAGGCAGGGAACTGTACATGCAAGTATTCGAAGCGACGAAGAAATACAGTAATGAATTATGCAATGATGAATCACATTACGAGAAATCGCTATAGGGCAGTAGGGCTTAACATTCTATTTCTCTATTATGGATCTTGTTCGACTGAAAGGTGTACTGTTTTTATCTGATTCAATGATTTTCAAATTTTTTGTTGTTTTCCAATGTCATGTCTATCTTTTACTCTGACTGGCTCTATCTGTAAAAGTTAAGGATAGTTCATGTAATACTTGCGTACATCGAAAATGTTATGTGTTTGCAATTATATTTTTTCTGTTTTACTTTTTGTAATTAATAATAACCAACGTAGGATAGGACATACATAAGATATAGGTACAGTAGATACGAGTACAGAAAAAGGACAGTCATACATATGGGCGGTCCCATCGCTTCACAGCGATGTATTCCAGACAACCTTTAGGAAAAAAAAAACCTTTATTGTTAATCAAAACTAATCGCCTATCTAGACTCTAAAAAACGCTAAACACCTTAAAAACCGACTTCCATCGCAGCAACTTAGTGCAATTTATTATTACTATTTTTGGTTTGTGTTAATTTTTTAAAAAACTGCTTTACCGATTTTCATAAATTTTATATTATGGGACTAACTAGGGAGTATATCCTATCGAATAAAAAATGAATCATAAAAATCAGATCAGAATATGCGAAGATATCGCGTAACAAACTGAGTTAAGAACCTCCTACTTTTTAGAAGTCGGTTCATAGGTTCTGATCATAAGTATTTAATTTAGTTGAATTAAATAAAGTTCACTTGTCATCTTTCGCAAGAGCTTCTTAACCTTCTAATGATAGGAATTGTTGTTTTTGTTGGTTTACGATATTCCAATGTCGATAACGAAATGTCAAATGTTGGCGCGACTTTAATGTTTGTTTGGTACATGTTAGCGAATGCAAATACCCAATTAAGCTTGTGATTTATTCAAAGTGTGTCCCTGTTAACACAATACGAAGTTGTAAACTGGGAAAGTGCAGCAAAAGAATACGCAATCAGCGTGTTCGACAACGATTTTTGAAAAGGTCTTTTTAATTGGAGTACTGGAACATTAAGGTACTTGTGTGTTAATGGCAGTGATATTTGAAAAGGTTAATTTTGTATTTTAGGTCTGAGTTGCTTAATAGTTTCGTTGCATACTACAATTCGTTTTCAATTGTCGAAGTTTGGTTTGTAACTTTAGTACGATACCTATTTTAGTTTGCGACAAGAATATTTATACACTAGCTGTTTCCCGCGGCTTCATCCGCGTGGACAACGTTTCTATGACTTTTTGAGGGTGCGGCTCGCGAGCGTGAAAAAAGTAGCCTATGTGTTAATCCAGGTCCTAATCTATCTACCTACCAAATTTCAGCCAGATCCGTTCAGTACTTTTTGCGTGAAGAAGTAACAAACATACACACTCACTAAATTTCGCCTTTATAATATTAGTGTGATAGAATTTTGAAAATAATAATCGCTTTGAAGCTAGTCGACGGGTCGACGGTCTCCAAGTTTTCGAGATATTGTATCCTAGAATTAACCCCATGTTTTCTCATAACACAATACATTTAGGGGACAGCGTCAATCCTTTGTATCTCATATTGGCTTTCGCATATTCAGCAGTCATATATCCTGATAGAATTCCTGTGTGCATCGGAAAATGTTTCCGGGGCATTCGGAAGTGGCAATATAGGCACGGGATGCTCTTTTTTACTTTTTACTCGTCCAGAAGTTATGGAGTAAAACAGATCAAAAAATCAATTTTCTATCAACGATTCTACGAAAACCATGCTTAAGGATATTACAATAAATATATTTTTACTTTTAGGGTTTCGTCCAGTACTGAAATGGGGTGGACTCGGCATCAATATCAACAGAGAGTACATCACCCACCTTCGATTGGCTGACGATATCGTGGTAATGGCTGAGACTATGGAAGATCTAGGCACAATGCTCGAAGGCTTAGATTGGATCTGAAAATGAACATGGACAAGACGGTTTTAATGTTATAGCACCCAGTCCTCTGAAGGTTGGAGACTTTTTTGACGAATAGTATACCTGGGAACCTCAGTGAACCGCGGTCGCTCAAGGAAGTCGTCGGCATCTGCAAATACCGCAGTGTCTTAAGACTAAGGTCAGGCCAGTGATGACGTACGAAACACAGACATGATCGCTTACTGTGGGCACCATTATATGGATCAAGGTCACCCAAATGGAAATGGAGCGTGCTATGTTTCGCTGCGTGATCGAATCAGAAACTACGAGATCAGTATGTGAACTAAAGTAACCGACATAGCTCTCAGAATTACTTAACTTAAGTGGCAGTGGGCACGGCACATAGCTCGTAGAACAGATGGCCGTTTGGGTAGTAAAGTTCTTGAGTGGCGACCGCGCACCGGATGACGTAGTATATATAAACCTCCCACTCGGTGGATCGAAGACCAGGTGAAGGTCGCGGGAAGGCGCTGGATGCGGGCAGCGCAGAATCGGCCGTTGTGAAAATCTTTGGGGCAGGTCTTTGTCCAGCAGTGTACGTCTTTCGCCTGATATGATGAGCGTTCTGTATCAGGTAACGGAACCTTATGTCTTAGCCTACATTGTCTGTCCGTCTGTTCGATTGTTTAAGAGCTGTATATTTTGAACCGTAATACGTAGCTTGCCGATTTTTTTTATAGAATATGTGTTATTATGGTGGATTCTGAACAAAAAATAAGTGGTTCCCATACAAGAAAAGTGTTTTTTTAAATATTTCTTTTTGTTTTTGCTCTATTTCAAGAACGGTAATAGAAAGAAGCGTGAAACTTTGTGTGATTGTTGTACTAATCGTAAAGTAAAACCAAAAATAATGAAAACCGGCCAAGTGTGAGTCGTACTCGTGCTAAGCAGTGCGAACTGAATGAAAAAAAAAGTATTTTTCTTTCGCTCCTCTGGATGTCTTTTGTACCTATTACTTGTATGGGGAGACGTAGTGGTATGGACGGAACCCTCGGTGGGCGAGTCCGACTCGCACTTGGCCAGTTTTTTGCTACATCGGCGGAAATACGTGAGGCTCACGGTTGAAAGGTTTTCTTTTTGATCGAAACTGATAATATAATGTAGATGCTCTGGAGAAAAGGAGATCAAAGGAAAATGTTGAGGAAAATTATTTTATGTGTTTGAAACATCATACCTTACCTGCCTATAACATATACATATTGAGATACATATTCAGAGAAGTCTACTATAATACACGACTCATAGATTAGTTTACTTGAGGTCTCTGTCAACTTTTAATTTCCGTTTTTTTTTATTATTATTTACAATTAGTAGCCCTTGGCATCATCTCACCTGATGGTAAGTGACGATGATGCCGAAGATGAAAGCGGGCTTACCAAGATTCCCCAACGCAATGGAGAACTGGTTATGTTATCTTCAGGCCGGAACACATCAATGTTGTTAACACTGATGTTTGGCGGCAAGAATTGGATAAGATGGTGGTAGCTAGGCAGGCGGGCTTATAGAAAGTGCCCTACCACCAACCAATTCACATTAATTCCGTTCTTTGATGTTAATTGCTAATATGTACGTTTATCCGACGATCTTACGGTGAAGGAAAACATCGTGAGGAAACCTGCACACGCCTGCGAAGAAACTCGAACGTTGTGTGTGAAGTCGACCAACCCGCACTGGGTCCGCGTGGTCGACTAAGGCCCGATCGCCCTAATTCAGGGTAGGCTCGAGCCCCTCGGTGGGGACGTATATGAGCTGACATTAATGACTGAATATGAATTGCAAACGCTAAACATGTTAAAAACCGACTTCAAACGCAAACAACCAAGTGCAATATTGTTTTTTTTATTACTGTAATTTCCTTAAAAAGTACTGAACCATTTTTTATGAATTTTATATAGGATGGGACTAACTCATAAACTACTTATCAATTAAAAAACCGGTAAAATGCGAGTCAGAACCGCGCACAAAGGGTTCCGTACCATCATATATTAGATGACACTAGTTTCTTCATGTTTAAAAAAAAACACGTTTTTTTGTATGGAGACTTTCACTTTTTTAAATTTTTAGTATTTATTCTTAAAGCGGCAACAGAAATACATCATCTGTGAAAATTTCAACTGTCTAGCTATCCCGGTTCATGAAATACAGCCTGGTGACAGACGGACGGACAGTGGAGCCTTAGTAATAGGGTCCTTTTTTACCCTTTGGTAACGGAACTCTAAAATATCAATGTTGATATGATTGGTGTGTTCCGGCATGAAGATAAGATAGCCAGTTCCACATCGCGTTGGGGAATATTGGTAAGCCCACTTCCATCTTCGGCAACATCGTCACTTACCACCAGGTGAGATGTTGTCAAGGGTTTACCAATTGTGAATAAAAAAAACAAAAAAAAAACACCAAAATAGGCTCACAATCCGCAAAAAATCGCGTATAATCAACACAAAAAAAAGAAAAACACCGACGCACTGAGAAACATGTTATTCTCGAAGCCGTTTAGCAAATTCTCCAGGAATACCGTGTATTTTTTATTAACAATTTGAGTGCCATTGACTGCCACTTACCTGATGGAAAATGACAATGCAGTCGAGGATGGCACACGCTAACTCAAATAATGGCTAGTCACTCTTGCCTTGGAGATCCCAAAATTTTAAGAGTCGGGAAATGTAGAGGCCGGCAAGAAGTTCTACTTCAACGCTGGCCAGTTAATAAATGATCATTCTTATCCGCGGTCAAGGTTACTTATCTATACTATTAGTCTGTCTATGGCAAGAAATGGTGCTAGACAGAAGAAAGTGATGTGATTTGGTGTCGGAGCCCAAGATTATATTTAGGTCGCTTAGTCAGCGAAGACAAAAAACAAGACCCCGTCATTAGACGGGAATTTTTTTAAGAAAAGAGAGAAAGTCAGCGAAGACAAAATATAGCATAGAAGACATCAGCATTATCATCAAATCAACCTAAGGACGTCCTCTGCTGGACATAGGCCTCCCCCATGGATGGAAATCCATGGGTGGAAACGACGACCGGTTCTGCGCGGCCCGCATCCAGCGGCTTCCCGCAAACTTCACCAGGTCATCGGTCCACCGAGTGGGAGGCCTGTCTACGCTACATTTTCCGGTGCGCGGTCGCCACTCGAGAACTTCTCTGCCCCAACGGCCATCTGTTCTACGAGCTAGTGCCCCGCCCACTGTCACTTTAAGTTGAGCAATTCTGAGTGACTTTGGTTTTCCTACGGATCTCCTCGTTTCTGATTCGATCACGCAGAGAGACTGCGAGCATAGAATTATTAATATATAATACCCTTAAAAGAGTATGTAAAGTATCTGTATAACAACTAAACAGGGTGTTCTACTGAATCTTTTGCACATAACCCGATAGTCCCGAAGCTGAACGTTATCGGGATGTGCGCTAACGGTTCGGAAAATCAGAACGAGACCGGTCTCATCCATTACCGGTATTAGGATAGGTACTGAACGTTGGTCTCACACTGAGATAGCTTTCGGTATTCGTATCTGAGACCTGGCCTTGGAAGACGTATGTAATTTATTAATCCAGACTTGATATTTGAGTCAACGTCTATGAGGAGAAAAGAGCGACCCCATAATCTTACCAATTCAATTAAAAAGTGAGAGACCCCATAATCTAACCAATTCAATTAAAAATTCAAAATCTGACTATACTTAATAATTAAATTTGTGTCACTCAGGAGTTCAAGTCGAATCTAACGACACGTCGCACTCCAAAAGCCATTAAGTCGCTCAAGTTACAGGCTCAACCGCAGCAACAGACATACATACATCCTTAATTAATATGTTTAATTAGTATATCTGTTTGTTACCTTTTCATGCTTTAAGATCTTGCCCAATCTTGATGAAATTTCGCATGCAGGTAGCCAGTGTCACTGGGAACGACATAGGCTAGTTTTTTCCCGTGAAAATAGCATATTCCGATGCAGGTCCTGAGGGAACTGAAAAAATACTATTTTTTGGGTAATTTCTTTAACATCGCAACGGAACAATGGATTGTTGAGATTTTTTGCATACAGATTGGTTGAGGGGGTTATAATGACATTATTTACTAATTAGCATATCCTGAAGTAGTTCACGAGGTATCTGGAGTAAACTCATTTCGGGATTTATGTATAGAATTGGTTGAAGGGGTGGGAAGTGACATAGACTGCTAATCAGAGTAGCTCGATATAGTTCCTGAGGGACCTGGAAAAAACACATGACCACGCTCGCGAGCTGCTTGCGGCTCGCGCACCACCCAACTTTAAAGACGGTCATAAAAACGATTTCCACGCGGTCGAAGCCGCGTGCAAAACCTAGCCTTACATACACCCGAAAAACATAACTCTCCTTTTTTGAAAGGTGGGGAAAAAGAAAGCTAAGGATCTAATTAAAGATTAAAGCCGTACACTATTACTGGGTCTGTCATTGATCCTATTTACTTATGAAGCACGTGTAGGGCCCAATAAGAGTACAACTTCATCAATATGTAATTCTCCGATTGCTTGCTGCTAATTAGTTCTTGGAGGTTAATATAATAACATAAGTTAACCCGTAGTCTTATATTGAAACTATGTTTTTTGGGCAAACTATGAAGTTCGCCTTAAATATTTATCATCATCATATCCGCCAAAAACGTCCAATGCTGGGCAAAGACCTCCCCCAAGGATCTTCACCAGGTCGTCGGTCCACCGCGTGGGAGGCCTGCCTACGCTAAGTTTTTAAAGCTTATTGTTTCAAGATAGTAATAATATAGATAAGGGTAGGCTCACCAGGATAGAAGCCTTCTACAGGAGAACAGACTCATCCCCGCGAAATCTGAAACAAAAAAACATAGAGTTAGTTCGTTTATGACAAGACAAGTTAATATTTCTTATTATGATATCGAAGGTAGAAAAAGAGTAAAACATTCCTATGTTTTAGGAATACATATATTATATCGTCTTAAAACTGGTAAGCCCTTGGCATCATCTCCTGGTGGTAAGTGACGATGATGCCGAAGATTGAAGCGGGCTTAATAAGATTCTCAACGCAATGGAGAACTGACTATCTTTTCTTCAAGCCGGAACACATCAATGTTGTTAATACTGATGTTTGGCGGCAAGAATTAGATAAGATAGTGGTAGTAGGCCAGGCGGGCTTAGAAAATGCCCTACCACCAACCAAACCGAGTTTTACAAGTTGACCTCGCTGGGAATCGAAACCGCGACCTCCTGGTGTGAAGCGAATGGACTAACCATAATGCCACGGAGGCGGTTAGCACTGTAGCAAGATTTTAGCAGCGGTCAGCACCTTTCACACATTATGTATAGTTACAATTTTACAGTTCACAAGCTTCCATTTCAAAGAAAAATCAAAAAATGCCTCTTAAAAATAAACCAAATGCACACGGCATCCAAATGCTTGTTGCTTATTGGTCGGTTGATTCAGACATTTTTTTTAATCCTTGTCTAATAGCAAACGAGTAGTGGTGTTGCCATTGAACACAAAAAATATTAAAATACTATTAAACACCAATTGGATACTTAATATGTACCTATATTGAAATAACCATATTATTTAATATAAGGTTTCTTAGAAAAACAATACAAAATCACTATTTTTTTCTTATAATTAATCACTATAATTATTTTTAATTGTTAACAGTAACTTTATAACAAAAAGAAAGAAATAATTTGTACAATTTAGGCTGCCGTATTGCTTATATCAATTTCTGCTAGGTAACCTATTTTAATTGTTGATATTGACAAAGATAATTTATTTCTATTGTCTTTGGTATTGGTTCAGAAACAACTGTAGAGGACTGTATGGCGGGAATTGGTAGCGTTCAGTTTGTAATTTTTCTTTTATTATCCAAGAAATTACATATCGTGTTTTTGATGTATAATTATGATAGTTTATTAATCAGCCAAGTAACATTTATGTGTTTATTGTGTAGGATAATGAAATAAAAAATAAAAGTGTGTATGCTGTGTTTCGAGTTCCCAGAATAAGTCCACCAAAGCTTAATTTTGCTGGAGTGTGTAGGTTAAGTTAGTTATATATAGTGCCAGTGAAAAAAATTACAATGATGCTGAAAAATAATGAAATCTTTGAAAGAAAAACTACTGAAGACGTAAACTAATACTACTGAAAAAAATATATGTAATGAAGATAAGGCAGTATGGCCAATGAGCCTAAGCCTGCCCTGAAAAGGGCAAAAAAACAAAAAAAAAACCAACTGTAAATAGCATTCGGAGAGTGTGCCCTGGAGCTTCACGACCTTATTCCCCCCTCTCCATTTCATCATCGGACGACCAGGCGCGGAGAGCGGTTCCACCCCTTTGTCGTCAATGTTCCACCTTTTCGCACGAAGCGTTTTGCTTCTTCCTTCATCATGCGAACGGCCAAGGAGTGGAATTCCCTTCCGGCGTCTGTATTCCCCGATTCGTATAATTTAGGAATCTTTAAGACGAGAGTGAATAGGCACTATTTGAGCTTGCATGTTACATCCTCGGCTGCATCAGCACTTACCATCAGGTGAGGTGCAACCAAACGCACTCAAATTTTAAATAAAAAAATACTTGTTAGAAGTTAGTCATAATAATTGAAGCGATTCTAAGTAAACTGACTAATATTTTTTTGATTGGAAACAGTTTTTTTTTACACTTAAACTCATAACTTTCAATTTGAAATCAGATAACTTTTAACTAAATTTGAATTTTATTTTACACAGGTAACTTTCACTCTCGATAACCATGTTTCTGAAGTTTGTAGAATCATTAAAGAACATAAACTAGGTGAGGTAGGTTCGAATCTTGTTCTTCTTATAGACAATATGCAAATCAAATGTAAATCATGACAAAACTTATTAAATGAAATCGCAATAAATGCCAGAAATACCAAAAACCGGTTGGTAGCATCTGAGACCTACTATCCTACATTGTCGAAAGCAAAGTGGTGTTTGTATTCAGAAATCCGCATTTGACATTCTCCTCGTCCATTATGCAGCGGACAGCGCGACGACGGCTTACCGGCGCAGGGTTCCAATAGGGATGACGACAGCATCAGAAATAAATTATGAACTATTGATCACTAAATTGCCTTCCTACTTAAACTTCGGAAAACCTTAATCGTTTTGTTCTCCATCAATTCATCGATTTTTAATTCGTCAAAATCACAAAATGAGTACATAAATGACGCTGCAAAACTATGACGTCACGCCTAGGTATTTCAAACATTTTAGAACATAAAAGTAAAATTAAAAATTTTAAAAACCCACCGACACAAAAAATGAATTCTAAAAACTAACAAATAATCTTTTAAACCTATTATAATTACTATCGTCACATATATTATGTAAGTTCAAATATTTTATTTTCCAAGCGTTGTCGCGTCGGGGGACCGCTAAAGTTTATAAAGTATTTTTCCAACAACAGATAATTAATCATTACTAATTACATTTAGGTACGATACGAGCGATAGTTTCATATAATATAGTCTACGCTCCGCGCGCGAGCTCGGTGTGCGGTATGCGGCGCGGGGGTGGGCGTCACCAAGTGCGGCGACCCGAACGGGCAGACACGTGAGGGCAGACGACGTTGACGGTGGTGTCGATTTTGCGAATTTTTCGGAGTAAATTATTTTGTTGCAATCTGCGATTACACCTGTTTTTCTCACTTAGCGGTCCCCCGACGCGACAACGCTTGGAAAATAAAATATTTGAACTTACATAATATATGTGACGATAGTAATTATAATTTTTAATTTTACTTTTATTTTGTCCTTTTTAAAGTAGGTATAAATATTAGAAAGGTATTTATAGTGATTAGTTAGTTGAGTTAGTAACTTAGTTAGGTACTAGGTATCATTATTAGTTTCAATTTACTAGATTAAGTTTTAACTACCTACTCTAAGGTTAGGTTAAAGATAAGGTAGGTATTAGTGATTAGTTTAAGCAAGAGGTTAGTCAGATCTCTCATCAACTAGAAAGGAGCTGATGATCTTCAAACGGCTGATCAGGTCACGGTTACCTTACCATATACTTTCAATAACATTGAAGTAACACGGTACTAAATTTCGAATCGTTCGAACATAAGGAAGTTAGTCAGATCCCCTCATCAACTAGAAAGGAGCTGATGATCTTCAAACGGCTGATCAGGTCATGGTTACCTTACCATATACTTTCAATACCATTGAAGTAACACGGTACTAAATTTCGAATCGTTCGAACATAAGGAAATTAGTCAGATCCCCTCATCAACTAGAAAGGAGCTGATGATCTTCAAACGGCTGATCAGGTCATGGTTACCTTACCATATACTTTCAATACCATTGAAGTAACACGGTACTAAATTTCGAATCGTTCGAACATAAGGAAATTAGTCAGATCCCCTCATCAACTAGAAAGGAGCTGATGATCTTCAAACGGCTGATCAGGTCATGGTTACCTAACCATATACTTTCAATACCATTGAAGTAACACGGTACTAAATTTCGAATCGATCGGACATAAGGAAGTTAGTCAGATCCCCTCATCAACCAGAAAGGAGCTGATGATGTTCAAACGGCTGAACAGATTTTCATGAAACATGGCTAAGAACACTCGGGATAAAATTATCTATGACACAAAAAAAACTAAACGGAAATCGGTTCATCCGTTTGGGAGCTACGATACCACAGACAGATACACAGACAGACAGACAGACACGTCAAACTTATAACACCCCTCTCTTTTGCGTCGGGGGTTAAAAATGTAGTTTTTGACACATGATAAAAAGTAAATCAGATGACTAGAATTCGTCATCCCTATTGGTAATAGTACTAACAAACAACATTTGAAAATCGAACCCATTTACACAGCAGTTTGACGTAACAGCCCGTTGCGGTACGATCTGACCAAGAACTTTAACTTTATTTCCATTCTATTTCGTTCAATGTTTAAACCATCGTGAATCGAGTTGCTTATTATAGGTACGGAGGGACTTAACAAAACTCATTGAAAAAGGTCAAATAAAGGAAACTACATTATACTTTATTAGAATTATTAGACAATGCGAATAAACCGCATTCTACCATGTTGGAGCTCGATTATTAAAACCGCACACTAGATGACTTAACTAGCAAATGAAGTGAACAACGCAAGTGGAATGGATCTGACAAGGAATACCAAACTCGTACTGAATACATAATAATATCTGCCCACGATAAGTAAACCTATTAATCAGATGAAGTAACAAAAAACAGGAAGAAAAATTTAATTCAAGAGTTCTCCATTGTTGTTAATAAGAAATAACGGATTTTATAACAAACGCTAAAAGAAGGATATTTTAAATAAAGCAAAATGTAAAAAAAAAACCGTCAAGTGCGGGTCGGACTTGCGTGGAGAGAGTTCCGTAGTGCCGCTGTAATTTAATGAGTTTTCGTTTTGGTAGGTATACAATATTTGGAAAAACATAATTTTTTTATGTCTACCTTCAGGCAAGACAAACATACACATGATTCATCGGATTTCATTTAGGTTTTCCGGTAACCTTTAAGTGAGGCTTTAAATTTTTGACTAAGTATTTTCGGAGATGATAATTTTATTTTCTACTTAGCCTAAGATCAACCCTAAGCCTTAACACCTAAGATCCGAATTCGTTCATTTGCCATATACGGTCGTGTATATCTCAGCAAACTCTATATCACCTGAGTGATCTTATAAGGTTTCCTCAGATGTACGGAACCCTAAAAAGAGATAAACAAATGCGATAACATCACCTACTTGACAATAATAGAAAGATAAAAATGAGACCTAGTATTACCTAATATGTATTTCACAAATAAATTTAAACAATAAATCGATAAACAGAAATGATATCCAATGAATTCACAACGATCATTAATTGGCTATATCACCACTTTCCAATGCAGGAAAAATTCCACCCCCTAAATTACACAATATAGCAAAGGCGTGGGAACGTGCAAGCCAACCCTTGTATACAACCTACCTAAATAGATTTCGAGACGTTTATTTAAAATAGGTGCAAATTACAGTCTTTCTAGTAGTCATAAAATAGTAATTACTTAACATGTCATTTGTGAAAAATAAAAAAATAAACAAATCATCTAAATATATCTTTAAATATATATAACTCAAAGGTGACTGACTGACATAGTGATCTATCAACGCACAGCCCAAACCACTGGACGGATCGGGCTGAAATTTGGCATGCAGGTAGATTTTATGACGTAGGCATCCGCTAAGAAAGGATTTTAGGAAATTTCCACGGGAACCGCAAAAATAGGGATCTGCGCGGGCGAAGGTGCGGGCATCCACTAGTTACTCAATAAAATCAAAATACAATCATAGATATAAAACAAATTATGTCATTAGAACATGAAAACTATATGTCACGAGAAGTTAGACATTAAAATCATTGAATGACATTAATGCCTTTGACAAGAGTAAGCCAGTTCACACGGACAGCACCCGGTCACGAGTATAACGCGAGAGTCAGCCATCGCTCCCCTCATACACATTAGGGGGAATATACATGTTATTTATTAAACTGACATTTGTATAAAAGGCTAGAACATATCGCAATCACAAGGCGTTGCAAGCAAAAAGGTGACAAAGCCTACAGTCCCTGATAAATGGCACGATTAAAATGATGATATCATTTCTATGCACGTTGAGTTGAAACTCGAAAGCTATTGAGGTGTGAATAAAAATATGATTTCGAAATTGGGCCGCGCTTTGATAGAGTAATCTATTTAATCTTTATTGTGATTAAGAGAAACTGTTCATAGAGATTTTTTAATGGCGGAGAAAGGCATCTTACAAAGAAATGTGTTTTAAAGCTACACATGGTATGAAGACTGGTTCACCTTCTAATTTTAATTGCAGTTTAGAATTAATTAAACATAATCGTTAATTTGTCTTATACGGTGAAGGAAAAACATCGTGAGGAAACCTGCATACGCCTGCGACGTAACTCGAAGGTTGTGTGTGAAGACGACCAACCCGCACTGGGCCCGCGTGGTCGACTAAGGCCCGATCGCCCTAATTCCGGGAAGGCTCGAACCCCTCGGTGGGGACGTATATGAGCTGATGTGATGAATCGTATCAGTTTGTTTCATTCGGTTCGGACACTAGCGCGAGTACGGCTCACACTTGACCAGTTTTAATTATTTTTTGTTTTACTTTAGGATAAGTAATATAATCACACCAAGTTTCACGTTTGTGTGTATTAATGTCTTTACGATAGAGCAAAACCAAAAAACAAAAAAAAATGTTTCATGTATGGGGGAACCCCTTCATTTTTCACTTTTTAAATTTTCATTATTTGTTAGTAAATCCCCTATAATCATAAATATTCTATAAAAAATATCAGCCAGCTACCAATCATGGTTTAAAAGATACAGACTTTTAAAAGTCGAACAGACAAGACGAGTCCACCCCAAAAATCAACATTTTACAGAATTAAAATAAATAAATTTATCTCGGTAAGCCCGCTTCCATCTTCGGCAACATCGTCACTTACAACCAGGTGAGATGTTGTCTAGGGTTTACCAATTATGAATAAAAAAAAAAACATTTTTTTTTCGTAGATATCCTCAGTTCCAATAACGTACGTATTACTGCATTGTGACTTATTTTTGTTTTTACGTGTTACCATAGCATTGTAAGTGCCAACATGTACCAGCCTTCAATAAAATCTGTCAGTCTAACCCTATGTTCATTTTTAAGGTTCCGTATCAGGTAATGGGACCCTATTACTAAGCCTACGCTGTCCGTTCGTCTGTCTGTATATTTTGAACAGGGGATTTACTAGCAAATAATAAAAAAATACAAAAAGTGACAAATTGAACAAACAGGTAGGGCCCCCAACTCCCTATACAAAAAACGTATTTTTTAAAACGTATTTTTGTTTTTTCACTATCGTAAAATACAAGCTTTTGTTACTAATGGTTTATGTATTTTGGTGTGGTGTTACTGGAACCAATAAACGTATTTCTTTCTTTCTAAAACTTAGTATGATTATTATAGTATCAATTCTAAAAAAAAACCTAATCACTCCGAGAGTGCCGACAGAAGTGAAAACTTTTTACAGTTTTGACCCTCCGAGTGTTCCTGGTTACAGTATATAAGTTTAGACCCTCCAAGTGTTCCTGGTGCCCAACGCGCCTAAAGAAGTTTTCAGATCAAAAACACATTTTTCCGTCGCTCGCGTTAAAGTCTTTTGTTTGAAATGAATAGGTATTATTGTTGATTGATCGATTGAAAACACTTTATTGCACAACATAAGAGAAAAAAAGATACAATGATTTAGGAAGTTGTACATAATATAGGCGGTCTTATTGTTGTAGGTACTTGTGTGAAGAGATGTGGTGGTACGGAACCCTCGGTTCGCGAGTCCAACTCGCACTTGGCCGGTTTTTATCCTTCCCTATTAAACATTTGCTATTATGTACTATCAGCTCATTTATAACCACAGTTGAGTCACTATTCCACTCCACTTGCGCCGGCCACACGCAAGCTTTGGCCACAGTATTACGATATGGCTTACAGTAGCGCAACGCCTTTGACGTCGCACGATGCCGCCACGGCATTAGGTACTAGTAGTATAGTGCGTGCCACTAAAGATGAGACTTGAAACACCACGTAAAGCATTAAAAAGACAAAGTAAGAAGACGATTTACGACGTGTACACCTATATGTCAAAAGAAGCAAAGGATTATGGATACCTATCTATATATAATGGATAACTATTTCGTACACTTCCTACTTTGTTTTTTTTTTTAATTTTTACGTGGTGTTTCAAGTCTCTTCTTCGGTGGCACGCATTATACTAGCCTGTAGCCAGCCTGGAAAACTCGCGCCCTACCACCCGCTTTTTTTTTTCACTATTGGTAAGCCTTTAGCATCATCTCACCTGGTGGTAAGTGATGATGATGCCGAAGATGGAAGCGGGCTTTTCAACGCAATGGAGAACAGGCTATCTTATCTTCAAGCCGGAACACATCAATGTTGTTAACACTGATGTTTGTCAGTGACTTAGATAAGATGGTGGTAGCTATCCAGGCGGGCTTAGAAGTACCGCAAGTACCCTTCCGTTGCTCTGCGTAAGTACATGCGTTGCACTACTGTAAGCCGCTAATATATTGTAATACTGTGCTTTGGCCTACCTGTAATTACCCTCACATATATTATATTAGTCATTATTTAAGTGTATGCAAATTGCAAATGCAAAATAGGCTTTATTATGCAAGGTCGCGCGCCGCCGCCGCCGCCGCAATGTTTAGAGCCCTTTCGTGGTCCGCGTCTTAATAAAAGGATTTCAGTGTGCCTCGTGGTAATTCACAACTTTCGTGTTTTTGTTTCAAAGGATAATTTAAATGTGGTCCATGGTCTTTAATCTTTTTGTCTTTAAAGTGTTGTGTCAAAGTGCAATCTCGGTTATTTTGCAATTAATCAAGAATGGCCGTTGGGGCAGTTAGGTTCTCGAGTGGCTACCGCGCAACGGAATACGTAGCGTAGGCCTCCGCTGTCTGTCTGTCTGTCCGTTCATCTGTCTGTCAGCGGGCTGTATTTCATTAACCGTAACAGGTAGACAGTTATAATTGTCACGAGTGTATGTTTCTGTGTGTATTTTAAGTAGCGTAGGTAGGCCTCCCACTCGGTGGATGAGGGCAGCGCAGAACCGGTCGTCGTGGAAATCCGTGGGGGAGGCCTATGTACAGCAGTGGACGTCCTTCGGCTGATACGATGATAATGATGAGGTTTCAAGAATGAAATGCTGTTTGAAATTCTGAGTTTGCTTTACCAAAATCTTGAGCGATGGAGATATTATTAATACATTAGTTTCTTATCAGGAGGTCGCGGGTTCGATTCCCAGCATAGTCTAAATAAGCCAGGTCCCAATTTCGTTAGGGAATATTGGTCCGTTAACATCTGCGGCATCATCGTCACTAACTATCAGGCTAAGATGCCAAGGGCTTACGAACTGTGGATAAAAAAAACCGGCCAAGTGCGAGACGGACTGGCACTCCAAGGGTACCGTACCACCACATGACACCTCTCCTCTCTTCTACACCTCTCCTATCCATACAACTATCTATTCACATTACAAAAGACATCAACGCGAGCGACAGAAAAATTATGTTTTTTTTTTCATTCAGTTCAGACTCCTTAGCGCGAGTACAACTCACACTTGGCTAGTTTTAATATTTTTTGTTAGTACTATGAGCAAACTTAGTTTGACGCCTCTATGTATAACCTTTATTACGATACAGTAAAAACGAAAACCCTTTAAAAACATGTTTCTTGAATAGGAGCCCCATTATTTGTTTTTTTTTTATTAATTGTAAATATAGTGACAATAGAAATACACATCATCATCATTACCATATCAGCCGACGGACGTCCACTGCTGGACATAGGCCTCCCCCAAGGATTTCCATGACGACCGGTTCTGCGCTGCCCGCAACCAGAGGCTTCCCGCGACCTTCACCAGTCATCGGTCCACCGAGTGGGAGGCCTACCTACGCTACGTGAAATACACACATAAATAGATACTCTGTGACAATTTTAACTGTCTACCTGTTACGGTTAATGAAATACAGCCCGCTGACTGACAAACAAATGGACTATCAGACATACCGGGGGCCTATAGGGTCCAGTTGACCACCTTTTAATTATTTATTTATTTAAAATTATTCTTAGTTTTTAAAAATTCCAAATGTTTCTTCAAAATAGGTGCATTTACACTCTTTCTGATGGTCATAATAAAATAATATCTAATTATTACAAATACTTACATCAAAATCAAAAAAAAATCAAAAACAATTTATTTCAAATAGGTGTTTACACACACTTTTAAATAGTCAAAACAAAAAAAAAATACAAATATTTAATTACATAAAATCATTTGAGAAAAATATTAAAAATAAACAATATAATCATGAGTTAATAAAGTGAAAATAAAATCATTGATATTATAATAGTAGCATTTAAGAAAACATCTTTATTAGGTACCTAGACTGTTAATTTAGTTGTTTTGAGCATGAAATTGTAGACTCATTTATCAGCGAAAGCATCAAATATAACATAGAAGCAGAACAGCATACAGAATTAATTTAATCAAATTATGCGAGCAATGGTGCTGTTCAAAGAAAATTGGAAGTCTCCCTTGAGATACAGCAACACTGCGCCTTGTACCAGGGGTGCATAACCGAGCAGAAACTTAATTAAGCCAAATTGTAACAATACGCAAAGGTGAGCAGCAAGTCGATCTTGAATTTTAACGAATTTCACCATTTTTTGACGTTGAAATTTTTGAAACGTCTTTTTTCCAGTGGGTATTTTACAAAAAAAAGAGTGTGTGGTTTTATGAAACCACGGTAAAAGTGAAAAATGTTTTCACATTATAGACATTTACAGAGCACGAAACGATCATGGCTGCTCTCGTCTTGGAGCTACGGTACAGAGGACGAAACGATCATGTAATAATAGTTTCACTCCTCTTGGAGCTACGGTACAGAGAACGAAACGATTATGGCTGCTATCGTCTTAAAGCTACGGTACAGAGGACGAAACAATCATGGCTGCTCTCGAAAAAGTTTGAGACGATGTAACAATCTTTTAGCGTCACGCGACACACAGACGAAAAAGTTTGAGACAATGTAATAAAAGTTTAACTTTATAAAAATAAAAGTTTAAAAAAACTAAAAACCGACTTCAAAATTAAATTCACTTAAAAGTATGAAATAATATTAATGTACTTAAATACACGACATTAACCAACAATAACGAAATCAAAGGTGGGCCTAAATTTATTTTTGAGGTCGTTACCAGCACGCAGCTACTTACGTATCAAATGTTTTAGATTCGATAGCATTGCAATTTTAGGCCCCTAATTTAATTCGTACCCATCTTTGATTTCGTTATTGTTGGTTAATGTCGTGTATTTAAGTATATTAATATTATTTAATACTTTTAAGTGAATTTCATTTTGAAGTCGGTTTTTAGTTTTTTAAACTTTTATTTTTATTTTATTTATCTAATAACGTTAAACCCAATCACCCACTCGCCAATAGGAACACTCAAATCATAATGCATGTGTTTCATCAGATACAGATTCCTGTGTCTTCCATCATCATCTCAACAGCATGAAAGTTAAGGAGTTAAAGCTTCCATCATCAGCTCATCTGAATAACTTGAAAGAATACAACTATCGGTCCATACGTACCTACGTATCTACGTAAAATATTTGAAGAATTATCCTCCAACTCCTAATCGTTAAGGAGTTGTGCCTTCCTTCATCAGCTCATCAACATGAGATGATGACTACCAGACGAAAATACTTTCATTATTTTAGAAAACACAAGAAACACGTAAAACATGCCTATAAAATTTTCGATTTCCCTGGGATCCCATCATCAGATCCTGACTTGGTGACAATGGGACCCCCTCGGAAGTATACTCTTTCGAAAAAAAAAAGAATTTTGAAAATCGGTTCACAAACGGCGGAGATATCGTTTAACAAACATACAAAAAAAAACAAAATACAGGCGAATTGAGAACCTCCTACTTTTTGAAGTCTTGTTGAAAAGAAGCGTCACGAAAATTATGTACTTTGAAATGAAATGAAATAGTTTATTTGTGGAAACACAGTATTAAGGATCTTAGTTATAAATTATAATTAAATGGAACAGTGTGTTTCGTCAACAAATGGCATACAGAATACTTATGTTTTAAAGTTATAAAATGTCAAATGTTTCTAATTATAATTTCAATAAAAAATAAATAGGTAACTCCTCATAAAATCATTTATTAAAAAAATCATTTAAGTAGCATTTAAGTCATAAAAGCATTTGTCAGTCAGTCAACTAGAAAGTTTGTTTTTAACCCCCGACGCAAAAAAGAGGGGTGTTATAAGTTTGACCGCTATGTGTGTGTGTGTGTCTGTGTGTGTGTCTGTGTGTCTGGCTGTGTGTCTGTCTGTGGCACCGTAGCTCTCAAACGGGTTAACCGATTTGGATGCGGTTTTTTTATTTACAAGCAGGTTTTTTGGCGATGGTTCTTAGATACGTTTTATCAAAATCGGTTCAGCCGTTTCAAGGTCATCAGCTCTTTTGTTAGCTGCGGTAGGGTTCTTAGACTCTTAATGTGTATTTACTTTACTTTCAAACATACATGTGACCAAAAACTTGAAACACTCATGTATGCTTAATAACTATGCAGGATTATGGAACTCTTCGTCTGATGCTGCAGCCAGGATATCCAGAACACTAGCACACTCTTAAAAAAATAATAGCAGATGTGTCGTGTTTGGACTCGTTTTGATCAGTATTTGATTCTGCATACAATGCAATGGTGGCAACACGGTGAGCTGATGCTGCGGCCAGGATATCCAGAACACTAGCACACTCTTAAAAAAATAATAGCAGATATGTCGTGTTTGGACTCGTTTTGATCAGTATTTGATTCTGCATACAATGCAATGGTGGCAACACGGTGAGCTGATGCTGCGGCCAGGATATCCAGCACACTAGTACACTCTTAAAAAAATAATAGCAGATATGTCGTGTTTGGACTCGTTTTGATCAGTATTTGATTCTGCATACAATGCAATGGTGGCAACACGGTGAGCTGATGTTGTTAAAATCCGTTAAATTTTTGACATACCTACGTACCTGAAACTATGACTAACTGTGAACTAAATATTATTGAGATAAACCTTCGCTTTGATTTCTTATATAAACCCCCGACGCAAAAAGAGGGGTGTTATAAGTTTGACGCCAATTTCTGTGTGTTTGTGTCTGTTTGTCTGTGGCATCGCAACTCTCGAACGGATGGACCGATTTTGATGCGGTTTTTTTTACGTGAAACAAGTTTCCTTGCGGTGGTTCTTAGCTATAATCGATAAAGATCTGTTCAGCCGTTTGAGGGTTATCAGCTCTTATCTAGGTGACTAAGGGATCTGGGCAACTTATACAGGTCTGATCGATTCAAAATTTGGTGCCCTGTTAATGTAAAAATATTGCAAAACCATGATAACCTTGAACTGTTGATGCAGCATCTCCTAGAATCTACAGAATACCCAACTCCTCAAAAACTTTCAGTAGAAGTATCGTGTTTGGGCTCAAAAAAAATATTCAAAACAATTTATTTCAAATAGGTGTTACACACACTTTTAAATAGAATTAGAATAGAAATTATTAGAATAGTCTCAATGAATAGGTGTTAGATATAATATGGTAACCTTGACCTGATGCTGCAGCATCTCCTGGAATCTGCTGAAGCAGCGGTTAAAAAAGTAAAAAACTTCCATGGGTCCATGGATTTGAAGTTTAGAGTTATAACACATTTAATTGCAGCTTCAAACAAGGGAGGTGAGCAACTTCCACAGGATTGATCGATTCAAAATAGGCTAGATTTTGTGTCGCAGTATCGTGTTTCGTCCCGGAAACTATTTGTATGAATGTGGGGGTAGAGTTTCGATTGTATGTAATAGTTATGTAAAGTTTAAAAAGCACGAAATAAAAATTAAATTAAAAATTTAAAAAACCCCCGACAAAAACCTCTAAAAAGTAAACAATAATATGTATTGACCCTTTGAGTTTAATTTAAGTAGTAATATTTTGATCCAAGAGTCGTCGCGTAGGGGGACCGCTAAGTAAATAAAATAAAAACAGAATACAACTGATTTACTTTACTACAACTAATTAGTAATAACTTCACAACTTAGCGGTCCCCCTACGCGACGACTCTTGGATCAAAATATTACTACTTAAATTAAACTCAAAGGGTCAATACATATTATTGTTTACTTTTTAGAGGTTTTTGTCGGGGGTTTTTTAAATTTTTAATTTAATTTTTGAAATATTTGAGTGGTGGGAGCTCCCTAGAGTCGCGAGGTATGTGATTGTAAACCTTAATTGACATAAAATAACAGTTTCTCTCATATACAGAGCTTTTGCATTTTGGTACTAACAATCGCGGCTTAGATCTCGAAAACTAGAAGAGATTCATCAAGGTGAGGCATACATATCGTCCTAAAGTTAGTTTTTCCGACAAAACAATATACCAGAGTGTGCATTGAGTAAAATATGGCCCTTAGAAAAAGTGTCGAAATTCTGCTCAAAAAGATTATAAATCCTGAACTGACCGCCTACGTAGCGTTTTAATCGCCTCTGTGGCGTAATGGTAAGTCCATTAGCTTCATCAGGAGGTCGCGGGTTCGATTCACGGCGGAGTATAACTTTATAAGACTCGGTCTGGTTGGTGGGAGGGCATTTTCTAAACCCGCCTGGCTAACTACCACTATCTCATCTAAATCTTGCCGCCAAACATCAATGTTAACCATGTTAGCTTCCTAATTGTGGATTTAAAAAAAATATCTTCGAATTGATTTTTTTTCAACGTTCGTTTGATTAGGGCATCAAATTCAAGAATATTTAAAGTTAAGCGACCGTACACAGCCAGTCCTAATTTTTTTGGGAACAAAAAAAAGAAAATCTTGATAAATTTAGTTTTAAAACTAATTTAAATTCATTAAAAGACGTAACTGGAACACTACTCAGTCATTTACTAATTTCATTAAAATAACCCCTTCCTAAAACTATCCCAAAAATGTTTCCACAGCATTAATAATCACGACCGAACGTTTGACCTAATCAGCCGTCGCAAACTTGTGTTCCGGGATAAAATCCGGGGGTAAAACTCGGTCGATCCGTGGTTCCCGGGTTCGTGGATGGACGCGGGACTAATGTCGCGGTTGCCCGGACAAATAGTCCTTTGGATTAGCGACGCCTTGATTAACTAAGCTCGCCGTGTTGGCCTCTGTTTTGTTATGCACCCCTAGTACTTTTGCTAGATTGAGTGTTTTGTTTATGTTAGACCCAGCACGGCTTGTTTTAACAACACGCTTCCATTGACCTCTAATCAATATTTAAGTGGTAACTATAAAGTTTTGACAAGAGCAAATTCCTAATACTCTTGATTGAGATTTTGGGATTAACGAAAAACCCTAAACACGTTAAAAAACCGACTTCCATCGCAACAAATTAGTACATTTTTGCATTATTATTTTTGGTTTTTACTAAAGTACTAAACCGATTTGGATAAAATTTATATGGGACCACACGGGAAGCACTAGCTTTCAAATAAAAAAAGTCAAAAGTTCTGAGGTAACAAACATAAAAAAAAAACATACAGACGAATTGAGAACCTCCTCCTTTTTGGAAGTCGCTTGAAAGTAGCCTTTAGCAACACCCCGGACACTTCCTACAACGAGCGAGAAATGAAATTTCTAAAACCAAATGACGGAACAAACATCCAAACTAGCATCACTCTGTATCTATCTGGGTGACGAGGGGGTGAGGTAGGTAATTAGGTAATCTAGAGAGCGGCAGGGAGTGTCCATACTGTGTGTTAGTAGTAATACATGTACTTTGTTTTAGCTGTATAATACATTTCTTTTTTTTCACATGTAATACTGTATTGTGTAACTTAGTTTGAACTAAAAACATACTAAAAGAAAAAAAGGGTTTCAAAATTAGACGTTTCACGTTAAGGCGAGGTATTGATTGGAACAGTTGTCTCTGTCTTTTTCTTTACGTGTAAAGAGTAAAGAAAATAACCACACTTTAAATAACGAAAATCTGTTATATTACCGCCTGAAAGCAACGGCATTGTGCCGCGACAAAACCCCACCCGATTTCAAAACTTTTTAAAAGTTCCGGAGCCATAATAGCAAAAAAAACTGAACACCTTCATTCCTTCATGTCCGTCCTTCCGTCCGGATGTATGTCAAAGTAAATTTTCTCTGTTAATATTAGTTATCCGTAATAAAATTTGAAAAATTAAGACCCGAAAAGGAAAACGAAGATAACATGTCAAAAATACTTTTTTTCGGGTAGCCTCCCCTGCATGTAAAAGAAAATGAATTTTATTTCGAGTGTACCCAACCCACCCATCCGTTTGGGCTCTCGTTGAATAGGTCTCACAAAATGAATTACCCTAAAGGTTTCTTACACATTCTAAATTAAAGTGGCATTTACAAAATATATTGATCTCCACGCTTTTTGTATCCTATAAATTTTTAAAGAAAGGACGTAAGGTTTTTAAAAAATACAGATGCTAAATGAGCAAACGATTTTTTTTTAAAACTACATACATTTGAAAGTTGACTGGTCTTTCCCCTCTATTTCTGTAAGATCTGTAACATTTTGTAGGTACATTTTGAAACCTAACGCAGAATGAAAAATGGACTTGATGGAATGATATGCACTTGACCATATTTTTATTAAGTGTCTAAGTAATTTCGTGTCGTGTCGATGATCTTTGTAGAAGCTTATATTAAAAAAGATTTTTAATGCTCAAATCCTAATGCTCACGGCACGTTTATAAATAAAGAAAAGGGCGAGCACAGTACTTTTTACGATTCTATTAAAAATAAAAGACGATCCTGAGACCTCGATTCCACCTCCCAATTTTATCATCAGATCAACTTCAATGTACCAAAAAGATTTATTGTCACCGGGAATACGGCTTCATACCAAAGTTCAGCTCAATTAGAGCCCTGAAAGTCGTTCCCAAATAGATTGCAAGATTCAACCTAAACAAACATACAGTCATACAATCATTGCAAGTTAAACAAAAGCTTTTAATAAATATGGTTTAAAAATACCTAAAAACACGCTTTTAAAGCACATCAAACTAAAAAGTGAAAAATGATTCTTAATTTAAGCTGAAAACAATAATGAACGAAAAATACTAGTATTATTGTGGAAAAAGCGTGGGTTGCCCGATATACGAAAAATATGGCACAAATTGCCCAACGCTTTTTTCACAATAATACCAGTATTTTTTGTTCATTATTGTTTTCAGCTTATATTACGAATTATTTTTCACTTTTTAGTTTGATGTGCTTTAAAAGCGTGTTTTATAGTTTTTTTAAACTATATTTATTTTTAAATTTTTAGTTCAGGATGATAAGATAAACTTATGAAATAGTTATATTGCCACTGATTCTTGATAAATGTACAAAGTTTGAATTAAATCTGTCCGTATAAAGTGGGTCAAAATCGAGGTCAAAGGAGTCGGTTACAAACATACATACATACATACAGGTGAAGCTAATATAAGCGTGATAGATAAGAGTAGGCTCCTAAAATGAGTGCTTTCTTGCTAGAATATGTTGAGTCAGCTGCAAGCTTGCTAAACGTGAAAACTACACATCTGACTCTTAGAACCTCTTTCTTTGGTTTGGCTAAAAAAAACCACGATTTATTGGTTTTTGCTTGATACTTTTTATTTTGTAAAACTATGTATTTTTGAGAGATCATTGGATTTTTCTCCTACATTACATAAGTTAAACGCATAAAATAAATACTGACAGTAAAAGAATAAGTGTATTGATAAAAAGGCTAGGACGAAATTTTCCTTGAATGTTTACTAAGCTTGCAATAAACCAAAATGTGCATTTATGCCCGATGTAAAGGACGTAAGTCTTGTTAAGACACTCACGCGAAATTCAACTGTAAAGTTGACGGCATAACGTTAAATATCAGGTTGTTCGCCAGTGCCGCGTTGGGTGCCTGCTCTTAAAAAGAGTAACATTTCCGAGCGTTAAAAAAGTACTTATAGAATTTTTGGCTTTCTTTCAAGATATTTCACCAGCAACAAAGAGGACTTTTCCTTTAACACTCCTTAAAACCTGAACCCCTCACAGTGGGTATTATGATTCGTATTCGTCTCCATTCAACTGAGCCAGAAGTACGGATGTAGTAATCTGTGATACGGGTGGTTAATGGATCGAATTAAACGAGTGGAGTCGACATAAAGATACTTCGAGCGTTTGCGTCTCGCGATTTGGTATCATTTTGAAGTTGATTGATCATTGGATGATTGGTCTCAATTTCGAATCGTTTTGAGATATTTAAGGACAATAATTATATGACACAATCTGCTGGTAGTCATCAAAGTATCGTTTGATTTTCCACCTTTTGAGTATCTGTTTAAGGAACTTTTTTGTTTTTTTAAATCCACAATTGTTAAGCCCTTAGCACCATCTCACCTGATGGTAAGTGACGATGATGCCGAAGATGGAAGCGGGGACGCAATGGGGAACTGGCTATCTTATCTTCAAGCCGAAACACATCAATACTGTTAAGATTAATGCTTGTCGGCAAGACTTAGATAAGATGGTGGTAGCAAGACAGGCGGGCTCAGAAAATGCCCTTCCACAAATCAAACCGAGTCATACAAAGTTAGACTCTGCCGGGAATCGAACCCGCGACCTGTTGATGTGAAGTTAATGGACTTAACCATTACGCCACAAAGGCGGTTAAAAAACTGAAGATTTGTAAAAGACTTATTTGAGAGCCTTGACGTTGTTAGGTACATTTAAAATTGAGAACCGACTGCTTAAAAAACATGACTTCTTATTTTTGGGTAGTTGGGTTAAATGCAATCTAGGTCACTAAAGGGATCAAGACAAATATAACGACACCTCGCACTCCAAAATCCAGCAAGCTGTTTCAGCTACAGGCTCAGGCAAAGAAACAGATATATGATCCTGGGACCTTGATTCGACCTCCAAATTTCATCATCAGATCAACATCAAAATACCAGAAGGATCTATTGTCACAAGTGAAAATATTACCCTCCATTTGGACAGTCAGGCAAAATACATGTGTTCGTAGCCATACTTAAATTGTTCAATTATATGAGAATTTTATTATTTTTACTTTAGTAAACAATACTTCCTAATCTTAATACGGAAGCCGGGTCGTTCCTTTCTCTCTAATATGGTTGATGGGAGCGATGGCTGACTCTCGCGTGACCGGGTGCTGTCCGTGTGAACTGGCCTACTCTTGTCAACGGTATCAATGACATTCAATAATTTTATCTATAACTTTTCGTATCATATTGTTTTCATGTTCTAAAGACAAAATCTGGTTTATTTCAAGCATTGAATTTTGACATTTTTAACTAATGATTGTTTATTTCCTGATTTTTCACAAATGAAATCATGTTATTATTATTTTATGACTATCAGAAAGAGTGTAATTTGCAGCTAGTTTGATAAATACCTTGAATCTTGAATCACTTGTATAGTATAAAAGTGGTTTGTCGGAATGGCTCTAACAATTTAGGTGAAATTCTGTATTTAGGCAATGTTAGGATAGTTGCCTTCCCTGAGAAAAACCGTTTTCACACAAAAAACATTGTTCTCAGTTTAAAGACGTAGGAGACTCCGCGAGCAACGCTCGACCGCCGAAATCCTGGCATTAATTAGTTGTGTCTCGATAGTCTTTCATGAAAAACTTTTTAAATTAATCTTAAAAATAATATCACACTTATTACGATACCTAAAACATCTAAATTGAAACACCTAAAATAACACATCCCGCGTCATCAAAAATGCAACTAGTGCCCATAACACTAGCTGCATTTTCGCGCTGAATGGCTAGTTACGAATTATTTATCATTATGAATTAAAACAAATAAACAATGATGTATGTGCCACCGTAAGATTGTAAATTCCGAGATTGTAGATTAAAATCTAACGGGATTTATTTCGCGAGATTGTGAACTGTAACATATTGTTTACAATTTCACTAGTGACATTGTAAACTCACTAGTAACATTACAATAACACTAAGCGAAGTGAAAAACACTAAATAAATGAGCTTGCGAAGTGAGCGATGTTAGGTTCGGTCAGGTTTGATTGATTTAACAGTCAAAGAGCCTCGTGAAGCGAGGTTCCGCCCCCCCTGGGTAGCAGAATACTTCGCAGCAAAAGAAATCATCGGTTTTATTCGAAGGTACAAGAATAGGCTGTGACATTGCGATCCGACACAATTTACCGTTATATCAGAATGTAACACGTGAGATTGTAATATCGCGGTTTTAATAGAGCGGTGACATATACACTTCAAACCTCAATCCATTTTAAGATCATTCTTCCAGGTGTATACAAACCTACTTTGCAATGTTACATTGCTATATACAGCAGCGGCATTGCTGCGCGTTCACGGCATTTTTGACATGGACACTAACAGTGTTATTGTCACCCAATTTGGACCGATTCCAGGAATGCACCGACATCCCGATTTTATGATTCTACCCGCGCCTGGATATCTCGGTGTTTTGTTCGTGTTCGAAAGTGCAATTCCACTTTTGTTAGTGAGCATTAGAATTTTATGTTCTTATTTATTTATGGTTGTGTGAAACTGATAGGAAATTTTATGTCTATATCTGCAGCAGGAATTCTGGTCTTCAGTACGGTTGAACAAGCAATGCCGAAATTGATAGCATAAATTTTCCGCAGCTGGTTTCTTTATTAACATTGTGATATTCTCATGCCATATGATTTAACTTCTATGATTTTCTTTTAGTATGAGGCCAGATAATACCAAGGGCTTACCAATTATGGATAAAAAAAATCTCATTGTTCGTTGATTTTTTACAAGCTTATATGTAATTTGCATTGTTCATATGTATGTATGTTGTTTTTTAACAAGCTTATATTTTACTTTAAATATTAGCTCAATCGAACAAAAGTAAAGCGGACAACTTACATAAATAAATAGTATGTATGTAATATGTATGTAAGTTGTCCGCTTCATAATTTGCAAGTTTGACCCATTTCCCGGTGTTCATTTGAGCTGAAATTTTATATACACGTTTAGTTTGGCATCATAGTAAGCTATGTGACGTCATTCTAAATCCAATGTGGCGGACTCCTAAAAATGGCGAACCAGTTATTTTTAAGCACCCTCATGATATCGGACTATAGGGTATTAAATGAAAGGGTTTGCTAGAAAGAATACGAAATAATTAAAATTCTTTTTAAATGAAAGCTTGTACCTACCTAAAAAGACACCGAGACAGATTAAACTAAATAAAAGCTAGTAAAAATATTAATCGTTCTGCTTATAGGACAACCCATTTGTACCTTATGGATACGAATACGTTTACTGGCATTGTACTTTTCAAGATCTGTATATTTATGACTTAAGTATTTTTACAAATACGTTGGCAAGAGTGAATAGGCATTATTTGAGTTTGCGTGTACCATCCTCGACTGCATCATCACTTACCATCAGGTGAGTTGTCAATTTTTAATAAAAAAAAAACCAATTCTGATTTTGATAAAAAAACTTGCAAATACTTAAATGATAAGCCGTAATGATCTGAACAAGCAAAGCTTAGAAGCAAAGAGACACAGCTGTATAAACGTTCCTGTCTTGTCTGAGATTCGAACTCAGGAAATCCGCTGCGCCATGGTGGTACCGTTGCATCACAGTAACGGTTCTAGACGTTCGTATAAAGGCACAATTATATTAAGGCCGGAACATAGAGATTGCTTCAATTCCATAATGATTGTGTAACAAAGAACCACTATAATCACACCTCTGATATGTAATTGCCTCACAAGTATCTAGGCTCAAGATATAACGGTTGGTGTTCTGTATACAAACTATATCAGAGTCATCATTCATACTCTTTGCGGCGTCACGACCAGCCCCAGGCTTAATCCAATTTAAAAATTCATCCGGCCAACTTGGAAAGTGTAGATGATTTGACGTAGCCTCACGGGGAAGGCTCTCTCCTGGTTTTTGTAGGGTGGCACGTCTCGGAGGCGCGTGCCCGCGAATAGACCAGCCTTATTAAAGGATACCGCCTTTGAATTTTATTCAACCGCCTTCATTACGTAATTCGTACGGTTTAATCTCAGGGATCTCAGGTCAGATTTTATAGAAGCAGCAAATGGAATAAGCAATAGTCGTGAAAGGCGAATCGTGATAGTGAGCTCTCTATTAATTGTTCTCATTATTAACTTGAACTGCAAATGTTACAGGGCTAGAAAATCTCATGACATATGTTAGCAAACAAACCCATGGGTATAAGACGAAGGTCAGCACTTATCTTATATAAAAGGAAACCGTGTCTGACTGATCCATCAATGCATAGCTCATACCATTGGACGGATCTGGCTGAAATTTGGCATACATATAGCAATTATGACGTAGGCATCCACTAAAAAAGGTTTTAAGGCCTGAGGTTAAAATATTAGGTCTTTACCTATGAAATTGCCGATTGTATAAAAAAGTTTAAAGATGAAAATTAATATTAAGAACAATAGTTATTAAAACAAAATTACTCTCAAAATATCATTAGACTATTAGAAATTAAATGGTAGTAAACATATGCCTATTATTTAGATATTTTGAGAGTACGGTGGCTTTAACGCCATGAAGCCGGGTTTTTACACCTGAAAAAATCGCCTTTATTGAGGCAATAAATACACATTTTAAAAGCTCTAGAGTTATCGCAACAGTTTCTTCGTTACTAATGTCATATTTGGGAATACCCCGCATAAGATTTCGTCACTTTCAGGAAAATTCAAGAAAATTAACTAGTCTAAAACATTGCCCCATCTGACCATTAAGAAAACGCCTTAGTTCCATTGGATGGTACATAGCTCAGGGGATTTAAACATGAAAGACATGCCACTAGTTACTAATAAAAGACCACAAGTAGTGTCACCATAAGTTCAATAATAAAAAACAATAACTTTTTTATTTTCAATAAAAATTGGCATTGAACTCGAAACACTGAATCGTCAATTTTATAGGTAAAGACACACCCCGGACACTGCATACACATGGTCGTGAAATGACATTTCTAAAAACAAATGAAGGAGTAAACAAAATCACGGCACAATCCCATACTTTCGAGAACCAAACTGTAACCAATCTGTATCAATCTGGGTGACGAGGGGGTGAGGTCGCTATCTAGAGAGCGGCAGGGAGTGTCCATACTGTATGTTAGTACTAATATGTATATTTTGGTTGAGACCTATTATGTCCTTTAGATACGTTCTTTCTTCTAATATATACATATATTTATTGGTCGTTGATAATGATAACTTTAGTCAAATCCCATTCTTTGACGACACGCATTTAAATGGAACCCTTTAAAACCCAATAGGAAGTTAACTATGTTTCTCACTAATGCAACGCGTAAAGCCCACGCTTTCACTAAAATCACCTGCATTATGCTTAAAATATAGCGTTGGGCCGTAATTTTGTAAGTTATTACGTCATTAGGCGGTGTTTACACGGCACATGCATTTCAAAACTGTTCAAATGAAATTAGCGCCTCTCGTCACGTGATCGCGTTGAGAATCAGATTTGGGGGGCAGAACATCAAATACTTTATAAGATTCTGCCTTTTTTTAGACGGTTATTAAATTCAATGTTTGTAGGAGAATCCTTTTTAATCCTAAGACTTCGCTGTCCGTCTGTCACCGGGCTGTATTTCATGAACCGTGATAGCTAGACAGTTGAAATTTTCACAGATGATGTATTTCTGTTGGCGCTATAATAATAAGTAATAACAAATAGTAAAAATTCTAAAAAGTTAAAAAATAAGGGGGTCTCCATACAAAAAAACGTGTTTTTTTTAACCATGAAGAAACTAGCGCTATCTAGTATGATGGTACGGAACCCTTTGTCCTAGCGCCATCTAACAAGATGATAAGGACCCCTTTGTGTGCGATTCTGACTCGCACTTGGCTAGTTTTTATTTTAAACGGTGAGGCAAAATCAATTATCTAGTTTGTTAATTTTGAAATGTATATCTGTACTGCCCATTGACTAATCAGAAAAGTAGTTCAAAAAAATAAAGGATCGATTTCCGTCCGTAATAATATATTATTTTTAGGGTTCCGACGTCAAAAGGAACTCTTATAGTTTCGCCATGTCCGTCCGTCTGTCTTTCTGTCCGTGGCTTAACTCTCTTATTACTAGTAAGCTGTAATTTGACAAGGGTATATGTCACCGGGATATTGTGAAAACCGCGATATTACAATCTCACTAGTTAGATTCTGATATAACGGTAAATTGTGAATCGGACCACAACTTCACGGCCTATTCTTGTAACTCCGAATAAAACCGAGGCTCTTTGACTGTTAAATCAAACTAACCTGACCGAACCTAACATCGCTCGCTTCGCGAGCTCATTTATTTAGTATTTTTCACTTCGCTTAGTGTTATTGTAATGTCACTAGTGAGATTACAATGTCACTAGTGAAACTGTAAACAGTATGTTACCGTTTACAATCTTTCGACAGTTCACAATCTCGCGAAATAAATCCCGTTAGATTATAATCTAACGGGATTTACAATCTTACGGTGACATATACATACATATTAAACATGCCGACAAAGTGGTAAAATAGTCTTGAAAAATATTGTTTAAGGGTACCTGTCCTACAAGTACAGGGGGAATAATTTCTTTTTCTCTTGTATCCCATTGTATTGAGTGAAGTTGGATAGGTCATTCAAAAACATTGCGAATGTGTGAAAACCGTTTTACAATTCAGGTTTTTACAAGCTTTAAAGAGCAATTTGCTGTTTAGTCGATTTCGGGAAATCTGAAACAAATTGGACATACTAGGACATTATAATCAAATTACAAGTAAAATTATCACGGCCTAAGTAGGCTCTTTGTTTATTATTTATTTATTTATTTATTTCACAATTTATTGTACACAGAAATAGGGGCAAACAAACATTAAACTAAATGAGAACATCCAAAAGGTACAGCTTATTTCTATATGAAATTGTTAGTTTGGGAGTAGTAGTCGGCCATCTTAAGATGTGCAGTTGGATTAGTAAAAAGTTCATAGATATTTCATACTTAATGTTCTATACCAACTCCAAAAGTAACTTTGTTTTTTAAAATATACATTTATTTATTGACAAGGCTACGGAAACTTACTTTACACGCAGTTGCACGCTATTTTATACAAAAGAAAGCTTTCCCACTTACCCTCAATATTTATATTTCTATACACCGAGATGTATCTCTCTCTCTCAATTTACCTCATTATGATACTACAGCCCATCGTCTGTCATCGTTATGAAGGGTCGATGACCTGTAAGTGAATAAAATATGGCCGCCCATTTGTCCCACATGTGCCCAATGTCACGCTCTGGAGCTGTTGTCACGCTATTTTCTGTTTTGTCATCTCTATGCTTAGTTGCTTTTAATATCATTAGTCGTATATGTTTGATTACCAGTGTTATGTTGTTCACTAGGAAAGCTTTCACTAGCGTAGATTTAG
This sequence comes from Coleophora flavipennella, assembly GCA_947284805.1. Lineage (NCBI taxonomy): Eukaryota > Metazoa > Arthropoda > Insecta > Lepidoptera > Coleophoridae > Coleophora > Coleophora flavipennella. Next base: position 5,981,822 of record OX369254.1, on the reverse strand, counting down.
ATGTTACTTTGATTAAGGTGAGGTATTGATTAAAACAGTTCTCTCTGTCTTTTCCTTTACGTGTAAAGAGTAAAGAAAATAACCACACTTTTTCAATGGTTTTTCGTTTCAATCAAAAAATACAATACAAGTGTAAAAATAATAACAAAACTCGCTTTGTATTATTCAAATATTGTTGTATATTTTTTTTTAATTTATACTTCAAAATATTAGTCATAACTAGAGTTGAAAGTAACGGTGTAGATCTATCTTTGGGATTTTTTTCTATAGAGTAAAACTGCTCACGTGTTTCTAATAGCTTTTGACTTTAAGGAACAACATCAACAATAAGGATATTTTTTTCAACCTTGGGTTTTCTATCGTTTAGGAGTAATTGACGTCAAAAATAACAAAAATCTGTAATATTAACGCGTTAATTTTATATTACGTAGATCAAAAGATTGTGAGTTTTCTGCAACTGTCACAATTTAAACTTTGTTTATCATTTACTTTTTGTAATTATTGAAGCCCTCTGCTGTTAGCACATTGAAGTTTCCTATCTTATCGAATTATTTATTTACAGTGCCAATCGTTTTTGAAACCTTATTAACATTTAGTATAATCAGTACCTGGGAGCCCGAGCGATGCTCGGAGTCTCCTAGGCATGCTTAATTTTTTTTTGTGTGAAAATGGATTTTTGGAATAAATAAGTCGAAATAAATCCATAACATCATAAAACCTAGAAAAATACAAAAAGATTCAATCGGACCGAGGTGGAAAGTGGCATAGACTGCTAATCAGAATAAACCGCACCACTCACCCTCCAAGACAGTCATACCCAGGTGGAAAACGCAGGTGGAGCACGAGGAACGACCCAATTCCCCATGCTCCACCCAGGTGGAGGACTCAGGTGGAACACGTATCAGTTGGAGTACGAGGACTTACAATTCCTCATGCTCCACCCAGGTAGAGAACGCAGGTGGAGCACGAGGAACGAGCCATAAAAACGATGTCCACGCGGGCGAAGCCGCGGGCAAAACGGCAGAAGCTAGTATTAACATATACAGAATGTAACAAAATTGATGTAGGACCCGTTAACTGGAGATTCTACTCATCATACTGAACAACTTTCCCCAAGAAACCCATAGTCAATTCTCAAAAAAAACTTTGAACCCTCCATACAAAAACACACAAAATTGGTCGATCAGCAGATCGATTTGTATGAAGAGCTAAAAATTTTTTTGCGAGAACAAAAGATGTTCAGTATAGCCTAAGTTAACGGGACCTACACCAATTTTGTTACACCCTGTATACAAATATCGCTCATTTAATAGTAGGTATAGGACACTATATTTATCATGGTAAACCTTTTCTTATTTCCGGTATCATTACACATTACGTACAAATCTTCTAATAGGCTATTTTACCGTTTAAAAATAAATTAAAATACACTATTCAATAAATAACATTTCTTCTAGAATAGCAGAAACACGCTCATTTGAAATATTAAACAATTTTTAATTTTATATTTATTAAAAAGCAACAAATTAGTTCGATATGACGTCACTATGTCAGTAACGCGAATAATTGCAGAACAAACTTTCGTTTTAGACAGATGATAAAAAGTTACTCAAATGACTAGTGGTAAAATACCGTATTATTATTATTATTCATTTATTTTCAGGCAACTTAGTACTAAAGTACAGGCCCATAGATATATAACAAGTAATAAAGTTAATACATAAATAGTATTCAGGAACAAATCACACACGGTTATCTGGGTCAAAATTGAACTCCCTGTAATATGGAAACCAGGGACAGTTATACATGTGTACTTAGATCATTATATCAGCCACAAATCGTCCACTGCTGGACAAAGGCCTCCCCCAAGGATTTCCACGACGACAGGTCCTGCGCTGCCCGCATCCATCGGCTTCCCGCGATCTTCACCAGGTCATCGGTCCACCGCGTGGGAGGCCTGCCTACGCTACGTTTTCCGGTGCGCGGTCGCCACTCGAGAACTTTACTGCCCCATCGGCCATCTGTTCTACGAGCTATGTGCCCTGCCCACTGCCACTTCAGTTTAGCGATTCTGTGAGCTATGTCGGTTACTTTAGTTCTTCTGCGGATCTCCTCGTTTTCAATTCGATCACGCACCCATGTACATAGATAAAAACGTTTAAATGCCTAGATATAACACTTACACATAGAACAAACAAACCTGTAATCACATGAATGTTTGCCCTGAATGGGAATCGCGGGCACTTAATACTACCAAAGTTTATATATTAGTACTAACATACAGCATGGACACTCCCTGCTGCTCTCTAGATTGCGACCTCACCCCCTCGTCTCATGGTTGATACAGATTGGTTACAATTTGGTTGTCAAACGTATAGGATTTCGTCGCCATTTTGTTTGTTCCGTCATTCGTTTTTTGAAATGTCATTTCTGGCCCGTTGTATGAAGTATCCAGGGTGTGCTTACTACGCCACCGGGTCAATAAACAAGCAAAAACATCGTCATAATCAGAACAAATTACACGAAAACTTAGAAGCGATATCGCTGTGACAATCTGTCGCGTACGAGAAGAGTGGAAACAAAAACTGGCCAAGTGCGCGTCGCATTTGTGGCATTTGGTTCTGCAGGTATCGAAAAAGAATTTTAATGTACTTATTTGTACATCCGCCGGGCACGGCGACGTCTAAGAAGGACTTAGGTGCATATATAGGGTGACTTTTAATTAGTTCTTGATAGCAAAGGATATGAATGTATGTACTCGTGATTACAAACAACTTTCCCAAAGAAACTACGTATATGTCAAAACACAAAAATATTTTTTTACATCCGGACGGCCAATGTACCAATAAGTTTTTCGAAACTTACGTATACTTATTACTCACCCCGATTGCTTTAACGGTGTAGGAAAACATCGTCAGGAAACCTGCACACACCTGCGAAGAAACTCGAAGGTTGTGTGTGAAGTCGACCAACCCGCACTGGTCGCTCGATCGCCCTAATTCAGGGTAGGCTCAAGCCCCTCGGTGGGGACGTATATGAGCTGATATGATGAAGTATATATATACAAGTACCAACTATCAACGTTTGTCGGACCACGGCCGGTCCCCTTTGCTCTCGAAGAGTATAAACACACCGTTCCTAAATACTTTTAAGCTATTGCATAACCTAACACCCCACGCTCGGCCGAGTTCTAAAAAACTTACAATGCCATCTATTAGCGATTTGCGGTACTAAAAGGACTTAGTCAATTTTACTGGTGTAACTTTCTAAGTGTTAATTTATTACATAAACATCCTGCGCCCCAAGGACTATGTGGTACTGGTAAATACTGCATAAATAAAAAATAAATAAATAATTGCATAAGTTGATAAAAAATGCTATGCAATAGCTTTACCGCGGCAGTCCCCGAGTGCCACACTTTTTTTTTACTACAGAACCTTCGTTCCTGATCCCCAAAATACAAAAAGCTGTACTCCAGAACAACAACTGATGGAAAAGTTATATTGCGGACAGCGGCTGACAGTTCTATGCTGGAGTTGGAACAGAAAGCTTTTTGTTACGGATTTTTTTGTTTTAGATAAAAATGGAATATAAAGGACTGAGTGGTTGGTCCAGGGGTCGGCGCTCAAGCCTGCTGGGCTGAGACCCAAGCCTCTCAGCCCTTCAAAGCCCACCCAGGGCAAACATTTTTTTTTAATCACAATTGGTAAGCTCTTGGCATCATCTCACCTGATGGTAAGTGACGATGATGCCGTAGGTAGAAACGGGCTTACCAAGTTTCCCCAACGCAAGGAGAACTGACTATCTTATCTTCAAGCCGGAACACTTCAATGTTATTAACACTGATGTTTGGCGGCAAGATTTAGATAAGATGGTGGTAGCTAGCCAGTCGGGCTTACAAAATGCCCTACCACCAACCAAACCGAGTCTTTCAAGTTGACCCCACCGGGAATCGAACCCGCGACCTCCTGGTGTGATGCGAATGGACTAACCATTACGCCACGGAGGCGGTTAAATTAAAATACATTAATAGTGTGACGACTTTTTTTTTTTTGCACAATTGGTTAAACCCTTGACAACATCTCACCTGGTGGTAAGTGACGATGTTGCCGAAGATGGAAGCGGGCTTACCAAGATTCCCCAAAGCAATGGGGAACTGGCTATCTTATCTGCATGCTGGAACACACCAATGATATCAACATTGATATTTGGCGGCAAGACTTAGATAAGATGGTGGTAGCTAGCCAGGCGGGCTTAGAAAATGCCCTACCACCAACCAAACCGAGTCTTATAATTGACCCCGCCGGGAATCAAACCCGCGACCTCCTTTGTAAAGCCAGACTGACGAGCAGGTTTGTTTGCTCTGTTAGTAATGTCAGCAACGGGTAAACTAGTGCACGGATAAACCTGTAAAGGTTTGTGTTGTACTATTACCAAAGTATATATATATATTAGTACTAACATACAGTATGGACACTCCCTGTCGCTCCCTAGATTGCGACCTCACACCCTCGTCACCCAGATTGATACAGATTGGTTACAGTTTGGTTGTCGAACGTTTAGGATTTTGCCGCCATTTTGTTCGTTCCGTCATTCGTTTTTTGAAATGTCATTTCTGGCTCGTTGTATGAAGTGTCCAGGATGTGCTATTACTGTAGGAGAACCAAAGTAACCACGTAGCTCTCAGAATTGCTAAACTTAAGTGGCAGTGGGCGGGGCACATAGCTCCTAGAACAGATGGCCGTTGCGGCAGTAAAGTTCTTGAGTGGCGACCGCGCACCGGAAAACGTAGCGTAGGTAGACCCCCCACTCAGTGTACCGATGACCTGAAATTTTCGTTTCCGATTAAGCTAAAATTTTCCATACACGTTTAGTTTGGATGACAATGCATGGTAAGCTAAGTGACATCATTCTTAGAAGAATATGAAATACATAATTAAAATTCTTTTCAAAATTAAGATTGTACCTAAAAAAATAGGTTTTTCGAAATGAGCTTCTTTAAACATGACTACCTTACATACATATACCTACGTCAAGATGCTCGCGTAAGCTTAAACCTAATGACGTCATTCTAAATCTAATATAAAAAAAAATGAATCGCAAAATGTGTTGGTAAGCGCATAACTCGAGAACGGCTGGACCGATTTGGCTAATTCTTTTTTTGTCGAGTTCGTTATTGTCAGGAGAAGGTTCTTATGTAGGGTAGGGTAGGGTAGTGTAGTGTAGGGTAGTGTAGGGTAAGGTAGGGTAGTGTAGGGTAGGGTAGGGTAGGGTAGGGTAGTGTAGGGTAGGGTAGGGTAGGGTAGTGTAGGGTAGTGTAGTGTAGGGTAGTGTAGTGTAGGGTAGGGTAGTGTAGGGTAGTGTAGTGTAGTGTATGTAGGGTAGGGTAGGGTAGTGTAGGGTAGGGTAGGGTGGGGTAGTGTAGTGTAGTGTAGGGTAGTGTAGAGTAGTGTAGGGTAGAGTAGTGTAGGGTACGGTAGTGTAGGGTAGGGTAGTGTAGGGTAGGGTAGTGTAGTGTAGGGTAGGGTAGTGTAGGGTAGGGTAGGGTAGTGTAATGTAAGGCGGTACGTAGTTCGCCGGGACAGCTAGTCTAATATAAAATAGTGTAGGAGTCCTTTCAACCTGACTCCTACTTTCCGGAGTGAAATCCTTCAGATATCCGATCACCTTGAGCTTCTTGGCGTGGAATTAACACCTTATCTCAATTTCGGTCGATATATTAAGTCCAAGGCAAAAGTTGCTGCAATAAAGGGTATATACTCTCTAAGGTAAGACGGTACTTCACAACTGGACAGCTTCTTTCTTTATATCAAGCACAAGTCCGATCTTGTATGGAGTACTGTTCTCACCTATGGGATGGATCAGCCCGCTATCAGCTGGATACCTTGGACGCCATCGACCGACGCGCCGGAGACTCATTGGCGACGATGAGCTAATCATAAACATAAGCTCCAAAGCCTTGAGCATCGCCGCAAAGTTGCCTGTCTTTCGGTATTCTATCGAATTCATTTCGGAGAGTGTGCACAAGAACTGCACGACCTCATTCCCCCGGCTCCACTCCACCTTCGGTCAACGAGACGCAGGAAGAGTTTCCGCCCCTATGTTGTTGATATTCATCCTATACGCACGAAGCGTTACGCTTCCTCATTTATTATGCGGAAAGCGGTGGAGTGGAACTCCTTGCCTCCGTGTGTTTCCCGGCTCCTACAATTTGGGGATCTTCAAGGCGAGAGTGAATATGCATTATTTGAGTTTGCGTGTATCATCCTCACTTACCATCAGGTGAAATGTAGTCAAATGCACACAAAGAAAAAATAGTCTTTTTATAATTTTTGATTGATTGATTGAAAACGCTTTATATTATTGTACAACAAAAGAGGAAAGAAAAAGATACAATGATTGAGGAAGTTGTACATATAGGCGGTCTTATCAGTAACAAGCGATCTCTTCCAGACAACCTTTGATAGATTGACTAAACATTTTTTGATGGTACAATAAAGCATATTTGATTTATTGATTGATATAATTTAATAAAATATTAAATCTTATAGTAAAAATTTGGCGAACCAGTCTTTTTTTATGCACCCCCATGATATGGGTATCAAATGGAAGGGTTTGCTGAAAGGAATAAGAAATAATTTAAATTATTTTAAAATAAAAGCTTTTAACTAAAAGATTTTAGGTTATTTTTAAATTAGCTTTTTTAAATGATATTGCGCCTGAATTGAAAAACATCTTTGCAAAATGAGAAAGTTTAATCGAATAAGATTTCAAATGTTTGCTTTTTAGACATTATTATAGGATGTGGTTAGATATGAGTTAACCCTCAAACGAAATGTTGAATATTAGATATAAAATTATGAAAGCCGGCGGCAGCGGGCGGCGCTCCGGAATTTATCTAAAGGCCACATCAAAGTATTATAGCAATTTCGTTTATTGCATCCACTCATGGGTAGACTTTGAGCTGTAAGTACATGGCCATCATGGTAATATGCTGAAACTGTTTCGATACTATGTTAGGTTTCTTTAATTTTCTGCCCAATAGGAAGGCATAACCCATTTATTTTCTTGACAAGCTTATGCTTACCAACATATTTGTTTTTTTTAGGAGTTTGTTTTATCATCATAACAGGTCATATAATATGTGCCTAACGAGGGGTTCGAGCCTACCCTGAACAGGGTGATCGGGCCTCAGCCGACCACGCGGGCCCAGTGCGGGTTGGTCGACTTCACACACAACCTTTGAGTTTCTTCGTAAGCGTGTGGAGGTTTCCTCACGATGTTTTTCTTCACCGTAAGAGCGTCGGATAAACGTATATGAAATCGATATTCGAAAACACATTGGTACGTGGTGGGATTAGAACTACAACCTCCCGGACAGGAGGTAGCGGCCCTAACCATTACGAAGTAACTATTTAGTAATCTGTGCCATTACGCCACAGACGCGAGTTTATTTATATTTTATTAATTTAATTGTGTAGGAACCATTGATAATAGACATCTTTGTGGAATAACTTAAGCCTTTTAATCAAACGTGTGGAAACTGTAAATATTGTTTAATCTTTGTGGTCCTATTTCAATTTTGTTTCTACAATTACTAATAAAGCGATTTTGACTAAAACGATCAACGCGAGCGACAGAAATATACTTTTTTAAGTGTGGACCACTTAGCGCGAGTACAACCCACACTTAGCCGGTTTTAGTTTTTTGTTGTTTTACTTCAGGATTAGTACTATAATCACACCAAGTTTTATGCTCATGTTTTCACGATACAGCTTAATCAAAAAGTAGCTACATGCTACCAATTAAAAAAAGTGGCAAAGTAAAAAGCACGTGTGCGGTAAAATCAATTTGCGCACAGTAAACTAGCATATAAAGTACCATTTTGCGAGTTCTGTATGAAAAATATTTATGGCTTTTGTAAAAAAAATTAATAGTCATACTTAATAGTATAAATTAAATACACAAAGACATTTTGGCGCCCCCCCCCCCCATTTACAAAGCTGTAAAAATCCCAGAAAAATGTATTTTTTTTCATTCAGAACTTCTTCTTAACGCAAGTACGACTCACACTTGGCATTGACTTACTTTGGTTATAGCGGTGGACTAGTATCTCATCTGTGGCCGTGGTCGCAAGTCATATTATAGTATAATCAAAATTTATATCATAAGTACCATCATTATAGCTTGCGACCACGGCTATTACCCCAGATGAAGAGAAAAATAAAGGCTATGATTTACATACATTTTCTTAAAGATTTTCCGTAGTAGTAGTGTATTAGTTTTTTTTTATTTTTATTTTATTTAACATCTATTAGACGCAGTTTCAAGTTGTTTCGTTTGTTATGTCACACGTAGACTTTTCCAGTTGTTGTGACTCAGGTAGCATGGCAGATTGTCAATTAGGTAATCCGTGGCAGTTCCGGCAAACAAACTAGCAGACTGAGTAAGCCATGCTATCATCCTATTACTGTGCGACATTAATCTCGCCAATCTCATATTATGAGCCACATCCGTATCTGCTAAAACGATATAACAGGCAAGATTAATATCATTTAAAATTGAGAACAAAGAATTTTTTGTTCATAATTGGTAAGCCCTTGGCATCATCTCACCCGATTATAAATGAATAGCTTTTGCCAACGGCTTCGCTGTTTTTGAAGGAGAGCTGTGCGTAGTGCGTAGACAGGAGTTCACTTCATATCCCTTGGGAACTATATCGGGCTATTCTGATTAGCAGTCTATGTCACTTCACGCTCACTTACTTCTTGAGATTGCCTGGAAGAAATCTTTTAAAGCGAGAAGGCCGCCTTTGCATATCGTTTTTACTTTTCGCTAGTTCTGTATTTCATTTCTGTGTATTTGGTGTGCATTAATGAAGATAATTGTCTTCTATTGCTCGTTGCGACGCCCGCGCCGTTGTGCGCGAGCCTAGAAATGAGTGTTCCCCTTATCCATAGAGAACAATCTTAGGATATGCTTTTTAGTAGTCTGTGTCATTTTCCACCCCCATATCCACCTCTGTGCAAAAAATCACAACAATCCGTTTCTCCTTGAGATATAAAAGAAATCAACCAAAAAAATGTTTTTTTTAGCTCCCTCAGGAACTGTATCGGCCCACGCTATTTTCACGGGATAAAAAGTACCCTATGTCCTTCCCCATGACAAAGGATACCTGCATGCCAAATTTTGTCAAGATTGGTTAAGAAGATAAAGCGTGAAAACGTAACAAACAAACACACATGTTTTCACATTGGTACCAAAGGTGAAAGCAGGCTTTACAAAAATTTTATTAATTGGGAACTGTAGAAATGGAACCCAATACGCCAAGATAAAACTCCGACTAAAATAAAACAAAATAAAACATTACATAATATCGTTAGCTCAGAGATGAAACAGTGGCAAATAACAAATTTTATTACCTATATATCTACTTAGTTGTTTTATGCAACGTCAAAATTTATAACTTTTTTAAATTTATAATGTACTAGCTGTTTCCCGTGGCTTCAGCCGTTTGGACAACGTTTCTATGACTTTTCGAGAGTGCGCAGTGCGCGAGCCGCAAAGTAGCCTATGTGTTAATCCAAGTCCTAATCTGTCTACCTAACAAATTTCAGCCAGATCCGTTCAGTAGTTTTTGCGTGAAAGAGTAACAAATATAAATCCATATATTCTTAAAAACTGTCGCGTTTATGATATTAGTAGGATAGGGTAGAATGTATGTTTGTTTAAAATCTTGCGATCGAGTGTAGAGCGACTTTTAGTTGTATACGATTGATCTGAAATTTGGAGTGAAGCCGTATTCCCGGTGACAATTGATCCTTTTGGTATTTTGAAGTTGATCTGATGATGAAATTTGGAGGTGGAATCATGGTCCCAGAATCGTCTTTTATTTTCTAAAGAATCGTAGGAATTACAGCCTTTTTTTAAAATTTCGAACGGTGTATTTATATTCATTTAAACAATCGGCTTTAGAGCACTAAAACTTTTTTCAAATAAAAGCTTGTATCAAAAAGCTTTATTTAGAATTATAAGGCAATAATCTAAAAAGATTGATTCAAACAGTACTGCGGCCTCGTCGCGCCCCCCAAACGCGTCTTAGCTAGCATAGCACGAAGAAATTACTAGAAGACTTGGGGAGTATAGAAACTTCTTTCAGGAATAACATTTTATACCTTTGTAAAAAAAGCTAGACGGTCTCCTTTCAACAACTTTTTACATTTCTTTATGTATCGCCGTCTACATCAAGGAGATGAACGTGCAAAAAGTTTGAATCTTTAACGATTTCCTGGCAGCAAAGGAATCCGCTTCCATTCTTCACTCAGACCTTATGCAATAAGACAAAGAGCCCATCACAACGGGATCTCAGCCTTCCCCGGGTGGCGCCGACTGCTCAGTTCAGGGACGCATTTAGATTCCTTCAAGAGGTCCAAAAAAGAATAAATTAATTAATTAGTTGATGCCTAAATTCTTACTAGCTGTATCCCGCGGCTTCACCCGCGTGGACAACGTTTCTATGACTGAAGCGGCTCGCGAGCGTGAAAAAAGTAGCCTAGGTGTTAATCCAGGATCTAATCTGTCTACCTACCAAATTTCAGCCAGATCCGTTCAGTAGTTTTTGTGTGAAGAAGTAACAAACATACACACTCGCAAACTTTCGCCTTTATAATATTAGTGTGATAGTAGGATTAGACATAAGATAATTAGATCATTATATTAGCTCATATACGTCCCACCGAGGGGCTCGAGCCTAACCTGAATTAGGGCGATTGGGCCTTAGTCGATTACGCGGGCCCAGTGCGGGTTGGTCGAAAGATAATTAGATATTATTCCATTATTAATTTCTTTAGTTTTTTTTCTTTTTAGGTCAATGTTGAAACAGATCATTGGTTCCAACATTATTTAATTCTACTATTACTAAGCTATTGGCGTCATCTCACCTGCTGATGATGCCAAAGAAAAATTATCTAGCAACTTTTGACTGATTGTGATCTGAATTTATTGGCAAAATTAAATGGGACGGAAAACAATGTGTGAATAGGCAATTTCTTAACATAAGTAAATCTGTTTTTCTTGAGCAAAATAATCAAAAAGGTTTTATGGTTTTTAGACAAAAATAAAAGATGCCCACTTACTTTTATATGTGATCTAAGACCTATTATAATAATAAATTAAATAAACAGTTATCAGGGGTCTTTAAGAAAACAGCGGCCTTGCTGCGGCCCTCGCCCGTCAGTTACGCCCGCCACTAGGCCCGCCCCAAGAGCCCCTTAATCTGCATCGACGTGTTCCGTACAATAAGGATCGTTTAGGTCTTTGCGCTACGCCTGAGGAACCCTAAAGGGTTATTAACTGTAAGTCAAGAGTATTCCTATTGGAGTTAATCGTTTTTCCATACCGGCGTTGCTCCATAATGCAACCGAATATTTAGTTAGTTTTCACTATTACTTTCATTTTTTATCTTACTCAGCCATTTCCCTCATCGTTTTTTTTGGTCACGATAGCTAGTTTTTCAGGCGCTATAAGTACATATCGCAACCACTTCGCGCAGGTAGACCGACATATTTAACATCAGAGGGTTGCCATTGAGGATAAACGTAACCTAAGTTTATCTATTTCTGTTATCGTCACCAGATTTGTCGTGACCTCCTAGTCTAGAACCGTCGTGGAAATCCTAGGTCTATATCCAGCAGTGGACGTCCTTCGGCTGATATGAAGATGATGATGATGAATTACTGTTGCTGATGTGTATCCGTGCCCCAACAGTAATTATGTCTAGTACATCAGTTGTTTCTAGTAAATAAACTATTGATTGCTAACGGTTGCTTGGGGATAATTGTTCAGTATAATGATTAGAAGCCTTAGTTCACGCTCAGAGTAATTAGTAATACTACGTACGTCGACAGCTTTTACATCACTTTCGTTACAGCCTGTATAACATTAATCCACCCCTAACTTCATCCACCAAATCTAAAATTACCTAGCCTATTTTACACGCATCCTAGCCTAGACCCTTTGAAGCCACATAATCAATCCTCTCTCCCCTTCCCCCCCTTCAACTCCTTTCAAAAGGTGCTCGGTACCTCGTATAATGCACTTAAAATATTCTAGAATGTCATAAAAGGTGTAACGTATAGGTCCTTTGGGGCACAGCGTGGCTTATCGTAGCTAGGGTACTTTCATAAAAGTCTCTTCATATTTGACTGTTGTGGATTTTTGTAGCGTTTCTAGGTTGTAGTGTGATGTGAGTGGTGACAGGAAAGTAGTTGAAATAAAGGATTTAATTGAGAAGGGGAATATAGGATTTAGTTTAAGAATAGTTTAAGCCGTACATATTATGAGCTGTAAACGTTAAAAGTAGAAAAACTACATCAGGGAAAACCGCTCAAGTACTTTCGTGTCGCACTAAGTTCCTACCGACCTCCACTTACACGGGTGATTTCAAGTTTTTCCGTGTAATCATTTAGAAACGGCAGGCGGTCACCTTGTAAACGATGTAGGCACCATTAATCTTGTAAACGGTACTAGTGATAAAACCGCCTTTAATAAACACTGGGTATTTTTAATTCATTTAATAATTGACAACGCTCACATTAAAAACAACCTAATTTAATCGCCAAAACTGATTTTTTAAAATAATTTTTGTTTTTGTAACTGCTAAAAAAGTACAAACTGATGTTGATACAATTTATATGGGAAAACCCTGAAGTTATACTCTATCAAAAAAGTGTCATTAAAATTGGTTCACAAATACCTGTTTAGATAAACCACATAGGAAGGCTGCATTGTAAAAAAAATGTGCCCCTTTACATGTTTTGGACTTGAGAGTTCACGTAAAATCAATATTATCGTATATTTTTTAGAGTTTAGTAGTCCCAAAGAGGAACGGCCGTCAGACTCTCTTTCTCAATTCCCTGTAGAAATTACAAAACCCCAAAAAGGAACGGTAAATAAGAAAAATGGCCAAGTGCGAGTCAGAACCGCACACATAGGGTTCCGTACCATTATACTAGATGGCGCTAGTTTCTTCATGTTTTAAAAATTACGGTTTTTGTATAGATACACCCCTTATTTTTCACTTTTTCAAAATTTTTCACTTTTTTTAAACTTGTTGTTCTAGCGGCAACAGTAATACTTCAGGTGTGAAAATTTCAACTGTCTAGCTGTCACGGTTGATGAAATACAGTCTGGTGACAGACGGACGGGCAGCGAAGTCTTAGTAATAGGGTCCCGTTTTTACCCTTTGGGTACTGAACCCTAATAAAGAAAAATATTATGCACTCTTTTACTAAATGTGAAATTCATAAGAACAGAATACTTCTTAATACTGCTTTAGAATAATTCAGAATAAGGGACAAAATAGTTCTAGGAACCAAACGCCACCAATCCTTCGGGAGCTGTAAGTAGTGTCGCTCGATGGGTCCTTGGGATCGAAATGTACTCACACAAAGTTAAAAGTTTTATTTATGGACTTGACTTGTTGAAAATGTTCCGAGAGATGTTGTTGGGTTATCGATTATCGACTTTACCCTTGTTTTAGAGTTCTGTACCTAAAGCAAAGTATACATATTCGTTCTAACATACAGTATGGACACTCCCTGCCGCTCTCTAGATTGCGACCTAACCCCCTCCTCGCCCAGGTTTTCACAGATTGGTTTAAGTTTGGTTCTCGAACGTATAAAATTTCGACGTGATTTCTTAGAAATGTCATTTCTAGAATTAAGATGAATCTAACGTAGTGTTGCCATGCGTCCTGTTTTCCCAGGAAGTGTCCTGCTTTTGGGGTGTCCTGAATAGTTTTTAAGTAGTGTCCTGGGCTTTGGGTGAATTGTCTTATTTGAGAATCGAGTGTATCTATACGCAGTAGAGCTGCGAAATACATTGAAGAGCATCAAAAAAGCCAAACACAAGACTACAGTCTTAGGAACGTCTAAAGCCTTAGACGCTTTCTCTAAGAAATTGTCGATAAATGAGAAAACAGTACCTAACTTATGAAGGGAATGCAGCTTATTTTTGCTATTAGTTGAGTTTCCTTGATCCTATATTCATTGCGTAATTGCTATTACCTATTCTTCTTATATTGCGTCCTGTTTTTAAACAGAAATGTCCTGGTATTCCGAATTTGGGGATGGCAATCCTAATCTAACGACACCTCGCACTCCACAATCCATCAAGCCGTTTAGGCTACAGGTTCGGCCAAAGAAACATATATACATACACACACCCGCAAACAATTACCCTCCATTTTGGGAAGATAGGTAAAAAGCTGATATCACTTAATTTTTTTTTATTAATTATTTAGATCACTCAATTAAGAGTATAACTTTCAGAAGTAATTTCATTTTCCAGGATGGAGCTCAAGTTAAAGTGTAAACACTTGACGGCGAGTTTTAATCCGGTGTTAGTGACAGTTTACGTTAGCTCTGGAGGGGAATAAAGCGGTAATTATGTTAGAAACTTTTCAAGACTAAATTCTTTTTCAGTAGAAAATTGATGAAGGAAAAAAAAATTGTGCACGAAACATTTTATTTAACATAGGGCGCCGCAAACTTTTTTCCTTTAAAGGAAAATTAATTGGAAAACCATTTATTAGATTTTTTAGGGTTCCGTAAAGTAAAAACGGAACCATTATAGGATCACTCGTGAGTATTTCCGTCTGTCACAGCCTATTTGCTCGGAAACTACTAGACCGATTGAGTTGAAATTTGCTATATATTTGTGAGTCGGTGACCCAAAGGCGGACGTGAAACGTAAATAAACGAATTTTAAACATGGGGGCAAAGGTCATTGGGCAGCATAGTATGAAACCTATACCCACGGCCTACAGAAAAAAAATTAGGTAGGATGTTTAGATAAACGTCTCTAGTTCACGAATATATATGTCGCATTAACGTAGTTAATGGGATTCAAGCCAAAAGCTTAAAAAAGAAAAATATAATATTGAGGTTAAAACTTTCGTGTTAGCAACGTGACAGAACGTCCTTAAACGTTCTTGAGGTAAAAAAAATAGATGGAGCCTATTGCTAGTGAAAAGCAGAGTTGTACAAATCGATGGAGCCTCTTGCTAGTGAAAAGTAAAGTTGAAAAAATGGATGAAGCCTCTTGCTAGTGAAGAGCAGAGTTGAAAAAATCGAAGGAGCCTCTTGCTAGTGAGGAGCAGAGTTAAAAAAATAGATGGAGCCTCTTGCTAGTGAGGAGCAGAGTTGAAAAAATAGATGGAGCCTCTTGCTAGTAAGGACCAGAGTTGAAAAAATCGATGGAGCCTATTGCTACTGAAAAGCAGAGTTGTACAAATCGATGGAGCCTCTTGCTAGTGAAAAGCAAAGTTAAAAAAATCGATGGAGCTTCTTGCTAGTAAAGACCAGAGTTGAAAAAATCGATGGAGCCTCTTGTTAATGAAGAGCAGAGTAAAAAGAAGTGATGGAGCCTCTTGCAAGAGGCTTCATCGATTTTTTAAACTCTGCTCTTCACTAGCAAGAGGCGCCATCGCTTTTTTTCACTCTGCTGTCCGTCAACAAGAAGCTTCATCGATTTTTTCAACTCTGCTTTTTACTAGCAAGAGGCTCTATCTTTTTTTTCAACTCTGCTCTTCACTAGCAAGAGGCTCCATTTATTTTGTCAACTCCGTACTCTACTAGCAAGAGGCTCCATCGATTTTTTTAACTCTGCTTTTCATTAACAAGAGGTTCCATCGATTTTTTCAACTCTGGTCTTTACTAGCAAGAGGCTCCATCACTTCTTTTTACTCTGCTCTTCATTTACAAGAGGCTGCATCGATTTTTTCAACTCTGGTCTTTACTAGCAAGAGGCTCCATCGATTTGTACAACTCTGCTTTTCACTAGCAATAGGCTCCATCGATTTTTTTATTTCTGGTCTTCACTAGCAAGAGGCTTCATCCATTTTTTCAACTCAGCTTTTCACTAGCAAGAGGCTTCATCGATTTTTTTAACTCTGGTCTTCACTAGCAAGAGGCTTCATCCATTTTTTCAACTCTGCTTTTTACTAGCAAGAGGCTCCATCTATTTTTTCAACTCTGCTCCTCCCTAGCAAGAGGCTCCATCGATTTTTTCAACTTTGCTTTTCACTAGCAAGAGGCTCCATCGATTTGTGCTTCACTAAAATTGTTTTATTTACGCATTTATATATTTGTTTTACATTTTATTCCCATGGTTTAAAAAAAAAAACTATTGGTAATGAAATGTGGGTTAATACTTAACAATTTAAAACTAATTTGGTTTTTGTAGGATAACTTTAGTTAACCGGGTCAGATTTTGCCCAATGACCTTTAGGAGGTTAATTAAAAAAAGTTAAAAAGTTTTTCAAATTATATTATATCAAATAAGAGGGGATTGTTGTGAGAATCTCCAAAATATATTTTTTTATAGATTTAAAATAAATAATTTTGATGTTATTTAAGAAAATAGGCGAAAATAGACCAAATCCCCCCTTATCTCCGATAAATAACATAAGGGAACTGAAAAAATACTCTTTTTTGGTAAGTTTCTTTAACATCGCAACGGAACAATGGATTGTTGTGATTTTTTGCAAAGAGATGATTGAGGGGGTGGAAAATTACATAATTTGCTAATTAGAATATCCTGACATAGTTCCCGAGGGATCCAGGAAAAAGTCATTTCCGGGGTCGCGTAAGTCAGCGTCGCAACGAGGCAACGGATTGAAGTGATTTTTTGTGTAGAATTTGTTGAGGGGGTGGAAAGTGACAGACTGCTAATCAGAATAGCCTGATATAGTTCCTGAGGGATCGGAAGAAAAATCATGACCACGATCGAGAGCCACTTACGGCTCGCGCACCACTCACTCTCAAAAAGATGTCCACGCGGGCAAAGCCGCGGGTAAAAGCTAGTAAGGTTATAATACTCTATGAGTCTTGAGTTAGTTGTTTAAATTATTTGAATTATTATTGTTATAATAATATCGGAGATGATTGTTCTGTCCACTTCAACACATATTGAAATAACTTCAATCAATAGCTTTTAGTAAATAAGACACCAACAGCAAAGTATATACATATATTAGTACTAACATACAGTATGGACACTCCCTGCCGCGCTTTAGACTCCCTCGTCACCAAGATTGATACAGATTGGTTACAGTTTGGTTTACGAACGTATGGGATTTTGCCGTGATTTTCTTTGCTCCGTCATTTGTTTTAGAAATGACAATTCACGACCATTTGTATGCAGTGTCCGGGGTGTGCCAACAGCTTACATAAAAGTCAATCTAGATAATGAAAAGGTTAATGACACCGAATCAATGGGATAATGAATCAATGGGACCAAAAGTAAATACAAGTAGCTACTTTACTACAATCATCACATCAGCTCATATACACACGTCCCCACCGAGGGGCTCGAGCCTACCCTGAATTAGGGCGAACGGGCCTTTGACGACCACGCGGGCCCAATGCGGGTTGGTCGACTTCACACACAACCTGCGAGTTTCTCCGCAGGAGTGTGCAGGTTTTCTCACGATGTTTTTCTTCAACGTAAAAGCGTCGGATAAACGTACGTAAATCTAAATTTGAAGCCACATTGGTACGTGGCAGGATTCAAACCACGACCTCCCAGACAGGAGGCGGCGGCCCCAGCCGTTACGCCACCGGCGCTGTCAAGGTATAAAAGAAACAGGCTAAGTGTGAGTCGGACTCGCGCATCGAGGATTCCGTATCACCACCTTTCCACACAAGATAACCAACCAATGATACATATACTTTTCAAACAAAAGACATCAACGCGAGCGACAGATAAATGCCGTTTCTTTCTTCAGTTCGGACTCCTTAGCGCAAGTAAGACTCGCACTTGGCCGGCTAACTTTAGGGTTAGTACTATTAACACGCCAAGTTTGAAGCTTGTGCGTATTACCGTTCTTACGATAGGTAGAGCAAAAACAAAAAAAAAACAATTAAAAAAAACACGTTTCTTGTATCGTGACCCCCTTTAATTTTTCACGGTCTTTAATTTTTATTATTTGTTAGTGAACAGTCTATAATAACAGAAATTCTGTAAAAATATCATCCTGATACCTATCACGGTTCAAAAGATACAACCTTTAAAAAGTCGGACAGATAGACATACAGCGAGGGCTTAGTAATGGGATCCCGTAACCTGATATGGAACACTAAAAATGAATAAACTGGTCGTTTCCCCCCCCCCCCCCCACCTCAAACATTTGATAGGGTATAGTGCGTGGCACTAAAGATGAGACTTGAAACACCACGTAAAGAATTATAAATACAAAATAGGAAGTTGATTTACGACGTGTACACCTGTTTGTTAAAAGAAGCAAAGGATTATGGAGATCTATATATTATGGATAACTATTTGTACACTTCCTACTTTGTCTTTTTAATGTTTTACGTGGTGTTTCAAGTCTCATCTTTGGTGGCACGCATTATACTTTGTCTTTCTATATACTACGGTATGGGCGGAACGTTCAAGCGGTGCGGGCGGGCGACTCAAAATTGTAACACAACGTTCGACCTTTCTATTTAGTTGTGATTAATCCGAGACCGGCGCTTTTTGTATCATCATCATTACAGCTCATATACGTCCCCACCGAGGGGCTCGAGCCTACCCTGAATCAGGGCGATTAGGCCTTAGTCGACCACGCGGGCCCAGTGCGGGTTGGTCGACTTCACACACAACCTTCGAGTTTCTTCGCAGGCGTGTGCAGGTTTCCTCACGATGTTTTCCTTCACCGTTAAAGCAATCGGTAAGTATGTACGTAAGTTTTTGAAAAACTCTAAAAAACACGCTTTTTGTATATATCGCGGGAAAAAGCTTGCGCAATCAATATAACGATAAAAAAATCGTAACAGGGTTCCCTTTAAAAGGGTCTGAGCATATAGACAAGATCTTCTAACTTGTCTAAGGTTCTGAGGCACGATCTAAGTGCTTTGTGGGTTTTTTTTGGTAAAAAGCATCGTTGGTTGCGTTTTGACCTCTTTACAAATAAGAATATCTCGACTATTCCTATTTTAGGGTTCCGTACCCCGAAGGGTAAAAACGGGACCCTATTACTAACACCGGGACCCTATTACTAAGACTGCGCTGTCCGTCTGTCTGTCTGTCTGTCACCAGACTGTATTTCATGTACCATGGTAGCTAGTTGAAATTCTCACAGATGATGTATTTCTGTTGCCGCTATAACGACAAACACTAAAAATTTGATAAAGTGAAAGTCTCCATACAAAACACGTGTTTTTTAAACGTGTATAAAACTAGCGCCATCTAGTATGATGGTACGGAACCCTTTGTGCGCGTTTCTGACTCGTACTTTACCGGTTTTTTCTAAATTGAAAAAGGGTGACAAGCGACCGAAGATGACGTGTAGAAATGAATAGAATAAAATGGAATGGAATAGAATATATTAGAATAGAATAGAGTAGAAATAGAATACAATAGAAAAGAATAAATTAGAATAGAATATAATAAAATATGTTTTATTCGCGAACGAACACATTGTAACAACAACCAACAGTATGGATTATCTTAACTGTGCTGTGGCTGTAGGCATCATCTTGAATAGTTTCTCACTCCTCAGGCAGAAAAAAATACATGCCACTGTAAAGGCGATAGAAATAACATGGAGCAGTCAACTAAAATCACGGGCGGAGCCAGCTACTCGTAATAAATCGATCGTAGAAATCACATAGGTACGTAATGTAAACGACAGCGGCACTAACAAAGCTCAAACAGAGCAAAACGTTCGCAATAATATAATTGCGATCAGATTATTCAATTTGTTGGCTCCCAATCAGCGGACGCAAACGGGCAAACAGCCGCGTTCAAACACGGCCGGTCGCGAATCGATTATCAAACCGAGTCTCGAAAATTCGGATGTACCGGAAGTATTAGTGATGTGAAATGATAAAAGTTATCGATATTAATTTTATCATCACCATCTGATGTCCATATTAGTCTAATGAAGGATTTAGACCTATTTTATTTAGGTTCGAAAAAATGCAAATCGAAGAGTAGAAATGTCACGTATAAATTTCATGTAAATTTAATGAATAAAACTGTTGACTGAATTAATCGAAATTTCACGATGTAATTTAACAAATACAACTTTTTAAATGACCTAATAATAATATCGTAATATTGCTTATGCATTTACATCCATACCGATTCTACAATAGGCTTGCCCTCGACTATTAACAAAATAGTTTGCCGACGAATAAACAAATATTATTATCTTTTTTACGTTTTTATCGATCTTTTTGAAAGAAGAAAGGCGCTATGCAAGTAACTATTTAGTAATCTGTGGCTATGCAACCGTTTGCCTATGAAGACAAAGTTTAAGGATATGATGTAATAATTAATAACGAATGATAATTGTTAATCTTCTTCTATTTAATCTTATTTTAGTCTTTTATTTAATTTTATAACAAGCTATTGGTGGATAGTTATTATGAGAGTGTACCTATCATTCAAATCGTAAGTTATAGTACCTACTGAGTTAATACAAAAATCCTTTAGAAGAGGCACTCTCAGTTTTTCCAGGTTATTTCAATTTTCCGTAAAATTTTTCCAATTTTTGTTTCCCTCAAAACCTTCTCGGGACATTAGTTATTTTTAGCAATTTTTTATAACTATTATTAAATTGTTATAAAACATAGCTAAATCGGTCTAGCCGTTCTCAAGTGCTGTAACTACCAACGGATGTAACTTAATTATTAATATAGATAAATAGCCCCTAGCGCGCAGCGCTCACGTTTTGAGACGACTACAGAAGGAAAGATTTTTTTTTTACTTTTTCCCCCAACTTCAAGAAAGAAAGAAGGTTGTCAATTCAACTGTATGTTTTTTGTGAGTAATGCTTAGTTTTTAATAGATAGGTCATAACTTAAATCGGTCCCTTATATTTTTTTCTGAATCCGGTCCGTACCTTTTTTTTGTAATTTGTAAAAAGAAAAAATTGCGAAATTGTACTTGACTTGATTGTTGCGATTGACATCGGTTTTTTTACGTAGCGTTTCTAATTATTTAAAATTTCTGTAAATGTTGCCAATGCCAGCATATTAAAAAATCGATATTCAGGCAACACTATTATCCGACTACGAGTCGCAAATTTATTTCATTTTGTCCATGTATGATAATGATTGAATTTTACGTTCGGAATAACGAACGCTCGAAATCTGATTGTTATTTTCGTAACTTCGTAAATAGTTTTTCGCGAAAAAGCGTATTAAACATCTATAAGTTGTTACGGGGTTTAATGAAAGTGGCGAATGACTTGGATTTCAGGCATAAAAATACTTTTTACAATAACTGAACTCTTCCTTATGTTAACAGCATTGATGTGTTCCGGATTGAAGATAAGATAAACGTTCCCTATTTGGGAAATCTTAATTCGCTTTCATTTTCGGCATCAGCGTCACATACCATCAGGTGAGATGCTGCTAATCAATTCTTGGACTCCTTAATAAAAAAAAATTCAAAACAATTTATTTCAAATAGGTGTTTACACACACTTTTAAATAGTCAAAACAAAAAAAAATGTATATTACAAATAATGTCATGATTCAGATTACAGTCTCAGGTAATGGTATTTGTTATAGAATCAACATATATATCTTTGTCATTTAAATAATCTATTATTTTATAATATCCTCTAGAGCACAATTTTTTTTGACATGAGTCTTGAATTTATTCTCTGACAAACTAGTTACATTTTCTGGAATTTTATTGTAGAATCTTATACACTGCCCCACAAATGACTTTTTAACCTTACTCAGTCTCGAAAAGGTCATATCTATTTTATTTACATTTCTTAAATTTAAATTATGCCTGTCACTGTTTTTAGGAAATAAATGCAAATTATTAGGAACGTACATGATGTCGCATCTGATAGATTGCGCGGATAGCTTTTTTCTGCAGGATGAAAATAGTTTCTATATCAGCCGCATAAGATGCCATAAGACATTATACTATGGAAGTAACTAAAATACACTAGTCTAGCAGTATCTAGTATGTTTTGGAGGTTCCGTTCCTTATCCAGAAGTGTGGTGATACAGAACCCTCGTTGCGCGAGTACGAGTGGCACTTGTTTTTTTTATGTTGCTGATCGTGGGCCTTGCGGGTTATCTGTTTTTACATAATTTAACAACAGATGAAATATCTGTCACTCATCACATCAGGGACAAGCTCTGTTAAATAATGAACAACGATTTTTTATTAGCTTCCTGAGATCTGAGATTAAGATTCAGATCTCAAAAATCTGAAATAGAAATTTTTGTAACCTTTTGTTTTTGTAAATTATTAAAACATTTTGTTGATGTTTTAGTTTGAAGGTAAAAAATGAATTTGAGCGTCCATCATCATCATCTTCATCATCATATCATCATCGTATCAGCCGGAGGACGTCTACTGCTGCATAAACGATCGAAGCTGCGCACCCAGCGACTTCCTGTAACCTTCACCAGGTTGTCGGTCCACCGAGTGGGAAGCCTATCTACGCTACGTACTCCGGTGCGCGATCGCCACTCTAGAATTTTACTGTCCCAACAACTGTTAGCTTTTAGCGAGTTTTTAAGGAAGGTACAAATAAAGAAACATTTTATAATAGGTCTTATACCTAGGATATTGACGATTGTATGAAAAAATATAGCAAAATTTAAAAAAAAAGATTTTACGAATACAACAAAATTTATTCATAAAACATCATGAGACTATCCTTACTAATATTATAAACGTAAGATTTTGGATGTATGGATGTTTGTTCCTCTTGTGCGCAAAAACTACTGAACGTATCTGGATGAAATTCGGTAGGTAGACAGATTAAGACCTGGATTAACATATAGGCTACTTTTTTACACACTCGCGAGCCGTTTGCGGCTGGCGCACTGCGCACCCCCGGAAACAGTCATAGAAACTATATTCCGTTGGCAAAAGCTAGTTAGAAATAAAAAGGTTCTACATTTACATATGCTTTATTTTTAGATATTATGAGAGCACGATGACTTCAAACCCATGAAGACGGGTTTAACACCTGAATTATGTATTTAGATGAAAATTTTTAGGAGTTATCGAAGCAGCAGCAGTTTTTTGGTTACTAATGTCATATTTGGGAATACCCCGCATACTATTTCGTCACTTTCAGGAAAATTCAAAAACATTACTAGTAAAAAAATGCCCCATCTGACCACTAAGAAAACGCCTTTATTCCATTTAATGGCACGTAGCTCTGGGGATTGGAACATGAAAGACATCACACTGGTCACTCTTAAAAGACCATAAAGTAGTGTCATTAATTATATTATGGTCAATAATTGTAAACAAGAAATTATTGAAATTAAAAAACTGTATCAGCAATCCTAAGTAATATTATAAATGTCAAAATGTGTTTATTTGTTTGTTAGCTTACTTGTTACCTTTTCACTCTTCAATACCTTGACCAATTTGGCATGCAGGTAGCCTGTGTCACGGGAAAGGTCACAGCCACAGGCTACTTGTTATCCCGTGAAAATAGCATAGTTCGTTGCAGTTCCTGAGGGAATTGAAAAAAATCTTTTTTTGTTTCGATTCTTTAACATCGCAACGGAACAATGGATTGGTGTGATTTTTTGCACAGAGATGGTTGAGGGAGTGGGAAATGACATAGACTGGTAATCAGAATAGCCCGATCTGGGATAGGGATCTGGAGAAAACTAATGTCCGCCTATTGTATAGGCTTCCTTCTATATTGTTCATTTTTTATGTTGTGATGCAATAAAGAATATTGTATTGCAAATGTCCACGTTCACGAGCCGCTTGCGGCTCGCGCACCTCTTACTCTCAAAGACAGTGATAAAAACGATGTCCACCGATTTCATATGTAGTTAAAGACCTATCATCATCATATCAGCCGAAAATCGTCCACTGCTGGACAAAGGCCTCCCCCAAGGATTTCCACGACGACCGGTCCCGCGTGGGAGGCCTACCTAAGCTACGTTTTCCGGTGCGCGGTCGCTACTCGAGAACTTTACTGCCCCATCGGCCATCTGTTCTACGAGCTAAAGACTATTATGTATCCTAGGTAAATGACCAAATTATGATTAATAAACTTAATGTAAATGCAATTTATACTTAACTAAAATATTTGTATGCTATTTAGCAGAACATACAGGCACTTATATTCTTTGTAACACCTTTACATCGTATGTTTCACAAATAAATAATTTTGTATTTGTATTTGTAAAGACCTATTATGTATAATTTTGTTCGTCTTTAAAAAATCAAAGAACTCTTGTAATTGATCCTTAAATTTACCAAACTTAAGGTAACCAGGTGCGTCCGACTTCCAATCAGATATTCAGAGCGTGTCTACCTTCCAATTTATTATTCCTCTCGCGAAGGAATCCATCAGGACGGGCGCTGTTTGAGAAAATTAAGCAGCCTCTTAAGCAAACTGCTTTCTATTTGTATTGGATATTACACGGGAAGTTGGAGATTTCACACAATTTTCAATTGGGAATCATAATGACGAAGTCGATTTAGTTTGCCACGTAAATCTGAGCGTATCGTTAAAGTGGCTGGTCTGCCTTTCAGTAGGCTATACTCCATATAAAATTACCCTTAGTTTGAGTTACATCAAAAGTTGTCTTAAGTACCCTAAGCTTGGGTTACACCAAAAGTTGTCTTAAGTACCCTAAGCTTGGGTTACACCAAAAGTTGTCTTAAGTATCCTTAGCTTGGGTTACACCAAAAGTTGTCTTAAGTTTCCTTAGCTTCGGTTACATCAAAACTTGTCTTCAGTTTCCTTAGCTTAGGTTACATCAAAAGTTGTCTTAAGTTTCCTTAGCTTGGATTACATCAAAAGTTGTCTTAAGTACCTTAGGTTGGGTTACATCATAAGTGGTCATAAGCACCCTTAGTTTGGTGGCTTCCACCAAAAGTTGTCTTAAGTACCCTTAGCTTGTGTTACACCAAAATTTTGTCATAAGTACCCTTAGCTTGTGTTACATCAAAAGTTGTCTTAAGTACCCTTAGCTTGGGTTACATTAAAAATAAGGAAAAATAATGAACATTGAAATTTAGTATTAGAAAATCATAATGTTTAATAACCTAACAAATTGAATAAAAAAAATAAAACCCTACTGCATAATAAAATGTATCCTATGTCACTCAGGGGGTTAAGATGAAACTAACGACACTTTACACTTCAAAATTTATCAAGCCGTTCAGGCTACAGGCTTAAACAAAGAAACATACAAACATACATACACCCGAAAAACATAACCCTCGTTTCTGAGCAGTCAGACAAACAGACATAAACACTGAACTACCCATTGGTACCAAATTTTCACCGTTAAAATTATTCGAAGCTAAGCATTTAAATGCCTACCACCAAATGACCAAAGCATCCATTAAACCAGTAAAACTATCTAAATCAGCCTTTAAAAAAGTGTGTACAACTGTATAGTGTTGCAACAGAACCCTGCTTCCTCTTCCGCATCTGCGCAAGTTCTGCATGCCTTTTCACTTTCGTTTCTGGTTCCGCAAAATGTATAGTCTACAGGAGTACAAGAAAGAGAAGATCTCCATGAGGATCCCCTTATGTGGTGGAAAGGAAATGCGCACAAATACCCCCATCTTTTGCCAATAGTTCGCCAATATTTATCAGCTCGCCCCAGCAGTGTAGCCAGCGAGCATTTATTTAGCGGAGCTGGTTTAATATACGAAGAACACCGAAACAGACTTAAAGGTGTAAAAGCGGCCAAATTACTTTAAATATAACTTGCCTTTACTTAATTTTGAGTATTAAAGTACAAATTTAATAAACAATCTTAAAAAATCAAATTGTTTTTTTTTTCATAGTATTAACACTTCCGCTTCCGCTTTCGATTCCGCTTAGATTTACTTTTCGAATCTGTTTCCGTTTCTGCTTCCATTATGACACTATCGTTGCATCACTACAACTGTACAGCCAGCATTCCAAATTCAAAATTCAATTCGGGATCAGTAAACACGAACGCTAAAACCTCATCAATCGGCGCGGCGGGCGGCGCAGATGCAACGCATATCGAAACGCGCAATCAGCAGGCAACGCGAAAATATCTTCAGTAAACACGAGCCGCAAATGCATCGAATGGTATTCATCAGAATTAGAGTAAGGATGCGACTGCAGTGGTGGAGCTATGCATAGCACGAGACAGAAATAAATTAGGGTATATTGTGACCAAGAGTTCGCTAATCGGTAGTTTATAGGATTACAGTACATGCCATGCCGTTTTAACCGATTGAGTATTAATGGGACCCATCTGTCCCGGTAAGTTGTTCTTTCCGTTGAGTATTAATGGGACCCATCGGCCCCGGTAACAACACGCGACCTTATGCTCTAAAGTACACAAATATAGTTAAAACTGTGTTGAAACTGCCTTGGGTTGATTTATGGACTTACGTCGTTATTAAATTCCGCTCTTAGTGCCATACGCAGTTTAATATAAAATCATAGATAAACTTTTCATAATTTGACAATTTCTTGTCATTTTCCGCCATTTTGGAAAATGGCGGGTCCGCCTGAAGGAAGGGAACGTCAATATTCAAGGTCGGCCTGGACGGTTAAAAGCTAAAATTATGATCGGGTCTTACACACTCGCCTGCAAAAGACAAGACCCAAGATGATAAACAACCAAAAATACCCGACTGTATCAATACATTACACTTATTTTTTGGGCAGTTGTAAAAATGTATCCTTTGTCACTCCCAGGATCAAGACAGATCTTAGAGTCTTTAGTAAAGATACCTGGCAGTCCAAAATCTATCAAGCCGTTTAAGATACACTAGCTTTTGCCCACGGCCTCGCCCGCGTGGATATCGTTTTTATGTCTGTCCTTTAGGGCGAGCGCTGACATAAGTTTTCCTCAGATCCCACAGGAACGATATCGGGCTATTCTGATTAGAAGGCTATGTCACTTCCCACCCTTCAACCAATTCTATACAAAAAACCACTTCAGACCGTAGCTCCATTGCGACGCTTCCCCAGATCCCTCGGGAACCATGTCAGGATATGCTAATTAGTAACATATGTCATTTCTCACCCCTTCAGCCATCTCAGCACAATAAATCACAGAAATCCATTGTTCCGTTGCAATGTTAAAGCAACCAACCAAAAAAGAGCGTATTTTCTCAGTTCCCTTAGGAACTGCATCGGACTATGCTATTTTCACGGGATAAAAAGTAGCCTATGTCCTTCCCCGTACCAAATTTCATCAAGATTGGTTAATGTGTTGAAGCGTAAAAAGGCAACAAACAAACAGACAAACAAACACTTTTTAACATTTATAATATTAGTAAGGATACTCAGACAAAGAAACAAACAAACATAAATATACATAAATACATAAATTCATAAGTACACCCAAAAAACATTACCCTTCTTATTGGAAAGACGGGTAAATAATATAGCTAATATAAGATAGTTAACAGTGATTGAACCAAGGTCATTTACTTTTCTCCGTTAAATGAGATGATAATAATTTTCAGTTTGAAGCAGATGTGTAAGAACATCTTTAAGATAGAATATACCATTTAAATTCACAACATCAGTAGATACCAACATAATCCTTACTAATATTATAAATGTGAAAATGTGTTTGTTTGTTACCTTTTCACGCTTCAACACCTTAACCAATCTTGATAAAATTTGATATGATGCAGGTAGCCAGTGTCACTGGGAAGGACATAGGCTACTTTTTATAACGTGAAAATAGGATAGTCCGATGCAGTTCCTGAGGGTTCCTTCTTTTGGTTAATTCGGAACAATGGATTGTTGATATTTTTTGCGCAGAGATGGTTGAGAGGGTGGAAAATGATATAATTTACTAATTAGCATATCCTGACGTAGTTCAAGAGGGATCTGGGGAAAACTCATTTCCACGTTCGCGCACGGAGCAACAGAATGAAGTGATTTTTGTATAGAATTGGTTGATGGGGTGGGAAGTATCATAGTCTGCTAATCAGAATATCCCGATATATTTCCTGAGGGATTTGGAGAAAGCGGTTCGCGCACCACGCCATCCCAAAGACAGTCATAAAAATGATGTCCACGCGAACGAAGCCGCGGGCAAAAGCTAGTAATAATAACGAATTTTGAATTTCATCGCTTTGCATAGCATAGCTGGCCCAGTGTAAGCTCGCTGCTAATCCGGCGATCTAAGCCATTGCCCAATTAGGGACGACCCGATAATGACTTGTCAAAACAGGTGCCCGCAAACCGAGTCGCATAAACAGATTATAACCTTGTACTGTTTGAGATAAGCTCCAAATTCCCATAATTCGGCGTAAATACGTTCGCCAAAGTTGAATTGTGAAAGTTTAACGAAGCCTCCGTTCGGAAATTTCGTTTAAATCCAACAATTAGCGGTATTTCCTAAACCGTTTGTATTTTGATTTGTTTGCTTATATTTTGAGGTCAGTCTACTATCTAATCCTTAAAAGCTTTTAACCAGCCACGTTAAACAGCCTGATTTTGGAGAAGCAAAGTGTGTGCTATTGATTCAATCAATACATACATATTATAAAAGAAAGTGCCGCTAAAATTTAGGAACGAGTCTCGGTACGATCAAGGAAGTTATATGGTGTGGTAGCCCTCTAGCCATCCATGAAGAAGGTTCCTGTTTTTACTTGAAGGGCGTGCTTTTGAAGATATAATAACTGGAAGTTTCGCCCTCTAGAAATTTCTAGAACAGCCCAGAACATTTGAGAGTATTCGAGAGCATTCCCCAATAACATCCCAGATAATTGTGGAACATTCCAGAACACTTTCGAATGTTGTGGAGTGTTCTGGAACAATTTGGACCATTTGAAGCCTTTTTGTGTGGGTGGGGTTACTCCCTGAGCGAAGCGGGGTACCCCAGCCAGTGTAAAATAAATGAGGACTTTTGGCAAAATCTCATCGTATGCTTGCTACCATATATTTACAATCATCACCCTAATATGTGGATATTTGATGAACTGTTAAAGGATTAGAAAATTAACTACACCTACAATGCTTATATCATCATCATCATATCACTTGAAACACGTCCAATGCTGGATAAATCTATCCACAGGGGCCTTCCCTCAGGATTACCACAACGACCGGTCGCGCGCTGCCGCATCCAGCGGCTTCCTTCGACCGAATAAATGTATAAAAATTTCAATAAACCTTAAAACTTTTAGGTACAGTCGAGTTCATTAATATATTGGCAGGGCCAATGGTTCAAAACATTGTAAGCGTCGAAATAAATATAAAGTTCTATACAAACATATGTAGATATCAATAAAATGTTATCATGTAAACGGTTCATTAATTGTTTGTATAGAACTTTATATTCAATTCGACGCTTACAATGTTTTGAACCGCTGGCCCTGCCAATATATTAATGAACTCGACTGTACAAGCTTTTAATATTGCATTGTCATTTGATATACATATGCATGCAAAATTTCAGCTTAATCGAGAACCGGAAAGTGGGTCAAATTTAACTTGCCAGATTTTATAACAGACACCGGAACAGGTGAAAGTAAATAAAAGCTTGTAATAATATAAACATTTCATACAATATCTATAATATACCAGTAAAGAATTATTGAATTCTGTTGCATAATCTATATTAAAAATGTATAAGAACTCAAAATTTGTTTTTTTTTTATAATTTTTTAGCCGCAGGAAAGGCCTAAAATATCCGAGAAGATTATACTGTTATTAATTCCGGCTATAATTTCCTGTGAGGTGATGGATGGTGAATGATGGGGATCTCCAAGTTTTGGTTAGGTAGGTTAATGGTGCCTGCAAGGTCTGTAATAATAATGCCGAGAATTTGGACCCCCTCAAGACGAAAAGGTCTAAAAAGGTGTAAATGCCTGTTAAAATATTAAAGACGGAACCCCCGTTGGCACTATTATTTTGGGTACGGAACCCTAAAAATGTGAACTAATTAGATAACGTTTATTACACGACTGCTTGTATGTATGTTTTTTATTCCACGATATCTTCTAAACGGCTCGATGGATTTGAGAGTGCTAGGTATCGTTAGATTAGTCTTGATCCCGTGAGTGACAGGATATATTTTATCCGACTTCCCAAAAAAGAGGTGTAATATTTTTATGCGTTTGTGTTTTTATTACTTTCTAGGTTGTCCATGCTCATAATCTACACTAAAACATGTGGATATCTTCATATTTTTTGCGGCAACATTTTATACAACATTTCATATTATATTTAGTGTCAAATCAAAATTACATTTTTTTTATTACTTTCTAGGTTATCCCTGCTCATTACCGACACTATAACATGTTGGTATCTGCATATTTTTTGCGGCAACATTTTATACAACATTTCATATTAAATTTAGTGTCAAATCAAAATTATATTTTTTTATTACTTTCTAGGTTGTCCCTACACTAAAACATGTTGGTTTCTTCATAGTTTTTTGCGGCAACATTTTATACAACATTTCATATTAAATTTAGTGTCAAATCAAAATTATATTTTTTTTATTACCTTCTAGGTTGTCCCTACACTAAAACATGTTGGTATCTTCATAGTTTTTTGCGGCAACATTTTATACAACATTTCATATTAAATTTAGTGTCAAATCAAAATTATATTTATTTTATTACCTTCTAGGTTGTCCCTACACTAAAACATGTTGGTATCTTCATAGTTTTTTGCGGCAACATTTTATACAACATTTCATATTAAATTTAGTGGTAAATCAAAATTGTATTTTTTTTTAATCCGAGTCTTAAACATTTAACTCCGCCGGGAATCGAACCCGCGACCTCCTGATGTGAAGCTAATGGACTTACCATGAAGGTGGTTAAAACGGTAAAAATACTATATTCAATTTCCGAAATTGTTTTGGCCTTGTCATATTAAATTAATCAGTTGATAGCGAATTTTTTAAGTAGATACTAGCTTTTATTTACTTTCACCTGTCCCCGTATCTGTAATAATCAAATATTTTAAGA
This sequence comes from Coleophora flavipennella, assembly GCA_947284805.1. Lineage (NCBI taxonomy): Eukaryota > Metazoa > Arthropoda > Insecta > Lepidoptera > Coleophoridae > Coleophora > Coleophora flavipennella. The sequence continues at coordinate 5,950,862 of OX369254.1, read as the reverse complement.
TGTAGACCCACTTCCCGGTTTCTGATTGCGCTGAAATTTTAAGTACATGTTTAGTTTTGATGACAATGCATGGTTAGCTAAGTGACGTCATTCTAAATCCAATATGGCGGACCTCCAAAGATGGCGGACCAGTAATTTTTTTATGCACCTCCAAGATATGGGTATCAAATGAAAGGGATTTTAGATTTTTAAGTTTTGATTTAAATGATTTTCAAACAAAAGGTTGTACATACCTAAAAGTTTTAAGGTTTCTCGAAAATACTTTCTCTTTAATTATAACAAACATTTCAGAAGGACCCTCTAAACAAGATTATTATGTTATTGCTTGCGTATCAGTCTCAGTTCGAGTCCAAAGTTTGCGATTTGGGATACACCAGGGCTGTTGGCTAACTTAGCACAACTTCAGAATACTAAGCATAAGCTGTGGTTGATTTAACTAAAATGTGAGGGTGTCCATGGCGCTTTGGGTAACTCAATTATGAGTTCGGAAGACACCTAAGCTTTGAACAGGTCTGTTTCATGTAAATTATTGTAAATTGTCCGTAATTCTGATTTACATTTTAGTCAACAAGAGCTTAAAAGGTTCTCTATAATTATAGGAAAATGGCGGCTTTTTTTTATTTTTATTTATTTACCAATTTTAAAACTAAATACAATTTTTTTTATCATCTAGCACCATTAAACCTGAATGGTTTGTCTAGGTGCTCAACAGTCGTCTACGAGCTATATACTTAAAGCAAGCAAGCAAAAAAAGTTAAGTGAAGTTGATTAAAAGTTGTGAAGTTAAAAAAAAAATCAAATGGCCATTCCATTTGAAATTTTGAGAAAAAAAAATGTTACGTAAGGCGTAGTTAAACCCTTCTCCCGCCCATGTAATGCTTCGTAACGTTTAACAAGACCCCCACCTCCCCCCAAATTCGTTACGTAATACTTGAACGGTCCCTTACATTATATTATGAAAGTATATAATAATATATGAGTGACTAATGCCCGATCGCCCTAAGTCAGGGTAGGCTCGAGCCCCTCGGTGGGGACGTATATGAGCTGATATGATGATGATGATATATGATATGAGTATCGGACCCGATACTCCTCTCTCTGCGTCGCCAATCTGAATTAATATAATTACTACTAGCCCCATGAATCCTTACTAATATTATAAAAGCGAAAGTTTTTATTTTTGTATGTATGGATGTTTGTTATTCTTTAACGCCACAAAAGATCAACGGATCTGGATGAAATTTGGTAGGTAGACAGATTAGGACCTGGATTAACATATAGGCTACTTTTTGATGTGTAACATCTTTGCTCTCGCTTCCCTGCAATTTGTGGGAGTGATTTCGTGAAATGGGACGGAAATGTGTAACAGGAAGTCGCGTTTTTTCAGGCTTTAAAAGCGCGGAAAAGGCAAAGGCATCTATGACCATACAGCCTAGTCTGCCGTATCTTTGCCGTCCTTTTTTCAGGCTTTAAAAGCGCGGAAAAGGCAAAGGTATCTATGACCATACAGCCTAGTCTGCCGTATCTTTGCCGTCCTTTTATAAAGTATTTTGTCACATGTTACACATCATATGCGAGTACTGTAGGTCTCACTCGAATTTTTTTACATGCTCGCGCACTGGGCACCCTCTAAGACAGACATAGAAACTATGTTTACGCGAGCGAAGCCGCTGGCAAAATCTAGTAAGATATAAATTGTCGAAAGCAAACGCGTAAAGGATATTAAACAAGCTGCCGTCTAAGTTTATTGTGTCTATGGCTAAGTTCATAAAAGCGTAAATTATATCTTATACAAGCTTTTATTTAGTTTCACCTGTCCCGGTGTCTGTAATGACATCTTGCAAGTTGAATTTGACCCACTTCCCGGTTTCCGATTGAGCTGAAATTTTGCCTGCATATGTATATCGCGTGACAATGCAATATTATGATGACATGGAACTGTTATGATACTGGAGCTGGAAGGTGGCCATAGGAACTCCGCAATGAAACGACACAACCCCATAGTGGGCTCGTTTGATTCGCATTGACGAGTAATTCGATGCATAAAAACTCTTCCTACTAATATTATAAACTCGAAAGTTGGCAAGAATGTATGGATCATAATATCAGCCGAAGGACGTCCACTGCTGGACATAGGCCTCCCCCAAAATTGGGGGGTGTTGCCGTAATCGCCACGCTTGGCAGACGGGTTGGCGATCGCAGTGTGGTTGCAGGTCGATTGCAATTCGCGCAAATGGACATATGGATGTATGTATGTTACTATTTCACGCAAAAACCACTGAACGGATCTGGCTGAAATTTGGTAGGTACCTAGACAGACAAGAACCTGGATTAATATATAGGCTACTTTTTCCACTGCGCACCCTCGAAAAGTCATAGAAACGTTGTCACAAGCTTTTATTTGAAACGGCTAGTTTCAAATAAGAGCTTGTACCAAAAAACTTTTAGGTTTTTCGGAAATTATAAATCTACAGAATAAGGTACTCACAAAATCCGGTTACTTAAAAAGCGAGCCACGCCTCACCTGAAACGAACAAATCCATACATTAGGGACGCTCTTAAAGCATTATAGAAGTAGGTTTGTCATTGAGTTCGCATTTCTATACTCATAAAAAAGTTGTAAAGCCCTTTCATTCATGTAAAAGGAAGGCTTTCAGGCACTCATACATAGGTACGTGGCAGAGGTGAATGGTTTTAACGTCGGGGTTAAGCCAAAAGCGAAAGACTAGTTGATTTTTAGGGTTCCGTAGCAAGACTTCGCTGTCCGTCCGTCTGTCTGTCCGTCTTGCCACCAGGCTGTATTTCATGAACAGTGCGATAGCTAGACAGTTGAAATTTTTCACAGCTGATGCATTTCTATTGCCGCTATAACAACAAATACTAAAATTTAGAAAAAACTTAAAAATAAGGGGGGGGGGGGTCAAAAAGTGGCAAGAAGCAAGGTCTCACAGCACAAGTTTAGGAAAAACCCCGATAATCGTAAAAAAAAATTTACATTTGCAGTTAAAGAATTACCTGTGACGTATATCGATGTATGAGAAATCACTGTTTCAACTACAAAGTTAAATTTGTTACCTAATGCGCCTTTTTTTGTAAATACACAACATAAATATATAGTGTGGTGGTACGGAACCTTGGATGCGCGAACCAGTTTCGATCTTGGCTGGTTTTCTTGAGTATTTTTTGTTTAGATAGAATTCATCATCATCATCATATCAGCCGAAAAACGTCCACTGCTGGACACAAGCCTCCCCCAAGGATTTCCACGACGACCGGTCCTGCGCTGCCCGCATCCATCGGCTTCCCGCGATCTTCACCAGGTCGTCGGTCCACCGCGTGAGGCCTTACTACGCTACGTTTTCCGGTGCGCGGTCGCCACTCGAGAACTTTACTGCCCCAACGGCCATCTGTTCTACGAGCTATGTGCCCTGCCCATTGCCACTTCAGTTTAGAGATTCTGTGATGTCGGTTACTTTGGTTCTCCTGCGGTCACAGGGTTCGAAAAGATCAATCTATCAATGATAATTATTGCGATAATATCAAATGGATAATTATCGACTGATAATAACAAAAGATTGAGTTCGTCAAAGTGAACTGTATACTACCGTGTATTTCCGAACTTGCGTCTATCCGAACCAGCGTTGCCAGATTTTTTTTTGCCAGGTCGGGATTTCGAAACTTATTGAGTGAAAAAAGCGGGATTCATTCGTCAAAAGCGGGACATAGTAAAAAAAAGGAATAATCAGAAGTTTTTAAAAATTTCTCTTTTTATTTGATTTTAAATTACGTTTACGTGACTATAGATAGCAAAAATAGTCATAGAAATGTATTGTAATAAAAATTTGATATTTTAAGTCAGATTTCCCTATCGTTAGGTAGTTGAGTCTTCTTAGTCTTCTAAAAAAAAAGGTTTGGCATTTTTCTTGGGTGCAATGTTTTCCGGTTCCGAGCAATCTGAAACATCACTATCGGCTTCATTCATCTTTAAACAATTCTAATAAGTAATCTTCAGTAATTTAAGAAAAAAAAAAACAGTAAAAACTTAAACTTTGTTTGTTTAATGTAATAAATATACAAATGGGAATGAGAAAAGAGTGAAAGAGAATATGTCGAGGCCACATACACCGATTTGCGTGACGCACCCCTCTCTCCCGCGCGCTTATTATCATTACGCGCCGGGCGGGCGGGGCGGCCAGTCCAAACTTGCCTGTGCCAACCGGGCGCGCTTCCTCAGCACGCTGTACCACAGATTACTAATTAGTTACTAGCTGTACTCACGATGGAGTTATCACCGAAAAGCGGGACTTAGCCTGTCCCGCACGGGACGTTTAATTGTGATTTAAAAATCGGGACGTCCCGCCAAAATCGGGACGTCTGACAACGCTGATCCGGACGCACAAAAAGTCAACGTGCCGCGCCGTAGGGATCCCCCCTTGCAATAAAAAATCAGTTTGGATTTACAGGTTTATGCAAAGTTGAGTGAACTTGAGTGTCATTGGGTTTTTAAGTTAAATATTGTTTATTGAGTTAAAATTAAAAAATGGCTCGTGAGAAAGATCCAATACGGTCATACTTTTTTTCTATGAAGACAATAAATACTGGGCTATGGGCTCGGTGCAAAAAATGTAACAAAGAGATGCTAGAGATGCAAGGAATAATAAATATAAATTATAAACTATTAATTATTTTTTTTTGTTACAATAGCCCAAATTATAATGCATTTGTTATGAAACAATATAACAAATTAATTTCTTACACTGGTGATAATTATCCGATAATTATCAAGTAGCGTAATTATCTTGATTTTTTCGAACCCTGCCTGCGGATCTTCGATAGAATTGCCATCTGGCATATAAATCACAGTCATAGTCTTCAAGACGAAAGCAACAACGACCTCTGGATCTCTCGAGGAATTGTCCGTCTGTCTGTCCGTCTGTCACCAGGCTGTCTTTCATGAACCCTGATAGCTAGACAGTTGAAATTTTTGCAGATGATGTATTTCTGCAGCCGCTTTAGCATAAAATACAAAAAATTTGAAAAAGTGAAATAATAAGGGGGGTATCCATACAAAAAAATGAGATATTTTTAAACATGAAGAAACTAGCGCCATCTAGTATGATGGTACGGGACCCTATGTGTGCGGATCTGACTCGCACTTGGCCGGTTTTTAAGTCTTACGAAGTGTTTGTAAACATACCCATAACTTTGACCAAACAAGACTTGAGAAAGTAGGCTGTTCCTAAAATAGCTGTTCATTTTCGTAAAAGAGTCTTGACAGCATTCATGGGTTCAGCGGGTAGAATTTTAAAATGTATTCAGCCGAGAAATATAAATAAATTGTTTTAATAAAGCGTTTGCTAAGAGATTTTTCTTTAATATTAATATAAATTAAAGTTATAGCTGAAGCTGACTAGTAGGGTTTTGTTTTGTGACAAAAATAATTTGTTGATAAAGATTTTATAAACATTAAAGCGTCGATGGTGTAACGGCTAGGGCCGCTACCTCCTGTCCGGGAGGTCGTGGTTCAAATCCTGCCACATACCAATGTGTTTTCGATTTCATATGTACGTTTATCCGACGCTCTTACGGTTAAGGAAAACATCGCGAGGAAACCTGCACTGGGCCCGCGTAGTCGACTCAGGCCAGATCGCCCTAATTCAGGATGGGCTCGAGCCCTTCGGTGGGGACGTAGTATATGAGCTGATCATCATCATCATTGGCCTCTACGTCTATTACAGACGATTCACTACCGTGTCCTGGACTAGAGGCAACGCTTCTGGTGCGCGAACGGCAGACTCGCCCGCAAGCTTGGCAGGGAAAGTTTGTGGCCGATGGAGTATAGCCGCTCTGGTGGCGCTTTTCCCTCTTGACAGCGAGCGCCCTAAACCATGAGCTGATATGATGATAACAATTAAAGTTAAGCTATTCAAGCGTAACCTTTTGGTTGCATTATGAATATCGACACGGGCAGTTCATTGTCGAATTCACTCATACATACATAACACACATGCACGTACATACTATAAAAAAATCCCGGGCACGGAACTCACTATTTCAAACACTCTTATAAGTTCTAGGAATTAATCCAAATACCTTTACGCGAGTTCCAAAAGCAGCGTCAGCGCACCATTCTTAGAATATTATGTTGTGTTTCAATATTATGTAGGTATGCTTATGCAAACAAAACGCAATATTCAAATTGTACACCTTAACTTTATTATTTAATAGATAAAAAAAAGCTAAACACGTTAAAAAACGACTTCAATCGCAATAACTAAGTACATTTTTGCATTATTATTTTTGGTTTTTGTTTATTTTCTAATATACATAGTAGGTAGGTACTACACCGATTTTGATAAAATTTATATGGGACCACACGGGAAGCACTAGCTTTCAAATAAAAAAAAATCATAAAAATCGCTTGAGCCAGTCAAAAGTTATGAGTTATGAGGTAACACACATATTAAAAAAACATACAGTCGAATTGAGAACCTCCTCCTTTTTGAAAGTCGGTTGAAAATTAAATACCACTCGGTAAATAGACTCGGTTGTTAGGGCATTTTCATAGCTCGCCTGGCTAGCTACCACCATCTTATCTAAGTCTTCCCGCCAATAAAGGTTCTTTTTATTTTTCGTTTTTAGTTCCTTTTTTATACGTCGGCAAAGTATATTATATTAGTACTAACGTAACGTCGGTTTAATTTTTCGTTAAATTTTTTTATTTTTTTTGTGGCTAAAATATACTAATGGGTGCTAATCATCCAAATAAAAAAAAGAATCATCAAAATCGGACTACTCTGAAAAAAAGTTATAAACTGTTAAGGCGTTATTTAAAATATAACTAATTTTGGCACCTTCAATTCAAGATGAAGGCTCGCGCCTTCGCCCCTCGAGGTCAAAACTTGGATTTCTATTAGGCCGCCATAGTTAAACAACATTATGGCAAAACATTTTCTACGCCACCTTTTGTAGAGCAAAGGCTTTCATATGTCCCCACAGACTGGACTAGTGGTCATACATTACAATCAGTGAGTGAACAATCAACCATCCCCTGTTTTACTACCCATAAGCACACCCTGGACACTGCATACAACGGGTCAGAAATGACATTTCAAAAAACGAACGACGAAACAAACAAAATGGCGGCGAAATCCTATACGTTCGACAACTAAACTGTAACCAATCTGTTTCAATCTGGGTGACGAAGGGGTGAGGTCGCAATCTAGAGAGCGGCAGGGAAAAACCATACTGTATGTTAGTGCTAATATATTATACTTTGCCTTAAGGTTGGAATTTTAGTGGTTCTAATTTAGCTTCCAAGATTTGTCCCAAACTAAAAAACAGATTAACTAACACGACAAGCTAATATAAATCTTGAAAAAATAGAAATAATTCCTCAGATTAGTAATATGTACGGTTGAGATCTTGGTGAATTAAACTAGCAAAAAAAATATCCGGATGTAATACGGCTTCCCGCAAACCACTTAACCATTCTATAGTTGTTACATCTATTCCATGTAAGTGTCAAGTTACATGTTTAACCGCAGATTCAACTCCCGGGAGAGATTTGCGCGACAGGCGGAGTCGGGTTTCACGCATAGTCAATGCACCGAGCGAGGGTAAAGACGGTTCGTGTTTCGAATAAAAAATGTTTGCTGAATATTTGACGATTTTAGTGAGGGTGGCAGTGGGTGAGAGGGAGAATGAAATAAGAGTAGCCAAGTGCATGTCGGATCACGCACAAAGTAGGATTCCGTAGGTAGTTTTTGATGTGTAACATCTTTGCTCTCGCTTTCCTGCAATTTGTGGGAGTGATTTCGTGAAATGGGACGGAAATGTGTAACATGGGACGGAAATGTGTAACAGGAAGTCGCGAAAGCGCGGAATTCTACTTTACGAGAGTCCGACTCGCACTTGGTCGGTTTTTTTCGTTACTGTCAGATCCGCCACCCAGGTACAATATCGTCATCAAATCTAACTAACCTAAAGTATTTTGTCACATGTTACACATCATATGCGAGTACTGTAGGTCTCGCTCGAATTTTTTTATAGTAAGACAGTGGGTGAGAGGGAGAATGAAATAAGAGTAGCCAAGTGCATGTCGGGTCACGCGCAAAGTAGGATTCCGTAGATAGTTTTTTTATAGTAGACAGTGGGTGAGAGGGAGAATGAAATAAGAGTAGTCAAGTGCATGTCGGATCACGCGCAAAGTAGGATTCCGTAGATAGTTTTTTTATAGTAGACAGTGGGTGAGAGGGAGAATGAAATAAGAGTAGCCAAGTGCATGTCGGATTACGCGCAAAGTAGGATTCCGTAGGTAGTTTTTTATAGTAGGCAGTGGGTGATAGGAAGAATGAAATAAGAGTAGTCAAGTGCATGTCGGATCACGCACAAAGTGGGATTCCGTAGGTAGTTTTTATAGTATGCAGTGGTTGAGAGGTAGAACGAAATTAGAGTAGCCAAGTGCATGTCCGATCACGCGCAAAGTAGGATTCCGTAGGTAGTTCTTTTTATAGTAGGCAGTGGGTGAGAGGGAGAATGAAATAAGAGTAGCCAAGTGCATGTCAGATCACGCACAAAGTGGGATTCCGTAGGTAGTTTTTTTATAGTAAGCAGTGGGTGAGAGGGAGAATGAAATAAGAGTAGCAAAGTGCATGTCGGATCACGCACAAAGTGGGATTCCGTAGGTAGTTTTTTTATAGTAGGCAGTGGGTGAGAGGGAGAATGAAATAAGAGTAGCCAAGTGCATGTCGGATCACGCACAAAGTGGGATTCCGTAGGTAGTTTTTTTATAGTAGGCAGTGGGTGAGAGGGAGAATGAAATAAGAGCAGCAAAGTGCATGTCGGATCACGCACAAAGTGGGATTCCGTAGGTAGTTTTTTTATAGTAGGCAGTGGGTGAGAGGGAGAATGAAATAAGAGTAACCAAGTGCATGTCGGATCACGCTCAAAGTAGGATTCCGTAGGTAGTATTTTTTTAGACCTATCCAACGACACACCACACGATGGGATAGACGAGTCATTCATTACGTTTTTTTTTTTCAACATTTTATTTTATCCCTTTGTTGCGTGATTAATGTAGTTGTACCCATGACAAATTACAGCTTTCTATCACTAAGAGCCTGTAAGCTAAGCCACGGGCAGTTAGACAGACAGACTGACGGATCGTACGAAACTGTAAGGGTTCCTTGTTGACAAGGGTACCCTTAAAACTACTGCGCTTGTGTTAATAAAAATATGGCCTGAAAGCGAAAGCTTTTAAAATTGTCTCTGTAAGATAAAATAAAATTTAAGTAACAAAAATATGTATGAATGAAGTTTAGCACTAACTAACCTGAAATAAACAAAGAAAAATACTCTTGAAAAACATAACCCTCCTTTTGGCGCAGTCGGGTAAAACATTTGTCTTTTAAAGACAAATTATACTTTTAACTATGTTCAGTCTGCTATGGCTTGTGATGATGACCATAATTCAGTGTGCAGTGTGGTGGCACAGCACACGGAAAGACGCTGCTTCTCTTCCTTAGAATTTTGACCCCTTGGTAGCTTCATACGACACCCTCACGAAAAGATGGGCCGACATTGGCGCAGAACAATCGCAAGACATCTCGAGGGATTGCCGCGAAAGTTGACATGAGCTCAGCGCAAAGTGAGCTTAGGATCGCGCCGGACGATCAATTAGAGTCAGGTGTTTTAACGTCGTTTACGGAACGGAACAGTGTGCAGTGTGGTGGCACAGCACACGGAAAGTTGCTGCTGCTCTTCCTTAGATTTTTGACCCCTTGGTCGCTTCAACGACACCCTCTGGAAAAGATGGGCCGACATTGGCGCAGAACTATCGCAAGACAACGCGAGGGATTGCCGCGAAAGTTGACATGAGCTCAGCGCAAAGTGAGCCTAGAATCGCGCCGGACGATCAATCGGAGACAGGTGTTTTGACATCGGTTACGGGACGGAAAAGTGTGAAATACGACACTAAAAGTACAGATTACGGACTCAGTATTACGCAATACTCGTTATAGATACGGATCGGCCGTAGTTTGTTAAAAACTGAACAATTTGTGTGTAAAATCAGTGCTACGGACACCGCTTACGGATATCTAACGATCGTGCTGTTCAAGGGCCGCTAACAGCCCAAGGTGAATTTACACAAAAACAAAAAAGATTTTAGGTATAGATATTTACCGACGCACGAGTAAGTGAAACACTTAGGCTAAAAGTACACAAATAACAAACCAACCTACCTTATTGCAACTCAACTACATATACGCCTACATCTAAGTCAACTCGTTGGCCGATAAGTGCTAGGTTGATAAAGCCAAGTCGTCAACGCGAGAGGGGGTGCGTGACACACGTACTGATGCCGAGAAATGAGGCGCGGAACAACACCAAGCAATATCGGGGACGAAGACTTACAGCGCCTAGGAGAGGCATATCAAGATAAAATAAAATTACAAAGAACTCAAGTGAGACAGAAGAGACACAAAAGATAAATTAAGTATATAGGGTGACTTTTGTTCGTGAAATTAGTTCTTGATAGCAAAGGATATGAATGTACTCGTGATTACAAACAACTTTCCCAGAGAAACTATATGTCAAATACGAAAAAAAATTTTTGGTGCTTTATACATTTTTGCCGATTTGATGACTTGTTATGTATCGAGGTCCAAATTTTTTTTTTCTGATTTGACATATAGTTTTTTTGGGAAAGTTGTTTGTTATCACGAGTACATGCATGTATTTTGTTAACAAGAACTATTTAAAAGTCACCCTGTATATGATATAATGATGTTACTAGCTTTTTCCTGCAGCTTCGCTCGCGTGGGCATCGTTTTATGACTGTCTTTGAGGGTGAGTGGTGCGCGAGCCGCAAGTAGATATAGCCTATGTCTGACTGAAATAATGTGGCTGTCTCTGGGTGAAAGAATTTTCAGAATCGGTTTAGTAGTTCCATAGATTACTTCCCACAAACAAACTTTACGTGTCTAATAAATTATTTTAGATAAGAAGATATCATTAAAGACAGAAAGAACAATAAAATGGCCACACATCTCCTAGTTAAGGCTCCTCCGTCCCGACTTTATTGACGATGTTTCAAACATCGAACGAAATTGCTTGAAAATAAAGTTCTTGTCAGCTCGTACTGCAACGTGGCTGTTACGTCAATCGCTGCGGACGAATCGTGCGATAATTTATTGTGGTTTTTAATTTATTGTAAATAAAATAAGAAGAATTTCTTAAAAGTAAGGAAACAAAATCATTAAATATTGTTTTATTAATAAGTTCATAAATTATCATAATGTTTCGATTCAAATTGCAGCAGTCCTATGGTAACAACTTAAAAAAAAGGATGCATTAGGATTTTTTTTTTCTTTAGTTCTGTGTATTAAAATAGAATTCGAGTAAACCAAAATTACTCCTCATATCTTGTAAATTACAAAACATTTTTTTTCGATAAAAAAGCCTCAATTGAATTGAAAAGTGGTTACAAAGTTGGTCGTTGGCGGCGGTAAAAAGCCTTAATAAAATGTTAGTTACACAAGAGAAATACCTCAATGTTGACTTCCTCATTCATAGTCAAGGAGTAAAATTTGTAATTACAACATCACATCCCGTACTTTTCCAACGCTGCCTATTAATTGAAGGTTTACAGTCTAGTAACATTGCTAGCCACAGAGTTTCTATAAATTCTCTATAGTTTACGCAATGTTTACGACCGACTTCAAAAACACCGGTAAAGTGCCAGTCAGAATCGCGCACAAAGGGTTCCATACCATCATATTAGATGGCGCTAGTTTCTTCACGTCAAAAAAAACACGTTTTTTTGTAAGGCGACTTTCACTTTTTCTAATTTTTAGTATTTTTTGTTGTAGCTGCAACAGAAACACATTATCTGCGAAAATTTCAACTGTCTAGCACAGGTCATTTATGAACCGATTTGGAAAATCATTTTTTTATTTGAAAGGATATCTTTTCAGATTTTTCCCATAGAAATTTCATCTATAAATCGGTTTTGTACTTTTCTAGGGAATAAACAAAAACAATAAAATTTAGCAAAAATGTACTTGGTTTTTTAACGTGCTTAGCGTTTAGAATTATTTCAAGGATCGGCGAAGACGTGGAGTTAAGAAATATATTCATAGACGTAACTGAGTAAATCAAACTGTATGAAAATTACACTATATCTGTCTCACTCTTACTACAGCAACCTCAAACATGGAGCCATTTAGTGACACAGAATTTCCCTCTGGAAATAATCAAGAAACTCTTTGTTGCTAGCAGTCCCCTCTGCTACACCACACAGACACACCTCGCACACATAACAATATAAGTGACCATTGTTCTTCGTATGTAATCACCATAAACCACTTGCATCTGTTGTCTGCTGAAATACACCTTCATTTTCTTCATTGTAAGATGCTAGAACGAAAGGTATTGGTAGCTTGTCTGTATAGTAGACGGCAGTAAAATTATACAATAGTTAAAATATAACAGTGCAGTAAATCTTTTATTGGTTGAAACTATGTTTCTCTAGCATTTTTATTTATGAATTATGAAAGCTTTTTTCTCATTTAGGTAGGTAAGTATTTTATTATTATTATTCATTTATTTTCAGGCAACTTAGTACTAAAGTACAGGCCCATAGATATATAAAAAAACTTATAAAATAAACATGACATAGATACTATAAATAAAATACATTATTAGGCATGTTAGTATCTACCTTAATCTATGTTAGTAATTTTTGATGACTAATGGACTGGCATGGTGCCTCGGAAACGCCGAAACACGACGTCCTTCGGCCAGAAGTCGGTGCTGATGATGGTCGCCAGCAGAGGCTTCGGCACGTGCACCACGTACGACGACGTGAAGTGCACGTAGGGGCGCCTTTTTCCAAGAGACCCATAGTCAATTCACAAAGAAAAACTCTTCATACAAACCGATCAGCTGATTGACCAATTTTGTGTATTTTTGTATTGGTTCCTTGGTGAAAGTTGTTCAGTATGATGAGTAGAAGCCCCATTTAACGGTCCCTACACCATTATACTCTGTGTAAACAGTGATTTTTTACTATAGATAGGTTATGCACTAACAAACAACATTTGAAAATCGAACTCATTTACACACACAATATTATAGGTGTTGCACCGAATGCTACTAAGAAAAGAGATGTCAATTGGCATCTTTTTATTTGTTTCACTTTTTGAACGCACGTAACCTATCTACCTCCCCTTATATAATAGCACATCACTGTGTGTAAATATTTTTTTTTATCTACACACGTATCATAAGTCCTCTCAAATGCGTTCAAAATCCGTAGGCAATGACGAGCATTATGACAACCAATTTTACTATGAGAACTTTTTTGTCTGTGGTAGTAGGTAAAATCTGTACTTTAATGTTATTACAGTACCGATTTTGTAACGCTAAGAGTTTAAATTTGGAACAGCTGTCAAAACTCAAATGGGTCTCAACCAAGACCCTCCCACTACAATGCAACCAGGACCATTAAATATATACCATTGTTCCAATATAAATGTCAATTACAACTACATATGTATTACAATAAATAATTTGTTGAAATTTATTTTTTATTGCATTATTTTAATATCTGAAGTAATATTTTACAGGTAGCACTAGTAGCAATGCAGGTCATTTTCCTACGGCTTCTGAACCCATCTCAGAATACTTATAATATGTATGTATGTCATTACATAAAAGTTGCATAAACTACTAAAATGTTCGTTTGTTAAAAAAATTAAATTATTACCGATTATTATTATTTTAATTTGTTTTGTCCGCTAGCCACTTGCTGGACTCGGTTTTAAACATCGTTGGGAAGGGTTAAATATTTTTACAAAAAAAATTGCGGTTGTCTTCGATTCTTCCAGGTACTTTTTTTACTTTTGTCTGTTTTATTTTCTAAAAACTTAAGTGCTGGTGGTAAAAACATATTTTTATTTTACTTAATTAAAATCTACCCCGGCCTGTCCTCCGAGACTTCCTTATTTACTTGTGCAAGTTTAGACGCGAAGCGGAGGGCGCGTCGAGGCTGCAACCCCATCCAGTACCCCATCAGTTCAGTCAACCTACAAGATCGACCCAACCACGCTATGACTAGCGTCGAGCTACGAGTTCGACCACTTTTCTCTGCTGCGCTATTATCTTCTCTCTGCTTCGCTATTATTTCATTTCACGAGAAAGACGAGGAAATTAAAAAAGCGAATGCGAAACGGCATGTTGATATGAGCGCCATAATTCCCGATAACGTGTTGGCGTTGTCGCTGCAGACACTTAACGCGGAACTGGCTTTTACGACTGCATAATAATTTATATATCAAGAGGCTATATTTCTGAAGGCATAAAGAGACGGAGAAAGATGGATGATGAATTTCGTAATGAAGAAAGTAATTATTTTCATGATACTGATAATATTGTGAAAGATAGACGGATGTTTCATCATATCAGCTCATATACGTCCCCACCGAGGGGCTTGAGCCTACCCTGAATTAGGGCGATCAGGCCTTAGGCGACCACGCGGGCCCAGTGCGGGTTGATCGACTTCACACACAAACTTCGAGTTTCTTCGCAGGCGTGTGCAGGTTTCCTCACGATGTTTTTCCCTCACCGTTAAAGCAATCGGTAAGTATATGTACGTAAGTTTTAAAAACCCATTGGTACATTAAAGACGGATGTTTACATTAAAGATTTTATTTGTAGCGTGAAAAAAAAAATTTGTTAATTCAATCCTTGATACAAATTCCTACTAAATTTCATCCAAATCCATTCAGCCGTTAATGCGTGAATGGCGAACAAACAAACATCCATACTTCGCGTAGTGCGATCAACAGGACGGCACGGTAATGATTGTAGTATAAAGCTATCATTCACACCGTCTAGCATTGTAATTTGTTGCTCAGAAATTACTCGAGCAAAAATGTCTCATTAGGGCAACTAATTAGCATCAAAAAAGCACTAACTTTATCACTACAAATATTGTTGCTTCAATAACAACCGAGCATCAAATTACAATGCTAGACGGTGTCAATGCTAGCTTTACAGACCTGTTATAAATGGAATTACATAATTATAATTTAAATAGGAAAATTTATATAATAGGGTAATGGACTGCATCAAAAATAAATAATTAAATGTTATAACCTAAAATTGCCCGCCCATTGCAATTTTTCAAAATTACGTACTTATTTTGTTTTGCACTGCGTCTTTTATTTTGATTAAAGAAAATCACAAAATTTGACTTTAAAAAACTATGACGTCACGCGTTGCTATTTCATACATTTTTAGAACAAAATTTAGCTTTTGACAGATGATAAAGAGTAACTCAAATGACTATCAGTCATCTAGCCTATTCTGAGTAAAACTGAGTTTAGAGGTCGCAAGAAGAACCCTTGCGGAGTTTCATGTTACTTATACAGGGTGTAACAAAATTGGTGTATTATATGGATGCGAGCAGCGCAGGACCGGTCGTCGTGGAAATCTTTTTTCGGCTGATGTGATGATGATGATATAAAAATCAATGTTTGTTTGTATTTTATGTGAAACCGTTTATCCGATTGCGTTTAAACTCCGTAAAGTTGTTGCACAGAAGCCCGGCAAGGTTACGTAAAAAGACGAACCATCTGTATGCATGCGGGCGAAGCCACAAGCAAAAGCTAGTTTAAAATATAAATTATCTCTAAGTTACTAGACACACCCTGAAAATTTCAAAACGCCATGTCAAAATCTCGAGGAGAGACCGTTTTAAAATTTGTTAATTTGTGACTTACACCCGCACCTACTTTATCTTCATTCACAATCCCATGTCATATTTGCCTTAAGATGACATGCACAAACAAAACATGTATAAATAAAAGAAAACATACACGAACGTGACTAACCAAATACACTTTACAATAAATTCACGTCTCAACACAAAAATTTCATCGTAAAAAAAGCATATATACCAGTAAAAAGTAAACCCCACAGCCGAAAACACGTAAGCTTTCCCTTTTAGCATATTTCTCCAACTCGAAATACATTATTCGTTATAAATTACTGCCCTCGAGAAAGCATCGGATTGTATATCCATGTTCGCATTAATATTGTCTGATTCGAGAATGGGAATAATAGTTAACAAATGGCTGACAAACTCGAGACACCTACGCGACGTGGGGCTGACGCTCAAATTCTTAGAGTCTCGACAATGAAGCAGATTATAGAGCTAGAGCAAGTCGCCATAGAGATAAGCACTGTAGCAAAGCGTCATTGGAGGCTAAGTACCGACTTTGCAAAGGTCAATTTGTCTTTGTTATAGTTGCTAAAGTATTTCTCTTAATCTTAACTACTTAGCGAAGATTTAGGCAGTTGTATACAGGATGTAATAGTAACCTTACAAATTTAGAAAAAAAATTAAAACCGACTGTCTAAAATGCATCCTATGTCACTAAGGTTAGTCTAACAATTTAAAATCGATCAAGTCATTAAGTCTAAAAGCCTTAAATACATACATACATATACAGGGTGTAAAAAAATGGTGTAGGACCCGTTAACTGGGGGGTTCTACTCATCATACTGAACTCGTAGTCAATTCTCAAAAAAAATTGGACCCTCCATACTATAATGCACAAAATTGTTAGATCAGCTGATTGATTTGTATAAAGAGTATTTCTTGCGAAGTCATAATTATAATTATTTATTCACATATTATTTGCAATAGTAAGTTACATGCGTAAATTAGATGGTATGTCAATTACAAATAACCTTTTTAAGGCAATAGTGAAAATAAATTACTATCTTTCAACACAATGCAAGAAATTAAAAAATAAATGTCAATTAATAAAGAAATGTAAAATAATACCGTCCATCTTATACAATAAAATATTAAAATTGTTAATTTAAACATGATTTATTCCATTTTATAATTTGTCATCAAAATATTCCTTCATTGTATAATAATTCTTATTCATAAGCATAGAACAAAAGTTGTTCAGTATAATAGGTAGAAGCCCCAGTTAACGGGAACTACACCTATTTTGTTACGCAGTTAGGTAAAAATACTTCTGCCGAAAATCTAAACGGGAACTTCTATTTATGATAAATAAATAAATATTCTGGGACAAATCACACATGGTCATCTGGCCCCAAAGTAGGATTCCCTGTGTTATGGGAACCAGAGACTGATATACATACTTATATACGTTTAAGTACATACATATATTGATATTTAACACCCAGACACAGAGCAAACAAATCTGCTCATCACACAAATGTTTGCCCTGGGTGGGGATCGAACCCACAACTCTCAGATTAGTAGTCAAGAGCACTAACCACTGAGCCACCGAGTCAGTCGAGATACTGAGCAATTTTGCCAAAGTAACAAATTCTGAGTTCGCAAAAAAAAATTAACTCCATTAAATTGGATGATTGCCTTGGCTGATTAATTAATAAGAACTTGGTTTTCCCTTTCAGGATTTCAAGATTTCAAGATGTTTTTCAAAATAGGAGCAAATTACACTCTTTCTGATAGTCATAAAATAGTAATTAATTACATAATTATTAAACATGTCATTTGTGTAAAATAAAAGAATAAACAATCATAAGTTAATAACGTCAAAATACAGTCATTGATATAAAACAAATTATTATGTAATTAGAACCTGAAAACAATGTGACATACGAAGTTATACAATGAAATCATTGAATGTCATTAATGCCTTTAGACCAGAGTGGGCCAGTTCACACGGACAGCACCCGGTCAAGAGTATAACCTGTTAAATAATCACAAATAAATAATATAAATGTTAAAGAGGTTGGAACATTTTTGTACGGAGCGTGACATAGTGTACATATTTATTTAAGAAATCTTTCGCACACGCTGTATAAACATAGAGCCTGAAAATATATTGTGACAATTTGACAGCTCCTCGGTACTGAGATATTTGAAGTTAAAGGTTTTCTTTTTTTTTCTATCCACAATTGGTAAGCCCTTGACATCATCTCACCTGATGGTAAGTGACGATGATACTGAAGACAGAAGCGGGGTTACCAAGATTCCCCAACGCAATAGGGAACTGGCTATCCTATCTTCAATCCGGAACACATCTATGCTGTTAACATTCATGCTTGGAGGCAAGACTTAGATGAGATGATGGTAGCTAGGCAGGCGGGGTTAGAAAACACACTTACCAAACCGAGTCATAAAAAGTCAGACTCCGCCGGGAATCGAACCCGCGTCCTTCCGATGTGAAGCTAATGGACTTAACAATTACGCCACTCAGATGATTTTGAAAACACTATTTTTCCTATCTTCCAATATGTTTCAGTAAGGTGACGATTTATAAAATGTCCCAATACTATTACGGTTTGTATTTTTATTCCCCTATCGGAATAAAAGTATTAGTTTTAAAAATATATATATTCGAGCGAGACCTACAGTACTCGCATATGATGTGTAACATGTGACAAAATACTTTAGGTTAGTTAGATTTGATGACGATATTGTACCTGGGTGGCGGATCTGACAGTAACGAAAAAAACCGACCAAGTGCAAGTCGGACTCTCGTAAAGTAGAATTCCGCGCTTTCGCGACTTCCTGTTACACATTTCCGTCCCATGTTACACATTTCCGTTCCATTTCACGAAATCACTCCCACAAATTGCAGGAAAGCGAGAGCAAAGATGTTACACATCAAAAATGTATGTACACACGGCGCCATATCAAGCTATACAAAACCAGTATATACGCGGGCCTCGCGTATGTTGAAACGCAGAGGCCTCGCGCGGCCAGCTTATACTGGTTTTGTATAGCCTTATTTACACACACACTTATTATTTTCCTTATTATGCCACAGAGCTTCGTACCCATTTCCGGGAGCGTTCTTGTCACACTCTGTATGTTTGTATCATCATCATCACCGTCCACGTCCACTGCTGGCCAAAGGCCTATGGTTTGTATATTGAAGCCTAAATTAAGGACGACAGTTCACAAAACTTCATCAACATCTTTGTATTGTTGTTCTACAAATCTTAATTTGTATTTGGTAAACCGACTTTCGGAACCGCAGGAGTTTTGGATAAAGCGGCGACAAAATCTTGAATTAATCAAGATTAATTTCTTTGAAGATCCAAATTACTTCTGAACAAACATTACTCAAATCGGAATACCCGGCAAAGTAAGATCGTAACATAAAACCTCAAATTAGCACAAAACAACAATGAAATTTAGTTATTACGAGTTGGCTGCTTTTTTAGGGCTCCGTAACCGAAGGGTCGTCCCGTGTACGCTCTCTTCTTTTTTTTGAGAGGGAAACGTCCGGTCGGGCGTCCCAGGTACCGCTGGAAAGACGAGGTGCAGAAGGACCCGAGCGCCCTCCAGAGACCCGATTGGCGTGAGGAGGCGCAGAGTAGGGACGAGTGGTGACTTTTGGTGTCGGAGGCTAAGATCCTCTTTGGGTCGCTGAGCCAGCGAAGTAGTACTACAGTAGTCCCCAAAGGGTAAAAACGGGACCCTATTACTAAGACTACGCTGTCCTTCCGCTATATTTCATGAACCGTGTTAGATAGACAGTTGAAATTTTTCCAGATGATGTATTTCTGTTGCCACTATAACAACAAATACTAAAAATAAGAAAAAGTGAGTGTCTCCATACAAAAAACGTGTTGTTTTTTGAAACGTTAAGAAACGAGCGCCATCTATTATAATGGTATGGAACCCTTTGTGCGCGGTTCTGACTCGCACTTTACCGGTTTTTACTTTTGAGGGACGAAGGAGTAAATAATAATCTAACCAATTTAATTAAAAATAAAAACCCTAAAAACACAACATCTCTTTTTTTGGCAAATGGATAAAATGTGTCTTATGTCACTCATGGGATCAAGAAGAATCTAACAACACCTGGCACTCCGAAATCCATCTAGCCGTTATGACTACAGGATCAGCTAATTTCTATTTATTTATTCATTGTTCTGTTCACTTATTGACACTTAAATTTTTGTGTTTTTTTTTTGTTATTAATTTTTAAATTTATTTTTGACGGTCACCTCACTATTGACATATCTTACATATTGACATATTTGACATATATATTTTATGAGTTTGTGCAATGACTTGTGATAAATAAATCTAATCTAATCTGTTTGTACAATAATTAAGTGTAATGTCTGGGAAAAGTCTAAAAAAGGTACGTACCGTATGAATTAAACTTTGTCAAAAGCTTCTACGAGAAAGTGGTGTACTCCGTTTGGGAGTTCAATTGCATTTTAAAAAAACATGAGTAGTTATTGTACAAGATTACACCCCGGACTTTGCATACAAATGGTCGTGAAATGACATTTCTAAAAACAAATGACGGAGCAAACAAAAACACGGCGAAATCCCATACCTACATATCTGTATCGTCTGTGTAACCAATGTGACGAGGGGGTGAGGTCGCAATCTAGAGAGAGGCAGGGAGTGTCCATACTGTCTGTATGTTAGTACTAATATATATACTTTGACAAGATAATGAAAACAAATCCAATACAAAATTTCGACCATTACCGAGAACTTTAAAAAATCATTCCCCAAAAGAAACAAACATCAGATTAGAAAAGAACAAAATACCATTACGAAACAAACGTTTCTCTCTCAACGCAATAAGATTTTATTGTACAACCATTAGTACCCAGTTTTAGTAAGTTGAGTTTTTTCAACATAATCTATAGTACCCAATTGTAATCTTAATAGACCTTTAGGGCGACGCATTGGAAACTTTGTTCACAGGGATCTCGATTTTTCTCACCAATTACAGAACATATGAAAGTGATAATTCGTAATCTGATTCTTTATTTCAGTGATTTCATTTTGTCAGTTGCAGAAACACGACTTGTTAAATTTTTTAACAGAAAAAATATGTCAAAGAAACCTCTTTTAAAACAGAGATTTGCATTCTACATGCAAACCAGACCGATTTAGTACCTTTAAATTTATTTAGATTATTAGTCTAAACACACGCTTCAATATGCCAGTTGGATTTTTAGAATTTTAGTTTTTAATTGAAACGACAAAAACACTGAAAAAGTGGAAAAGTGTAAAAGGAAAAGAAAAAAACAAAGACAGCTCTTCCAATCAATGCCTTGCCTTAATTCGATATTAACCTGCTAATTGGAAGAAAACTCCTAACACTAAAGCATTGACATTTAAAAATCTATACAAATCTCTTTAACTGCATCTGCCACCGTTATATCTTTACGGCACAAAGTAATAAATTTTATGCGTTTATCTATAATAATATGCTATTTATTGGGCGTTTAGTAAAACGATCGTTTTGTTAGGTTATGACATTCCAGTGTCACCTACTTATCATTTCTCGGAGTCATATAATTTCAAATTTCACATTTGGTTTGCTCATTTGAACGTTATTTTATATGGTCGTATTAGTTTTGGAGTCGTTAAGAGAAACTTTTGTGTTAATAAACACCCACTTGTATGCATAAAATTTTCTGATATTTTGTTTTAAAAGTTATTAAGTTTGAAAACGGAAACTCTCTTGCGTAATATTTAAAAAAATTAAACCGACTGGCAGTTATGTAGTACTAGCTTTTGCCCGCGGTTTCGCCCGCGTGGAAATTGTTCTGTAAGGGTGAGTGGTGAGTCAGCCGCAAGCGGCTCGCAAGCGTGGACATGAGTTTCTCCAGATTCCTATCCTAGATCGGGCTTATGTCACTTTTCACCTCCTCAGCCAATTCTATACAAAAAATTCACTTCAATCCGTTGCTCCGTTGCAACGCCGACATGTGCACGCGTGGAAATGAGTTTTCTTCAGATGCCTAAGGAACTATGTCAGGATATGCTATTTAGTAAATTATGTCATACTCCACCCCCTCAACCATCTCAGTGCAAAAAATCACAACAATCCATTGTTCCGTTGCGATAATAAAGATATTCCCAAAAAAAATGATTTTTTCAGTTCCCTCAGGAACTGCACCGGTCTATGCTAATTTAACGGGATAAAACGTAGCCTATATCCTTCCTCGTAACACAGGCTGCATGCCAAATTTCATCAAGGATTTCATGAGTTTTTATGCTCAGTGTGCCAAATGTGAATAAAATACACGTTTTCATATTCAAAAAAGGCGAGCACAGTATTTCCTACGATTCTTACGAAAATAAAATATGATCTTGGTACCTTGATTCCATCTCCAAACTTCAAAATATCAAAAGGATCTATTGTCACGGGGACTACGGCTTCATACCAAATTTCAGCTGAATCGGACCCCTGGAAGTCACTCTAAAATCGATCGCAAGATTTGAACCTACTTAAACAAACCAACTCAAGAGAAGGCTCATAAGAAGGCTCCAGGTCACCCAAAGGGCAATGGAGCGTGCTATGTCACGTGCTCATGTCGTCCTTACTTTAAGGAGAACAAAATATTAACATTGCCGTGTTTGTATATTTTCGAGGTTTGTATGTTTGTGAAAAATAACCTAAGTATGTTCAAATCAAAACAATCAACTACTAAATTTTCCTCTAGATATGCTTGTGATTTAGTTTTGCCAAGGTCTAAATCTGCGTTATTCCACAAAAATGTAATCTATATGAGTGTATCCTTATACAATGCGCTACCAGGAAATATCAAAATGCTGTCTTTGCCTAGGTTTAAAACAAGTGTTTACAATTTACTGATTGAAAAATGTTATTACAGTATCGATGAATTTATGAAAGAAAAAGTGGACCGATTTTGTAAAAACTGACTCGACATAGTTAGCAGATTATTTTGATTAATTTAATTCTTTGACATTATCTATAATTATTTAACATATAATATTGCATGCTTTTTTTAGGCAGGTTATTGCGAACATAGTACAATTTATTTAAGACCTAATGTAAACCAATAATCAGCAATAAAATATTTGAGTTTGAGTTTGAGTTTATGCTCGGAGTTATTCTGGGTGATCGAATCAGAAACGAGGAGATCCGTAGGAGAACCAAAGTAACCGACATAGCTCTCAGAATTGCTAAACATAAGTGACTAACAGAGGGCCGTTTGGGCGGTTAAGTTCTCTAGTGGCGACCACGCACCGGAAATCGTAGTGTAGGCAGGGCTCCCACTCGGTGGACCAATGACCTGGTGAAGGTCGCGGGAATCCGCTGGATGCGGGCATCGCAGTACTGGTTGTCGTGGAAATCCTTGGGGGAGGCGTATGTCCAGCAGTGGACGTCCTTCGGCTGATATGATGATGATGATGATGAAACAAACGAACTAACATACACACATTGTAAGTTAAATGAAAGCTTTTAAAAATAAACCAATTTTTTGAATAAAGTGTCGGAGCGTTCTTCGCTGTAGCTGCCATAAACCCTGATAGCACAAACGCTGTGTGTTCAAAGCATTATCGAGTCACGTATGTTTCGGATAAAAAAACTCAGCAAACATAGCTACGGCGTAAGACAGGATACAGCCACTGCTTACTGCAAACCGGTTTGTGAAATAGAACATAAAAAGAAAAATGCAGGGAGAAATTTACTTCTGAGACGTACAAACGTTTGAGTTTGAGATAGACTTGTTACATACCAAGTTATCAAATACCAAGAACAACAAAATATCAAAAAAATTGCTATTCTATGTGTATCAAACTGTATAATAAATTACCTGAGGAAATGAAGGGATTGACGCATAACAAATTTTTGAAGTCACTAAAAACTATGCTTATTGATAACTGCTACTACTCGGTGAATGAGTTTTTAAATGAAAAAATGTATTCTATTCTACAACACCCTGGACACTTCATACAACATGCCAGAAATGACTTTTAAAAAAAGGAATGACGGAACAAACAAAATGGCGGCGAAATCCTATACGTTCGACAACCAATCAACCGTTACATCTCAGCTGATATGATGAGATGTAAAGGAAGTGTAAAGGCAAAAAAATAGCTTTTAATAAGCTCATTTCGAAAAACCTAATAACTTCTAGGTACAAGCTTTAATTTGATAATAATGTTAACTATTTATTAATTTAATTTGATACCCATACCATGGGGGCACATAAAAAACTGATCCGCCATCTTTGGGAGTCCGCCATATTGGATATAGAATTACGTCACTTAGCTAATCACGCATTGTCATCCAAACTAAACGTGTATATGCAAAATTTCAGTTCAAACCGAAACCGGGAAGCGGTTCTTTTATATACTTACATACATACATACAAACGAACATTGCAAGTTAAAAAAAACTTGTAAAAAGTAAATAATAAAAAGACAACCGACAAAAAATCCAATCTTTGGCATCATCGTCACTTACCATCAGGTGAGATGATGCCAAGGGCTTGCCAATTGTGAATAAAAATTGCTCTTTTACTTCTCTAATGTGATTAGCGAGGGACAAATAAAAGAGAGGATAATTCCTATAATATAACGCAACGCCAAATTAAGCAAACTTTAATTTTAACCGTTACAGTAACAAAAACAGTATTTACGGGTGAAATTAATTAACAGGATAGTTACTAGCTAGTGTCTAGCCAACTGATAATATCCTACACGTGCAATAAAACTGAACGCAAATTGATAATTAAATGAGCACAAATTTTAATTGGATCACGGGATCGGGTTCCCACGTACGAAATGGGTGAATACATGTATCACACTCACATGTATGTGTGTATATGTTTCCACATGAATAGAAGGTATACCATCTTAATTGAAAGGAAAATCAATACACAGATGTCGTATTTCTTTGTCAAAATCAGGAAGATGTAGGTTACGTAGACAATTGCGAGCGTCAAAACCCAGTAGGATAGTTTGGAAGGCCTGCCTTTGCTCAGATATTAAATTATCAATTTAATTATTATTGACAGGGTAATAAATGATAAACAAAACGTGACATTAAAATTTATTATTTTATTATTATATCAGCTCATATACGTCCCCACCGAGGGGCCCGAGCCTACCCTGAATCAGGGCGATTAGGCCTTAGTCGACCACGCGGGCCCAGTGCGGGTTGGTCGACTTCACACACAACCTTCGAGTTTCTTCGCAGGCGTATGCAGGTTTCCTCACGATTTTTTCCTTCACCGTTAAAGCAATCGGTAAGTATATGTACGTAAGTTTTTGAAAAACTCATTGGTACATTGGCCGTCCAGATTTGAACCCGGTACCTCTGGTTAGATGGACCGAGTCGTTACCGGTTGAGCCACCGACGCTTTTTAAAATTAATTAAATGTAATTAACAAAAGCAATAATTTCATTTATATTTGGAGCATATCAAAGGAAAGTGTGTGAAAAGGTTTGAAGGCTTGCGAGTGTATTACCAGCTTACTAAAATTGTCTTCAACAAATTTATGTAGAAAAAATCAGGTCTTGATTTTTTAAATTACTTTGCCGATAAATATTACTAAAACAATATGCAAGTGGGTCACAGATGCCACTTTATGTGAAAAGCGTGATAATTTAAAAAAAAATCCAATTTTTGGTTATTTTTATGGGATCTGATTCACCTCTTTTATCAGAAATCATTATTGTTTGTTATTATTAGTAAATGACTTTTTAAACTTTTTTACCTTGTTGGAAAGCTGATAAAGTAAGAAAGTTCTTTAGAGTTCCGAAGTCAACAATAGTTTCGCTATGTCTGTCTGTCTGTCTGTCTGTCCGCGGCTTAGCTCAGAGACTAATTAGTACTAGAAAGCTGTAACTTGGCATGGATATACATACTAATCACGCCGACAAAGTGGTACAATAAAATACTCATAATTTTCTCCACAGAAAAAAAATCGCGTAGTCACCTCTAAAAACACATTGTCATTTGTGTATTCATACAACTACTACTATATATAAAACCTGAAAAATCCGGCAATTGTGAGTCGGATCGATATAACTGTTTCTACGATAGAGCAAAACCAAAAAAGCCTTTAAAAACATGTTTTTTGTAAGATCTCCTTTAATTTTTCATTTTATTTTCATAATTTTTTGTTATAACGGTAAAACCAGCCAAAGTGCGAGTCGGACAGATATAACCCTTTTTACGGTGGACTAAAACCAATAAAGTGTTAAAAACATGTTTCTTTTATGACCTCCTTTAAATTTTTTTTTTTTTTTGTTATAACGGTAAAAGAAATACACACACTGTGAAAATTTCAACTGCCTACCTTACTATTACGGTTTATGTGATACAGTCCGCTGACAGACAGACACCGGAGGCTTAGTAATAGCACACCCTGGACACTTCATACAGTAACGGGCCAGTAATACATTTCAAAAAAGGAATGACGGAACAAACAAAATGGCAGCCAAATCCTACACGTTCTAGAACCAAACTGTAACCAATCTCTATCAATCTGGGTGACGAGGGGGTGAGGTCGTTATCTAGAGAGCGGCAGGGAGTGTCCATACTGTATGTTAGTACTAATATACATGCTTTGGTAATAGGGTCCCGTTGGTCACCCTGAGTTTTCTAAGCGGGATGGTAAATTAAAAATCGTGCGAGAGTGAGAAAGACAAGCGTTTTGCTTTACACGTCCTCTTTAGGCCATAATATAGATGGTGATATGATGTCCAGTTTCGCAAGAAAAACTGTTTGAGTAACATAAATACGTTGTCTGTTATCGGCATGTTATCGTTAACGTTATCGTTATTTAGAATTTATCGGTCGTCGACGCGTGTAACGATTTTGTGTCAGCTACAGTACGATAGCATAGATAGAGTAAGTACTGTGACAGGATAAGAAAGTTTATATGTAAATAACGAATTGTGTGAAGCGTTCAAGACAGTTTTTTAACGCTTTTTCATACAATAAAACCCACCGTACTCCTGCTAGTCCTGTTGCTTTTTGCATGTTTTTTTGTAATGTGTTCAATACAATAGATATATTTATCAATCTATTTATATTCGTAAATAATCATAATCAATCACCAATTTTTATTTCATTACAAACCGTTGTGGATGCGTGATTTTTCTACAATGTCGAATGTTAGATTTTCTTCAAGCAGCAAAAAATTTATCAGTAAATTGGAAATAGAATTCTCAGAAACACTGAACGAAAGTCAAAAAGAAGATTTTTTAAGAGAAGTGTTTTTTTTTTAATTACAATTTTCGAAATAGTTTCTATTAAACAAATCCTCTAAAGAAAAAATAATTGTTATTGTTTCATATATTAATTAAAGAAACAAGTATTTTTTAAATCATAATAACCGAAATTGAGATTTGGTTTTCCCCTTTATTTCTTAACTTTATTCAAAATTTAAATTTTACTTTAAAAAAACTGTTCTTTTTTAAATTTCAAATACAGTACTTGACTACTAGTCAACTGAGTTATTTTTTAACAACTATTAAAAAAAATTGTTCTGGAATTGTTGGTGTTACAGGCAGGTGACGTCATAGTCTTTGACGAACTTATTTAGCCATTTGAATAAACATAAAATTGTAAATGGATTAAGATATCCACTGAGCAAGTTTTTGAGCTCTTGTTGGAAGATAATGTGAATCCTCCCCTTATTATAACATATCTCTGATGTGAATAACATTTTTTAATTTATTTTTTAAACTTTCAAATACCCAATTCGTCCTTTTTCTTATCTGACACAAAGCTAATATCAAATGAGCAAGTTTTTGTGTTATTGTAGGAGAAATACTCTTAAGTAAATAACATTTTAAAATATACATTTTTTTACTTTCTAATATACCCTATTCAATCTTTTTCTTATCTGAGACAAAGCTAATATCAAATGAGCAAGTTTTTGTGTTATTGTAGGAGAAATTCTATTAAGTAAATAACATTTTAAAATTATTATTATTTTTACTTTCTAATACCCTATTCAACCTTTTTCTTAACTGAGTCTGAGACAAAGCTAATATCAAATGAGCAAGTTTTTGTGTTATTGTAGGAGAAATATTATTAAGTAACTAACATTTTAAATATTTTTTACTTATAATACCCTATTCAACATTTTTCTTATCTGAGGCAAAGCCAATATCAAATGAGCAAGTTTTTGTGTTATTGTAGGAAAAATACTTTTATGTAACTAACATTTAATTATTATTTTACTTTCTCATTTATTTAACCTTTTTCTTATCTGAAACAAAGCTAATATCAAATGAGCAAGCTTTTGCGTTATTGTAGGAGAAATAGTATTAAGTGAATAACATTTGAAAATTATTATTTTTTTGTTTCAGGTTCCCTGTTCATCGTTTTTCTTATCTGAGACAAAGCTAGGTTGCCACTCACATCTCCATGACTTTATTAACACTTCAATGTATCACATTGTATACACGAACATTTTTTAATATATATTTTTTTTAAAACCCTATTCATCCTTTCTCTTATCTGAGACAAAGCTAAGTTGCCTCTCACATCTCCATGACTTGATTAACACTCCAATGTACATATGAGCGAAGTGCATTCCCTATTCCATTTTTTTACTTTCTAATATACCTACCCTATTCAATCTTTTTCTTATGTGAGACAAAGCTAATATCAAATGAGCAAGTTTTTGTGTTATTGTAGGAGAAATACTATTATGTAAATAACATTTTAAAATTATTATTATTTTTACTTTCTAATACCCTATTCAACCTTTTTCTTAACTGAGTCTGAGACAAAGCTAATATCAAATGAGCAAGTTTTTGTGTTATTGTAGGAAAAATATTATTAAGTAACTAACATTTTAAATATTTTTTACTTATAATACCCTATTCAACCTTTTTCTTATCTGAGGCAAAGCCAATATCAAATGAGCAAGTTTTTGTGTTATTGTAGGAAAAATACTTTTATGTAACTAACATTTAATTATTTTTTTACTTTCTCATTTAATTAACCTTTTTCTTATCTGAAACAAAGCTAATATCAAATGAGCAAGCTTTTGCGTTATTGTAGGAGAAATAGTATTAAGTGAATAACATTTGAAAATTATTATTTTTTTGTTTCAGGTTCCCTATTCATCGTTTTTCTTATCTGAGACAAAGCTAGGTTGCCACTCACATCTCCATGACTTTATTAACACTTCAATGTATCACATTGTATACACGAACATTTTTTAATATATATTTTTTTTAAAACCCTATTCATCCTTTCTCTTATCTGAGACAAAGCTAAGTTGCCTCTCACATCTCCATGACTTGATTAACACTCCAATGTACATGTGAGCGAAGTGCATTCCCTATGGAATGCCGACAATATAAGCCGGCTTTGCTACTCAATATATCACATTGTATACACGAATATTTTTTAAAACAATTTTTTTTTAAAAACCCTATTCATCCTTTCTCTTATCTGAGACAAAGCTAAGTTGCCTCTCACATCTCCATGATTTGATTAACACTCCAATGTACATGTGAGCGAAGTGCATTCCCTATGAAATGCCGACAACATAAGCCGGCTTTGCTACTCAATATATCACATTGTATACACGAACATTTTTTAAAACAATTTTTTTTTAAAAGCCCTATTCATCCTTTCTCTTATCTGAGACAAAGCTAAGTTGCCTCTCACATCTCCATGATTTGATTAACACTCCAATGTACATGTGAGCGAAGTGCATTCCCTATGAAATGCCGATAATATAAGCCGGCTTTGCTACTCAATATATCACATTGTTGTATACACGAACATTTTTTAATACATTTTTTTTAAAAACCCTATTCATCCTTTCTCTTATCTGAGGCAAAGCTAAGTTGCCTCTCACATCTCCATGACTTGATTAACACTCCAATGTACATGTGAGCGAAGTGCATTCCCTATGAAATGCCGATAATATAAGCCGGCTTTGCTAACCAATGTATCACATTGTATACACGATCATTTTTTAATATATATTTTTTAAAAAACCCTATTCATCCTTTCTCTTTTCTGAGACAAAGCTAAGTTGCCTCTCACATCTCCATGACTTTAAACACTCCAATGTACATGTGAGCGAAGTGCATTCCCTATGAAATGCCGATAATATAAGCCGGCTTTGCTAACCAATATATCACATTGTATACACGAACATTTTTTTATACAATTTTTTTAAACCCTATTCATCCTTTCTCTTATCTGAGACAAAGCTAAGTTGCCTCTCACATCTCCATGACTTTATTAACACTCCAATGTACATGTGAGCGAAGTGCATTCCCTATGAAATGCCGATAATATAAGCCGGCTTTGTGAACCATTGTATCACATTGTATACACGCGTGTAGCTAGCAGTGAGTGACCTATTCCACTTCGGCCCATTATATGTTCGTATACATTTAAAAGGCATTCCTTGGGCGAGGCTTTTACCCGAACGAACGGGGTCCATACAAACAATATACAATTAAAATAAATAATAATTAAACCTAGAACTAAATACATAAAAATCAGAAAGTGCTATATGTTTAATAAAACTAATTTAATAATGTCTATTTGTTTAATATGATTTTATCGTTGTAATGTGTATGGAATTAAATAAAGCTTTATTATTATTTATACATTTAGAAGAAAAAAAATTGTGGATGTGCTGTGTCGGAGCCACGGCCGCATAGCTTTTAAGATTTGTGAATTTGATGCTGAATTAATTTATAAGCATTCTTTAACAAAATTTCGACACTTTTTTCAAGGGCTTAAGGTACAACACCCGTGTTCTTTGTTTTAGATGTCGGAAGAACTAACATTAGGGCGATATACCTCAACTTATTGTATATTTCTAGTTTTTGAGATTTAAGCCGCCTTAAGTACATGATTTTTATTTTAGTGCTGTTTTATTATAACAAATAAAACAAAGCCAAAAAAGCTCTGGGGAAGCATTGCATGGACCATAGTGGCACATAGCTGGCAGCCAGTACCTACATTGTGCAACCTGTGAGCCGCTGCATAAATCTTTTGCAGAATAAACCTGTTTATTTTGCTATTTATTTGAACGCGGAAAAGATTTTCTTAAAACGGTTCTCTGTATTTATGCTGTATTTCCCTTACTGGGTGACACTGTTGCAGTCTATGGTGCATGTAGTTAAGTTAAAATCATTATAGTAATTTTTAATGTAAATGACGGACTTCTGAGGTAACAAACATAAAAAATACAACCGACTTGAGAACCACCTTTTTTTCCACCCCCAATCTCTCTCTATTATCTTGTGCCACGATTAAAACCGTACTATCCATAGGAATAAACAGTGGTTGCTTAATGTTGCACTTACAAGTATTACCCGTGGTTTTTTTTAAAATCACAATTTGGTAAGCCCTTGGCATCATCTCACCTGATGGTAAGTAACGATGATGCCGAAGATGGAAGCGGGCTTACCAAGATTCCCAAATGCAATGGAGAACTGGCTATCTTATCTTCAAGCCGGAACACATTATGTTGTTAACACTGATGTTTGGCGGCAAGACAGATTAGATGGTGGTAGCTAGCCAAGCGGGTTTAGAAAATGCCCTACCACCAACCAAAACGACCCCGCTGGAATCGAACCCGCGACCTCCTAGTGTGAAGCGAATGGACTGACCATTACGCCACGGAGGTGGTTAAAAAAAAATAGTGGTCACATAATGCAGGGCATTTTAGACTAAAAGGTTGTCGTGGGTTCGATTCCCACTCAGAGCAAACATTCGTGTGACTAGCAGGTTTGTGTGCTCTGTGTCTGGATGATTAATCATGATCATCATCATATCAGCCGAAAGAGGTCCACTACAAGACATAGGCCTTCCCGAATAACTTCCATGACAACCGGTCTCGTGCTGCCAGCATTTATCGGCTTCCCGCGGCCTTCACCAGGTCGCTGGTCCATCAGCGGCCCGCCTACACTACGTCTTCCGATGCGAGGTCGCCACTCGAGAACTTCTCAACAGCCATCTGCTCTAAGAGCTATGTGCCCGTCTTCTGGGACTTAAGATTAGCGATTTTGTGAGCTATGTCGGTTACCTTGGTTCTCCACGAATCTCCTCTTTTCTGATTCGATCGCGTAACGAAACTCTGAACATAACTTGCAGATGTTCAATGTCCATGTATTATTTTATTAAACGGATATTGTAAGAATGTATGTATAAACGCTTTATTGCACACAAGGCATAATTACATGGTTTTATCGGACTTAAGTGTAGAAAGAGAGTCTTATCGTTAAAAGCTATCTCTTCCAGACAACCCTTGGCAGCTGAGATAATTATATTCAAATATAATAAGTGAAACAACGACAGTGCAAGAATCTGATAGCAAGGTATTTTTCAAAAGGCATAGAAAGAATAAAACACGGTCTAAACCTAATATAATGTTTTAAATATACAGTATATGAGTAGACAGGAATAATTGTATTCTATTGTAGCGCGGTGCGTAGTTATTCGTTCTTCATTCATCCAATCTTCTTTTCATTCCATCTATTTCTTTTTCACGCCATCTGACAATTTCATTAAAAAAAAAACAAAATCCATTATATTTCCTATCTTCAATATTTCATGTTCGTAATTTATAAAATAAAATATTATGTTAAGAAAACTGTGAAGCTGATTCTTTCTAAGACCCATCTCGGGTACGATTCATTAATGTTTCTTTGTGATTTGCGTTTGTAATTTAAGTTTAACGTATTGTTTTTCTAACTCTTATGTTCATTTTTAGGTCTTATTTTCATCAATAAATTTGTAAATATTCGTGAGCACAAACGGAGTTTAAAAACCCACACCCTATACCTACTCCTTCCGTCGTGCTACACTATTTATATGTAGAAGAACCACAGGCACCCCCTATATAATTAGTAATCTGTGCCTATATTATGGACGGCTCTATGGTTTACGTTCTTAATTATTTCTGTCGTGGGCGTCGAAATAATAATGAGCTATATCACAGAGGTCCTCCTTTGATAGTCTTAATCATTCGGCAATCGAAATTGTACAGGATGCCTTGGATTACAATGGATTGCAAACGTTGTGATCCTAGCAATGGCGTGACACGTCCGTTCTGCTCGATGCTCCGTCCAAAAGTGCCTGCCCCGAACTGACAACCAACCATGGCTTCGAAACTCAGTACCGCCATCCGTCATCTCATCACGGAACTAAATTTGACAGTCCGACGTATGCCGATTTTAAAAACAGAGCCATCTCTTAGCGAATCCAGGAAACAAGTTCTTGACGCGATGACATAATATTACACAAATATATAAACACGTATAAATATACGTATAACTACTGAAGCAAGAAAAATTCCCAAAGACGCAGCTGTATCAGTCTCTGTCTCCAATAGTAGAGGGAATCCTAGTATGGGGCCAGATGACCGTGTGTGATTTGTCCCTTTATATTATTAATATTATCGCACCTACGGAACTGTGGAACGCGACCTTCATAGACATCTGGTTAAGACATGTGCAGGTTTCCCACGATGTTTTCCTTCATAGATAAGGCAATCGGTAAGTAAATATCATTAGTACATTAGTCTTCCCCGGATTGGATCCCAACATCTCCGGTTAGAAAGACGGAGTCACTGCTTTTGAGCCACCTACCTTAAACAACCAATAAGACTGACTAATTTATGTTTTATTTAACCAAAGATTTTCTCAGCTCGAGAACACTCGGAATTTGTGCATTTTGACCCTAAAATATGTACTGTACTTACTGTTCTCGTACTTGTATTATCCTCTCTTAACTCAACCACTTCATATATTGTGCGACAGTTTAGCCGATAAAATGTGTTCGCGGCGAGCGGAATAAAGAGTAGAGTACCTGCGAGAGATGTGACGTTGTTTGAATTCGTATTCGGTTTCAGGTTGCACATTGTAGAAGTCTCACGAATGATCTGCATATAATATTAAGAATAATGAGTGGAGTACCTGTGAGAGATGTGACATTGTTTGGATTCGCATTCGGTTTCAGGTTGCACATTGTAGAAGTCTCACGAATGATCTGCATATAATATTAAGAATAATGAGTGGAGTACCTGCGAGAGATGTGACATTGTTTGGATTCGCATTCGGTTTCAGGTTGCACATTGTAGAAGTCTCACGAATGATCTGCATATAATATTAAGAATAATGAGTGGAGTACCTGTGAGAGATTTGACATTGTTTGGATTCGCATTCGGTTTCAGGTTGCACATTGTAGAAGTCTCACGAATGATCTGCATATAATATTAAGAATAATGAGTGGAGTACCTGCGAGAGATGTGACGTTGTTTGAATTCGTATTCGGTTTCAGGTTGCACATTGTAGAAGTCTCACGAATGATCTGCATATAATATTAAGAATAATGAGTGGAGTACCTGCGAGAGATGTGACGTTGTTTGAATTCGTATTCGGTTTCAGGTTGCACATTGTAGAAGTCTCACGAATGATCTGCATATAATATTAAGAATAATGAGTGGAGTACCTGCGAGAGATGTGACGTTGTTTGAATTCGTATTTGGTTTCAGGTTGCACATTGTAGAAGTCTCACGAATGATCTGCATATAATATTAAGAATAATGAGTGGAGTACCTGCGAGAGATGTGACGTTGTTTGAATTCGTATTTGGTTTCAGGTTGCACATTGTAGAAGTCTCACGAATGATCTGCATATAATATTAAGAATAATGAGTGGAGTACCTGCGAGAGATGTGACGTTGTTTGAATTCGCATTCGGTTTCAGGTTGCACATTGTAGAAGTCTCACGAATGATCTGCATATAATATTAAGAATAATGAGTGGAGTACCTGCGAGAGATGTGACATTGTTTGGATTCGCATTCGGTTTCAGGTTGCACATTGTAGAAGTCTCACGAATGATCTGCATATAATATTAAGAATAATGAGTGGAGTACCTGTGAGAGATTTGACATTGTTTGGATTCGCATTCGGTTTCAGGTTGCACATTGTAGAAGTCTCACGAATGATCTGCATATAATATTAAGAATAATGAGTGGAGTACCTGCGAGAGATGTGACGTTGTTTGAATTCGTATTCGGTTTCAGGTTGCACATTGTAGAAGTCTCACGAATGATCTGCATATAATATTAAGAATAATGAGTGGAGTACCTGCGAGAGATGTGACGTTGTTTGAATTCGTATTCGGTTTCAGGTTGCACATTGTAGAAGTCTCACGAATGATCTGCATATAATATTAAGAATAATGAGTGGAGTACCTGCGAGAGATGTGACGTTGTTTGAATTCGTATTTGGTTTCAGGTTGCACATTGTAGAAGTCTCACGAATGATCTGCATATAATATTAAGAATAATGAGTGGAGTACCTGCGAGAGATTTGACATTGTTTGGATTCGTATTCGGTTTCAGGTTATACATTGTAGAAGTCTCACGAATGATCTGCATATAATATAATGAATAAAGAAGCTAAAAAGCAGGAGCACTGGTTCATATTTTTTAAATCCAAATTAAGCTCTTGACATCATCACACCTGTTGGTGAGTGACGATGATGCCGAAGATGGAAGCGAGCTTATCATGGTGGTAGCTATCCAGGCGGGCTTAGAAAATGCCCTTCCACCAACCAAACCGAGTACTTCAAAGTTTGACTCCGCCGAGAATTGAACCCATGACCTCCTGATGTGAAGCTAATGGTCGTTACCATTACGCCACGGAAGCGGTCATATGCAAATGATGAGCGTTCTTTGTGTTGAAACTTCTTTAAAATCACACCGAAACATACGGTTACAAGGTTAGAATAGTGAACCGTAACGAAAAGGTCTATATCGTCTTACCTTCATAATTACAAACTATTAAGTCTTAGAAATATAAATTTAGTTTCATAATTTAGTTTTTATTGTCAGTTGCTGTTACAACTGAGTTAGCGTCGAGGCCAGGCGGCGTGCGGGGAGGGGCACTGCACACAATGACTGAAACCGACGCTCTCGCTCTTTATAGTGTAACTCACGACTCACACGTGAGAGCACAGACTGCCATTCTTTCGTGTGTAACAGAGTATATGAAGACCCATTGATTCAACTAAAAGAAAGTGTAATTTGAACAATATTTATAGAAAAATAAAACTAGGAACAAAACAAAAAACAACATGTCAGCCTCAGCCCGTGCTAGAGCCAGCCAGAAATATGAATCCCTATTGCCTAGTGTTGCACTTAGCATCCGCGGTCGACATGTAAGGCATTTAGATTTACACCGACGGGCGTGTGCAACGCGACCTTTATACACATCTGGAATCAGATGTGCAGGTTTCCTCACGATATGTTCCTTCACCGTTAAAGCAATCGGTAAGTATATGTAAGTAAGTTTCGAAAAACTCATTGGTACATTGGCCGTCCGGCTGCGATCCCGGGACCTCTGGTTAGGAGGACCGAGTCGTTACCGTTAACCCACCGACGACCCTTATACTATTAGGTTAGCTGAAAAGGCAAATTTATTTATTTTGTCGTTAAAGTGTGCTTAGTTTTATAGTAAATAAATCCTTTATTTATTACAATGACATAATAAAATAATTGGTGACCTGGTGAAGGTCGCGGGAAGCCGCTGGATGCGGGCAGCGCAGAACCGGTCGTCGTGGAGATCCTTGGGGGAGGCCTATGTCCAGCAGTGGACTTCCTTCGGCTGATATGATGATGATGAATAAAATAATTAACAGAAAGTAAGGAGTAATGAAAGAAATTAATAATAAAAAAAATTTTATAACCCGATTTGAAACAGGAATCTAAGGTTCCCCTCGATTTCTCTGGGGTGCCATCATCAGATCCTGGTTTCCTTATCATGGTGCCTCCTTTCCAACAAAAAAAGAATCATCAAAATTGGTTCATAAACGACGATGTTATCCGCGAACACACATATATATACAAACATATATAGGTACGGTCGAATTGAGAAATCTCCTCCTTTTTTGAAGTCGGTTAAAAAAGGGACAACTATTGTTTGCAAGTCAAAAGTTACCAAGTTCATGTCGTGATCGTTCAATTAATAATTCGTGCTACTATGATATTTACCGATATGCAATCTATTTAACACTTTCACATGCAACCCAATACACATCTCTATTTCATATTTCAAGACGCACATTCCCTCTTTATTTCTTTGTGTGTGACTATACAAAGTTATGGGTGCTTCATTTTTTATACGGTACGAGAATGTACGGCAATCGTGAAAATATTGCGTCGTATTTGCTTTTGTTCCTTATTGCTTGCTAAATAAGTTTTTCACTTGACATCTACCTTGAATTATTAATTTGGAAATATAGGGTATAATCGAGTTACATAATGAGATTCATTTTAACGGTTGCTTTTTGAGCGCGATGTACAAAACTAATTGTTGATAATACGTAATATAAGATTTGCAGTTAATCTACTTTTTTGTTCATTATGAGCTCTTTTTAACCGACTGTCGAAAAATGAGAGTATGTATTGTTTTTCGGGTCTAAGTAATTTTGTTTTTTTTAGCTTTAAGGCGAGGTATTGATTGGAACAGTTGTCTCTGTCTTTTTTCTTTACGTGTAAATAGTAAAGAAAATAACCACACTTTTTCAATGGTTTTTCGTTTCAATCAAAAACTACAATGAAAGTATAAAAAATAATAACATTATTCAGTTTGTATTATCATAAAAAAATATTGTTGTATATATTTTTTAATTTCATCAAAATATTAGTCATAACAAGAGTTGAAAGTAACGGTGTAGACCTATCTTTGGGATTTTTTTCTATCGAGCCATAACTGCTCAATCGTGTTTCTAATAGCTTTTGACTTTATGGAACATCATCAAAAATAAGGGTATGTTTTTTCAACCTTGGATTTTCAATAGTTGAGGAGTAATTAACGTCAAAAATAACGAAAATCTGTAATATTACCGCCTTAACGGCTTTGAAGCCTCAACGGTTTTTTAAGTGCGAGGTGTCATTAAGTTCGTATTGAACCCGTGAGTGACATAGGATACTTTTTTACCCGTTGGTCAAAAAAATGGGGTAATATTTTTTGTAGTCGAATTTTTAATGAGAGTGCAAGGATCCCGTGAGTGTCGAAGGGTTTCCCAAATAGAGGGGTATATTTTTATATGCAGTCGTGTTTTTATTAAAATTCAATTTAAAGTTGTCCTTTAATTCACACTGCTTGGTTCCGCTTTGTACGACTACGATTTTAATTATTTCCCGTGTGTTCATAACGGGACTTTTGTCCATCGATATAGATCTCTTATAAATTGTATTTTTGTACAGGGTAATTTTAGTCTTTTGTGTGCGTTATTCCATACAATTTATAAGATCTATATCGATGGACAAAAAAGTACCCAGGGTACAGTATTTTGTCTGCGCAGGCCCTAAAATGAACTGCCATCTGAACACATACAACTAAATCATACACGGGAAAGTCCCGTTACAAATACACGGGAAAAAATTAAAGTCGTAGTCGAACAAAGGCAGTGAGAATTAAAGAATAACTTTAAATTGAAATTTAATAAAAACTCTACAGCCTACAAAAATATCAATCACGGGAAAGTCCCGTTATAAATACCCGGGGGACAGTACCTCGTCTTCACAGGCCCTTATAATCTAATATACAATATAATATACATAGATAATCTAATCCAAAATATTTATTCTTTTACAAGAGAAAGCTATTTTGACCGTTTTTCTCGTCCTACATACCCAAGACCAAGTTTACACGCTCATAATGATTTTACAGCACCAAAAACGCGGGTAGTAGCTTAATAAAACAGGGCCATCATACGTCCTATAATCCGGTTATGTCTAGTTGTAACCGGTTATAGCCGGCTCGTAAATTTTACGTGCACCAATATTGCGGGAAACGTGCCAGCATGTCAGTCTTGTTCGGTTTAATTGAACAGTGAATCGAACACCAGACTGGCCTATGGATGGTAGGTTAGGGACGAGCCATCTAGGTCCAGCTAGAGGCGACCCATCTGAAGTTTTCTTTTAGGGACCTTTGGGACTTTTTGAGAAGCTAAGTTGAGAAGCATTCAAAGAGTTGACCATAGTAAAATAATTTTTTGAAAGGCCAGAAAACTATTGAACTTTTCTAAAGTTAGATTAGCAACACAGAAGCACAGTATATATATTAGTACTAACGTACAGTATGGACACTCCCTGCCGCTCTCTAGATTCGACCTCACCCCCCCGTCACTCAGATTGGATGTAGATTGGGTACCACACGTAAAGGATGAGCTACGCAAGCACTTTTATTCACTATATTCACTTTGCGCGCCGCTGTGATTTCGTTCACAGGAATAAAAACCAACCAGTTACCGAACGTAAAGGCCCAACTGAACTCTTTTTTTTCATACTTGTCTTATGTTGTAAACGAACACCGCTCGAACAAAAAACAACACATTCCGAATACACCATACACATTAAGAGACTATAAAACATTGTAAATGGTAACTGCGACGTGGACGTATGAATTACACTGAAAACTGCTATTATTTTATATATCTTTTAACACATTTTCCATAAAATTGCGAAATTGATAAGGGATTTTGTCACAGATTAAAAATCGAGTTAAATCGACATGATAGTTTTGTTGCTTTGGTGTAGAGATGGGACGAAGTGAATGACTGAATGAATGATTTTGAACTGTTGTTGCGAGGTAAAAATTGGGTCATCTTTGGGCTCAACTGTACAATAGGGTACATCGATTTGGCAGTCTGTGATTTTTTGGTAAGAGATAGGCTTTAGCTGAACATCCATACCAAATTTCAAGGTTAGGAAACCAGCGGTTTTTGAGTTATGAATTTTTGAAAATTGAATTTTTAGGTACTCTTTGGTCTTTGTTTTGTGGGTTTATGTAGGACCAAAGATGACTTATTACTGATTGTATAATTTGATTCCTAAGATTCATAATACGGGGTTAAAACCCCCAACAAACCTTCGGGATCCGAGGGGGATGTGGGAGTATCAGGGCGGGGAAAGCACGCGGGGCCGACTTGAGGGCAAACAAACTTGGGGGTAACAAATCGAAAACCAGGGGGTAATCTGTTAAGGTCAAGGTCAATCAGTCAAGGTCAAGGTCTTAAGTCAATTTGATCCCAAAGATTCATAATATGGGGTCCGCGAGTGAGGTACGGGGAGTTCTAAATAGAAGCGGGAGCGAGCGAAGCGAGCTCGGACTTTCGGAGCACCCCGACTCGGATCCGTTAGGTTCGGAGACTGTGCGGGGAGGCGAGCTTAGCTTGCCTCCCCGCACAGTCGTAGTGTTAGGTTTAACATGAGAATGCAGAAGTAGGAGCCCCGCGTGCTTTCCCCGCCCTGATACTCCCACATCCCCTTCGGATCCCGAAGGTTTGTTGGGGGCTTTAAATGGGTGGCGGGGCCTACGCCCCCGTTAGGGGTCCGGGCCCCGCGTGCTTTCCCCGCCCTGATACTCCCACATCCCCTTCGGATCCCGCAGGTTTGTTGGGGGCTTTAAATGGGTGGCGGGGGCTGGGCCCCCTGGACCCCATATCATGAATCTTGGTGATCAAATTGACTTACACCTTTTTTTGGAATAAGCGGTAGCGATTTTCGCCGTCAGAGAAGTGGATGACCTTTTTTTTTACTAAGCGGCAGCGATTTTCGGCGTCATAGAAGTAGATGACTTTTTTTTTAATAAGCGATAGCGATTTGTCGGTCAAAGACTACCTAACAAAAAAGATTACCCCCTAGTTTTCGATTTGTCACCCCCAAGTTTGCCCGCCCTCAAGTCGGCCCCGCGTGCTTTTCCGGCTTCGCGGACCCCATATTATGAATCTTTGGAATCAAATTATACAATCAGTAATAAGTCATCTTTGGTCCTACATAAACCCACAAAACAAAGACCAAAGAGTACCTAAAATACAATTTTTAAAAATTCATAACTCAAAAACCGCTGGTTTCCTAACCTTGAAATTTGGTATGGATGTTCAGCTAAAGCCTATCTCTTACCAAAAAATCGCGGACTGCCAAATCGATGTACCCTATAGAACAGTTGAGCCCAAAGATGACCCAATCATTCATTCAGTCATTCACTTCGTCCCATCTCTACACCAAAGCAAAAACTATCATGTCGATTTTTAATCTGTGACAAAATCCTTTATCAATTTCGCAATTTTATGGAAAAAGTGTTTAAAGATGTACAAAATAATAGCAGTTTTCAGTGTTAATTCATACGTTCACATCGCAGTTACCATTTACAATGTTTTTTAGTCTCATAATGTGTATGGTGTATTCGGAAAGTGGTGTTTTTTGTTCGAGCGGTGTTTGTTTACAACGAAAAGTATGAAAAAAAAATAGAGTTTAGTATTCACACTGTTGCATTCAGTAAATAACTAACAAACATTTCGTGACCAATACCCCCGGTGTGATTCAACCCTACATACATTCTTGCCTATAGATACGTCAGTTATATATATGTATATCATTTCTCGCTCGTTTGTATGGAGTGTCCGGGGTGTGACAGAAGTAGCATTTTTTTTATTTATAAATAACTAGCTGTTTCCCGCGGCTTCACCCACGTGGACATCGTTTCTATGACTTTTCGAGGAAGCGAAGTGCGAGTTTAGCTGGTACACTTGGCTGTATATAAAATTTACACTTTAAAGCAGAGATATGCTATATATAAGGGGAGGTAGATAGGTTACATAAGTCCTAAAAGTGAAGCAAATAAAAAGATGCCAATTGGCATCTCTTTTCTTAGTAGCATTCGGTGCAATGGAAGGGAACTACCTTACCTATAATAATGTGTGTTTAAATGGGTTCGATTTTCAAATGTTTTTTGTTAGTACATAACCCATCTATGGTAACAAATCTCTGCTTTAAAGCTTAATATTTCGTAAACGGATCCCCGCATCGAAAAATTGTTTTAAGATACTTACGATACCCTCTACACGATAGGGTACGTCAACGAAAAAAAATTCAAACCCTCTTTACATATAAGGGAGATACCTTTTTTTGATGTGTAACATCTTTGCTCTCGCTTTCCTGCAATTTATGGGAGTGATTTCGTGAAATGGGACGGAAATGTGTAACATGGGACGGAAATGTGTAACAGGAAGTCGCGAGAGTCCGACTCGCACTTGGTCGGTTTTTTTCGTTACTGTCAGATCCGCCACCCAGGTACTATGGTCATTACAGCTCATATACGTCCCCACCGAGGGGCTCGAGCCTACCCTGAATCAGGGCGATTAGGCCTTAGTCGACCACGCGGGCCCAGTGCGGGTTGGTCGACTTCACACACAACCTTCGAGTTTCTTCGCAGGCGTGTGCAGGTTTCCTCACGATGTTCTCCTTCACCGTTAAAGCAATCGGTAAGTATGTACGTAAGTTTTTGAAAAACTCATTGGTACATTGGCCGTCCAGATTTGAACGTTAGATGGACCGAGTCGTTACCGGTTGAGCCACCGACGCAGGTACAATATCGTCATCAAATCTAACTAACCTAAAGTATTTTGTCACATGTTACACATCATATGCGAGTACTGTAGGTCTCGCTCGAATATTTTTTTTTTTAAAGATTTTTATTGTATCACTTTGTCGGCGTGATTAATATGTACCTATACCTATGCCAAACTACAGCTTTCTAGTACTAATAAAATAGTCTTTGAGCTAAGCCACGGCAAGACAGACAGACAGACAGACAGACTTGGTGAAACTAAAAGGGTTCCTTGTTGACTACGGGACCCTAAAAAACAAGATATATAAAAGAAGATTCACTAACGTCCGTTAACAAGGTTCGTTAAGGCTTGTACATGGGCTAGCGACCTTGAGCGTCTGGGCG
The DNA here is from genome assembly GCA_947284805.1 of Coleophora flavipennella. Taxonomy (NCBI): domain Eukaryota; kingdom Metazoa; phylum Arthropoda; class Insecta; order Lepidoptera; family Coleophoridae; genus Coleophora; species Coleophora flavipennella. The sequence goes on along the minus strand of OX369254.1, from coordinate 5,908,290 downwards.
GAGCTCTATATCTCTCCCCGCACCACCCGCACCATAACATCGCGCGCGCTGCGTAGGTATACAGCTACACCAGAGTCATAGAGTAATAAAAGTACAGAGACTTACACAGACACATGTATCATCTTCTTTCTAGGTATACGGGTGTAACATAACAAGAGCCTCGAGTCTAAAGGCAAAAGAAAAAACTGGCCTAGTGCGAGTCGGACTCGCGCAAAGTAGGGTTCTCTAGTCTTTTAAAAAAATAAATGTATATTTTGAAAAACAAAATTATTTTTAAAGTTAGTAATAGAACATTTTGTATGCAAAATCGATGAAATTTTTACAAATCCAACTGCACATCGAAAGTTGGTCAATTTAATAATTACTCCTAAACTAGGAAATCCTACTGAACTTTGATAGTTTTCCTTTTAAATAGATTATATTTTCTAATATTTACAATCTTTTTCAGGTGTCCTGAAATAGCGGTTTAGCTGGTAGAGGAGGGGGGGGGGGAGCACTTGGTTCTACAAAAATTAACTTCATATTTTGCAAACCGATCCCTGAATCGAAAAATGGATTTAGTTTTAGGAAACCCTCAATTGTTAGGGTGTGTCAACGAAAACCTCGCATATTTTTTTACAAATTAGTCCAATTTTGGTGTTTTTTTTATTTGATCAAATATATCACCTCTAAGTGAAGGAAATAGTGGTGAAGATTTTTCATATATTATCCACATGAAATAATGAAAAACTACATAGTCTAGACACACGGCAGTGTGTCAGCCAAGTTCGAAAAAAAAGGGCGACACCGGCCGTGGGTTATATTACTCGAACCATTTTGGGCTACTTTCTACCTACATAACTTTTAGAAACTTTTTTTACGTCACTCAAAATCTGTCCACACTTGCGATTTTGTGTGTCTATTAAGAATCCCGCGATCACCTAAAAACCCAACTTTCATAAAATAAATATATCTTTTACTATTTGCACACTCTGGACACTTCATACAAACGAGCTAGAGATGATATACATATAAATTTAGAGGGGTGGGTGCGACACGGACATTTAACATTATTTTCGTCTTGTCCATGTTTATTTTAAGACCCACTTGTTGAGAGACTTTACTTAGGCCATCGAGCATTTTGCTAAGATCTTCCATAGTCTCAGCCATGGCCACGATATCGGCAGCGAGTCTGAGGTGGGATATGTATTATATAGTATATTTCATTGTATATTTCATTGTAATTGTTTTGTTTTTCTTTGCCTTCGTTGCTATAGCTTCTTGTATATAAATAGGGTCTCTGATGGGCATGTTTCTAGTATGCCTTGGATCAATCAGTTCTGGTAAGATGCAATCTAAATAAAATCGTGTTAATTTATTTTCCATCTCTTCATGCCAGAATTTGTCGTCTTTGTGTATTATTTCTGTTTTCATTGGAATATTTTCTCCAAGCCACAGCCCGAAAAGACATTTAGATTTTTTAGTAACATGTAATTGACCTTGAATCTGATAATACCAGTTGTGTTTTGTGTTGATGTTAATATCACCATTTTGATTTAATTTAAAAAATGGCACCTTTTTTTTCTTTACTACGTCGTCAAAATTTAAATGGTAAGCCGAAATAGGGCATTTTATTTCCACTGTCATATCTTCACAAATTCCATCAGGGCTAGCACCCAAGAGGGTAGTTTTTCATCGAGAACCCTGGTGATCACCAATACACACCTCTATACCTTCAACTTCATTCATATCTTGCGGCTTATCTTCAATATAGATATTTCCATCTTTATCTGAAGCTGTAGACAAAGCTGATCTAAAAGAAAAAAACGACACATTAGTAACTAGAAATTATCATAATAATTTATAATGGTTTACTCTAGATACCAGTATAAATAAGGTATATTATAACTTGATCCGGAATGGCAGATAAATCAACTTGAGCACTTCTGTGTTTACAGAATAACATAATGTAACAGTGCTGTAATTACGAAGTAACAACTATCTCGTCTGTGGTACTAGCTCGTAAAAGTATATCACTCCCGAACAAATAGATACATGTCAGAAATTTACAGAAAAACCAGTCAAGTGCGAGTAAGAATGTTGTTGAATCTTTGTTAGTGTAAATACCATTGAGTATGAGTAGGTACCTAATTCTTATAGTTCATAGTTATAGTTCATAGTTATTTATTCATAATATGTCAATATATTACATGTCAAATAAATTATACTTAACTAAAATTCAAATATCAAATTATTATAAAATAATAATGAGTAAATAAAAAACAATAAAATTATAATAAAATTATTATCACATTATTTAAATAGATTTAGTATTTAAAAATTCTTCATAACTGTAGAACGCGTGCTCGATCAGCCAAGTGTTGAGCCTGCTTTTAAAGCAACTCAGGGAGGGAGCCGTGGTGACCTGCTCGGGAAGCCTGTTATAAACAGTTGGACCCATGACGTGTACTAACTTGTCCGATTTAGCAAGCTGGCGTGGCACAGGCAGCAGTCTACCCAAATTGCGGAGGTTACGCGAATGCACATCAATGGGTCGTTTGTACTCATCAAGGTGGCTGAAAACGTACACTGCTGTCTGCAGTATAACCATCGACGGTAAGGTAAGGATCCTAAGGTCTATAAAATATGGCCTCGCGGGAGTGTCCTGCGGCACTTGCACGATTGCTCGCACGGCTCTCTTTTGCATGCGAAAGGCGCGCTCCCAGTCTGAGGCGCGCCCCCACAGCTCTGCGCCGTATTGGAGCAGTGAGTGGACAGTGGCGAAGTAGCATGAGCGAGCCACCTTCCTAGGGACAACCCTGGTGAGCCGACGCAACGCGAAGCATGCACTTCCGAGCTTCCCACACAGTTTATCTATGTGAGGGTATTGTCGCTCAGACAACGCCCCTGTTGCAGCAAGGTACTTATTTAATCGTGAACTCAACCCGTTCTCCAGAACTTTAGCGACTGCTGGTATGATGGAGACAGATCTATAGCCGTCAATGTTTTCTTTTTTGCCTTTACCCTTAAAAATGGGAGCGATCTTGCTCAATTTAAAGGCTTCAGGGAATTATTACCATATTTTACAAAAAAAAGAAAAAAATATGTCTATTCGCTCAGGTAGTGAAATGCAAGAATCAAATCTACTTTAGTAGACAATTTACAGATATAAAAATCAATAACACAAGTAACTAGTAGGTATCTCATCTATGATAAATGATAATACACATGTGCCAGCATTTTTTGACGTTCACACGCGGCGGCACGCGCTGCACTGTGTCGGTGTCGGTGTTTACAAAGGGCGAGCGTCACTATCTAGCTAGGCGAACGGGCTTCGGAGATTTACCTACAATCATATATATTTTATCTATATATATAAAAATGAATTGCTGTTCGTTAGTCTCGCTAAAACTTGAGAACGGCTGGACCGATTTGGCTAATTTTGGTATTGAATTATTTGTGGACGTCCAGAGAATGTTTAAAAGGTGAATAAACATGAAAATGCTCGAAATTAAATAAAAAAAAACAAAAAATAAAATATCAGTCAACATATAATTGGTTTTAGGGTAGGGTAGCGTAGTGTAGGTGTGGGGTAGTGTAGGGTAGGGTAGGGTTGGGTAGTGTGGTGAGGGTAGGGTAGGGTAGTGTAGTGTAGGGTAGGGTAGGGTAGTGAAGGGTAGGGAAGGGTAGTGTAGGGTATGGTAGTGTAGGGTAGGGTAGGGTTGGGTAGTGTAGTGTAGGGTAGGGTAGTGTAGGGTAGGGTAGTGTAGGGTAGGGTAAGGTTGTGTAGTGTAGGGTAGGGTAGTAAAGGGTAGGGAAGGGTAGTGTAGTGTAGGGTAGGGTAGGGTTGGGTAGTGTAGTGTAGGGTAGGGTAAGGTTGGGTAGTGTAGTGTAGGGTAGGATAGGGTAATGTAGTGTAGTGTAGGGTAGTGTAGGGTAGGGTAGTGTAGTGTAGTGTATGTAGGGTAGTGTAGTGTAGGGTAGTGTGGGATAGGGTAGGGTAGTGTAGTGTAAGGTAGAGTAGTGTAGGGTAGGGTAATTTAGTGTAGGTTAGGGTAGTGTAGTGTAGTGTAAGGTACCGTGGAACGAAGTTCGCCGGGACAGCTAGTTCATAATAAAATTAGCAACAATAATTATTACGTAGGTACCTATGAGGGCGGCGAGGACGCAGGCACAGCACATTATGAGCATGCGCGGACGGAGGTTGCCATGGCAACGGAAACAAATTTGTGCAGCGAGCGACCAGCACATCACGCTAGACACTTTGTACTTTGTACCGTTCTTATGCCGTACGCGTATGGATCTAAATCGCACTGCTTGATGTACTGACTCTGGTACTGGCCTGTATGTGTACCACTATTTCATAATAATAATATGTAGTAAATATGTGGTAGTATGTATGAAGTATCGTAATGCCGCGATCTGCGCGAAAATACCATAATTTTATCTTCAGGCTTGTAAATTTGTAATAGTCCCTACTCTTTGCTTCAAGCGGATCGACTTTATTGGTGAAATAGATATAGGTAGGTATATAGGATGTAATACCTTAGTCATTCTGACAGAGTACGATGGATATTTTTTAGGGTTCCGTACACACGAAGGATGACCAACAATACCCTGTTAGGTACCTAATAAGCCTCCGCTGTCTGTCGCTATGTCTGTCATCGGGCTGTATTTCATGAACCGTAATACGTAGACATTTGAAATTGTCACATAATTTGTATTTCTGTTGCCGTTAAAAGGAAATTTAATGAAAATTAAAAATAGTGAAAAACTATGCGGGGGACCACGTATAAAAACGTGTTTTTGTAGGTATTTTTGATCAAACTCTATCGTAAATACGGAACTACATATGAGCGTGAAACTTGGTGTGATTATAGTTCTAATCATGAAGTAAAACATCAAATAACAAAAACTGGCTTAGTGTGAGTTTTACTTTCTCTAAGTGGTCCGAACTCAATATAAAAAGCATACTTCTGTCACTCGCGTGGATCTCTTTGTTTGTAATATAATTACGTATCTATGTCATAGTTGTGTAGAGAAGTGTAGTAGTACGGAACCCTCGCAGCGCGAGTCTTACTCACACTTTACCCGTTTTATTTAAAATACAGGGTGTAAAAAATTGGTGTACGTCCCGGGCTTCTACTCATCATACTGAACAACTTTTGTTCTACAAATTTGCTGAATTCACAAAAAAAAATTACTTTTCATACAAAACGATCAGCTATTGACTAATTTTGTGCATTTTTGCATGGAGCGTCGTTTTTTTTTGTAAAATGACTGCGGGTTCCTTAGGGAAAGTTGTTCAGTATTATTAGTGGAACATTCAGTTAACGGGTCCAACACCTTTTTTTTAAAACCTGTATACATTTATTTTTTAAAAGACTGCGGAACCCTACTTTGCGCGAGTCCAAATAGCACTTGGCCAGTTTTTTTATCAAATAAATACGATTGCTTTTATTGATAAAAGTACGTACCTAATTACCTACCTATACAGAGATATGCTGTATATAAGGGGAGGTAGATAGGTTACGTGCATCCAAAAAGTGAAGCAAAAAAAAGATGCCAATTGGCATCTCTTTTCTTGTAGCGTTCGGTACAATGGAAGCGAACTACCTATAACATTGTGTGTGTAAATGGCTTCCATTTTCAAATGTTGTTTGTTAGTGCATAACCCATCTATGGTAACAAATCTCTGCCTACGTAGGTACATACCTACTTGAAACTTGTTTTGTTTATAAGTAGGTAAAACAAGATACCCGCGACCGACCCTTACCTTTGCGCTGCCACTTTGACTCAATCGTTTGACGAGAGCCGGCTGCTGACCCATACGCGCATGCTCGGCATAAGAGCAAAGGTACAAAGTCCAGAGTGTCTAGCTTGATCTAAACCTAAATTGCGATGTAATATGGTTGAGGTATGATTTTTTTAGCTAGCTACCTATGCATAATAAAAATATTAAAATAAGTGCAGGTTACTTACTTGTGTATATTGTGTCCTTTTTGTCTGTTTTTTTTTAAGATTACGTATTTTTCGCCTTTGTTTACTCCCCATCTTGTTTCACACACTATGACTTGAGTTTGTCAAACGACACTATGTCCATAGAAATATACCGAAAACTAAAGAACTTACACTAGGAACTAGGTAGTCAAAAAATATTACTTTTAAATGCTCTAAAAGTAAAAACACATTTTCCACTTATAACGCTAAATATCATATTCACAAATGTTTACATGTAATTGTCCACAATGTAATAAAATATTCTCTGTCCCTTACGCTACACTATTTACACGAAAAATCCAATATTTTAATTTTGCTTGAGAGCTCCCGTAAACCAGCACAGGTCCGTCTAGCATCGCGACCCGTCCCGCACTGATTTTTAGGACGAGCGCGGGGAACGGCTTGAGAACGGTTGGAATTTTAGCCGAAATCAGATGGTTTTAAAATAATTATAAATAAAATACAATAAATATGCAAAAAGTAAGAAATAAGCATCACTCTAGATTGTTTTTTGAGTCAGATCATAAATTTTCAAACTGTTTTGTTAAAAATTACAGCAGTAAAATGGTTACAACTAAAAAAAAAGGGGGTGTGTTAGATATTTTTTTTCTATGGTTCTGAATAATAAAATAGAATTCTGCGAACTACACATCACTCCTTATATCTTGTAGATTATTATGTATTTTTTTCTGGTAGAAATATTCTATGGTTAACGTATAAAATGGTTACAAAATTCTTCAGTTTCAGAGTTTTTACGAAGGACAAGCCTTAATAACTATTTCATATTACTGTAGATGCAACTGTTTATCGATAAATATAGGTTGTTTTTTTTTAACACCGAGCAAGCCGCTAAGAGTGGGCTCTACTCATGAAACTGAACAACTTTCCCCCAAAAAACTAATACTGAATTCGCAATTTTTTCAGACTTTTCATATAAATCGATCATTCCGATAAGCCAACTTTGTATGGAGAGTCGACTTTTTTTGCGATTTTAGTATGGGTTTCTTGGGGAAAGTTGTTCAGTTTCATGAGTAGAGTCTGAACGTCTGCTCGCTGTTAAAAAAACACCCTGTATAGTCAGTCATACAGTAAGTCTCAAATTATCGCTTGACATACAGTAAGGCGCTTTGTACACGACGGGGCGGGGCGGGCCGGTCAATTTCGCCGCCAACGATAGCACAAAGGGAATCCTATACTACCAACGCACATGGAGGACAAAAAAACCGCGCCGACCGCGCGCCGCCTCCATGTGCGTTGGTAGTATAGGATTCCCTTTGTGCTATCGTTGGCGGCGAAATTGACCGCCCCTCCCCGCTCCGTCGTGTGCAAAGCGCCTTCGTCTCAACTTATCGCTTAAAAGTTTAATAATTATTAAATTCTCTTCGCATTTATCGACAGATTTTGAGGTCTTGTAGTTTTTCCTGTGAACATACCTTTGCACACCAAGACTTCTGACTTCTGACGCTCGCCAAGCGTTCTCGCGTTTAATCGCTTAATTAAATCTCTTATTTATTCACGCTCGCGCCTGCGTCCGCGCGCGCCTTGTAGAGATTAGTAGTTCCCGATTAGTAGTGGGATGTTCCCTGTCCGAGATACGATCGTGAACGTAATGGTGTTCGGTGTTTTAATATTCGACCTACTGAATTTTGAATTGAAGTTTTGATTTGCAATTTCCATGATGCTTTGCAGATTGCTTAACTGTAGTGGATCGTTTAGTTAATTATCCCTTTCGGTAAACCTACTAAGTTAACTATTTAGGATTTCCACATTATATATTTAATAGTTTAAACCTATTTTCCGTAATTTAAACGAACAAGAAATTACGAAAAAGGAAATTTCGGCGCTTCATACAAAAAATGCGTCGATCAGCTGATCGATTTGTACGAAGAGTTCCATTTTTTTGGGAAAAGTTGTTCAGTATGATGATGAGAAGTCCTAGTGAACGGCAACTACTACTCATTCAAAAACTACTCTTTCACCAATATTTAGAATAGACCTTCAGGATCAATATATGTAGCTCAAATATAATAAATAATCTTATCAATTTAATAACAAGTAAAAAAACTGACTGAATAAAACATTAACTCTCTTTTTTCGGCGGTAGTGTAAAAATGTAAATATTACTCACGGGATAAAGACGAATCTAACAACACCTCTTACTCCAAAATCCATCAAGCCGTTTAGGCTACAGGCTTAGCCAAAGTAAATTATTATTATTATTAGTAAGTAATGTTGTCAAGGGCTCACCAATTGTGAATAAAGAAAGAAAAAAAGTAAGAGACAAACATACAAACCCGAAAAACAATACCCTCTTTTTTTTTGCAGTTGGGTTAAAAAGATCACGCCACACAACCTCGAAATCCACGCGGGCAAAGCCGCGGTCAACTGCACGTCACTAATAAAATTACACATTTAATATCTGTCTTCTTTCGTAAATACATAACATAATGTTATGTCCTTGTCTAGTCGATCGGTTTCCGCTTCACATACCAATTGTGAATAAAAAAAATAAAAAAATCGCTTCCCATACCATTTAAAATAACTAATTCTTAAAAAAAATCGGCCAAGTGCGAGTCGGACTAGCACTCTGAGGGTTCCCCGTACCACTACTCCTCTCCACACAACTACGTAATATAATGACAATGATACCAATTCAAATTTAAAAAAAAAGACATCAACGCGAGGGACAAAAATATGTTTTATATGAGAACGACTCACACTTGACCGATTTTTATTATTTTTTGATTTACTTCAGTATTAGCACTATAATCACACTAAGTTTCACGTTTGTATGTATTACCGTTTTTACGATACAGCTAAATAAAAAATTCTTCTAAAGACCTATAAAAAACACATTTTATTATTTATAGATATTTTTTATCTTTTCCTTATTTTTAGTATTTTTTGTTATAGCAGCAACAGAAATACACATCCTGTGAAAATTTCAACTGTCTACCTATTACGGTTCATGAAATACAGCCCGCTGACGGATGGACATACCTTGGTCACCTGTTGGATGAAAGGAACCCTAAAAATGGATGAGACGATATTAATGAAACTTTATACACGTAAGCAAGTCACGAAATTGTAGTCCGAGGATAGATTATATTTTTGAAATAATTTATTTAAAAAAAAGTTTAGCGAATTTTAAGATTACTACGAAAACCCTAATTAACTATTATTTAAGTACAAAACTATTTTTAGAAAATGTAGTCTATCCCTAAACTAGAATTTCGTGACTCGCTTATGTGCATAAAGTTTCAATTAAATCGGCCCATCCATTTTCAAGAAGTATTGATTTTAAGTTTGTATGGGAAACTATTTTGTGTATGGAACATCGTATCACCCGATAGACGTACACTGCTGGACAAAGGCCTCCCCCAAGGATTTCCACGACGACCAGTCCTGGGCTGCCTGCATCCGCATTTGTATAGATCGTCGCCACTATAAGTCTGAGCACTCCTGCCACACTCTGGACACTTCATACAACGGGCCAGAAATGACATACCAAAAAAGGAATGACGGAACAAACAAAATGGCGGCGAAATCCCATACGTTCGACAACTAAACTGTAACCAATCTGTATAATCTGATGAAGTCGCAATCTAGAGAGCGGCAGGGAGTGTCCATACTGTATGTTAGTACTAATATATATACTTTGCTCCAGCCTTCAAAAACAGTTTTCTGGCAACTCGGCAAAAAAATTAACAGTTTATCTGTAGATTTATCTGTCAATTCAAGCGAAAAAATTTGTGTGCAAAAAAACTACTTATTTATTCGAAATTCAACTCGCACTGTAGCGTAATATGAGTTAAGTGGGGCGTATAATGGTCCAATCGACGCATGATTTATGATCGACATTTAATTGTGTGGAAAACAACGCTATTTACATATTGAACTTGGGCTATTTATCATAATGTCATGTGGAAATGTAACTAGATGACGTTCATCAATCAAAGTCCTTCGTTGAAGTCGTGTCCAAATAGAAAAGCTTTTTTTGTGATGTCAAGATAATTTTTTGCCACTTTTTTTTATCTAAAAAACATTTTTCTACTCCCATTTGGTAATTTGCTTAATACATAACCTCAAATCATATCACAAAAGTATTCATTCCTACAAGTCGTTTTACAATAATCATTTTAAAACGATAGAACTGTACTACAATGAAACTTTTTAAATAGTTTTATGGCTTTGGCTTCAAAAATTAGTATTAATTCCTACAAGTAGTTTTACAATGATCACTTTGAAACAAGACAACTGTACTACAATGAAACATTTTAAATAGTTTTATGGCTTTGGCTTCAAAAATTAGTATTCATTCCTACAAGTCGTTGCAAAATACAATGATAATTTCGAAACGAGACAATTACTGTACTACAATGAAACTTTTTAAATGTTTTTATGGCTTGGCTTATAAAATTCAATGTATTTTTGTTTATTTCATGGTCGTAGAAAAAGTATTGTATGCCACTGCACGAAATTAGCCATTGTAACACTCGTGCTGTCTATTGTGGCACTCAGCTTCGCTTAGTGGCACAAACTAGCACTCATGTTACAATGGCTCTCATTACTTGGCAGTGACATAAATAACTATACTTTAATTAAGCGCTAAAATAGAATATCTGCTCAATCATGTTTCTAATGGCTTTCGACTTTAAGGAACATCATCAACAATAAGGGTTTTTTTTTCAACCTTGGGTTTTCTATCGTTTAGGAGTAATTGACGTCAAAAATAACGAAAATCTGAAATATTACCGCCTCAATAATTTCACATAGCTTTTAGAACAGATGGCCGTTGGGTCAGTAAAGTTCTCGAGTGGCGACCGCGCACCGGAAAACGTAGCGTAGGTAGGCCTCTTACTCAGTGGACCGATGACCTGGTAAAGGTCGCGGGAAGCCGCTGGATGTGGGCAGTCATATTAATCCTTGAGGGAGGCCTATGTCCAGCAGTGGACGTCCGTCGGCTGATATGATGATATTTTGTAAACCGACTTTAATTTTCACTTTTTGATGCAGATAATATGTGTCACTTTTCTTCTTCTTTTCACTCTAAATTTTAATAAAAATTTTATTTGCTTTTGTTGTTCCTAATATAGGTTAAGTTTTGTTCTTACTAACAAAATATGGATCTTTGGTTTAAAAATAAGGGTCTATGCTGCCAGGTTGGTCCCTTATAAATTTTATTAAAATCGGTGTAGTACTTTTTTACAAAATTAACAAAAAAAAACAATAATAATAATGCGAAATTGTACTAAGTTGTTGCGATTGAAGTCGGTATTTATAACGTGTTTTAGGTTTTACCTCTAATTAGATGGACCGAGTCGTTACCGGTTGAGCCACCGACGCTTATTAGTTCAAATCTGGACGGCCAATGTACCAATGAGTTTTTCAAAAAACTTACGTACATATACTTACCGATTGCTTTAACGGTGAAGGAAAACATCGTGAGGAAACCTGCACACGCCTGCGAAGAAACTCGAAGGTTGTGTGTGAAGTCGACCAACCCGCACTGGGCTCGCGTGGTCGACTAAGGCCTAATCGCCCTGATTCAGGGTAGGCTCGAGCCCCTCGGTGGGGACGTATATGAGCTGATATAATAATAATAATAATTAGGTTTTACAATTATGTAAATACAAAGTACAACTTTTAATATAGAGGTACGGAACTCTTGATGCGCGAACCGGAGTTGCACTTGGCTGGTTTTTCTTTTCGTTACTAATAATCTAGTTTCTTATTTGTCGTATAGGTAGATGTAACATTAGTATGACGAAAGCTATTGAGTACTTCTGTCGCTATTAAGGCGGTAATATTACACATTTTCTTTATTTTTGACGTCAATTATTACTAAACGATAGAAAACCCAAGGTTGAAAAAAATACCCTTATTGCTGATGATGTTCCTTAAAGTCAAAAACTATTAGAAACACGATTGAGCAGTTTTGGCTCGACAGGAAAAATTCCTAAAGATAAATTCCTACACCGTAACTGTGAACTCTAGTTATGACTAATATTTTGAAGAATCAATTTAAAAAATATATTCAGCAATATTTGTTATGATACTACATTTTATAAATTCATTGTAGTTTTTGATTGAAACGAAAAACCATTGAACAAGTGTGGTTATTTTCTTTACTCTTTACACGTAAAGAAAAAGACAGAGAAAACTGTTCCAATCAATACCTCGCTTTAAAAGTATTGTTCCAGTGATTCTATTTTAACAACTTACGTCATACGCCGTGTTTATATTGTCCTTACATTTATCGCAAAATATAGGTATTTGGGTAACACTATTGTTCAGATCGTAAACAGCTATCTCCGTCCCTGCCCTATTTATTGCTTGTTCAGTATCGTAACACAGACGGACGGACACAATACGACCTCATTAAATTTATTTCTAATGATTGGTAAGGCCATCTGTTGAGTGAATCAATTGGATCAACGAGGATTGTTTGATTTTGGAATATGACTGTTGGGACAGAGCATTTTCGAAATTAGGGCACACCCTGGACACTTCATACAACGGGCCAGAAATGACATTTCAAAAACGAAATGACGGAACAAACAAAATGGCGGCGAAATCCTATACGTTCGACAACCAAACCACACCCTGGACACTTAATACAACGGGCAAGAAATGACATTTCAAAAAAGGAATGACGGAACAAACAAAATGGCGGCGAAATACTATACGTTCGACAACCAAACTGTAACCAATCTGTATTAATCTGGGTGACGAGGGTGTGAGGTCGCAATCTAGAGAGCGGCAGGGAGTGTCCGTACTGTATCAATCTGGGTGACGAGGGAGTGAGGTCGCAATCTAGAGAGCGCCAGGGAGCGTCCATACTGTATGTTAGTACTGATATATACGAGTATACTTTGATGAGGGAGTGTTTCAAAAAGGTACCAAACTGTCAGGTTTTCACTCAGGATTTTAAAGAGATAGACTAATTGTGAGCAGGAACAAGGTCTTTGAATGACCCAGTTGAATATCTGTTGATGTCAACATTGATTATACGATGTTTTAAAATTTTTCGAGAAAATAACTCCATTTCACAACATACATATTGCCCAACTCCACGAATGACAGATTTTAGGTAAAAATTTGTCATCAGCTCATATTCGTTCCTACTCGAGCCTACCCCGAATTAGGATGATCGGGCCTTAGTCGACCACGCGGGCCCAGTGCGGGTTGGTCGAATTCACACAGAACCTTCGAGTTTCTTCGCAGATGTGTGCGGGTTTCCTCACGATGTTTTCCTTCACCGTTAAAGCAATCGGTGAGTAATTACGTAAGTTTCGAAAAACTCATTGGTACATTGGCCGTCCGGATTTGAACCCGGCACCTCTGGTTAGGAGGACCGAGTCGTTACCGGTTGAGCCACCGACGCTTAGGTAAAAATAAACAGTGAAAAATTATAGGTACCTATCCGAAATTAAGGTGATTTAGAACGGTTCCGTGAATCATTCGGTTGCTAACGGATTAACTCGTGAGGTAACGACTTCAGGCAGTGTCAGGTATACTGTGTTTCAAATATCAAGGTCACATTCCACTTCAGACCTAACAATGAGTGCTGTAATATTTTTATTTTTTGTCTTAATTGTTTTACTATTTCTAGACTTGAACTTAAGCATCCGTTTTAAAAACAAACGGACAGGTTGAACATAAAAAAAAATGTCATGGTGACATCAAAATCAGCTGAATAGTTTTAATTGCAGTACTGCTTTCGAAATGGTTTCCCCAGACATATAAGTAACTCGTATTCCTTTGCTTTTTGTTATTTTCTAATGAGTTAATGACTGTCTCTAGTGAAATGTGGCCTTTTCATTTAAAACACCTTCACTTAAATGTTATTATTCACTGATTTGGATTATTTTATTATCTAATGACGGTCTTAAGTAAAATGTGGTACATATTAACATTTGAAATACACTACAATTTTATTGTTTACTGATATGTAACACACCCTGAATATGTAAGTACAGTAGAGTCAAATAAAGATTTACTGTGTAATATTTACTATATATTTGCTGTATAACCTCTTAGACATATTATATCATCATCATTAATCCGGTTATGTACGTACTTAATATACTATATATGTTATGTATGTATTACGTATATGTATTTATTTATTTACGCTTATAGTACACCAAAACAATTTCTTAATGATAATACGTAGTAGAGATACTATAAAACTATAGTGTACAGTAGGCGGTCTTTATTTTAGTTTATATAATTATTATTTACGTGTATTACTTATTTTAAGATCGTTTATTTATTTATAATATATATTTAAATATTCTATGAATTTGTTTATTGATCACTACTATCCCACAATAATGATTTTCCATGTTTCCTCTACCTAAAGGTTGTCTGGAAGAGATCGCTTGTTAGCGATAAGACCGCCTATATGTAAAACTTCCTAAATCATTGTATCTTTTTTTTCCTCTTATTTTGTGCAATTATATGTTTTCAATCAATCAATCAATCAATTTACGACGGAATTCTTTCACTGTTTATTTATAAGTATTCGGTTATAAGTTATCATGTAAAAAAATTGTTCAAACTTAAACATTTCACGTCCTCAAAATCAATCGTTCCTTTTTTATATTGGGGGGAGCGGGGGCAGCCGGGGCGTTCATATTCGCTGCCGAAACGCGGAATTTATACTGGCGATTTTTCTTAGCCGACGAGCCGTTATAGCCATCATATGGGCCATTTTTCCAGTCCCTCGCACCACCGGTCAAACGCATGGGTCACAGGTTTTCTGAGTAACCCACCGGTTAAAAAGTAGCGGAAAAAACTGGTACAGAAGAAATCTTTTGCTTAGAGGGGTTTAGTTTACATTGAAAATTCGACTAAATATTTTTCGTGACCAATGCCGCCGGTGATCAGCCCTACTTACATTCACGTCTATAGATACGTCAGTTGTTTGTATATATATATATATATATATATATATATATCATTTCCCGCTCGTTAGTACGAAGTGTCCGGGGTGTGGCTTAGTTCTCTTAAAAAATCGAATATTTCTATCGAATGTTCAGCTATTGGGGGCCGTTCATTTTCTGGTGCCACTGCCCGCCCTGATTAAAAATGTTTTCGCTGAAAACAATCCTCATTCTTCATGCGGTAAAAATAAACAATGGAATCAGACCCGTAACGCAACTGTACCGGTTTACCGGTAACGTAATACAGCTGTCAGAGGCGACGCATTCGATGCCGAGCCCAGTGCTTTTGCAAAATAGAAAACAATAGTGCGACCTTTTAAACAAGACAAACAGCGCTAATGTGATTCCAAATCACATTAGAAAGAAATACATAAGGAACAAATGGTTTAAACAAAGCAGTTTTTTTATTATTATTACAGCTCATATACGTCCCCACCGAGGGGCTCGAGCCTACCCTGAATCAGGGCGATTAGGCCTTAGTCGACCACGCGGGCCCAGTGCGGGTTGGTCGACTTCACACACAACCTTCGAGTTTCTTCGCAGGCGTGTGCAGGTTTCCTCACGATGTTTTCCTTCACCGTTAAAGCAATCGGTAAGTATGTACGTAAGTTTTTGAAAAACTCATTGGTACATTGGCCGTCCAGATTTGAACCCGGTAACTCTGGTTAGATGGACCGAGTCGTTACCGGTTGAGCCACCGACGCTTATAAACAAAGCAGTATTGGAAGGTAAAAGCACACCCTGGACACTGCATACAACGGTCGTGAAATGACATTTCTAAAAACAAATGACGGAGCAAACCAAATCACGGCGAAATCCTCTACGTTCAAGAACCAAACTATAACCAATCTGTAGAAATCTGGGTGACGAGGGAGTGAGGTCGGAATCTAGAGTGCGACAGGAATTCTCCACGTTGTATGTTAGTACTAAAATATAAACATCGCTAAAAGTGTACCAGATCTTATATAACCTAACAAATTTAATTTAAATTAAAAACACGGCTGCATAAGAACATTAACCCTATATTTTAAGCAGTATCCTTGCCTGCGTCTGTGTTTCCCGACTCCTACAATTAGAGGATCTTCAAGGCGAGAGTGAATACGTATTATTTGAGTTTGCGTGTACCATCGTCGACTACACCATCAGGTGAGATATATTCAAACGCACTCACATTTTTGATTAAAAAAAAGTATGTCACTCTCGGGATCAAGATTAATCTAACGACATTTCGCACTGTAAAACCCATAAAGCCGTTTAGTAATAAGCCGTTCATTTTTTTTTATTCACAATTGGTAAACCCTTGATAACATCTCACCTGGTGGTAAGTGACGTTGTTGCCGTAGATAGAAGCGGGCTTACCAAGATTCCCCAACGCAATGGGAAACTGGCTATCTTATCTTCATGCCGGAACACACCAATGATATCAACATTGATATTTGGCGGCAAGACTTAGATAAGATGGTGGTAGCTAGCCAGGCGGGCTTAGAAAATGCCCTACCATTAACCAAACCGAGTCTTACAATTGACCCCGCCGGGAATTGAACCCGCGACCTCCTGTGTAAAGCCAGTGAACTTTGCCTCTGAGCTTCATAACGAAAAGATACGAACCTTGAGTGTAGGTGTGGTGAGGTCCCTCAAAGAATGGACCACCTCATTACGTGTCCTTCTTGCCCCTGTTACCTGCACGCGGGTGGACTTGATGCAGGCCACTGACAAGGCAATTTGCGTGGCTCGGTTTTGGGATGGGACTGTTATGATCTGAGTTTGCCGTCGACTCGAGAAGAAGATGAAGAAGAAGAACGAAAATATTGAAAACTCATTCATTAAAATCTTCTCGGTAGTCTATGCGCTTTAGTTGTTTTATTTGCGTTCACGGTGAAACATACGTAAATATACAAATACATACATTACATGCAGTGCTAAAATCATAACCATTCCATTTGGCTTTGCCTGGGTTGGGTAATAAAGACGAAATCTAAATTATGAATTAACTAAGCACAAATAAAACGGGTATATCAACAAGTGAAAATATTTACAAAATACCTAGTTATTACATCAGCCTCGTATTTTTTTTCATATCAGCTCATATGCGTCCCCACCGAGGGGCTCGAGCCTACCCTGAATTAGGGCGATCGGGCCTTAGTCGACCACGCGGGCCCAGTGTGGGTTGGTCGACTTCACACACATACCTGCGATTTTCTTCGCAGGTGTGTGCAGGTTTCCTCACGATGTTTTCCTTCACCGTTAAAGCAATCGGTAAGTATGTACGTAAGTTTTGAAAAACTCATTGGTACATTGGCCGTCCAGATTTGAACCCGGTACCTCTGGTTAGAAGAACCGAGTCGTTACCGGTTGAGCCACCGACGCTAGTCAGCCTCGTATTAACCTTCTGTAAATAAATATTTCATTAATTTTATTATTAATTAATTAATGGCAATAGATGCCAAAAACCATATAACTGTCGCAGGCATATCGTGTAATTCGTCATTTTACAAATGGTCCGGAAAATTGTAAAATGCCGTAAGCAGATTTCTGCTACCCAGGAGGGAGCTGTATAATAATTATTCAAACCTGACCGAACCTAACATTGCTCGCTTCGCTCGCTCATTTCGCTTTTTCGCTTGCTCATTGTACAATCTGCGTACGGCATTTTACAATTTGCCTCGTTTACTCATTTCAGTTTCGCCTGCGGATTTTACAATCTACGTACAGCATTTTACAATTCTTCTGGCCGTTCATATACGGACGAATTATATAATTTGCCTGACCATTTGTAAAAATATGACTAATCATACAATATGCCTGCCACATAACTATCATTATCAGTCGAAAGACGTCCACATAGACTTTAGACATAGGGTTTCCGCAAAGGTTGGCTCTGCTCTGCCCACGTCCAGTAGCTTTTCGCGACCTTCACCAGGTCGTCTTTCCACGTTCTACGTCTTCTAGTGTGCGGATGCCACTCGAAAACTTGACTACCCTAACGGCCATCCGTTTCACGAGCTATGTGCCCCGCCCACTGCCACTTCAGTTTAGCGAATTTTATTTAGTTGCAGTATAAAAAATATTAAATTGCACTAATTAATAAGAAATTTATCAGTTCATTTCATTAAGTTTTAAATTTACTTTTGTAATTTAAAACTGTGGCGCCCCTAACTGATTTTAGTAGCAAACTTATAGGTACATTCCATTTCCTTTAATACAAAATAATTAAACCTAATAAAAAAAACCTAAAAACTTATACGTACAAGCTTTTAATATTGCATTGTCAGGCAAAATACATATGCATGCAACATTTCAGCTCAATCGGAAACCGGGAAGTGGGTCAAAATTAACTTGCAATATTTCACCCGAACAAACATACATACATTGCAAGTTAAATAATAAGCTTTTAAAATAGGTGCATAAACTTATAAAGTTGTAGAGATAAGCCTATAACACGAAGTAACTAGTATTTCATATGTGCTATGCATAAACTTTTAAAGTTGTAGAGATAAGCCTATAACACGAAGTAACTAGTATTTCATATGTGCTAATAACGCCACTACTTACTTTTACCGTTTTGTTTGCACGGATAGACGAATATACCTACTTATTTAAAAAAGCAAGGAAAATCTATAAAAGCCAATAAAATGCGACCGCAATAAAAAGTTCGAGTTTTAAAATCGCAAATGGCCGCGTGATGCTGAGTTCAGACTGAACCACAATAACGTCACCCCTAGTGTAGGGTTGGCATCACCCTCTGTATATTATACAATAACAATTCACACAACGAGATAACTAAAAATACGAGCTTGTTAAACCGTAAAAAGTAATAATGGGGGGTCCCAAAAGTCAACAATGCAATGGTTGCGAAAAAAATAAGCGCATGAAGATTTCGTCGCCACAGATTGCAACACCCGTTCACTTATCACATCACCCTACATTCAAAAAAAATCTGCCGTTCTAAATTCGAATTCCCAATACCGTAGACAACCCTAAATAACATTTCCCGAACATAATTTAGGAAACATGGAACGTTAATTAAGCAAAGTAACCTTTTATTCTGCGGTGGGAAAACATAAAATCGTCGTTTTGATGTTTTTATATTTGCTTCCAAATTTTGCAAAAAGAGAGGTATTAGTGTTATAAATAACATTTCTGTTCTTTGAACGAAGCGCGTGATTTATCGTGATTCTACCAATTTTAGAATCGTTAGTCAAGTACAATGTACGTGTATCTATTGAATTACCTAACAGGTACCAACTGATATGAAAACGTATTTTTGAAGCCCTCGTTGAATTAATATTGTCAACTTATACTGTTACTACATAAAATGCGAGAATCTAATTTAAAAATCTAATGAGGTAGTGGCCAGATGTTGCTCAAAATTTGACAATAGGGATGACGAATGCTAGTCACCTGAGTTACTTTTTATCATCTGTCAAAAACGAAGTTTTGTTCTAAAAATGTTTGAAATACCTAGGCGTGACGTCATAGTTTTGCAGCGTCATTTATGTTCTTATTTTGTGATCGAGCATTTGATGGAAAACAAAACGAGTAAGGTTTTCCGAAGTTTAAGTAGGAGGGCAATTTAGTGATCCAGAGTTCATAATTTATTTCTGATGCTGACGTCATCCCTATTACCTAACAGGTACCAACTGATATGAAAACATATTTTTGAAGCCCTCGTTGATTCAATATTGTCAACTTATACTGTTACTACATAAAATGCGAGAATCTAATTTAAAAATCTAATGAAGTAGTGGCCAGATGTTGCTCAAAATTGGACAATTCATTTTGTTCCAACAGCTGACGAAGTGGCAATGGATTGAGAAAGCCCCTTGGAGTTTGAAGGGGAAATATAAAAAGAAAATGACGATAAAGGAAAAAAACCCGCCAATTACGAGTCAGAACCGCACACAAAGGGTTCCGTATCATTATACTAGATGTCATTAGTTTCTTCACGTTTAAAATAACACGTTTATT
Organism: Coleophora flavipennella; assembly: GCA_947284805.1. Classification (NCBI taxonomy): domain Eukaryota; kingdom Metazoa; phylum Arthropoda; class Insecta; order Lepidoptera; family Coleophoridae; genus Coleophora; species Coleophora flavipennella. The sequence continues at coordinate 5,888,392 of OX369254.1, read as the reverse complement.
TTACGGAGTCCCCCCCTTATTTTTTGCTTTTTCTATTTTTAATGTATTTGTTGTTATAGCGGTAACAGAAATACATAATCTGTGAAAATTTCAACTGTCTATCTATCACTGTTCATGAAATACAGCCTGGTGACACAGACAGACGGACTAACAGTAAAGTCTTAGTAATAGAGTCCCGTTTTTATCCTTAGTGTACGGAAAACTAAAAAATACGTATAAAATTCAATTGCAAACATATAATATTGAAAGAAAAACCTAACTTATTTAATCTAAATATATATAACTCAAAAGTGACTGACTGACTGACTGACATAGTGATCTATCAACGCACAGCCCAAATCACTGGACGGATCGGGCTGAAATTTGGCATGCAGGTAGATGTTATGACGTAGGCATCCGCTAAGAAAGTTCCCACGAGAACCGCAAAAATCGGGATATGCGCGGGCGAAGCTGCGGGCATCCACTAGTTAAAAATAAACCTGACTGTTTCAGCCTTCTGTTTATATCATATGTCACTCAGGGGATCATGATGAATCTAATGACAACTTACACACCAAAATCCATCAAGCCGTTTAGAAAGAATGAGACATACATAATGTTAAAACCTCAAAAACATGTCCTCATTCGGTAGTCAGGTAAAAGTAATCAACCTTTGAAGACTCAAATCGAAGTAATAAAATCTCCTTTCGAAATCTTTACTTTTTCAATAAAAACCGCTGAAAAACTCAATCAGATCTATTTGAATCCGGAATCTTATCAATCCTTCATTGGTCAAACACTGGCACGAGTTCGCCGACCCCGCCATATGAGTAGTCTACATTCAATTAAATATTCAATCGTGGAACTCCGCTCCTAGGAGCATTTGGGAAGTCTTTATTGGTTTTAAGATAATTTGGACACATTGGCCTTGGTTTGATACTATGCATGAGGTAGGAACATGAAATTTGGCAAATCCTTACTATAATGAATGATGAAGTCCAGAAGTAGGGCGCGCTTTCACCCTTATGTGGTAACCTTTGCGCAAGAAGCGCTTCGCTTAGTCGTTCATTATACGTGCCGCTAAGGAGTGGAATTGTGTTAGCGTCCTTGCTTCCCGAGACCTATAATTACGTGTTCCACCTTCAAATCCATCACATCAGGTGAGATTGGAGTTGAACGCTCCCTAATCTACAATGGTAAGAAAAATGTGTCAAAAAACAATGATCTAAACATAACTTTTTTATAATGTTAAACTTAATCTCAAACTTGTGCATTAACCACAATACATAATGTGCTAATTGAATCTCAAACTTGCGTAGTTAAATCAACCTACAGAAATGTTTTAATAAAAACCGGTCAAGTTCGAGTAGGACTCGCGGTATGAGGGTTCCGTACCAAACCTTTTCCCCGAAAATGACCCTTATTTAAAAAAAATAATATTTACTTTGCACATCTGTGTTTGTGTCATAGAATTACACCATCCTACCAAATTTCACCTGATTTGGTCCAGTCGATTCGGAGCAAATTGGCTGTGACAGACGGACGGACAGACAGACAGACAGACACACGAGTGATCCTATAAGGGTTTCGTTTTTTTTGTACGAAACCCCAAAAATGGAGCCCTAAAACCCCAACAACACTGAATTCGTGACCAAATAACACAACGACCAAAACACACTAAATTGGAGCATTGTACCGCGTGCACTCCGTTCCGCGATTAATTCTAATTTCAAACCTACAAATTATGGAACGCTTCCTTGGTCGGTGCGGTCATAGATTACGCAGGCATTGTTCCCAACTAGGTATAAATACCTAATGTGCAATAATAAGCGCAGGTGAAGTTCTAGGTGTAAGATTATCACAGAATCATCTCCATTCAATAGCTTATCACTGGTTATGTTCTAAGTAGGCTAACCTTATTTTGAGTGTTGAGTCCGTCTGTGATGAAAATGCATTTACCTGAAAAACAAAACAAACGTACTATTAAAAAATACAAAGGTGTAGTTGGTGAGGCTATTATTTGCAACTGAATTTTTTTGCGTCTAGATTTTCCTAACAAAACAATATTTTATCATCATACCAGTCGTAAGACATCGACTGCTGAACGAAGGCATGGTAAAAAGAAAGAATGAGTAGGTTATCTTCATTCTTCATACAATGGTACATCGCGCGGTTTGTATGTGTGCGCATTAGTAGACACGCACACTACAATAATAAGAACGACTTCTTTTCTTTTACTAAAGAAGTCGTTCTTATTATACACACATACAAACCGCGCGGTTTACCATTGTATGAAGATAACCTACTATTATTTCTTTTTACTATGACAAAGACCTCCCCCAAGGATTTCCACAACAATCGGTTTTGCGCTGCCCGCATCCAGGGGCTCCCCATAACCGTCACCAGTTCTTCAGTCCATCAAGAGGATGGCCTTTCTACGCTACGTCTTCTACTACGCGGTCGCCTCTCAAGAACTTTACTACCCCAACGGCCGTCCGCTTTACGAACTAAGTGCCTACGAGTTTAGCGATTATGTGAAAAGATAGATCACATATCTACATCTAAAGTTTCAACTTTCTCCCTTATACGACACCCTGTATTTTGAGATATAGTTAGTTATAAAAGTTGTATGAGTGTAGTCCCGGCACACCCTGGACAGTTCATACAACGGGCCAGAAATGACATTCCAAAAAAGGAATGACGGTACAAACAAAATTGCGGCGAAATCCTATACGTTCGACAACCAAACTGTAACCAATCTGTATCAATCTGGGTGACGAGGGGGTGAGGTCGCAATCTAGAGAGCGGCAGGGAGTGTCCATACTGTATGTTAGTACTAATATATATACTTTGGTCGCGGTGAGGTCCGAGCGCACCTCAGACGGTGGACCCCGTGATTACAGCGCGGGCCAGGGAATTACCAGTAATTACGCACCGCTCTGATCTCGGGAGAATGTATTTTGTAGGTGGTGCTGCTGGTCGAAAGCGATTAAACGAAATTTCATAAAAAAGTGAGAGAAACTGTGAGGCTTTTTACGTAGCGTTATATAAAGTGAATTGCAAAATTTAGAAGTCAAGTATTACTCAACTAAAAGGAAGATAAAAAAATTAAAGTGTTAATATATGCAGACGACCTGCAGATATATACCGCTGCTCCCCTTTCCAACTTTTCTCAGGCTGTTGCTGCAATAAATGCTGACCTGTGTACCATTGCCGAGTGGGCTAATAACTTTGGGCTTGTCATCAATGCAGCCAAGACACAAGCTATCGTCATTGGTAGCCCTTACTTCATTTCAAAATTTCATAATATGACGACACCAGATCTCGTTTTTAATAACACATTATTAACCTTATCCTCCACCGTTAAGAATCTTGGCATCATCATGGACCAAACCTTGTCTTGGACTGCACACATTAACGAAGTGAGTAGAAAGATGTTTGCCTCTTTTCACAGTTTAAAACGCCTACAGAATTTTCTACCTTTTACAACTAAACTTCTGCTTGCTCGTACTCTTCTCCTTCCTCTTCTAGATTATGGTGACGTTGCTTTCCTAGACCCCACTGCTGAGTTGCTCCTAAAGCTGGAGCGTCTGCAAAATTTATGTATCCGTTATATTTTTGGCCTTCGGAAGTACGACCACATCTCTGAATATCGTGTAAAACTAAATTGGCCGGCCGTCCGTCAACGCAGGGACTCCCATACTTTAGCCCTTCTTTATAATGTATTGTTCAACCCTACTGCTCCTCGATATCTCCGAGAGAGGTTTAACTTCCGTACCTCTGTGGACTCCAAGTTGCGCTCCAGCAAAACCTATGCCCTCGCAATCCCCTCCCACACCACGGACACCTACACCAAATCATTCACTGTTCAAGCCGCACGTCTCTGGAACGCTCTCCCGGTCGATGTTAGGTTAAGTCCTTCCTTAGCCACCTTCAAGGCATCCATTAAGAAGATGTGGAGTCCCAACACTGAATCCTGAGCTCGTATATGTATATATATTTAAGTACCTATATATTTATTATTTATTTATTATTATATAATGTTTATTGTATTTATTATTATTTTTATAAGTATTTTTCATTGATTTATAAGTATTTACTACTAGGCATTAATATATAAGTGATATTGTTAATTACTTTTAAATATTTCTGTATAGATGTATAATTAATTACTTAATATTAAGGTATAGATCATAGAAAGTCGTGTTTGTAACTTTTGCACTTACCTTTTTCTTTGATGTAAATCTCAAACGTTATCAGTAGGTTGACTGGAAGAGATCCCGTAAGGGATAAGTCCGCCTTTTTATATTATATATTTTTTATGTTTTGTAACAAAGATCAATAAAGAGTTTACAAACAAACAAACAAACAAACAAACAAACTTCTCTGAAGTTACTTAAACATGCGAGACGATACTTACGAAGTAACTAGTATCTCATCTGTGACGATACATCAACACCTAAGTAGGTACTTAAAAAAGCATGGGATTTTAGAGTAGTAGGTATTATGAGTATCTCTAAAATACTACCCCAGCTCTTAACTTTAAAAACAGTTCAAAGGCTCGGTAATGATACCGCTACAAGGATTATAGCCCAACGAAGCAATGTAAGCTTGATTCCATGAAGGTTGGCTCATTTTGTATGGTACCCGTGTGTTATCTTTAAATTTGTAAAAAAAAAATTGAAAATTGTAAAAAAAATAGTTTTTCGGCTGATATGATGATGATGATGACAACAAAATTTTGTTTTTGACACATGATAAGAAGTAACTCAAATGACTTATCATTATCAGTCAACTAGCCTGTTGTTTAGTAGTGCGTTTCAGTTCCACGTCTCACTGTTATATTTGTGATAAACTGTCCTTTAAATATTAATTAGTTTAATTTACAATGTAGTTTGCAAGATTTTTTTATGAGTAAGTATTCTTAAATTGTAATCATAATTACAAGCAGAATTAGAATTAATTATGTTTACTTAAGCTTTCTTTTGAACAACACTGAATAATGAATTTACTGAAGAGGATTGTGAAGCTGCGACATTTCATACAAACGGCGTTAACGATTTACACGTCTTAAATGTTAACCGATTTGGATTCGGAACAAAAGCTAGGCTTATACGTTTCGTTTTTTAAATTACTGATTATAATTAAATATAAAATGCCCGAAATTAGTTGTGTATGAAATCACGTAAACGACAATAAAATTAAACTTATTAACTTTATCGAGAAAACAAAAACGTACAAGCCTAGCTTTTGTTCTGACTGACAACCAACCTGTCAAAAATTGGTCCAAATCGGTTAACATTTAAGAGGTGAAAATCGTTAACGCCGTTTGTATGAAAAGTCGCAGCTTCACAATCCTCTTAATAGAAAGATAACAGTCATCTATTTTCCTTTGGGCTTTCAACTACAAAACAACCTTTATTTTATTTTAAGTACAGAGGCCAGCACATCAAGCTAAACACTTTGGACTTTGTATTGTTCTTATGCCGTATGAGTATGGATCAGAATCGCACAAAGAGTGTCAAGCTTGATGTGCTGGCCTCTGTACATTGCATGTGTGCATATAAGCAACTTTAAATTGAACTTTCAGTGGGCGTGACGTTTCTACATTTGAATGACAGCATTCTTTGTTCGCTTTGAATTTGGAAAAAAAGAATCATTTGTTTTTGGTACAGACCGACCAACGAGCGAAACTCAATTGTTCTTTATTTGATTTAAAAACATTCGAATTCAATTTGACAAAAAAGTTTCCAATTCCAAACGACCAAATAAAAAATCAAATTACTTATTTAAAATCGAGAACCAACTTTTTTGTCTAATCTAATCCAATAAAGGCTAAGAGTAAAAGTTTTCAAGAGTGTTTTTTAGTTAAAACGAAAAACATTTTAACGTTAAGTATTTTTAAAGTAAAGTACATACATTATAAGTATATCCACTAATTAAAGAACCGGTGTTATCTTAACAGTAGCCGCCGGAAGAAGGGCTACGTCCTAGTTACGAACTCTTAACATATGCAAGCAGTAATTATGAGTTCATTAAAAAAGTAAACGTATATTTTGTTACTTTTTATACATTTACAATAAAAAATTATAATAATGCGTCGTATCGTGCCTAAGAATAAAAATTCACTTTAAGTACTAACACTTGCCCGCGCCTCAGCTGCGTGGAAATAGTTTTATGACTGATTTTAACCGCTTCCGTGGCGTAATGGTTAGTCCATTCGCTTCACACCAGGAGGTCGCGGGTTCGATTCCCGGCGGGGTCAACTTTGTAAGACTCGGTTTGGTTGGTGGTAGGGCATTTTCATAGTCCGCCTGGCTAGCTACCACCATATTATCTAAGTCTTGCCGCCAAACATCAGTGTTAACAGCATTGATGTGTTCCGAATTGAAGATAAGATAGCTATAGATCCCCATTGCATTGGCGTATCTTGGTAAGCCCGCTTCCATCTTCGGCATCATCGTCACTTACCATCAGGTGAGATGATGCCAAGGGTTTATCAGTTGTGGATAAAAAAAGGTGTGCAATGCGACCGTGGACATACGTTTTTCGTTTTTCAGAGAAATCAGTTTTTCCAACGAAATGCGTTTTATCCAGATCCCCCGAGAACCATATCGGGCTTTGCTAATTAGTAGTCTACGTCACTTCCATCTCCTCGACTATCTCTATATAAAACCACACCAATTCGTTGCACCGTTTCAAAGAATGACAATCAAAGAAAGTGTTTTTCCCTGATCCCCGGAACTATGTTGCGCTATGCTAATTCTACAGCATAATAAGCCACGTCACTTCCACCCCCTCAACTATCTCTATATAAAACCACACCAATTCGTTGCACCGTTTCGAAGAATGACAAACAAAGAAACAGTTTTTCCCTGATCCCCAGAAACTATGACAATCAAAAAAAGTGTTTTTCCCTGATCCCCGGAACTATGTAGCGCTATGATAATTCTACAGGGTAATAAGCCAATGGCACTTCCTTCTTCCCCTACTTTTTTACCAGTGTGTAAAAAATGCCATTGATCCATTGCGACGTGAAAGAAGGACAAACAAACATACACTTCTACATTTATAATCATAGTTAAACTAGTTGATGCCCGCAGATTCGCCCGGGCAAATCCCGTTTTCTGCCGTTCCCGTGGGAATTTCCCAAAATCCTTTCTTAGCGGATGCCCACGTCCTAGTTGCTATCTGTATTCCAAATTTCAGCGAAATCCGTAAAGTGATTTCGAGTGTACGTTGATATACCAGTCAGTCACCTTTTCTTTTATATATATACAAGATTAATAATTAAAGTTTACTCTCTATATTTATAGTACTAGTTACATAAATTATCATATAAGCTCATATACGTTCCCACTGAGGGGCTAGAGCCCACCCTGAGTTAGGGCGACGGGGGCCTTAGTCGACCACGCAGGCCCAGTGCGGGTTGGTCGAATTCACACACAATCTTCGAGTTTATTCGCAGGCGTGGGCAGGTTTCCTCACGATGTTTTCGTTCACCGTAAGCACAGTATATATATTAGTACTAACGTACAGTATGGACACTCCCTGCCCCTCTCTAAATTCGACCTCACCCCCCCGTCACTCAGATTGGGTGTAGATTGGGTACCAAACGTAAAGGACGAGCTGAGCACGCAAGCACTTTTATTCACTATATTCACTTTGCGCGCCGCTGTGATTTCGTTCACAAGCATAAAAACCAACCAGTTACCGAACGTAAAGGCCCAACTGATATCTTTTTTTTTCATACTTGTCTTATGTTGGAAACAACCACCGCTCGAACAAAAAATACCACTTTCCGAATACACCATACACAGTATGAGACTAATAAAACATTGTAAATGGTAACTGCGACGTGGACGTATGAATTAACACTGAAAACTGCTATTATTTTATACGGTCATCTTCTATTTCCATAAAATTTGGGGGTTTTAAATGGGTGGAGGGGGCTGGGCCCCCTGGACCCCATATCATGAATCTTGGTGATCAAATTGACTTCACCTTTTTTTGGAATAAGCTGTAGCGATTTTCGCCGTCCTAGAAGTGGAGGACCTTTTTTTAATAAGCGGCAGCGGTCAAGGAAAAAGTGTTTAAAGATGTACAAAATAATAGCAGGTTTCAGTGTTAATTCGTACGTCCACATCGCAGTGTTTTTTAGTCTCCTAATGTGTATGGTGTATTCGGAAAGTGGTGTTTTTTTTTTCGAAAAAAAAGAGGTGTTTTTTTCGAAAAAAAAAGAGTAGTATTCACACAGCATTCAGTAAATAACTAACAAACATTTTGTGACCAATACCGCCGGTGTGATTCAACCCTACCTGCATTCTTGCCTATAGATACGTCAGTTATAATTATGTATATCATTTCTCGCTCGTTTGTATGGAGTGTCCGGGGTGTGCCGTAAGACTATCGGATAAACGTTCATATGAAATCGAAATTCGAAAACACATTGGTACATGGCAGGATTCGAACAACGACCGGGAGGTCACACAGGAGGTAGTGGCCTTTGACATTACGCTACCGACGCTCATTAATTAAATTAATCATACATAAATTAGATCATTACATTATTAACGTGTTCCCTATATTCGTTTAATTTAACGCCTTTTAATAAAAAAACACCGTTATATTTTGCGCTGTTATTAATTGGGACTTTCCCGGTAGGTAATCGATAAGAGTTTCCGTAAAACTACGATATAAAATTGGTACCTACTAATGTTATTTTAAATAGTGTAAATATTTTTTACATCCGTAGGAGAATCAGAGTAACCGACATAGCTCTCAGAATTGCTCAACTTAAGTGGCAGTGGGCGGGGCACGTAGCTCGTAGAACAGATGGCCGTTGGGGCAGTAAAGTTCTCGAGTGGCGACCGCGCACCGAAAAATTTTGCATAAGCAGGCCTCCCACTCAGTGGACCGATGACCTGGTGAAGGTTGCGGAAAGCCGGTAGATGCGGCCAGCGCAGAACCGGTGGTCGTGGAAATCGTTGGGGGAGGCCTATGTCCAGCAGTGGACTTCGTTCGGCTGACATGATGATGATAATTTGGGTCGTGTCAAACAAGTCACAGTCAGTCACTACCTATAGTAATTTCTAAAACCTAAAAACTTTTAGGTACAAGATTTTAATTATAAATACTTACTCATTTATTAAACTGATACTTTATTAAACTGATTTCGGTGAAATTTAACATTTTAAGATAAAGTTAAGGGCCCAAAACATTCTTCGGATACCGTTCATCCCGGAAAATGTACAGTTCCCTAGGGACTCTATCGCGAGACTCTATTTAACGCTATCGCGAGCCCAAAAAAGTCATCAAAATGATAGCCACGAAGGTGAAGCCGCGAGCAAAAGCTAGTACTGAACAATTCAGTAATTTTTTTTAATTTTTTTTTATTCACAATTGGTAAACCCTTGACAACATCTCACCTGGTGGTAAGTGACGATGTTGCCGAAGATGGAAGCGGGCTTACCAAGATTCCCCAACGCAATGGGGAACTGGCTATCTTATCTTCATGCCGGAACACACCAATGATATAAACATTGATATTTGGCGGTAAGACTTAGATAAGATGGTGGTAGCTAGCCAAGCGGGCTTAGAAAATGCCCTACCACCAACCAAACCGAGTCTTACAATTGACCCCGCCGGGAATCGAACCCGCGACCTCCTGTGGAAAGCCAGTGAACTTTGCCTCTGAGCTACGGAGGCGGTGGTAATAAATAATACAAGCTAATAAGTCCCGATGTGTTGTGACACTCACATAAAATCATCAAAAATACTCATACAATGAAAGATTTCACCTTTACAGAACACAGAAAAGTAAAGTATAATTATTATTACTTCTAACTTGGCCACAAGAAAAGCAGCAAAAATGCATTAAAGTTTATGAAGCTAATAAACTTAACGACTAATTTGATAGCAACTGACCTACTGACCTGTGGATATACTGGTTTTATTCACTGGTGTTAATTACTCTGCGGTTCGCAAGAGATCATTGTGAGGAGTTTGCGAATCCAGAAATGAGGTTGATATTTTTAGTGAGAACATCATGTTAACACTTTGCGAATTACAAAATTCAGACACAGGTCTGACTAAGAACCAAGAGCGTCATAATTTTTGCCGGAAAAAAAATTACAATATTTAGGCATAAATATATGTAAAATAAGTATGAAGACTTCTAGTAATTTGAGTTAAATTTGTCATCTGTCATAAACAACATTCTCTTCTAAAAATGTTTGAAATACCTAAGCGTGACGTCATAGTTCTAATTAATTTATACTCATTTTGTGGTTTTGTTAAAATAAATTAATTGAATTTACAAATTAATTAGTTACGCGATCGAATCAGAAATGAGGAGATCCGTAGGAGAACCAAAGTAACCGACTAAGCTCACAGAATCGCTAACTTAAGTGGCAGTAAACATAGCTCGTAGAACAGATGGCCGTTAGGGCAGTAAAGTTCTCGAGTGGCGACCGCGCATCGGAAGATGTAGTGTAGACAGGCCTCCCACACGGTGAACCGACGACTGGATGCGGACAGCGCAGGATCGGTCGTCGTGGATATCTTTGGGGGAGGCCTTTGTCCAGCAGTGGACGTCTTTCAGCTGATACGATGATGATGAAAAATTGATTACTAGAAAAAACAAGTAAAGTATTTTAAAATTTCAGGAATAAGGAATTTTTTGCAATGTAGTACCTGTCATCATCTCAATTAAGATTTAGAAGTTATTTTAATTTGAATTGTACATTAATTATCTTCGACATCTGTATTTACTGATGATCACAAATAAATTAATTTCAATTTTCAAACTTCGAAACAATTAGATTCAAGATATTTTTTTCAAAATAAAGTGTAAACTCTATATAGCGACACACAAGGGACCGGGCGTTTTGTGACGTTATTGAGAGTTTTCGTTATACAGAGAGTCAAAGTCAACCACTTGGAGAGAGAAAATTTTGACGTTTCAAAGAGTGAATCGTTATATCGAGTGACGTTTTTCAGAGTTTACACTGTAGGTGCAAATTACACTCTTTCTGATAATCATAAAATGATAATAACAATGTCATTTGTGAACAATCAAGAAATAAACAATCATTAGTTAATAAAATCAAAATTCGATCCTCGATATAAACTAGATTATGTCATTGGAATATAAAAACAATATGACACGAGAAGCTATACATAAAAATTATTGAATGTCATTAATGGCTTTGACAAGAGTAGGCCAGTTCACACGGACAGCACCCGGTCACGAGTATAAAGAGAGAGTCAGCCATCGATCCCATCAACCATATTAGAGAGAAAGAAACATAAAATAAAATGAATTAAAAGAAACAACCGTTAAGAGTTACTAAATTCATAATGCAGTTCTCAAATGTCACACCTTAATCATTAGGTACTACCAAACCTTGTAAACGGAACTTTATTACTCACCTACCTATTTCCTTCTTGTTCTTACTCATGCGATAAAAAAGAGGCAGAGAACGTTACAAAGTTATATGAAGGTGCTAACTCAGGATTCACAGAAACTGTGTCCACACCACTAACACACACACGATCGATTTGAAAACATTTCTTTTCTATTTGTATTTGCTTTAGCGCAAGGTTTGTAAAGGCAGCTTTGTTAGTAGTTATACCAAAGAATAGATAGATACTATTAGCACAGTATTACAATATAGTGGCCTACAGTAGTGCAACTAATGTACTTACGCAGAGCAACGGAAGGGTACCGCGAGTTTGCCAGGCAGGCTACAGGTTAGTACTGCTAGTACCTACGCCGTGGTGGCATCGTGCGACATCAAAGGCGTTGCGCTACTGTAATTCATATCGTAATACTGTGCTATTAGGATATACTGCTGGTGATTAACACTTACATGGCAATTACTTTTTTTAGGGTGTGTGTGTCTGCGGCAGTGGGCAGGGCGCATATAGCTCGAAGAACAGATAGCCGTTGGGGTAGTAAAGTTCTCGAGTGGCGAACGCGCACCGGGAAGATGAAGAGTCGGCAGGCCTCCCACTCGGTGGACCGATAGGGGTCGCGGGAAGCCGCTGGATGAAGGCAGCGCGGACTGGTCGTTGTGGAAATCCTTGGGGGGAGGCCTCTGTCCAGCAGTGGACCTCTTTCGGCTGATACTAAGCCTTCGCCCCCATTACTAAGCCTTAAAGAAATGTAGGTACGTTAAGATCTGAAAACAATACATGTGCGCAGTCGTGTAAAAATAAAAATTTTGTATGTTCGTTCCGATAACCTAGTAAGCCCATACGCATAGGTTTTCGCATGGCATCCAGAATACAGGTATGTAATGATACTTAGTTATCCCAACCTAGTAGGGTCCAGAATACAGGTATGTAATGATAGATACTTATCCTAACCCAGTAGGGTTGCCAGACAAACGATCATAAATCTTGAAAAATACGGGATTTCTCTTTTTCACCCGGGAAAAATAAAAATCACAGCATTTTTAGTCAACATTCGTTTTATGAACACTTAAAAAAAAGTTCGTTACAGAATTTATTGTTCGCTCTTCTCGTTCTTGTCTCATTCTCAGCACGCGTCGCGGCCGTCCGCGGTCTGCAGATTTTCTTATAATACGGGACAAGGGTTGTCCCGGCGGGACACAAAAATTTATGCAAGAAATACGGGACGTCCCGTGAAATACGGGACGGTTGGCAACACTACAACCCAGCCTCTTCAGTTGCAAAATGGTGTAACTCAGAAAGTATAATTATTTCGCATTTGCATACCCAATTACAGCTTCAAAGCTCGATACGAGATATCTGCATAACTTGCGTACGTGGGCACTTAGCGATTAACATCATAATCTAAATCTGAAATTTGATAATATGCAATTGTGCCGTTTTCATGTTATCTAATTATAAGATGGCCCTGAGCCCTGAATGACACTTGTGAAATTTTTGAATAATAAACGTCTATTATTCAAAAATATGAATTAAAATTTGTGACAAGGCCACTAAGAATGATTACTAGAACCGCCTCCATACATTAATGATTATACTCCATGCTTCACATCAGGTTCGATTCTTGATGTAGTCTAACTTTGTAAGAGTCGGTTTGGTTAGTGGAATAACTACATACATTACAATGGACTAACACCATAATATTATCTAAGTCTTGCCGCCCAACATCAATGTTAACAGCATTTTGTTTAGTTTGAAGATAATATAGCCAGTTCCCCATTACGTTAGGGAATCTTGGTAAGCCCGCCTCCATCTTCGGTGAGATGATGTCAGCTTACCAGTTGTGGATTTAAAAAAAAAACCGCCCAAGTGCAAGTCAGAACCGCACACAAAGGGTTCCGTACCATCATACTAGATGGCGCTAGTTTCTTCACGTAAAAAAAAAAACACGTTTTTTGTAAGGAGACTTTCACTTTTTCAATTTTTTTTGTATTTGTTGTTATAGCGGCAACATCATCTGTGATAATTTTCACTGTCTAGCTATCACGGTTCAAGAAATACAGCCTGGTGACAGACAGACAGACGGACGGACAGCGGATCCCGCAAAAACGTAACCTTAAAGGTGAAAAAGGTGGCTGCGAATTAAATAAGGGGCTTAAATATTTTTTTGAGCTCGGGACCAGCACACAGTTACTTAAGTACGTATCAAATGTTTAAGATTCGTTGGTTTGCTGACACCGACCTCAAAAAAAAAGTCCCTAATTTAGTTTGTACCCACCTTTGATTTCGTTATTGTTGGTTAATGTTCTGTATTCAAGTATAATAATAATATTATTTCATACTTTTGAGTGAATTTCATTTTGAAGTCGGTTTTTAGTTTTTTTATAGTTTTTCAGGTACGTTGTCAATAGAATTAAGTAATGAAGAAATTTTCGTAACTATAAATTTTAAAATAATTGCTCCTGGAGCCACTTTTTTAATATATTTAAAGCCAGTTGTAAACGCTGCACTCTTAATAGATTCCGACAGACGATTGTTGACGAAAGTAAGGTTAGATATCTGTATCTAAGAATCTTTCTATTGTTATGTCTCTCTTTTACAAATAATTTATATTATATAGCATTTCCCATTCCAAACTACATAATTGTATATATTTTTATAATCATTTTATAAAATCCTTTATTTTGATATACCACTCGATAGGATTTGAAGAAAAATTTTTTTTTGAAAACAGCCTTTGGCGCCAAAAATCCGCCATTTTAAATTTTTATAATTTTGATATGCCCAGTGACAACTCGCGCTACCAAGACGAACCTAGTTAAAATTCTTCTAGCCGTGCAGGCGGTAGCAGGAAACATAGAAATCTACGTACACACGAAAACCATAACCTTCTTTCTAAGGCAGTCGGGTAACGAGGTAGTCGGGTAAAAATGAGCAGTAACCTAAAAATACTGTTAAATAAACCGGTAAAGTGCGAGTCGGAACCGCGCACAAAGGGTTCCGTATCATCATACCAGATGGCGCTAGTTTCTTCACGTTTTAAAAATAACACCTTTTTTGTATGGAGACACACCTTTTCTAATTTTTAGTATTTTTTGTTATAGCGGCAACAGAAACACATCATCTGTGAAAATTTCAATTGTCTAGCTATCACGGTTCATGAAATACAGCCTGATGACAGACGGACAGACAGACGGACAGCGGAGTCTTAGGGTCTTTAATAGGGTTCCTTTTTTACCCTTTGGGTACGGAACCCTAAAAAGATGCCAAATCCACACATATTAGTAAGTAATAATAAAATAAATGACCGATTTCTCACACCATTGAGCTCGAATAGCCGAGTGAACTTGACACCGAATTTCAATGAGTTTGGTAAATGTTACTTTATTAGTGAACGTCTTAGGTATGTCGGTCATCGAGGTTAACCAGCATGTGTATTTTCGTAACTAATGTCATACTTAAATAGATTTACAACGTTACTTAAATGATTGATCACCACGGAAGTTATATTAACATACTCTGTTACGTGTATTTGTAACTAAAAACCCCGAAATTAACTAATTATCTTACAGATCTGTGGTACCCGTACCGACTCAAATTAAACAACCGGCCAAGTGCGTGTCGGGCCACGCGCATTGTAAGGTTTCGTAGTTGCCATTATCGCGTCCATATCTAATTCTCAAATTTCCAAATACAGCGGTTTAGTTGTTAGGGGGTGGGGACAATCGACTCCAACAAAATTGAGCACTTTCAAGCCCATTTTTTCGAAAACGGAACCCTAAATTATAAAATGGTCTTAGAAGACTCTCAACTATTTTTAACCTCTAACTTCTAACTAACGATACCCCAAACGACTGGGATTGACGAGAAAAAAAAAACATCCCACTTTACTTGTAGGGGAGGTACATTTACCTAATACCTGTACCGCATAGACTTGCTAAATCTCATAGATTGACACATATAATGGGTCCTAAGATATTTAATGGACTGCCCGAGAACATAACATCGGCCTCAAATGAGAATGTATTCAAGACAAAATTAAAAGACTGGCTTGTCGAGCAGACGCTGTATAAAGTAAGTGATTTATTTAAGTGACAATTTAATTGATTTTTAAATGTATTTTTATTTTATTTTTTTGATAATTTTGCATTTTGCATTGTACCTATTATATTTACATATAAATTGACATTATTTAAATTTACAAAACTTTGACGTATAAAATGTATTTTTATCAATAAATGAACTGAACTGAACTTAAAAAGTTTTTATTCCAATTTTTTTTTACAGTTCTCTCCGCGTTATTATAATACATATATATCTTTGCCAAATTTCAGCTCTTAACTAGTAATAGCCTAGGAGCTAGGCCGCGGACAGACAGACGGACTACTACGGATCCCTAAAAAGATGTTAATAGCTTCAATTTATCGTTTCATTATAAGAATGAACGCGTCAGTTAGAAAGTTAAAAATTAGTAAAGTCACCCAGGCAATAAAGCGTTTTCTTATAATTTGTTTACGCCCCAAACCTAAAACGTTATGAGGGCATGCATAAAAAAATAAGCAATAAAAAATCGAGCACCCGCATTTCGATATTTTATGCGGTTATGTCGCTTTTATTATGTCGCCATTAATGGTTCTTTCGTTACTTAAAAACGAATATTGAAAAACTTTCTATCTACCTTTTCCCTTGTTCTCCTGATTTTGAGATATCAGCGTTTGGCGGCAGGTGCTGTTTGAGTAGCTAAAAGCATTTTTTGCTAAATAAAAAAAGGTTTCCTCAAAAAAACACCCTCACGAGCGTCAAGTGATCATGACTGTAATGTTTCAAGTTGTTTTTCGGCGATAAATTGTGGCGCTACCAAAAACAAACACCGCTGCCGATAACCCACCTTCAATGCCATATGTCACGCACGATTATTTCCCGAACCAATATTAGAGCGTGTATCGTAACGATTAATTGAGCGTAACTAAATATTGTGTACGTTGTATACCAGCACAAAAAAAGAAACACTTTTTCCGACACGTAACGAGTTTGTTAAACATTGAGTAAATTGTTATTTTTAACGGTTCATTTGCTCCTCCGCGGACGGGGCACGGCCGGGCAGCTGTCATGGCGATGTCAGTTCTAAATTTAAAATAAACATTTCATTTTTATTGCGTTTATGAGTTGTGTTCTTTGGTGGTTGGCTTAGGTCGGGGTTCATAACTTTTTTAAACTAAATGTATACTAAATTACCTTCTATATTTAGCTTGGATGTAATGAAGGGTAATGAGAGAGGGAGGCTCACGAGGCTAAAAAGCGTCGGTGGCTCAACCGGTAACGACTCGGTCCCCCTAACCAGAGATTCCGGGTTCAAATCCGGACGGCCAATGTACCAATAAGTTTTTCGAAACTTACGTACATATACTCATCGATTGCTTTAACGGTGAAGGAAAACATCGCGAGGAAACCTGCACACACCTGCGAAGAAACTCGAAGGGTGTGTGTGAAGTCGACCAACCCGCACTGGGCCCGGGTGGTCGACTAAGGCCCGATCGCCCTAATTAATTCAGGGTAGGCTCGAGCCCCTCGGTGGGGACGTATATGAGCTGATATTATGAGAGAGGGAGGATATATGTGTCGCAAGGAGACAGGATCGTGTTTTTTTATTAAATTACATTACGTTGTAGGATTTTTTTACTTTCGAGTGACTGACGGGCGAGCGGTAGCGGGCGACAAAGGTGTAAGAAGATATTGTTGTAATTAAAAAAAAACAATAATTTTGAACAAAAAAAAACCGACTTCAAACAGGAAACTAAGGTTCCTCTCGATTACTCTAGGATGCCATCATCCGCGTTGGATGGCAATGGACAACCTTTGTAGCAGGAAGGCCCCGGAGCGAGCGTCACAACCCCAATAGGTATATGACTGACTCGGTGGCTTAGTGGTTAGTGCCCTTGACTACTGATCCGAGGGTTGTGGGTTCGATCCCCACCCAGGGCAAGCATTTGTGTGATGAGCAGATTTGTTTGCTCTGTGTCTGGGTGTTAAATATATCTATATATGTATGTATTTAAACGTATATATAAGTATGTATATCAGTCTCTGGTAACCCATAACA
The DNA here is from genome assembly GCA_947284805.1 of Coleophora flavipennella. Lineage (NCBI taxonomy): Eukaryota > Metazoa > Arthropoda > Insecta > Lepidoptera > Coleophoridae > Coleophora > Coleophora flavipennella. The sequence goes on along the minus strand of OX369254.1, from coordinate 5,870,895 downwards.
CAGGGAATCCTACTTTGGGGCCAGATGACCATGTGTGATTTGTCATAAAATATTTATTTATTTATATTTATACGCAATAGGTATTTAGTTAATAATTTTACAATTTAATATCAACTTTAGCCAGGTAGACACTCAAGCTTTCCAAGTTTCTACTTAGTGCCTAATTTAATGGAGGATTAGGCACTAAGATTTTCCAAGTCAAGTAACTCATTTGCTGGATCAAGTAGAACCTTTTAATTAGTGTAACAAGACTTGTAAACAAGATATTTATGACGATGTTATATGAAAATAGCTGTTTCCCGCGGCTTCACCGGCTTGGACAACGTTTCTGTGATTTTTCGAGGGTACGCAGTGCCTATGTGTTAATCCAGGTCCTTATATGTCTACCTACCAAATTTTAGCCAGATCCGTTCAGTAGTTTTTGCGTGAAGAAGTAACAAACATACACACTTACAAACTTTCGCCTTTATAATATTAGTGTGATAGGATTAGCAAAAAATCATTTTGTATCGTTCGTTCGAAAACATAAAGTAGGTGCGAGTACATACATATACATACCTACTTACGAAAATGTGCCCTAATTTATTTTACAAAAAATATCAAAACTGTGTTGAAGTAATTAAGCGAAATAAAATATTATTGAAAGATTATTTCCTTGTAATTAAAATTTTGTGAGTGAGCGGGCGCTGAAAATGTATTAATACTTAAAATGCTTTTTCCCGCGGCTTCGCCAGCGTAGACATCGTTTTTATGACTGTATTTTAGGGTGGGTATCCAAGATCGGACTATTCTGATTAGCAGGCTATGTCATTTCCCACTCTCTTAACCATCTTCAATAGATTGACCTTCGTAATTAAAAAAAGTACAAATTACAGGAAGCCGAACGTAAACAGGAAACCTTATAAAAACATTTACACTAAAACCAACACTATACACGTATGTTTTGAAATGATTTCAACAAGAAAAGCTTAGTAATAAGTGCGTTAAGATCAAAGGCACCAATGTCACAAACGACAAACATTCTAAGAGATAAACAAAATCAGTTCAAAACTGTTGTTTGTATACAGTACATTTCACAACTGCGCTGCAGTTCAAGATAAAAGTAATGGGATCGTAGGTATAAAGAATATGTAATGATATTACAAAAATAAAATGTGTGATTAATTAATCAATTTATTCTTACAAGACTCTAATAAGAACAATGTTGCAAATTGGTTTGTTCATTTGCCTGTCTGCCTTTGTACGTATATAGGTTTTTTTTGCGTATGAATTTTCTGTTTCATTGTGTTTAAATAAAAAAAAATACGAGTGTGCTTTAGACCATACGACCATAATAAAAATAAATTTTACTATTACACGACTGAAGTAAAACTTATTTTGCTCCATCTATACATATGTATGAAAAGTAAATACTTAGAATTCAGAAAATAATCAAATCTTTTTTGTCATATGGAGGTACAGACAGTTTACAAAAAAGAGTTTTATTATCCTCTGAAAATGATCAAATCTTTTTTATCTTATACATATGTTTGTTTTGATTGTTTTGGCAACCGATATTGTTGGTAAACAAAAATAAATAGTATCTCTGTTTCTATCTTCACTAATTTATATATCCCTCTCAACTTCCGTTCGCTTCGCCCGATCCCACTTCCGTAACGCTCTCGTCACGCATCCACCAGCTTCCTCCCCAAGTCAAGCGTGAGTAAAGAAGTTTTACCAGGCGTCCGTCACTTGCTCAAGGCCACGCGTTATATGCCTACCGCTTACGAAGTAACTATTTAGTAATCTGTGGTTTTACTTCAAAATATTTTTTTTCTACGATTTGTAAACTCACCTGATGGTAAGTGACAATAATGTCGAAGATGGAAACGGGTTTACCAAGATTTACCAACGCAATGGGGAACTGGCTATCTCATCTTCAAGCCAGAACATACTATCAATGGTATTAACTTTGATGTTTGATAAGATGGTAATAGCTTGATAGGCGTTCTTAGAAAATGCCCTACCACCAACAAGTATTCACTAAGCTAGCCACCGCCGGGAATCAAACCTACAACTTGATTTTTTTTTATTACTTGAATAAGGCACACCAACGGCATAAGTATTACACGTTTCCATAACATAGTCAGGTCTTATTCTAATACAAACGCTTATTATAGGTGTACACAACATTGACAAAGTTATTATTTAAACAAGATGGAAAAATACTAACTAAGAATTTGATGAAATATTACTTTTAAATTTTGGCAAGGAGTTAGAAAATATATCAATTTTGGATAGTTTATGGTGTTGTAATCTATACACTTCTACAAGAAGGGAATGTGAAAGACTCTTGACATGGGATGTCTCGGATAATTGCTCGGAACAGACAAAGCTATATAGTCAAATACCTCCTCACACTTAATCATGCCCCTTATCCTTACTAATCCCTACTAATATTATAAATGTGAAAGTAACTCTGTCTGTCTGTTACGCTTTCCCAAAAAAACTACTGAACGGATTTGGCTGAAATATAGTACGTAGACAGATTAGGACCTGGATTCAGACATAGGCTACTTTTTACCACGCTCGCGAGCCCCTTGCGGCTCGCGCACTGCGCACCCTCGAAAAGTCATAGAAACGTTGTCCACGCGGGTGAAACCGCGGGAAACAGCTAGTAATATTATAAATGTGAAAATGTGTTTGTTTGTTACCTTTTCACGTTTCAACGCCTTGAACAATCTTTATGAAATTTGGCATGCAGGTAGCCCGTGTCAGAGGTAAGGACATAGGCTACTTTTTATCCCGGGAAAATAGCATAATCTGATGCAGTTCCTGAGGGAATTAAAAAATACTCGAGTGTTGTGATTTTTTGCACAGAGATGTGTGAGTAGGTGGAAATCGACATAATTTACTAATCACCCTTAAAGACAGGCATAAAAACGATGTCCACGCGGGCGGAGCCGCGGGAATTGCTAGTGCGTTTATAAAGAAAGACAAAATCAAATCAACTAACAATTTTACAAGATTTACTAACAAACAAACCCACAAAAGCAGTTACCGCCGCCGCTGCCGCCTATAAAACGTGTGTTAAGTCCAGGTGATGATGGTTACTAAGTATTCCTAGAGGACTTGGTGTATTAAATTAGATAGGCTACCTCTTTATACCTAACTTCCAGATCTTATAGTGTTCATGGCCGCCATCGTCTACCGCGCACGTGTAACGAACTCCTGTTCTCCTTTCCTATCTCTCAAACTAACTTCTACAGTATTTTTTTTTTCTACAGCAATTCACTGCCTACAGACATCAGACTGTCTGAATCTGCATCTTCAAAAACAGACTTAGAGATCATTATTTCATAATCTGCAATTATTCCTAGATTCAAGATATTTATTCAAAATAGGTGCAAATTACACTCTTTCTGATAGTCATAAAATAGTGATTACATAATTTCATTTGTAAAAAATCAAGAAATAAACAATCATTAGTTAACAACGTCAAAATCCAATCCGTGATATAAAAAAAAACAAATAGGTAATGTCATTAGAACATGAAAACAATATGACACGAGAAGTTATACATTAAAATTATTGAATGCCATGAACGACTTTGACAAGTGTAGGCCAGTTCACACGGACAAGACCCGGTCACGAGTATAACACGAGAGTCAACCTAACTTTTCCTATTCTATTTAAGTGTAACTTGTGTTCCTCCTAGTTCATCCTTATGCATATAAACCTCTATATACGTCTTAATATACATACACATCATACTGAACAACTTTTGTTCTACGACTCAGCCCAAATCGCAAAAAAGTACTCTTCATACAAATCGATCATCTCGATCGACCAATTTTGTCCATTTTAGTATGGAGGGTCCAATTTTTTTTCCGAGAATTGACTATTGGTTCCTTGGTGAAAGTTGTTCAGTATCATGATTAGAACTCCCAGTTAACGGGTCCTACACCAATTTTGTTACACCCTCTATATGTGTGTGTATGTATTCCTTCAGTTTTCTTATTGTTTTGTTATTTAAAGTGAAAATTGGACGTCGAACAACATTGCTAAGGCATCAAGCCGTCAGAAGGATGACTGCGGTCGGAACTGGGAACACTCCTGGCCATCGTCCAAAATAATCAAGTAACGCTAACAGACCGTTTCTACGCCGTTATTTATTTTATATTCCGAATCTTTATTAACCATTTCTGGCGATTCGTGATTCCGTTGACCTTCATAGTGTGGATAACTAGATCTGTCTTTATGAGAATCCGTTGTTGGTTTTGTTATTATAATTAGGTCATGTTTTGTCTGAGAGCTTTTGAGAGATTTATCTAGTCTTTGACACTATTGTTCAGATCTTTCTGCTGTCACTGATCAGAAGAAATAGATCGCGTTTACTGCTTGTGAAAGTTGCCTAGCTAAGATTTTAGCATAGTTCGTGGTTAAGGCTTTAATATTAATTTATTACCCGACTGCAACAGAAGAAGGGTTATGGGTTTCGAGTGTATGTATGTAGTATGTGTGTATGTTTATTTATTTCTTTGGCACGCCCAACGGCTTGATGGATTTTGGAGTTCGAGGTGTCGGTTAGATTTGGCTTGATCCCGTGAGTGACAATGTGTTTTACCCGACTAGCCAAAAAAGAGGTTATTTATTTCGTTGGCAGGATACATTTTTAACCGACTGGCCAAAAAAATAGGAATTAAGTTTGGTGAGTTTTTATTTTTGAATAATTCCTAACGTTTAGTAATCATTGACATTGAAGCGTTTAAGAGGAAACGCGGGCGCCATTTTTGATGTGTAACATCTTTGCTCTCGCTTTCCTGCAATTTGTGGGAGTGATTTCGTAAAATGGGACGGAAATGTGTAACATGGGACGGAAATGTGTAACAGGAAGTCGCGAAAGCGCGCGCTATTCGATCTGACGAATGAGCTTTGCTCTCGCTTTCCTGCAATTTGTGGGAGTGATTTCGTGAAATGGGACGGAAATGTGTAACAGTGATTTGTTACACATCATATGCGAGTACTGTAGGTCTCGCTCGTTTTTTTTCCATACAAACGTAGTCCACTGTTTCCTCCCTGTATATATGATATGTATGTAGATATGTATAGTATAATGACAATACAGCAAAAATCTTTTTTCAGTCAAACCTATATCAACCATAGCCGTGCCCCTATGTTTTGTTTTTTTCCCGCATTCTAATTTATAATAGGAAGTAGGAGCCTACAAAAACTGAGAAAATTGCCCAATTGGAACGTCATTTTCAGACACCCACCAAAAAAATAATACACAAATTAACAATAAAATGAAAACATAGAGGCATTGGTAAAACGTATTTTTAATTATTTTTGAAAAAAGTATTATTATTGCTCAAGATTTGGGGGAGGAAATAGGGGACTACGGAATGCTGTTTCGGTCAATTTTAGTGCCTATTATAGGTCTGAGCTGCAGTTCTTGCTGTATACGGAGAGGGTTGGTGGAGGGAGACAGCAACATTTTATTCAAATACCTCTTAAATTCCTCTTAAAGACGTTTATGAGTAAGTAACAAAATATCAAATAACAGTTAGGTAGGTATAGATACACAGATGGAATCAAGAATGTTGCAAGGTTTATTTATCAATGACTGACGTCATCCATCAATCGATTCATAAGAATCATCTGGTTTATTATTTACTAGCCGTCCGCCCGCGACTACGTCCGCGTTGTTTTCGATTTTCCCGTGGGAATAAGACGTTTTTCCGGCTTAAAAAATAGCCTATGTTCTATTCCAGGACCTAACCTATATGTGTGCCAAGTTTCATTCCGATCCGTCCAGTGGTTAAAGCGTGAAGGAGTAACTAACATCCATACATACAAACTTTCACATTTATAATATTATAGTAGGACTACTCATTCAGTGAGTTCAATTTGAATTTGGAATGTTCCTGGAACAAGCGATGTAGAAAATGTTGATATTTAGAAATGCTTATATACCTAAGTTATATATCTTATAGCTTATATATCTTTTTTATACTATATGCATTAAATCATCATCATCATCATATCAGCCGAAAAGCGTCCACTGCTGGACAAAGGCCTCCCCCAAGGATTATCGGCTTCCCGCGATCTTCACCAGGTCGTAAACACCAATGCATTTAGCTGGATTTAAAAATTGTGTCAAAACAACTCTTTGTAATTATTAAAAGACAACCGAATATTTAAATAACAAAAATTTTTTGGGTAGGCATTGTTCCTTCTATCAACGCATTTTTTTTATTTTTTTTTATTCACAATTGTTAGCCCTTGGCTTCATCTCACCTGCAAATCATGTTTAATAATCATAAAATGACAATCATTTAATGTAGGAACTGAGGTGGAAGCTAAAAGACATGAAAGGGATCATTCAACAATTACGTGATCACCGGAAGGGGGGGGGGTCAGATGCTTGTATATACATCTGGATTATTTGGGGGGGGGAGGGAGAATCCATGATTACGTTATCATTTTATAAACTAAATATTTAAAATATTTACGTCCAATTTTGAAGTCTACTACTGGTAACACTAACTATTAGATAGATGGAACGGGATTTCCCCTGCTATAGACAAACTGTGGAACAGTGTGACCAGATTCAGTATTTTTATACTTTTTCAAGCGACTTCCAAAAAGGAGGAGGTTCTCAATTCGTCTGTATGTTTTTTTTTATGTTTGTTACCTCAGAACTTTTGACTGGGTGAACCGATTTTTATGATTCTTTTTTTATTTGAAAGCTAGTGCTTCCCGTGTGGTCCCATATAAATTTTATCAAAATCGGTGTAGTACTTTAGTAGAAAATTAACAAAAACCAAAAATAATAATGCAAAAATGTACTAATTTGTTGCGATGGAAGTCGGTTTTTAACGTGTTTAGCGTTTTCAATTATCGGCATATATTATCGACTTCGGAGGAAGTAAGTATTTTGGGTATATATTAGGTAAACAGTTATCAAAACTGTAGCGATCGTGCCCGCGAATATTGATGTTCAGGGGATTTGCCTGATTTAGCCTGTAATTGCCCTTTTAAATACAAAAATATAAATACTAAATACATTCATCTAACAAGTTTTAGTTAGATGAATGACGTGATGATTAATACATAAAACCTGCTTTGAAAAGCAGTATTTTTACTGGTAGGTATATTTCCCTTGTGCAAATAAGTATATTTCAATGTGTTTTTGAGGTTAAAATGTGTAGTTACATGTTGCATTTTGACAAACACACCCTCTTCCCAAATTTAGGTCATTTAAGACTCATAGAAACATGACATACGTGTCAGTGTTAATAAACAGCAAACATTTTAAGCACGGACGAAGATTACGTAATCAAGGCGAGGGGGGGGGGTTAAAAAACAAAAGATTACGCTATGATCACATGGGGGGGGGGGGGGGGTTAAAAAAACGGCCAAAAATGATCACGTAATTGTTGAACGATCCCAAATGTTAAGTATTTTTTTTAAATATACAACTAGCTGTTTCCCGCTGCTTCACCCGCGTGAACGTTTCTATGACTTTTCGAGGGTGCGCAGTGCAGTGGAAAAAAGTAACATACTATGTGTTAATCCTGGTCCTAATCTGTCTACCTACCAAATTTCGGCCAGATCCGTTCAGTAGTTTTTGTGTGAAAGAGTAACAAACATACATCTATACATTCTTACAAACTTTCGCGTTTATAAAATATTAGTAGGATAGGATAATTATATTTGATTTTTTAAATTTTAGCAGGTTCGTTTCCCTCTAGTTTGGTTGAGGGAGTGATGGCTGTCTCTTGCGTTATACTCGTCACCGGGTGCTGTCCGTGTGAACTGGCTTACTATTGTCAAAGGCATTAATGACATTTATTGTTTTAATGTATAACTTCGCGTGTCATATTGTTTTCATGTTCTAATGACATAATTTGTTTTAAGTATATCAATGATTGTATATTAACGTTATTAACTAGTGATTGTTTATTTTTCACAAATGACATGTATAACTATGTAATATTTATTTTATGGCTATCAGAAAGAGTGTAATTTGCCCGTTTTGAATAAACATCTTGAAGTCTTGGAGTTTACGCAAGCCAAGCTATAAGTACCAAATTGCTTAATACCTGCAGCTATTTCGAATAGATTAGCTACCTATTATTACCTATTCACCTTGGCTGTATTACTCATTCTTAGCATGAACGAGTAAGTCACTCGCAATTCGCTTATCTTAAACAAACATTAGACTTTTGATATCAATTTCAGCACTTTTACCAACCTTTGCAATCAGAATCCGGCTAGCAGGAGCAACAAAATAACTTTTCCAAAATCTAAGCACTTTGTTACCATTCAGTTCACTTTTGGGTAACGATAGGTACACAAGATTTTACTGGTTACAACACATAAACATCACAATTTTGCACTTGCCATTAAATTGGTTAAAAGATACAACGATGTAGTTAGATGAGCGCGTTTCTGTAAACACAACACTGGGATAGACTCAGCTAAGCTGAACGGGGCGGTCACAGTCTTAGAAAAATAATTCGTCGGAGACTACAAGACGGCGAAATCTCCGGCAGCGACGAAGCGTCTTCACACGACGCAAGCGGTCGACCGACTGAGGAGGGGAAATGAAATAGGGGAAGGCAGGCAGCAAAACGGCGAAACGAGCGTAGCGTGCTCGGTCGGCGGCGGCGGGAGTAGATGCGGGGAGCATCGCGCTTTGCGTGCGGTGCGTGCCCGACTGCCCGTGCCCGACGCCCGACCTCAGTCCAAAATAAGTATTATTATTAATAAGACTAGTAAATGTCAGAGATTTGTTACCATAGATGGGTTAGCAATAACAAACAACATTTGAAAATCGAATCAGTTTGTAAGTCGCTTCCGTTGCACCGAATGCTACTAAGAAAAGAGATGCCAATTGGCATCAATTTTATTTGCTTCACTTTTAGCCTATCTACCTTCGCTTATACAGGTTGTAACAAAATTGGTGTAGGTCCCGTTAACTGGGGCTTCTACTCATCATACTGAACAACTTTTGTTATACGACTTTGCTGAAAACGTAAATTTTTTTTTACTCTTCATACAAATCGATCAGCTGATTGACCGATTTTGTGCATTTTAGTATAGAGGGTACAATTTTTTTTTGAGAATTGACTATGGGTTCCTTGGAGAAAGTTGTTCAGTATGACGAGTAGAACCCCCAGTTACATGGACCTACACCTCTTACTCTGAGTAAATGTACTCTGAGTAATTATGTACCTATATCAAAGTATATATATTATATTAGCCCTATACTTGTGCCAATTCGCAGCTAGATAATCTTTGGAAGTTTAGAGTTAAATCTCCTTATGATAATAACAGATGTTTTTTTTTTAATTTAAAAACAGGTTATGATTGGAGGTCTCAATGTCAAGGCTCTTCGCCTACCTACCTGTTCCACAAGATATCGAAGATATTGATCGTATTGTGCGGATAACAATGGGTGGATAAGATTGGAGCATTGAAATGCAGGCAGATGTTAGAAATATTCTCAGTGATGGAAAATGTATGGGCGTTCGGGCGTTCGGGCGTTCCATTGAATTCGTTGATGTCTTTCACAATTTTTTTTAAAAATCTATTATACTTAAACATTTATGATGAGTAATGTTTTGATGAGACAAACATCAAAAGGCATTATTTTTATAGGTAAAATATTAATACAATTTTAAATAGGTATGGGAGGTGGGTATATAATTGAAAACCTGTCTTACTTATTAGGGTTCTGTACTCCCAACAGGTGACCAACAGGACCCTAATTACTAAGCCTCCGCTGTCTGTCTGTCCGTCTGTCAGCAGGCTGTATTTCATGAACCGTAATAGGTATACATAGTAAAAATTTTTACAAATTGTGTATTTCCGCTATAACAACATATACTACCTAAATATTAGAAAAAGTGAAAAAATAAGGGGCGGGGGTGGGTCTCCATACAAAAAACCTGTTTTTTATTGGTCTTTAGAAGTATTTTTTATTTAACTCTATCTTAAAAAACGGTAATACATACAAGCTTACTTACTTATACTGGTGTAATAAATGATTAAACTACTAATACTGAAGTGAAACAACAAATAATAAGCATATTTTTTCTCGCTGGCGTTTATGGCTATTACAAAATGTGAATATGTATCATTATCCTTATGCTATGTAGTTGTATGGAGATGTGAGGTGGTATAGAACCCTCGGAGTGGTAGTCCGACTTGCACGTGGTCGATTTTTTTATGTGAGACCAAAATAAGACTCCAAATATAAATAAATTGTACAGCTATACTATGTTAGTACTAATTATATACTTTGGCAATATTTTGCATACTTTCTCGCGTACCTAACCTTCAACATCTGGTATGATTAGGGTTAGGCATAATAGAAATCTTAACAATATTATTTACGTTGGGCATCCACAAATAGACAATAAACATTTATACTTCCATATGATAACAAAGAATAGAGGTCATATAGACTTGTGGCGACGTTTGGCTGAAGATTACAGACTTCTGCAGACCACATAATCACATACCTATGCAATTCGGTTAGAAAAAGTTTGAAGGCCAGTTAGTGAATAATATGAATTCAGGAGTTACCTATTTATGTCAGTATTGTAAGGAGTTGTCACAATAGGTGCTAAACAATTATAGGTACCGCTACAGGTATCTCAAATACGTATATTTACATCTTAGCTTAGAGCTACCACCTTCGATGTAGGGGACGGACGGCAGAAGGCCTAACTCTGTGCACAGCGCCGGGTCTTGATACCCAGGTGAACTCATCTCGACCAGCATTAGACATCCGAAGGTAGGGTTACCAGAAAAATTCAAGAAGAATATAGGAGATTTCCATTTAAGGGGTCAAAAGAAAACAGTATCCAGTTAAAATATATAGTAGACTTTATTTTTTCATGTAATTATATTTTTGGGAACTTTGGGTCATTTTAATGAGTTTATTATTAATCGCTTTTTCCGCCGGGTAGGCCCAGTTAACTTTGATTCCCTATCTGTATCTTCTTCACTTCCACTTTCAGCATTTAAATCACTCATTTTGTAAGTATATTTCACACAAAAGAGGCGAACCGAACAATAAAGGTACAAAGAACTGGTGCTAGGACATCATACAGACAGAATGATATTTGACATTGACACTTGACAGTGACATGACATGACTCTTTAAAAGTTGCGTTCAGAAACACAAACAATGTGATTTTTACTTATGATATGATCTGCTCAGTTTTGAAGGATTTCGGGGTTCGTTTCTGAACGCGTGTTTTTTAACTCGATTTAAGTATGTATGACAGACACGTCGCTGTATGGCTAAAATATAGTAGATTTGTCTACTATATATTTTTTCAACAGTATATATTATCTTGGCCCAAAATATAGTAAGATACTATATTATATAGTAGATCTGGCAACCCTATCCGAAGGGCCGCCGGTGAGGTTTGTGACATGAGTCCTCTCATCCGTTAGGCAGTAACTGAACACTCTAGCACTATGATTGAGGCTGGGCCCCCAACGGGGCTCCGCACACTCCCCTACAACCCGCATGTAAATGCATCCCTAGTCTCTCACCTCTATCTGCCGACTGAAGTCCCACCAGAACACGATGTTCCCCTCCACAGCATAAGTTGCCATCCCTACATGCTAAGGCTGGATTTTCACCTCTCATCATTTTCGCCTTTCGATTTTTGACCACCTCCGTGGCGTAATGGTGAGTCCATTCGCTTCACACCAGGAGGTTGCGGGTTCGATTACCGGCGGGGTCAACTTTGTATGACTCGGTTTGGATGGTGGTAGGGCATTTTCATAGCCCGCCTGGCTAGCTACGACCATCTTATCTAAGTCTTGTCGCCAAACATCAGTGTTAACAGCATTGATGTGTTCCGGCTTGAAGATAAGATAGGCAGATGCCCATTGCGTTGGAGAATCTTGGTAAGCCCGCTTCCATCTTCGGCGTCATCGTCACTTACTATCAGGTGAGATGATGTCAAGGGCTTATGAAATGTGGGTAAAGAAAAAAACATCCACCCACTTAAAAAGGAAAGTGCTGCTTGGTACGCACCCAGCGTACCGATAAATCTACATGGTGAGAAACTTCTGTTTATAGCACTACTGTGACAACAAATTATAACATGAACTATATCGGTCCTTGAAACTTTTCTGTAAAGCATGATATGCTCATGAGCCTTGCTGAGCTATACTTAACAAGGCCATGGAGCCATACCCAGATCCTTATGTGCTGAGTGACTACAACCTGGTGTTTCTCCACATAAGTTTTCATTCGAGCCACGTTTCACGCAGGCGCACGCTGTCCAAGTTCTTCCGCCGCGCCGCGGCTTAACTTGGCAGCTCTTAAAAAACTAAGAGCACACACAATAATTCATTACACCTTTTAATTCAGTGTTACAATAATAATTTCCACATAAAAAAGTTTTTTTTTTTTGGATTATTCACATTGGATTCGTAGAAATCCACGACAAGACATGATGAAAATTTACAAGAAATCCCTTATTGAGATATTATCTGGAATAGAAAACTCCTGTATAGGGCTATATAGCTACAGATATAGTGACGAGCGAAGTTTTATTAAAACCGTTGGAACTATATAAAAAAACCGGCCAAGTGCGTGTCGGGCCACGCGCAATGTAGGGTTCCGTAGTTGCCATTGTCGCGTCCATATCTAATTTTCAAATTTCCAAATACAACGCTTTAGTCGTTACTTGACTTCAACATAATTTAGCACTTTCAAGCCTATTTTTTCGAAAACGGAACCCTAAAGTATAAAATGGTCTTGAACTCACAACTATTTTTTAAGCACTAACCAACGATACCCCACACGACTGGGTTTGACGGGAAAGAAAAAATCCCCACTTTACTGTGGGGAGGTAACCTTAAAAAAGTTTTTTTTCCAAAAATTTTTTTACAGTTCCCTCCGCGTTATTATATATATATTTTTGCCAAACAGCTCTTAACTACTTATAGTCTAGGAGCTAGGCCGCTGACAGACAGACGGAGAGACGGACAGACGGACAGACAGACATGAAGAAACTATAAGGGTTCCTTGTTGTACTACGGAACTACGCTAAAAAATAATAAAACATTTCGTATGGTGGGAACAAAAAAATCAAGTAAGGGAAAAATTTTGGTAAAAATGGCTGCAGATATTAAAAAAATATACCATAACCAAGTGCGATTAGTAGCTATTAGTAGCTAGAGCCTGGATAGACACACATTAAACACACATTTTTTTTGTATTTTGGTTTTTGAACTAGGTGCATAATATTGGTGTAAAACAATATCAACTTCGTCAGGCCTATCGTACTCCGCGCTGTAGGCATAAAAATGTACCTACGCCAAAGTATATATGTATATAAGTACTAACGCCTGCGCCGCGCGGCCCCCTGAATGGGGCAAATTCAGTAGTCTAAAGAGATAAATAATTTTCGAAAAACCTCAAAACTTTTAGGTACAAGCTTTTAATATTGCATTGTCACGCGATATAAATATGCATGCAAAATTTCAGCTTAATCGGAAACCGGGAAGTGGGTCAAATTTAACTTGCAAGATTTCACCCGAACAAACACACAATACACACATACATTGCAAGCATCGATGATTGCAAGTTAATGAAAAGCTTGTAATAAGACTTACGTGATAGAAAGAGAAGCAACTTGTAGCTGAATATTGCTGTAAGTAATAATTAGCGCTGTGCGACCTGAATTTGCACTTTATTGTGTCGTTGCAAGAGTCGCCATTCACTTAAATGATTTTGCGGAGTTAATCTTCTTTTACGTAGTAAATAGTTTTTATTCTTTGACTTCGTTTTTTTTGTCATAACAATACCTTCTCAAGTTCTCACTCCTTCGTCACTCGAAAGTAAAAACAGTAATTAATTATACCTCACAATACAATAAGATATACCACAGAATGTAAAAAAGTAAGTAATATTTTTAGGAGTGCCCCAGAATCGACTCTATATTAAACAGCAAAAAATGTCAAAAATTCCATTCGCAAATAAATTTTACAGTTCGTAAAAATTTGCTGAATCATAAGTTTAGTTGTATTGTATGTAACTGTCTTCTAGAGTTGGGTTTTTATCATTTTCGCTCCGGAACTCTAAAAACTTGATTCTGTGAATTTTATGAACGTGCACAGATACAATTCACACAGCACCGCAAACATACGTACGTATAAAATGGTTAGAAAAGTGTATTATAGGCTCAGCTCTGGAGTGAGATAAGGGGCTGGTGTTGGATTAAGGGGAGTTTCTATTGCATTCGGCTTAAAGTATCAACTGTATAAAGGATATCTCTGGGTCCTTCAATCTTGAGCTTATCGGGAAAGCTGTATTCTGAGAGTGTCCCCAAAGCTACTGATTTAGAGATAAACTTGACATTGGCTATGTGCCATATATAAGTTTGTTTGAGTCATACACTCAAAATGTGGTAGGCACATGACTTAATTGAGTCTTAGATATTTTTACAGACTCCAAAAAAGTATAATTAGATTTTTTTGTATGTACGAGTATGTTAAGCGATTTATTCGCCAATTGTGCATCGATTTTGATAATTATTGTGTTTTAATTAATAAGTATGTAAGTATATTTATTATTTTTTATCTAAGTGTAGTTTATTATCTGTTTATTTTATTACTTCTTATTGTTTTTAGTTCTTTTAAATTGTGTACTAATTTTTTTCTACTTAAAGTTTAAATCCTATCAGCGATTAAGGGTTGGCTGGAAGAGATCCCTGTTTGGGATAAGTCCGCCTTTGTCCATATTTCTATTATGTATCTATAATTGTAAATTTTGTTGTACAATAAAGAGTTTACAAACAAACAAATTACTAAGGTTCCGTACGCAAAACGGGAGCCTATTACGTGCTATTACTAAGACTTCGTAGTCCGTCCGTCTGTCACCTCTGTATTTCATGAACCGTAATAGCTAGACAGTTAAAATTTTCACAGATAATGTATTTCTGTTGCCGCTGTAACAACAAATACTAAAAATTAGAAAAATTAAAAGTCTCCATACAAAGAAAAAAAAAGAAACTAGCGCCATCTAGTATGATATTACGGAACTGAAGAAACTAGCGCCATCTAGTATGATGGTACGGAACCCTATGTGTGCGGTTCTGACTCGCACTTGGCCGGTTTTAATATTATAGTTTTGTCAGGTGTGCCGTTTCTAAATGCCTATATTAGGTATTCTTTATAAGTAGTTGTAAAGAACGCGTCCCTGGCGTTTCTAAACTATTGGATCGGAAAACATTTTAAGGTCTCCTGAGTTACACATTTTAAGGTATCCTGAGACAAACAATTTATAGGTATTAATTTAAAAAAAAAGATCCGACACGCATTTTGCCGATTTTTACTTTTTTTTCACTCTTTGTGTGTGATTGCAATGACAAACAAACGTGTTATCTGTCCATCTATCTATCTTTTATCAGTATCCTTTTATGTTCCTATTCATAGAAATAAAATTTTGCTTTTACATTTAAAAAAATAAGTAAGTAATTTCACATAAATTAAGTAGGTAATTTTACATGTAAAAAAATACATAAACCTGTAGAATGTACCCAAAAAAGCTGTAAAAGTACATAAAATTATGTATTGTTTCACAATTTTAATTAGGTAATTTTTATGTAACTTTTAAAATTACGTATATTTTTAACAGTATAAACAGTCGCATTGTAAAATCAACTGTTTTACACACCAGCTAGCAAATTTTGAAACGTAACTGAGTAAAAAAACTCCGAATTAAACCGAGTGGACGGAGCCTTGCTTCGCGGGGCTCCTTTTCACGATGGCATCAACATGCTAAACTAACCTAACTTAATCGTTTGTCCGTCCGTCCAAATCGGTGTTATTTAAATATTTTTTACTAAGGCCCCCCCCAAGGATTTTTACAACTACCGGTCCTGCGCTGCACGCATCCAGCGGCTTCCCGCGGCCTTCAGCAGTACGTCGGTCCACCGAGTGGGAGGCCTGCCTACGCTACGTCTATCGATGCGCGGTCGCCACTAGAGAACTTTACTACCCCAACGGCCATCTGTTCTACGAGCAATTTGCCCTGCCCTATATTAGCCTTAAGTTTCGCAATTCTGAGAGCTATGTCGGTTACTTTGGTTCTCCTACGGATCTCCCCGTTTCTAATTCGATCACGCAGTGAAACTCCGAGCATAGAAATATAGGTATAGATAAGCACTAATCTACATAATAAAAGAAAGTCGTGTTAGTTACACCATTTATAACTCAAGAACGGCTGGACCAGTTTTTATGATTTATGTGTTTTTGCGTTTGTCTTCGTCGGGAATAGGATAATAAAATAAGTATTAAAATATAATATTCATCAATAAAAAAAAATATCAGTCAAAAAATAATTGGTTTTAGGGTAGGGTAGTGTAGTGTAGGTGTAGTGTCGTTAGGGTAGGGTAGTGTAGTGTAGTTAGGGTAGGGTAGGGTAGGGTAGTGTAGTGTAGTGTAGGGTAGGGTAGTGTGGTGTAGGCTAGTGTGGTGTAGGGTAGGGTAGTGTAGTGTAGGGTAGGGTAGGGTAGTGTAGTGTGAGGTGGAACGAAGTTTGCCAGGACATCTAGTAACTTATAACACACACTTATAGCACACCACTGCTAGGGGAAGGGCCTCTTTCCAAATTCGGTAAGGTTGATACTCCACATACGTGGGTCAAGTCCGGGCTAGCAGCGAACCCCATAGTAAGAAGCTTTTCAAGCTGCCGATAAGGAGCATCTGTCATGGCTTAACGACTGCCACCTAGTGATAGCAACCGGCACCAACGATTGAAGCACGGAAACGGTAAAAAACACGCTAACGCTACTGACAGTCAAACCCATCCATGGTATACTGACCGTGTTTTTTTTAAATTCAAAATTGGTAAGCCCTTGGCATCATCTCACCTGATGGTAACTATGATGCCGAAGATGGAAGCGGGCTCACCAAGATTCCCCAACGCAATGGGGATCTGGCTATCTTATCTTCAAGCCGGTTCAAGCAGTTTCAGGTCAGGTAACCCGCATGATCGACCTAACCACGCAAGTCGTTCTGAGATTAGACCGCTTCTTGCATAACCTACTCTAAACCTTATCTCATTCTCTGAAAAGCTCAGTCTGCAATGCAAACGATAACAGAGACAGGCGATCTTCAATTTATAATAAGGCCCCTCTGCATCATGGGCCAGCGAGAGGGACAGAGCTACAAGTAAGACAAGTTCTTACTTCATCTTCACTCTTCTAACCTACAGCTTTGTCCCATTTTGCTCGCCTATGATAGGCCATCGTGTACAGGGGCCAATAGTTCTGTAAAAATCCCATTTGGGGATGCCGTAAAAAACTGACGTTTGCATCAAGATTGCCAGCGAATGCATCCGACCAATTTTATTATGCAGAACCACGCGATAAATCGGATCGTGGCTATTTGTCACTGGCCGTGAAATGGTATTACAGAGTCATCGCCGCAACGATCACAATACTGGACTTTATATGTTCTATACAGGATGTAACACAAATGGTAAAGTTCTATACAGGGTGTAACACAAATGGTAAAGTTCTATACAGGGTGTAACACAAATGGTAAAGTTCTATACAGGGTGTAACACAAATGGTAAAGTTCTATACAGGGTGTAACAGAAATGGTAAAGTGTGGGCCCATTAACTGCAAACAATCTTAATCATGCTTCATGACAGACATACTGCTGAACAAACCTTAAAAAAACTATGATGATTCGCAAGCATTTTTATCTATTCCGAGTAAATTTCCCAATGATTGACTCTTACATCTCAATTCGATGTTTCGTAACTTCATTGTTGCTAGTGTAAACTCTGTAAAACGTCACTCGATATAACGATTCACTTCTTAACGTCAAAATTTTCTGGCTCCAGTTAGTTTACTTTGACGCTAAATTCTCTCTGTATAACGAAAACTCTCAATAACGTCACAAAATGCACGGTCCCTTAAGTGTCGCTATATAGAGTTTACACTGTACTTGTGATTCTGATCAATTTTCCCCATTGAACATTGTCGCCAACAACCCATAAACGTCCTACTTCTGGAGCACGGGCCTCTCTCCCCAAACTCGGTAAAATTAAGCCATACTCCCCACATGGGGGCCAAGACCGGTTTGGTGAAGGTAGTAGAGCTAGTCGCGAGCCCAACTGTCAGAAGTTTTTCAAGCCGCCTTTGGGGCATCTGA
This sequence comes from Coleophora flavipennella, assembly GCA_947284805.1. NCBI lineage: Eukaryota > Metazoa > Arthropoda > Insecta > Lepidoptera > Coleophoridae > Coleophora > Coleophora flavipennella. The sequence continues at coordinate 5,852,705 of OX369254.1, read as the reverse complement.
AAATAAATAAATATTTGGATTTTCTATACAAAGTTTGCCAAACAGTTGAGAAGCCAAAAATTTTTTTTGTGATCTAACCACCTGAACTTAGGTTTCATGGAGAAATTTAGGTACCTTCAACACTGTCCAGACGAGTAACCCCATGCTAACTGCAGAAGGCTTTCAAGATTTCTGGACACACCAGATCCAATAGTAGTAATCAGGGCGGGCTGGTTTGTACTTACACTGTATTTGTTTCAAAAAACTATTAACTTTCGAATAACTTAAAAAAAAATTAGGAACTTAAATACTTTTATTTGAAAAGAGTTTTATGTTAAAAAAGCCAAAAGCTCAAATGACTATAATACACGTTTCCAAATTCAAAAAAGGCGAGCATAGTATTTCCTACGATTCTATAGCAATAAAAGTCGAACATGGGACCTTGATTCCACATCTAAAGAACATCATCAGAGCAACTCCAAAATACCAAAAGGATCTATGGTCACCGGGAATACGGCTTCATACCAAATTTCAGCTCAATCGTACCCCTGGAAGTCGCTCTAAAATCGATCGCAAGATTTGAACTTACCTAAACAAACTAACATACAAACATTGCAAGTTAAAATGCTGAAAACGTTAAAAAACCGACTTCGAGAATAGGTATAGTTTTTTTTTACCAGGATCTGAGCAGGCGAAGCCGCGGGAAACAGCTAGTAATTAATAAAATTAAATTCATTATTTAAGTAACTTAAGACTCATAGAATGTTAGTAACTTAATGTGCCTAAAACTATGTTAGTATTTCTTAACTTAGAACCTATATAACACGTTAAACTTTTACAATTATTCATAATGACAAATGGAAAGTCCCGCTTTCAATTTGTCATTAGAACCTATAATCAAGTGTAATCGTAGTTGACCACGTGAAACCCTGCTACAAGATCACCACAGGCTCGCGACGCAGCTCAGGATACCTAATACATACAGAGATTTGTTACCATATATATAGCATATCTCTGAATACATATATATTTTTTGCTGTGTGTTAAATGGCGTACATATTCTCGTGTATCAAATTTCACATTATTATAAGTTTGATTCGAGCCAGGCAAGGCTCAAGGCCAAGGCACAATGGCGTCAAAAGAACACGAAATTTGTCACTCCGCTTCCGTTCCGGCGAGCCTTCCGATATCGGTTATTCTGCGTGTGATTTATAGCAATTGGTTTTTTATTACATGTGGTCATATTCAAGGAAGTTTAAGTTATAGATGCTTGTCTATTATTTAATTTTATAAATTGTATAATTGGGTTTTGCTTTGGTTTTAAGCTGGTGTTTGGTGGGGCTAGTGATTATGACCAATAGGGATGACGAATGCTAGTCATGTGATTTACTTTTAATCATCTGTCAAAAACGACATTTTGTTCTAAAAATTTTTGAAATACCTGGGCGTGACGTCATAGTCTTGCAGCGTCATTTATGTACCCAATGTGTGATTTTGATAAATTAAAAATTGGAGACTTGATGGAAAAAAAACGAGTAAGGTTTTCCAAAGTTTAATTAAGAGGGCAATTTAGTGATCAAGAGTTCATAATTTATTTCTAATGCTGTCGTCATCCCTATTAGGTACCTATGTTAAGAATTATGAATAAAAGTAATGTAATTTATTTGATGATCGTTATTCTCACACCCCGGACACTGTATACAACGGTCGTGAAATGACTTTTCTAAAAACAATTGACGAAGCAAACAAAACCACGGCGAAATCCTATACGTTCAAGAACCAAACTATAACCAATCTGTATCAATCTGTGTGACGAGGGGGTAAGATCGGAATCTATAGAGAGCAGTAGGGAGTGTCCATACTATATGTTAATACATACTATTATATACATTGGTATTGTCGAGATCGATATGTCTGCACTCGCACATCGCACCTCCTTTGTAGTTGTTCTAAATTTAAAGAATAATGGCGAACTCCATACATTATTTGACCCGGTCTACATTTGCCAATGTATAAAAATGAAAAATACAAAAAACTATCCACGTTTAACTCAATAACGTACTACTTTAACAATTATGACTATCTAAACCGGAGAAAAAAAGATATTGCCATTTTTAGACACGCGCAAGAGCAACGAAACGGAGATCTGTGTGTAAAATAATTGACGTTTCATCGCAGCGGACTGTCAAAACAGTGTTGCCATAATAATAATTTTCATTTTCTACTATTTTTATACAAAACATATTTATTTTAATGGGTACGTTAGGGTATGTACCCAGTATTTACCCTCTAGTGGGTAAATACACGGGTACGTGCTTATCTATAATTCCCATCGTACACTTTGAGAAAAAAATATTTTTTTAACATTAAAGTGAAACAAGGAATAATTCTTCAAAATCGGTGAAGTGTGCAACTATATGGCAACACTAGCTTTCATTTTACATGGCGGGCCTACAAAGATAATGGCGTCAGTCAACTAAACATCCAAAAATAATTAATAATAATCCTCCGGTAGATATAAACATACTGATATCATAAAATATCAAGCAAAAATATTCAACATATTTCGGTTTTAGTCTTTTTTATATACATTTTACTTATGTTGGGTCAGATCTCGCCGTTATTCTTTGATTTCTGGAAACATTCTGCATTAAATTTTTGCGATGGAACCTCCCATTACTCGTACCTACGTACTTTTATTGAATACGTATCCATTTTGCCAGAACAACTTCGAATCATAGCTAATCTTAATCTGTACCAGTAATAAGCCATTCGGAACAGTTAAATTTAAAGTGAATAATAGAAGTAGATAAACTAAAGCACAGTTTGCGTTTTTCTAAGAAGAAAGCTCACCCTGGACTAGCCAGCCCCCTGACGATTGGTAAAGTTCGTCATAATACTCATAAAATTGTGCGCTATGCTATTTATTCTATACAATAATTTATATAAATTTATACATATTTATAGGGGATCGGACTGCATTAAAAATAAATTCTGAAATATGATTTCCTAAATTGCTCTCCTCTTGAAGTTTCAAAAAACCTTACTTGTTTTGTTTTTCCATCACGTCTTCCATTTTTAATTGATCAAATTCATAAAATAAGTTCGTCAATGACGCTAAAAATCTATGATGTCACTTGTGGGTATTTCAAACATTTTTAGAACAAAATTTTGTTTTTTACAAATCATAAAAAGTAACTCAAATGACTAGCAGTCCGATCGCCTATTTACAATATATTTAAGCAGTATTTGGATATTCAACAAGTCGCACGCTTACCTTCACTGATGGATGAGTAAGTTAACAAATTTAATTAAAAACCAAAATGTTTTATTCTGTAACACTCAGCAGGGAATCCAGATGGATCTAACATCTCGTAGGTATCGAGAAATCCGTCAAGCCTTTTAGGCTATAGGCTCAGCGGACGGACGAAAAATACATACATAAACCCTAAAAACATTCCCCTACCCTTTTTAGGCAGTCGGGTAATGGTAAAAACAACCGATTTTAGTTGCAAAAACAACCACTTTGCAATAAGTTTTTGTTCAATTTATAAAAAATACTAAGCCGAAATTTTTAACGGACTGCCAAAAAGGTTCCCAATTCGACTGTATGTTTTTTTTATGTGTGTGTTACCTCAGAACTTTTGACTGTGTGATCCGATTTTTATAATTCTTTTTTATTTGAAAGCTAGTGCTTCCCGTGTGGTCCTATATAAATTTCATCAAAATCGGTGTAGTACTTTATTACAAGATTAACAAAAACCAAAAATAACAATGCAAAAATGTACTAAGTTGTTGAGATGGAAGTCGGTTTTTTAACGTGTTTCTTCAAATTATATGGAAATACCCTGAAGTTATTCTACTAAATAAAATAAAGAATCATTGAAATTTGTTCACCATCGGTGAAAAAATAGCGTAACATACACACACAAAAACATACACAGTCGAATTGAGAAGCCTCTCGTTTTGAGAAGTCAATTAAAAAACCGGTAAAGTGCGAGTCAGAACCGCGCACAAAGGTTTCCGTACCATCATACTAGATGGCGCTAGTTTCTTCACGTTTGAAAAAAAACACGTTTTTTGTACGGAGACTTTCACCTTTTCTAATTTTTAGTATTTGTTGATATAGCTGCAACAGAAATACATGATCTGTGATAATTTCTACTATCTAACTGTCAGCACGGTTTATGAAATACAGCCTGGTGACAGACGGACGGACAGAAGAGTCTTAGTAATAGGGTCCCGTTTTACCCTTTTGGTACGGAACCCTAAAAACAAAATATAAAACATGAAATAAAACAATTAGGCTACCTATTTTTTATATTTCAGCATCCAGAATGAAATATTTACATTTTCGACGCAAAATTTATAATGAATCACGAGTTCTGATTCTGTACATTTTTTTTCAGATTTTTAATTTTTACTGCAACTGAGTGTTATTGGTTTTTTCCCACTTTTCCTGCAAATAAATGAAACAGGGTTTCATATTGAAAAGCAAAATTTTAATTGGCAATATTATAAAAACCACATAGTAAAAATTTTTTTTCGAGAGCTTTTTTTGTTTTTACTGTTTATATTTTTTCTTTTTACAAACTTTTATTTAACTTGCAATGTATGTATGTTTGTTCGGGTGAAATCTTGCAAGTTAAATTTGACCCACTTCCCGGTTTCCGATTGAGCTGAAATTCGCATGTATATGTATATCGCGTGACAATGCAACATTACCATACAAAATAAAAATTACTACTGCTTGAAAATAGATGGACCGATTCTAATGAAACTTTATACACATAAGCCAATCACGAAATTCTAGTTTGTGGATAGTTAACATTTCAAAAAAATTATTGTCACTAGGTAATAGTGATTTAATGTTGTCATAGTACTTAATCTTTATCTTATCTTTTTTCTTCTTCTTATCTTTTTAAAAATGACGTAGGTATGTATATTATGTATTTCAAAAATGTAATCTATCCATAAACTAGAATTTCGTGACTTGCTTATATGTATCACTATACCTGTTTCCCGCGGCTTCACCCGCGTGGACAACGTTCCTATGACTTATCCAGGGTGCGCAGTGCGCGAGCGTGGAAAGAAGTAACAAACTAACAAAACAAAAGCCAAAAACAAAGCCAGTCAGTATGACAGTATTTGGTACTAGGGTCTTTAGCTTTAGTATGAAGGATCAGTCCATCCGTTTCGGCGCTACGATGCCACAGACAGACACACAGATACACACATTAAATTTACAGCAGCCCTTTTTGCGTCGGGGGTTGTTGCTGTTAGGGGCGGGCTGGTTTCCGCAACCAGGCGACCACTGCGCCCATTTTGCGTTGCGTCGGGGGTTAAAAAGTGTCCTTACAAAGAAGTTTAGTTTCAATATAAGTAGGTACCTGCAATTAACTAGTGCCATTTAGTTGTAGGTACAACAATATTTGGGACTAGGTTTTTTTATCCACAGTTGATAAGCTCTTGGCATCATCTCACCTGATGGTAAGTGACAATATTAATGCCAAGATTCCCTAACGCAATAGAGGACTGGCTCTCTTATCTTCAGGCCGGAACACATCAATACATCAATGATCTTAACACTGACGTTTCGCTGTTAGACTTGGACAAGATGGCGGTGGTAGCTAGCCAGGCGAGCTATGAAATTGCCCTACAACAAGCACACCGATTCTAAAAAAGCGACCTCCTGATGTGAAGCCAATAAACTAACCATTACGCCACGGAGGCGGTTACTAGGTGGACTCGGGTCTTCAGGTATCTATAGAGGTTTTTTTTTGTAGTTTTGAGACTTTGGGCTCATGAAGGGCACGGAGCTAATGGATTACTCCAGAAACCCTCCACTGCCGAGTGGTGGAGTAGGGTACGTGTTTTTTAAGGAAGGGGCGTTAATTTATTAAGGATTTAGCCAAGGTTTTTGGCAAATATTATTGCAGGGGGAGGGGGTTGGAGGAGGGAAAGGGGGAAGAGTGGAGAGGAGGGTTAGGGGAAGGGTAAGGGATCTATAGAGGTTAGCAATCTCTTCTGTGGGACTAAGGATTTATTCTTATCAATACATTTAGTCCTTAAATTGTGGGAGCTATAGAAACAGACGCAAACAAATTACAAACAATTACAATCTAATAACTTAGCTAAATAATAGCCACCCGTATCATGTGATCGAATGTTTGGGGGGACGAGACTTGCGACACGGGCTTGGAATTTCCGAGATCAGTATTCCCGATAGGAGTAGTAGGGAAAGCTATGTACCTACATTTGTTTCGTATGATTTCAATAAACGGTCTCCCCTCCGGCATAAATAATGCATGTCGAATTTGGTACGGAGCCCCGTATGTCGAGATAAAGATCGATAATAATGGTTCAATTCACCAACCGGACGATTCTTTGCGTGTATTACGAAACGGAACAAAAATATTGCAGCGCACCGAGAAATTTGCATTTAAATTTGCGCCTTAGTGTTTGATTTAAGGTTCGAAAATGGCACGACGATAATTTGGTGCTGACGGCTTAAATTTGCGAGGGCTGTAGGTACTTGAATTGCAATAAATATTTGGAATTAAAAAGTCATCGGGTATGTGGGGCAGTAGTTATAGGTGGTTTTCATTAAAGCCCGATGTGATGTTAAATGTGGAATTCGTTGAACGAGGTATCCTGTAACTTTGGCGCTTACACCATAGTAATACGAAAGAATAGTAGGATATCTTTACACAATGGTACATCGCGTGGTTTGTATGTGTGCGCGTCAGTAAGCACGCACGCACACTACAATAATAAGAACGACTTCTTTCCTTTTACTAAAGACGTCGTTCTTATTATTGTAGTGTGCGTGCGTGCAAACCGCGCGATGTACCACTGTATTTGTTTGTATGTGTGCGCGTCAGTAGGCACGCACGCACACTACAATAATAAGAAATACTTCTTTAATAAAAGGACGCGTACTGACGCACACCCATACAAACCACGCGATGTACCATTGTATGGAGATAACCTACTATTCTTTCTTTTTACTATGCTTACACTAAAAGCTTCATTCCGATGTCGTGTACAGAATGTACAGAGCGTCGATGGCGTAATGCTGGCGACAAAAACCTCTAAAAAGTAAAAATAATATTAATTGGCCCTTTGAGTTTAATTTAAGTAGGAATATTTTGATCCAAGAGTCGTCGCGTAGTGGGACCGCTAAGTAAATAAAATAAAAACAGAATACAATACAACTGATTTACTTTACTTCATTAATTATCCTTCTAATATTATAAAGGCGAAAGTTTGTAAGAATGTATGTTTGTCACGCAAACTACTCAACGGATCTGGCTGAAATTTTGTAGGTAGACAGATTAGGACCTGGAATAACACATAGGCTGTTTTTTTTCCACGCTCACTCTTTTTCACTGCACACCCTCGAAAACTCATAGAAACGTTGTCCACGCGGGTGAAGCCGCGGAAAACAACTACTTAGGTACTAATAATTTCACAACTTAGCGGTCCCCCTACGCGACTACTCTTGGATCAAAATATCTCAAAGGGCCAATACATATTATTTTTTTACTTCTTAGAGGTTTTTTTAGGGGGATTTTTAAAATTTTAGTACCAGATACTTCATCATAATTATCCTTCTTGCCGTATTCGGCAAGGACGACTCCCACACTAGTACTTATTTATTTAAATTAGAGTTGATTGTTCTGTGACGGGTTCTAAGGTGGCTCACAAATGTGTTATAAAAAAAACCGAACTTCGTTTTAAATGCACATGACGGCTAGTAGATATGGCCAGCATCGTTGTATGAGTATAGGAAGGATTCGGTCTGGTCTTCCGTTTCTGGCGCTTAATGTCGAGGTATTCCTGGCGTAATTCCTCAAAACGGTCGACTTTTACGGACAGTAGAGCGTCACCAGTCTGAGGCCACGGCAGTCAGCGGGGCGGCAGCGGCGCGTTCAAAGGAGCCGACTTGCCGGTAGCGGGCGGCTCCTTTGTACGCGCCGCTGCCACCCCGCTGCCCGCTGTCATCCCGACCGCGGGCCTGAGACGTGCGAGGTCCCCTTGCATGCGAAGGCCTTTAAGGACATCTTTGAAGCGCAGGTATGGGAACCCCCCCCCTCTCCCCTTGTTTTGATCTCCACAACAAAACAGCTTTGGGTAGTCTACTATCGACCATACATAAGACGTGACCACGTTATTTGACCACGTCACGTCTTTCCAGTACTTAATCTGTGTACATACCTACATCAAATCGTTTAATCAGTTATTATTAAATTTATAAGTATTGTAATTATGTATTAACACTGTCATCACATCAGCCGAAGGACGTCCACTTTTGGACATAGGCCTCCCCCAAGGATTTCCACGACGACCGGTTCTGAGTTGCTCTCATCCACCGGCTTCCTGCGACCTTCACCGGGTCATCGGTCCGGTTCAATAAATTTATTATAATAACACTGTAAGAATAGAGAAATGTGCACTTCTATCTTTAAAAAGTATAAAAGCTTTGCACTTCTATGGTTTCAAGGGTTCTTCAAGAAATTCCCATGTCATTTGTGTATCTTATACATACTTATAAGTTACCTGACGATGTGCATTCGCATATGTAACAAAATACCATATGAAATTAAGGATTTAAACATTATACAATTTAAAATAAAATTACATGAGTGGCTGAATCACGCAGAGAAACTCCGAGCATAGCACGCTCCATTGCCCTTTGGGTGACCTTAAGCCTTCTTATGAGGCCCATAGTAAGCGACCATGTCTCAGTTCCGTAAGTCATCACTGGCAACACACACTGGTCAAAGACCTTAGTCTTGAGACACTGTGGTATTTGGGACGTGAAGATATTGCGAAGCTTCCCGAACGCTGCCCAGCCGAGTTGGATTCGTCGATTGATCTCTTTCTTGAAGTTGGAACTACCTAGCTGGACTGTTTGTCCCAGGTATACATATCGAATCAGAAACGAGGAGATCCGCAGGAGAACTAAAGTAACCGACATAGCTCACAGAATCGCTAAACTGAAGTGGCAGTGGGCAGGGCACATAGCTCGTAGAACAGATGGACGATGGGGCAGTAAAGTTCTCGAGTGGCGACCGCGCACCGGAAAACGTAGCGTAGGCAGACCTCCCACGCGGTGGACCGATGACCTGGTGAAGGTCGCGGGAAGCCGATGGATGCGGGCAGCGCAGGACCGGTCGTCGTGGAAATCCTTGGGGGAGGCCTTTGTCCAGCAGTGGACGATTTGTGGCTGATATGATGATGATGATGATGAGTGGCTGAATGACACAAACTGCTATAATATAAAGGACTTTTTAAATTTGTAGATTGCTTTAGATTAAGATTCACATTATTTTGTATGTTTGTGAATTACTTCGGACTAAGATTAAATTATTTTGCATGCTATTTTAAACACTAGCTAAACATGAGTTCTATAACATGAGTTCGGAACGCCTCTGCTTACCATGGCTTACCATGGTTAATAGCAACGACACAGTTTGTAACTACTGTTGCTGTTATCGAACACTGTACATATGTAAACTACTCAAAATCTTTCTGGTTCCAAATAAATGTTTTATTTATTTACATGTTTCTTATTTACATATTTTAAGATCTTTTCATAACATGTTTAAGGCAAATAAATTATTATTATGAATTATAAAAATATGTAAAGGGAACGTAGCGAAAAAGTTTTCTATTTTTTTTAAGACATATTGGTTTAATCAAGATTAAAATGTCCACCGTACTACTCGATTTTTTCTGAAGTCTTAATTTGTACAGACTAGCTTTAGTTGTCTTTTGACAGTATTTTAATTGCTTTAGACATTATTGCGTCCAGATAATGTACTTTCGCTTTCATTGCTCTTAAACTAGTCTGATCACTTTTACTTTTGTTTGTAATCTTATAATAATATGTACCTAAGTCTTTCGTGATTTGATATTTGGTTATCACTATTAATTCCGGGAGCCGGGTCGTTCCTTTCCCTCTAATATGGTTGATGGGAGCGTATGCTGACTCTCTCGTTATACTCGTGACCGGGTGCTGTCCGTGTGAACTGGCCTACTCTTGTCAGAGGCATTAATGACATTCAATAATTTGTATGTGAGTATAGCTTTTCGTGTCATATTGTTTTCTTGTTCTAATGACATAATCTGGTTGATATAGGATTGAAATATGACGTTATTAACTAATGATTGTTTATTACTTGAATTTTCACAAATGAAATTATGTTATTATTATTTTATGACTATCAGAAAGAGAAAGAGCGTCGGTGGCGTAACGGTTACGGCCGCTACTTCCTGTCCGGGAGGCCGTGGTTCGAATCCTGCCAAGTACTAATGTGTTTTCGAATTTCGATTTCATATGTACGTTTATCCGGCGCTCTTACGGTGAAGGAAAACATCGTGAGAAACCTGCACACGCCTGCGAAGAAACTCGAAGGTTGTGTGTGAAGTCGACCAACCCGCACTGGGCCCGCGTGGTCGACTAAGGCCCAATCCCCCAATCGCCCTAATTCAGGGTAGGCACGAGCCCCTCGGTGGGGACGTATATGAGCTGATAAGACGAAGAAGAAGAAGATCAGGAAGAGTGTAATTTTTACCTATTTTGAATAAATATCTTGAATCTTGAAAAAATATTATTAAGGAAAATGTATCTGGCTTTTTTTCTTTCATAATCATCATATCGGCCAAAGACGTATTTCTGCTGGACAAAGGCCTCTCCCAAGGACTTCTACAACGATCGGTCCTGCCTCCTATCTACTTCTTTATTAAAGTGAAACTTTTATTACATCGTCTCAAGCTTTTTCGTCTGTGTGTTGCGTGACGGCAAAGAGATTATTACATCGTCTCAAACTTTTTCGTCAGAGCAGCCATGACCGTTTCGTCCTCCGTACCGTAGCTCCAAGACGAGAGCAGCCATGATCGTTCGTTTCGTTCTCTGTACCGTAGCTCCAAGAGGAGTGAAACTTTTATTACATGATCGTTTCGTCCTCTGTACCGCAGCTCCAAGACGAGAGCAGCCATGATCGTTTCGTGCTCTATAAATGTCTATAATGTGAAAAAAGTTTCACTTTTACCTTGGTTTCATAAAACCACACACTCTTTTTGTAGTTTTTAGGGTTCCGTTCACCCAAAGGGTTACCAACCGGACCCTATAAACCCTCCGCTGTCTATCCGTTTGTCCGTCCGTCTGTCAGCGCAGCGGGCTGTATTTCACGAACCGAAATAGGTGGCATATTAAAATTTTCACAGAATGTGTATTTCTGTTGTCGCTATAACCCTTTCGGCCACCATCGCAACTGTGTTTCACAACCAGTTGTCTATGAGGATTTTTTAATCTTTCATGGCAACCAGTTGTGATAGAAGAAGATTTATTCCTGTTACACACCCAGTTGTGAATAAGGAAAATCTCAAAAAGGCTAGTTGTTACAGAAGATTCAATTTTCCTAGTTCAAGTTTCCTAAAAACTAAAAAAAATTAAATAATAAGGGGGAGGTCTCCACTCTCCATACAAAAAAAAAACCATATTATTTATAGGTCTTTAGAAGTATTTTTGATTTAGCTCTATCGTAAAAACGGTAATACGTTCAAGCGTGAAACTTGATGTGATTAGAGTACTAATACTGAAGTAACACAACAAATAGTAAAAATCGGCCAAGTGTGAATCGTACTCGTGCTAAGGAGTCCGAACTGAATGACAAAAAAAAGTATATTTTTGTCGCTTACGTTGATGTCTTTTGTTTGTAATGTGAATAGGTATTATTGTTGTTATGCTATGTAGTTGTGTAGAGAGGTGTGGTTGTGCGGAACCCTCGGAGTGCTAGTCCGACTCGCACTTGGCAGGTTTTTAGGGTTCCGTACCCAAAGGGTTAAAACGGGACCCTATTACTAAGACTTCGTTAAAGAGTTCACAAACAGACTTTGCTGTCTGTCCGTCTGTCACCGGGCTGTATTTCATGAACCGTGATAGCTAGACAGTTGAAATTTTCACAGATGATGTATTTCTGTTGTCGCTATAACAACAAATACTAAAAAATGAATAAATAAAGGGGGTATCCATACAGAAAAAAAAACGTTTTTTTAATATGAAGAAACTAGCGCCATCTAGTATGATGGTACGGAACCTTATGTGTGCGGTTTTGAATCTCACTTGGCCGGTTTTTTAATTATGTACATAGTTAGGTAGTTTCATGTTGATTTCATTTAAGAGACAAGGTACCTATTGTTTCTTACACTTAGTTTGTTGGAATTTTATCCAAAGAAACAAACGCCATTCCACGTCGGAGGCAAAAATGGCTCTAATTTGATTTTTATTGCAATTCGAAAGCTGTTTAATCCGAAACCGGCGTTCACGTGCGCCGGATGTCGCATCACACGGATGAATGGAACAAAACCATTCAATTTAGAGACCTTTCAGAACAGACTCGCGGTACAAACGCCAAAACAGGACTTATTATTAAAAATATTAATTCTACAGAATCTTAAGCCATCATTGTTAAGGTTGATAATGGAATGGCCGTGAATTGTAAGGATATTTCAGTCGGTTATGCTCTCATTGACGCTGGTCGGACGAAACTCGTAAAATCGAAACAGAACGGGAGAGTAAAGGCTTTTTAGATGAATATCGCGATGAGGAAACTGCTATTGTGTGACACACGGTGGTAGAGGATGACCAGCGAGTCGTTTTTAAATAAAATTAAGGCATTAATCAGGAAAAACGAGATACATACATAGTCTATTGTTTATTTATGCTGTTGTTTCTTTTACATTGTAGTTCAAACGCTAACAATTTAATTAAACTGTTTGCTTCTTTTTTTTCTAAATAGATATAATCGTCATGGTTATTTACACAAATTCGAGAAATATTCCAACAGTTAAAAAAAATACTAGTGCCTATAATCTAAGTACGAAAAAAATAGCATAGATACGTACGGAAAGCAAAATTAGTATGTTTAACAGAAAAATAAAGGACGATAATCAAAGCTTCATTCCACCTCCAATGTTCATCATCAGATCAATAAAAAATGCTAAAAGGATCTACTGCCATCGGGAATACTTTTTTTTTATTTACAATTGGTAAGCCCTTGGCATCATCTCACCTGATGGTAAGTGACGATGATGCCAAAGATGGAAGCGGGCTTACCAAGATTCTCCAACGCAATGGAGAACTGGCTATCAAACATACATACTATCATACCAAAACATACAAACATACCAAATTTCAGCACAATCGGACCCCTGAAAGTCGTTCTAAAATCGTTTCCAAAATTTCACCTTTACAAACTAACTTACATAAATACATACACAAAAACATTGCAAGTAAAATAAAAGCTTCTAAAAATAAGACAATCCCTACCTAATTTACTATCTAAAATATATATTTTAAGAGTCCCACCCATTTGATACGTTAACCTATTTACATTCTTTTTGAATTAAGTACATCAATTTCAAAAATAGATATTAAGCTAAATCGTAGTTTTATTGATTAAAAAACCATAATCTACCACACCAAAATAATTTAATTTTATTTGCTCAACCAATAATGTCCTATTTTAGATATACAGTGTAAAAACTCTGTAAAACGTCACTCTATATAACGATTCACTCTTTATAACGTCTAAATATTCTGGCTCCAGTTGGTTTACTTTGACGCTAATTTCTCTCTGTATAACGAAAACTCTCAATAACGTCACAAAATGCCCGTTCTCTTGAGTGTCGCTATATAGAGTTTACACCATTGAATTACTACTTCTACGTATAGTAGTAATTCAATGGTTTACACTGTATCTCGCTCGACGTACTCGCAATCGCGTCGCTCCGCAAATTCAATCTACGTCTGCCACAGATTAAAAAGAGCAATGAGTCTCGTCAATTTTATTCTCACAAGCAAAAAAATAAAGACAATTCATCCTACTGGTGCCCAGCAACTCCCCCCTTAGAGGAGATGTCTGAGACTTCGGGGAGCAGTTTACTACAAAGACCAATTCGTCTGAAAAACGTACAAGTTTCGCTCTGTCTTTAGTGGTTTTAATTCGCTCTCATTGTAAAATGGAAGACACAAAGTCAAATTTAAAATTGAATGTAGGATGGAACAAGGAAGCCCTTACTTAATCGAATTTGGATTATAGCTTCTAAATTTTAAATTGATTTTAAACGACTTTATTTAAAGTAAGTTTTTAACACGTAATATTAGATATCTATTTAGTTCGCTAGCGATGGACGGCCAACAACGTGATCAAGTCGTGAATAGTGTAACAATTTTTTTTAACTAAAATTCAGAGAAGCGAGAATGCCTATTGCAGCATAATTTATTTAAAAGGCTTAAATAATATAACAGAGATGCTACATGATACATAGAATTTTTACTCCCTGCCTAAATATGAATTTCGGAAAGAAAATAAATTTTGGGGTAATATGGAATACTTTTATTTTATAAGATTTAAAAAAATAGGTAAAGACGTAAACAAGCGGATGAGTTAAAGGTGTAAAGAATGGATGACCATAATATTTAAAAAATAGGTAAAGGCGTAACAAATAATTGGTATAACAAATGACGATGATAAATATAAAAACAACACATTACCTAAATTTAAAATATAAAAAAAGGTTAGGTAACGATCGATCGTCCCCCCAGGTGTATAAAATGATCTAATAAATTCCTAAAAAGGTAAATCGGGTTAAATTATTAGGTGTCGAAATTACCCCTCAAAGTTGTAGGTGAAAAACTTTGGGTGTACTTACAATACTCTTAATAAATTTTAAACTAAACGCAAAATTGTTATAGTTAACGGAAGACAGGAGAACACGCAGGCCAGCAGCTGCGCTTGGAGGACGACAGCAGAACCTTGCCGGGCGGTAGCAATGCTTGGTGACTAGCGACAACAAAATGGCGCGGGCAGGTCGTAATGCTTGATCACCAGTAATAGTATTTGGTCACCAGTAACAATCAACTCCAATGGGCCTTAAATTAGGTATAAACAAAAGTTCCACTTCCCTTTGGGTAAGCGGCAGACAGTTGCAGATCGGCGTAGTAAACGCCAGTGGTAGACTAGCAGTAGTCCAGGGTAATACTGATTTGTTCGGGCCGTGTGGAAGACCCTATGAACATAAATAAAAATTTAGTTCGCAACGGCACTAAATAAAAATGGATAGCTTTCTCTAAGCATAAATCACTTACCCCAGTTAAATATAGGAGGTCTTGAAAACAACAAGAAAAATCACAGAACTTTTAAAATATTTACATTGAAAACAACTATTTCGACGGTCATCACTCATCAACTTTTTCACTCTTGTCAAAAGCTCGCAATCATTTCCAAATTCTATTTTCATAGACGAACAAGATCAAAAGAGAATTTAATTATGAAACGCAAGAATAATCGGCTCGAAACGATAGTTTGCGTTTCACTATGCTATAATGCATGTAAAGTCTTCTTAAAAAATGTCCACTTCTACATGTTTCTATAATACTTTACATGCATAAACTACAAAAAAACCGGCCAAGTGCGAGTAGGACTCGCGCACGAAGGGTTCCGCACCATTATCTATAATAAATGACGTATTAAAAAAAACGACTTACTAGATATTCTCGTTCAAATCAATTTTCGGTGGAAGTTTGTAAGGTAATGTACATCATATATTTTTTTTGTTTTATTATTCTCTTATTTTAGAAGTTACAGGGGGGGGGGGGGGGCACACATTTTACATTTTACCATTTTGGAAGTGTCTCTCGCGCAAACTATTCAGTTTAGAAGAAAATGATATTAGAAACCTCAATATCGTTTTTGAAGACCTATCCATAGATACCCCCCACACGTATGGGTTTGATAAAAAAAATATTTGAGTTTCAGTTCTAAGTATGGGGAATATATTTACATACTTTGCTTAAGAGCTGCTTTTTAAAGTTATAAGAAAAAACCTTGAAGTTTTTAGACAATGCCAATTCCGTAAGTTTAAAAGTCACATTGTCAAACATTTTAAACTGAATATTATTTTTAACACTTTTCGTTTCATTTCTGTATTCAAAAACAATTAGAATTTTAGGAAACATCTTTTTAACTCAATAGTTATTATCAGTACTTACTTATAATATATAGATAAGAAAAAGGTTTACCACGTGTTGTTTTGTGCAACGAAGGTAAGAAAAGAAAAAATGGGAAGACCTTTTTACAACAGCACAAGAGGTGTAAAGTCTCCTTTCAATAGTGAGGCAGGTAGGCTTCCAAACCTTTTGATTTGCACAAAGAGAGGCCATTTCTATTGCTGGCTGGTAATTTCCGAAACGTAAAAAGTTTTGTGAGGCTAAGACATAAAATCTTTTAGGTGGGTACTCACAAGCCTCACAAATAAACAAAGCTCACAAGTTTTAATTTGAAAAGAGTTTTTATGTTAAAAAAAGCTAAATGCTCAATTACTCAGTGTGCCAAATGTGAATATAAATATGTTTCCAAATTTAAAAAAAAAAACAGGCCAAGTGTGAGTTGGACTAGCGCAAAGTAGGGTTCTTTTTTTTAATTTGAGTGCGTTCGCCTATATCTCACCTGATGGTACCTAAGGGATGATGTAGTCGAGGATGGTACACGCAAACTGAAATAATGCCTATTCACTCTCTCCTTGAAGATCCCCAAATTGTAGAAGTCGGGAAACACAGACGCATGCAAGGAGTTCCACTCCATCGCTGTCCGCATAATAAACGAGGAAGCGTAACGCTTCGTGCGTATAGGCTGAATATCAACAACAAAGGGGTGGAACCGCCCCCTGCGTCTCGTTGACCGCAGGTGGAATGGAGCTGGGGGAATGAGGTCGTGAAATTCTTGAGCACACTCTTGTCTGTAGTCTATTCAAAACATAAATGTATATTTTAAAAACAAAACTTTTTTAGCAGTTGGTAATAGAACATTTTGTATGTAAAATCTATGACCTTTTTACAAATCCTACTAAAATAAGTAAGCTGCTTACCCTGATAGTTTTCCTTTTAGATTGGTGTTATTTCCTGTAATATTAAATTTTTTTTAGATGTCCGATGTCCTGAAATAGCGGTTTAGCTGGTTTAACAAGAATAAACACTGTAAAGCTTAATATTTCGCAAACGAAACCTGAATAGAAATAGTTTAAGCAAACATATTCAATGATACGCCACACGGTAGGGTACGTCAAAAAAAAATCAATCCCTCTTTACATGTAGGGGAAGTCGACCAACCCGCACTGGGCCCGCGTGGTCGACTAAGGCCTAATCGCCTTGATTCAGGGTAGGCTCGAGCCCCTCGGTGGGGACGTATATGAGCTGTAATGATGATGATGATGATGATGATGTAGGGGATGTACCCTAAAATGTTTATAAAAAAAATAATCATTTTACCACTTTGTCGGTGTGATTCTTTTTATCAGCTCATACACGTCCCCACCGAGGGGCTCGGGCCTACCCTGAATTTGGGCGATCGGGCTTTAGTCGACTACGCGAGCCCAGTGCGGGTTGGTCGACTTCACACACAACCTACGAGTTTCTTGTGCAGGTTTCCTCACGATGTTTTTCTTATAATATGAGCGGCGGTGACGTAACGGGAGGCCGTGGTTCGGTGTGATTAATGCCAAATTATAGCTTTCTAGTTCTAATTGTCTCTGAGCTAAGCCGCGTACAGACGTACAGACGGACATACATTGTTGACTACGGAACCCTAAAAAGCTGAGCACAGCATTTTCTACGATTCTATTGGAAATAAAAGACGATCCTGGGGACCTTGATTCCACCTCCAAAGTTTATCATCAGATCAACTTCAAAATACCAAAAGGATCTCTATTGTCACCTCGAATACGGATTCATACCAAATTTCAGCTCAATCGGATTTCTGGACGTCACTCAAAAATCGTTTGCAAGATTTAAATATTGTACTAACATACATACATAAAAAAATTGCAATTTAAATCATTATATCAGCCGAAGGACGTCCACTGTCGGACATAGGCCTCCCCCAAGGATTACCACGACGACCGGTTCTGCGCTGCCCGCATCCAGCGGCTTCCCGCGACCTTCACCAGGTCTTCGGTCCACCAAGAGGGAGGCCTGCCTACGCTACGTTTTCCGGTGCGCCGTCGCCACTCGAGAACTTTACTACCCCAACGGCCATCCGTTCTACGACCTATGTTCCCCGCCCACTGCCACTTAAGTTCAGCAATTCTGACAGCTATGTCGGTTACTTTGGTTCTCCTACGGATATCTTCGTTTCTGATTCGATCACGCAGAGAAACTCCGAGCATACCACGCTCCAACATACCTACATAATGCATAATATAAACGTTGCAAGTTAAATAAAACTTTTAAAAAGTTTGTTTGGTTGAAATAGTGTAAAATAGTCTGGTGGAATAAAACTAGGTATACAGGGTGTAACGAAATTGGTGTAGGTCCCGTTAACTGGGACTTCTACTCATCATCTACAACTTTTGTTCTATGACTTAGTTGAAATCTCTATAATTAACCTTACATGAAGCGTCGGTGGCTCAACCGGTAACGACTCGGTCCATCTAACCAGAGGTACCGGGTTCAAATCTGGACGGCCAATGTACCAATGAGTTTTTCAAAAACTTACGTACATACTTACCGATTGCTTTAACGGTGAAGGAAAACATCGTGAGGAAACCTGCACACGCCTGCGAAGAAACTCGAAGGTTGTGTGTGAAGTCGACCAACCCGCACTGGGCCCGCGTGGTCGACTAAGGCCTAATCGCCCTGATTCAGGGTAGGCTCGAGCCCCTCGGTGGGGACGTATATGAGCTGTAATGATGAATGATGAACCTTACATAAAAATCGCTCGGCTGGTCGACCAACTTTGTTAATTTATGTATGAAGGGCCCAATTTTTTTTTTTTGAGAATTGACTATAGGTCCCTTGGGGAAGGTTTTTTTAGTATAAAGAGTAGAGCCCCCAGATAACGGGTCCTACACCATTTTTTTTACAACCTGTACAATTCTAGAATGTTGGGTGGGTGTAGCAAAATAAAAACAACCACACTTGGGTTTGCGTTTTATCTGCGTAAAATGTGGCAATAGATATCGTGACGCCTTTTAGGCATATACAGGTTGTAACAAAATTAGTGTACAGGAGCCGTTTACACTCTGCATAATCACAAGCGAAGATGTGATGTTCCAAGATCAAAACCAAGATACTATGGGTAATAATGGTGGGTAGGGGATAACTATACCAGCAGCCATGGAGCAAGTCGAGACAGGAATGCATGGCAAAAAATTGTGGACACCTCGATCACAGTGTTAGAATCCATATAGTGGCCCAACGCCTTTCATGTTTGCATTAAAGCCGACATCATGAATCACTGGTCACCTCTGGCGCTGCACGCGGGTACGCTTCTAATGAATTGTACTGAACGGTGACTAGGGCAATTAGGGCTCGGCTTCCCCCGTCTCACCCCTTGGCCCCCGTACGGTCCCCTCTGTCGCTGCACGCAGGCACTGGCGCTTCTTATGAATTTTCCCGAACGATGACTAGAGCAATCGGGGCTTAGCCTCCCCTGTCTCGCTCCTTGGCCCCCGTACGGTCCCCTCTGTCGCTGCACGCTGGCACTGCTGCTTCTAATGAATTTTCCCGCAAGGTGACTAGGGCCATTTGGGCGCGGCCTCCCCCGTCTCGCCCCTTGGCCCCCGAACGGTTCCCCCTGGCGCTGCACGCTAGCACTGGCGCTTCTAATGAATTTTCCCGAACGATGACTAGAGCAATCGGGGCTTAGCCTCCCCTGTCTCGCTCCTTGGCCCCCGTACGGTCCCCTCTGTCGCTGCACGCTGGCACTGCTGCTTCTAATGAATTTTCCCGCAAGGTGACTAGGGCCATTTGGGCGCGGCCTCCCCCGTCTCGCCCCTTGGCCCCCGAACGGTTCCCCCTGGCGCTGCACGCTAGCACTGGCGCTTCTAATGAATTGTCCCGAACGGTGACTAGGACAACTGGGGCTCAGCCTTCCCCGTCTCGCCCCTTGGCCCCGTATGATTCCCCCTGGCACTGCACGCTGGCACTGGCGCTTCTAATGATTTTTTCCGAACGTTGACTAGGGCCATTGGGGTTCAGCTTCCCCCGTCTCGTCCCTTGACCCCCGTATGGTCCCCCTGGCGCTGCACGCTGATACTGTTCTGGCGTTTCTAAAAAAATGACCCGAACGGTGACTAGGGCAATTGGGGCTCAGCCTCCCCCTTCTCGCCCCTTGGCCCCCGTACGGTCTCCTCTGGCGCTGCACGCTGATACTGTTCTGGCGTTTCTAAAAAAATGTCCCGAACGGTGACTAGGGTAATTGGGGCTTGACCTCCCCCATCTCACCCCTCGGCCCCCGTACGATTGTCCTTATGAGACGTCTCCGTTGGACGACTGTATGGATTTTTTAGACTTTGCCTCGACGAAGGCAATTCAAGATAGACACACGACCTTCAAAAGTGAATGGATCGATAAACCGGATAAAGTGGCCAAGAACGGGTTGGTGGAGGTTTTAGGGCTAGTCGCGAGCCCAACTGTCAGGAGTTTTTCAAGCCGCCATTTTTTGTGACTTAACCACCTGATGCGGGCAGCGCAGAACCGGTCGACGTGGAAATCCTTGGGGGAGGCCTATGTCCAGCAGTGGACGTCTCTCGGCTGTTATGATGAAAGACCTGAACTTAGGTTACATGGAGAAATTTAGGTACTTTCAACACTGTTCAGACGTGTAACCCCCTTGCTAACTGTAGAAGGCTTTCTAGAACTCTGGACACACCAGATCCAATAGAAGTAATCAGGAATGGGTTGGTTTCCGCAACCAGGCGTCTGGTAAGCCCATTTTGGATAAAAAAACCGGCCAAGTGAGAGTTAGAACCGCACACATAGGGTTCCATAACATCTTACTAGATGGCGCTAATTTCATGTTTCAAAAACGATCATACTAAATGGCGCTAGTTTCTTCATGTTAAAAATAATATATGTTTTTTGTATGGAGACGGGCAAGGAACCAAGGAACAAAATTGAAAAAGATAAAATTTCAGCTGTTTAGCTATCACGGTTCATGAAATACAGCCTGGTGCAGACGGACAGCGGAGGCTTAGTAATTGGGTCCCGTTTTTACCCTTTGGGTACGCAACGCTAAAAACGCTCAGAAGAACTCGCCTCTTTGAAACTCAGGTAGCAGAATGTCTTCCATTCACAACACATAGGACCACAATGCTACCACAGTACACTGTCAATTAAATATTCTTTTGAAGTTGTTGTTCACGTAAGAGTAGAGGAGAGAATACATTGCTAAAAGGTAATTAATAGACTTGGTTACTATTGCATGGGAAAATAACACTGTCTTAGCCAAAACTATCTCTATAATACTGTCATACATAAGGTGGTCTAGACTAGGTAGACCGCTTAAATGAGTCTTCGCCCGCGCGGTACAGGGGCGCGGGGGGTAAGGCGACAAAGGGGATCGAGAGAGGAGCGGGCGGCAGGCGCATTGTTGTGGCAACAACGCGCGGGCGGCCAACAATGCGCTCTGTCGCCCGCTCCTCTCTCGAACCCCTTTGTCGCCCCCCCCGCGCCCCTGTACCGCGATGGCGAAGATTCATTTAAGCGGTCTACTTATACCTTAGATATAATTGGCATTGGTCAGTTGTTTACAAAAAAAAAACATTATAAGATCTAACGATGTCATAGTCTAAAATGTACTTTAATAAGACTAAATAACTAAATTAAGGAGCGTCGGTGGCGTAACGGCTAGGGCCGCCGCCTCCTGTCCGGGAGTTCGTGGTTCGAATCCTGCCACGTACCAATGTGATTTCGAATTTAGATTTCATATGTACGTTTATACGACGCGTTACGGTGAAGGAAAAGGTCGTGAGGAAACCTGAACACGCCTGCGGAGAAACTCGCAGGTTGTGTGTGAAGTCGACCAACCCGCTCTGGGCCCGCGTGGTCGACTAAGGCCCGATCGCCCTAATTCAAGGTAGGCTCGAGCTCCTCCTAAAAAGCGTCGGTGGCTAAAAAGCGTCGGTGGCTAAAAAGCGTCGGTGGCTCAACCGGTAACGACTCGGTCCATCTAACCAGAGGTACCGGGTTAAAATCTGGACGGCCAATGTACCAATGAGTTTTTCATAAACTTACGTACATATACTTACCGATTGCTTTAACGGTGAAGGAAAACATCGTGAGGAAACCTGCACACGCCTGCGAAGAAACTCGATGGTTGTGTGTGAAGTCGACCAACCCGCACTGGGCCCGCGTGGTCGACTAAGGCCCAATCGCCCTAATTCAAGGTAGGCTCGAGCTCCACAGTAGGGACGTATATGAGCTGTTATGATGATGATAAAATAACTAAATTATTTTCATAATCGTCAAGTTGAAATTGGTACTGAAGTTGTTTTTTTGTAGTATTTGTCCTGTGAAGTCATCTCTTTTGGAAAATCATAAAAAAATAACCGTCAATATTATGAACATTTTTAATTCATATTTGTTTCTTGAAATAGTCTTCATTTAAAATAATACCTTATATTTAAAAAAAGGACAATTAAAGTTCGGCGTGATGTATTCTTTCTATTTTCTACGTGTCTGTGTTTACAATTTATGGTGGCTTGTGTGATTAATTTACGATTTCAAAAGTAAACTTTAATACGTAGAAAAACATAGAAACCATATATATTTTTAATCCTCATCTCCGAAACAATTACAGCACAAACGAATAATTGCCGAACAATATTGCCCGTAACTATACCATAACCTGATAACCCAACCGTACCGGGCCGGTCCGGTCGGTCCGGTAAATAGAGCAGGGGTCGTCCGGACGCGGCCGTACCGTAGTCCGGAACCGAACCGGATCCAGGCCTAGACTGTTCACCGCGCCACTGGTTTCCAGTTTACCTTCGTTGTGTTGTAGATTGCAGATAAACGGTCGCGAAAATTGCCGTAGAAATGAATAAAAATGTTTGGAATTAATGGGAAAGGTCAAAAAAGGACAAATTATGTCTTCGGGCAAAGTAAATATCATCATCATCATATCAGCCACAAATCGTCCACTGCTGGATAAAGGCTTCCCCCAAGGATTTCCACGACGACCGGTCCTGCGCTGCCCGCATCCATCGGCTTCCCGCGATCTTCACCAGGTCATCGGTCCACCGCGTGGGAGGCCTACGCTACGTTTTCCGGTGCGCGGTCGCCACTCGAGAACTTTACTGCCCCATCGGCCATCTGTTCTACGAGCTATGTGCCCTGCCCACTGCCACTTCAGTTTAGCGATTCTGTGAGCTATGTCGGTTACTTTAGTTCTCCTGCGGATCTCCTCGTTTCTCATTCGATCACGCAGAGAAACTCCGAGCATAGCACGCTCCATTGCCCTTTGGGTGACCTTGAGTCTTCTTATGAGGCCCATAGTAAGCGACCATGTCTCAGTTCCGTAAGTGATCACTGGCAACACACACTGGTCAAAGACCTTAGTCTTGAGACACTGCGGTATTTGGGACGTGAAGATATTGATAAGCTTCCCGAACGCTGCCCAGCCGAGTTGGATTCGTCGATTGATCTCTTTCTTGAAGTTGGAACTACCTAGCTGGACTGTTTGTCCCAGGTATACATATTCGTCAACAACTTCCAGTGTAGAGTCTCCAACCTCTAGAAGAGTGGGTGCGACACGGACATTTAACATTATTTTCGTCTTGTCCATGTTCATTTTAAGACCCACTTGTTGAGAGACCTTACTGAGGCCATCGAGCATTGTGCTTAGGTCTTCCATAGTCTCAGCCATGACCACGATATCGTCAGCGAATCGGAGGTGGGATATGTACTCGCCGTTGATATTGATGTCGAGTCCACCCCAGTCCAGAAGCTTAAAAACATCTTCCAGGGCGGCGGTGAACAGTTTTGGAGATATAACGTCTCCTTGTCTCAACCCTTGCTGCAACCGGATAGGTTTCGAGTTCTGGTCCTGGAGGCGAACCGTCATGGTGGCGTTTTCATACAGACACTTCAACACCTCGATGTATCGATGGTCAATTTGGCACCGCTGGAGAGACTGTAGCACAGCCCAGGTTTCGACTGAATCAAAGGCCTTCTCATAGTCCACAAACGCCAAGCATAGTGGCTGATTGTACTCTTCGGTCTTCTGTATAATCTGCCGCAGCGTATGTATGTGGTCTATGGTACTAAAGCCTTTTCGGAAATCGGCTTGTTCGGAAGGCTGGAAGTCGTCAAACCTGCGTACGAGACGATTCGTAATGATTCTCGAAAACCGCTTGTAGACATGGCTCAGAAGTGAGATGGGTCTGTAGTTCTTCAGCAGGGTGTTGTCACCCTTTTTGAAGAAAAGCACGACCACACTTCTGTGCTATGCCTTAGGCGTTTGTCCCTCGAGTATAAAGGAATTAAATAACTTCTGAAGAGCTTTTAGTACCGGTGATCCACCTGCTTTCAGAAGTTCAGCCGTAATTCCATCATCACCCGGTGCCTTGTTGTTCTTGAGCTGTTTGAGAGCCATTCTAATCTCGTACAGGCTGACGTCCGTTATATATAGTGTCGGGTTAGTCTGGCTCTTGGGTCTTCAGCCAGATCGCTGACAGGCAAACGTGTGGTCTTGTACAATTGTCCGTAGAACTTCTCAACTTCTTCCAGCAACTCAGTCTTAGACGATATGATCCTGCCGTCCTCAGTCTTCAGCTTGGTCAGTTGACTTTGACCAACAGACAGATCTCTCGCGAACACTTTTGAGCCTTTGTTGTGCTCAATCGCCACTTTAATACAGTTTGTATTATATTGGCGTAAATCGCGAGTTAGGGACTTAGAGATCTGCCTGTTTAGTTGCCGATACTGAGTAGCGTCTTCAGAGGACTGCAAAACCAATCTGCGTCTTTCTTCCATAAGGTTGCTGGTGAAGTCGGAGATTTTTTTGGTTCTGTTTGAACGGCGAGTTTTAAAAATCTTAGACCCGACCGTTTGAACAATTTCCACGAACCTGTCATTATAATCGTCCACATTCTCGCAGTCTCCTAGGCATTCGAAACGATTGTGCAACTCGAGCTGAAAGCTCTCGGGGTTTTGGAGCTGGATGGGCGCTGGTCGGAGCGTAGACTTCATCAGTCGACATCTTTCTAGCTTGGTCTTTAGATTCAATGTGCCTCTGACCATTCGGTGATCGCTTCCTGTTTTGACTGAATTGATCACGGAGACATCATTGAATATTTGCCTCCTTGTCGACAAGATGAAGTCTATCTCGTTTTTTGTTACGCCATTGGGATGCAACCATGTCCACTTTCGCTGTTTTGACTTTTCAAAGAAGGAGTTCATCATAAAGAGGCTCTCCTTCTCCATAAAGTCGGCCAGCATCTGGCCAAGTGCATTTCTTACTCCATATCCAAATTGCCTCACTCTCAGCTCAACATCGCTTCGTTTGCCCAGTTTCGCGTTAAAGTCCCCCATAACAACGGTATAATGGGTCCTGGTGCTATGTAAGGCTGTAGAGATGTCCTCATACATAGTCTCTACCTCGTCGTCGGAGTGTTCCGTAGTGGGCGCGTATACCTGTATGACCTTTATCGAATACCGTTTGGTGATTCTGAGTATAAGGTATGCTACCCTTGTCGAAACGCTCACGATTTGGACCACATTGTTAATGAGGGACTGAGTGATCGCAGAGCTCATGAAGCGCGAAGCCCAGGAAGTATGGGTAGGAAGTAATAGTTGCAGACAAGCGAAAATGTTCCTGAAGGGAAGGAATCGCAGGAGGAGCAGAACATTACTATCGCTAGGCCGGAAAAGCCTGGCAATGGTAATGGGCATAGTAACAGGACACTGCAGGCTAAACAGACATATGTCCCTAATAGATAGGACCATGGACCCCTCCTGTCCCAATTGCGGAGAACCGGAGACCAGCCAACACTATTTAGCTGAGTGTGTACTCTACAGCAGGCTAAGGTGGGAGACTTTTGGCGCCGATAGGATCAGGGAAGAGGAACTATGCAGCCTGGAAATCAGTCACATAGCGGAGTATTGTAGAAGGAGCTCAAGGTTTGAGGGGGGGACGCCACCGGGGTCACAGTAACCATTGTACCACTATGGGAATAGGGTGTAATGAGTCCACCTAGTGACTTGAACACCCGCCTGTACCCCGCAGGCGTCCCACCCAACAATAATAATAATAATGAGGGACTTGTGGACGAGAAACCCGACACCACCCTGGGACTGTTGGTCGCCCTCCCGGAAATAGAGCAGGTTTCCGGATTTAAGGATCATGGTGTCCTCTCCCTCTCTTCGGACTTCACATAAACCTACGATATCCCACCGTAACCTGCTCAATACTTCTTCGAGTTTCTCGTCAGTCCGCAGTGTGCGCGTGTTGTAAGTTGCCAGGGCCAAAGGTCATTGGTTTTGGTAGCCTGGCATCTGCCGGGGATTCTTCGCACCCCCTACCCCGCCGTTACCATGACTGCTACCGGAGCCAGGAATAGCGGGGCCGCCGGGGACTAGGGGCCGTTTTCTGGGTGTGGAATTCATAGGGGGGTTTTGCCGTAATCGCCACGCTTGGCAGGCGGGTTGGCGATCGCAGTTTGATTGCAGGTGTGTTGCAATGCACGGAAAGACGCTGCTGCCCATCCTCCGGTTTTAAGTCCCTTAGTCGCCTCTTACGACACCCATTGGAAGAGATGGGATGGTCCTATTCTTAGCCGGGAACCATCAGACTAGCCGGGAACCATACGGACTTAAATATACAGGATGTAAAATAATTGGTGTTGGACCCGTTAACTGAGGCTTCTACTCATCATACTGAACAACTTTCCCCAAGGAACCTATAGTCAATTCTCAAGAAAAAATTTGGACCCTCCATACTAAAATGCACAAAATTGGTCGAGCAGCTGATCGATTTGTATGAAGAGTAAACATTTTTTTTTGCGATTTCAACAAAGTCGAAGAACAAAAGTTGTTCAGTATGATGAGTAGAAGCCCTAGTTAACGGGACCTACACCAATTTTGTTACACCCTGTATATATTAGTACTAACATACAGTATGGTCACTTCCTGCCGCTCTCTAGATTCCGACCTCACCCCCTCGTCACCCAGATTGCTTCAGATTGGTTACAGTTTGTTTGTCGAACGTATAGGATTTCGCCGCCATTTTGTTTGTTTCGTCATTCGTTTTTAGAAATGTGTGCTTCGGGTTTGATGCTCGTATACGAACGATGCCCGATACGCCTTGGAACAGTTGTCTCTGTCTTTTTTTTTACGTGTAAAGAGTAAAGAAAATAACCACACTTTTGCACTTTTTAAATGTTTTTTTCATTTTAGTTTAGATATAGGCATTTTTGCAAAAAAAAAGTGAGTCCCACAGTATGTCAGGATTTTATTGAGGATTAAGAGAGAAAAAAAAAAGGTGCTATGTCTAACTGTAGTGAAGTAAAACTGGTTTTTGCGGGCTTAAAACATAGCGAAAATTGATAAATTTAAGCGAACTTTTCATTTTTTTTCTATAGAGAAAATTTTATCAAATCGTGTTTTGGCCTCCTACACTTTGTAGCACACATATTGTAATAAATTTATTTAAAAAAAATGATGAATGTATTGTAGTTTCAACCGCAGAAAAAAGACTTTTTCCAACCCTCGATTTCGGGGTTTGCATTATTTTCTTAAAGGGATTGGGTCATTCCCTCTCGTATATCTACCACATACGCTAAACTACCAGGTTTATGAAATAGCTTCCCCACTTACCGACCCTTGGATTGGGGCAGTAAAGTTCTCGAGTGGCTACCGCGCACCGATAGACGTAGCATAGACGTAGTGGACCGACAACGACATGGTGAAGGTTGTGGGAAGCCGCTGGTTGCGGGCAGCGCAGCACAGGTCGTTTCAGCTGTACCAGAAATTCAGAGCGCTGCTGTTCATGAACATTTGAACAAAGTTTTCAACCTAAATGAAG
Source organism: Coleophora flavipennella (assembly GCA_947284805.1). Lineage (NCBI taxonomy): Eukaryota > Metazoa > Arthropoda > Insecta > Lepidoptera > Coleophoridae > Coleophora > Coleophora flavipennella. The sequence goes on along the minus strand of OX369254.1, from coordinate 5,824,851 downwards.
TTGTTCTAAAGGTAGGTACAGTCAACCGCGCACATCCATTATAACGTCGCCAGTAGTTAGGTGTGTCGAGTTGTTAGAAGTTTATTTTATTTAGTTTCTCTAATATATTTTTTTATTTTTTTTTTATTCACAATTGGTAAACCCTTGACAACATCTCACCTGGTGGTAAGTGACGATGTTGCCGAAGATGGAAGCGGGCTTACCAATATTTCCTAACGCAATGGGGAACTGGCTATCTTATCTTCAAGCCGGAACACATCAATGTTGTTAACATTGATATTTGGCGGCAAGACTTAGATAAGATGGTGGTAGCTAGCCAGACGGGCTTAGAAAATGCCCTACCACCAACCAAACCGAGTCTTACAATTGACCCCGCCGGGAATCGAACCCGCGACCTCCTGTGTAAAGCCAGTGAACTTTGCCTCTGAGCTACGGAGGCGGTTAAAATGTAAATTTTAAATGTAATACCACGAGCTTGCGGTCGACTGTACGTCTCGATGGAATACACATGATGACGTGTAGTCATTTCAGTTCATTGATTTGTAAATATTGTAGTTATAGTTCTTTATAATTATTTATCTATTATCCATGTTTTGATCTTATAATGTTTGAAATAGCTAGACGTGACGTCATAGTTTTTAGGCGTCATGTATTGTACTCGTCTTGTGATTTTGATGAAATGAAAATAAGAGACTTCATTGAAAACGAAACATAAGATGAAGAGAGAGATGATGCCAAGGGCTTATAAATTATGAAAAAAAAAATGAATAAAGCGAATATTAGTGATCAACAGTTTGTACTTGTGAGGAAACATCGTGAGGAAACCTGCACACATCTGCGAAGAAATTCGAAGGTTGTGTGTGAAGTTGACCAACCCGCACTGGGCCCGCGTGGTCGACTAAGGCCCGATCGCCTTAATTCAGGGTAGGCTCGAGCCCCTCGGTGGGGACGTATATATGAGCTGATGTGATGTGATGAGTTTTTACTTTGTTTTTGATGCAGAGATCATCATTATTTCGTTAGTTGATAACACAGAGTTGTAAATCGGTGATTAATGCGGATTCTTGGTTTTTGGTTTCCTTCATCTGTCTGTCCCTTCTAGAGGGGAGAGGTAAAGGGGAAGAACTCATTGTTGTTGTCGTATTACTTTTTTTATTTTTTTTTATTCACTATTGGTAAACCCTTGACAACATCTCACCTGGTGGTAAGTGACGATGTTGCCGAAGATGAAAGCGGGCTAACCAAGAATCCCCAACGCAATGGGGAACTGGCTATCTTATCTTCATGCCGGAACACACCAATGATATCAACATTGATATTTGGCGGCAAGACTTAGATAAGATGGTGGTAGCTAGCCAGGCGGGCTTAGAAAATGCCCTACCACCAACCAAACTGAGTCTTACAATTGACCCCGCTAGGAATCGAACCCGCGACCTCCTGTGTAAAGCCAGTGAACTTTGCCTCTGAGCTACGGAGGCGGTTAGTAAACTACGTAAATTAACTATGTAGAAGATTTTTTTTCAATTAAATTCAATATATTTATTCAAAATAGATGCAAATTACACTCTCTCTTATAGTCATAAAATAATGATAACAATTTCATTTGTGAAGAATCAAGAAATAAACAATAATTAGTTAATATTATCAAAATTGATATAAACCAGATTATGTCATTAGAACATGAAAACAATATGACACGAAAAGTTGTACATAAAAATCATTGAATGCATTTAACAAGAGTAGGCCAGTTCACGCAGACAGCACCCGGTCAGCCATCGCTCCCATCAACCATATTGGAGGGAAACGAACGATCCGGCTCCCGATAATAGATACTACTAGATCCCACTAGGTGTCGCTACTTTCTAAACAATCTGACTTTTAATATTTCCATTTTCCCTGCAAGAACGGAAGGAATTTAGATTTTCTCACAGGTTTTTCTGTAATCGATGCATTTAACTTCATAAATTGAAAATTGTAAATTTTCGCCTATTTTCATAAATAACGTCAAAGCTATTTATTATAAAGTTTTAAAAATATGTTTAAGATTCTAATAAAAAGCCTTTCATAAATTGATATGTCACAAGATATAGTTTGCAAAACTTTTTTTTTAAATTTTCTAATTTATACTCTTTAAAAGTGGCACCCATGATTAAAATTAATTTATTTACGTCACCAAATTACATATACGAGTATGTTCCAATCTTCAACCTAATTGGTTCAGTAGTTTCTGAGCAAATCAGCTGTGACAAACAGACGGACGGACAGACACACGAGTGATTCTATGAGGGTTTCGTATTTTTCCTTTAAAGGTACGGAACCCTAAAAATACAAATATTCACGATTTATTCACGGAATTCTGCACATAGTGAACGATAATTTAATAATCTATCGAAACAGATCCAGAATGTGTTCACAAAATCAAGAAACACGGCAGTGTGTCCGCCAAGATCGAAAAGGAAAAGACGACATAGGCCGTGGGTTAAGTACGAGTACATACCTATATTACACGAACCATTTCAGACCACTTTCGACGTACCTGTAACTTAAAATCTATTTGACTTACACACTTGCGATTGCGATTTTTTATATCGAACTTGGTCCCAATTTTTACATTAATGTTTTGTTGTGATGTCAACAACTTTGATTGATTAATATTCAAATAAGAACCAAACTACTTTTGTATGGAATGAAGCGCGCTAAGGATGTACAGTGTACATGTCGTACGGTGGCTAGCACGTCAGGCTAGACACTTTATACTTTATGCTGTATGCGTATGGATCAGAATCGCACTACAAGTGTCTAGCTTGATGTGATTAGGGTTACCAGATGTTAAATTGAAATATCCTGACAAAAACCCTGATTTTATTCAAAAAGTCCTGACAATTTACTGAAACAAGCGCGCGCACGGTTTGACGACGCACAGTCATGGTAATAAAATACCACTTATAACATTTCTTTTGAGTGTCACTCGCCGACTCACAATCTGCCATTGAGGCTACTTTTACTCTCCACACAGTAAAAAATCACCATTCGTTGACGAAGACCCAAAAACACCTAAATAATTCAAAAACTCAGGACATTTTCGAACTACGGCCACAATCCTGACGGGTGCATAAAATCCTGACATGTCATGACAAATCCTGACTTCTGGTAAGCCTAGATGGATGTGAAAGCCTTTGTAAATTCCTTTCAAGCAGCAAAAACTCAAATAAAGAACATTCTCTTACATTATTCCCAACTAGCAAGAGACAATATCAGTGCAAACAATTTGCACCCTTAACGACAAAGCACCTCTTAGCGCGCACAAAGAAGATCCGTCGAAGCGAAATTGATTCAGAACAATAGAGATAGATAATGCAAGTGAATGAAAAGGAGCATGAGAAGTGTAGTAAAGTAAGCCTTTTCGTTGAGTCGTTGGTTTGATTTAGTGAGAAATAATAAGTGCGGAGGGGACTTGGAAGATAAACTCGACACTGAAGTTTTTAAGATAATAAAACCAGACCCGACAATGAACTCACTGCGGCTAGACTTAAGCAAAATATAGATAATCTTTATGAAGATTCTTTTGGCACGTTGGGCATTTTTTGAGATGGAAAAATACTATTGAACTCGCGACACCGTTACCATTAGGTACCGTAATTGACACCAATTTTACTGTTACCACCAGGAACACTCGGAGGGTCAAAACTTATAAAACCGCGTTGGGCATTTTTGATATGGGAAAAAACCATTGAACTCGCGACACCGTTACCGTACCTAAAAACGATGTTACTGTTACCACCGGGAACACTCGGAGGGTCAAAACTTTTAAAACTGTAAAAAGTTTTCACTTCTGTCGGCACTCCCCTAGGCCCTAGGGGAGTGCCGACAGAAGTGAAACTAGGGCCTAGGGGATAGTTAGGGTTGTTTTTTTGACAAAATGACTATTTTAGTCGTGCGTAATTTTATGAATGTACAAGCTGTTAGAAGCTTGTCAGTTGTATGGTAGAAGGAGAATTTTTTTCGTAATCTAAATAGTTTTCGTATGCTAGTAAAGTCTAGTATGTACTTGTATTTTATCCAGAATTTTAGGTCTCAAAGTTCAAAAACAGGGGGAGGGGATTTTTCAACTCAATATTTCGTAAAAACTACTTTAATTGAAACATCAAACAATGAACAAACGTTTAATTTATTTAATGATACCTACTTATTCAACGAAACCCCATTCAAGAGGATACACAATTTTTTAATCCTCCTTTTACAGGTATAACCCAAATTTTTTTACATACTGACTTCATTTTCCATTTCAGATCGTAAGTTTACATACATACCTACAATGAGTACTTTTCATTACTATAGGTGTTGTCGTGGCAGATAAAATTGACTGTGACATATAGACGGACGGATAGCCCTTGGCATCATGTCACCTGATGGTAAGTGACGATGATGCTGAAGATGGAAGCGGGCTTACCAAGATTCCCCAATTCCAAAGAAAAAAAATTCCCAAGAACTGGCTATCTTATCTTCAAGCCGGAACACATCAATGTTGTTAACACTGATGTTTGGCGGCAAGACTTAGATAAGATGGTGGTAGCTAGCCAGGCGGGCTATGAGATTGCCCTACCAACAAACAAACCGAGCCCTAAAAAGTTTATAGAAATTTAAGTATAGTCTCTCTATCCTGCTGTCAGGGTAATAATGACTCTCACGGAAGTGTTTTGGAATGGGGCCTAAGCACACCCTGGACACTTCATACAACGGGCCAAAAATGACATTTAAAAAAAGGAATGACAAAATAAACAAAATGGCAAAATCCTTTACGTTCGAGAACCAAACTGTAACCAATCTGTATCAATCTGGTTTGTCTTGGGTTGCTCAACTCAATGAAGTCAGCCGTAAGATGCACTTCTCCTTTCATGCTCTGAAACGTCTTCAATATTTCCTCCCACTAAAAACCAAAATTTCCTTGTCTCAGACTCTTCTTCTTTCTATTCTGGATTACGCTGACACTTGCTACTTAGATGTAACAGAAGAACAGCTCAACAAACTAGAGCGTCTCCAGAATCTCTGTCTTCGATTTATTTTTGGCCTGCGTAAATTTGACCATGTCTCCCAATACCGTCAGCAACTCAAGTGGCTTCCGATTCGTCTTCGCAGGAACACTCATATCCTTAGTCTCCTTTTCAAAATACTTCACAATCCTTCTTCTCCATCCTACCTACGGGAACGCTTTAACTTGCAGCGTCCTCCCGACCAGCAATCCCGTGCTCATCTCAAATCCCTCCTTTCTTTTCCCACCCATTCTTCCGACTTCTATTCTTATTCCTTCTCCGTGCATGCGGTTAGGTTGTGGAACTCACTTCCACACGAGATTCGCGATAGTCAGAGTCTGTATTCTTTTAAATCTAAATTAAAAGAACACTTCTTATCTTTTCCTTTTTAAAGTTAGCCATATTTATTTTATAGTTTATTTATTATATTATATGCATTTTATTATATTTATGTAATTACATTTATTTATATTATTATATAATTACATTATGTAGTATATTATGTATTATTTTGTAGGTACGTGGTATTTATTTAGGAATATGTTGTCAAACTTTCTTTTTTTTTAAATGTTGTCTTTGTTAATGTACACGTCTTCTGCCATTCTTTTGTAATTTCTCTTTCCTAGGTCTGCTGGAAGAAATTTCTAATAGAAATAAGCTGTACCTTTTGTATGTTCTTATCTAGTTTAATGTTTGTTTGTCCCTAATTCTGTGTGCAATAAATTGTGAAATAATAATAATAATAATAATCTGGGTGACGAGGGGGTGGGGTCGCAATCTAGAGAGCGGCAGGGAGTGTCCATACTGTATGTTAGTTTAGTACTAATATACTCGTATATACTCTGGCCTTAGTTTTATCTATTCACGGTATTACATCTCCTTAGTCTTAGTCACATTAAAAAAGTCAAAATTCACCCAACAAAATAATCTTCTTAAATTTATCGTAACTTAGATGATCAGTATTTATTATTTTACTCCAAGGGTCGAATATTTGCATAGGGCAGGCGTGCCGGCCCTTTACTATGGTTCAGCCGCCGGCGACCGTGTGATGAGACGCTACCTTAAATGGGTTAAGTTGTGTGTCCATTGCACGAAGAAAGATCTACCGGTGCTCACTTGGACTAAATTTAGTGTAATCGCCGTTTGTCCCCAAACAGAGCGTTTAGTGTTATGCGATTTTATTGCCGAGTTTGAACCGATTTTGATGATCTTTTTATTTGATTGAGGACGCCTTCGTGTTGGCTTTAATAAAATTGATTAAGGCGGTAATATTACAGAGTTTAGTTACTTATGACGTCAATAACTCCTAAACGATAGAAAACCCAACGTTAAAAAATACCTTTATTTTTGATATTGTTCTTTAAAGTCAAAAGCTATTAGAAACACAATTGAGCAGTTTTGGCTCGATAAAAAAAATCCCAAAGATAGGTCTACACCGTTACTTTCGACTCTAGTTATGACTTATATTTGGAAGTATAAATTTTATAAAATATACAACAATATTTATAATACAAAGTGAGTAATGTTATTATTTTTTATACTTTCATTGTAGTTTTTGATTGAAACGAAAAACCATTGATAAAGTGAAAAAGTGTTGTTATTTACATTACTCCTTACACGTAATGAAAAAGACAGAGACAACTGTTCCAATTAATACCTCGCTTTAAGATTTTTTTTTTGAAAAAGATCAAAAATAACAAAATTGAAGCATAATTCAGACTTTAATGAGATATGTAGGTATTATAAGATGGTGGTAGCCAGGTGGGCTTAGAAAATACCCTTCCACCAAACAAACGAGTGTTACAAAATTAGACGCAGTCGGAAATCGAACTCGCGACCTCTTGATATGAAGCTAATGGACTAACCATTACGCCATGGAGGCTGTTAAAACCTCTAATGGCTAACAGTAGGCAATTTTGTTAACAAACGTACGCACGCACTCACTGCAGTCAAAGTACTATATTAGTACCTACTAACATACAGTATGGACACTCCCTGCCGCTTTCTTACAGATTGGTTACAGTTTGGTTGTCGAACGTATAGGATTTCTCCGCCATTTTGTTTGTTCCGTCATTCATTTTTTTAAATGTCATTTCTGGCCCGTTGTATGAAGTGTTCAGGGTGTGCTGCAGTTAAGGATACCATTTACAATGTGGTAGACATCAGATTGTTTGTTTTCTCTTTATTCTACAACAAAATATTCAATTACAGATACAAAATAGAAGTAGCATGCACAAAGGCGGACTCTTCCCAAACAGTGATCTCTTCAGTCAACCCTTGAAAGTTGAAAAGTTGAAAGGATTTAAACTTTAAGCAACGAAACAAATTATCACACAATTTAAAAAACAATTGAAAACAATAATCTAATGTAATAAACAGATACTAAATAACAACTTTATACTTACTTATTAAATAAAATATAATAAATATACCAATATTTATCAATACTATATCATACTATAGTACTTTACATACTTACATATATTATATAAATACACACTTAGCTCAAGTAGGAAGACACAAATAAACAGATCAGCAGCGCACTCAAATCCTACTAATATTATAAACGCAAATCTTTGGAAGAATGTATGGATATATGTTTGTTACTCTTTCACGCAAAAACTACTGATCGGATCTGGCTGAAAATTGTTAGGTACACAGATTAGGACCTGGATTAACACAAAGCCTACTTTTTTCCTTCGAAAAGTAATAGAAACGTTGTCCACGCGGGTAAAGCCGCGGGAAACAGCTAGTATCATATAATATCACTCTTGTATAACAATAGTAGGAATTCTAGACCAGGCCCCCACCTCCCTGTTGGAGCACCAAAGTTGGAAATAGCGGACATTAATTCCTAAAAAAAATCTGTATCCTTCGTGTACCGTAGCATTATGTGAACAAACAGTCACCACTATCGCTGCACCAGCCTCGGGCGGTCGTGTCGCCTCAATAACGCCCTCGTATCAGCCGTCGCGTTTCCACATCACGACCATCACATCGGGATACCAAATAAAATTCACAATTTATCTGTGGAAGAATTTGTTAGCAACCGCAGGGAGGTACCCCGTTCGTTGTAAAGGTCTTTCTAAGTTTACAGGTTGGAGAGTGAAATCCTACTAATATTATAAACGCGAAAGTTTATATATTTGTATGTGGATGTTTGATAGTCTTTCACGCTTCAACCACTGGGCGGATCGGGATGAAACTTGGCACATATATTATGGGTTAGATCCTGTATTAACATATAGGCTACTTTTTATCCAGATTTCTTAACTGGTTCCCGTGGGATAGCTGTTAACTCTCTCTATTTTGGTAATTTCTGTCACTTCGCAATGAAGCGAGGGATTGACGTGCTAATTAATACTGATTATCGAATTGACTACTAATTAGCATAGTCCGACATAGTTCCCAAGAAATCTAGAGTTGACTCACAATCAGTTCCCACACTCGACAGCACGACAGACATAAAACTATGTTCACGCGAAAACTAAATACTGAACATATCTGGCTCAAATTTGGTAGGTAGACAGCTTAGGACCTGGATTAACATATAGGCTACTTCTTCCTACGCTCGTGAGCCGCTTGCGCCTCGCGCACTGCGCACCCTCGAAGACAGTCATAAAACTATGTTCAAGCGAGCAAAGCCGCTGGCAAAATCTAGTAGAGGTATAGTAGGTACCTAAAATAATTCAATTGTTGTACATATCGATGATACTGCAATACAAAAAATGATTTTCCTATTGAAGTATTGGTTCGCCCGAAGCGTAATTAATTAATTGATTAACCCTTCAAACAGGGATATTAAAAGCGCCGACACGACAGGGGGTAATTTTCATTAGCGTAGGTCGGCCGCGCGTAGATTTCCGAAGATTTCTCAGTATTTTTGTAAAATCTTATAAAAATTAATTACTGATCTATAAATAAGGTAATATTTATTTTATAAGCATATTTATGTTACATGTCTTGGGTTAAAAACAAAAAATATACAATATACATACGTTATATTTGGCACCGTTTCGGCAAAGTATATATATTAGACAATAGTACTAACATACGGTATGGACACTCTCTCCGCTCTCTAGTTTGCTACCTCACACCCTTGTTACCCAGATTGATTCAGATTGGTTATAGTTTGGTTCTCGAACGTATGTAATTTTGTTTTTCCGTCATTTGTTTTTAGATATGTCATTTCTCGACCATTTGTATGCAGTGTCCGGGGTGTGCTTTCAGTTTGGCCAGTTCGCCCGCGCTGCAAAAAGGATTTCTCAATATTTTTATACAAAACCTGCAAAAAATAATTACTGATATAGAAAAAAAATTCTTTTCTAAAAATATTTATTTCACATGTCTTGGGTTTAAAACAAATAAAATACAATACGTTAGATTTACCGCCCTTTCGGTTCGTACGGTTCAGAATCGGTGTTCGGCTGCAGATTTATGAGGATTTCTCAGTATTTTTGAATAAAATCTATAAAATTATTACTGATTTAGAAAGCTGATAAAATTTCCTTTCTAACAATATTTATTTTATATGTACATATTAGATTAGAAATAAATAAAATACAGGATTTTTAAATTAGCCCGCCCGTTCCGATGCCTCTGAACACCAAAGAGACATGTTGTGTTGTCTTTTACCATAAAATCATTTTACAGAACTACTTACTTATCTGTCTATCATTCATAAGTCATCATACCGGGGAGTCCCACATTAATTTTATTGTTCGCAAATAAAACATATTCTTAGATTACTCTCTTCTTCTTATCGTGTGGCACAATTAACCTTGCTATCCAAGGGATAGACGGCGGTCGCCTGGTCACGTGTAGGGCATTTAGATTTACACCTACAAACACGTGTGCAACGCGAACTTCAAACACATCTAGAATCAGATGTGCAAGTTTTCTCACGATGTTTTCCTTCACCATTAAAGCAATAGGAGTCAAAAAACTCATTGGTTCATTGACCGTCTGGATTTGAATCCGGGACCTCTGGGTAAAAAGACCGAGTCGTAACCGTTGAGCCACCGACGCTTTTAGATTATTTATTGGAAAGTATTAAATTGTATTAATTACAAACAGATGGCGGCTGGGGCAGTACAGCTATCAAGTGGCGAAGGCACATCAAAAGACGTAGCGTAGCAGGCCTTCCTCTCAGTGGACTGACGACCTAGTGAAAGTCTAGTTGAAGAAACTTTAGCGGGAAATCTTAGTTCAGCTGAAAACAGTTAACGGTGGGACTGTGAGAATAGTGTGTTTTAGTTACGTCCATAGTATAATATCTTATGGCATCTTACTGTGGCATGCGGCTGATATAGAAACTATTTTTATCTTGCAGAAAAGAGCTGTCCGCGCAATTCATCAGATGCGATCACGTGAGTCGTTATAGAATAAGTTCAAAGAAATCAATATTTTAACTGTTGCTAGTCAATTTATATATGAAAACATCATGTACGTTCGTAAGAATTTGCATTTATTTCCAAAAAAGAGTGACAGGCATAATTTGAATTTAAGAAATGTAAATAAAATAGATATACTTATAGCCTTTTCGAGACTGAGTAAGGTTAAAAAGTCTTTTGTGGGGCAGTGTATAAGATTCTACAATATAATTCCAGAAAATGTAACTACTTTTTCAGAGAATAAATTCAAAATTCATGTCGAAAAATGCTTGTGCTTTAGAGGATATTACAAAATAACAGTTTATGTAAATGGCAAAGATATATATGTTGATTCTATAACAAACACCATTACTTGAGACTGTAATCTGAATCATGTCATTATTTGTAATAGTCAATAAGTTTTTTGTTTTTACTATTCAAAAGTGTGTGTAAACACCTATATTTAAAATAAATTATTTTTACTTTGATTTGAATCCTAGGCTTTTGCCCAGCAGTGGAAGTCTTTCGTTCGGTTGATATGATGATGATGAATTACAGAAATGAGACGGTCTCTACTCCCGAACCAAAGTATATATCTTAGTACTAACATATATACAGTATGGACACTCCCTGCCGCCCTGTAGATTCCGACCTCACCCCATCGTCACCCAGATTGATACAGGTTGGTTCTCGAACGTATAGAATTTCGCTGTGATTTTGTTTGCTCCGTCATTTGTTTTTAGAAATGTCATTTTATGACCGTTGCATGCAGTGTCCGGAGTGTGCCTGAACTCTGTTTTTCTTTGAGCAATTTCTGTTAAAATAGGCTATTTTACCGTATAAAAAAATAAAAAAACACTATTGGATGAATAGCATTTCTTCTAGAATAGCAAAATCACTTGCTCATTTGAAATATTTTTTTTTTTAATTATTAAAAACAGCCGATAAGTTCATCAAAGACTATGACACTTATGACGTCACTATATCAGTAACGCGAATAATTGCAGAACAAACTTTCATTTTTGACAGTTGATAAAACGTTACTCAAATAACTAGTAGTGAAATACCTTATTGACCACACAACAAGGATAAGAGAATGGTCAAACAGTACAATACCGGCTTGTAATGCAATAAACTTGAAAGTGATCTACTAACATAAATTGAGGGTAGTTACGAAGATAGACGAAGCCGTCTGCTCGGAGTTTCCGACAAGGGATCTATTACGCTGTCATGTAACCTTAGAAGTTCACTGGATCGGCTGCTCTAAGTCAACACTGACACTATTATTAAAATTGCTTGATGAATGCATTTTCGCCATAGAAATCGGAATATTATAGGCACATTGTCGCGTAAAGGCGACGCGTTGGAAACTTTGGTCGCAGGGATCTCAATTTTTGACACTTTTCACTAAACATATGAAAGTGATATTTGGTAACCTGATTTTTCATTTCAATGACTTTATTTTGTCAGTTACAAAAACACGATTCGTTAACTTTTATAACAGAAAAAAATACATCAAAGAAACCTCTTTCAAAACGGAGATTTGCATTCTACAGGCAAACCAGACCGATTTAAACCTCTATATTTTCGATTAATATAAACGCACACTTCAATATACCAGTTGGATTTAAAAAAAAAAAAGTTTTTATTGAAAAGAAAAAAAATAAATATAAAAAGTGCAAAAGTGTGGTAATTTTCTTGTCAATACAGTTGCTCGAAAAGTGGTCCTTTATATTATGTGAAACAAGTATGCGGAAAATTGATTTTATCGCACAAGTGCTTTTAGTTTTCCACTTTTTTTAATTTCTTGCTCGGACATTTCAAGCAAATAAAAAATATATTAACCAAAGATACAGAATCTTCTCTAAGACTTTTGATAGGAGAATTTTAAAAGAGATAGGTTGTTCCTCCGTGAGATTAATACATAACGACAGCTGATTAGATTCTCTTTGGGTTATATCTTTGTAAAGAAAAGAGAAAAAATATGAATGAAGCGCATAGGTAACACCAAGGAATAGGTCGTCTTCGGCGGCTCGGGCTCACAAATGTCACTCGTTTGTTATTGACCTTTTTACCACCTTTGTATCATAAATAACTATTACTCTTAACACGTAAAGAAAAAACCCAAAGAAAACTGTTCCAATCAATCGTTTAGCACACTAGCGCCGCGCCGCCAATAGAAATAAATAACTTACTCATTCTTATGGATTTCAATCGAAATCATTGACGCAAATAGGAAAGGTTGTCTGGAAGAGATTGCTTTTAGCAATAAGACCGCCTACTGTACACTTTAAGTATCTCTACGCATTAACATTACAAAATTGTTTTGGTGTACTATAAGTGTAAATAAATAAATAAATAAATAGGAAGGCAAGTACAATGGTTTAATTGTTATCTTACAATTGTAAATATTAGCTACAAGTTTTTTTTTTGCAAATCTGCTAAAAGTGGCCACTTTTGTGAATTATGTATAACTTTATGTGTCATTGTTTTGTACACTTTTGGCAAATACTTACATTTTTCCTATCAATTTTTAACAAACTTAAAAAAAGGAAATTAAAATGGAACTCTGCTAGGTTATATATTTTTTAAAGTTTATATCGAGTTTTAAAAAAAAAATCTTTTATTTCACTTGGCATGTTTGTTTGTATGTCAGTTATTTTATTTAGTAGGTTAAAATCTTGCGATGGACTTTAAAGAGACTTCAAAGGAGTCCGATTGAAATTGGATAAAAGAGGACACTTTCGTGAATTATGTATGACTTCCTGTGTAGTTGTTTTACACTTTTGGCAAATCCTTACATTTTTACATAACCGTATTCAAAACAATATATCCTTTTGGTATTTTGAAGTCGATGTGATGATGAACTTTGGAGGTGGAATCAAGTCCAAGGATCGTTTTTTGTTTACAGTAGAATCGTAGGTACTGAACTCGCCTTTTTCCAATTTAATAACATGTATTTACAAGTATATTCAGATGGTCATTTGGCTTTTTGAGCATAAAAAGTCTTTTCAAATAAAAGCAAAAGTTTGTTTTTTAATATTTTTTCATTTATACTCTCTAATACTCGTAACTGAGCTTCTGTTCCCTCTATAAATCTCCCCTGTGTTCCAGCTTGAAGATAAGATAGCCAGTTCCCCATTGCGTTGGGGAATCTTGGTGAGCCTGCTTCCATCTTTGGCATCATCGTCATTTAGTCATTTACCATCAGGTGAGATGATGCCAAGGGCTTTCCAATTGTGGATAAAAAAGTAATGAGACTGTCACTTGGATGAACTTGGATATTTGGGAACCTAAGTAAATGGAACACATCTTTTAGTTAGTGTATTAAAAAAAAAACCCCTAGAGATTCCACTTTTTCTTATTTAAAATTTGACTGCATTTAGCTGCAACTCACCTGGTGGAAAGTGCCGATGCAGCCGAGGATGTAACACGCAAGCTCAAATAATGCGTGTTCACTCTCGTCTTAAAGATTCCTAATTTATACGAATCGGGGAATACAGACGCCAGCAGGGAATTCCACTCCTCCAGTTTTCACGTGTTCCTTGCAAACTATGGAACTTATCCATAGTTTCACATCAGATGTTCTTGTACTAGCCCTGCCTCCAGGCTGCGGTCGGTGAAGTGATACCGAAGCATTATGACTAGCATACTTTATGCTCGTGAGATCCGGTCTCCGATCGCTGAGCTACCTTCCAGGCTTGCTTGTTTATTATTTAGTATTAAGAGGAAACGCGATCTAAAGAATAGGTGTTTAAGTAAAATGTTGCAGTCTCCCTCCCCCATACGTCTCCGTACACAGCAAGAAAGGGAGAACTGCAGCGCAGACCGATAATAGGCACTGAAGTTTACCAAAACAGCATTTCTTAGTCCCATATTTCCTCCTCCAAAACTTGAGCAATAATAATATTTTTTGCAAAAATAATTATAAAAACGCTTTACTTATGCATCTATGCTTCATTTTATTGTTAATATGCGTATTGTTTTTATGATGGGTGTCTGAAAATGACGTTTCAATTGGGAAATTTTCTCAGATTTTTTTTGGCTCCTACTTTCTATTATAATTAGAATATGGTAAAAAAGACAACATAGGGGCATGGCCATGTTAGATATAGGTTTGATGGAAAAAAAACATTATTATTATTTTTCATTATCCAGGGAGGAAAGAGGGGACTACGTTTGTATGGTAAAAATGGTGCCTGCTTCTCCTCTTAAAAGATCAAGGAAACAAAAGGAAATCCGGAAGTCGTTAATAAGTTTAATGTTGTATCTAAATGGCGTTAGTAAATAATGAATCCAGTTAGTACTAAATGAAGTCACCTGCAGCCGCACTACATGGTATGACAGATATAATATGTGTCGACTAACTTTTGGTCGCGGCTTGGTCCGCGTGAATATCGTTTATAGGTACCTTTAGAGGTACGAAACAATATAGGATCACTTAGTTGTCACTGTTAGTGTTCACTTACCTATCTATGGATTTTTTTTCTATCAAGCCAAAACTGCTCAATCGTGTTTCTAATAGCTTTTGACTTTAAGGAACATCATCAACAATAAGCTTCCATCTTCGGCAACATCGTCACTTACCACCAGGTGATATGTTGTCAAGGGTTTACCAATGGTGAATAAAAAAAAGGGGATTTTTTTCAACCATGTGTTTTCTATCGTTTAGGAGTAAGTAATTGACGTCAAATTCAACCAAAATCTGTAATATTACCGCATTAATAGCGTCAGAAGTACTCAATAGATTTCGTTATACTAATAATATTACAACTTTTTTTTATATTTTTTTTTATTCACTATTGGTAAACCCTTGACAACATCTCACCTGGTGGTAAGTGACGATGTTGCCGAAGATGATAGCGGGCTTACCAAGAATCCCCAACGCAATGGGGAACTGGCTATCTTATCTTCATGCCGGAACACATCAATGTTGTTAATACTCATATTTGGCGGCAAGACTTAGATAAAGATGGTGGTAGAAGCCAGGCGTCTTATACAACGGCTAAAGTTTATATTGTAGGAACAATATTTTCTAGCGACGGGCAATAGGAACAATGAAAGAACAGAAATTCCAAATCTAATAAATGACTATAGCCATTCATCAAGAAAGTGAAGCCTAACTCCATCAGAACCGCAGAACAAATCATTAATAGTCAAAGACTGGAATGAATTATTAAGCACTCCTCCGTCCAATCAATTAATCTTACAGATTGGATTTCCTTTAGCCGTCGTCGTCGGTCTGAAATCTTGAACATTTTCAATTTGTGCATAAAACCCTGCATATTGGAGGGGTTGTTAACTAGCATTGTATGTCGTGGCCATATACAGTGAAACCTGGTTTAGTGGAACCTGGATAAGTGAAATACCTCTTTTAGTGGTACAGAATCGCCGGTCCCGGCACCTTCGGACGTAGTTACCTCTATTAATGGAATTCATAAACCTCTTTTAGTGAAATTTAAAATCTAGAATATTTTTGACAGGAACCTCTGTAAATGGAATAGCTAGAATAGATTACCTCTATAAGTGAAACTATTGTTAATATTAAAAAAAAAATCGTGTGTTTATTTAAATGTATTAAATAAAAACCTCTGTTAGTGGAACAACTATGAAGAATACCTCTATTAGTGAAACGATAGGTACTTTTAATTGAATATCAAAAAAAAACATTTGTTATTTTAAATGTGGGTATTGGCACATTTTTTCTCGTTCCGTTCTGGATTCGATCACCTCAGAGTGTTTAGTGTATTGGGAGATAACTTTCAAACGAAACGTTACAGTTTTAACAGCTCGTGAAAAACAAAAGATATTACTGGCTTAAGAAAATGGGAAGTCGCGCGATGACATTTTTAAAGAAGTTCACGTGCCAAAGCCCACCCTTTGCCGAATTATCAAAAGCAAAGAAAAGATACAGGCACAGTGCGTTGATGCACACGGAAAACTAAAATATGTATAAGCTTAAATGTTATTGTAAAGCCTATGTCGATTTTCAATTATTTCAGTTTTGATTTACATACTTACAACTTGTGTTGATTTTATGTAACTATGTATGTGAATACGATTCATTTCTACCTAAAATGTGTCTTTAAAAAAAATAATCATACCTCTATTACCGAAATCTGTCATGCTTGAGCCTCTGTTAGTGAAACCCTCTATTAGTGTTTTTTTTTAACTTGGGTAAGTGGAACCCTGCATTAGTGAAATACCTCTTTATATGAAATTAAATTGCCAGTCCCTTGAAATTCCACTAATCCAGGTTTCACTGTATAATGAATTGACCGGATCATGAAATGGCCGGGCATATCATGCGAAACAAACGTAACTTAAACTGCCTTCCGCCATCTAGAGGGGGGAGGCTCTTTAACAGTATCATCTGCAGATTGGAGGGGTTGTTAACTAGCATTGTATGTCGTGGCCGTATCGTCGAATTGACTAATTGATGAAATGAATTAACCAGATCATGAAATGGCCGGGCATATCATGCGAATCGAACGTAACCTATAGACTGTCTTCCGCCACCTAAAATGGGGGAGGCTGTTTGATAGTATTATCTGCAGATTGGAGAGGTTGTTAACTAGAATTGTATGTTGTGGCCATATCGTACAATTGACCAATTCATGAAATGAATTAACCATATCATGATATGGCCGGGCAAATCATGCGAATTGAACGTAACCTAAACTGCCTTCTGCCACCCAAAGGGCGGAGGCTCTTTGACAATATCATCATCAAACCTAACGAACCTATATTATTGCTCGCTTCCCTGGCTAAACTCAAACCCGCCCGGGTATTTCATGATCTGGCCAATATCCGCTCGGCTATTTCACATTAAGGCCACACTAACTTTTTCTTATCTTGTAGGCCACGGCACTTTAATTTAGTATTATTTCCGATAAACAGGTTTCCTCGCGATGTTTTCTTCTCTGTAAAGCAACCAGTTTCGGGCTGTGGTGCAGCCCTAGAGTACCCACTCTCTTCTCGAGGGTGTCGTAAAAGGCAACTATGGGTAGCAGCGTACTTTCTCCTACTGTGCCACTATACTACCATTGCGATCGTAAACCCGACTGCCAAGCATGGCGATTACGGCAAACCCTCCAAACTCGCGGGACGCCCTTATCCAGCAGTGGACGTCTTTGGGTGATGTGATGATGTGAAAGCAAATAGTTCGTATATGTGCATATCTATGTACTATACACACAAGTCAATGTAAATGTACGTAAGTCTCGAAAATCTCATCAGTACACTGACTTCTCTAGAATCCTTGTAGAACTTCAGACTTCGGGCAAAGAAAATACTAACTTGCGGTTAAGTGGCACCGTAAAGCGTACTAATATATATACTTTGGTCGAGCCACCAACGCATTTTAAACTGCCCTGATGATAACGGTTATTATTTTTTCTGCTATTTAATATTAATTATTGGTAAATGGGTACAAGCCTCTTGGCATAACTACGTAACTACTTAAATTTTTGTTTTTTTAAAATAAGATATTTTGAGTAAGCGAGGCAAATAGATAGAGATAGATAGTGCTTAACCACCAATAACTTAAAATATCTCAGGGACGTGACGTCTTAGGTCTAAATTTCCTAATAATTTTTCGGTTTGTATTTGCATGTAAAAAATTGGTGAAGGACCCGTTAACTGGGGGTTCTACTCATCATACTGAACACATTTCCCCAATGAATGAAAATTGGACTCTACATACAAAAAATCACAAAATTAATCGATCAGCTGATTGATTTGTATGAAAAGTTAAATATATTTTTTTGCGATTACAGCAAAGTTATAGAACAAAAGTGGTTCAGTATGATGAGTAGAAGCCCCAGTTAACGGGACCCACACCAATTTTGTTACACCCTGTATAGGAATAATCAGGTGCCGAATATTAAAAGAAAGTCTTGCCGCCAAACATCAGTGTTAACAACATTGATGTGTTCCAACTTGAAGATAAGATAGCCAGTTGGTATAAATCCTTTACTGGTGGTAAGTGACGATGTTGCCGAAGATGGAAGCGGGCTTACCAAGATTAAAAACTAAAAAGAAATAACTAATTATATCCTAAAAACTGTTCACACTTAGTAACCCTACTCACACCTTCATTAGCTATACAATCAAGCACGGACTACGGAGCGAGTGAGAATTTTCGATCCAACTAGGAAGTAGTTGGGACTTGGGAACGTAAGAAATATTCACAAGTTGTTGAATAGGGACGTATACTAGCGAAAGTTTAGAATTTTGAAGAGATATTGAATCGGTTAAAACACCGGCCAAGTGCGAGTCCGACTCCCGCTCCAAGGGTTCCGTACCACCACTAACCTCTTCACACGACTATGAATAATTTTTGAAAAACTTAAAAACTTTTAGATACAATCTTTTATTAGGAAAAGAGTTTTTATGCTCAAAAAGCCAACTGCACAATTAAATATAAAAAATACACAGTTCCAAATTCAAAAAAGGTGAGCACAGTATTGTATTTCCTATGATTCTATTAAAAAATAAAAGACGATTCTGGGACCTTTATTCCATCTCCAAAGTTCATCATCAGATCAACTACAAACTAACGCAAGGGTCTATTGTCACCGGGAATACAGCTTCATTCCAAATTTCAGTTTAATCGGACCCCTGGAAGTCGCTCTCAACTCGATCGCAATATTAGAACTAAACAAACATATATACAAACTTTGCAAGTTAAATAAACGTTTTTAAAAATTTTACAATAAATAAAATGATAATTACCTATTAATATTTTTTTTTAGAATATTTACAAAAATCAAAAATAATCATTCAAAATTGTACCACGTGGTTGCGGTGGTTTTTAATGTTTCGCACTCAAAGGGTAAAAACTGAATTACTAAGACTCCGCTGTCCGTCCGTCTGTCACCAGGCTGTATTTATACCCAATTAAATTGATATCTATTACAAACAAAACTATACACAGATTTTGATAACATTTATCCCAACAAAACATAAATGTGAAATGGGGCCAAGTTCGATATAAAAAAAATTACAGCGATTTAAATGGGTAGGTACCAAGTTCTATAGTGGTTCCTAAATCATTGCTACGTAAATTAGAAATATTTATTTAAGACTTCTCCAAATTATAGAAAAAAATAGAACGGTTTTCAGTTGCATACAAAAAATTTGTTATTTTCTGTGCTTCTACATGGTGTAACTTGAATAGCCTTTTTATTTTCGAACTTGGCAGACACACTACCGTGTGTCTCGATATGGGACCAACCTGGCAGCATATACCATAGAATCCTTACTAATATTATAAATGTGTTTGTTTGTTTGTTACCTTTTTACGCTTCAATGCCTTGACCAATCTTAATGAAATTTGGCATGCAGGTAGCCTGTGTCACGAGGAAGGACATAAGCTACTTTTTATCCCGTAAAAATAGCAAAGTCTGATGCTTTTCCTGGGGTAACTTAAAAAATACTCTTTTTTTGGTTAATTTCTTTAACATCGCAACGGAACAATGGATTGTTGTGATTTTTTGCACACAGATGGTTAAGGGTGTGGGCAATGTCATAATTTACTAATAAACATACCCTGACATAGTTCCTGAGGGATCTGGAAAAAAATCATATCCACGCTCGCGAGCCGCTTGCGGGTCGCGCACCGCGCACCCTCTAAGACAGTCATTACAACGATGACCACGCGGGCGAAGCCGCGGGCAAAAGCTAGTAATAAAATAATTATGAAAATCGGTTCACAATCTGCGAAGATATCGCATAACAAACATACAAAAAAAAAACAATACAGTCGAATTGAGAACCTCCTTCTTTTTTTAAAGTGTGTGTGTGTGTTGAAGGTACTTATGTTTTTAACCAATGGCGGCGCAAGTAATCTGGGACAAACACCTCCTGAGGAAATCTGTACATCTGATCTAAAATTCTCTTTGGAAACTTGTTCAGATAGCCCAGTTAAGAGGATTGTGAAGCTGCGACTTTTCATACAAAGGGCGTTAACGATTTTCACCTTTTAAATGTTAACTAACCGTTTTAGACCAATTTTTGATAGGTTTTCAGTAAGAACAAAAGCTAGGTTTATACGTTTCTTTTTTTTTAAATTACTGGTTAATAATAAACAAAAAACCAGCCAAGTGCGATTCGGAATTGCGCACAAAGGGTTCTGTACCATTATCTATAAAAATCACATTTGTTGTATGAAAGCCCCCCTTAAATATTTATTTTATTTTAATTTAATTATTTATCTTTAAAGTAAATAAATAACCAATCAAATCAATCAAACAATCAAGTATGCTTTATTGTACAATTACAAAAATTACAAAATACAAGTATAGAAAAATATTCTGTAAATATTCCAAGCGTCTAAGTACCTGTTGCCGTTATCAATATCGAGCAAAACCGAGCAAAAAATCACGTTGGTTGTATTGGAGCCCCCTTAAATATTTATTTTATTCTGTTTTTTTAGTATTGTTAGTATCTAGCTATCACGGTTCATGAAATACTGCCTGGTGACAGACAGACAGACGGACAGCGAAGTTTCAGTAATAGGGTCCTGTTTTAACCCTTTGGGTACAGAACCCTAATATAAGCCTAGCTTTGTTCTGACAGACAATCTATCAAAAATTAGTTCAAATCGGTTAACATTTAAGAGGTGAAAATCGTTAACGTCGTTTGTATGAAAAGTCGCAGCTTCACTATCGTCTTAACGGGTCCTTCATAAATTTTATTATATTCAAAGACCCTTTAGGTTTCTAACATTGGAACAACCGCCTTCGTGGCGTAGTGCTTAGTTCACTCGTTTCACATCAGGAGGTCGCAGGTTCGATTTCCGGCGAGGTGTAACTCTTTACGACCTGGTTTGATTTTGATGCGGTTTTCACAGTTTGGTCACAGATGAGATACTAGTTAGTATAAAAGACAAAAAATCTACGCCACGCTTCATGTAAATCCGGTGGGATGTACCAGAGATACAGATTAAGACCCCTCCGTAATACTAGCTATCCTAAACTAAGGTCTTTTAAAATGGTCAACTTATTATAGTCCACACGGGCGAAGCAAAAGCTAAAGTGCTATGATAAATTAATCACAAGACAATAAATTAAGA
This sequence comes from Coleophora flavipennella, assembly GCA_947284805.1. Lineage (NCBI taxonomy): Eukaryota > Metazoa > Arthropoda > Insecta > Lepidoptera > Coleophoridae > Coleophora > Coleophora flavipennella. Next base: position 5,803,372 of record OX369254.1, on the reverse strand, counting down.
AATACTTATTTAAATTAGTGTTTTATAAGAAAATATGCAGCATTTCTTTAAGTTTGTTCTTCGTTGCACAAGTACTTCTGTAAATCCGTGTTTGCTCTAGAGGAAACAAAACTTCGTAATGGACGGTCTATAGTATAGGAGTTGAAGTATGAAAGTGCCAATTCAGTTTTTGAAGTTCCTTGCCAATTTTTATTGAATATAAAAAAGTTATTGTTTTTTATATTGACCTTATGGTGACACTACTTATGGTATTTTATTAGTAACTAGTGGCATGTCTTTCGTGTTTCTATCCCCTGAGCTATGTACCATTGAATGGAACAAAGCCGTTTTCTTAGTGGTCAAATGGGGCAATTTTTGTGACTAGTTAATTTTCTTGAATTTTTCTGAAAGTGACGAAATCTAAAGCAGGGTATTCCCAAATATGACATCATTAGTAACGAAGAAACTACTGCAATAATTCTAGAGCTTTAAAATTAAAAATGTGTTTTTTTTTGCCTCAATAATAGGCGACTTTTTTAGGTGAAAAAACTCGACTTCATAGAGTTAAAGCCACTGTTCTCTCAAAATATCTAAACAATAGGCATATGTTTACCACCATTTAATATCTGATAGTCTTATGATATTTTGAGAATAAATTTTGTTTTAATAACTATTGTTCTTAATATTAATTTTCATCTTTAAACTTTACGATCGGCAATTTCAGACTTCAACCCCTAATATTATCGTAGGAAGCTAGTAGGTTGAAGAGTTTCGGTACCAATAACTGTGTTCTTTTTACCCGACTACGAGAAAAGGACGGTTACGTTTTTGGCAGTCTATGTATGTATGTTCATCTGTTCCCTCGTATTTTATATACCACTTAACCGATCTAGACAAATGTGGTATCTTTGGATTAATGCCATCACTCCGCGTGTCATAGGATATAAATAGGGTGTCAATTAAATGGTTAGCATAGTATTGTTATTTCTGTGAGCAGAAAAATATAATCGGTCAGCAGAAATAGCTAATCGGTCAGCAGAAATAGCTAATTGGTCAGCAACTCATGGTCAGCAAACATTTCAAAATCAATCAGCAATTTATGTCATTCTGGATGGCTGTAATTATTTTAAACATCCCCGTACTACACTCTTCCTACAGTGTTGAGTGGTCGACGGAGCCCCTTCGGGGCTCCTACTTCTGTGTTCTCATGTTAAACCTAACACTACGACTGTGCGGGGAGGCGAGCTTAGCTCGCCTCCCCGCACAGTCTCCGAACCTAACGGATCCGAGTCGGGGTGCTCCGCAAGTCCGAGCTCGCTTCGCTCGCTCCCGCTTCCATTTAGAACTCCCCGTACCACACTCTTCCTACAGTGTTGAGTTGCTGCTTATAGACATGTTTTTCTGCCGCTCAATCATGAAATCTTGCCGCTCAAGTAGTTATTTTGCGGACTGAATGTTTATTATGCCTTTAAAAAATATATATTTCATATAAATATAGCATTTAAAAAAATCAACGTGGCGGATTTTATGGGTGAATAAAACAGATAAAAACACTTTTTTAAGATATTCATATTATGTTTGGTGTCAATAGAAAGGTCTTGACGAGCACATTCTAAATATTACATGTATATATGTATTATTCTATGTATTAAATATTTTTATTTCTTACCTTAAGTTCTCACAAGCGATATACTATGAGGCGGTTCAATGTAAGTACGCGCGCAACAATCAAGCGACACGACACGCGACCGCGAGTAGCTCTGAACACAAAAAATATGAAAATAATATAAAAGTTTAAAAACCCAAAACCCAACTACGGAAAAGTATGAACCAAGAGTTTTCCGACTGAAATCATAGCCTTTAGTTTCCCTTCATCTAGGGGTAATAACCGTAGTCGAAAGCTATCGTAATAATTTTTTTTATCATAAGTACTTATAATTATGGCTTGCGACCACAACTATTACCCCAGATGAAGGGAAAAATAAAGGCTATGATTTCAGGCGGGAAACTCTTGTTTTCATACTTTTCCGTAGTCGGGTTTTGGGTTTTTTAACTTTTATTTTATTGAGTCTTCTTTACGATGTTATTTTATTACTTACATTATTATCTATGTATGGTAAAGAATGGAAAATCTGATATAAAGGAGATATGTAGATACACCTTCAAAGGTCCCAGCTACTCCGAACTTGCTTCAAACAAACATGATGCTCGCTCTGTTCTGAAAAGAGTTTGTGAACAAACAAAGATTTTCTTTAACTTATCATCATCTAGCATCCTATGCTTCCTCCTCCGTTTCCCAGTCCCGCGTATGAATATTTTACGCAGCACGTCTCCGGGATTAGCCGGTGGTAATGAGGGTGTCTGCGCGTTTGCTTTTCATTTTCCAGCGCACGTGTTCGGCGTTGCCAGTAACGAGACACAGAATGTCCGAGTCACATAATGTCATAGATACAGATCGTTTGATAAGGGCGCTAGCGTCGTCACTTGTCTTCTAGAACTCTAACTAGCAGCACCACAGTGTATGGATCCATACAGTGGTCCAACGCCTTTGATGTCTGCGTCCAAGACGATATAGTCACTGTACTCACTGGTTACCGCTGGAGCTGCACTTAGCGCTGCGCTGGCACTTCTAATGAACTGCACCGAGTGGCTGAAAACGGTGAATCTTAGATCAAAGAAGTTCAGATAGAATGCTGCGTACTGCCTAGTTGAGGCCACTTTTTGAAACATGTGTCGGTATCGGTTATGTATGTGTGTGTGTGTGTGTGTGCGTGTCTTCGACGACGTCTTAGCCAGTACTATCGAGTGTAGCGGTTTTGATGTCTATGTTTGCGTGTCAGTGTAAGAACAGGTTTGTAGTGGTTTTGATTGGCTTCACATTGAATTTTCGTGAGTTTCTATATGAACTTCTTTGATCTCAGAGGAGCATATGGCAATTTGTGCTCGACCTTCCCGTTTCACCCCTCGGCCACCGCAAGATTTTCCTGACTAGAAGTCTCCGTTGGACGACTATACGGATTCATTAAACTGTAGCAGAAGGTACCTATTAGGTAAGAGCGTCGGTGGCGTAACGTTTAGGGCCGTTACCTTCCATCCGCATCCGGGACATCGTGGTTTCAATCCTGCCACGTACCAATGAGTTTTCCAATTTAGATTTCATATGTACGGTTATCCGACGCTCTTTCGGTAAAGGAAAAAACATCGTGAGGAAACTTGCACACGCCTGCGAAGAAACTCGACGGTTGTGTGTAAATTCGACGAACCCGCACTGGGCCCACGTGTTCAACTAAGGCCCGATAGCCCTAAAATCAGGGTAGGCTCGAGCCGCTGGGTGGGGACGTATATGAGCTGATATGATGAGTTACCTATTATGTAGGTTGGCAATCATCATCATTACAGCTCATATACGTCCCCACCGAGGGGCTCGAGCCTACCCTGAATCAGGGCGATTAGGCCTTAGTCGACCACGCGGGCCCAGTGCGGGTTGGTCAACTTCACACACAACCTTCGAGTTTCTTCGCAGGCGTGTGCAGGTTTCCTCACGATGTTTTTCCTTCACCGTTAAAGCAATCGGTAAGTATATGTACGTAAGTTTTTGAAAAACTCATTGGTACATTGGCCGTCCAGATTTGAACCCGGTACCTCTGCTTAGATGGACCGAGTTGTTACCGGTTGAGCCACCGACGCTTCTATATTGACGGTTGGCAATATAAGGCTCAAATGGTTTTTTTCACCAAAACCTCATTCATTTCATTGTTATTCTCATTCTCATGATTTCATAGTCATTGTTGTTCTTATATGCGCAAAAGTATCGGTGTTCCTGGAATGTGCTAATGGTATGAGCCTATTCAATCTGTTTATCTCTAAATTATAATAAAATTTAAAGTCAGTCAAATTAGGTAGGTATTTAGCTTCTGAATGCCATTTTGGGAATAAGACATTCTGCAATTGAATTTTCTGAACGAGTGTTACCAGAACACGTTGTTAGAGAATTGGTAAGTTTTCTCAACTGTTTCAGTTTGGTGTTTTGTAGTTTGTTGGCTGGAATAAATTTATGACTCTCAGCTTGTTATATGCAAAGGGTTCTTTAGATAAGGTTTGTTAAGCATTAGTGTAATAGATGATCATAAATTATGGCCAACTATCTATCCTAGAAAATAAAAAAAAACTAGTGTTTCACACTCATTTTACTAGGGAGACAAATGTTCATATAACGTATATAGGTACTTTAAGTACGGTATACGATTTTCAAAATGTTTATTCATAATTTTGAACAAAAAAACCGACTTCAAACAGGAAACTAAGGCTCCCCTCGATTTCTCTGGGATGCCATCATCAGATTCTGGTTTTCTTATCATGGTACCACCCTTGGGATATCTACTTTCCGATAAAAAAGAATCATCCAAATCGGTTAATAAACGACGAAGTTATCCGCGAACACACATAAATATATATATACGGTTGAATTGAGTAACCTCCTCCCTTTTTTGAAGTCCTCCCGGTTCCATCTTCGGCAACATCGTCACTTACCACCAGGTGAGATGTTGTCAAGGGTTTACTAATTGTGCATAAAAAAAAAAAAAGTCGGTTAAAAATTGGTGCAAATTACACTCTTTCTGATAGTCATAAAATAGTAATTACATAATTATGCAGGTAATTTGTGAAAATAAAAAAATAAACAAACCTCATTTAATAATGTCAAAATATAATCATTGATATAAAACAAATTATGTCATAAGAACATGAAAACAATATGACACTAGAAGTTATACGTTAAAATCATTGAGTGTCATTAATGGCTTTGACAAGAGTTTAGGCCAGTTCACACGGACAGCACTCGGTCACAAGTATTTTCGCGAGAGTCAGCCATCGCTCCCCTCAAGCATATTAGAGGGAAAACCACCGCCACCACCATCCGCACGAACATTTAAGCGAGCATGCACCACTCGTGTGCATGCTAAAATTAAAAAAAATCTAAAATAAGTATACATAATTTTCGAAAAACCTAAAAATTTTCAGGTACAAGCTTTAATTTGAAAATAATTTTAATTATTTCGTATTGTTCTTAGCAAACTCTTTGATTTGATACCCATATTGTAGGAGTGAATTAAAAATAACTAGTTCGCCATCTTGAGTTTGCCGCCATGTTGGATTTAGAATGACGTCACACTGTTAACCATGCATTGTCAACCAAACTGAACGTGTATACAAAATTTCAGCTCAATCGGTTGAAGATGTCTGCTTCAAAATTGAGTTGCATGATTTCACCCAAACAAACATACTTACATTGCAACTTTGCAAGTTATATAAAAGCTTGTAATTTTATAAAAAATACTGAACTTGTCATGTCTTTTCGCTTCCACGTCGATTCTTACATAACATGGTTGTCATTTTAGGATCATTAATATCATAAGATAAGATGGCATAAAATTTAATCGGCTAAAATACACACAGACAGCATAAATATTTATCAGGATAGAAAATAACAAAAAAGAAAAAACAAAGGTACAAATAACACAAAGAAAAAAAACAAAATACGAGTAGTGTAAACGTTATCATACGATTGTAAATATTTATTCAATTTTACACTTTTTCTAGGGTTACGTACCCAAAGGATAAAAACGGGACCCTATTACTAAGACTCCGCTGTCCGTCAGCCTGTCCGTCTGTCACCAGGCTATATTTCATGAACGGTTAAAATTTTCACAGATGATGTATTTCTGTTGCCGCTATAACAACAGGTACTAAAAATTAGAAAAAGTGAAAGTCTCCATACAAAAAACGTGGTTTTTTTTAAACGTGAAGAAACTACCGCCATCTAGTATGATGGTGCCGAACCCTTTTGTGCGCGTTTCTAGCTTGCGCTTTACCGGTTTTTATATGATTGTAACGGATCCATATGTATAAATAAATATCTATAGGTATTACAGTGAGTCTTGATAGACTAAAAGGAATCTGTCTATTGGGAAAAACATAACTAGTTTTGTTCGGTCGGGTGAGGATTAACCTCGAGTCGAGTGAATAGACAGTTATTGAAACAAATTAGCTCAGGGATTATTTCCGAGAAGCCAGGCTGCCGCCTGTCGGTCGTCATTCGAACCACGCGGTGCGCACGTTATAACAGATTGCCTTAGGTAATAAATGGCGCGAAAACCGAGGCCAAAGGGATAGAGGCGTCGCCCTGTCTGCGTCCGGACAGCGGCCGGCGCTCGCGCAGATCGGCCACGAGGTCGGATGCATGTGTGCGGCGGCCCGCGCGCTGCCGAGACTGCATCTGTGTGAAAGCTTATAAAACCACGGACACGCGGACGCCGCGGCATTCAGTCGAACAGACCACCACAGGAGAAGGACGTACTCGAGGGACAGCTGCCGCACGCCCCGGGCAAGTGTCACGCCAAGTACTTATTAGTCGCGAATTAACTTAGGAATCTCACTTTATATTGTGAGTTTAGAATAGAATTTAGTGTGGCCGAAATCCTAGTTATTTGCCTTCGAAAGTCCAGGCTCCTACCTGGGATCAAGCCATAGTTTAGTGCAGTTAGGAAGTGAGGTACAGTGGGCAATCGAGCTGGGATCTAGGAATTGAAACAAGATGCCAGGTCGGTTGCTAGCTGAAGGTATCGTCAAGTGACCAGGTTGGTAGTTCATGTTTTCAGGAAGGCTAGTTGATTTAATTCACGTGGATACGCAACCGTGACAACGAAGCGTGGGTTTATCAATGCAAGTGCCGAAAGCAAGCTGACAGGAGGGCTTGCCTGGCTAGCGACCCAAGTTTGGTTATGGCCGTAACATCCTGACTGTACCATTTTATGACCTACCGTCATGAGGACCACAGGTTGGACATGCGTTAGCGCACTCATGTACGGAGCCACCGTATTTGGGACAGGCCTTACCTATCCAAATCCCATCCAAACACACTGTTTAGGAGGTGCAGCGAAGCGGCAGACCTGGTCTGTCGTGGCAGCGGCATTTCTTATTCAGGGCAGGTACACTTTAGCCGTAGGGAACTAGGACACAAGTTAGCTTTAGGTACTCACCACACCATGACACACTACACCTAATTGGTTCATCTCGAAGGCACGGTTGGTTTAGTACCCCGGGGGAAAGACGAATAAAGCCGCCACGAGTTGTAACTGTTTGTTGAAACATGGACATCAAAATGAAATTTAGTTCTCGTAATACTTAGCTATCTCGCTAGGATAGGGAAAAACTAGGGCTGAGTTAGGGGGATTGCGATCTGTAGGAAATCTAGTTAATAAAAATATTACTAGGGAATAGCGAATTAGGTTTTGGAATATCGCTATTAGGAAGAAACAAGTCATATTAGAGAATAAGTAGTAGGTAGGTCTAAGCGATGCCACGTTTTACTTTATCGAACTGCCGTCACTGCAGGTGACACGCGGTATCACAAGCTTTAGGGTTCCGCGAGCACGTGGTCCACTCAGTTCATTAATTTCATTCGGGTTGGTACAGTGCTGTAGGAATTCTAGTAAATAAATCTATTACTAGGGAATAGCGAATTAGGTTTTAGAATAACGATAATAGGAAGAAATGCGAGTCATATTATTGAATAAGTAGTAGGTAGGTCTAAGCGATGCCAACGTTTTATTTATTTACGAACTGCCTTCACTGCAAGTGCCACGCGGCATTATAAGTTTTAGGGTTCCGTGAACACGTGGTCCACTCAGTTCACTAATCTCATTCGAGATAGTACGGCGCTATGCTGTCGCAGGGGAAGGCCTATGTCATACTTGAGATGGCTGTTTACCAAGCTCCATGCAATATGGGCTAGATATGTGGTTTAGTGGTTCATAGATATGAACAACTCCTAATTTTACCAAATTTTAGCTAAATCTGTCCACACTTTTATGGGATAAATGTAATGGACTAACAAACAAACTATAGGCGTTCGAGCTTCGCCTATTCTGATACTAATGTAATTATAGATAGGTAGGTCCTATCTGTAGCTTATCACAAGCATGCCTTGGCAGAATTTCACCCAAATCGGACCGAGCGTTTAGGAAACTATTGGGCAAGCAAACGAATAGTTGGGCGTTCGCGCCTTACTACTAGTGATTATAGCAAGACCGATTATGATGTAGGTAGACGACCCATCCTGATGGTAACCGTAGCCAGGGTCAGTTAATATGCGCTAGATTTAGAAACTAAATCTATTCTACGGTTTTCGGATATTATGGGCAGTGTTCACGGTGTCCGGGTCCTGTCGGCTCCTATTGCGTCCTGAACTAGCGCCTCGACCAAACACTTGGCTTACACGCCTTCTCGCTTTGACCTGATTGTGATGCCGCGACTATGATTCGCGTGGGTCTCACAGTGGGTTGCGACTGTGTTGGTTCGTTGTTCTTCACGTTCAGCCAAACTATTAAACTGACATTACTTTCGCCCTTTATCAAGGGTTTGCTACGTCTAAAGACAGAGCTTTAACACTATGTATTATTTTGGAGCCGGCGGCACGATGGATATCGTGTCCATTTCGCTTTAGTTATATAGACCGCAGGTCTTTATATCATTATATACAACTGTATGGCACAGTTCCAGGTCTAAGAACCATATTAGTAGTTTAACTACTTATTTCACATTCCGTAGTGCTCTTCTCACAGGATGAGCGACATTCAAGTCGGAATATATACTTTATTTTAGTACCTAGTGCTAATATGTATTCGCGATCAATCGCTGTTCGAAGGTATTAATCCTACCTGACGAATAGGGATGGACAAGCTATGGCTGTAAAGACTCAGCTATAGTTCACACTATACACGTATAATAAGGCGCCTCACAAGCGTTTTATATACACTAGCTTTGGGATTTGGGTGGAACATGGCATAGTACACTTTACATTGTCGTGTAGCTTAATTAAAATACACTTGAAGAGGGTGGACTCTGATCATGTACCTTAGTGGCCTGCCAGAGACAGTAGCTAGCGGGGCTCACGTAGTTATAATTATCTGTGTAGAGCTAAAATCGCTCGTTCAATTACTTTGAGTTAGATGTACATTGTTTTAATCACCAAAATAATGCAGTACTGACGTCAGTCAAGTATTACGTTATTCCGAGCACTGGGGGCTAGCTACCCTTCCCAATTTGGGGGGGCCCAAAATAGGGACCAATCACAGTAGGGAAATTAGGGTTCTGCGCGAAATACTTCAAAATTATAGGTTAGACTACATCGTTCGTCCAAACACAACGTGATAGATTAATCTCTTAAAAATAACTTGTCATTCACCTTCAAAAAGACTCTGAGTTACTGCGATCACAAATTAGGGTTCTCTAGACGATCTGGCCAAACGTTTAATCGTATCTTAAAATGCAATAAAAATCAAGTATAGTTTACATACTTCTTATAGGTAGATAGCGGTAGGTTGTATGTTGTATGCACGTATGCGTATTATAGGTAGGTTTAGTTAGTTATATTTATATATTTATATTTATATATTTTAAATAGGCCGGGTGGGGTGTTACAATTTGGTGCCGTGACCAGGATAAGAAGAGGGTTCAAAATATTACATTTGGATAGCCAAAATCAGGATTCGGAGGCGGGAACGGTTACAGTGCTACCAAAGAACTTGGATGTCTGACATCTGATTTTCGCGTTCGTAGACTGAATCTTGTAGGTAGTCGTTTTGTATAATAAAACTTTGTGTTCAGTTATTTGTGATAAATATAGATAAATAACTTTAGTTGGCTACGTTTTAGGCCACAATTTGATGTTCGTGAAATGGAATGAAGTGCGAATGACAATTATAACTGAATGATTAATCTATCAAACAAAGAGAATTATTATTTTTATCCTATGTAGTTTTATAGTTTATAGGTTAATTTAAACCCCAGCTATTGTCTTATATCCGGGGGGTTGAATACAGGAGTCGACGAGTGAGTGAGTGCTCCCGTTGAATTCTTTTATATGACAGCGTATTTGAAGTAAGCATTGATAATATAATTTCTTCTCAATACTCCGTTGGTAGAATTCCGGATTTCAATAATTAAATAAGTTATTTGTTCGAAAGAAATATTTGGTAGGTACATTTTCTAGTTGGTGTATAAGATGGGTAGTTAACGATTTAGTTCAGAGAAAAAGGTCTCTCATAATAATTGATAAATAAGGTAGTTGAACGTTACGAATAGCGTGTACTTATGTAGGCAGACGGGGCTGTGAAGTTGCACTTATTTAATAGGTTGAGTAGAAAATAAATTTTAGGCAGTTATAAGTAAGTAAGTAGTGCGAAACGTTTGAGAAGTCCAGGGTTCGATTCCGGGCGAAAAGGGACATCGCAAGCTGGCTCTGAGTAGGTCGTTTTACATTGCCTTGTTACTAAATGTAATTGTGTGAGCTGTGAACATGTAGGTTCAGTTTTAATTTAGTATGCGATTATTTAGTACAAGTTTAGTAGGTTAGATAATTTAGGTAAGTTTAGGTAGGTTATATACTATTTTGAATCAAAATATAGTAATATTTAAGTTATTTACATTTCGTAAAAGAAGCAGTTGTTATGTTGAATGCCTACTGTCGTTGGAATCGCAAAAGAAGGTCTGTGAAGGACATGCGATTTGCTCTTGATATTGTCGTAGGAACTTCAAGCTAGTGCGCTATGGCACAATAATATATCCGTAGCCTTGCAATTTACAGTCGCAAGTTCGATCCTGTTAGAGGTAATTTGTTTTAAAGATAAATTTTATTTTTTGTTAGATTGTATATTAGGAGTTTGTAATTAGCCTCGTAACTTGGTGTCGCCAGTTCGAGTCCCGAGAGAGGCAAATTTAGAAAAAAAAATATTATTTTAGTTCTTAATATATTTAGGTTGTAAATTAGAAATAGTCAGTAGCCTCGCATACTAGGGTCGCAGGTTCGGTTCCTGTTGCGGTTGAAAAAAAAAAATATTTTTTTAGTTTTAATTTATTTACGTTATATATTAGGAGTACCTAGTAGCTTCGCATACTAGGGTCGCAGGTTCGGTTCCTGTTGCGGTTGAAAAAAATATTTTTTAGTTTTAATTTATTTACGTTATATATTAGGAGTACCTAGTAGCTTCGCATACTAGGGTCGCAGGTTCGGTTCCCGTTGCGGTTGAAAAAAAAAATTTTAGTTTTAATTTATTTACGTTGTATATTAGGAACACCTAGTAGCTTCACATACTAGGGTCGCGGGTTCAACTCCCGTTCCGATTAAGAGAAATAAATTTTTTGTTTTGTTTGATTTGCTCCGCAGTAGATCAAGGTTGCCAAACGTATATTAAGTGCACCTAGGGACATTGGATGCGAGATAGGGTACATAATAAAGATTTAGTTTTAAATATCTACCAGTGACCTTGAGGTATAATGAGGCATGGTCGTGTTACGAGCCTTATGTTCGGATGTTAGAAATTTCAGAGTAATAGGGACAGGTGCTGCTCTGAATTTTATTACAGGTACTTTAAGACAGATACAGCTGTTAGGTGATAACTTTCAGTAAGTGAATTGGGTCTTTAGGTACGGATTAGTTCATATGGTGGGTTATTCTAAGAAATTGTTCGTTTTGAAAAAAAAAATACCTTCAAGGTAAATAGGCAAATTTTCAGAAGGTGCGTGAGTACGTTTTAGCTGCGATCGAGTGGGACATTCGGATAGAATGTTACAGGTAGCTGTGGGTACATGCGAAGACTCCGTCTTTGACGTTCCAACTTACAATTTATTAAGGTGGGTAGGTAGGATAAATAGATTTAAGGGGTTTTATAGTGTTACATATCTATTATACCGGGAGTAGTCAGTGTTATGGTAGACAATATTTAATATTTCGGAAGTTTTATTCTAGATCCTATTAGGGTAACTTTGGTTTTACAAGTCCAGTATACGGGGGGTTGTGGCTATCTAGGCGTCTGAACTTAGTATTTTACATAGCAGTATCGCGGAAGCGAACCGCAGTGGCTTATAGGATAGTTAAGATACGAGGAAAATATTTTAAATTAGTATCTCGGAATCTAAAAATTCAAAATAAACATTAAATAAATAATTAGTTGAGTGAGGTCCACGGTAGTCACTCAATCTGACAAATTAAGGGATAGTCTTTAAAAATGATAGATATGTATATGAGTGTGGGAATAATAATATTAAATAATACATAATATATGAAATAATAAATATTTAATTTAGTATTTGTAATTTATCCTTGTTCAGTATTAGTTTTCGTATACTTTATTTTGCTCAGCCTTTATTAGTTTCTTGAGTGCCCGCATATAGTTTCACTTTTGTCTCTTCCGATCGACAAAGGATGCCGAAAGAGGTCGTTTGGAGCGATAAGGCCGCCTTGCATCTAGTTGCGTGTTTTGCAAGATCATATGTGTTTCCTTTTGTATATTTGGCATACAATAGAGGATATTAATCTTATCCTATTTCAAGAATAGAAAATTAAACCTGGGTTTTATTTTAAAATCTTTAAGATCGGGGGGTTGACCAGTCTTCTACTAGGAATCAAAATAAAATCGGCTTGCGTGGTATGCTAGACGAAATATAATATTTTATAGGGCCACTGTATATACGCGGTAGTAAGATAACCTTATGGTGCTAAAATGAATGAGTACGTTAGTATGCGCTAAGAATAATTTGTAGGCGTATTTTAAAATAGGTAGCATTTTGTTTGTTGTCATTTAAAAGATGTTATAGGTAGGGTACACATAACAAAAATAACCATGGGATCAAATAATATAAACTTATTCGAAAATAGGATGTTTCGAAAAACCAGTTAAATATAATTTTAAATGAAGTAGGTACTTATTTGATTTAGCTCATTTGAATATAACATAATTCTTTTATTCATGTATCTAAACTGCGGTATTCTACTGGAATAGGGTTGCTTACATATATCTATGTAACTTATTTTAAGTTTAATATCGTTTCACTGTAAGTGTAGGTGACTGGTAGGAAATCTAAATTTTACCTATAAATAATGCCTTCACTAGACTAAGTCGCGTCTAAGGTGTAGGTAAATTGAAATGACAATCATGGTACTTGTAGATGACAATAAATACATAAGTAGGCTAACTTTTAAATTTTAGTTAAAAACATTTTATAGAAAAGTTTTAGGTGTCTAATATATGCACTCTTTTACGCATTATTAAGTAGTGTTTTTAAAAGTGAACAATAGTAGTGTACTTGATTCCTTTTAACGTATCTCGTGGGACTAGTCGGTTAAAAGGCTCGCTAGCGGAAGCAGGTTCCGGGGGTGCGCGAGACGCAAGCTGATCGCGGGTGTGGAGAGAAGGGTGCCGATATGTTAATTCGGATCCTAAGCTATTTGCCTACTAAAGTCATTCAGCTAGGTACGTTAGGTAGCTTTGTGTGAAGGAGTAACAAACATACATACATCCGTACATGTAAGGTTTCGCGTGTGTAATATTGGTAATGATTTAAGTAGGTTAGGTGGGTAGAAAAGAAAACTTAAGGTTGTCTCTGGTTTAATTACCTACCTACATTTACCTTATGTAAATGTTGGATATGGATGCATTTTGGGAAAAAAAAAAAAAAAATTGTTTTGATAAAGATATCTAGGAAATAGCGCCTAGGATAAGTATATAAGGTACTTAAATAGGTAAATTATTCTAAAGGTGTAGGTACCTTAAACTTGCATATCAATTTAAATTAGAAAAACCTTTTAACGGTAAAAATAAATAATTTCCAACCATTTCACATTTCAGGGTGTAAAATAGGTAGGTAGATGAGATAAAGTTCTAAAATAGGTACATAAATTTTAAGTAATTTAAAACATCATTCCAAACTAATAAATAAGGTCTTACCATTAATTCAATCTTAAGGATCATTCAGTATGAAACTTTTATTACTAGTAGGTAGCTAGTTATTCGTATTATTCGGACAAGTAGGTAATTATTTGGATTACTCGGGCTGAGTACATAAAAAAGCATAGGGTATTATTCGGTACGTAGGTAAGTTAGAGAATCTATAGGTTGGTCGGTCCGAATTCTATACTCAAAGGTTTATTTTTTTTAGGAAGTCCTCACGTATTTATAGAAGAAACTAAAATAGTATCATCATCATCATCACATCAGCTCATTTGCGTCCCCACCAAGGGGCTCGAGCCATAAAATAGTATAGACGTACGTAGTTCAGGAGATTTGGAGTGAAGTTGAGACAAACACATAGTCACATTATTAGATACATAGGAAGTGCACACTTCAGTTTTGATCTTATTTGTTTAGCGCAATAGATTTCTAAGTCGGTCTTACAACAGCGGAAATTTCGGTTAGAGCATTCTACTTTCTTTTAATTAAATACTGTACCAATAATTAGTTATTTGTATAATATTATAAAAAAGCAGGTAAATAGGTAAGAAGTGCTAGTACCTACTATTTCCTTCAAATGTCTTGATTGTGGCGCTGTTACGAGTGACATAGGCGGCTACTATAGGTGTGACCTTTCGCCACAGGGAAAGTAAGGAGTTAGTTTGACATTTTTTCAATAGATGGCGTCACGGGTCATACATTTTGTTCGAAACATTTTTACGGTTTTATTTAAAACAATGTTTCATAGAATTTCAAACTTACTAGGTGATAATAGAATTTATTCAATAGGATGGAGATATTTTAGTTCAATCTGATCGAGTATTGATGCAACAACATTTTTCTCGTAGTTCGGCCTGTTTTCACAAGGTGTCGCTGTCCATCTAAGTATGTCACAGATATAAAAGTCTGTCGACTTGCCGCTTGTAAGTAATGGCGCTAGCGTAGTTCAGGGGTCGCGTGCGTTCAGGAATTATCACAGATCTACTAGGAATTATATGCAGTCGAGGACTTATCGCACGAAGAAAAAAAAAGGGGGTTAGGTTTTATAAGTTTAAGTTAAAAGGAGACGCCATCGGAATAACAATTGTGATATTTTTGAATTAAATGTTTTAATATCGGTTGAGTTTTATTACCTAGTTTAAAATGAAAAAAAAAAAAACTTGTCTTTTATTTCGATAAAACCGGTAAAATGTGTAAAGGTATGTTTGAATAACAGGTACAGCGAAGCTATGTTACTTCAACATTAGCATATCTACGCTTTTGGTGAATGGCTAATTTTAGTAATGAAATTAGAAGGTACAGTAGGATTATAATAAAAATATTATAATCTTGCTAAATGTAGTGAAATTACGCATGAATAGGAAAGGTAGGGAGTCGGTATTAGTTTTATAAGGTTGCGGTTAGTTTTAAGTTTGCAATGATGCATGCTGCTTCAATTATTTATTACTCTTATATATAGGTTGTGCTGGGTTGTGGTGAAAGTAGGTCATCTTTGGTGTGTTGAATATTAGCGCTCATTTATTTTCAATTTTCGGATCTGATTTTAGAACGAAGTCATGATCTGTCATTGGAAGTAAATATTAATTTCTTATATTTGCAAGATGAGGGTTTTGGTTATAAACAACAGTGAGAATTGTGTTTAAATACTTGAAAATAGATCTACGTAATCTCTTGTGTTGACTACAATAAATATCCTGGCTGAAGATAAGGATTTGTTGACCTTTCCAGGATTGGAATATTACAAAAGGATATTTGAGAGTGATGTGAAAAGTGGTTTTGAGTGAGTTGCTTTGTTATTTTGGGAATAAAATTAAGGGAAAGTGTGATCTTGAAGGAGAGTCAACAAATACTGGATATCTGAGTCAGCTGTTGGCACACGCTGTCCTACTTCATTAATACAAAAATAGTGCGAACCAACAATTTGTTCGTTTGAGTCTTACATTACGTTGGTTTGGGCTAATTACTCTACCAGAAGCTAAGAACTGGACTTATACACTATACATACTCCAAGGTAAGATTCTATTGTCACTTGGGGGAAGCTCTATTCGGAGAACTTGGCTGATTGTCGCGGGAATCGCTTATGTTATATCACGGACAGTTTGGAGAGGTAAACTAGATTGACAATTTACTAATGCGCTTATGCCAGTAGAGTTTCCTGGTGCGTGGGGAATTGGAAGCTAGTGGTCCACTCAATGTATACGCTTATGCGCGAAACGTAGCAGTGGCTTCGACTCACAACCGAAATGCCCGTTCGAACTCCTCAGTGATGGCAGGAGCTGGTCCTGTGCTAATCTGGTTTTGTTTATGGTTGAGCGTATCAATCAAGGGACAGTAAATGACATGCCTGGTTTAAATACACACCACACTTGGGGAGAATGTGCCAACAGGAAATTTTAATAGTTATTAGCTATTTTGAAAATTTTAAAAAGACAATTCTCTGAATTCTATTTTTAAAAATTTTCAGGGGGTTGGATTGTAACGGATCCATATGTATAAATAAATATCTATAGGTATTACAGTGAGTCTTGATAGACTAAAAGGAATCTGTCTATTGGGAAAAACATAACTAGTTTTGTTCGGTCGGGTGAGGATTAACCTCGAGTCGAGTGAATAGACAGTTATTGAAACAAATTAGCTCAGGGATTATTTCCGAGAAGCCAGGCTGCCGCCTGTCGGTCGTCATTCGAACCACGCGGTGCGCACGTTATAACAGATTGCCTTAGGTAATAAATGGCGCGAAAACCGAGGCCAAAGGGATAGAGGCGTCGCCCTGTCTGCGTCCGGACAGCGGCCGGCGCTCGCGCAGATCGGCCACGAGGTCGGATGCATGTGTGCGGCGGCCCGCGCGCTGCCGAGACTGCATCTGTGTGAAAGCTTATAAAACCACGGACACGCGGACGCCGCGGCATTCAGTCGAACAGACCACCACAGGAGAAGGACGTACTCGAGGGACAGCTGCCGCACGCCCCGGGCAAGTGTCACGCCAAGTACTTATTAGTCGCGAATTAACTTAGGAATCTCACTTTATATTGTGAGTTTAGAATAGAATTTAGTGTGGCCGAAATCCTAGTTATTTGCCTTCGAAAGTCCAGGCTCCTACCTGGGATCAAGCCATAGTTTAGTGCAGTTAGGAAGTGAGGTACAGTGGGCAATCGAGCTGGGATCTAGGAATTGAAACAAGATGCCAGGTCGGTTGCTAGCTGAAGGTATCGTCAAGTGACCAGGTTGGTAGTTCATGTTTTCAGGAAGGCTAGTTGATTTAATTCACGTGGATACGCAACCGTGACAACGAAGCGTGGGTTTATCAATGCAAGTGCCGAAAGCAAGCTGACAGGAGGGCTTGCCTGGCTAGCGACCCAAGTTTGGTTATGGCCGTAACATCCTGACTGTACCATTTTATGACCTACCGTCATGAGGACCACAGGTTGGACATGCGTTAGCGCACTCATGTACGGAGCCACCGTATTTGGGACAGGCCTTACCTATCCAAATCCCATCCAAACACACTGTTTAGGAGGTGCAGCGAAGCGGCAGACCTGGTCTGTCGTGGCAGCGGCATTTCTTATTCAGGGCAGGTACACTTTAGCCGTAGGGAACTAGGACACAAGTTAGCTTTAGGTACTCACCACACCATGACACACTACACCTAATTGGTTCATCTCGAAGGCACGGTTGGTTTAGTACCCCGGGGGAAAGACGAATAAAGCCGCCACGAGTTGTAACTGTTTGTTGAAACATGGACATCAAAATGAAATTTAGTTCTCGTAATACTTAGCTATCTCGCTAGGATAGGGAAAAACTAGGGCTGAGTTAGGGGGATTGCGATCTGTAGGAAATCTAGTTAATAAAAATATTACTAGGGAATAGCGAATTAGGTTTTGGAATATCGCTATTAGGAAGAAACAAGTCATATTAGAGAATAAGTAGTAGGTAGGTCTAAGCGATGCCACGTTTTACTTTATCGAACTGCCGTCACTGCAGGTGACACGCGGTATCACAAGCTTTAGGGTTCCGCGAGCACGTGGTCCACTCAGTTCATTAATTTCATTCGGGTTGGTACAGTGCTGTAGGAATTCTAGTAAATAAATCTATTACTAGGGAATAGCGAATTAGGTTTTAGAATAACGATAATAGGAAGAAATGCGAGTCATATTATTGAATAAGTAGTAGGTAGGTCTAAGCGATGCCAACGTTTTATTTATTTACGAACTGCCTTCACTGCAAGTGCCACGCGGCATTATAAGTTTTAGGGTTCCGTGAACACGTGGTCCACTCAGTTCACTAATCTCATTCGAGATAGTACGGCGCTATGCTGTCGCAGGGGAAGGCCTATGTCATACTTGAGATGGCTGTTTACCAAGCTCCATGCAATATGGGCTAGATATGTGGTTTAGTGGTTCATAGATATGAACAACTCCTAATTTTACCAAATTTTAGCTAAATCTGTCCACACTTTTATGGGATAAATGTAATGGACTAACAAACAAACTATAGGCGTTCGAGCTTCGCCTATTCTGATACTAATGTAATTATAGATAGGTAGGTCCTATCTGTAGCTTATCACAAGCATGCCTTGGCAGAATTTCACCCAAATCGGACCGAGCGTTTAGGAAACTATTGGGCAAGCAAACGAATAGTTGGGCGTTCGCGCCTTACTACTAGTGATTATAGCAAGACCGATTATGATGTAGGTAGACGACCCATCCTGATGGTAACCGTAGCCAGGGTCAGTTAATATGCGCTAGATTTAGAAACTAAATCTATTCTACGGTTTTCGGATATTATGGGCAGTGTTCACGGTGTCCGGGTCCTGTCGGCTCCTATTGCGTCCTGAACTAGCGCCTCGACCAAACACTTGGCTTACACGCCTTCTCGCTTTGACCTGATTGTGATGCCGCGACTATGATTCGCGTGGGTCTCACAGTGGGTTGCGACTGTGTTGGTTCGTTGTTCTTCACGTTCAGCCAAACTATTAAACTGACATTACTTTCGCCCTTTATCAAGGGTTTGCTACGTCTAAAGACAGAGCTTTAACACTATGTATTATTTTGGAGCCGGCGGCACGATGGATATCGTGTCCATTTCGCTTTAGTTATATAGACCGCAGGTCTTTATATCATTATATACAACTGTATGGCACAGTTCCAGGTCTAAGAACCATATTAGTAGTTTAACTACTTATTTCACATTCCGTAGTGCTCTTCTCACAGGATGAGCGACATTCAAGTCGGAATATATACTTTATTTTAGTACCTAGTGCTAATATGTATTCGCGATCAATCGCTGTTCGAAGGTATTAATCCTACCTGACGAATAGGGATGGACAAGCTATGGCTGTAAAGACTCAGCTATAGTTCACACTATACACGTATAATAAGGCGCCTCACAAGCGTTTTATATACACTAGCTTTGGGATTTGGGTGGAACATGGCATAGTACACTTTACATTGTCGTGTAGCTTAATTAAAATACACTTGAAGAGGGTGGACTCTGATCATGTACCTTAGTGGCCTGCCAGAGACAGTAGCTAGCGGGGCTCACGTAGTTATAATTATCTGTGTAGAGCTAAAATCGCTCGTTCAATTACTTTGAGTTAGATGTACATTGTTTTAATCACCAAAATAATGCAGTACTGACGTCAGTCAAGTATTACGTTATTCCGAGCACTGGGGGCTAGCTACCCTTCCCAATTTGGGGGGGCCCAAAATAGGGACCAATCACAGTAGGGAAATTAGGGTTCTGCGCGAAATACTTCAAAATTATAGGTTAGACTACATCGTTCGTCCAAACACAACGTGATAGATTAATCTCTTAAAAATAACTTGTCATTCACCTTCAAAAAGACTCTGAGTTACTGCGATCACAAATTAGGGTTCTCTAGACGATCTGGCCAAACGTTTAATCGTATCTTAAAATGCAATAAAAATCAAGTATAGTTTACATACTTCTTATAGGTAGATAGCGGTAGGTTGTATGTTGTATGCACGTATGCGTATTATAGGTAGGTTTAGTTAGTTATATTTATATATTTATATTTATATATTTTAAATAGGCCGGGTGGGGTGTTACATACTGATTGAATTTTACCGCGATAATACATTAGGAAATGAGGCCCGTGACTTACCAGTAAGGACGCTCTATAAGTTGTCAGAGTCCATCTTCTGTTTCATCTCTAACCAGAAACCGGTCAAGTGTGAGTCAAACTCGATGTGGAAAAGGTTCCGTACCATTTCGTCATTTCGTTATATTCCTTTCTTTTTTAAATTTTAGACTCATTAGTTTCGTAAATAAGGGAGGAGGACGGGCTTCATTTTCGTATACTTAAATTTGATGTCACATGACGTGTTCGTTACCATTTCATTTCTAGAGACCCCAATCTCGAAATCGAGAACAAATCGACACGCGAGCGATACCCAACTAACTCGAATGTTGAACTCACTACTGAGTACTGAACCACTTCCCCGTCTCGGAGGAGCCCATCAATATGGAATTTGGAGAACTTGCCGCTACCGGATATGACAACTAAATTTATATTCCGAATCTACGGGGATTCGGAGAAAACGGCGTGTGACAGAGGGACTTTTTTTTATTTATTTTTATTCACAATTGGTAAACCCTTGACAGACAAACGGACGCATGAGTGATCTTATAAGGGTTACTTTTCATCTGATGTATGGAACCCTGAAAATGCTTTAAAACAAACATACTTGCAGTTACAGGTAAACTTCCATCTTCGTCGTTACCATCTCGTTTCTAGAGACCCCATTCTCGAAATCGAGAACAAATCGACACGCGAACGAAACCCAACTAACTCGAATATTGAACTCACTACTGAGTACTGAACCACTTCCCCGTCTCGGGGGAGCCCATCAATATGGAATTTGGAGAACTTGCCGCTACCGGATATGACAACTAGATTTATATTCCAAGTTAGCGGAGACGTGTTTCGGGGTGTGAGCCCGCCGTAAATTTAAAAAGTCAGTGTGCAGTGGAGAGGTTTTGAGATTTAGATTTTGTTCAGTATTTGAATTCATTTTAAAAGATCTTAGTTTTATAATTGTTAAAAAACATGTTAAAATCCGACTAAAATCGCAACAACAACCAAGTTCACTTATTTGTTAATTTAAAAAAAGTATTGGACCGATTTTAATAAAATTTATACGGGACTAACCGGAAAAAATAAATTAAAATTAAAAAAAGAATAATTAAATAATCAAAATCAGAAATTAGTTTTGTACGAAAACACTGAACGACAAAGAAAACTGAACTTACACTTATTAATTGTATTAAAAAAACAAAAAGCTACAACACAATGAACCAAAAAAACAAAGCTTTTGTTCGGGCTAAATGGTTCTGGTTCTGGTTAAATTTTATAAGTAAAATCGCTATCGCACTTTGTATGAAAGGTCGCAGGTTCATAATCATCGCCTTGGATATAGGCAAAGCGTTAAATGGACTCGCGTGCGGCCAAATTACTCTCCATGCGTAAACCCTGGCGGCACGTTTTATAAGGGTTAAACTTAGTAACATCACTATAATGTCAGATGACTTGTGCAAACGCGAAGAAAGAAGCATTACGTAGGGAAAAGTGTATGATGGCTTTATCATAGATTAATCGAGTTTAATTATAATTTGGATTGTGAAGATATTGGTAATAAACGCCTGTGTAATCTATCGTTAATAGTTTCCTTATGATCTCCAAACTTCTCCACAGCGTAATGATTCGTCCATTCATTTCACAATAGGAGGTCACAGGTTTGAATCCCGGCGGGGTGTTACTTAGCAAAACTCAGTTTGTTTTGTAGTATGGCATATCCTTAACCCGCATGGCTAGCTACCAGTACCTTATCTAAGTCTTACTGTCAAACATCGGACAGCCAGTTCCCAAATGTGTTGGGTAATCTAAGAAAGCCCTCTTCCATCTTCGGCATCATCGTCACTTACCATCAGGTGAGATGATGCCAATCGCTTATCAATTGTATATAAAAAAAATTAAAAATAAAAATCGACTGAAAAAGAAATTCACTCAAAATTATGAAATAATATTTTTCTAAAAAAACACATCAAGTTAATAAACAACAATCAAAGTTAGTTTTAGACTCGATAACTTTGCTGACACCGACCTCAAAAAAATTGTAGGTCCCTTGTTTTCTACCTAACTTTGATTTCTTCGTTGTTGGTAAATTTCGTGTACATATAAAAAATATTTCATAATTTTGAGTGAATTTCTTTTCGAAGTCGGTTTTTAGTCTTTTAAACTTTTATTTTTTTATTTTTAGTGATCTCGTGTTTTTCCTCCAACTACTAACCGTTAAGGAGTTCTACCTTCCATCACCAGCCCATCAAAATGAGATGATGACTACCAGACGCAAATACTTGAATAGCTTTTGGAAATATACGAAACACATAATACGTGACTTCGAAGTTTGAGGGTTGCCCCCGATTTCCCTAGGATCCCATCATCAGATCCTCACTTGGTGACATTGGGACTACTTGGGAAGTACCATTTTAAACAAAATATAATTTTCCAAATCAATTCAGGCGTCTTCGAGTAATCGGTTCACATACATTAAAAGTTATAATAAAAAAACCGGTTAAGTGCGAGTCAAAACCGCACACAAAGGATTCCGCACCATCATACTAGATGGCGCTAGTTTCTTCGTGTTTAAAAAAAACACGTTTTTTGTATGGAGACTTTCATTTTATATAATTTTTAGTATTTCCTTTTTTTTATTAAAAATTGTAGTGCTTTGGCTGCACCTCATGATGGTAAGTGCCGATGCAGCCGAGGATGTAACACGCAAGCTTGAATAGTGCCTATTCACTCTCGACTTAAATATTCCTTACTTGTACGAATCGGGGAATACAGTCGCCGGAAGGGAATTCCACTCCTTGGCCGTTCTTTCCTGTTGTAGCGGCAACAGAAATACATTATCTGTGAAAATTTCAACTGTCTGGCTATCACGGTTCATGAAATACAGCCCGGTGGTGATAAACGGACAGAAGGACGGACAGCGGAGTCTTAGTAATATCGTCCCGTTTTTACCCTTTGGTTAAGGAACCCTTAGAAGTGTAAAATTGAATAGATATTCACAATCGTATGATAACGTTTACACTACTCGTATTTTCTACATGTTCGTTATTTGTACCTTTGATTTTCTTTTTTGTTACTTAGTAATAGGGTCTCGTTTTTACCCTCTGGGTACGAAACCAAAAAAAGTTTCCTACGAATTGAGAACCTACTCCTTTTTTGAAGTCGATTAATGACCTTAACCATTTTAAAACGCCCTCCCTCAAAGAACTAGATCAGCCAAGCTCTTCTGAAGTTCGTATCCTATCGGAATCTGCAGCGAGCTTCTGGAGGCAAAACTTTAGCTTTTACTTAAATTGCCTGTTACGAATAGCTGCCTTTATCTTTAAGGAGTTGAAACTTACTCCGTCCTGTTGGGAGGTAAGGTCCTTAGATCCTTTTATACTTACCTATGCAGTTTTAAAAAGTCTTGTCGGCTGTTTGTTCGAAGATTTCAAAGTGTTTTTTAACCACCTCCATGGCGTAATGGTTAGTCCATTCGCTTCACACCAGGTGGTCGCGGGTTCGATTCCCGGTGGGATCAACTTGTAAGACTCGGTTTGGTTGGTGGTAGGGCATTTCCTAAGCCCGTCTGATAAGATAGCCAGTTCTCAATTGCGTTGGGGAATCTTGGTAAGCCCGCTTCCATCTTCGGCATCATCGTCACCTACCGTCAATTATAAATAAAAAAAAAGGTTTTTTCACTCGTTCGATCAGGGTACTCTTTTTCAAAGGAAGTGTGACATGGCGATTACCCTAAAAGTATCATAATAATTTCAGTGTCGAAATGTGCATATTGAGTGGCAAGGGCTTTCATGCGAAAAACCAAATATTTAAAAAAGTCTTTTTTTTATAAAAAAATTTGAGTGCGTTTGGCTATCTCTCACCTGATGGTAAGTGACGACGTAGTCGAGGATGGTACACGCAAACCCAAATAATGCCTATTCACTCTCGCCTTGAAGATTTTCTAGGAGTCGGGAAACACAGATGCAGTCAAGGTTTATTAGATAATTTAAAAAAAACTGAAAAATGTGACTATTTTTCTAAACCCATAATCATGAAAAGGCCCATATCTTACAAACTGATTAACATAATTGAAAAATATTAAAAAGACACCTAGAGGTGTCATATCATGCTACATTATAAATGCAAAAAAAATAAATTAGTTAACATATAAAAGATGTGTACATTATGTAGCGCGCGCGGACCTTCAGCGCCGCAGTTTGTAAGTAAAGTACGCGTAATATAAAACTAAAACTAAAACCCGACTACTAAAAAGTCACGCTCTAAAAAGTAGGAAACAAGAAAATATTCTCATCTGAATTATGTACGGAGGCCAACACATCAAGCTAGACACTCTGGATTGTGTAACGTTCTTATGTCGTATATACGTTGGATCAGAATCGCACTACGAGTGTGTAGCTTGATGTGGTGGCCTCTGTACAGTCTATTCAATATTGATCGTCAGTTTAATAAACAACTTAGGCGTAATATATGTGTAGTGAATACATGTTCATAGTTATGTATGGCACAGTATTACAATATAGCGGCTTACAGTACTGCAACTAATGTACTTACGCAGATCAACGGAAGGGTACTTGCGGGGCAGCGGGCGGCGGGGCACAGCCTGGCAAACTCCGCGAGTTTGCGCTGACTACAGGCTAGTAGGGCTACCAACGCCCCGGCGGCGCATCTTGCTACATCAAAGGCGTTGCGCTACTCTAAACAATATAGTAATACTGTGGTTGTGGTGATGTTTAGAGGATAGCCATAGTCATATAACTATAAGCCACATACATAATCTAACAAAAAATACATTAGAACACTAGTAAGCAATCATAATCTTTAGGGCAAAGTGGCAATTGACAACGGCTATCCTTTGAATATCACTATGATGTATTAAAATACTAGCTTTTGCCAGCGGCTAACATGTCATCATCATCATATCACCTCATATACGTCCCCACCGAGGGGCTCAAGCCTACCCTGAATTAGGGCGATCGGGCCTTAGTCTACCATGCGGGCCCAGTGCGGGTTGGTCGACTTCACACACAAGCTTCGAGTTTCTTCGCAGGTGTGTGCAGATTTCCTCACGATGTTTTCCTTCACCGTTAAAGCAATCGGTAAGTATATGTACGTAAGTTTTGAAAAACTCATTGGTACATTGGCCGTCCGGATTTGTACCCGGCACCTCTTGTTAGGAGGACCGAGTCGTTACCGGTTGAGCCACCGACGCTTCATTTTTTTACCGTCTTACGTGTATTTTCTTAATTTAATATATTATGATAAATATTGAATAGTTTGCCCACAACAATTTTAGATGAGAAAATTTTCTTATGTCATACTTTTTAGAGTGTGATTTTTCAGTAGTCGGGTTTTTGTACTGATGCGATTCTCGGCCCGGCGGCGCGAAGTGAAAATCACAAGAAACAATAATCTTCACCAATAAGTTAAATAACCTATTTGTATAAGATAATGTGTGGACAACATTCTTAGTATGTTGAACATCATCATCATCATTATCATTTCAGCCGAAGGATGTCCACTGCTGGACATAGGCCTCCCCTAAGGATTTCCACGTCGACCGGTTCTGCGCTGCCCGCATCTAGCGACTCCCGCGACCTTCACCAGGTCATCGGATGTTGAACATACCTACTTTAGTTGAATAGGATAGAGGGGAAATTTTATGAACTAAAGTTATAAATTGTATCACTTTATATGTCGCTGGTATATTGTCAAAGCGATATTACAATCTCACTACACTAAATTCAGTTAGATTTTAATGTGACGGCTTACAATTGCACGGCCCATAAGAATAGGAAAGAGTATCTCCGAATAAAACCGATGATTACTTCTTCTACGAAGCATTCTGCTACCCACACGAGGCTCTTTGACTGTTAAATCAATCAAACCTGACCGAACCTAACATCGCTCGCTTATTTATTTTATGTTATTGACTTCGCATAGTGTTATTGTAAGCAGTATGTTACGGTTCACAATCTTTCGACGGTTCACAATCTCGCGAGATAGAACCCCTTAGATTATAATCTAACGGTTTTTTTTCAATTTTACGGTGACACATATAACTTTAATGGCCATGACCATCTATTAATAGTTTAGTTATTTCATCTATTATAAACTGTGTAGACTAAGTTATTTGAAATACGTCGTCTACAGCTTAGAGATGTTCCAAATCTGTGTCAAGCAATTGACACCACTTCAGAAAACCACGTCTGTTTACATAACAAACCATCTTATATTTTCAATTCGTTAACCATTTCAACCTTGAACGTTAGAGAAATTACATTTCTGGAACGGCATTTGTAAGTTTGCAAACAATAGTTCGATCTTCAGAATCTTAAGGCTGTAATAGTATAGATCTTCGTTATTTTTGACGTCAATTACTTCTAAACGAAAGAAAACCCAAGGTTGAAAAAAAATACCTTCGTTTGTTTGTGAACTCTTTATTGTACAAAATATACACTTAAAATAATGATTTAAAAAATTTTGTTTTTTTTACCTTTATTGTTGATGATGTTCCTTAAATTCAAGAGCTATTAGAAACACGATTGAGCAGTTTCGGCTCGATAGAAAAAGATCCTAAAGATAGGTCAATACCGTTAATTTCAACTCTAGTTACTAGTTATGACTAATATTATGAAGTATAAATTAAAAAAAAAAAATGGCAATGTTTGTTATGATAATAAAAAGTGAGTAATTTTATTATTTTTTATACTTTCATTGTAGTTTTTGATTGAAACGAAAATCCATTGAAAAAGTGAAAAGTGTCGTTATTTTCTTTACTCTTTACACGTAAAGAAAAAGACAGAGACAACTAACTGATCCAATCAAAACCTCGCCTTAAGCACACCCTGGACACTTTTCACAACGGGCCAGAAATGACATTTCAAAAAAGGAATGACGGAACAAACAAAATGGCGGCGAAATCCTATACGTTCGACAACCAAACTGTAACCAATCTGTAACAATCTGGGTGACGAGGGGGTGAGGTCGCAATCTAGAGAGCGGCAGGGAGTGTCCATACTGTATGTTAGTACTAACATATATTGCCTTAAGCATCAATACAAAGATGAAACTTGTTGACATACTAGCAAAGCATAAGTGATTGACCTACCTACATAAATATGAGAATCCGTGAGAAACTGTTGACTCTCTGATTGAAGAATTTTGTTTGGGTTTTGTCACTCAATTGTAAGTGACAGTCAGTGAAGTGAGCCAGATGATGGAGTACGTACTATAGTACAATCATTATAGATTATAACGTGCAATCACATCACATCGGCTCATATATACGTCCCCACCGAGGGGCTCGAGCCTACCCAGAATTAGGGCGATCGGGCCTTAGTCGACCACGCGGGCCCAGTGCGGGTTGGTCAACTTCACAGTAACGTGCAAGCAAAACGTAAAAACTAACAAATATATATTTGACACTGACTGTGTTACATAAAAGTTATAACTATACCTACATCAACATACATACCTGCTTTTTCTTTTTCAATAACTCAATATTCTGTAACTGTTGCCGTTATCAATATCGAGCAAAAATGAGCTAAAAAATCACGTTTGTTGTATGGGAGTTGTATTGAATATTTGTTTTATTTTAATTTAATTATTTATTTATATAACTAATTATTCTGTGAATATTTCAAGCGTCTAACTGATACTGTTATCAATATCGAGCAAAAACGAGCTAAAAAATCACGTTTGTTGTATGGGAGCTCCCTTAAATATTTATTTTATTCCATTTTTTAGTATTTGTTGTTATAGCGGCAACAGAAATACATCATCAGTGAAAATTTTAAGTGTCTACCTATCACAATTTATGAAATACAGCCTGGTGACAGACAGACAAATAGATGGACAGCGAAGTCTTAGTAATAGGGTCCCGTTTTTACCCTTTGGGTACGGAACCCTTAAAACTATCGTGACAGAAAAAAATGAGTATACCTATCAAGATTTCGGCAACCAAAGTTCATTTTACGTGACTTGTGGCTCAAAATCAAATCAAAATCAAAAACAATTTATTTCAAATAGGTGTTTACACACACTTTTAAATAGTCAAAATTTTAAATGTCCGGGGAAATATCTCACTTTGTTTTTTCCTTACATAAGTGTATTGGTATTACACATAAATAACTATTCATAATTTTATTCGTAGTCACAAAATTCAATAAGTAAATAAATAAATAAATAAATATTCTGGGACAAATCACACATGGTCATCTGGCCCCAAAGTAGGGATTCCCTGTGTTATGGGTTACCAGAGACTGATATACATACTTATATACGTTTAAATACATACATATATAGATATATTTAATACCCAGACACAGAGCAAACAAATCTGCTCATCACACAAATGCTTGCCCTGGGTGGGGATCGAACCCAGGCACTAACCACTGAGCCACCGAGTCAATGTAGCTAGACACACGTACGCATGCTTAAGTTTTGTTTAATATTACCATAAATAGATTACAATAAGGCTTGGGTAATATTATAAGCACTAAAACCTCCTTGAAAAAGATGACTCCTTCCTTGGTGTAACCTATGCGCTTCATTCATATTTATTCCCCTTTCTTCACAAAGATATAACCGAAAGATAATCTAATCAGCTAGCGTTATGTACTATAACCTCGCGGAGGAATAATTCTGTATCTTTGGTTATTTAATTTGTTTATTTGCTAGATATGTCTTGTGTCTCAGAGCTACAAATAAAAAAGAGTGGCAAAGTAAAAAGCACGTGTGCGGTAAAATCAGTTTTGCGCACAGTACACTAGCATATAAAGTACTACTTTTCGAGCAACTGTATTGATAGTAATATTTTAAGGGTATGCCGTGAAAAATCCACGAATGAATGTACTACTATATGTTAAGTTCTGTAGTCACTTGGGACAGAACCGCATCACAATTATTATTTTCAATACAGTTGCTCGAAAAGTGGTACTTTATATTATGCTAGTTTACTGTGCGCAGAATTGATTTTACCGCACACGTGCTTTTTACTTTGTATTTTTATTTAATTTATAGCAAATAAAAAAATAAAATAATTATTATTTTATTACCTTTTTGAGAATGCTTGAATGTAATGTTGATATTGTTTTTTCTGATTCTAAATATGTACTACCTGAAAAAAAGAGAAAATATTTAGAGCATCAATTTATTACCACAAGGGAAGAATGTAACAATAGGACTTATCAATTAACTCATATACTCTTATATTTATTATCCGACTGCATCAGAAGGAGAGTTATGTGTTTTTTGAGTGTATGTATGTACTACCTGTTTCCCGCGGCTTCACCCGCGTGGACAACGTTTCTATGACTTTTCGAGGGTGCGCAGTGCGCGAGCCGCAAGTGGCTCGCGAGCGTAAAAAAAAGAAGCCTACTTGTTAATCCAGGTCCTAATCTGTCTACCTACCGAATTTCAGTCAGATCCGTTCAGTAGTTATTTCGTGAAGATGTAACAAACAAACACACTCACAAACTTTCGCCTTTATAATATTAGTGTGAAGTGTGATTGTATGTAGATTTCCAAGGTTCCCTGCTATATTTTTTGTAGAGAATACCCGGCTAGCAATATCTGAGAATGATAAAGAAGGATATCACACAAAAACAAACGGTTATTATAAGAAATATACAAGTAAAACAACAACCAACGGTAAAAACATAAAAAGCAGAACTTAAAACTCATTTTACGGAGCCATATCCATGATATCCGGGCTTAATTCATCGGTTATTGGTCGTATTTTCGGATATAATTCCGGAATATTTTTCGGGTTTTTTCGTTCTATATCGCAGTTTCGACGATCGTAAAAACTGGGATGATCCGGGACCATCGAAGTCGATGCTTCAAGCGATATGAGAGATTCTGTGTACGGTATATGTTGTGGGACAAGTCACAAGAGGCAAATAGTTAACTTTTCATTCTTTTTACACTACTGCTCACAAAAAAGGAGTGTATTTTTTCAGGTGTAATATATGCATGTATGTTTATTTATTCCATGATATCTTTTAAACGGCTTGATGGATTTTAGAGTACTAGGTATCGTTAGATTCGTCTTGATTCCATGAATGACGTAGAATACATTTTACCCGAGTTCCCAAAAAGGAGGAGTAATGTTTTAGAAAAAAGTTTAATAAGTAATAATTCTTTATTTGCTCTTAAAAATGGTGTAAGAAGATGTAAAAAAATAATAAAATAAATAAAAATTAAATATTCTGGGACAAATCACACAGTCATCTGGCCCCAAAGTAGGATTCCCTGTGTTATGGGAACAAGAGACTGATATACATACTTATATACGTTTAAATACATACATATATAGATATTTAACACCCAGACACAGAGCAAACAAATCTGCTCATCACACAAATGTTTGCCCTGGGTGGGGATCGAACCCACAACTCTCGGATTAGTAGTCAAGAGCACTAACCACTGAGCTACCGAATCAGTCATAGCTCTCATGTTCAGCCAGAGTAGAGATGCCATGCAATGTATTTTTCACAGTTTCAGCATTGAAATGTCAATACTTATTATGTTTAGTATATAAGTCAATATTTAGTATTCTAATACAAGAGATAATTAAATTAAAAGACGCAACATACAAATAACAATGGTAATAAAATAATTTGAAATCCAAAAAATCCTCAACAAATACTTTAAAAGTTTTGTCAGTTAACCATGTATAAATTTTTTTTCTTGAGCATTGCATTATTTAATTCTTTAAATTCTCTAGGTATTTTATTAAAAAAATATACACATGGCAAGGCAGCTTTTAATGTATTTAGTTAAATGAGGAGTTTCATCTAATTACAAGCCTATTAATGTCTCTCTTAAATCATGGATTCACGTAATGCGCTATTTTAAAAAGATCTCTGTGCCTCGTGACAAACATACATATTTCGTAAAAATACAGTGAGGGTAGTAGTAATTGTGCCTTAAAAAAAAGGCCTACAAGATTAGTCAGGTGGAATACCATAGATGGCCCGGATACTTTTCTTTTGGGCAATGAAGGCTCTGTTTCGGTCAGTCTGTTTCCCCATAATATTAGTCCCTAGCGTAATGAAGATTCTACAAATGCACTGAAGGACATAATAGCCGTTTTTACATTTGTTTTATTTTTAACCGCCTTTAAAGCGTAAACAAATTTATGAACTTTATTGCAGACGTTTTCCACTTGTATTTTTCAATTTAGATCCATATCTACCATCAACCCTAAGAACTTTGTATTAGTCACTTCCTTTGTTTTCTTTATATTCAGTTTGAAACTATGTTTTGTGTTATAGATTTAGTTGAATTGTATGTACTTAGATTTCATCACATTAATTTTTAATTTAATTATGTAAAGCCAATTTATTATATTATTAACCGTATTATTAATGTCATTTTCGTGGTCTTTATTATAATGTCATGAGAAAATGAAAACAATATGACACGAGAAGTTACACATGAAAATTATTTAATGTCATGAACGCCTTTGACAAGTGTAGGCCAGTTCACACGGACAGCACCCGGTCACGAGTATAACGCGAGAGTCAGCCATCGCTCCTCTCAACCATATAAGAGGGAAAGGAACGACCCTTTTCACCAATAATAATTCTTTTCACTTGTTTTCTCACTTTTAGTAGTAACAACTCGCTTTTTTCTATGAAATGGACCAAAACATCAGTAGAGCATTGCCAATATCACAAAATTTTAAAGTTTAGCTTCCGTCCGTTCCAACCAGTGTACGTGAGACGTTGATGGAACGTTGTAGCTGCTATCGGTTCTCATGGAATTTCATCAAAATTCTATACATATAATAAAACTGTAACGGGGCCGTGTCTGTACATGAAATATTTTTGGAAAATAATAACTGTGGTGGACATTACTAACGATATAGAGGCCAAAACAACAACTTTTGGAATTTTTGTCTGTCTGTCTGTTTATACGTTTGCGCATCACGCAAAAACTACAACTACAAGGCCGATTTTGATGAAATTTTGTATGGTGCTTCCTTAGAGCCCGGGTTAACTTACTGGATACTTTTTATCCCGGAAAATTCAAAAGTTTCCGTGGGAAAATTTAAAACCTCCACGCGGAAGAAGTCGCGGGCACAGCTAGTTTCCAATAAAATGCCATTGTTGTTCTGTCTGGTCTGGGCAGAGGTAAAAGGAAATTCATGATCATCATTAAGAAAGAGGTCCACCGCTACGCTTCCCGCATCCAGCGGCTTTTTGCGACCTTGACCAGTCCACCGAGTGGGAGGCCTGCCTACGCTTCTTTTCCGGTGCGTGTTCGCCACTCGACAACTTTACTGCCTCACACGGCCATCTATTCTAAAAGCTATTTGCCCCGGCCACTGCCACTTTAGTTAGTCTGGATGAAGATAGATAATTAATGGAATTATATATCGTGGTAACAATTTATTAAATTGATATTATAACTTTAACTTAACTGATTTCCGTAAATGACTATATATCAAGACACAAGCTTAACTTGTACTTCCTACTAATAATATAAATGTGAAAGTTTGTATGTATGGATGTTTGTTACTCTTTCACGCAAAAACTACTGAACGTATATTATGTGGATGAAATTTGCAAGGTAGACAGATTAGGACCTGGATCAACATAAAGGATACTTTTTCCACGCTCGCGAGCCGCCTAGCGGCTCGCGCACTGCGCAGCCTCGGAGACGTTCATAGAAACGATATCCACGCGGGCACAGCCGCGGGAACAAAGTAGAAAAAAAAAAATTAAAAGAATTGGTGGTGGGCTGTGTCGGAGCCACGACAACTTAACTTTCAAGATTCTTGAATTTGATGCCACAATTAAATGTTGAAAAAGTCAACTTCTGACCTTAAAAAAAAATGGGCCATTAATTTGTTTCGTACTCGTACCTAGTTTTGATTTCGTTGTTGTTGGTTAATTTCATGTATTTATTAAAAATAAAAAAAACTTCGCAATATCTTCACGTCCGCGTCCCAAATACCGCAGCGTCTTAAGACCAAGGTCTTTTACCAGTGTGTGTTGCCAGTGATAATATACGGAACTGAGACATGTTCGCTTACTATGGGCCTCATAAGAAGGCTCAAGGTCACCCAAAGGGCGATGGAGCGTGCTATGCTCGGAGTTTCTCTGCGTGATCGGATCAGAAACGAGGAGATTCGTAGGAGGACCAAAGTAACCGACATAGCTCTTAGAATTGCTAAACTTAAGTGGCGGTGGGCGGGGCACATAGTTTGTAGAACAGATGGCCGTTGGGGCAGTAAAGTTCTCGAGTGGCGACAAAATGTAGCGTAGACAGGCTTTCCACCTGGTGGGCCGATGCCCTAGTGAAGGTCGCAGGAAGCCGCTAGATGCGGGCAGCGCAGAACCGGTCGTCGTGGAAATCTTTGGAGGAGGCCTTTGTCCAGCAGTGGACGTCCTTCGGCTAATATGATGATGATAATATATAAAAATGTTATTTCATAATTTGAGAGAATTTCTTTATGTGACGGTTTTTTGTTTTCTTAGGTCCCGATGTGCAATTCTCGGGTATCATGTTTTCGGAAGAACTAACTTTAGGATGATATGCCTCACCTTACTGTATCTTTTCTAGTTTCCGAGACGTAAGCCGCCCAAAGTACACAGTTTTCGTGACACAAAACTTTTTGAAAAATATACCCCCGTCTGAGCCGAAGAAAGTTTAATCAAATTAAACAATATTGGTCGAGGTCGAGTTGTCTGTGTCGTCCCTGGAAATATTGGTCGAGGTCGAGTTGTCTGTGTCGTCCCTGGAAATATTGGTCGAGGTCGAGGTGTCTGTGTCGTCCCTGGAAAATCCATTTTTAGGGTTCCGGACTCAAAAGGAAATTATGATAGCTTTTCATATTATTATTATATACATGACATTGTTATTATTGTTTTCTGACATTGTATGTATGAACAGTCTTATTTCTTTTACCTTTGTTTTTCATAAAAATCACATGACTATTAGTATTTCGGATTTCAATACAATTAGTACCTATAAGTTTTCTTTAGCAACCTCTCATTGTCATCGCTATAGTTTGTAGATAGTTATTTGTTTATTTTTTCCAATATATTAAATTAACTTGATATGGAAGAGCGGGTTCACCTAATACAGGTATTTTATATCCACTTGGTGTTCCCAACATTGTTCTATGACACAAATATTTTGGTACAGAAATAAATATTTTTGTATATTTTTTTTAAAATTGTTGTTATGTGTAATGAGATTTATTTACTTACTGACGGGGACTTTTTGGCGGGAATTTGTAGCGTTCAGTTTGTCATTTTTCTTTTATTATCCGAAAAATTACATTTAGTGGTTTTTGATGTATAATATTGATAGTGTATTTATCAGCGAAGGATCATATAAGTGTTTCTTGTGTAGGATAATGAAATAAAAGTGTGTATACTGTGTTTCGAGTTCCCACAAGAAGTCCGAGCAAGCTTTAGCAAAAGTGCTATCATTTTGCTAGAGTATGTAGGTTAGGTTAGTTTATAGACAATGATATGATGTGAACGTGAAGAAACTACTGAAAATTACTGAAGGCGTGAATTCTACAAATGAATACTACTGAAAAACATATACTGAAGACTAGGCGGTATGGCCAATGAGCCTTAGCCTGCCCTAAAAGGGCGAAGAAAAAAATAATTACTTACTGACGTGTATTTCCATTATGATTATTCACATTCTTAATTAATGTTATCTATTATTTCGGTGGCGTAACGGTCCGGGAGGCCGTGGTTCGAATCCTGCCACGTAGCAATGTGTTTTCTAATTTTGATATCATATGTACGTTTATCCAACGCTCTTACGTTGAAGGAAAACATCGTGAGGAAACCTGCACACACCTGCGAAGAAACTCGAAGGTTGTGTGTGAAGTTGACCAACCCACACTGGGCCCGCGTTGTCGACCAAGGCCGGATCGTCCTAATTCAGGGTAGGCTCGAGCCCCTCGGTGGGGACGTATATATAAGCTGATATGATGACTCAAAAGGAAATAATGATAGCTTTACTTACTATTATTATACATGGCATTGTTTTTTATTTTATGCTTTTTTAAGTATTTTTAAAATGTGATTTTGACCTGTAATTTACAAATTATGAATAAATGGATGGATTATTATTATGACCCTAAAAGAATCACTTCGTTGTCCGTCCGTCTGTCTGCGTCTGTCTGTAACGAGCTTTTTGTACAGGAACGCGTGGAGGTACCAAGTCGAAATTAATATCAAACACTAAGGTCTATGGTTTCTTGAAGTTGTCAAAAATGACTATAAAACGGCTGTTTTATAGTCATTTTTGACACATTTTGATATAAGTAAATCAAAACCTATATTGGGTACTTTTTGTTGACCTAGGACCTTGAATTATGAAGTATGGCAAGAAGCAAGAATCACAGCTGGGATTGGATTACAAACTTACATTTGCAGGTAAAGAATTGACTTTGACGTATATAAATGTATGGGAGAATGTTTTTTCAACAACAAAGATAAGTTTGTCCATCAAACCGACTGTTGTACTCGTAATGTATTTTGGTACGGAACCCTCAGTGCGCGAGTCCGATTCTCACTTGACCGGTTTTTTTTAATGGACTTTGGGTTCCTTGGGGAAACCTGCGTTGGGGAATCTTGGTAAGCCCGCTTCCATCTTCGGCATTATCGTTACTTATAACCATCAGGTGAGATGATGCCAAGGGCTTATCAATAGTGAATAAAATAATAAAAAAGACTTGTGCCACTCGAGGACTGCCGCGGTAAAGCTATTGCATAGCATTTTTTATCAACTTATGCAATTATAATTATGTATTTATTTTTTATTTATGCAGTATTTACCAATACCACGTAGTCCTTGGGGCGCGGGATGTTTACGTAATAAATTAACACTAAGAAAGTTTATCATCATCATCATCATGGATAGATAGATGGCACTGTAAGTTTTTTAGGACTCAATATACAGGGTGTAAAATAATTGGTGTAGGACCCGTTAACTGGGGCTTCTACTCATCATACTGAACAACTATCCCAAGGAACCTATAGTCAATCCTCAAAAAAATTTGGACTCTCCATACTAAAATGCGCAAAATTGGTCGATCAGCTGATCGATTTGTATGAATAGTATTTTTTTTTTTTGCGATTTCAGCAAAGTCGTAGAACAAAAGTTGTTCAGTATGATGAGTAGAAGCACTAATTAGTAATCTGTGGTAGAAGCCCCAGTTAACGAAACCTACACCAATTTTGTTACACCCTGTATATATATTTTTTTGGGGTGTTAGGTTTTATTTTCGTTACGAAATTTTTTGATTCGGTCCCCTTAAAGCCCACCACAAAAGCTATACAATAGCTTAAAAGAAAAAAACGAGACCTACAGTACTTGCATATGATGTCTAACATGTGACAAAATACTTATGAAATTAATTAATTATCGGGTCGTACATTCACGGGCCGACCCTTCGAATAGTTATGTCATCTTTGCCTTTGCCATCACACTAGGCGGAATGGCTATGACAACCTTAGTTTTCGAGAAAACGTTCGCATTTCCTGTTACACATTTCCGTCCCATTTCACGAAATCACTCCCACAAATTGCAGGAAAGCGAGAGCAAAGATGTTACACATCAAAAAAGAAGTTGTTAGGCAGAAGCGCCACTAAAGGCTCCTGCATCAATTTAATTACACCTATAACTTTGTTCCTATATCGAACTAAAAAGCTCCTAATCTTACTTTGTTCCAATCAACCTCCAATTGTTCCTGTTTCATTCACATATCTTAACCCTCCTCAAATCATTCAGCCAAGCTTACACGTGGCTCAGAACTAATTTGGCAAGATAAGACACTGCCTTCTAACCTTCTAAACGAACTACGGACATCCCTGACTTGTATTGGAAGCTAATTTCTCGGGCCAATAGGTAATTTTGTGGGGATAAACGTGTTATTTTCGCTTATTCGTCGGTTATTCTGGTACCCTTATTAGGGACGGGTCACGTATTGATAGATTGGGTATGTTTCGGAACGACTAAAATAGACTATTCTTAGGATATTACGGAAATAGAGGAAAATTAAGGATTGCCATTAAGGTCACCATATCCGTTTGTCCGTCCCCACTTTCGTCCGTAGATTTTTCTCAACAGCTATAAAGCTGAAATTTGGTAAGTTTATACAAATCTGTTACCTCTATAAAGTTAAGGAATAAAATCCGTTATATTCTATTTTGGCTACAGAACCCCAAAAAACTGGCCATATGCGAGTCCAATTCACGCACCGAGGGTTCCGTACCGCTACAACTTTATGTAGGGAAACAATGAAACATAGAAAATGAAAATAATGATATCAGGGTGCACGGCAGTGCCCCCCACCAAGTCGAGCAGACAAGCACGGCCGTATAACAACACCCTTTTCTCAAAGCAAGTCAATGCATTTTCGAGTTATTAATTAATATCTTTGTTAGGGACTGAAGAAACTGTCTGAAGTTTATATTACATTATTGACGTAATGTAGACAGTGTATATTCCAAATTACATGTTTCTAACTATAGCGGTTTTTAAAATATTGTTTGTCGAAGTTTCGATACTTTGTCACTCACTCATTGATCATCAAAAAGATAGACCACTTCCAGGTAATTTAGGAAGTTGAAAATTAGCATGGAGATTGGTGATTGGGAGTTTATAAAGGAAAAAGTTCGAAAAGCAAATATCTACTCCTAAAGGGGTGAAATAGGGATTGACAGTTTGTATGGAAGTCCGTCATTTTCAAAGTAAGAGACATAAAGTTGCACGAGTACATTTATAGGCTTCTAATATGGTTAAAAAATAATTAATAAAAATTATACAAAGAAAAAAGGAATAAGATCCGAACAAAAACATTTTTAATTTAAAAAATTGCCATGTCTCCCGAGTCTACCCAAAAAATATATGAGATCTAGGGTGGAGCCAAGTCTGGTAGTCCTTTTTTAAAATCAATATATAAAAAGAATATTCAGCTAATTGCACTGTAGTTGTCTTTTAAACATACTGAGTAAAATACTTAAACTTATAATCAATAAATTTTATGCAACTTTGTTGCCTAGAATTTTATTTCATCTCATTAAATAAAGAAAAAAGCTTGTAACTACCTAAAAGTTTTTAGGTTTTTCGAAATGAGCTTATCTTAAATATAAGCTCATTTCGAATAACCGAAATTACTAGATGAGCTCATTTCGAATAAACAAAAAACTCTAAGGTACATACTTACTCGTACAAGCTTTTATTTAAAAAGACCATTAAGATCTGTCTGGCAGTGAACCTTGTTCCAGTTACCGACTACACTCCCTAGACTCCTCAGAGCCGCTGCGCCAGCTATAAAATCCTTACGTGCACCTTCGCAGGTCACTGCTGGGAATACGGTCTGACGTACTGCCGGAATGTGTGCTGTAGGAACTTTTAAAACGTGTACAATAGGGATGACGACGGCTTCAGAAATAAATTATGAACTCTTGTTCACTAAATTGCCCTCCTACTTAAACTTCGGAAAACCTTACTTGTTTTGTTTTCCATCCAGTCTTCGATTTTTAATTCACCAAAATTACAAAATAAGTAAATAAATGACGCTGCAAAACTATGACCTCACGCCTAGGTATGTCAAACATTTTTAGAATAAAATGTCGTTTTTAACAGATGATAAAAAGTAAATCAGATGACTAGCATTCGTCATCCCTAATCTATGTCGCTGAAGTTACAGACGTGAGTCAGTTTGCACATGACGTTTAATGTTATTTTAATATGTGATACCATTTGATTCTTAAAGGGCCAACATCATCATCATCACCATATCAGCCAAAAGACGTCCACTGTTGGATAAAGGCCACGACGACAGATCCTACGCTGGCCGCACCCAGCGTTTTCCTGCGAACTGCACCAGGTCGTCGGTCCACCGTGTGGTAGGCCTGCCTAAACTAAGACTCCTCAAGGGATATTTGACATAACGTGCCCATTGCTGGAGTCCAATAGCTAGTGGCAAACAAATCGCTTAACGTGCCTTACGAATTACGAAAACGGTCGAGGCAAGTGCCACTGACGTAGCGTAGGCAGGCCTCCCACGCGGTGGACCGACGACCTGGTGAAGATCGCGGGAAGCCGATGGACCGGTCGTAGTGGAAATCCTTGGGGGAGGCCTTTGTCCAGCAGTGGACGATTTTCGTTATCCTACGTGATCAACCCAACCACGCAAGTCGCACGGAGCTACGACTGCCTCAACATGTAATCGCATTAAAAAGGAATAACTTTTTATGTTTGTTTGCCCGCTTTATCCTACATTACTAGCCTCAATTCACCTAAAAGAAACATTTCCGTAGGTACTTCTACTATCGTGAACATGCTCGTTCACCCTTCTGCGCCCGCACTTTAACCCCTCAAATGACGTATTACGTTACGACCCACGAGGCCCGACCCGCAAGCTATGGCCCAGTTTATGGAATTTGGCCAGTTCCTTTAGGGATTGGGATAGCTAGGTTTGCAAAAAGGTGTGGTGCTGTGACTGTAGTATGATAGAAATATATTTTTCGGGTTTCGTGCAAGATAACAGGATCCTATTACTAAGACTGCGCTGTCTGTCTGTCCGTCCATCAGTCCGACTTTTAAAAGGTTGTATCTTTGTAACCGCCTCCGTGGTTCAGAGGCAAAGTTCACTGGTTTTACATAGGAGGTCGCGGGTTCGATTCCCGTCGGGGTCAATTGTAAGACTCGGTTTGGTTGGTGGTAGGGCATTTTCTAAGCCCGCCTGGCTAGCTACCACTATCTTATCTAAGTCTTGCCGCCAAATATCAATGTTGATATCATTGGTGTGTTCCGGCATGAAGATAAGATAGCCAGTTCCCCATTGCGTTGGGGAATCTTGGTAAGCCCGCTTCCATCTTCCATCGTTCGTGAGATGTTGTCAAGAGTTTACCAATTGTGAATTTAAAAAAAAAACGTATTAGGTAGCCGGCTCGAAATGATCACAGAATATGTGTTACTATGTGGGATTTTCTAGCAAATAGGAAATACTTAAAAAATGATGTGGGTCTCCTTACAATGAAGGTTTTTTTTTGTTTCTACTCTATAGTAAAAATGGTGATGTATTCAAGTGTGAAACTTGGTGTGATTATGATATTAATCCTAAAATGAAACAATCAGTAATGAAAACCGGCCAATTTAATAAAAAAAAAAAACATTTTTCTGTCTCTCGCCTTGATGACTTTTGTTTGAAATGAATAGGTATCATTGTTATACTTGTTTAAAGAGGTGTCGTGGAATGAAACCCTCTTTGGGCGAGTCCGACTCGCGCTTGACCGTTTTTTATACAATCTGCATATTTCAATACCTGAAAACGCTTAACACGTTAAATAACCTACTTCTGTCGCAACACCTCAGTACAATTTTGTATTATTATTTTTTGTTTTAGTTAATTTTCAAAAAAAAAATACTACACGGATTTCGATAAAATTTATATGGGACCAACTCGTAAGCATATCCTATCCAATAACAAAAGAATCATAAAAATCGGTTTACAATCTGCGAAGATATCGCTTAAAAATCATACAAAAAAAATTGGATGGTGGTAGGGCTTTTTCTAAGTCCGCCTGGCTAGCTACTTATAGCTATCTTATCTAAGTCTTGTAACTAGTATCTCATGTGTGGTCTTGCCGCTAAACATCAGTGTTAACTGAATGTGTTAACACTGATGTTTAGCGGTAATTGAATGTGTTCCGGCTTGAAGATAAGATAGCCAGTTCTCCATTGCGTTGGGGAATCTTGGTATGCCCGCTTCCATCAGGTGAGATGATGCCAAGGGCTTACCAATTGTGATTAAAAAAAAAAACATACAGTCAAATTGAAAACCTCATCTTTTTTGAAAGTCGTTAAAAAATGTGTTGCATAGTTAAACTATTGATAAAACACATTTCTTCGTAATATAATTTTTATATATTAGTTACGTGTGCTCATTAAAAAAAAACTAAGAACCTTAACATATATTATTATCTAATTACCTTTAAACGAGCAATTTTTGTACATATATAACAACTTTCTCCAAAGGAACCATAGTCAATTCTCAAAAATGGTCCTTCAATACTAAAATGCACAAAATCGGTCGATCAGCTGATCGATTTGTATGAACATTGAAGAGTAACTTTTTTTTTACGTTTTCAGCAAAGTCGTAGAACAAAAGTGGTTCAGTATGATGAGTAGAAGTGGTGTAGGTCCCAGTTAACGGGACCTACACCAATTTTGTTACACCCTGTATATATACAATATTAAAGTTTTTGTTTTCGGAAACGGCTCCGACGATTTGCTTGTAAATTAGTTTATGGGGAATTTTGGGGGCAAACAATTGATTTAAATAGGTCGCATCTCTGGAAAAACGCTATTTTCCGAGATTTTCGCACTGGAAACATGCCGCGCAAGTGTATCATATTTAGCGTATTTGTGTTTTAACGGCTCTGGGTACTATTCCCCGAGCAAAGCTCGGTTGCCCAATTACTAGATAATTATTCATTCAAAGTATTTGTCTTTGCTTATTCCCGAAAGTAAAGCCTGAACCAATACACCTCATTTAAGAAATTGTGTTTCTGTAAGATGAGCAGTGCACGTCGCAAATTCTCTTTATCTCTAACTTTCAAATCTTTAAATCTGTTTGTAAGTTAAATTTTAAAGGAGGCGGGTTTTCCGACCCGACTTTGGAGACGTAACTACAACGTTTACCACAGCCCTACAGCCCATAATTCTTCCCTTACTTTTGCCTGACGAAAGACAATACGGCCGACCTTAGATTAGTTAAATGTTTTAGTCCGAGGACATTTGACACCCGTCATTAACCACGTTACTGCTATGTCGGGTCAACCCGTCGGACATCCTGGCCCCAGGCCGTCGTAAGGTTAAGCACAAATCTTGGGGTTGGACTTTGTTGACTTGGAATATTCTAGGTTGGCTGAACGCAGGAATTTCTGTAAGTACCTAACTTATATTAAAGTAACGAATGCAAAGAAAGAAAACCTAGGTACAGATAGGATACCCTCTTGTCTGATTCCAACCTTAACTTTTAACTTCTTAGATTTCAATACAATAAGCGTTTGAGCACAGAAATAAAATCTAGGTACAGACACCTTCTTGTCTGATTCCGACCTTAACTTTTAACTTTTTAGATTTCAATACAATAAGCGTTTGAGCACAGAAATAAAATCTAGGTACAGACACCTTCTTGTCTGATTCCGACCTTAACTTTTAACTTTTTAGATTTCAATACAATAAGCGATTGAGCACAGAAAAAAAATCTAGGTACAGATACCTCGTTGTCTGATTTCGACCTTAACTTTAAACTTTTTAGATTTCAATACAATAAGCAATTGAGCGCAGAAAAGAAATCTAGGTACAGATACCTTCTTGTATGATTCCGAACTTCACTTTTAACTTTTTAGATTTCAATACAATGAGCGATTGAGCGCAGAAAAAACATCTAGGTACAGATACCTTCTTGTCGGAATCCGACCTTAAATTTAAATTTTTAGACTTCAATACAATGAGCGATTGAGCGCAGAAAAAAATATCTAGGTACAGATACCTTCTTGTTGGAATCCGATCTTAACTTTTAACTTTTTAGGTTTCAATACAATAAGCGATTGAGCTTGATCTAGGTACAGATACCTCGTTGTCTGATTTCAAACTTAACTTTAAACTTTTTAGATTTCAATACAATAAGCGATTATGCGCAGAAAAAAAATTCTAGGTACAGATACCTTATTCCGATCTTAACATTTAACTTCTTAGATTTCAATTCAATAAGCGATTGAGCGCAGTAATTACCTATCATGAACGTGTTAAATTCTGGATTAATCGTGTGGTAGACTTTTTACATACGGATAAAACAATTAATAAACACAAATTACCTATGTTTTGTTTGGTGAAGGTCGCGGGAAGCCGCTGGATGCGGGCAGCGCAGAACCGGTCGTCGTGGAGATCCTTGGGGGAGGCCTATGTCCAGCAGTGGACGTCCTTCAGCTGGTATGATGACCTTTGTTTTGCAAATTCTGTTACTTGGTAAGTCTTCTTGTCTTCTTCTGTATGTATAAAAGGAAAAGGTGACTGACTGGTATATCAACGCACCCACAGCCAAAACCACTGAACGGATTTTGCTGAAATTTTGAATACAGATAGTAATAAGGACGTGGGCATCCGTTAAGAGAGGATTTGGGAAATTCCCAAAAAAACGGGATCTGAGCGGGCAAAGCTGCGGGCACCCACTAGTTATAGTTATAAAACATGAAACAGTG
This sequence comes from Coleophora flavipennella, assembly GCA_947284805.1. Lineage (NCBI taxonomy): Eukaryota > Metazoa > Arthropoda > Insecta > Lepidoptera > Coleophoridae > Coleophora > Coleophora flavipennella. The sequence goes on along the minus strand of OX369254.1, from coordinate 5,760,248 downwards.
TTCTGTTGATGTTTCGTACGTTCCCTTCCTTCCTAATTCCATGTAAATAATTAGCAGAGCGTTATTATAATAACTTGGTGGTAGTAATAGCCAGGAAGGGGCTATCCATATAACACCTAACTCAGTTAGAAGTCGTAAAACCTTCTCGGGACGTTGCCGCTTACCAATTGAACGTCGTCGTCGGGGTGGCAGTTAGAGGCGTATTGAAGATGCCTTCTACCTATGAGAATAATTTCTGAAATATAATACAATAATTTAAACATTACATATATCCATAAATTAACTTATTTATTATAATCAAATGTTAAGTCGTAATGACACAAAATACACTTTTTTTTTACAAGATTTTGATGTGATAAAAACTCAAATATCAAAATAGATATTTTTAAAATGAATTACGAGTTCTTCTTAAGAAAAAAGGAACCGGAGGACATAGAGCAGGCAAGCCTTACACTCGGTGAATCGACGTCCTGAAACCGCCTTTGTTCAGCAGCAGACCTCTTTCGGCTACGATGTTTTATTAAAAATTCATTACACTGGTCTACAGTGGTTTTGTTTATTTATGCTTACAATTCATGAAACAATAAATGATTTTGTAAGATTTGCTTTCGTTTTTTTTAGCAGAACTCTAATAATGACTGGGAAAATAAATTTTGTTACTAGCAAGCTGATAAATAAAAAAGATATGCATATAAGATATGCAATAATCAAAAAACAAGAGGACATTCAATACTTTCATGAATAAATTCGTAATCTGGGCACTTGGAAACATCAAAATTTGCTAAAACATATATCCAGGGCAACAAAATATATATTTTTTTGTTGAGCTGTGTTATGTAAATGTATATGGAACAGTCTGCTCACATTAGTTATTCTAACTATTAATTTAAATTATATTGGACCATGATATGACTATAAAAAGATTGATTACAGTTTTAATAAATTTTATTTTGCCATTGCGTAGTTTGTGGGTATCCCTCAAGGTCGTTTGGAGGCGCGATGCTTTTAACCCGTTGACCTAAATAACGCCTTCAAGCTCAAAGTATAGCTATATGTCGCTTAAGTCCATTGAAGCCGCTCTCTGTTTATAATTCCTCTGTTATTCGCATTGTCTTAATACTAAATGGCATAGTAGATGACGCTTATTTTACTTATCAGAAGGACGCTGATGGCTTTATTGGAGAGAATGGGGTTGTTAAGATGGTAATCATGAAAGTTTGGTTTTAAAAGCTCTCAGTTATTTGCATTTATTGCTGATTTGTCCGTGAGAGACGATTCGTGGAACGGTTTTAGGGATTTTGTTGATTTGGGACAAAAAACTGGCCAAGTGCGAGTCAGAACCGCACACATAGGGTTCCGTACCATCATACTAGATGGCGCGCGTTTCTTCATGTTTCAAAAAACACGGTTTTTTTATGGAGTCCCCACTTATTTTTTCACTTTTGCAATTTTTTGTACTTTATGTTAAAGCGCCAATAGAAATACATCATCTGTGAATATTTCAACTGTCTAGCTATCCCGGTTCATGAAAGACAGCCTGGTGATAGACGGACAGCGAAGTCTTAGTAATAGGGTCCCGTTTTTACCCTTTGGGTACGCAACCCTAAAAAAATACAATACACTTACTACAATTTATCAGCTAAATTATACGGTCTTGAGTAGGCCTTTTTCTTTAATTTACCAATATAAAATTGTACTTTAAAAGTATAAAAAAACAGGACTAGTACAAGTTGGACTCGCAAATAAAAACAAAGAAAAACCAAGGATTCTCTTAGAACCACACGTTTGGGTATTTAACAACAATCGGAATGAAGGACAAACAATGACGGTCGGTCGAGGCTAAAACTTCAATTGTTAATTTGTAATCACAAAAACAAATATTTGTTATGATTAAAAATTAACGACTTTCAGATATTTTTCCTTTACTTGTGCTAAGAGACCTTGCTTCTTGCCTTATTTCAGGTTCTTATGTCAATGGGTAGTTGTTACCTAGTAGGTTTTGATGAGTTAGTTCACTAGTATCAAAATATGTGGTATCTTTTGACATAACTGCGTTAACCTCAGACAGAACATTAACTTAATTTCTAAAAACTGTTTACCACTAGTTGTAACCAATAAAAAAATCAAAATACTATTTATTGCAATTCTTTGAATGGCTTTTTAAATATATGAATGACATTATGATGCGACCAAAACCTAGGACATAGTGATGGAAGCTTTTTTTAGTATTATATTACAACGAATAATGCGACCAAAAAACTAGGTTATACGATTCGAAGCGTTCTTTTACAATGAACCACTAACGAACAATTCTTTGTTTGGATGATGCCAAGGGCTTACCAATTGTTAATAAAAAATAAAAAAAAAGGTATCATTATATATAAGAGTCGGTGGCGTAATGGCAAGGGCCGCTACCTCCTGTCCAGGAGGTCGTGGTTCGAATCCTGCCACGTACGAAAATGTTTTCGAATTCCGAATTCATATGTACGTCTTACTGTGAAGGAAAACATCGCGAGGAAAGCTGTACTCGCCTACGAAGAAGCTCGAAGGTTGTGTGTGAAGTTCGCCAACCCGCACAGGGCCCGCGTGGTCGACTGAGGCCCGATCGCCCTAATTCAGGACAGGCTCGAGCCCCTCGATATATTATGAACTGATATGATGATGATCATTATAAGACATTCAAACTTGTAACCTCAGAATACAGAACAAATCGGAACCCGCGTATGGTGATAAAAGTGAAGCAACTTATACTTCTTTTTTAAATTCACAATTGGTAAGCCCTTGGCATCATCTCACCTGATGGTAAGTGACGATGATGCCTTACTTACATAATTACCTGTATAAAACTACTGTAATTAAGAGTAGTTTTTTTAAAATTCTGCATGCAGGTGGTTTATTTTTGTAGGTAGGTAAATAAGCAGTCATCATCATCATATCAGCTCATTTACGTCCCCACCAAGGGGCTCGAGCCCACCCTGAATTAGGGCGATCGGGCCTTAGTCGACCACGCGGGCCCAGTGCGGGTTGGTTGACTTCACACACAACCTTCGAGTTTCTTCGCAGGTGTGTGCAGGTTTCCTCACGATGTTTTCCTTAACCGTTTAAGCAATCGGTGAGTATATGTACGTATGTTTCGAAAAACTCATTGGTACATTGGCCGTCCGGATTTGAATCCGGCACCTCTGGTTAGGGGGACCGAGTCGTTACCGGTTGAGCCACTGACGCTTTTAAATAAGCAGTATTTCTTTCTAAACTTCGCTAAACTGAAGTGGCAGTGGGCAGGGCACAAAGCTCGTAGAGCAGATGACCGATGGGGCAGTAAAGTTCTCGAGTGGCGACCCGGCACCGGAAAACGTAGCGTAGGCAGGCCTCCCACGCGGTGGACCGATGACCTGGTGAAGATCGCGGGAAGTCGATGGATGCGGGCAGCGCAGGACCGGTCGTCGTGGAAATCCTTGGGGGAGGCGTTTGTCCAGCAGTGGACGATTTGTGGCTGATATGATGATTTCTTTCTTACTTTATACCTAACTCAAAAATGTAAAGTATCAGACCTAAAATAGCAATATTGCAGCCAAGGAAAGGAATAGGCGCGGACATTTTGGCTCGCACGCGCGTCATACATACTATTCTCACTGTACGCGGATTCCGGAGCTAATGATATGACATTTGACATAAGGCGTTTTGGATTAAGGATCCCCAGGAGGCTCGAGTTTCCATACAAACGTAGTTCCGCTTTAATATAAAAATTATGTGCCGGATTGAATCAAAACTTTGCGAATATATTGAGTAGACACAAATCAATGTTTGTAATTAGTTTTCGATGTCATCATTACAGCTCATATACGTCCCCACCGAGGGGCTCGCGAGCCTACCCTGAATCAGGGCGATTAGGCCTTAGTCGACCACGCGGGCCCAGTGCGGGTTGGTTGACTTCACACACAACCTTCGAGTTTCTTCGCAGGCGTGTGCAGGTTTCCTCACGATGTTTTCCTTCACCGTTAAAGCAATCGGTAAGTATGTACGTAAGTTTTTGAAAAACTCATTGGTACATTAGCCGTCCAGATTTGAACCCGGTACCTCTGGTTAGATGGACCGAGTCGTTACCGGTTGAGCCACCGACGCTTTTTAGTTTTTAGTTTTCGATGTACTAATATGAAATGGAAAAATAAGAGCAGTTTTAAACTTTCAGTACAAAAGGAATTTAAGCCTTCGTTTAGGTATGTTTAAATTTACTACGATAAAAGCTAATTTCAAACATCGATATGTGTCTACTCAATATATTCACAAAGTTTGGAGCCAATCTGGCATGTAGTTTTTGTATTAAAGCGGAACTACGTTTGTATGGAAACTCGATCCTCCAGGGGACCCTTAAGTTACTATTCTATGGCGTTAACTTAGAAACTTGTATTTTTACATCTTAAGTTAGTACTAATATATATGCTTTGCCTCAAGGAACCTTGATACCACTACCCGTTCTTGAGAAAAAGGTCTTGGACTCTTGGCAGATGGACAGGCGGACAAGAAAGTGATCCTGAAAGCGACCCGTTTTTTCCTTTTGAAGTGCGGAACCTTAACGAAAAACACTTGAATACTTACTAATACATATGTCGGCGACAGATCCTAAAGTTCTGGCAAATCGCCATCTGCCTAGATATTCCCAGGTAGATTGTTAAAAGGCCAGGCATTTCATGGCGGGGCTCCGAAAAATACTAAGTCGACGGAGACCCCCTTCTCTGGGCTCCTTTCTACGGTAGCAGCAGACATGCTAAACGAACCTAATCGTCAGTATTTTTCGAAGTCCCGCGATGAAGTGCCTGGGCTTTTCACGATCTGCCTGGGAATTCTGGGCAGATCGCAATCGGCTTAAGTTTTACGATCTGCCGCTGACACATAAAACCGGTACACTTTTGTACTTTTTCCCCTTTTTAGGGTTCTGTAACCAAAGGGTAAAAACGGGACCCTATTACTGAGACTTCGCTGTCCGTTTGTCCGTCTGTCACCAGGCTGTATTTCATGAATCGTGATAGCTAGACAGTTGAAATTTTTACAGATGATGTATTTCTGTTGCAAAATACAAAAAATTAGTAAAAGTGAAAAAATAGTTGGAGTTTCCATACAAAAAACGTGATTTTTTGCTCGATATTGATAACGGCAACAGGTAGACGTTTGAAATATTCACAGAATAATTAGTTATATATTACCATAAAAACAAATAATTAAATTAAATAAAAAAAATATTTAAGGGGGCTCCCAAACAACAAAAGTTTTTTTTTGCTGGTTTTTGCTCGATATTGATTACGGCAACAGGTAGACGCTTGAAATATTCTTAGAATATTGAGTTGTATTATTTACTTTAAAAATAAATAATTAAATTAAAATTAATATTTAAGGGAGGCTCTCATACAAAAAACGTGATTTTTATAGATAATGGTAAGAAACCCTTCGTGCGCGAGTCCGACTCACACTTGGCCGTTTTTTTAAACGTAACTTCATTACCAATATCACCCTCACATATTTAAAATGTCCTATACTAACCCTAAAGTATTGTGAAGACTCAAGACCCTTTAGCTATAAGGTTTCGAGAGGCAGCTTCACACAGGGATGATTTATAGGTTATTTCCTTAGGCACCCCTCAAGCCTTCAGGTCGGGACCCTGACATTTTCTATTTCACTCACACATAATATGCATCTAAAGATATTCTAAGTACCTGGATCGCTCAAATCCTTTAAACCTTCTAACTGATATTTGCTTAAATACCAGTAACCAAATACCAGTTTAAAAAGTTAAGTTCTTCAGTAAATACTTACCCTCTGGAAATTCTCATTTTACGTCATTTGGAGTTATGTATGATGTACTAACCATTTTAACATCATCTACTTACATGGCCGCGAAAGAGAAGCGAATTCTCGAAACAAAAATGTTCATACCATTTCGAACTTTATCTCTATAAAGTAACTTACGATGTCACGAAAATTGTCAAGCATGCATAAGAATACAACTTCTCGCAAAAGCACGCTACTGCCCACTGCTACCTTTCGTAACACTTTGTGACAAAAGTTACTAAGAAGTGAGAGATCTACATTCTACAGGACACAATTAAATCCATTTTTAGAGGTACACAGACTTGGAAAAGTACCAAATAAGGTACACCAAATTATTTATATAGAAAATTGGAAAACAAATTAATGGAGCACACCTGCCATTCTGTTTTAAGACCGCGGCTCCAGAAACATTGTCATGACCACTCCTACTATTGAAATTCATTATCTTTATCATTATGAGTCCGTATTAGTCCACTGCTGGACATAGGCCTCCCCCAGGCGCGTCATTTATACCAATTTTCGGCCCTGCACATCCAGCTGTCGCAATGAACTTGCGAAAATCATCGCTCCACTTAGCCGTGGGCGTTTCACATTGCGTTTGCCTAAACGTGATTTCTACTCTAGATAACGCTTAATCCATCGGTTATCGGTTCTGTACACGACATTACCATTTCAGTAGGCTAATTCGGTTAGTTATGTATGTCACAGCTTCTACTAAAATCATAAATATCTATACGGTCCCTTAGCATAAGAGTAGAAAATGGTATACCACATGAAATGTAGTCTCACTTATAAGCACGATGATTTGTTTCGTGATGTATGGAATCTATGGAAGGAGATACGTTTGGTAGATTTGTTTGTTTTGGTAAGTACTTCTAGTATTAAGTGTAGGAGTAATAGGGGTATTACATTACTTATTGTTAATTTCGAAGTCAAATAGAGGGTTTTTTTTAATCCACTATTGGTAAGCCCTTGGCATCGTCTCACCTAATGGTAAGTAATGACGAAGCCGAAGATGGACGCGGGATTACCAAGAAATTCAATACAATGATCTTTTATCATCATCATCATCATATCAGCCGGATCATATCAGGACATAGACCTCCCCCAGAATTTCCATAATGATCTTTACCCAATACCAAACCAAGATTGCTCGTATTTTGGCCTAAAACCATTTATTAACAATTAAAAAATGCGACTGTTTCTCTGCGTGATCGAATCAGAAACGAGTAGATCCGTAGGAGAAACAAAGTAACCGACATAGCTTTCAGAATTGCTAAACTTAAGTGGCAGTGGGCGGGGCACATAGCTCGTAAAACAGATGGCCGTTGGGGTAGTAAAGTTCTGGAGTGGCGACCGCGCACCGGAAAACGTAGCGTAGACAGGCCCCCACTCGGTGAACCGATGACCTGGTGAAGGTCGCGGGAAGCTGCTGGATGCGGTTAGCGCAGAACCGGCCGTCGTGGAAATCCTTGGGGAAGGCCTATGTCCAGCACGTGTGCGTCCTTCGGCTGATATGATGATGAAGGCTATTTATGCCAGAGTACAAAGTTCCGTAAATGTAAATATGTATTTGTGTACATACATAGGTAAAAGGAAAGATTATTCCTTTAACACCCGTGAAGCGAAGATAGTATGTCTATTCTGCAGCACTACCGCTATCACACCGAGTTACGGGCGCCATTAACAAAGATGACACGATATTTATTTAACGGCAACGCCTCGCCTTAATAAGGTGATAAACCGTCTCGGGGGTGACGAAAAATGAGGTCATTAAACTTCTAAATTCGAGCTGTTACGGTTATCTTGGTGGAACGATTTTGATTGGCGATATAATTTTGCGGTCGATTTGAACTTTTATCGAAAAGGTTTTAGGTTTAAGTACCTGCCTACGTCATGAAAAAATGAGAAAATATTTTACGGTTTATCACTTATTTGTAATTAATTTGAAACCTTTTATGTGATTATTCTACCCTTCATCATATCATATCAGCCGAAAAACGTCCACTGCTGGACAAAGGCCTCCCCCAAAGATTTCCACGACGACCGCTCCTGCGCTGCCTTAGACAAGTTAGAACTTACGCTACGTTTTCCGGTGCGCGGTCGCCACTCGAGAACTTTACTACCCCAACGGCCATCTGTTATACGAGCTATGTGCCCTGCCCACTGCCACTTCAGTTTAGCGATTCTGTGAGCCATGTCGGTTACTTTGGTTCGCCTGCGTAGCTCCTCATTTTCTGATTCGATCACGTAAGGAAATCCGTGCATTGCAATACACCTGCAACCACATTGTGATCGCCAACCCACTTGCAAAGCGTGGCGATTACGGCAAAACCCTTAAAACTGATTAACTTACATTCCAAAATTTTGCTCCCTCTACTTTTTGTGTAAATCGATCAGTTGAGCAGCAATCTTTCTAAAAAGACGTAAAACTAAAATTGTTCTGTTTTCTCAGTATATTGACCATCTTAGTGGTTATAGGTTAAAATTATCCAAGTCTTTCAGTACAAAAGTGTAAAACTAAGTTTCGAAAGACCTGTGCTAGCTGCGCGGTGCTCGAAAATTATCGAAATTATCGGACTTTTTCAGATTTTGGCTTACAATTTTCAAAAGGTGCTTCTAAGTACATCTCTACTGTGGGGTGCCAAAGAATATTTGAGTGAATTATTTCATTCAATGAATATATATTTTTACTTGAACGCCTACGTACGATAAGGATCTTTATATACGAGTATATAGGGTGACTTTTAATTAGTCCTTAATACTCGTGTTTACGAACAACTTTCCCAAATAAACTATGTGTCAAATACGAAAAAAAAAATTGGTCCTTTATACGTTTTTGCCGACTTGATAACTTATAATATTATGTAAATATTGTAAACTTTGTAAAACAGCAATAAATAAAATATTATGTATCGAGGACCAAAAATTTTTATTTGTGATTTGACATATAGTTTCTTTGGGAAAGTTGTTTGTAACCACGAGTACATGCATATCTTTTGTGTTCAAGAACTAACTAAATGTCACCCTATTTATGTGTTTTGTTGTTTAAGCTTGTAGCCTAAACGGCTTGATGGATATTGGAGTACAAGATGTCTTTAGAACCGTTTGATCCCCAGAGTGTCATTATGATATAAGTATGTCATGCAGTCGGGTTTTGAAATTTAAGGCGAGGTTTTGATTGGAACAGTAAAGTTGTCTCTCTCTTTTTCTTTATGTATAAACAGTAAAGAAAATAACCACACTTTTTCACTTTTTCGATAATTTTTCGTATTAATCAAAAACTACAATGAAAGTATAAAAAATAATAACATTACTCGCTTTGTATTATCATAAAAAATATTGTTGTATATTTTTAAATTTTATACTTCAAATATTAGTCATAACTAGAGTTGAAAGTAACGGTGTAGACCTATGTTTGGGTTTTTTTTTCTATCGAGCCAATACTGCTCAATCGTGTTTCTAATAGCTTTTGACTTTAAGGAAAATCATCAACAATAAAGGCATTTTTTTCAACTTCGGTTTTTTTTTATCGTTTAGGAGTAATTGACGTCAAAAAAACGATAATCTGTAATATTACTGCCATAAAAAGAATGCTTAAATTATTTGTTGGAAAAACGATACAAGTAAGAATTTGTACTAACCGCCTCCGTGGCGTAATGGTTAGTCCATTCGCTTCACACTAGGTGGTCGCAGGTTCGATACCCGGCGGGGCCAATTTTGTAATTAACACTCGGTTTGGTTGGTGGTAGGGCAGTTTCATAGCCCGCCAGGCTAGCTACCACCATCTTATCTAAGTCTTGCCCCCAAACATCAGTGTTAACAGCATTGATGTGTTCCGGCTTGAAGATAAGATAGCCAGTACCCCATTGTGTTGAGAAATCTTGTTACCCCGCTTCCATCTTCGGCATCATCTTTACTTACCATCAGATGAGATGATGCCAAGACCTTATCAATAATTGTGGATTAAAAAAAATACTATTATTTAATAAACTACCTTTCCAGCCTGTATACAAAAAGCCTAATTTATTATTCTTTCTGCAGAAGACTGAGCTATGTCTTATCAAGCCTAGCTAGTAAACAGTGATGCAAGCCCAATATACGTACAATATAGATAGATGTTGGAATACAGAGAAGCAATCTCCCAGAAAGGTTTCGTATCGTCTGGTCGTGACATAGTTTTTTTGCACAATACCCCCTCGTATCTAGACGTAGGAGACGTTTTCGGGGACGCTGAGAAAATGTATTAGCATTCCATCCAACATCTTGTGACAGTTTGTGATGTGAAGCAAATTAACTTTTTATTTGAGGCTTTTGCTTCATTTACTTTGCGCGGTTGTTTTTGGGGTTGGAAACATAATCGAGGAATGGAAGAATAAGTGAATAGGTTTTTTTTGTAAGTACCTAGTAATCATCATATCAGCAGAAAAACGTTCGCTGGACAAAGGCCTCCGCCAAGGATTTCCACGACGACCGGTTCTGTGCTGCTTACCTAGTAATACAGAGTGAGAATAGACCCCCCCTCTGAAACTTAAACAGGGGGTTCTACTCATAAAACTGAACAATTCTCTACAAGGAACACATACTCAAATAAATATAGTTAAAAAAAACTAAAAAACACGCTTTAAAAGCACATCAAAATATATTTTTTTTGTATAATCTGAAAACAATAATGTATTAATGTGAAAAAAGCGTGAGTTACTCGATATACAAAAAATATTGCACAAAGCATATATCATTATCCTGAACTAAAAATTTAAAATTAAATATAGTTTAAAAAAACTAAAAAGCACGCTTTTAAAGCACATCAAACTAAAAAGTGAAAAATTATTCTTAATATAAGCAACGAAAAAATACTACTTAGTATTATTGTGAAAAAAGCGTGGGTTACTCGATATACAAAAAATATTGCACAAAGCGCCATCATAAATCAAACTAAAAAAGGAAAATAGTTCTTAATATAAGCTGAAAACAATAATGAACAAAAAATACTAGTATTATTGTGAAAAAAGCGTGGGGCGCTTTGTGACATATTTTTCGTGTATCAAAAACCCACGCTTTTTTCACAATAATACTACGTAGTATTTTTTCGTTCATTTTGTTTTCAGCTTATATTAAGAATAATTTTTCACTTTTTAGTTTGATTTGCTTTAAAAGCGTGCTTTTTAGTTTTTTTTAACTACATTTAATTTTAAATTTTTAGTTCCGGATAATGATATAAACTTAGGAAATTATTGTATTGTCACTGATTCTTGATAAATGTACAAAGTTTGAATTAAATCTGTCCCTTTAAAGTGGGTCAAAATCGAGTGCAAGGGAGTCGGTTACAAACATACGACTACATAGGTACATACAGGTGAAGCTAATAAAAGTTTGATAAAAAATTGGACTCTCCATACAAATTTTTGCTGATCTGCTGATCGATTTATATGTAAAACAGTTTTTACGATATTAATATGACTATACCCGATAACTGTACCGTTTGTTAAATTGAAATGAGTAAACGGGGGGCCATTTAAGTTTCCGGGAGAGGAATTTTTATTATGTGTGTAGAGTAGGTTACTTTTTACGAGTACATAATTATATGTATTTTTTTTATTATATCAGCTCATATACATCCCCACCGAGGGGCTCGAGCCTACCCTGAATCAGGGCGATTAGGCCTTAGTCGACCACGCGGGCCCAGTGCGGGTTGGTCGACTTGACACACAACCTTCGAGTTTCTTCGCAGTCGTGTGCAGGTTTCCTCACGATGTTTTCCTTCACCGTTAAAGCAATCGGTAAGTATGTACGTAAGTTTTTGAAAAACTCATTGGTACATTGGCCGTTCAGATTTGAACCCGGTACCTCTGGTTAGATGGACCGAGTCGTTACCTCAACCGACGCTTTTTAATTATATTATATGTATATTAGTATTTTATTTAGTATGCATAATTTTAGGTACACATAGGTTTTCCCCCGTCCTTTAAATTATCATAACACCCGATAAGGTTAGCTGGAAAAGATTTCTTATAGAAATAAGTCCACCTTTGTATATGCCCTTTCTAAGTGTTATATTTTTATACAATAAAGAATGTATATTTTTACCTGAAGCCCAAAAAGGAGGTTAATGTTTTTCTGGTGTATGTATGTATGTATGTATTCGGCCTCGACGCGCCCTCCTGAACCGCGCCGCCGTAGCTAGCACAATTAAGAGGAAGTCTTGGAGTGCAAGAGGCAGGGTCGTAGAAAACAAATTCTAGACCAATAACCATGTTTTACTACCAGCACTATAAATTAGTCGCACGCAATACTTGTTGGGGTAGTAAAGTTCTCAAGTGGCGACCGAGCACCGGAAAACGTAGCGTAGGCAGGCGTCCCACTCGGTGGACCGATGACCTGGTGAAGGTCGCCGAAAACCGCTTGATGCGGGTAGCGCAGAACCGGTAGTCGTGGAAATCCTTGGGGGAGGCCTATGCCCAGCAGTGGACGTCCTTCGGCTGATATGATGATGATGAGAGAAAACAAAATGTTTCAATTAAAATTGCAGCAGTTCTATGGTTACAACTAGAAACAACCAGCCAAGTGCAAGCCGGACTAGCACTCCAAGGGTTCCGTACCACCACACCTCTCCACACAACTACATCGATTAATGACAATGATACCTATTCACATTTTAAATAAAATACATCAACTCGAGCGAAAAAAATATGCTTTTTTTCATTTAGTTCGGACTCCTTAGCGCGTGTACGAGTCACACTTGGCCGATTTTTATTATTTGTTGTTTTATTTCAGTATGAGTAACTATAATAACACCAAGTTTCACGTTTGTTTGTATTACTGTTTTTACGATAAAGCTTAAAAATTTTTTTCTAAAGACCTAGAAAAAACACAATTTTTGTATGGAGACCCCCTCTTATTTTTATACTTTTCTAATTTTATGTATTTTTTGTTATAGCGGCAACAGAAATATACATCTGTAAAAATTTTACGGGTCTATGGAACCCTAAAAATAGGGTGAATTAGGACATTTTTTACTTCAGTTCTGTGTAATAAAATAGAATTCGAGTAAATAAAAATCATTACCATATTCTGTAAATTACAAAACGATTTTTTTTTCGATAATAAAATACATAATTAAAGTAAAAAGTAGTTACAAAGTTGGTCGTTTGCGGTGGTATATAAGCCTTGAACGTTAACCGGAAGACGTAGCGTAGGCAGGACTCCCACACGGTAGACCGAGGTCCTGGTGAAGGCCGCTTGAAGCCGCTTGGATGCGGGCAGCGCAGGACTGGTCGTCGTGGAAATCCTTGGCGGAAGTCTTTTTCCAGCGTCTTTAGGCTGATATGATGATGATGATGATAAGTTAACTATTATGGGAACACCCTGTTGTGAACCGACATACCATACCAACATAAAAATAGACAGGACATGATAAAATATTAGAAAATATACAAAACAAAACAAAGATAAAATCGATAGAGGGATTAATGATAAACCACTGAATTCAAACGACACGGTTAACCAGCTTTTGACTCCAAAAACGATAAAAACAATGTCCTTACCTAAAAAGGGTCTTTTTAGATTACCGTTAAACAAATTATCGTAATTTTAAACCTCCCTAATACCTGAGCAGGTAGCGGGCGGCGCTTCGCTGTCTAAAAAAAAGGCACCCTTTTTTGTCATTGTGTTAATATTGTCGGAGAACATTAATTTAAATCCATTTCATTTCATGTTTTTAGGAATCTGTATACCCAAAGGATGAACTGTCTGACAGGTGAAGCCTCCGCTGCTGTCCGTAATAGGTAGACAGTTGAAATTTTCACAGATTGAGTATTTCTATACAAATACAATACAAATATAAATATTCTTTATTTGCCATTAAACAAGGTACAAAATTGATGTTAGTTTAAAGACCGTAGACTCTCTTGTTTAGCCATATTATGTTATAGCATGCAAATTTATAACTAGAAACATAAAAAAAGCAAGAAAAGAATAGATTAACAAACAAACAAACAATTAATTTCACTCCACATATAGAATACGAAAACATGTCAATATTTCAAATTAATTCACATCATGTCATGTTTAAATATAGTTGTAACAATAATTTCTATAGGGTTATTTATGTGTAAAAAATTCATTGACTGAATAAAACATATTTTGAAGCAGCCACGCATGCAATTTGTTCTTAAATTTATTAAATGGTAATAATTTAATATCATCAGGTACTTTGTTAAATATTCTTTGTCCCATCCAAAAACAGTTATTTTGAAAATAACATTATCGCTATAACAACAAATTGACTTTTTATACCATCTTCGAGCGCACGCGCGGCAAACCGATTAGGAGTCGAAGTGGTCGCCATGACCGAAATCGGTCGGATCATCATCATAACAACAAACAATAATAATAAAATAAACATACATACATACAAATATACGTACACCCAAATTAGTTGCGCACAAAATTAATAACTATACTATACAACACACGCATAACGCTTAACGTCTGATTTTACTCCCCATAAATTTTCACACCCCGGGCTAATATATGAAAATTGATTCTTAAGGAGTAAACTCCAAAAAAAAGCTAAAGGGGCCACACAAGAAAACTGATTTTTGATTGATCTTTCTGTCTGTCGGCAGGCTGTATCTTATGAACCGTAATAGGTAGACCGTTGAAATTTTTACTCGTATTTATATTGCCGCTATAACAACAAATAATAAAAAAATAAAAATAAGTAAGACTCCCACACAAGAGACATGTTTTTACTTGTACGATGGTATGGAACTCTTCGTGAGCGAGTCCAACTCCCTCTTGGCCGTTTAAAAAAATCATTTTACGAGTAGATAGTCGTATGCCTTCGAGCATTGATGTTAAGCGTTTACTACCTCTAGACATATTATGCCCTTCCGAACATCCTGTTTTACAAAAAGTATACTAATGAAAATGTCATTCTAATATCAAGTACCGTAGCAGGTTGTGTGTGAAGTCGACCAACCTGCACTGGGCCCGCGTGCATGGTCGACTAAGGCCCGATCACCCTAACTCAGGGTAGGCTCGAGCCCCTCAGTGGGGACGTATATGAGCTGAAATTATGATGGATATCTAGTAGACAGAGCAATATGAATGCTGTAGGCTTTGTTTCTATAGAGGGTGTAACAAAATTGTTGTATGAGCCGTTAAAATGAGTCTTCTACTCATCGTACTGAACAATTTCCCATGAGACCCTTACTCAATTCGTTTATTACACATTGCGATTGACTTATAAGTGTTATGTACGTCGATTAAATTACTGTAAAAAGTTCTTCTTTCAGACTTCTGATGAAATAGTTTATACAGGCTGTAACAAAATTGGTCTAGGAGCCATTAACATGAGCATCCAGTCATTAATCTGAACAACTCTCCTTTCCTAGGAACCAATGGTCAACTCTCAATTTTTTTTTGACAGACTTTATTTCTTCTGCTTATGAGGGGTGTTGTTCAGTATGATGAGAAACAACCCCAGTAAAGGTGGGCTTCTACTCGTAATATTGAATAATTTTCTCCAAGAAACCTATGAACAATTCATATTTTTTGATGTGTAACATCTTTGCTCTCGCTTTCCTGCAATTTGTGGGAGTGATTTCGTGAAATGGGACGGAAATGTGTAACAGGAAATGCGAACGTTTTTTAATTCTCGAAAACTAAGGTTGTCATAGCCATGCCGCCTAGCGTGATGGCAAAGGCAAAGATGACATACTACTATTCGAAGGGTCGGCCCGTGAATGTACGACCCGATAATTAATTAATTTCATAAGTATTTTGTCACATGTTACACATCATATGCGAGTACTGTAGGTCTCGTTTTTTTTGACTTCCTATACATATATACAAAACCGGTAAAGTGCAAGTCAGAATCGCGCACAAAGGGTTTCGTACCATCATACAAGATGGCGTTAGTTTCTTCACGTTTAAAAAAAACCACGTTTTTTGTATGGAGACTTTCACTTTTTCTATTTTTAGTAATTTGTTGTTATAGCGGCAACAGAAATACATCATCTGTAAAAATTTCAACTGTCTAGCTATCACGGTTCATGAAATACAGCCTGGTGACAGACGGACGGACAGCGGAGTCTTCGTTATAGGGTCCCGTTTTTGCCCTTTGGGTTCGAAACCGACCAATCAGCTGACCGATTTGTATGTAAAATCCAAAAAAAAATGCGACTTTAGCAAATTTGTAGAACAAAAGTTGTTCAGGTTGATTAATATGTACAAGCCCATCTTAAAGTATATGTACACCTTTAGGTTACATCCTGTATTTGACCATGATTTGTCTCATGCATTGTTTTGTTCTGGAGTGCAATATTTCAAACTGATATAAGTCTTCACGCTTCGAAACTACTTTCTAATTTTTCTGCTTTTTTCACCACCACAGCGGCTGTGGAGGCTGCCTCTTTTAAGGCGTTAAGATCACTCAATTCGAGCAGGTTGATACGTATTTCAATAATATCGAACGTAAGTCTATACAATTTAAGTTCAAATCAATGCGGGCTTCAACGCGGCTGTTACGTTGAAACCGAACGCCCAATTCTCGATTTTTACATGTTTTTATTAATTTTCTATACTTTCAAATAAGTTAAAAAAAATGTGTGGTCTTAAAGTCACCGATTTTGGTGTGTTGGTTCCATTTAACATTAACTATTTGTTTTCGAGAAATTTTGCAATTAATGCCAAAAGCAGGGTCTACAGTATATTTTCATCAAAAGTGGAAATTGTTATAACCATTATAACCATTGTTATAACATGTGTGGAAAAATCTTTAATAACATTCCTCATGACTTCATGACATCAAAGTATTGCCACACAAACAAATGACAAGAACATTGGAAGCATGGCTCATGAATTTTAGCTTTTATTCTGTAAGAGATTTCCTTAATGTAAAATCTTAACTAGTTTACTATTTGCATGCTGTGCAGTCAGCTGAATAGAGAAACGATTTATTGCAAAACACCTTGATGTAACGTAACCTATTTCACTGCAAATTAATAATCATTTCATTTCATTTTCATTTTATATTTTTAAAATTGCGTTCAATTAAATAGTTTTTTTGCCGCTGTATGCGGGCAGCGCAGAACCGGTCGTCGTGGAGATCCTTGGGGGAGGCCTATGTCCAGAAGTGGACTTCCTTCGGCTGATATGATGATGATGAAATAGATTTTTTATTACTTTAAGTATATTATATATGTTTTCCATGGTGATAGCTTTACACAGTCTTTCAATAATTTGAATTGAATATTGTTATTTGACTGATCTTAAGGCCTTAATACAACTGTAGGTTATCTGCGAATCTCCTACCTACCCAGCAATAAATTATCAAGTTTAGTATCTTTTGTCAGCTCGGAAAGGGTTGTAACTTGTACCGTTTGCATTCATTCGCAAAAAGTTTGGCTGAACACCCGCCCCGGTTATTATTTACGATGTCTGTTGAATGAAGAACAGTCATGTATCTTCTTATCTGCGTTTCTTAGTATAGTTGGTAATGTAGTTCGTACTTATAAGAACAAGGTACCTCTAACATTTTTTGGTTGAAATGGTGATCAACTATACGTCTTATTAAGGCCTTAGGTGGGTCAAATGACAATATTCAATTCAAATTATTAAAGGCTGTGTAAAGCTATTACCATGGAAAAAAATATAATATACTTAAAGTACTAAAAAATCGATTTAATTAAATACAATTTTAAAAATATTACCACTTTTGATTTTAAAAAATATACTGTAGACCCTGTTTTTGGCATAAATTGCAAAATTTCTCGGAAACAAATATAGTTAGTATTGAATGAAATTAACACACAAAAATTGGTGACTTTAGGACCTTTCATTTTAATTGAACACATTTTTTTAAACTTATTTGAAAGTGATCAAAAGTAATAAAAACATGTAAAATCGAGAATTGAACGTCCGGTTTCAACGTAACAGCCGCGCTGAAGGCCGCATTGATTTGAACTTTAAATGAATAGACTTACGTTCGATATTATTGAAACACGTATCAACCTGCTCGGATTGAGAGATCTTAGCGCCTTAACACGTTAACAGTCCCCATACAAGTGTCCTGGAACACGCCATATGTCCATATGTGTGAGCCCGTAGAGGAACATAGGGCTCGTGTGCCTCATAACCATATGAGGGAGCGTTCAAGTATTACGTAACAAATTTGAGGGGGGGGGGGGGGGGGAGTGTCTAGTAAAACGTTACAATGTATTACAGGGGCGGGAGGAGGCGTTTGAACTACGCGTTACGTAACATGGTTTTTATCTTCTCAATACTAACGCGATTAAAACAATAAAAAGGTATTTTATCCTTTTTACGGTACTTTACGTCACATAATTATAATTGTGACTTTTAGGTAAAAATAGTCACTTGGTGGTAACGTAACGTTTTACTAGAGGGGAGGAGGGGGGGGGTACAGAAAAACGTTACGGCGCGTTACATGGGGGGAGGAGGGGGGTCAAAAATCTCCAAAAATTGCGTTACGTAATACTTGAACGCTCCCTGAGCTACAAGAGTAACATGGGCTCGTGTGCCTCATAACCATATGAGGAACAAGAGTAACATTGGGCTCGTGTGCCTCATAACCATATGAGGTACAAGAGTAACATTGGGCTCGTGTGCCTCATAACCATATGAGGTACAAGAGTAACATTGGGCTCGTGTGCCTCATAACCATATGAGGTACAAGAGTAACATTGTCTCGTGTGCCTCATAACCATATGAGCTACAAGAGTAACATGGGCTCGTGTGCCTCATAACCATATGAGGTACAAGAGTAACATTGTCTCGTGTGCCTCATAACCCTATGAAGTACACGAGCCCTATGTTACTCTACGGGCTCACACGAACTCGGCGGAACCGCTCCCCGTGTACCACATACGGTACACTGGACTGTTAACGTGTTAAAGTACTCGTACCTTGTTGATTTTAAGAAAATCAAAAAATGGCATAATTTTATGTTGTGTGTGAAGTCGACCAACCCGCACTAGGCTCGCGTGGTCGACTAAGGCCCGATCACCCTAAATCAGGGTAGGCTCGAGCCCGTCGGTGGGGACGTATATGAGCTGATAAGATGAAAATGCCCTACCACTAACCAAACCTAGTCTTATAAAGTTTGACTCTGCCGGGAATCGAACCTGCGACCTCCTGATGTGAAGCAAGTAGATTAACCACTACACCATGGAGGCGATGTTGTAAATTAATAGCCTCCAAACACGGTTATAAGGTAATTGTAAGGGTTTGTTTCTTAGTTGTATATTTCGAAAATAATTTGTTTATTACGGAACCAAGTACCTACACTGAACGTTATTTTCCTTCTAAAGGTAGGTTCGAATTAAAATAGGGGCCTAAACTTTTTTTTGAGGTCGGTGCCAACAAAGCCAACGAATCTAAGGCATTTGATAGGTAAGTAGCTGTGTTCTGGTACCGACTTCAAAAAAATTTTATGCCCCTTATAATTTGATTCGTCCCTATCTTTGATTTCGTTATTGTTAGTTAATGTCATGTATTTATATATAAAAATATTATTTCATACTCTTGAGTGAATTTGTTTTTTAAGTAAGGGTAAAAACGGGACCCTATTACTAAGACTCCGCTGTCCGTCCGTCTGTCTGTTCGTCTGTCACCAGGCTGTATTTCATGAACCGTGATAGCTATAGTTGAAATTTTCACAGATGATATATTTCTGTTGCCGCTTTAACAACAAATACTAAAAATTTGAAAAAGTGAAAGCCTCCATACAAAAACGTGTTTTTTTAAACGTGAATAAACTAGCGCCATCTAATATGATGTTACGGAACCCTTTGTGCGCGGTTCTGACTCGCATTTTAACGGTTTTTAGGATTTTATATTAAGATCAAAAGCGTTATTTCCTACTTGGTAATGTAAGGTAGGAACCAAAGCGATTTATTTACCATCTGGCCAGTCAAGTATTGCAGGTATTTGGAGAATTTTGCGGTGTCTACACTCAAAGAGCTTACGGCTTAAGCAGTCCCTCATTCAGTCCTGGCAGAAATTCCCCGTCAGCTATAAGACAGTTAAATTAAACGGACAAAAAGTGTTCCAGAACGGAACGTTTAGGTGAAGGCATTGAACAACATTACGTAGTAATAATAGTTCAATGGGCGAAGGTAGTGTTTTTGCGTCAGTAATACCACATAGAACAGAGCGTCGGTGGCGTAACGGCTAGGGCCACTACCTCTTGTCCAGGAGGTCGTGGTTTGCATCCTGCCACGTACCAATGTTTTTTGGAATTTCAATTACATATGTACGTTTGTCCGACGCTCTTACGATGAAGGAAAACATAAACAAAAACCTGCACACGCCGGCGAAGAAACTCGAAGGTTGTGTGTGAAGTCGACCAGCCCGCACTGGGCCTGCGTGTTCAACTCAGGCGGGTAGGCTCGAGCCCCCCCAGCACATATACGTCATACGTATATATACATTTCCAAGACAGGTATATAGGTTGTAACAAAATTGGTGTAGGTCCCGTTAACTGGGGCTTCTACTCATCATACTGAACAACTTTTGTTCTACGACTTTGCTGATATCGCAAAAAATTTTTTGTTCCTCTTCATACAAATCAAACAGCTGATCAAGAAATTTTGTGCAGTTTAGTATGGAGGACACATTTTGTTTTGAGAATTGACTATAGGTTCCTTGGGGAACGTTGTTCAGTATGATGAGTAGAACCCCCAGTTAACAAGTCCTACACCAATTAATTTGGACCCTGTAATTACTCTTTGGTATTAAAACAGTGTACGTGTCAACTCCGACACGCGACTGGAGTTTATTCATCAAATGTAATCCAATAGCTTTGATTTTTTTTTATGTGGAAAGTATAGTTTTTAGTATAGGCCTTTACAGCTTCGCCGTGCGCGGAGCTTGGCCAGAGCGGTCCGGGCTTATTCTAACGCGGCCACCGGCTTCGCAGTTTAGGCTGTATGACTATGGAGTCTTAGCCTTCGTCATATAAAAAGGTGACTCATATAAAACGTGATTAACTCTCGATTTCACTCCCCATATACCAGGTGATAAAAAATTACTGACAAATATTTTAACTGTGGCTTCTACTCATAAAACTGAACAACTTTTGTCATAGTCAATTCGCAAAAAAAAGGTATTTCCCGTAAAAAGTTGCCTAATTAGTTGATCGATTTGTATGGGAAGTTCAAAAATTGGGAAGTTCAAATCTATGCGTTTCTTGGGGAAAGTTGTTCAGTATGACGAATGCAAGCCACATTTTTTATCACCCCGTATTTTTTGTAGGTACCCGTGCTAAATCAATTTTTAAGGAATTAACTCTAAAAATCACTGAATTAAAAGAGAATGAGAGTTCTTTGCTCATAAGTATGGGCAAAGTATATTTATTATATTATAGTATCCGTGGCTGGTTAGTCTATTCGCTTCACACCAGGAGGTCGCGGGTACGATTCCCAGTGGGATCAACTTGTAAGACTCGGCTTGGTTGGTGGTAGGGCATTTTCTAAGCCCTCCTGGCTAGCTACTACCATCTTATCTAAGTCTTGCCGCCAAACATCAGTGTTAACTAACAACTTAGATAGCCAGTTCTCCATTACATTGGGGAATCTGGGTAAGCCCGCCTCCATCTTCGGCATCATCCTCAATTACCATCCGGTGAGATGATGTCAAAGGCTTACCAATAGGGTATTTGACAGTGTTTAAAATAAATTAAAAAATATTATTCACTAAATAGCATTTCTCCAACAAAAGCATAAAAACTTATTTATTTAAAATTTTATTCTAAATTCAATGTTATATTTATCAAAATCACTAAATTAGTTCGTCAAAGACAATGACGTCACAAGTTTGTAACACAAACAATTTTAGAACAAAATGTCGTTTTTGACAGTTGATAAAAAGTAATTCTAATGACTAGCAGTCAATTATCGGATTGTGAATAAAAAAATATTAACGTACAGTATGGCCGCTCCCTGCTATTTTGATCTTACCCTCATCATAGATTGATACAGATTGGTGCTAGTTTGGTACTCGAACGTAATAAAAATATGTATGTATGTATGTACAAACAATGTATTGTAAAAACTACGCTATATTTCACTTGTGGGTACTTATCACTGAATAAAAATTTATTCTATTCTATTCTTATAAACATTACTGCAGAGGCCGGGAAAGTAAGTGATTGTTGTATGAGTAGAGAATAATACTAATACAGCAATTGCCGTTCCAGCCGAGGCCTATATAGTGCTTTACTTAAACAAAGTAAGGAAATTAAAACAATAATTAATACAATTCTACGTAAAATACACTCGATATTTAAAACCGTAACCAAAGAGAGGAATGCCTTGACGCACACTTTTGCTTTTCCGCCGATTAACTTTTTTTAATCATGGCGCCGCCGTCGCTGCGCCGCCGCCGGTCCGTTCAAAATTTGAAAAAAAGCAGCCAGCGAACCGACAATGGTGTTGTCATTAGGCTGTATGAGTTTTGTGTTGTGTGCTTCTCAGTTCGTTATATTAAAATTGTTGCAATCAAAAAAAATACTCTTCAGTAATTAAATTACCACTTCATAAGACAGTAGTTTTTTTATTAATTTTTTGACGATCCTGTAATCAAGTATTTCCTTTTTTCTTTTTAGGTGTGTGTAGCGAATATTACATAACGTGTATGAGTGAAGGATTTTGCTGTAATTTCGTTTGTTTCGTCATTTGTTTTTAAAGAATTTCTCGCGCGTTGTTAAATGAAGTGTCCGGGGTGTGGTATGGGGCAGATAATTATGATAATGAAAGGTATAGCTGATGGACACAGCTGGATATACGCACACAGTCTTAGATCGATGTACGATCGGTTATGTACAAAATGGTACCTACAGTCTTAAATACTTGTCTTTGATTGTTTGTTTGTTTTGAATAGGCTCCGAAACTACTGAACCTCTGAAAAATTCTTTCACCGTTGGGAAGCTACACTATCCGCGGGTGCTATAGGTTATATTATGTTTTCAAAAAAATTAGGGATCTTTACTAAAACTCAAGTAATGCAACCCAAAGTGTAAAAAATTACCTAAAAATTCCTGCAATATCTACAAAAAGTAGTGTAGCGCAGTGTAGTGGTAGTAGTAGTGTAGTGGTAGCGGTAGTGTAGTGTTTGTGTAGTGGTAGTGTAGCGATAGCGGTAGTGTAGTGTGAGGCGGTAGTATCAAGCAAAACTACTAAAAAGCATGTTGTCAAAAGTCATCAAGAATCTCCAAATCGTTACGATTTCCCACAGTTAACTCTAAGTACAGTTTGCTATAAATTAGTTGGCCAGTATTCACTATAACTACTGCAAAAAAACATAAAGATGCAAACGAATAAAATCTCTTTGCTTCTCGCAGGCTGGTTTACACATTTAAAAACAAACGGAGTAAAACGCACAGGATACGGGGGCTATCTTCATTTCCTCCAGACCCGTATTTATTATCTGTGGGCCCCGGGCAGTCCGCGAGATAAATCTCCTTGGCAATTAAAAATAAAATGTATGAATAGAGTTGTTTCGTTGGATTTCTTAAGTTATGTATGCAGACTCGTAGTGGATAAGTCATCTTATCTTCATACGTACTCGTATATTATTCCTACTAATATTATAAACGCGAATGTTTGTTAGAATGTATGGATGTATGTTTGTTACTCTTTCGCGCAAAAACTACTGAACGGATCTGACTGAAATTTGGTAGGTAGACAGATTAGGACCTGAATGAAGACCAAGGCTATACTTTCTTCTACGCTCGCGAGCCGCTTGCGGCTCCCGCACTGCGCACCCTCGAAAAGTCATAGAAACGTAGTCCATGCGGGTGAAGCCGCGGGGAATAGCTAGTACTTTGTAATTTAAACATTATAGAGGTGACATGGGTTGGTAGTTTGCAAAGATAGTTCAAACATCTTGGCTGTTTGTATTTGTTTTTTTTAATCACCATTTGTAAGCCCTTGGTATCATCTCACCTGATGGTAATTGACGATGATACCAAAGATGGCATCGAGTTTACCAAGATTACCCAACGTAATGGAGATCTCCGGCATCATTGTCACTTACCATCAGGTGAAATGATGCCAAGGGCTTACCAATCGTGGATCAAAAAACCCTCTTCTGATCACTCTAAAAAATACGAAAGGGATAAAGCAAGGCAACACCTATTTAAGATTTTAGTAAAGGACACTTCATACAACGGTCGTGAAATGACATCACACTAATAATATTATAAAGGTGACAGGTTGTGAGTGTGTATGTTTGTTACTACTTCACGCAAAAACTACTGAACGGATCTGGCTGAAATTTGGTAGGTAGACAGATTAGGACCTGGATTAACACATAGGCTACTTTTTTTCACGCTCACCCGCACTGCGCACCCTCGCTTAGTCATAGAAACGTTGTTCACGCGGGTGAAGCCGCGGGAAACAGCTAGTTTCTAATACAAACAAACGACGACGGTTCAAACAAAATCACTGTGAAATCCTATACGTTCGAGAACCAAATATAACCAATCTGAATCAATCTGGGTGACGAGGGGGTGAGGTCGGAATCTAAAGAGCCGCAGGGAGAGTCCATACTGTATATTATTACTAATATATATATATATATATAGACTATGTAAAAGGTCAACCATAAAGGTCATTGGGCAGCATAGTATGAAACCTATACCCACGGCCTACAGAAAAAAAATTAGGTAGGATGTTTAGATAAACGTCTCTAGTTCACGAATATATATGTCGCATTAACGTAGTTAATGGGATTCAAGCCAAATGCTTAAAAAAGAAAAATATAATATTGAGGTTAAAATTTTCGTGTTAGCAACGTGACAGAACGTCCTTAAACCATATTATTATCAACAAAATCCAAACCAAATGCAAACTAAAAGTCCAATAAACACGCCAAAGTAATCGATTAAAACAATAGAAGCTCAAATAACACAGATCGCAACGACAAATGACGAGGGACTGCGTCGATGTAAGACAAGTTGTGCGCGACGCGAGCGCAACGACGAAACCGGTTTCTACTTGTCGTACGAGTGAGATGGCATATGCTTGCCGTTGACCGCGCGTTCTTTGCGCACATACCAAAAACTAAACAAACGTTTATTTTGTCTATTTTACACACTTAATGCTTCACTAAAATTGTTTTATTTACGCATTTATATATTTTTTTTACATTTTATTCCCATGGTTTAAAAAAAACTATTTGTAATGAAATGTGGGTTAATACTTAACAATTTAAAACTAATTTGGTTTTTGTAGGATAACTTTAGTTAACCGGGTCAGATTTTGCCCAATGACCTTTGACGATGCGAACCGACATTAATAGATAATATTCTCCTACCCCCCATTGCGAAGGCCCCGGGCGCTCAAACTCCGCGCCTGTAGTTGCAAGCATCTCAAAACCTGGCTTCGTGAAGCGTTTATAAATTTCTACGGTTCACCTTTAAAATGTTTTTTTTTATTTACCACCAGCTTCTGCCGGCGGCTTCACCCGCGTTGATATAGTTTTTTAGGGTTCCGAACTCAACAAGGAACTTTTATAGTTTCGTCATGTCTATCTGTCTGTCTGTCCGCCTGTCCGCGGCTTAGCTCAGAGACAATAAGTACTAGAAAGCCGTAATTTGGCAAAGGTATACATATTAATGACGTCGACAAAGTGGTTCAATAAAATCTTGAAGAAAATGGTTTTTAAGGTACCTCCCCTACATGTAAAGAGAAGGGGGGGGGGGGGTGATATCTTATATTCATTATAAAACACATCAATTCTGTTAACATTGATGTTTGGCAGCAAGACTATAAGGTGGTGGTGCTAGCTAGATAGGTGCACATCAATTCTGTTAACATTGATGTTTGGCAGCAAGACTATAAGGTGGTGGAGCTAGCTAGATAGGTGCACATCAATTCTGTTAACATTGATGTTTGGCAGCAAGGCAATAAGGTGGTGGTGCTAGCTAGATAGGTGCATATCAATTCTGTTAACATTGATGTTTGGCAGCAAGACTGTAAGGTGGTGGTGCTAGATAGGTGTGCTTAGAAAATGCCCTACCACTAACCAAACCAGGTCCTATAATGGTGCACGCCACCGGGATCGAACCCACGACTTCCGGTTGCGAAGCCAGGCAACCAACCACTTTGTCATAAAATATATAATTGAAGAAAGTGTAAAAGCCGTGATATCAGCCCAGCTTTCATTATCATATCAGCCGAAAACCGTCCACTGCTGGACAAAATTGGTCATGTGCTTGCCCACATCCAGCGGCTACGCGCGACTTCCCAAGACATGTAACTAGTTGAAAGTGTAAGTTAACCCGCCAACGAAAAAACGCTTAATTTTTTTTTTGTATTTTGTTTTGAAATTGCTAATAAAAAAAAAAAACCAAAATGGCTCTTAAAATCTTAATAAAACTTTCTCTCTTAAGAGAGAGAATATAGCTCTGTATGTTACAACTTTATACGGCCAAAATATAATATATTGCTATGATGTTCATTTTTACAGGAGATACTCCATACAAATACAGGTCTTTTTTTTAAATATCTCTAATGATTTAATAATTCTTTGGTACTTACTGGAACTTAATAAGGCCTACACTACTAAGTAGTTCATTGTCCCATAAAAATTGTAATAAGGTACCTCCCATACAAACCCAGATTATTTATAAATTTTTAATCAAGTCTAATACATCTCTTTTCTTTGCTATTATTAGGTAAGCGTGTTTTTCGAAGTTTCGCTGTGTGATCGAATCAGAAAACAGGAAATAACCGATGTAGCTCTCAGAATTGCTAAACTTAAGTGGCACTGGGCGGGGTACATAGCTCGAACAACAGATGATCCTTGGAGCAGTAAAGTTCTGGAGTAGCGACTGCAAAACCGAAGACGTAGCGCAGGAAAGCCTCCCAATCGGTGGACTGACGATCTGGTGAAGGTCGCTGGATTCGGGCAGCGCAGGACCGGTCGTTGTGGAAATCCATGAGGAGGCTTTGTCCAGCAGTGGACGTCTTTCAGCTGATATGATGATGATGATGAATGGTGGTTTTAATGCTGATTTATGTAATGCGAGTAAGTGTACACATCGTGGCTGTACGATTTATATTCTTAATGTAGATTGTAGACGTTATCATAGATGTACATTGATGGGCAAATATATAAATAAATAAACAAACAAACAAACAAAAGAACGAACGAACAAGCGAACAAACATACAAACAAAGAAATAAATAAATTATTCATTTTAAAAAGTCTTATCGTATAAGTTTTTAGATTATTTAGGAACATCTGGGTGTGTATATGAGGAATTCTTCACACACACAACATTAATTTCACCATGAAGACTTAATACCGTCGACCTTCCATTCCTAGTTATAAGTTTGATGAGCTACGCATCACTGAGCAAGCTTGCCCCCAGGCCTACCTTTCGAACTTGGCACATTTGCATAGCTCCATCTAGATAGTTCAGTACTCCTGCACTCCATTCCCACCGTATGCAGATTTTGTGGAATATTTTGTCTGACTGTCTTGTTAATAGGTGGGAAATCCACGAAGGAAGGAAAACGAGAAATAAACAAGCGTGAAGATAAGGCTTCGACACCTGGGGAGCTGCCACAAACTGGCTGGAATGGGGTTTTTCTCTCCAGGTCGCTGTTGGAATTAATGTGCTATCGTTAACAGTTTCAAAGTTACAACATAATATTATTACAACTATTCGCTCTTCTGTGACATTACGAAATTCATTCATTAACTTTTTATTCATTGATTATTTTTTATTTATTTTTTTATTTTCGGTTTTTTTTATTTCTAGGTTTGGGTGACCAACGGGTCCCTATTACCACACCCCGGACACTTTATACAACGGCAAAAAATGACATTTCAAAAATCGAATGACGGAACAACAAAATTACGGCGAAATACTATTCGTTTGAGAACCAAACGGTAACCAATCTGCATCAATCTGGGTGACGAGGGGGTGAGGTCGCAATCTAGAGAGCGGCAGGGAGTGTCCATACTGTATGTTAGTACTAATATATGTATATACTTTGCTATTACTAAGCCGCCGCTGTTCGTCCGTCCGTCTGTCTGATTGTCTGTTTCATGAACTGTAAAAGGTTGATAGTTGAAATTTTTACAATGTATGTTTTTCTATTGCCGTTATAACAACAAATAACAAAAAATACAAGTAAAAATTAACATACACACAAAAAACGTTATTTTATGGGTATTTTAAAAGTCAATTTTTATTTAGCTTTATCGTAAAAACGGTGATACATATAAGCGTAAAACTTGAAATAGGGAATGAAGAGATCTTATATATCTCGCGTTATACTCGTGATCGGGTGCTGTCCGTGTGAACTGGCCTACTCTTGTCAAAGGCATAAATGACATACAATGATTTTTATGTATAACTTTTCGTGTCATATTGTTTTCATGTTCTAATGACATAATCTGGTTTATTTCAAGGGTTGAATTTTGAAGTTATTAACTCATCATCATCATCATATCAGCCGAAGGACGTCCACTGCTGGACATAGGCCTCCCCCAAGGATTTCCACGACGACCGGTTCTGCGCTGCCCGCATCCAGCGCCTTCCCGCGACCTTCACCAGGGCATCGGTCCACCGAGTGGGAGGCCTGCCTACACTACGTTTTCACCTCGCCACTCGAGATCTTTACTACCCCAACGGCCATCTGTTCTACGAGCAATGTGCCCCGCCCACTGCCACTTAAGTTTAGTAATTCTGATAGCTATGTCGGTTACTTTGGTTCTCCTACGGATCTCCTCGTTTCTGATTCGATCACGCAGTGAAACTCCGAGCATAGCACGCTCCATTGCCCTTTGGGTGACCTTGGGCCTTCTTATTAACTAATGATTGTTTATTTCTTGATTTTTTCAAAATGACATTATGTTATTATTTTTTTATGACTATCAGAAAAAGTGTAATTTGCACCTATTGTGAATAAATACTTTTAAACTTGAAATTTAATCGAAATTTAAAGTAAATTTTAGAATGGAATGTTCTATGGAACAGTTGAGAGTCATTCTGCGTTGGGCCTCGAGCCAGTACAGAGGTCCTTCTCATTATCGAGTCGTATACATATCCCAAACACGATAGATACCTCTGCTGTAAGTTGACAAGGAGTTGGGTATCCTGCAGATTCCAGAAGATGCTGCAGCATCAGGTCAAGGTTACCATGTTCCATCTAAAACCTATTTATTGAGACTATTCCAAGGAGCCCAATACGAATCCTCTGCTGTAAGTTGGTGAGGAGTTGGATATCCTGCAGATTCCAGGAGATGCAGCATCAGGTCAAGGTGACCATGTTTTTGCAATATATTTACAGTAACAGGTCACCAAATTTTGAAACGATCAGACCTGTATATAAGTTGCTCACATTCCTTCATCACTTAGATAAGATCTGATGATCTTCAAACTGCTGAATCGATTTTTACCAAATATAGCTATGAACCACCGCAAGGAAACTTGCATTC
Organism: Coleophora flavipennella; assembly: GCA_947284805.1. Classification (NCBI taxonomy): domain Eukaryota; kingdom Metazoa; phylum Arthropoda; class Insecta; order Lepidoptera; family Coleophoridae; genus Coleophora; species Coleophora flavipennella. The sequence continues at coordinate 5,730,941 of OX369254.1, read as the reverse complement.
ACGTAAAACAAACACATCAAAATCGGTCCATCCGTTCAAGAGCTACGATGCCACAAACAGACAGACAGACACACAGACATTGGCGTCAAACTTATAACACTCCTCTTTTTGCGTCGGGGGTTAATAAAAAAAACTTATGAGCGTATTCACAAAATCGTTGCCCATACAAACTTCAAATTACTACTTCTTGAAAATGGATGGGCCGATTCTAATGAAAATTTATACACTTACGCAAGTCACGAAATTCTAGTTTGTGAACCGATTACATATAGTGTTGTCATTATATAACAGTGATTCATAGTTATCTTAAAATTCGCTTCTCTTTTTTAAAATAAAGTATTTCGAAAATATAATTTATCTACAAAGTAGAATTTCGTAACTTGCTTGTGTGTATAAAGTTTCATTAGAATCGGCTCCATCCATTTTCAAGAAGTAGTAATTTTAAATTTGTATGGGAAACGATTATGTAAAAAATATACACTTCCGGACACATCAATCGAGCCGCCTAATTTTTCTCAATACATTTTTATACTATGAGTGGATCCAAACAGAAACAACTGTTTTCTCAAAATTATTAATAGTAAGGAAAAACTTCAAACTGCAGTCGTCAGGTGAGATGCTTTGCTACAAATTTGAAGAAGAGCACAACATTCTGCAGAGCCTTGGGAACTCAGTAGTTTCCTAATAAAAATAACTTTATTTTTTCCGTTGGTATGGGTGGCAATTTACCGTAAGCTCTCCTGTGACAAGTCTACTGAGTTCCCCACTAACTGCAGAATGTTATGCTCCTCGACAAATTTGTAGCCAGGAATCTAACCTAATGACTGCACTTTATAATTTCCTTACTTTTATTGATTTTAAAAAATGATCTTTGCTGTTTGGACCTTCTTTTTGTATGAAAATGTAGGTACTGAGAAAAATTAGGCGGTTCGATATAATATGTGTCCGAAGTATATAAAATTGGTTATTTAGCTGATAAGATTTGTATAAAAAGTTCATTGTTTCTGAATCGATTTAAGATTTCTCGGGGAAAGTTGTTCAGTATGATGAGTAGAAGCCCCAGTTAACGCCTCCTAAAACAATTTTGTTACAGCCTGTATAAAGTTTGTTTGTTTAAAAATATATGAAATATCCAAAGTGTGTTCTCATGTTTTGCCGTTAAAAGCTACATTTTACCACCGTACACAATGGCGTAATAACTTATTTTTTAAACATGGTTGTTTTGTTGGTATTACTTGCCTACGTGAAACTTTTGCTTTTTATTTTGTCATAAAATTCTTTTTTTTATGGCATCGGCTTGCTTCCTGCTAAATAGATATGTAATATATAGCGTGTTTTAAAAGTAGCACATAGCTTACATAGAACAGATGGCCGTTGGGGTAGAGAAGTTCTCGAGTGGCAACTGCTCACCGGAAAACGTAGCGTAGACAGGTCTCCCACTCGGTGGACCGATGACCTGGTTAAGGTCGCGGGAAGCCGCTGGATGCGGGTAGCGTAGAACCGGTCGTCGTGGAAATCCTTGGGGGAGGCCTATGTCCAGCAGTGGACGTCCTTCGGCTGGTATGATGATGATGATGATTTAAAAGTAAATATTTAGTTGTTTAAGAGGAAAACCTCTTGATTATTGACAATTTCAAAATGTCATCTATTAACTATGACCAAATTTCAAACTGGTGAAAGTTGCGTTTCAATAAAAAAAATCTTAAAATTACTTTGGTATTCAATTCATAAATTGAAGCGGTCATAACTTAGTGCGACTTGCGTGCTTAGATCGATTACTCAGGTTGACTGACCTGAAGCACGGTCATTACTTGGATGGGTTTGACCATTAGTGGTTTTTCCCTCGACCGTTTCCGTGCTTCGCGAGACATGTAAAGCTGTTGGTATCGTTAGCTATCACTAGATGACAGTCGTTAAGGCGGTAATATTACAGATTTTCGTTTTTTTTGACGTCAATTACTCCTAAACGATAGAAAACCAAAGGTTGAAAAAAATACCCTTATTGTTGATGATTTTCCTTAAAGTCAAAAGCTATTAGAAACACGATTGAGCAGTTTTAGCTCGATAGAAGAAAATCCCAAAGATAAGTTACACCGTTACTTTCAACTCTAGTTATGACTTATATTTTTAAGTATAAATTTTAAAAAAATATACAAGATTATTTGTTATGATAATACAAAGTGAGTAATGTTATTATTTTTTATACTTTCGCTGTAGTTTTTGATTAAAACGAAAAACCATTGAAAAAGTGTGGTTAGGTTATTTTCTTTACTCTGTAAGTACACGTAAAGAAAAAGACAGAGACATCTCTTCCAACCAATACCTCGCCTTAAGTCGAGTCGACGGCCTTATGCGGCTTGAAAAATTCTGATAGCGGGATCCGCCACCTAATCCTAATAGTGTATTTTGTCAGCAACGATAGTAACTAGTACACGGATAAACCTGTAAAGGTTTTTGATGTATAAGTATTATAATTTTTTTGTAACATTCTTTTTATCAATTAAATAAAAATAAAAAAATAATAATCCTACAAAATTTTTTTTTTATTCACAATTGGTAAACCCTTGACAACATCTCACCTGGTGGTAAGTGACGATATTGCCGAAGATGGAAGCGGGCTTACCAAGATTCCCCAACGCAATGGGGAACTGGCTATCTTATCTTCATGCCGGAACACACCAATGATATCAACCTCCACTAATCCGGACTTGACTCCCGTGTGTGGAGTATGAACTCTCATTTTTTTATTTTTTTTATTCGCAATTGGTATGCCCAAATTTGGGAACAGACCCTTGCTCCTGTAGTGGGGACATTGTGGGTTGTTAACGATTCAATTAATCAAAATAGTTTATTTTAAATAGGTGTTTACACACACTTTAAAATAGTCAAAAAAACTTATTGTCCATTACAAGTAATGTCGTGATTGAGATTACAGTATCAGGTAATGGCACAATAGACTAACTTAAGTCTACTATGGTAATGGTATTTGCTATAGAATCAAAACTATAGGTATATCTTTGTCATTTACATATCCTCTAGAGCACAACCATTTTTTGACATGAGTCTTGAATTTATACAGAACTAGTTACATTTTCTGGAATTTTATTGTAGAATCGTATACACTGCCCCACAAACATTGAATTACTACTACTAGTAGTAGTAATTAAATGCCCACAAATGACTTTTTAACCTTACTCAGTTTTGAAAAGGCCATATCAATTTTTTTTTTACATTTCTGAAATTCAAATTATGCCTGTCACTGTTTTTAGGTAATAAATGCAAAGTCTTACGAACGTACATGATGTTGATATATAAAATGACTAGCAACAGTGAAAATATTGATTTCTTTTAACCTATTCTTTAACGACTCACGTGATCGCATTTGATAGATTGCGCGGATAGCTCTTTTCTGCAAGATGAAAATAGTTTCTATATCAGCCGCATGCCCTCACAGTAAGATGCCATATGACATTATAACTATGGAAGTAACTAAAATCCCCTAAAAAGCGTCGATGGCTCAACCAGTAACGACTCGGTCCATCTAACCAGAGGTACCGGGTTCAAATCTGGACGGCCAATGTACCAATGAGTTTTTCAAAAACTTACGTACATACTTACCGATTGCTTTAACGGTGAAGGAAAAACATCGTGAGGAAACCTGCACACGCCTGCGAAGAAACTCGAAGGTTGTGTGTGAAGTCGACCAACCCGCACTGGGCCCGCGTGGTCGACTAAGGCCTAATCGCCCTAAATCAGGGTAGGCTCGAGCCCCTCGGTGGGGACGTATATGAGCTGTAATGATGAACTAAAATCCCCTACTATAACCTACTACGTACAACGGAGACGAAGTATTGCAAAATTCAATAAATTAACATAACAAAGTAAAAACCCCACGGAGAAATCATCCGAAAATGAAATCCGGGGAGAGAAAACGTAACAAATTAATTAACCTTTTATTAAAAGGCTGAGAATAACCCAACAGTGCCGGCAACATCTGTTGCCAGTATTATTTCCTCATTTCGCTTGCAGTTTTTTTTTGGGTACCAGTGCTCACTGTATATTGTAAGCAAGGGCTATTCCCATTCAGTCGAAAACTGTTAATGTTTTTGTTAGTAGTTCAAGCAAATGTACAGAGTGTAACAAAATCGATAAAATATCCGTTAACTTGGGCTTCTAAACATCACATTGAATGACTTTCTCCATGAAAGTTGAAAAAAAACCTAATATGAATCTTTGGGGGAAAATTGTTCATTATGATGAGTAAAGGGACTTCAAAGTTCATGGCCGTTAATCCAATTTTAATCCAATGTTAATTCCCGTTTTTAACCTTTGGGTACGGAACCCTAAAACCGGTTAAGTTCGATTCAGAGCCGCACACATAGGGTTTCGTACCATCATACTAGATGGCGCTAGTTGTTTTTTACTTTTCCAAAAATCACGTTTTTTTGTATGGAGACTTTAACTTTTTCTAACTTTTAGTAGGTATTTGTTATTATAGAGCGGCAACAGAAATACATCATCTGTGAAAATTTCAGCTTTCGGTACGGAACCCTAAATAAAAAAAAGTGTAAAAAATGTCATGTCTTTAGAAACATGTAAATGTAGAGGTACCTACTTAATCCAATCGTAGTCATCATATCAGCTCATATACGTCCCCACCGAGAGGCTCGAGCCTACCCTGAATTAGGGCGATCGGGCCTTGTAACAATTTAGTAATCTGTGCCTTAGTCGACCACGCGGGCCCAGTGCAGGTTGGTTGACTTCACACACAACCTTCGAGTTTATTCGCAGGTGTGTGCAGATTTTCTTTTCGAAAAACTCAATGGTCTGTCCGGATTTGAACCCGGCACGTCTCGTTAGGAGGACCGAGTCGTTACCGGTTGAGCCACAGACGCTTTTAAATCGTAGTATTGTAATAATAATAAAAATCGTCAAACCAAACAAATTACTAATGAATCCAAAAAGAGAAACATTATACAGGATGTAACAAAATTGGTGTAGGTCCCGTTAACTGGGGGTTCTACTCGTCACACTGAACAACTTTCTCCAAGCAACCCATAGGCAATTCTCAAAAAAAAAATTTGACCCTCCATACTAAAATGCACGACATCGGTCGATCAACTGGTCGATTTGTATGAAGAGTAAAAAAAAACTTTTACGTTTTCAGCAAAGTCGTAGAACAAAAGTTGTTCAGTATGATGAGTAGAAGCCCCAGTTAACGGGACCTAAACCAATTTTGTTACACCCTGTATAGTACCAAACTACCACGAATCTGAAACTGAATAAGTGATAGCTCTAACTTAAACTGACGAGGGTAATTCCTCAAAAAGACGAACGGCTGTTCCGAGCGGTAACCCACAAGTCCCACAACACGGTCAAAGCGAAACGAATGGCCACATTTAAAACGGCGAAATGAAAAATAGCGCCAAGTTCCCCTTTGAGAACCCAGTAATTGTAGTTTAATTACCAACAATGGGGGAAACAAAAAATAAAGCTAAAAACCTTAATGGTGACCAATTTTCCGCTACTGTGGTGCTGCCGTTTCACTTTGAAACATTGTTTAGCGGTAATTTAATAAAAAGCTTAAAGGTTTGGGGTTAAATTAAATTGTATGTCATGTTTTTTTTGGTATGGATTTAGCCTCGTGGAAGTAATTGAATAATTGACAATAAAAAAAAAACGTGTGGCACTCGGGAACTGCCGCGGTAAAGCTATTGCATAGCATTTTTTATCAATTTATGCAGTTATATTTTTTATTTTATTTATGCAAAATTTACCAGTACCATATAGTCCTTGGGGCGCAGGATGTTTATGTAATAAATTAACACTAAGAAAGTTACACCAGTAAAATTGACTAACATAAGTCCTTTTAGTAACGCAAATCGCTAATAGATGGCACTGTAACTTTTTAGAACTCGGCCGAGCGTGGGGTGTTAGGTTTCATTTTCGTTACGGAATTTCTTTATTCGGTCGCCGCGCTCAAAGCCCGCGATAAAAGCTATGCAATAGCTTAAAACTTAATAATTATAATTTAATAATTCATTTATTGTCAGAATAAAAATCCATAGAGTACAAAATGAATTAATTAAATTAATGGTGACCAATTTTCCGCTACTGTGGTGCTGCCGTTTCACTTTGAAACATTGTTTAGCGGTAATTTAATAAAAAGCTTAAAGGTTTGGGGTTAAATTAAATTGTATGTCATGTTTTTTTTGGTATGGATTTAATCTCGTGGAAGTAATTGAATAATTGACAATTAAAAAAAACTTAATGGTGACCAATTTTCCGCTACTGTGGTGCTGCCGATTCACTTTGAAACATTGTTTAGCGGTAATTTTATAAAAAGCTTAAAGGTTTGGGGTTAAATTAAATTTTATGTCATCTTTTTTTTTGGTATAGTTTTAGTGTAGTGAAGGTAATTGAAAAATTGACAATTAAAAAAAACATAATGGTGACCAATTTTCCGCTACTGTGGTGCTGCCGTTTTACTTTAAATCATTGTTTAGCGGTAATTTAATAAAAAGCTTAAGGGTTTGGGGTTAAATTAAATTTTATGTTATCTTTTTTTTGGTATAGTTTTAGTGTAGAGGTAATTGAAAAATTGACAATTAAAAAAAACTTAATGGTGACCAATTTTCCGCTACTGTGGTGCTGCCGTTTCACTTTGAAACATTGTTTATCGGTAATTTGATAAAAAGCTTGAGGTTTTGCGGTTAAATTAAATTGTATGTCATTTTTTTGGTATAGTTTTAGTGTAGAGGTAATTGAAAAATTAAAATTTAAAAAAAACTTAATGGTGACCAATTTTCCGCTACTGTGGTGCTGCCGTTTCACTTTGAAGCATTGTTTAACGGTAATTTGATAAAAAGCTTAAGGTTTTAAATTAAATTGTATGTCATGTTTTTTTTGGTATAGTTTGGAAGTAGAACATGGCCAACCGAAGTAATTCATAATTACTATATATTTTTTTCTATTGTCACCGGTTTTTAATATGTGTGCGTATTTTTCGATTTAATCCGACGACTTGAAGTGTGTGAAATACACGTTAAAATATTATATTTCATAGATACATACATACATGTTTGGTTTTTTTCATATAGAACGGTAATTTCATATGTGGGAAATTTGTAATTACCGTTGGATATGAAAAAAAATCTGTCGATTTTTTTAAATCCTGGGAACGGAAATCGATGAACTCTTTAAAGACACTTTTACTGCCACTTCAGATCTGAAAATTTTCCCTTGTACATAGTTATCCAAATTCGGAAAAAAATGTAGGGGCAAGATCCGGGAAATACGTATGTTGGGTGACGAAGAGTTTCCAGTCGTAGTTCCTGTAGTTTTGCGACGGTCCTCTGCGCGGTGTGTGGGCGGGCGTTATCGTGAAGGAGTGGACTAGAACAATTGTCAAGTCTCGGTTGTTTGACAGCGACCTTGTCCATCATCGTTTACAGTTCGTCATAATACACTTTCTGCAGTAATCGTTACGCCAGATCTCAAGAAGCTGTAATGGACAACAGCGGCGTAGCGTGGGTGTCGGCCGCCCGGGGCGGAAGACAATTTTGCCGCCCTCTTATTTAGGTATTTTAATTTTTTGTATACTATACATTACATACATTAATTTCAGAAAAATTTTCGGCAAGAGTTTGCATTTAAATGTTAGATTTTAAAGGAATAAATATAATGTAACTGCATAATAAACATTCAGTCCGCAAAATAACTACTTGAGCGGCAAGATTTCATGATTGAGCGGCAGAAAAACATGTCTATAAGCAGCAACTCAACACTGTAGGAAGAGTGTGGTACGGGGAGTTCTAAATGGAAGCGGGAGCGAGCGAAGCGAGCTCGGACTTGCGGAGCACCCCGACTCGGATCCGTTAGGTTCGGAGACTTAGCTCGCCTCCCCGCACAGTCGTAGTGTTATGTTTAACATGAGAACACAGAAGTAGGAGCCCCGAAGGGGCTCCGTCGACCACTCAACACTGTAGGAAGAGTGTAGTACGGGGATGTTTAAAATAATTACAGCCATCCAGAATGACATAAATTGCTGATTGATTTTGAAATGTTTGCTGACCATGAGTTGCTGACCAATTAGCTATTTCTGCTGACCGATTATATTTTTCTGCTCACAGAAATAACAATACTATGCTAACCATTTAATTGACACCCGATTTTAAATAAAAAAGTTTATCAGAGTTTTACAATCACGTTTATTAATACAAAAAATATTTTACTTCAACCACTTAGATACATTGTTATAACAATACCTATTATCTATGATTAGGTACAACTTTACGATCGACATGATTAAATAATTAGCGAATTTTTAGTTGCGATAAAAATATGATATGGTTCAATTTTTTTATTATTATTTATTGTGTAATTTAGCCGCCCCCTAAAAAGTGCCGCCCGGGGTGGGCTGCCCCTGCCACCCCGACTGCGATGGACACTGATGGACAATGCCGGCGCAGGCCCACCAAACACTCACAAGCAGCTTCTTTTGGCTCAATATCCGTTTGGGACACCATTTGGCTGCCTCCCCTCGATCAAAGTATATAATATATTAGTACTAACATACAGTATGGACACGCCCTGCCGCTCTCTAGATTGCGACCTCACCTCCTCGTCACCCAGATTGATACAGATTGGTTACAGTTTGGTTGTCAAACTTATCTAGGATTTCGCCGCCATTTTGTTTGTTCCGTCATTCCTTTTTTGAAATGTTATTTCTGACCCGTTGTATGAAGTGTCCAGGGTGTGCCTCGATCCAACCAATGCGATGGACGTTTTCGGTTATCATAAAGTATCCATTTCTCATCGCAAGTAACAATCCGATTCAAAATTCCCTCATTTGTGTGTCTGTTCAACAAGTTAAGATGGGCTTCGAAGCGAGTTTGTTGCTATTGTTCAGTGAGTTCATAAGGTACCTACCCACTTTTTTAGCTTTTTATCTTTCCGATTTGATTTAAATGAATCAATATGGTTTTGTCATTTACATTCAAGGGTCTACGATGGTCTAAGATGAGTATGCTTTCACTATGCCTTTTCATCATCATCATCATCATATTAGTCGAAAAATCGTCCACTGCTGGACAAAGACCTCCTCCAAGGATTTCCACGACGACCGGTCCTGCGCTGCCCGCATCCATCGGCTTACCGCGATCTTCACCAGGTCGTCGGTCCACCGCGTGGGAGGCCTGCCTACGCTACGTTTTCCGATGCGCGGTCGTTTCGAGAACTTTAGTACCCCATCGGCCATCTGTTCTACGAGCTATGTGCCCTGCCCACTGCCACTATGCCTTTTAATTTATTGTGATTAACTTTAGTCTCCGGTCGACCTTGGGGCTCATTGTCGATATTAAATTTTCCGGAATGAAATCTATCAAACTAAAATCGTATGATGCGTTCACTGGTAGAGTTTGCTTCAAACACTTCGTTAATATGTACTACAAGCCGTCTGTGCTGCGTTAGTGCCACGACGAAACTCATATTCAAAAAATAAAAGTTTAAAAAACTAAAAACCGACTTCAAAATCAAATACACTCAAAAGTATGACATAATATTATTATACTTAGATACACGACATTAACAAACAATAAGGAAATAAAAGATGGGTACGAAATAAATTAGGGGCCTAAAGTCTTTTTTGAGGTTGGTACCAGCACACAGCTACTCACATTTTACGGCATTGCTGACACCGACCTCAAAAAAACCTTTAATCCCTTAATTTAATTCGTACCCAGCTTTGATTCCGTTATTGTTTGTTAATGTCGTGTATCTAAGTATAATAATATTATGTCATACTTTTGAGTGTATTTGATTTTGAAGTCGGTTTTTAGTTTTAGTTTTTTTTTGATTCTACCAATGGGTTAGACGTATTAAGTAAAAATTAAAAACTAGCTAAGTGCGACTCTGGCTTGTGCACCGAGGGTTCAGTACCACCAAAAATATCTTATATGTATATCTATTAGTTGAATAAGGATAGGTAGTATTTGTACTTTACATAATTTAATGATATCACAACAAATCATAAATTAGAAATGGGGCCAAGTTCAATATAGAAAAAATACAGCGATCTGAATGGGTAGGTACCCAGTTCTATAGTGGTTTCTAAATCATAGCTACGAAACTTCACATAGAAATATTTATTTTAGACTTCTCCAAATAATAGAAAAAGTACAACAATTTCCAGTTTCTAAATATATATGTTCTGTTCTAATAAATGGTGTAACTTGGCAAGTTTAAATGATCAAGGTGCCAAGCAAGCAAAGCTTACTTTTTAACAGTAAATATTAATATAGAATAAAATTGGATACTTAAAACATGCCAAGTTACACCATACAGAAGCACAGAACATAACATTTTTTTTGAGAAACTGAAAACCGTTGTACTTTTGTTTTGTTTCTGCACTATATCTATCACAAACATCCTGTGTATTTTTGAGTTAAGGAAAATATATAAGGCTAATAGTTTATAATAATAATGTAGTAGTTAAAATACATGTTATAATAAAATGAACCATTGTCATTGTGTCAATTTTCATAAACTCAATCTTATGTTATGCAGTTTTAAGTCTACTTTTATTTAATGATGGTTATAGGTTTGTTTTTTTGTTTTTGGGGGAGGTTACTTCAAAAAAATACCCAATAGCATCAACCTATTTGGAGTGTGCTGTATATGTAATGACTCGCTCGGTGTAAGTACTAAAAAATCAACATCAGCGTTCTATAGAATTCTTCTATTCTGCGGGTTAAATTGTATCCTATGTCACTCACGGGATCAAGACGAATTTAACGATACCTCGCACCCTAAAATCTATCAAGCAGTTTAGAAGATGTGGACTAAAGAAACATACGAACATACGCATTAGAACTGAAAAAACCGGCCGAATGAGAGCAAGAACCGCACACATAGGGTTCCGTACCATCGTACTAAATGGCGCGAGTTTCTTCAGTTCCGTACTATCATACTAGATGGCGCTAGTTCCTTCACGTTTAAAAAAAATACGTTTTTTGTATGGAGGCAACAGAAATACATCATCTGTGAAAATTTCAATTGTCTGGCTACCACGGTTCATGAAATACAGCCCGGGGACAGACGGGTATTCCCTCTCGTATATCTAAAAGATACGCTAAAACTACCAGGTTTATGATATAGCGTCCCCACTTTCCTACCCTTGGGCATACAGTGAGGGCTGCTATTCCTGCCAACACCATAAGGATGACAAGGACCAGTTACGGTAGGTCTTGCCGCCAAGACGCTTGTTTCGGTACTCTGCAAGGCGAGTGCCTCGTGACAGACGGACGGACAGCGAAGTCTTAGTAATAGGGTCCTTTTTTTACCCTTTGGATACGGAACCCTGAAAATATGCTCTTTTTGTGGGCAATTGTGTAAAAAGCGGTTTTGCCTGCGACCGGGCGGAAACATACGATAGGTACGCAACATAGCTCTTTAGGTAACGTATGTTTTTGCGCCCGTTGCGTCTGAAACGGCCGGTCCCTGGGGCTCAGAGGCGAAAGGCTTTTTTATTGCTAAGATCGGGATGAGGTTTTAACCGAATCCGTGGCGTAATGGTTAGTCCATTCGCTTCACACCAGGAGGTCGCAAGTTCGATTCGTGGTTGGGTCAACTTGTAAGTTTCGGTTTAGTTGGTGGTAGGTCATTTTCTAAGCCCGCCTGGCCAGCTACCACCGTCTTATCTAAATCTCGCCGCCAAACATCAGTGTTAACAACATTGATGTGATCTGGCCTGAATTTAAGATAGCCAGCTCTTAATTGCGTTGGGGAATCTTGGTAAGCCCGCTTCCATCTTCGGCATCATCGTCACTTATCATCAGGTGAGATGATGCCAAGGGCTACCAATTGTAAATAATAAAAATTACAAAAAAAGCGGTAAAGTCTGCGACCGGGCGGAAACATACGAGGTACGCAACGTAGCTCTTGAGGTAACGTATGGTTTTGCGCCCGTTGCGTTTGAAACGGCCGGTCCCTAGGGCTCAGAGGCAAAAGGCTTTTATTGCTGAGATCAGGCAGAGGTTGCGGAACAGTAGAGGAGACCCGAGATCCTTCCTGGTCCAACGCCTCTCAGTAGCTATCCAACGCGGCAATGCCTGGGCACACTCTGGACACTTCATACAACGGGCCAGAAATGACATTTCGAAAAAGGAATGAACAAACAAAATAGCGGCGAAATCCTATACTTTCGACCACCAAACTGTAACCAATCTGTATCAGTCTGGGTGACAAAGGGATGAGGTTGCAATCTAGAGAGCGGCAAGGAGTGTCCATACTGTATGTTAGTACAAATATAAATACTTTGGCCTGGACCAGGGAGGACCTATGTAGGTACATTTCTTGTAAAAAAAATATAAATTCATTGTGATTTGTTTCTTTTATTGTAACATAATTTTTATGCTAAATTTAAGATTGAGATTTATAAATTTATTTATTGTGTCAATGTTTATTATAACAGCTCATATACGTCCCCACCGAGGGGCTCGAGCCTACCCTGAATCAGGGCGATTAGGCCTTAGTCGACCACGCTGGCCCAGTGCGGGTTGGTCGACTTCACACACAACCTTTGAGTTTCTTCGCAGGCGTGTGCAGGTTTCCTCACGATGTTTTCCTTCACCGTTAAAGCAATCGGTAAGTATATGTACGTAAGTTTTTGAAAAACTCATTGGTACATTGGCCGTCCAGATTTGAACCCGGTACTTCTGGTTAGATGGACCGAGTCGTTACCGGTTGAGCCACCGACGCTTTATCAATGCTTAGTATATATGTATATTGTCAGATAATAATGCTTTTAATTTAATTTGAGTAGAAAAAATCTCAGATATTGTCAAGTTTTCTGATTCAAAAGTCTCAAAAGATCGGAAATTTAAATTTAGAACTGGAACCTCAAATCCTGAATAACAAAAACAAAATTGAAACCGAAGCGATATCCGGGGACTCCCGGAAAACAATCTGAGAACGGAAGCTGGAGAAATGACAAAGCTAAACTTCACCAGTTTACAAAATACAGGGATACCTGTATTGGAGATAGTTGAAGGAATGAGCCTTCAATTTTAAGATAGTTGATACTTTTGATTGAACATTATATCACTCATCTTTATTTATATAATACTACTGTATGTGTGTATGTCACTGAACTCCTCCTAAACCTCTGGACCCATTTGAATGATTTTTTTTGTATGCGTTTGGGTGGCACTCTGGATGGTTTAGATTCACAAATCACCTTATTTATTTATATATACCTTATGTATATAATGGGTATGTATGTATATAGGCGCAGGGCCGTGTTTCCCACATAACCAGTACATATTTATTTAATACCTTATGTATATATGGGTATGTATGCATATAGGCGCAGGGCTGTGAGTCCCACATAACCGGTACATATTTATTTAATACCTTATGTATATATGGGTATGTATGCATAAAGGCGCAGGGCTGTGAGTCCCACATAACCAGTACATATTTATTTAATACCTTATGTATATATGGGTATGTATGCATATAGGCGCGGGGCCGTGAGTCCCACATAACCAGTACATATTTATTTAATACCTTATGTATATATGGGTATGTATGCATATAGGCGCAGGGCTGTGAGTCCCACATAACCAGTACATATTTATTTAATACCTTATGTATATATGGGTATGTATGCATATAAGCGCGGGGCCGTGAGTCCCACATAACCAGTACATATTTATTTAATACCTTATGTATATAATGGGTATGTATGCATATAGGCGCAGGGCTGTGAGTCCCACATAACCAGTACATATTTATTTAATACCTTATGTATATATGGGTATGTATGCATATAGGCGCAGGGCTGTGAGTCCCACATAACCAGTGCAGCCGGCTGTTATTGGTATGCATAAATGCATTCTCCTCCTCCCCTCCACCGCAGTCCGAGGGGAAAAAAAACTTTAGTTTTAAGTTTTTGAAAAGTAGAGAATAATGAAAATTATGTGAGACTATCGTCCACTGCTGGACAAAGGCCTCCTCCAAGGATTTCCACGATGATTAGTAAGGCCTGCCTACGCTACGTCTTTCGGTTCGCGGTCGCCCCTTGAAAACTTTATTGTTCTACGAGCCGGCCTTCTGTTCTATGAGCTATTAATTTACAATTGTTACATGACGTGTATCAACATATCAGCTTATATACGTCCCCACCGAGGGATTCGAGCCTACCCTAAATTAGGGCGATCGGGCCTTAATCGACCACGCGGGCCCAGTGCGGGTTGGTCGACTTCACACACAACCTTCGAGTTTCTCCGCAGGCGTGTGCAATTGTGCATGTTTCCTTACGATGTTTTCCTTCACCGTAAGAGCGTCAAATAAACGTACATATGAAACCGAAAATCCTAAAAATTAATACATGATGATAACATTGTAAATTATTATTACTTTTGTGAAATTAATTTGAAACCTTTTATTATTTAATGACAAGCTGTTTCTATGGTATTTACTTGTGAATTTCAATATTGTGATTTGTGACATTGTGTAATATTGATATCTATATATATAAAAGAAAGTCGTGTTAGTTACACCATTTATAACTCAAGAACGGCTGGACCAATTTTAATGATTTTTGTGTTTTTGCATTTTTCTTCGTCCGGAATAGGATAATAGTATTAAAAATATGATATTCATCAATAAAAGAAAATATTATCAGTCAAAAATTTTTTGGTTTTAGGGTAGGGTAGAGTAGTGTAGTGTAGTTAGGGTAGGGTAGTGTAGGGTAGGGTAGTGTAGTGTAGGGTAAGGTAGGGTAGTGTAGGGTAGGCTAGGGTAGTCTAGGGTAGGGTAGTGTAGTGTAGTGTAGGGTAGTGTAGGGTAGGGTAGTGCAGGGTAGGGTAGAGTAGTGTAGGGTAGGGTAGTGTAGTGTAGTGTAAGGTGGAACGAAGTTCGCCGGGACAGCTAGTCTATATTATATTAAAAAAAATGTCGTGTTAGTTACACCATTTATAACTTAAGAACTGCTGGACCGATTTTTGTGTTTTTGCATTTTTCTTCGTCGGGAATAGGATAATAAGTATTAAAATATGATATTCATCAATTAAAAAAAATATTATCAGTCAAAAAATAATTGGTTTTAGGGTAGGGTAGGGTAGAGTAGTGTAGTGTAGTTAGGGTAGGGTAGGTTAGGGTAGGGTAGTGTAGGGTAGGGTAGGGTAGTGTAGTGTAGTGTAGGGTAGTGTAGGGTAGGGTAGGGTAATGTAGGGCAGGGTAGGGTAGGGTTGAGGTGGGGCAGTGTAGTGTAGGGTAGAGTAGTGTAGGGTAGTGTAGGGTAGGGTAGTTTAGTGTAGTGTAGTGTAAGGTGGAACGAAGTTTGCCGGGACAGCTTCTACTTCATAATTATTAGGTACTTATGAAACTTTTTTTATGACATTTTATGTTTTGCTTAGGCTTGGTAATGATTACTATGAATTTAAATTGTTTAAAATTATTTGTGTACTTTCATATACAATTTAACTTGTTTGTGATTTTTTTTCCTTAATCTCCAGCACGTTAGGATAGGTTTCTGACAAAAAAATACGCGGGCGAAGCCGCGGGGCGGAAAACTAGTCTATACTATAATAATATTATAAAGAGGTGAAGTTTTTATGTAATCTTTGAAACTGCTCATCCGATTTGAACATTTTTTTACCAATAGCTTAGGATGGACATAGGCAGAAAATACCCAGCTCACTCTCGAAATACGGGAGCGAAGCCGCGTGCAACAGCTAGTAGAAAATAAAAATCGTAAACAAAGTTGACATGTACTCTAACCAAAATTAAGTTAAAACCCAAACACCTCCGTGGCGTAACGGTTAAGTCCATTAGCTTTACTTAGGGTGGTCGCGACTTCGATTTCCGGCGGAATCTTACTTTGTGAGACTCGGTTGCCTGCCTGTCTAGCTACCATCATCTCAACTAAGTCTTGCCACCAAACATTAACGTTACCAGCATTGATGTGTTTCGGCTTGAAGATAAGATAGCAAGTTCCCTATTGGGTTGGGGAATCATGGTAAGCCCGCTTCCATCTTCGGCATCATCGTAACTTACCATCAGATGAGATGAAGGGCTTAGCAGAAGGGCTTAGCAATTGTGGATAAAAAAATTTAAGGCCCCCCCCCACTCCACACTGGGTACCTAAATGTGACACGACTACCCTTTCTGTTTTGTCACTCGACACTAGTTTTCCGTGGACTACTACTGTCTTATCCACAAATGTCAATACTATATTAGCAAATTTTTGGATGAAGTTTTAGATACATAACATTGTTTAAAAGCCATAATTACTCTTTAGTTTTACGTTCAATTGAACTTGGATATTTATGAACAGGACAAAGCTTCATACAACTTTTTTTCTTTTTTTTTCTTATCACATCAGCTCATATACGTCCCCACCGAGGGGCTCGAGCCTACCCTGAATTAGGGCGATCGGGCCTTAGTCAACCACGCGGGCCCAGTGCGGGTTGGTCGACTTCACACACAACTTTTTTTTTCTTAACTATAATTAATTTTAAAATTACACTTTAATTGTTAAGTCGTGTTTTTAACTTTTGATCTTACCTATTTTCTTTGTTTTTAATCCAAATGTCATTATTAGGTTGACTGGAAGAGATCCCGTAAGGGATAAGTCCGCCTTTATACCATACATATCTGTTTTATGTTCTGTATTCAAACATGTCAATAAAGAGTTGACAAACAAACAAACGAACAAACTCTCTCATGCGAATATCAAGGATTTGCAAAAGAAGTAAATTATAGCTTTATTTTGACTGACTCTGTGGCTCAGTGGTTAGTGCCCTTGACTACTGATCCGAGAGTCGTGGGTTCGATCCCCACCCAGGGCAAGCATTTGTGTGATGAGCAGATTTGTTTGCTCTGTGTCTGGGTGTTAAATTATATCTATATATGTATGTATTTAAACGTATATAAGTATGTAAGTATATCAGTCTCTGGTAACCCATAACACAGGGAATCCTACTTTGGGGCCAGATGACCATGTGTGATTTGTCTTTTTTTTTTTTTTTTTTTTATGCACAATTGGTAAACCAGAATATTTATTTATTTATTTATTTATAGCTCTACAAATTTTTTTTGCTATGAATTTACTTTTCAAAGTCAGCTTACCACGCTATTAATTTACCAAATGGAACTGTATCACTAAATAGAACAAGTACAGTAACACGGAAAAGTGAATACACCTAACTGGAGCAAAAATAGAATCACGGAAGCCCACAGCTGCGCCACAGACAATTTCTTCGCTAGACCTCATGAAAGTATTATCAGCAACGGTTTCGTTGTACACGCTATAATTTTCCACTTCCAGTGTGTCCATGTTTCCTGGAATTATGCCATTTTATTTTTTTCTTTCTTTCTGTGGCCACCATTGCATTTCTAGTGACGTTATAATTAGACTTTTGAGTGAGTGAGTGTGTGAACTGTTATTGTTATCGTTATTATGTCCTGTTTAAAAAGTTATTCGTTTGTTGCTTTTACTTGAAACTTGTGAATATTTCAAGACTAGTCTCGTTTACGTAGTTCGCCGTCATTCAAAGAAGCACACCGTTTAAAATAAATAATCTAGGTAAGTTAACACATTCACTGCTCCCCACTCGGTGCCGAGTGCTGGGATAGGTGGCGCTCACTCGGATCCGACTGAACGTTCATACAATTTTGTTCGAACGATCAAATAACGGTTTCTGTGGCGAGAGCACGTCATTCCAAGTGGCAACTCTGATAACAAAAAAAGAGTTGCGGTTCCAAGGATTGGGTAAATCATATCAGCCAAAAACCCCCACTGCTGGACAAAGGCCTCCCCCAAGGATTTCCACGATGACCGGTCCTGCGCTGCCCGCATCCATCTTCGTCCCGCTATCTTCACATTGGGTACACTCATTTTGAAAGGCGGTGAATGTGTTAACTAGGTACGCGTGTTAACAGCGCCCCACAGAGTTAAAAGTGGCATCTGCTAGAGTTCATAATTAACAACGTAAAAGACTTTAAAAACCGATTTCAATCGCAATAAATAAGTAAAATTTCGTTATATTTTTTAAAAAGTACTTTTTTTTTAAATTCATAAATTTTTAAATATTTTTAAATTTGCTATTGGTAATGGTAACCGATTTTGATCCAATTATATGGGACCACGTTAGAAACATAACTTCATCATCATCATCACATTAGCTCATAAAGGTAAGTCTCTCCAAGGGGTTCGAGCCTACCCTGAATTAGGGCGATCGGGCCTTAGTCGACCACGCGGGCCTGGTGCAGGTTGGTCAACTTCACACATAACCTTAGAGAACATATTAACCTATCAATTAAAAATCGGTTATTATCAATCGGAAAAAATATCGGTGAATATACATAAAAAATACATTTTAACCGCCTCCGAGGCGTAATGGTTAGTTCATTCGCTTCACACAAGGAGGTACGGGTTCGATTCCCGGCGGGCGGAGTCATCTTGTAAGACTCGGTTTGGTTGGTGGTAGGGCATTTTCTAAGCCCGCCTGGCTGGCTACCACCATCTTATCTAAGTCTTGCCGCCAAACATCAGTGTTAACAACATTGATGTGTTACGGCTTGAAGATAAGATAGCCAGATCCCCATTGCGTTGGGGAATCTTAGTAAGCCCGCTTTCATCTTCGGCATCATCGTCACTTAAAATCAGGTGAGATGATGCCAAGGGCTTACCAATTGAGAATAAATAAAAAATAAAAAAAACACAGACGATAAAATATAATACTTCGCTGAGTCAGCGAACTATTTATTTTAATACCGTGATTATTTTACTAATTTCCTTTCAAGTATTTTTATTTAGATGTTTCTTGGAAATTCTCAAGAGAATGGCCAAAGATACTATAATTCGAGACCTCCCTGTTTGATGTTGTTATAAGAACATTATCGCAAAAACCATAAAAGTTTCTTTACGTTTCTAAAACCCTAATATATCAAGCAGAGCTACAAAATAAATCTTTAAACAGCGGTTAAGTCGTTCTCCTGTTAGTCATTGCGAAGATATGCGAATTTTATAGGAATCTTTTAATTTCAGTAATAAATCTTGGCGGATAGCTTGGTATCTCATGCCCTCCGTTTTTTAGCGAAACGAACTAAAAAGACAAAAACCGGCAAAGAGCGTGTTGGATTCGCGCACCAAGGGTTCCGTACCGCCACACCTCTCCACACGTGTACAACAATCATACCTACGAGAAAGATCCGTGTATTTTTTTTATTATCTTGGACATCGAGAGTGCGAGGCGGGCGACCCGCGACCCGCAAGCGGCTCCGCAAACAGTAAACAGGTTCGAAAGAATAGCCGGACGGACTCTCATTCGATTTCATCAATTCATTTAATATGTAGATTCATTTCAAACAAAATTTATCAATCGAGAGCACCAGTAAACATATTTTTTCGTTTCAGTACAGACTCCTTAGCGCGAGTATCACTCACAATAATTGGCCTGTTGTATTACATTTTTTTTTAACTTTAGGGTTAGTACAATGATCACACCAAATATCAAGATTCTATTATCTACCGTGTTTAAGACAGGGCAAACAAAACCTTTTTAGACACGTTTCTTGTATGGGGTAATTTTTTTCCCTGTTTTTTTTTTGAAAATTCCCATAACAACACATTAATCTCCGAAAATTATAACTGGTTACCTATAATGCACCTATAACGGTTCAAAAGATACAGCCTTTTAAAAGTCAGACGGACAGAAGGCGCAGACAGTTAACATGGTCCCGTTACCCTGGAACAGAACCCTGAAAAAAACTTATATGTGTGTTTTAAGACTTTGTTTCTATTATTATAATATAATATGCTGTTGTATGTTGATAGAGGTCTGTTAAATTACAATAAGAGTTGTATTCAGTTTTTTACCCGACCGACTGCGACGGAAGAAGGGTTATGTTTTTCGAGTGTATGTATGTATATTTCTTTGGCACGCTCTGTAGACTAAACGGCTTAATGAATTTTGGACTGCGAGGTGTCGTTACATTCGTCTTGATCCCGTGAGTGACATAGAATACGATTATACCCGACTGGCCAAAAAAGAGGTATTAAGTTTTAAGCGGTCTGGTGTTTAATTTTTAATTATTTCATGTAGGTATACAGTCGAGTTCATTAATATATTGGCAGGGCCAATGGTTCAAAACACTTTAAGCGTTGAAATGAATATTAAGTTCTATATAAACAATTATTGAACCGTTTACATGATAACATTTTATTGATATCTACATATGTTTGTATAGAACTTTAAATTCATTTCGACGCTTACAGTGTTTTGAACCATTGGCCCTGCCAATATATTAATGAACTCGACTGTACCTACATACATGAATACTACACGAATGAATTAAAAACCCGACTGCTTAAAACTTAAAACCTCTTTTTTGGCCTCATATGAATGTATTCTATGTCACTCACGGTATCAAGACGAATCTAACGACACCTCGCACTTCAAAATCTATTAGGCCGTTTAGGCTACACAACGTGCCAAAGAAATGTACATAGGAAATCATAACCCTTCTTCAGGCGCAGTTGATCGGGTAAAAACTGAAGCCATTTCATATTACTCTTATTGTAATTTAACAGACTTCTATCAAAATACAACAGCATTTATTATAAAATATAAACTTTACTCTCGAACTTTAGATCGTCATTCAGTAGGGCCAAATAAGATAACTTAATATTTACCCGAATCCTTAAAACGGAGAAACAGTTTGTTCAGAGTTTTGGATATTACAATTGAACTACTAAACAAGTTCAAATTACATTTAAGTCGCTTCGGGCATATTGATATTCGACGTTTCGCGAAATTGTGTTAGTAGAAAACAGCTTAAGTTTGAGTAGGTAATTTTGACCGCCTTCGTGGCGTAATGGTTAGCCCATTCGCTTCACACCTGGAGGTCGTGGGTTTGACTCCCGGTAGGGTTAACTTGTAAGACGTATGGTTGGTGGTAAGGCATTTTCTGAGCCCGGCTTGCTGGCTACCACCATCTTATCTAAGTTTTGCCGCCAAACATCTTTTTTTTTTTAAGTTTTTCATTTACAATTGGTAATCCCTTGGCATCGTCTCACCTGATGGTAATTAACGATGATGCCGACGATGGAAGCGGACTTACCAAGATTCCCCAACGCAATGGTGAACTGGCTATCTTATCTTCAAGTCGGAACACATCAATGTTGTTAAGATAAGATAGCTAGTTCTCGATTGCGTTGGGGAATCTTCGTAAGCCCGCTTCCATCTTCGGCATCATCATCACTTACCATCAAGTGAGATGATGCTAAGGGCTTACAAATTAGGAATAAAAAAAAATACTTATTTTAGATTTAGTTTGACATTGCTTTGAATTGTTTTCACACTTGTGGCGCTTTATCCGTCTTTACAGCCCCTAATAAAAGCAATTTATTGGTTAAGATAATTAATAGCGCTTCAAAGTATGTCCTAGTACACGTCTAAATATTGGACCACGCTGAACACGTTAAAAACTGACTTCACTACCATGTACAATAGGGGATCGGACTGCCAGTCATTTGAGTTACTTTTTATGATCAGTCAAAAACGAAGTTTTGTTTAAAAAAATGTTTGAAATACCCACAAGTGACGTCATAGATTTTAAGCGTCATTGACGAACTTATTTTGTGAATTTGATTAGTTAAAAATTTAAGACGTGATGGAAAAACAAAACAAGTAAGGTTTTTTGAAACTTCAAGAGGAGAGCAATTTAGGAAATCATATTTCAGATTTTAGTCCGATCCCCTATTTTTTTTTCTGTGTTTGTTTTTTCTCAAACATGCTTGGAAATTTGAGCATTATTTTGACAACCTTCTTCGAGATAAATCGAAATTGCTGTACTGGCCAAATACATGAGAGCAGCGGCCGGCAAATGTTATATGAAAATCCATATCGGTCGTGTTTAGCGGTCAAATAAATTACTATGTTAACTCATATCTGTCGTGTAATAAAAAGGAACTATATTTTACTCCGAAACATGGCAACCAAGGATTATTGAAGTTTTAATTTCCGCGCATTATTTGAGAAAAGTACTATACGAGCCTTGGTCACACACAACTAGGAATTGATGGACTTACGTATGTGTGGCTCGACTTCGCCTCGGCCAAAATTTACACGTTCGTCCACCAATGCTTCTTTTGCTGGACGATGATGATGATGATGATGATCTATCCGACCGATTTCAGTCATGGCGACCACTTCGACTCCTAGTCGGTTTGCCGCGCGTGCGCTCGAAGATGGTTTATGTAGCCAATCTTCGCAGCGAAACTCCTCGCGCACTGAGGGCATTTAGGACACTGCAGTAATGTACTATAATTTTTTTTTTACTGATTTTGATAATAAATTTAAGGGGTCAGCCTGTATACAAATAAATAAAATCGTCGGGAAAAGTAGTGTTGCGACGTCTCTATGTTGGGTGAGGTGCAGCAAAACCAGGTTAAACGGGGACTGAATAACATCTATATTTTCAATAACATCTATATCTGTATGTAACGTGAAAATAAATATGCTTGCACCTACAGTAGCATAAGTAGGTTATACAAAATTTTGAAATCCTAAAAAACTTTTAGGTACAAGCTTTTAATATTGCATTATCACGCGATATAAATATGCATTAAAAATTTCAGCTGAATCGGAAACCGAGAAGTGGGTCAAATTTAATTACAGACACCGGGACAGGTTAAAGTAAAAAAATTCTAAAACCTTAAAACTTTTTGGTATAAGCTTTTAATTAGCGATTTAAATATGCATGCTAAATTTCAGCTCAATCGGAAACCGGGGAGTGGGTCAAATTTAAATTGCAAGATTTTATTACTCGGAAACCGGGGAGTGGGTCAAATTTAAATTGCAAGATTTTATTACAGACCTTACATAAAAAAAATATTCTAAAACCTAAAAACTTTTAGATACAAGCTTTTAATATTGCATTGTCACGCGATATCAATATGCATGTAAAAGTTCAGCTCAATCGGAAACCGGGGAGTGGGTCAAATTTAAATAGCAAGATTTTATTACAGACCTTACATAAAAAAAAATTCTAAAACCTAAAAACTTTTAGATACAAGCTTTTAATATTGCATTGTCACGCGATATCAATATGCATGCAAACATTCAGCTCAATCGGAAACCGGGAAGTGGGTCAAATTCAACTTGCAAGATTTCATTACAGACACCGGGAAACTAAATAAAAGCTTGTAATAAAATCGGTATACATGTTTTGTTTTATCACTTGTAAGTAGCTATCTACTCTACACCTTATACCAATAAAAAAAAAACAAAAGGTAAACAAAAGTACTCTGGAATTGACGTTTGAAACCCTACTAAGTTTGTTTACATTGTGCTTTTTTTTTATTGGTATAAGGATTATGAATGAACCCACGAAGGAAAAAAAGTCTTCGGCGCCCTATAATCACCCACATTTTTTTACAAAGAAAGAAGTCTTATTTCTTCCTATCAAACCGTGACAAATCTCACAAACGAGTACTCGAGTGTCAGAATAACTTTCTGATGTCCTAATCTTGCTCATTAATAACTGGAATATACTTAACCAACCAAACGAGGTTAGTATGGGAGAACACTGGATGAGCTATGCGAAGCGATTGATTGTTATGGCGGTAATATGACAGATTTTCGTTATTTTTGACGTCAATTACTCCTAAACGATAGAAAGCCCAAGGTTGAAAGAAAATAGCCTTATTGTAAATGGTGTTCCTTAAAGTCAAAAGCTATTAGAAATACGATTGAGCAGTTTTGGCTTGATAGAAAAAAAATCCCAAAGATAGGTCTACACCGTTACTTACAACTCTAGGTATGACTAATATTTTGAAGTCTAAATAAAAAAAATATAACAATGTTTATTATGATAATATAAAATGAGTAATGTTATTATTTATTATACTTTCATTGTAGTTTTTGACTAAAAGGAAAAAAACCATAGAAAAAGTGAAAAAGTGTGGTTATTTTCTTAACTCACTACACGTAAAGAAAAAGACAGAGACAACTGTTCCAATCAATTCCTCGCCTTAAGGCGACGCATTGGAAACTTTGGTCGCATGGATCTCGACTTTCCTCGGCAATAACAAAACATATGAAAGTGATATTTTGTAACCTGATTCTTCATTTCATTGAATTCATTATGTCAGTTGCAGAAAATCGTGTTTCTTCGCATTAACTTAAATAATAGAAAAGACCTCATCAAAGAAACCTCTTTCAAAGCTGAACCTCTAAATGTTCAAAGTTGATTAGTCTAAACACACACTTTAATATGCCAGTTGATTTTTTTAAAACTAGTTTTTAATTGAAAAAAGAAAATGAATCAGTGCAAAAGTTTGGTTATTTACTTTACTCTTTACACATAAATAAAAAAACAAAGACAACTTTACTGTTCCAATCATGGCCTCGCCTCAATAGTGTAATACTGGGTAATACGCATAGTAACGAAGTTCGACGCATTGCGTGCGAGGTTTCATACAAACGGCTCAAAACGCTATTCTTAGCCTTACTTATAATTATTATACATGGGAATATGTGTTTGTTTGTTTGCTACCTCTTTACGCTTCAACCCCTTTACCAATTTTGACAAAATTTGTATGAAGAGTTCAATATTTTTTTTGCAATTTTTAGGAAAAGATGTTCAGTATTTAGAAGCTCTAGTCAACGGCTTTTATACCAATTTAGTTACTTACACCCCGATGTATACCTACTTCATCATCTCAGCTCTAATATGTCCCCACCGATAGGCTCGAGCCTACTCTGACTGAATTAGGGTGATCCGGCCTTAGTCGACCACGCTGGCCCAGTGCGGGTTAGTTCGAGTTTCTTCGCAGGCGTGTGTACTGTGCAGGTTTCCTCACGATGTTTTCCTTCACCGTAAGAGCTTCGGATAAACGTACATATGAAATCGGAATTCGAGAACACATTGGTACGTGGCAGGACTTGAACCACGACCACCCGAACAGGAGGTAGCGGCCCTAGCCGTTACGCCACCGATGCTCCTACACCTACTTACCTTACTTCTATTGTTTTTTTTTTCAACAGAAATATTATAGTATACCAAACAGTGGATACCAAGCTTATTATAGAGCTGTCAGTCTCAAGTCAGATTGTACAATCAAGTCGCCGCGCCGGCTGCATATGCAGCCGAATTTGATTTACTGGTGCATACGAGCTTAATTAAGGCAGTCTTATCGCGGAAACTGCCTGTGATTACTTGAATAATTTTTCAACAGAAATACTATAGTATACCAAACAGTGGATACAAAGCTTTCAGTAGCTGTCAGTCTCAAGTCAGATTGTACAATCAAGTCGCCGGCTGCATATGCAGCCGAATATGATTAACTGGTGCATACTAGCTTAATTAAGGCAGTCTTATCGCAGAAACTGCCTGTGATTACTTAAATAATTTTTCAACAGAAATATTATAGTATACCAAACAGTGGATACCAAGCTTATTATAGAGCTGTCAGTCTCAAGTCAGATTGTACAATCAAGTCGCCGGCTGCATATGCAGCCGAATTTGATTAACTGGTGCATACGAGCTTAATTAAGGCAGTCTTATCGCGGAAACTGCCTGTGATTACTTGAATAATTTAGCGTCTGGGGTAAATTGGATGTTATATCGCATAGGGACAACTAATAAATGTTATATGTGGAATTGTGGTGTTTCTAGTAATAGTATTATTAATCATAAGTAAATAAATAGCGTCGGTGGCGTAACATATAGCGTCGCTACCTCCTGTCCGGGAGGTCGTGGTTCGAATCTTGCCATGTTCCAATGTGTTTTCGAATTTCGATTTCATGAATGTTATAGTTTCCGCGCTGCCTTGGTAGCCTTTAGTGTGTGCCTTTAACAGAGACATTTCTAATTATGGATAAATCCTACACATTGATTTATTAATAGAAAGGAACTATGTACCAACCAACCTAGATCTGATGTAAAAAGAAAAGTTTGATGGGATTTGCATCATATTAAGGTGTTTGCTATAACGCAAAATTTTAATTTTAGGTTTTGCATTTTATGGCTTATCGTGACTTGTCGAAAGAATTCTTGATTTCCTGTAAACTGTAATAAAAACAAGTATACGCGAGGAATGTTGTCATATCTAATATACAATATCTGGTATTTGACGGTTTTGACACATTCATGTCGTTTCCGCGATAGATTTGAAGTATTTAATTTACAGGAAATTAGGTATTCTTTCAAATTATTCTATTAGGTAGGTTCAAATCTGGACAGCCAATGTACCAATAAGCTTTTCGTAACTTACGTACATATATTCACCGATTGCTTTAACGGTGAAGGAAAACATCGTGAGGAAACCTGCACACACCTGAGAAGAAATTCGAAGGTTGTGTGTGAAGTCGACCAACCCGCACTGGGCCCGCGTGGTCGACTAAGGCCCAATCGCCCTAATTCAGGGAAGGCTCGAGCCCCTCGGTGGGGACGTTTATACGAGCTGATGTGAGGTATTCTTTCATAAGGCCGAAATCCGCTGCTCTTATCGTCAAGGAAAACATCGCATCTGCACACACCTGCGAAGAAACTCGAAAGTTGTGTGTGAAGTCGACAAACCCACACAGGGTCCGCGTTGATTCCCCCTAACTCATGGTAGGCTAGAGCCCCTCAGTGAGAACGTTTATGAGCTGATATGATAAAATTGACACATAACTAGATCAAATGTAACAGGTACATTTAATTTTTTAACTGTCTTAAAATAAAAAAAATATAAACATTTGGGATGGATACAGATAATTTAAAGAATTGACTAACCCATTGGGTACCAAATAAAACTTATCAATATCATAAGTAGAAATCTAAGGCAAAATTGTTGGTAGACAGGTAACGTAGTCATCCGACAAGACGTAATGATCTCATCATCATCATCATATCAGCCGAAAATCGTCAACTGCTGGATAAAGGTCTCCCCCAAGGGTTTCCACGACGACCGGTCCTGCGCTGCCCGCATCCATCGGCTTACCGCGATCTTCACCAGGTCGTCGGTCCACCGCGTAGGAGGCCTGCCTGCCTACGCTACGTTATGATCTCAAAAACTATAAAATCTGAAAGCAAACTTCTTTCATCCAAAACTCCACCATATTTGCAAAACCTATTCGCACCAAATTCATGTTATAGCGAAATTTAGATCGCCCAATAAACTCCCAATGCGTACACATAAAATATATGAGAATTAGCATAAACGGTTTATCGGTCCGTCCGTACGTAAATTCTTGGCCTTCCATAACCATGTCACGGTCAGAGTTGAAGTATCGTTAATGCTTACTTCGCCTAGACAGATTACACGGTGCCTGCAGCGGTCTGGCAAATTGCATCAATAACACAGGAAACACAAATCAATCCGGTATTTCACTACTAGTTATTTGAGTTACCTTATAAAATACTACTGGGTTCCCGTTTTTTGCCGTTCCCGAGGGAATTTTCCAAAATTCTTTCCTAATTGCTACCTGTATTCCTAATTTCAGCGAAATCCGTGCAGTGGTTTTGGCTGTGCGTTGATGTAGCAGTCAGTCACTTTTTCCTATTATATATTTATTTTTGTAAGATAAATTATATTTAGTGACTAATATTATACAATTCATTTTGACTATTGTCAAATACTCTTAACACTTCACTTAAATATTTTTTTCAAGTTACTAGCCTAAAATATTTGAAATGTGGGATGGTTCAAAAATTTCCTGTCTATTTTAATGTTGATTCATCGTCATTGTGCATGAAGAGGAGAGGGCCAAAACAAAAAAAGAAAAGATTGTAAAAAAGTAGAACAATTGTTTTCGTCAAAATGTTTTAATTGTAAATTTGAGGCAATTCCATGATTGCCTCCTTTCTCACTTTGAGTGGGACACATATTTGATACCATCGCATCGCGAGTCCATGGTATGGGTGTCATACATTTTAATATTTATCTTGCATGAAGATTAATTATTTGTGACATGAAAGAGATATTGTAACGGTAAACTCATCGGGAGAGAGTTCATAAATAACATTGCGTGGTTACGAGGCAGTCAACAAAACAAGAAATGTACGGTGTCGATACGTTAAAGATGTTGGTTGTATTGGTGCCATACAATTTCAAAATGCTAAGATTTATTACGAAAATAATTCAAATAATATTTAATCCTAATTAAGGGACTGAAATGCAGTTATAAATTGAAGTTAAATACATACATATTTTGAACTTGCAACGAGTTATTGGCTCCATAATAATAGTACTTCTGTATAAGCCACCACTCACCACTAACTAAATATACAAAATACATTATGTATTATTTTTAACACTAAAAAAACAAGATTCAAATTCAAAATAGGTGCAAATTACACTCTTTTTTTGATAGTCATAAAATAGCAATTACATAATGTCATTTGTGAAAAATCAAGAAATAAACAATTATTAGTTAATAACGTCAAAATCCAATCCTTGATATAAAAAAAAATATGTCATCAGAACATGAAAACAATATGATACGAAAAGTTATACGTTAAAATCATTGAATGTCATCAATTCCTTTGACAAGAGTAGGCCAGTTCACACGGGCAGCACCCGGTCACGAGTATAACGCGGGAGAGGAGTCAGCCATCGCTCCCCTCAACCATATTACAACTAAATTGGCTACTTTTTTTTTGTTTTTCTTAGTTTCCTGAAAAATACTAAACTGATTTTATATTGATAGAAATAAAATAAAAAAGAATTATTTTTATTTTAAAGTTTTTATGTTATCACAGAAGATTTTTTGTTAATTATGTCGTATTTGGGAATTAAATTATAGGAACAAAACTGTATTCAATTGGTATAATTTAATAGGAATTTAAGACGCTCGCTATTAGTAATGATCACCGAACCAAAATTTTAGTTAATATTTAATTCTCACCACAAATTATGTAGACTTGCGGGGAGTTTTTTCAAAAAAGGCTTACAACGTAATTTTTTTAGGTTTTTCGAGCTTATCTATTGTTCAGTAACAATTGAAAAACTTAGGGCGCATTTAAAAGACGCGAAAAATTTGCAAGCTGTTCAGTCATAGCAAATTTATGTTTTATTAACTAGGGCACAATGTTGAAATTCTTTGTAAGTGACTAACCGCGCGCGGCTGCCTCGCTCAAATGTTCTCGATATGTATATACTTTACATAGTTGCTATAAAGCTTATTTTACTATAACTGCAGATCCGCCGCGGTGACGAAATTCGTGTCATTTAAAGGCGTCCTTACAATAACCCTATATAACATTTTAATATTCACACGTACTTTTCAAAGGTTTAGCTTTATTGTTTAAAAGTATGGGGCAATGGTTGACTAAGGCCCTATCGCCCTAATTCAGGGTAGGCTGAAGCCCCACGGTGGGGACGTATATGAGCTGATATGATGATGATGGTGATGATGGGGCAATCATATTGAGATCTCTTCATAAGGCTAAAGGCAACAAACAATCAATTTAGTAGGTACAGAAATAATAGCTTAACCATTTTAACTAAAAATTAAAAACTCGATTGTATAGATCATTACCCCACCTTTTTTGCGCAGTCAGGTGAAAATGTATCCCATGGATACAAGAGAGTTAAATATCACTTAGGAGATCAAGGCGAATGTAACGACACCAAAATCCATCAAGCCGTTAAGGCTATAGGCTCAACCAAAGAAACACAGATACATACATACAATATAACCTTCGTTTCTGGACATTCGGGTAAGAACAAACAATTTTTTTTAAAATACAGAGCCTTAAGCACTGATCGTATAAAAAGTAAGTACCCATACACACACCTACCTTAAAGTTGCACTTGAAAAGATTAACTTCTATCATAATATCATGCAGAGCTTCTGTCCACTGATCCCTCGGTTAAAAGACAGCTGATCAGATAATGACCGGTTAAAGTGTCAAATGCACGCTTTAATGATCTTTGGTGTGTTGGTTCTTGACAATGCTTGTAGTGATACTATCAATGACATTTATAATATGATACTAATTATAACTTGAGCGTCTGTGGCGCAACAGCTAGGGCCGCTACATCCAGTCCGGGAGGTCGTGGTTCGAATCCTGCCATGTACCGCTGTGTTTTCGAATTTAGATTTCATATGTACGTTCTTCCGACGCTCTTACGGTGAAGGAAAACATCGTGAGGAAACCTGCACACGCCTGCGAAGAAACTCGGTTGTGTGTGAAGTCGTCTAACCCGCACTGGGCCAGCGTGGTCAACTAAAGCCCAATCGCCGTAATTCAGGGTAGGCTCGAGCCCCTCGATGAGAACGTATATAAGCTGATATGATGACTACTCTTATCTTGCACTTGTGATGATGACGATGGTCCTAGCCGTTTTCGGCTACAGCGACCGCAGAGTCCTGTTACTCCGTCCGCTTATGCGCCCGCATGTGGCTGTAGTAGCCATCTTCGCTCGCAACGTGCGGTCACACTTGGGGCACGTCAGTACACCGTTGCTAAAATGTACTTGTACTTGTAAGTCGGGCATGACGCATGATTAAAATGCAGCGTGCTTCTTGCAATGCGGACGAGTGTTCTGACCAGTAACTATAATCTTGAGACATAAAGTAAATACAAACTTGAAAATTAAAGTGAAACGGTTTTAAAATGTACTTGTACTTGTAAGTCGGGCATGACGCATGATTAAAATGCAGCGTGCTTCTTGCAATGCGGACGAGTGTTCTGACCAGTAACTATAATCTTGAGACATAAAGTAAATACAAACTTGAAAATTAAAGTGAAACGGTTTTAAAATGTACTTGTACTTGTAAGTCGGGCATGACGCATGATTGAAATGCAGCGTGCTTTTCGCAATACGGACGAGTGTCCTGACCAGTAAATATAATCTTGAGACATAAAGTAAATACAAACTTGAAAATTAAAGTGAAACGGTTTTAAAATGTACTTGTACTTGTAAGTCGGGCATGACGCATGATTGAAATGCAGCGTGCTTCTCGCAATAGAGTGTCCTGACCGGTAAATATATTCTTGAGAAATAAAGTAAATATAAACTAGAGAAATAAAGTGTAACGGTTTTAAAATGTACTTGTACTTGTAAGTCGTGCATGACGCATGATTAAAATGCAGCGTGCTTCTAGCAATACGAACAAGTGTCCTTATCAGTAAATATAAACTTGAGAAATAAAGTGAAACAGTTTTAAGGATTCCGTACCAGCTAAGTAATAGAGTCCATTACTAAGTGCATGCTGTTTATTTGTCTGTCCGGATGTTGGTCCGACCTTTAAAGGGCTATATCTTTTGAACCGTAACAGAAAGCTGATTGAAATTTTCCCAGAATATGTGTTATAAAAGAAAATTTACTAAAACATAATAAGACTTACAAAAAGGGGTGGGGGGGAGAGTGGTTGGGATGCTTGCCACAATAAAATCGTTTTTTTGCTCTACATCTTGTAAAAACGGTAATACCTAAAAGCGTGAAACTTGGTCTGATTGTAGTAATCCTTAAAAGTAAAAGAACAAACAATCAAACAGGCCAAGCGTGAGGCCTACTCACGCTAAGTAGTCCGAATTGAATAAAAAAAATCATTTTTCAGTCGCTCGCGTTGATGTCAGGCGAGGTATTGGAAACTTTGATAGATAGAGATAACACGTTTATTTGTCACTGCAATCACACACATATTATTACTACTTTACATTATTACTTTATATTATTACTTTGATCGCAGGGATCTTGATTTTTCTCAGCAATAACAAAACATATGAAAGTGTTTTTGTAACCTGATTTTTCATTTCAATGACTTCATTTTGTCAGTTGCAGAAACACGATTGGTTAACTTTTAGAACAGAAAAATGTATATCTAAGAAACCTGTTTTAAAACAGAGATTTGCATTCTACAGGCAAACCAGACCGATAAAGTGCCTCTATTTTTTTTGACTCGATTAGTCTAAACACTCACTTTAATATGCCAGTTGGATTAAAAAAAAATCGAGCGAGACCTACAATAGTCGCATATGATGTGTAACATGTGACAAAATACTTTAGGTTAGTTAGATTTGATGACGATATTGTACCTGGGTGGCGGATCTGACAGTAACGAAAAAAACCGACCAAGTGCGAGTCGGACTCTCGTAAAGTAGAATTCCGCGCTTTCGCGACTTCCTGTTACACATTTCCGTCCCTTTTCACGAAATCACTCCCACAAATTGCAAAAACCGACCAAGTGCGAGTCGGACTCTCGTAAAGTAGAATTCCGCGCTTTCGCGACTTCCTATTACACATTTCCGTCCCATATTACACATTTACGTCCCATTTCACGAAATCTCTCCCACAAATTGCAGGAAAGCGAGAGCAAAGATGTTACACATCAAAAAATAAATGTATAATTGAAACGAAAAAAACATTGAAAAAGTGCAAAAGTGTGGTTATTTTCTTTACACCAATGTTTCGCCTTAATTAATAGGTATCATTGTGCGGTAGTACATAGTATTTCGATGGTTTCATTATCCACGGATGCAAAGTCCATCAAGTCGTTAATGACGTAACTAAATGGATTCCTCTTGTACAGTCCTTCTCCTATTTGCAAAACACTGCAAACGCATTTATGTTAAATACCAGCTTTTGCTCGCGGCTTCGCCCGCGTGGAAATAGTTTTTATGACTGCCTTTGAGGGTGCGGTTCGCGAGCGTGGACATATGTTTTCTCTAGATCCCCGAGGAACTATATCGGGCCATTCTGATAAGCAGTCTATGTCAGTTCCCAAGTACTCACAACCTCCACCAATTCTGTACAAAAAATCACTTTAAACTGTTGCTCCGTTGCGAAAAAATTGTATCCTATGTCACTCACAGGATCAAGACGAATCTAATGACACCTCGCACACCAAAATCCATCAAACGGTTTAGGCTACAGAGCGTGCCAAATAAATAAATGATAATTGAAAACGCTAAACACGTTAAAAAACCGACTTCCATCGCAACTAATTAGTACATTTTTGCATTATTATTTTTGGTTTTTGTTAATTTTCTAATAAAGTACATCACCGATTTTGATAAAATTTATATGGGACCACATGGAAAGCACTAGCTTTCAAATAAAAAAAGAATCGTAAAAATCGGTTCACCCAGTCCAAAGTTATGAGGTAACAAACATAAAAAAAAAAAAAAAAAAAACATACAGACGAATTGAGAACCTCCTCCTTTTTGGAAGTCGCTTGAAAACTAAAATAAACATACGTACAAACATACATACATACACTCGAAAAAACATAATCCTCCTTGTGGCGTAGTCGGGTAAAAACGAAACCAAATTAATTTTTAACATTGGAAATTGGCTACTTTGGAGTTAATTAAAAAAAAGTTTTGCAATTTATATCAGAAAAAAGACGAAAACTGCCCATTTCCCTATTTCCGAAACTATTCGCCTAAAATCCGCCTGAAATCTTGAAAAAAAATAACAGTATATAAGATTTAAAAAAAGCGTCGGTGGCTCAACCGGTAACGACTCGGTCCATCTAACCAGAGGTACCGGGTTCAAATCTGAACGGCCAATGTACCAATGAGTTTTTCAAAAACTTACGTACATACTTACCGATTGCTTTAACGGTGAAGGAAAACATCGTGAGGAAACCTGCACACGCCTGCGAAGAAACTCGAAGGTTGTGTGTGAAGTCGACCAACCCGCACTGGGTCCGCGTGGTCGACTAAGGCCTAATCGCCCTGATTCAGGGTAGGCTCGAGCCCCTCGGTGGGGACGTATATGAGCTGTAATGATGATATAAGATTGGATGCACAGACTACAGGAAACCTTATAGAAAAGTTTTTCCGTTCCCGCAGAAAAAATTAAATTTCCAAGGTTTACCTAGAGAAAATTATGTCCTGAGAGGTCTTGTTCTGTTGGAGTTAAAGTTGATTGATTGATTGAAACACTTTATTGCACAAAATAAGAGAAAAAAAAAGATACAATGATTAAGGAAGTTGTACATATAGGCGGTCTTATCGCTAACAAGCGATCTCTTCCAGACAACCTTTAGGTGCAGGAAATATGAGAAATCATTATTGTGGGGTAGCAGTGGGCAATAAACAAATTCATAGAGAAAAAAAAATAAAAAAAATAAATATCCAATCTTAAACTACGTAATACACGTAAATATATAAGTAGATATAAATGATATAAACTAAAATACATATACATAAAAATACATATACATAAAACATACATACATAACATATATAGTATAGTAAGTACATACATAACCACATTAATGATGATGATGAGGACAACTAGAGATAATATGTAGGAGATTAAACAGATTTATGAAATTTATAGCGCTAGAAAGTGATCTTTAACTTTAGATTTAAATATATTAAGGGAAGGGGAATTACGAATGGAATCAGGGAGAGAGTTCCACAGGCTTATGGAACGTATAGTGAAGGAATCAGAGTAGAAATTGGTAGAATGAGTAGGTACAACAAGGCGAAGTGAATTTTCAGATCGTAGAGGTCGACTATGAGAGGAGGAGAGGTATTGGAAACGGTTTTTAAGATAAAAGGGAGTACGAGGGTCAAAAAGCACTGAATAGAGAAGAGCAAGAGAATGGGCGTCCCTTCGACAACGTACTGAAAGCCACTGTAGCTCCCTTCGGTACTCGGATACATGGTCATATTTGCGCAGACCATAAATAAACCGAATGGCTAGATTTTGTAATCGTTCTAGCTTATTTAGGAGATCAACATTGAGATCAAGATAACACGTGTCAGCGTAATCTAGAATGGGAAGAAGAATGGAAGTTTTAGTGTGGAACCCTGTTTGTGTGACCCCGAGTCACGCTTGGCTGGTTGTTTTATTTTACCTGTTTTCTCACAACTGTATTGAAAAACGTCGTATGATACATGGGTGCAAAAGGTAAATGGCGAACTCGGTTGTCAAAACAAACAAAAGATAAAAAAAGATTTGATCATTTTCAGAGGATAATGAAACTCTTTTCATAAAATGTCCAAACCTCCATATTACAAAAAAACATTTGATTATTTTCTAAAGACTAAGTATTTACTTTTATACATATAGATGGAGCTAAAGAAGTTTTACTTCAGTAGTGTGGTCTAAAGCACACTCGTTTTTTTTAAAAAAAATAAACTTAATTTTTATTTACAAATCAATGCTGTTAGTATTGATGTATGGCGGCAAGACTTAGATAAAAAGGTGATAGCTAGCCAGCTGGGGTTAGAAAATACCAAACCGAGTCTTAAAAAGTTGGACTCCGCCGGAAAACCATTACCATAACCATTACGCCACGGAGGAGGTTAAGTTAATTAAAGTAAATAACATCAGTAATTAACACTGATCGGAATAGGTAGAGTTTTTTCCGGCAATTATGTCATAACGTTGTCAATAGTATGGATAAGCTTCTCCGGATTTCCGGATTTGAGGGTCTTACTTAGTACTAATATATATACTGTGGTCTTACAAAGTGAAATAAAAACTTTTTTGGAATCATCCTTTTATTGTTTATAAATGCATAAATGACTTATTTAAAACAAATAACACCAACAATTATACAAAGAATTAGTAAATAAACAAATGGGAAAATATATTTGTACAAGTATTTCTCAATAAAACCTTGCACGCACGGATTAGCATTTTGTTGATTCTTGAGTTAATTGCTTCTAAATGAAAAAAAACCGGATACCAGATAAAATTAAGCTTATCCATGTTGTGCCGACGTTCCAAAAGTACATGAAAAAACTCTACCTATTCCGATCATAATTAAGTACAAACCTCAAAGTGCTACTTCAAACTATCCTAACTCAATTCCTTTAAACATTACTCGTAGTAATTTGAAATTGCTTGATCCGTCTTCTTTTCACTAGATGACAGTGGAGTGAAAACGTCCTAAATCCGTACAAAAAGCTCCTTTTAGTGGGAATGTTGAAAATTTTCAGCCACTATTCAAAAGCGGACCTTTTACTATCAGGCGACCTTTATCTCACGTTTCATGTTGAACGAATCGGGTCGCGTCAGTTGAAACACTATTGACAGTACGGGTTGAAGTTTTATTAGCGGGTTTTACCTTGAAATCAATTAGTTTATTATGTGTCAATCAGGTGGAAGTTGGAATTACCAAGTCCCAGTGAAAACGTCCTAAATCCGAACAAAAAGTCCCTTTCAGTTGGAATGTTGAAAATTTCCAGTCACTATTCTAAAGTGGACCTTTTACTATCAGACGACCTTTATCTCACGTTTCATGTTGGAAAGAATCGGGTCGCATCAGTTGAAACACTATTGACAGTACGGGTTGAAGTTTTATTACTGGGTTGTACTTTGAAATCATCTTGTTTATTATTTGTCAATCAGGTGGAAATTGGAATCACCAAGTCCCAGTGAAAACGTCGTAAATCCGAACAAAAAGCCCCTTTCATTGGGAATGTTGAAAGTTTTCAGCCACAATTCTAAAGCGGACCTTTTACTATCAGGAGACCTTTAACTCACGTTTCATTTTGAACGAATCACGTCGCGTCAGTTGAAACACTATTGACAGTACGTACGGGTTGAAGTTTTATTACCTTGAAACCATCTACGAGTAGTTTATTAATTTTGCTGATAACCAAGATTTTCTAAGTATTTTTGTATAAAACATATAAAAACTAACTACTGCTTTAGTTAGCTAATAAAATCTTCTTTCTATCTAAGTATATCAATTTAAGCGCGTTTCCATTTTTTCGTTTTTTTTTGCAAACAACTAAATTTTTATGACGTTTGTATAAAATCTGATACTAAAAAGTCAAAGCTTTATTTTGGAAAAAAAATCTATGGAATTACTCAAATAAACGATAAATATTGATGTATCAGTACCTCCACAGTATTATGGTATTGTTTGGCAGAGATCTGAACAGTATAAGAACACTTGTTACGTCATACATTACGTCACATTTTTTCGAGTGCCTCTCAGGCGTTCATCCCGCTTAAAAGGTTATCAATCAGTTGGAAATTGGAATTACCAAGTCCCAGTATTATTATATTTACCATAACCTAAAATTCTCGTGTCACATTGTTAGTTGCCATACTGCCCCGAAAGGGCTGGACGGATTTCCACGAAATTTTCTGAAAATATTCTGTAGGTCTGAGAATAGGTACTTATAGGTTTTTTTACCGGTATCTGAAAAAAAAAAGGTCTGGAAACCTTCTCTACTACGTCTCGTTGATCGAAGGTGGAATGTAGCTCTGAAATCACCATTCAAAGTTGCTTATAATTTTTCTGTGAACAATAAAGACTTTCAAACGATACCGACTATTCAAATCCCACACTATATCAGCAACAGCGTTTAACATCGCACCCGAACTTGGGGAAAAACGCTCGATAATCCAGCTCCGCCGCGGGGCTTGGAAACAGACCCTGTTTACACGGAACGGCACTATCCAGCTGGGTCCTAAAGTCCCTGGTCACGGCACCATATTTGTAACTCCCCATTTGGTTTTTGTGAATGGACGTGTTAGCTTCTAGCCCAGAAAATCGGTTCAGGGTTGTAGAGATTATAAGGACAAGTAGATTTCAGTATATATGTATGTATTGAACGCTTCATTGCACACAAGAATAATTGTTTTATCAAAACATTGTTTTATTGGACTTAAGTATACAAAGGCGGTCTTATCGCTAAATGCGATCTCATCCAAACAACCCTTGGTAGATGATATACTTATTTGCAAATATAATAAACAGTAATACAAAGATAGTGCAAGAATGTGATTGAGTATTTTTCAAAAGGCAAGGAAAAAAATAAATAATAATCTACGGTCTAAACTTAATATTTTGTTTTTATTTATATACTTAATATATAAATAAATATGTGTAGATATATAATAATAATTTTATTATAACAGATTGTATTACATATATATATTACTTACAAAGTTCCTTATAGGCACTGATATCTTTTAAGTAAGTACAAGAAATCTTTAAATGTAGTGGCTTTTGCGAATTGGGATCAAACTATGTTTAAATTATGAATTAAGCTCAAACCTTTTTAAGCTGGGTTCTTCAGAATTCCAACGATTAACTTCTCAAACGTTCTTAATTCTTATTAGAATTTATAATAAAATACAAAAGCTAACATTAAATTGCACACTATAAACCATTAATAACAAGTAGTACCCTCAGAAAGTTGTGCTAGTTCAGTAAAATGAATTACACCACCCATAGAGTCTTTGTGGTATTTGAATACGGTTATACTTACTAATAAATGTCACCAGTCGTAATATCGTCAAAAATTAAGAGGGCAATTTCATTTGGACATTGTAAAGAATGGTGCGACTTCCATGCGATAATAAAGGGTCATGAATAATAAGGTGTGGGAATAAATCAAATGCTTGAAATAGGTTGGGCAATTTCAAAAGTTAATAAGAAAATTACCTTTGTATATGTTTCACATTAAGGTGTGGTAATTTTGTAGCAATAAGTTATTTTATATTCAACACCTTGCGGTCTCGACGCGCCCTCTAACCGCCTCTCACATGCATCTCACTTGAGTAAATTTCAATGAACTGTAGGGGTAAATTATTTACATAGAATATGTTTAAACTTAACCCTAAGAAAAAAATCTTTAGGAAACCAGCACACACCAGCGAAGAAACACGAAGGTTGTGTGTGAAGTCGATCAACCCGCACTGGACCCACGTGGTCGACTAAGGCCCGATCGCCCTAATTCAGTCAGAGTAGGTTTGATAAGCTGAGATGATGAATTAGGTATACATCAGGGTGTAAGTTATTAAATTGGTATAGGAGCCGTTGACTAGAGCTTCTACAAACTGAACAACTTCTCCTAACAAAGCCATATAATAGAAAAATTGCAAAAAAAAGAACTCTTCATACAAATTTATAAGCTGATGATTGACCGCTTCCGTGGTTAGTCCATTAACTTCACATAATATCAGCTCATATACGTCCCCACCGAGGGGCTCGAGCCTACCCTGAATTAGGGCGATCAGGCCTTAGTCGATCACGCGGGCCCAGTGCGGGTTATTCGACTTCACATACAACCTACGAGTTTCTTCGCAGGCGTGTGCAGGTTTCCTCACAATGTTTTCCTACACCGTAAGAGCGTCGGATAAACGTAAATATGAAATCGAAATTCGAAAACACATTGGTACGTGGCAGGATTCGAACCACGGCCTCCCGGATAGGAGTTGCGACCGTTACCGTTCCACCACCGACGCTCAAAGCCATATAATAGTCAAATTGCAAAAAAAAAATTCTTCATACAAATTTATACGCTGATGATTGACCGCCTCCGTGGCGTAATTGGTCCATTAACTTTTCATCAGGAGACAAATTGAAAGCGGGACTTGACGTGATTTTATAGAACATAGGTCTCTTTCTCTTATCGTGTGGCACAATTAACCGTGCTATCCAAGGGATAGGCGGCGGTTGCCTGGTGTTACACTTACCATCACCCGCGGTCACGTGTAGGGCATTTTAGATTTACACCTACGGACGTGTACAAAGCGACCTTAATACATGTGTATTTAAATTTAATTTATGTGTTTTTAACATGTGTGCAGGTTTCCTCACGATGTTTTCCTTCACCGTTAAAGCAATCGGTAAGTATATGCACGTAACTCATTGGTACATTGGCCTTCCGGATTTGAACCCGCGACCTTAGGTTAGGAGGACCGAGTCGTTACTGGTTGAGCCACCGACGCTTAGGTAAAACCCCGCTTTTGATAAGCAAAGCGAAAGAGACCTATTGATAAAACAATAGCTAATAGGACTATTATAAAGAAACCAGGAGCTTTGGCCTAATAATATTTAGGCCAGTAATTAAGGAGCCCAACAATGAACAAAGGCCCTTTGACAGCTTAAGGAAGCACGTGTTTGAAACAATAACACTTAGACTCAACACAGACGTGTACATATACCTATGAATGTAGATGCCTGTGTTTGTAACGGAGGCGGTAGGTATGTGTGTATGCTCAACGGAAATAGGACAGAAAGCGTAGACATAAGACCATGAAGTTAGCTGTGGTGCAAGTTATGAAAGCTATTAGAAGCTGAAAGGTTGTATATTTCTGAACAACTTCCTCAAAAGGAAAAATCGGCTAAGTACGAATCGGACTCGCATACAAAGGATTCCATACCGTCGTGCAAAAAATATATTTCTTGTATGGGGGCCGTCCTCCTTTAATTTTATCTCTACTATTCACATCATATCAGCCACAAATCGTCCACTGCTGGACAAAGGCCTCCCCCAAGGATTTCCACGACGACCGGTCCTGCGCTGCCCGCATCCATCGGCTTCCCGCGACCTTCACCAGGTCATCGTGAACATGGACAAGACGAAAATAATGTTAAATGTCCGTGTCGCACCCACTCCTCTAAAGGTTGGAGACTCTACACTGGAAGTTGTTGACGAATATGTATACCTGGGACAAACAGTCCAGCTAGGTAGTTCCAACTTCAAGAAAGAGATCAATCGACGAATCCAACTCGGCTGGGCAGCGTTCGGGAAGCTTCGCAATATCTTCACGTCCCAAATACCGCAGTGTCTCAAGACTAAGGTCTTTGACCAGTGTGTGTTGCCAGTGATGACTTACGGAACTGAGACATGGTCGCTTACTATGGGCCTCATAAGAAGGCTCAAGGTCACCCAAAGGGCAATGGAGCGTACTATGCTCGGTGTTTCTCTGCGTGATCGAATCAGAAACGAGGAGATCCGCAGGAGAACTAAAGTAACCGACATAGCTCACAGAATCGCTAAACTGAAGTGGCAGTGGGCAGGGCACATAGCTCGTAGAACAGATGGCCGATGGGGCAGTAAAGTTCTCGAGTGGCGACTGCGCACCGGAAAACGTAGTGTAGGTAGGCCTCCCACGCGGTGGACCGATGACCTGGTGACCTGACCACATTGTTAATGAGGGACTTGTGGACGAGAAACCCGACACCACGCTGGGACTGTTGGTCGCCTTCCCGGAAATAGAGCAGGTTTCCGGATTTAAGGATCATGGTGTCCTACTATTCACACTTTGTGAAAATTTCAACTGCCTATACCTAATACGGTTTATGGAGTACAGCCCGACAGACAGATAGACGGATGGTCGGATGGCGAAGGCTTAGTATAATAGAGTACCGTTGGTCAGCCTTTGGGTACGGAACCCTAAAAGGTTAACTTCCAAAAAAAATATATTCAAAAAATACTTCAGCTGACGGGTCAATTATATATTGGATGTTAAAAGACTTTATTTCGAATTGACATTTGTATGGAAAGTAAATGACTTTTTGTCGAATTGACATTTGTATGAGAAATTAAAAGACTTTTTATCGAATTGACATTTGTATGGAAAGTTAAAAGACTGTCGAATTGACATTTGTATTGTATAGGAAGTTAAAAGACTTTATGTCAAATTGACATTTGTATGGAAAGTTAAAAGACTTTATGTCGAATTGACATTTGTATGGACATTAAAAGACTTTTTGTCGAATTGACATTTGTATGGGAAGTTAAAAGACTATGACGAATTGACATTTGTATATGAAGTTAAACGACTTCATGTCGAATTGACATTTGTATGGAAAGTTTAAAGACTTTATGTCAAATTGACAATTGTATGGACATTAAAAGACTTTTTGTCGAAATGACATTTGTATGGAAAGTTAAAAACTTTTTGTCGAAATGACATTTGTATGGAAAGTTAAAAACTTTTTGTCGAATTGACTATAGATTTTTTGGGAAAAGTTGTTTAGAATCTTTATGAATATTGTGTACTATAGCACCTGTAACTAGTTCAGTTGCTATTCAGCCTACTTTGGCATCTTATGATGATGATTATCATCAAATCAGCAAAAAGACGTCCAAAAAAAGAAGTCCAATGGTGGACATAATCCTTCTCAAATAGAGGAAAAGGGGTTTTCCGTAATCGACACGCTTGGCAGCCGGGTTGGCGATTGCAGTTTGCAGTATGGTGGCATAGTTCTCGGAAAGACCGTGGCCTCACAGGTGGCACGAAAACTTCTTACAACTAACCCGCCCCATACAAGCTCCACCAATCCGGACTTGGTTCCTGTATGTGTTGGGTTGTTAAGGGGCTATGTTCTGAAAACGAATTAGAATTGTAATCCTTTAACTTATTGGATTAAAGAAGTTTTTACATCATAAAAATATATGTTGTTCTAAAGAATATACCTACTTGATGTTATGGTTAAGTGAAAAATTATCTTATTGTATCATAGTAAACTACAATACTCATACAAACGGCGATAACGATTTTCACCTCTTGAATGTTAACCGATTTGGCCTAATTTTGACAGGTTATCAGTCAAAACAAAAGCTAGGCTTATATGTTTCGTTTTTTAAATTACTAATTAAAATTTTAAAAAAATGGCCGAAATCAGTTTTGTATGAAAACACATGAACGAAAATAAAATTAAACTTAAAAACTTTATCGAAAAAACAAAAACGTATAAGTCTAGCTTTTGTTCTGACTGACAATCTACCAAGGTGGTCTTTGTACCGTTAAAAAATTGGTCCAAATCGGTTAACTTTAAGAGGTGAAAATCGTTATCGCCGTTTCTATGAAAAGTCGCATCTTCACAATCCTCTTAAATTTCTAATTTTACGATACTTATCACCTTAATTATCCGCTATGTCCTTCTATTTTGACCACAACACACAGAATAGCCTCTTCGGTCAGGTCTGAGCGCGTATTGTGTTGTACAACGGCCACCGACCGCCATAATCCGACACCAGCTTAAGTCATTCAGCTCAGAGCACAGTTAGGCTCAGATCGTAGAGCGCAGTGTGGAATGAGCCTATTATTTTACACTTTGTTTACAGATTGAGTGTTTGAGGACGATAATGTGCAAACTACGTACTTCTTGCTGGCACTTGAGTTTTTTTTTAATTCTGTATCCGTACACTTACCGAGAAGGCAGGTAACTACACTGAAAGGTGCTGAAAATTTAATTCCAAAAACTAATAACATTCAGAATGAACATAGTACGACACAAAATGGGGGTGGGCTGTATGGAAGCCACGGTGGCTTTTACTTTTAAGATTCCTGAATTTGATGCCGAAGTTAACATTATGTAAAAAAAACAAATTTTAAGTCGATCTGATCGGTAGTTTAGGATTCAGGTTTAAGTAAGCATATTTATCAGAATCTCCACTCTCTTCCTAAACCTCCCCCTCCTCAAAGGACTTAATATACGTACGACTCTCGGGTATCTTTTTCGATATCTAAGCCTAACCGACATAGCTCACAGAATCGCTAAACTGAAGTGGCAGTGGGCAGGGCACATAGCTCGTAGAACAGATGGCCGATGGGGCAGTAAAGTTCTCGAGTGGCGACCTCGCACCGAAAAACGTAGCGTACCGATGACCTGGTGAAGATCGCGGGAAGTCGATGGATGCAGGCAGCGCAGGACCGGTCGTCGTGGAGGTCCTTGGGGGAGGCCTTTGTCCAGCAGTGGACGATTTGTGGCTGATATGATGATGATTATGATCTAAGCCGCCCAAAGTCCCTACATTCGTGACACAACTTAACGTAACCGCCTCCGTGGCGTTATGGTTAAGTCCATTAGCTTCACATCAGAAGGTCGATGGTTCGATTCGCGGCGGAATCTAGCTTAGTAAGACTCGGATTGGTTGGTGGAAGGGCATTTTCCAAGCCCAACTGGCTGGCTTATCTTATCTAAGCCTTGCCGCTAAACATCAATAACAACAGCATAGATGTGCTTCAGCTTAATGATAAGATATCCAGTTCCCAATTGCGTTGGGGAATCTCGGTAAGCCCATTTCCATCTTCGGCATCGTCGTCACTTACCATCAGGTGAGCTGATGCCAAGGGCTTAATAATTGTGAATAAAATAAATTAGAATACCCCCTGTCTGAGCCCAGAGACACGTCAAAATATGTGAAGAAAATCTACAGGTGACTTTTATTGGTGAACTGAAAAGTACTGATAAAATAAAAAAAAATCTTTGCTAAGAAACCTAAACAATAGGAGCAAAAAAGATTTTGGACCTCCATAACTATTAGGCTAGTTTCATTTGAGTTCTGAAGGTTTTTATCAAATTTTGTTCTTATAACGTATGAAATAGGAACGCGTGATGTACTTATTTTGTGATTTTGTTTAATTAAATATTTTGTGAAATTAAAATGGGAGGACATGCCCTCTCGCACATCTACCAGATACG
This sequence comes from Coleophora flavipennella, assembly GCA_947284805.1. NCBI lineage: Eukaryota > Metazoa > Arthropoda > Insecta > Lepidoptera > Coleophoridae > Coleophora > Coleophora flavipennella. The sequence continues at coordinate 5,686,785 of OX369254.1, read as the reverse complement.
CTAGACTTCCAGGTTTATGATATAGCGTCCCCACTTACCTACCCTAGGGCATAACAGTGGGGGCTGCTATTCCTGCCAACACCATAAGGTGAAGACAAGGACCAGTTACGGTAGGTCTTGCCGCCAAGACGCTTGTCCTGGTACTCTGCAAGGCGAGTGCCTCGTGGAAGAGAACCACTACCTACTGTCCAGGTAGGTAAAAAAATTGAAAATGTGAGGACAGTTGAGAATACGGTTCAAAATTTAATTTTGATGCAATCAACTTCTTACTGCTCTATTGTCCATTCAACAATCATCATCATATCGGCTTACATACGTCCCCACCGAGGGGTTGAGCCTTCCCTGAATTACGGCGATCGGGCCTTAGTTGAACACGCGAGCCTAGTACAGGTTGGTCGACTTAACACACAACCTTCGAGTTTCTTCGCAGGCGTGTGTAGGTTTCTTCACGATGTTTTCCTTCACCGTAAGAGCGTAGGATTAACGTACATATGAAATGTAAATTCGAAAACACATTGGTACGTGGCAAGATACGAACTACGACCTCACGGTCAGGAGCTAGCGGCCCTAGCAGTAGGGTAAGGTAGGTTAGGGTAAAGTAGGGTAAAGGGTAGGGTAGGGTAGTGTAGTGTACTGTAAGGTGGTACGAAGTTCGTCGGGACAGCTAGTAACATAACAATTATGAGCAAGCCCTTTTTTATCTTTTTTTTTTATTCACAATTGGTAAACCCTTGACAACATCTCACCTGGTGAAAGTTAGACAATTTTATGCGTAGGAGTAGTATTGACCGCTTAAAGTCGAATAAAATGTCATCTGTATACTCAGAATTTAGATCCTGTATGGCTAGCCGAGAGGAAAGATAATGTCGTAGTTATTTACCTCTGTGGTTTTAATCGCAGTTTTTTTAACATGTGATAAATGGCAGAATAAGATGTTATTATGCATAATATCTTATCCAAGACAAAAGCGTCATTGGCTCAAAGGTAACGACTTAGTCCTCCTAACCAGAGGTCCCTGGTTCGGATCCGGACCGCCAATGTACCAATGAGATTTTTGAAACTTACTGACTTACCGAGTGTTTTAAGAGGATGCTTGAGCTTCCATACAAAGACCATCCGTCTTAATACAAAAATAACATGCTGGATCGAATCTAAAATTAACAAATTACAAAAATCGATATTTGTGTATTCTCAATATATTTGCTAAGTTTGGATTCAATCAGAATCTAAAAATCTAAAAATGTTCTTCACGTGACCGCGGGTGATGCTAAGTGCAACACAGGTAACCGCTGTATATCCATTGGATAGCATGGCTAATTATGCCATATGATAAGAGAATCGAAAATAAAATAAAGTAAAATTAATTACTAATAACCATATTTATTTTTCTTACGGTGAAGGAAAACATCGTGAGGAAACCTGCACATACCTGCGAAGAAACTCGAAGGTTGCACGTGAAGTCGACCAACCCGCACTGGGCCCGCGTGGTGGATTTTGGCCTGATTGCCCTAATTCAGGGTAGGCTCGAGCCCCTCGGTGGGGACGTATATGAGCTGATATGAATGAAAAATATTTTTTTTAGTAAAAAAATATATTTGAAAATAACAAATTATAGAAACACGACAAGGTACGATTTATCATAGGCAAAAAGGACAACAGTTGACAGGGTCCATTCACGTTCGCGGTCAGAACCCAAAAGTGAGTAATGATTTTAGGGATCTACAAACCTCCATAGTAGGTAATAATAATAATATTGTGAATCGCTAAACTGAAGTGGCAGTGGGCAGAGCCATAGCTCGTAGAACAGATGGCCGTTAGGGTAGCAAAGTTCTAGAGTGGCGACCGTGCACCGGAAAACGTAGCGTAGCCTCCTACGCGGTAAACTGACGTCCTGGTGAAGGTCGCGGGAAGCCGCTGGATGCGGACAGCTCAGGACGGGTCGTCGTAGAAATCCTTGGGGGAAGCCTTTGTCCAGCAGTGGACGTCTTTCGGGTGATATGATGAATGTTGTGCTACGCACCAGCCACTGCCGGTGTCGGAAATTCTGGTTGTATTATATAAGTAACGTGAACTAACCAATTTTATTTAAAAAAACACGCTTTTAAATGCACATAAAACTAAAAAGTGAAAAATAATTCATAATATAAGCTGAAAACAATAATGAATAAAAAATACTAGCATAATTGTGAAAAAAGCGTGGGTAGCTCGATATACGAAAATATGGCACAAATCATCGCACGCTTTTTAAACAAAAATACTAGTATTTTTCGTTCATTAATTTTTTCAGCTATTAAGAATTATTTTTCACTTTTTAGTTTGATGTGCTTTAAATAATAATCGCCCTGGTTCAGGGTAGGCTCGAGCCCCTCGGTGGGGACGTATATGAGCTGTAATGATGATGATGATGATGTGCTTTAAAAACGTGTTTTTTGGTTTTTTAAACTATATTTATTTTTAAATTTTTGGTTTAGGATAATGAGATAAATCTATGATAAATATTCTTGATAAATGTACAAAGTTTGAATAAAATCAGTTTGTTTAAACTGGGTCAAAATCGAGTGCAAAGGAGTCGTTTACAAACATACATACATACAAACATACATACAGGTGAAGCTAATATAAGCGTGTTAAAAATAACCCGACTGCCCACAACCTAGAGCCTAGATGTACTCAAAGGGTTAAGACGAATCTAACTTCGAACGATACCACATTCTCCAGACTCCATCAAGCCGTTAAAGCTTCAGGTGCAGCCAAAGACACAGACTTATGGACATACATACATACACCCAAAATATTCCCTTCCTAAGGGCTGTCGGATAAAAAAAAAATTTGGATTTATAATAAAGTCGCAGGTACAGAGGCCACATGCATCATGCCGGACAGTCGTACTGCAATTCTGATCCATATGCGTACAGCATAAGAACGGTACAAAATTCAAATTATCTTTTGAGCTGCACATCAAGCTCACTTAAAAAGTTGTGGTATTTTTTTTTATTTTTTTTTTATTCACAATTGGTAAACCCTTGACAACGTCTCACCTGGTGGCAAGTGACGATGTTGCCGAAGATGGAAGCGGGCTTACCAAGATTCCCCAACGCAATGGGGAACTGGCTATCTACAATTTAGTTTAGTTATTAAGTTTTACTAATACCCTTTTATTAAAGCTACCGCCGCAAAGGCTAAAAAGTCGGAAAAGCTTTTTAAAACATGTCGACCCCCTCACAACTCAGCCCTCTCAAGCGAGATGCAACATGTGGCGTGCTCGAACACCGCTTCCTGATCCCTTTGTCCCGCTTTCTGAGAGTCTACCGGCTGGACATGTATTACCATGGCCGATCTGGAAGTCTTTAAATCGACTTCGGACTCAGGTCGGCCGGAGCAAGGAGAACATGTTCAGGTGGGGACTCTCGGAAAACCCAAATTTGGACTGTGTGTGTGGAGCGGTGCAGTCCATGGCTCATTTAGTTTCCTGTCCTGCCTGCCCTGTCACCTGTTCGCAGCAGGACTTAATGGACGCCACAAATAGTGCAGTCGAAGTGGCTAAGTTCTGGGCCGGAATGATTTGATTTGTCATCGACACGCAAAGAAGAAGAAGAATACCCTTTTATTAGCTTCACCAGTGTCTATCTAAACAGATGTAACAAAATTGGTGTAAGACCCGTTAACTGGGGGTTCTACTCATCATACTGAACAACTTTCACCACGGAACCCATGGTCTATTCTCAAAAAAAATTTGGACCCTCCATACTAAAATGCACAAAATTGTTCGATCTGCTGATCGATTTGTATAAATTGTAATAAATTTTTTTTGCGAAGAAGTTGTTCAGTATGATGAGTAGAAGCCCCAGTTAACAGGACCTACACCAATTTTGTTACATACTGTATATGTGTCTATGTATGTAATGGAATCTTTGAACGTGATTTTCACCCACTACAATGGATTGCCTCGTCAACAGGACAGATTCTCAACACGACTGATTCTCAACTGGCTTTCTTTCGTAACTGTATTAAATCGAATAATACAAGATTGCCATTGCCAGATTTGGTACCAAATTACCACGAAAGAAAAAAAAACCGCGTATTTTTTTTTCAAATTTGGTACCATTATTGTCCTTCACGTAAATTACGTCACGATCAAAAATATGTGAAAAATCGCAGTTATATTCACAACGCTCATTCTCACTGCAGGAAAAAATATTGAGGACACATTGAGGATCGATGACAGGCACATGGTAAACTTAAACTTATGCTGCAGCATCTTCTGGGATCTACAGAATACCCCAACTCCTTACATATTTGCAGTAGAGTTATCATGTTTAGACTTATTGGAATAGTCTCAATTAATAGATCATAGATAGACAGTAAAAAATAAGGTGATAGGTTTTTTTTAAAATTCAAATGTCTAGTTATTTTATAAATTATGTTTAGTGAAATTGGGACATTTATAAATTTTTATCATCATGGCAGCACAAGGACGTCCACTGCTAGACATAGGCCTCTACCAAGGACCACACCCGGACACTTCATACAACGGGCCAGAAAAGACATTTCAAAAAAGGAATGACAGAACAAACAAAATGGCGGCGTAATCCTATAGTTCGCCAACCAAACTGTAACCAATCTGTATCAATCTGGGAGACGAGGGGATGAGGTCGTAATCTAGAGAGCGGCAGGGAGTGTCCATACTGTCCATACTGTATGTTAGTACTAATATATATCTTCCATGACGACCGGTCTGCGCTGCCCGCATCCAGCGGCCTTTTGTGACCTTCACCAGGTCATCGGTCCACCGAGTGGGAGACCTGCCTACGCTACATCTACGCTAAATCTGTATAATACTGGTTAGATTAGATTATTTATTTCATGTCATTTATACAAAATATATTTAAGATGTCTGACATGATCGTCAAAAAATACAAAAATTCAACGTTACAAATGTCCAAATGAATTAAGATGTGAAAAGAAAATTAAAATGTTTAAAACAGTATCCAATAATTTCATCGTGATGATAAAATAAAAAAACAATTGCAATTATTAAAATTTCTATTGTAGAAATTCGTCGACATTATAAAATTGATTATCCTACAAAAGGTTTTTTAGTCGGAAATAGAACGATTCGTCATTTGTGACATTCCTGAAACTAATAACCTATATAAAGAGTATAAAAGCCTTAAGTTCGCGAGCTTATTATATTATTATTCATTTATTTTCAGGCAAGTTAGTACTAAAGTACAGGCCCATAGATATATATATATATAAAAACTTATAAAAATAACATGACATAGATACTATAAATAAAATACATTATTAGGCATGTTAGTATCTACCTTAATCTATGTTAGTAATTTTTGATGACTAATGGACTGGCATGGTGCCTCGGAACCGCCGAAACACGACGTCCTTCGGGCAGAAGTCGGTGCTGGTGATGGTCTCCAGCAGAGGCTTCGGCACGCGCACCACGTACGACGTGAAGTGCACGTAGTGGCGCGACTCCAGCGGGAACACCCGCAGGCCGTAGCCAAACCATAGTAAAACCATCAAATATATTGATTAAATATTTATTCCGGATCGTGGGCTTAAAGATATGTCTAGAAAACTTTGAACAAAAAAGGAAACATTTGAGTCATCGCATAGCTGGTTTTAGTTACTTTTTCACTGCGCAAAAATAAAATTAAAAAGAATTTAACTAACATATATTAATAACATTTGACTTGTTATTTTATTTACCAAAAATAAATTGAATTGAATTGAATAACAAAAGTAAATATTTGGTGGTTTTAATAACTCCATGTTATATCCTCTCGCGAACTTTAGGCATTTATACCCTACCTATAACGATCACTGCATATGTAATAACACTACCAGACTATGCTACCAGTAAAAGGTGAAGTACACTATACAGGGTGTGACAAAATTGGTGTAGGACCCGCTTCTACTCTTGACTGAACAACTTTCCCAAAGGAACCCATAACTGGTCAATTCTCAAAATATTTTTACTGTCTCTACAAATTTGTTCAATCAGCTGATCGATTTGTATGAAGAGTCCTTTTTGCGAAACGACCAGTGTGTGAAATCAGCAATTTATAGAACCTACACCAATATGCCAGTAACAGTCAAACGCATCCAGGTAATGACCGTGCTTGAGGTCACTTAACCTGCGTGATCGACCAAACTATGCAAGTTGCATTAAAATATGGTCTATTAGAGATGGATCATAAAATAGTACCGTTATTGCACCGCCCCTTAACTTATTCTATCGCTGTTTCCCTACCCAAAGGATGCGTGGAAGAAATTGCTACCTAGCAATAAGGCCGCCTATTGTATAGGCTTTCTTCTATATTGTTCAATTCTTTTTTTATGTTGTGATGCAATAAAGACGTATTGTATAGAAATAATAAACTGTTACGTATAGATGTTTTTTTCAACCGACTTCCAAAAAAGAGGAGGTTCTCAATTCGACTGTTTGTTTTTTTTAATGTGTGTTACCTCAAAACTTTTTTTTTTATTTGAAAGCTAGTGCTTCCCGTGTGGTTCCATATAAATTGTATCAAAATCGGTGTAGTACTTTATTAGAAAATTAACAAAAACCAGAATTAATTATACAAAAATGTACTAAGTTGTTGCGATGGAAGTCGGTTTTTTAACGTTTTTAGCGTTTTCAGTTATTTGTTTTTGACAACATATCCAAGATGATATTATGTCCGCAGCATATTCCGAGCGAGTACAATATAGACGAATCGTTCCGTCAGCGAACTGACCCAAGCAGACCCTCGTCAGGGCACAGATGCTGGGCCCGCCGTCGCTTTATGAAACAGTGTTCTTGGAAATTTTAATCTTCCTGCCTTTGCACTGCTTGTAGTTACGTGATATTTATTTATATTGTTACGTATTTATTTTATTTCGTCGGTGGCGTAACGGCTAGGGCCGCTGCCTCCTGTCCGAGAAGTCGAGGTTCGAATCCTGCCACGTACCAATGTGATTACGAATTTCGATTTCATATGTTACGTTTATCCGACGCTCTTACGGTGAAGGAAAACATCGTGACGAAACCTGCACACGCATGCGGAGAAACTCGCAGGTTGTGTGTGAAGTCGACCAACCCGCACTGGGCCCGCGTGGTCGACTATGGTCCGATCACCCTAATTCAGGGTAGGCTCGAGCCCCTCGGTGGGGACGTATATGAGCTGTAATGATGAACTAAAATATGATGATGATTTATTTTATTTAGGCTAACACCTTAGGCAGACCTCTCTCTCGGTGGACCGATGACCTGGTAAAGGTCGCGGGAAGCCGCTGGTTGCGGGCAGCGCAGAACCGGTTGTCTTGCAAGTCCTTGGGGGAGGCCTTTGTCCAGCAGTGGACGTCCTTCGGCTGATAATATGATGATGATGATATTTACTTTATTTACACTTAAATATTAACGAAAGTGCTATGCTTTTAATCAGTCTCCACTCTCCACTTATAGGTAAAGTACGTTCAGGGAATTAGCTGCAGTACACCCGAACGGAGTTCTGGAAATGTGTTGAAAAATAAAACAATTTAGCAAAAAATCAAGTTTAAATAGGATTTTTTTATTTAGAACTTTTCGTTCATTTTAAAAACTTTAACACGAATAATATAATTTAATGAAATTTCAAAGTCACTTTGGATTGAGCGCGAATGACATAGACATATAAGTTGTGAAGACAGTGTTGCAGTGTAAAAATACATAAATCGGTCGAATGCTTTTGATCAAAGCCCAGATCACTTGGAAACGGTCACTGCTGGAGCTACACGAAGAGCTGCGTTGGCGCTTCTAATAACAATTCCCGAGTGGCTGAACAACGTTGACTGGGCAGTTGGGGCTCGATCTCCGCAGTCTCACCCCGCGGCCCCCCACACGATTGTCTAGACGTCTCCGTTGGACAATTGTATGGATTATTTAGACTGTGGCAGTGCTTTTGAAATTGGATTTAAAATATATCTAGACAAAACCAAGTTTTTTGGATCTTTCATGAGGATATCTTTTCTAATTGGTAGGCCCTTGGCATAATCTCACCTGATGGTAAGTGACGATGATACCGAAGATGGAAGCGGGCTTACCAAGATTCCCTGACGCAATGGGGATCTGGCTATCTTATCTTCAAGCCGGAACACATTAATGCTGTTTACACTGATGTTTGGCGGCAAGACTTAGATAAGATGGTGGTAGCTAGCCAGGCGGGCTATGAAAATGCCTTACAACCAACCAAACCGAGTCGTACAAAGTTGACCCCGCCAGGAATCGAACCCGCGACCTCCTGGTGTGAAACGAATGGACTAACCATTACGCCAGGGATGCTTACCTTTTTTAATGTGACCAGCTTTGAAGCTTAAAATCCCAGTTATGACATGATCTGGAACAATAAGATAGAAAGGATGATTAATTGGGTAACATCGTGGTCCTTTATAACCAGACCTCCCTGACTGGGTCCTGATGTACCAATGAGTTTGAGAAACTTAATCTTACATTCTTAACGATTGCTATAACGCTGAAGGAAAACATCGTGAGGAAACATTCACATCTGATCCCAGAGGTGTATCGTTGCACACGTCGGTAGGTGCAAATCTAAAATATGCCCCACATCTAACTCCGGGTAACTCTAAGGCGGTAATATTACAGATTTTCGTTATTTTTGACGTCAATTACACATAAACGATAGAAAACCCAAGGTTGGAAAAAAATACCCTCATTGTTGATGATGTTCCTTAAAGTCAAAAGCTATTAGAAACACGATAGAGCAGTTTTGGCTCCATAGAAAAAAAAAACCAAAGATAGGTCTACACCGTTATTACTTCCAATTCTATGACAAATACAAGCCCAATGCTTAGTGTGCTAAATGAGAATATAAATACTTGTTTCCAAATTTTTAAGTTTATACTGTGGTATTTCCTAAGCTAAAATTCTACTGACAAATAAGAGACGATCCTTGGACCTTGATTCCTTCTCCAAAGTTTATCATCAGATCAACTTCAAAATACCAAAAGAATCTATTGTCACCGGGAATACGGCTTCATGCCAAATTTCAGCTCAATCGGAAATCTGGAAGTGCTCTAAAATCGTATGCAAGATTTGACTTTTAAAAAAATGCTCATTTTTTATTTTCCTTGCAATGTTTGTAAATTCATAATTATTAATTCATAATAAAAATACTCAATTATTTATTATGGTTTCATAATTCTGGATTTTTTTATCCTTATTAATTTCTTGATTAAGATCATATTTTTTTATTTTATTCACCATTGGTAAACCCTTGACAACATCTCACCTGGTGGTAAGTGACGATTTTGCCGCAGATGGAAGCGGGCTTACCAAGATTCCCCAACGCAATGGGGAACTGGCTATCTTATCTTCATGCCGGAACACACCAATGATATCAACATTGATATTTGGCGGCAAGACTTAGATAAGATGGTGGTAGCTAGCCAGGCGGGCTTAGAAAATGCCCTACCACCAACCAAACCGAGTCTTACAATTGACCCCGCCGGGAATCGAACCCGCGACCTCCTGTGTAAAGCCAGTGAACTTTACCTCTGAGCTACGGAGGCGGTTAAAAATATATATATATATATATATATATATTATCCTTATATATATTATATTTATCCTTATTAATTTCTTGATTAAGATCATATTTTTTTATTTTCTATTTTATTCACCATTGGTAAACCCTTGACAACATCTCACCTGGTGGTAAGTGACGATTTTGCCGCAGATGGAAGCGGGCTTACCAAGATTCCCCAACGCAATGGGGAACTGGCTATCTTATCTTCATGCCGGAACACATCAATGATATCAACATTGATATTTGGCGGCAAGACTTAGATAAGATGGTGGTAGCTAGCCAGGCGGGCTTAGAAAATGCCCTACCACCAACCAAACCGAGTCTTACAATTGACCCCGCCGGGAATCGAACCCGCGACCTCCTGTGTAAAGCCAGTGAACTTTACCTCTGAGCTACGGAGGCGGTTAAAAATATATATATATATAGATATTTCATCCACTAACTACGGAAATTACAATTTTTTTTAATTACATGTGATTTGTAATCGTTCTACCAGCTTAGAAAAAAATAAATAAAATATATTAAAAAAATTAAATTTCCGGTGTTATAACAGCTGGTAGGCGTATCTGCGTTAATGCCAAAATTTATAACATGATAGACCTCGTATATTCTTAAACACTAGACTGACCTGTTGGTCCAGTGGCAGTGCTCCTGTCTGCTGGGCCGAGAGTTGTGGGTTCGATACCCACTCAGGGCAAACATTCGTGAGACGAACAGGTTAATTTGCTCTGTGTCTGGGTGTTCAATGTCTATGTATGTATGCATATAAACGTATGTAAGTTTCTTAAACACTAGACTGACCTGATGGTCCAGTGGCAGCGCACCTGTCTGCTGGGTGTAAATTCGATCCCGACTCAGGGCAAACATTTGTGAGACGAACAGGTTTATTTGCTCTGGTTCTGGGTGTTCAATGTCTATGTATGTATGTATATACACGTATGTAAGTATGTATGTATATCAGTTTCTAGTTCTTATAGTACAGGGATGTTTGAGGCCAGGTGACTTATCCCTCGTGTGATTTATCTCTCGTATATTATTATTATAACAAAATATAAAATCTAAGCTACTCTGCTCACTTGGCACGAGGCGAAGTGGCAGGAGCACCTCCAGCGGAAGCACAGTCGGCTGGAGTTCAGTGCGACGGGGAGAGAAAGCGTCGAACTATTCGGGCATTACCGAGGAGGACTGCTTTCTGCATTGCTGCAATTATTGGTCTTGCCGCCTTAGGTGACGTTCAAGGTCGGCTGAAATTTGCCTGTTCACGGATAGGACTACGGGAATGATTTCGGTGGATTCCACTTGCCACATATCAGTAACCTCGTGCACCAGGTCCAGGTACTTGGTCCTTTTCTCGGCATCAGCCTGCACGAGGTTTTCATCATATGGGATAGTGATATCAACCAAAAACACCCTTGACTGCGCCCGATCCATCAACACGATATCAGGCTTATTCGAAGGAATAGTCCTGTTCGTGATGATGGGTCGGTCCCAGTAGAGCTTGGCGCGGTTGTTTTCGAGAACCGGCTCCGGCGTGTACTTGTAATACGGCAACCGCCGAGATATGAGGCCATACTTTAGAGCGATCTCTTGGTGTAGCATCCTGGCTGCTTGGTTGTGCCTGTGCAAATACTCAGTGTTGGCAAGCATGGAACAACCGAAAGTTATATGACGCAGGGTCTCCCCAGGTTGACGGCACAACCGACAAACGTCCAAGGTACCGTCTTTTATTATGAACCTCCTATAGTTGTTCGTCTTAACCACCTGATCCTTTATTGCACAGACAGAACCCTATTATTATTATTATAACAGCTCATATACGTCCCCACCGAGGGGCTCGAACCTACCCTGAATCAGGGCGATTAGGCCTTAGTCGACCACGCGGGCCCAGTGCGGGTTGGTCGACTTCACACACAACCTTCGAGTTTCTTCGCAGGCGTGTGCAGGTTTCCTCATGATGTTTTCCTTCACCGTTAAAGCAATCGGTAAGTATATGTACGTAAGTTTTTGAAAAACTCATTGGTACATTGGCCGTCCAGATTTGAACCCGGTACCTCTGGTTAGATGGACCGAGTCGTTACCGGTTGAGCCACCGACAGAACCCTATAGTTATATTTTATTATTATTATTGTAAACCTTTTCGAAATATTTGGATTGTAAATTACGACACAAGTAAGTTATAACGCATGCTCAATCAATCCAGTCATGTTCTTCATTTATGAAGTTCGTGTCCAACTTAAATGCGTTCCATGCATCTGCATGGTCAAACGCAACATAAAAATCAACGGTTTACGAGATGCAGTATTGAGTTCAACTTATCCGTTCCCGCAGATACGTTCGGAATGTTTGCATCCAACTATTAGTCTCCATCTACATCTACATCCCAAAAATAAATTCCAGAGATCGTTTAGCAATCAAATTACGTTGCATCGGAGTATATACTGCGTCTCCTAGTAGCTGCGAGCGATGCGGTTTCAAGTACGAACCACAAAAATAGAGTTGTCCATGTGGACGAATATTCGGACTTGATAGTTTATTTAGATACCTAGATGTAGAAGAATTTAAGGACACAGAATAGTTAATACAAGAGATACAAAGTACAATAGAAATTCATAAAATGGAAATCAAAATACTTAGAGAGCCTGCACCGCACGATAATTTAGGAAAATGAATACCTATTAAATACTCTTACAATACGTGCCCGCAGGCTGATATATAGCTACTGAAGTATCTTTTTTAAATACGTAATTTTTATTCGAAAAAAGGTAGAAATCATCAATGGAAAATAACTTAATGATCTATTTAAAAAGTCCGTATCAGCCTAACCAAAAACCCAAACAGCCTATCGTAATGAATAAACAAAATTACCCCTTTTTTGGGCTGTCGGGTAAATATGTATCTGATCTCAGTTACGGAATCAAAAAGAATCTACGACACTTCGCACTACAAAATTCATCAAGCCGTTTGGGTTACAGGCTCAGCTTAATAACAGGCATACGAGTACAAACATACATGCTTACATACATATGAAAAACATTACCCTCCTTTTTTGGCAATCGGATAAAAATACAGATTTTTTCTTCGCTTGAAATTCGAAGTACCGTTGCCGAATTCGGAGTGTAGATCATCCCTATTCCTTGTAGGGTAGACGTGCGCGAGCTAGCTCAATAGTACTATATCCAGGAACACACTTGACTAATGGTTATAGACGGGAGGGACGCGTTTGTAGGAACACTGGGGACTAGGGACCACCCGCGGCTCCGTTTGAATTAAATATTTTCTATTGTAACCAATTCCTTTTTAAGCAGGATTTTATTCTAAAGATTTAATTTTAGAAATAGTTAGAAAAAGAATATTTTTTTAAAATATTTTTTTTATATTATTTTTCAACAGGGTTAACTATATTTTACAACCGCCTCCGTAGCTCAGAGGCAAAGTTTACTAACTTAACACAGAAGGTCGCGGGTTCGATTCCCGGCGGGGTCAATTGTTAGACTCGGTTTGTTTGGTGGTAGGTCATTTTCTAAGCCCGCTTGGCTAGCTACCACCATCTTATCCTAAGTCTTGCCACCAAATATCAATGTTGATATCATTGGTGTGTTCCGGCATGAAGATAAGATAGCCAGTTCCCCATTGCGTTGGGGAGTCTTGTTAAGCCCGCTTCCATCTTCGGAAACATCGTCACTTACCACCAGGTGAGATGTACCTAGATATACCTGTATGATACCTATTCACATTACAATCAAAAGACATCAATGCGAGCGACAAAAATATGCTTTTTGTCATTCAGTTCGGACTCCTTAGCGCGAGTACGACTCACACTTGGCCAATTTTTATAATTTGTTATTTTTACATTAGTATTATTTCTAAAATCACACCAAGTTTCACGCTTGTGTGTGTGTTACCGTTTTTACGATACAGCTAAATCTAAAATACTTACTTAAGTATACCTAAACTACTGATAACTAAGGTAAATTTTGATCTATGATCTTTTAGTGACAAGGGAATCGAAAACCTATGTTTTTTTATAAATTGATTGATTGCTTATTTTTTTATTTTTTTTATTCACAATTGGTAAACCCTTGACAACATCTCACCTGGTGGTAAGTGACGATGATGCCGAAGATGGAAGCGGGCTTACCAAGACTCTCCAACGCAATGGGGAACTGGCTATCTTATCTTCATGCCGGAACACACCAATGATATCAACATTGATATTTGGCGGCAAGACTTAGATAAGATGGTGGTAGCTAGCCAAGCGGGCTTAGAAAATGCCCTACCACCAACCAAACCGATTCTTACAATTGACCCCGCCGGGAATCGAACCCGCGACCTCCTGTGTAAAGCCAGTGAACTTTGCGCTACGGAGGCGGTTATTATTATACGGGAGATCCACTAGTAAAAGATGAATAAAAACAATCAGATGCCGGCGTTTGTGACGATTCCTATAATTTAGGAATCTACAAGAAGAGAGTAGTTACACTTAGTAGTATTATTAAAAAAAAAACGCTTTACTCCAGGCGCATCTTTCAGTACCTACCTAGTTCCATGCTGGAAAGGTGATATTTTTCCCTGTTACGTTTTCTGCATTGGAGATTCTCTTTGCGCTAGGTGCAAGTTGCACGAATTTATAATGCCCTCGTTTTATAGTGTGAAGGTTCAAAAGAAGGTTTTTATCTTAAGCTCTTTACCAGTTTAATAAATTTGTAAAAGTAAAAAGGTTTTTTTTGGTGATCATCGCTTTTTCATCTAAGTTTACTATACTATTACTTTGAGATTTTGTGGTTTTTTGGCGGTGTTTTTATTTGGTGTTTGGGTACCTACCTACTTAGCTGGTGTATGATATAATAACAATATAATAACAGTATAAAAGTAAATATTATATAAAAGTATTGCATAATTTAAAAATTTCCCTTGTTTCTAATTTTGATCACTTTCACTGTGATTTTTCTTCTATATTGACATTGGCGGAATTATTGTGGCTTAACACAGTAGAAGGCCAAAAACAAAAGAGAAATGTAAAAAGATACGATTAGTGTAAAGAAGACAGAAAATACGTGATTTCAGTATCATTAAAAAAAAACCAAGTGCACTGGCCATGTAATTTTATTACTGGAGATTAGTATTTTTTGAATTGCAACAATCTTATAATACACTAAGAGGCAAAGAACACAAATCTCATACAGCGAAGTGACAACACCTAGTCCGATAAATTAATCACGTTACGACTGTCACACTAACGGAGAGGGACACAGCTATAAGTTTGATATAAGGATTTAGTATGTAGGACATCACTGTCTTGCGAATACCTGTGTACCTTTCAGTCCGTGCGACAGTCGTTACGTGATTGGCCCGTAAAAACAGTGTTGCCAGATTTTTTTCCACCTTCCCCTCTAGATGCATTTCAAAAACCCCTAGTTTCTTAATTACGATTCATAAAAACCTCTGAAAAATTTCGTAATGTCTTGTTTGAATCAGATTGATCTAACATATAAGGATTAATAGGTACATACAAGCTACATAATATTGACATCTAAAAGTTATTCATTTAAAACTATTCCAATGAGCCCAATTCATCTGCTGTAACTTGGCGATATTCCAGAAGATGCTGCAGCATCAAGTCAAAGTTACTACGTTCTATCTAAAAACTATTCATTTGGACTATTCCAATGAACCCAAACACGATACCTCTGCAATAAGTTCGCGAGGAGTTGGGTATCCTGCAGATTCCAGGAGATGCTGCAACATCAGGTCATACCATGGTTTTACAATATTATTACAGTAACAGGATTACCAAATTTTGAATCGATCAGACCTGTATAAGTTGCCTACATTCCTTCATCACCTAGATAAAAGCTGAACAGAACCACCTCGATCACGCCAGCTTTCAAACAAAAAAAAACGAAGTAAAATAGATCCATTCGTTTAAGAACTACGATGCCAAAGACAGATACACAAATACACACGTTAAACTTATAGCACCCCTCTTTTTGCTTCGGGGGTTAAAAATGTTCAGAAGGCCAAGTGTAAAAGTTGCAAGGATTGCAAAAAAAACTTTTAGGAATTCCCCTTGACAGATTTAGTGAACCCGAAACCTCCAAAAACCCTCAACAACCTGCAAAAACCCCTAGAATTTAGGGAAAACCTCTGAATCTGGCAACACTGCGTAAAAAGCTCCTTGGTCTAAAGTTCACTGGCTGTTTTTTTTTCAAATTTCGAACGAGAGGTAGCGCGGCAACGGCGGCGGCGTCGGCGGTTTGAATAAAAAAAGTAAATCGGCGGAAAAGCAAAAATTGCGTCACTGTAGTACCCTACTCTTCGCTTACGGTTTTAAATATCGAATGTGTTTTACTTTTATTTATTGTTTTAATTTCCTTGCTTCGTTTGAGTAAAGCACTAAACGGGAATCCGGTATTTGTCAACCAGTCATTTGAGTTACTTTTTATCAACTGTCAAAAACGATATTTTGTTCTGTAATTGTTCGTATTACAAACTTGTGATTTTATTGTCTTTGACGAACTAATTTTATGATTTTGATAAATATAAAATTGAAATTAGAATAAAATGTTAAATGAATAAGTTTTAATGCTTTTGTAGGAGAAATGCTATTTAGTGAATAGTATTTGTTAAATTTATTTTTAAACACTGTCAAATACTCTATTGATGGATTTGTTCATATTTCTCGGCCTCTGCAGTAATGTACTATTGAAGGAAGACATTGTTACATGTAATGTAATGTAAGACAGTTTATAAGTACAACGGGTAAGAGGGTTTCCATTTGCTATTATATTATCACCTTAAACCAATAAGGATCAATATTCACTTTTTATTTACTAGCTTTTGCCCGTCGCTCTGTGTGGACTGTGGATGTAGTTTTATCAGCTGTATTCATAGGTGTGGAAATGAGTGTTTTCCATATCCTAAGTTGTTTTCAACCTTTTAGGTCTATGCCAAATATTAGCTAAGTTATACTATTTTGGTGTACTTTTTACCTGACCACGAAAAAAAGAGGGTTATGCTTTTGACAGTCTATGTATGTATGTATGTTCATCTTTCCCCTCGTATTAACTTAACCACTTAACTGATCTTGACAAATGTAGTGTCGTTGGATTTGTGCCATCACTCCGCGTGTCATAGGATATATAGCATATAAAAAAATCAACATAGCGGATTTTATAAGTGAATTAGACAACCAAAAAAGTTTTTTTTTAGATAACCATATCATGTTTGGTATTAAAAGAAATTGTGAGTAATTTAGATAATCATTATATTTTCATACATATATTCCCAGACATACAGTATACACCACAATTTATTAGGTACCCCCCCTTAGTCCCAAATGGCTGAACAATTTTAGGCAGCGTAAAACTCGGCTCCACTCGGTTCCGTGGAGACCGAACTTTGTAGGCCTGACAATGGGAACTTCGCCGACGGACTAATAAGCGCAGGCGATGGTGGTGGCGGGGTGCAGCGAAATCCGAATTATCCGCGGTAATTTGTGGTGTCATAAACCGAATAGTTGGAGTTCGGCGCTTCGGAGAATTGGCGCTTTTGCTGGTGCTTAATAGAAGGTAGTTTAGAAATTTTGTATGAATATAATAACAAGGCTGCATAGAAACCTGATTTCATTATCATTTTCATTTATACTAATACTAGCTTTCGCCCGCGGCTTTGCCCGCGTGGACATAGTTTTTATGACTGTCTTTGAGGGCGATTGGTGCGCGAGCCGCAAGCGGCTCGCTAGCGTGGACATGAATTTTCTGTAGATCCCTCGGGAACTATGTCACGATATCCTTATTAGTAAATTGTGTCATTTCTTACTCCCTCAAGCATCTCTATGCAAAAAATCACAACAATCAATTGCTCCGTTGTGATGCTTAAGAAATTAACCAAAAAATGAGTATTTTTTCAGTTGCCCCAGGAACTGCATCGGGCTGTGCTATTTTCACGGGATAATAAGAAGCCTATGTCCTACAACGTGACACAGGCTACCTGGATGCCAAATTTCATCAGGATTGGTCAAGGTGTTGAAGCGTTAAAAGGTAACAAACAAGCAAACAAATAAACAAACAAACACATTTTTACAATTTTAATATTAATAAGTATTATAAATAGTTAAATTTTTAAGTTTGTGAGTTTGTTTGTAGGGAGTTATCTCTGGAACTACTGAACCGATTTTGAAAATTCTTTCACCCAGTCCAGTTTACAGCTACATTATTTCTGAGTGACCTAAGCTATTTTTAAGCTCGCGAGCTGCTTGCACCTAGCGCACCACTTACCTACAAGGACAGTCATAAAAAAGATGACCATGCGAGCGAAGCCGTGGGCAAAAGCTAGTTATATATACAGTTTCCAAGGTAGCAGGGCAACGCCGGCTGGAAGGCTTTGGTAGAGTTATAGCAAATTATATATATTAGTTCTTACATACAGTATGGACACTCCCTGCCGCTCTCTAGAATGCGACCTCACCCCCTCGTCACCCAGATTGGTACAGATTGGTTACAGTTTAGTTAACGAACGTATAGGATTTCGCCGCCATGTTGTATGTTCCTTCATTCCTTTTTTGAAAAGTCATTTCGGGCCCGTTGTATGAAGTGTCCAGGGCGTGGCCAGTGAGATGACGTGTGGTGATGATCGAAACTTGGTTAAATCTGATTTTATTTTAAAACTAAAGAAGGTGAAATTAACAAAATTAATTGTATGTACACAATAATGGAGCGTCGGTGGCGTAATGACTAGAGCCGCTACCTCCTGTCTGGGAGGTCGTGGTTCGATCCTGCCACGTACCAATGTGTTTTCGAATTTCGATTTCTTATGCACGTTTATCCGACGCTCTTACGGTGAAGGAAAATAACGTAAAAAAACTTGCACACACCTGCGAAGAAACTCGAAGGTTGTGTGTGAGGTCGACCAACCCGCACTGGGCTCGCGTGGTCGACTAAGCCCCGATCGCTCTAATTCAGGGTAAGCTGGAGCCCCTCGGTGGGGACGTATATGA
This sequence comes from Coleophora flavipennella, assembly GCA_947284805.1. Lineage (NCBI taxonomy): Eukaryota > Metazoa > Arthropoda > Insecta > Lepidoptera > Coleophoridae > Coleophora > Coleophora flavipennella. Next base: position 5,668,206 of record OX369254.1, on the reverse strand, counting down.
GCTGATATGATGATGAGCTTTTAATGCTACCATTATTTATTATTTAGTATAATATACCTGTGTTTACGAAGTAACTAGTATCTCACTGAGCCTGTGTATGCATTGCAGTATGGTTAATGATATATTATGTAGGTATGCATTACTTAACTTATTGTTTTTATATATATTTTTTTTGTTTTTATAAGTATACTAGCGACCCGCCCCGGCTTCGCACGGGTGCAATGCTGATACTAAATACACTACAGAAAAACTGAGAACGTGCGGCCGGCGGTACCGCCGCAAACGCTACGTCCCGCAATTTTTAAATCTGTAATATCTTCGAAAATATTCACTTAAATAATACGGTGTAACGGGCCATATAGATCTATATTAAATGAACAATGTATTCAAGGTATTTAATTGGTTAAGGATTAATGCTGTATTGGTTAAAATCGCTTCGAAAATTAGCCATTATTTGTCGTAAAAAGTAAATGACAAAAAAAAGTTATTGTGGGTTATCCATAAGAGATAGACATATACCATCACGGACTTTTCTGTAGACCTTTTCAATGTGTACAATACTTAGTACATTATTTTGATAAAACTCGTAGGGTTCAGCCTGCGTTTGCAATGTAAGCGGAAAAAATGTAATTATTTACGACATCACGTTAGAAACCTAAAAAATAACAGTACTTCTCCACTATTTAATGGATGTTATTATACATATAAACCTTCCTCTTGAATCACTCTATCTATTAAAAAAAACCGCATCAAAATCCGTTGCGTAGTTTCAAAGATTTAAGTATACAAAGGGACATAGGGACAGAGAAAGCGACTTTGTTTTATACTATGTAGTGATAGTGATAGCTCTTAGACGACTGTTGAGCATCTAGACAAACCATTCAGGTTTAATGGTGCTAAATTTTTTTTTTTTTTTGTATTTTGTTTTGAAATTGGTAATTAAAAAAAAATGGTAGCATTAAAAGCTCGACATTTTACACTTTTAAGTTGCATAACTGTAGCATACATACAACTAAGTGGGTACGGTAAACTTTTAATTACCAAACATGTGTAAATGTCATCTCAGGTTACTGGGTCAGGGCATACCCTGGACACTTCATACAACGGGCCAGAAATGACATTTCAAAAAAGGAATGATGGAACAAACAAAATGGCGGTGAAATCCTATACGTTCGACAACCAAACTGTAACCAATCTGTATCAATCTGGGTGACGAGGGGGTGAGCGGCAGGGAGTGTCCATACTGTATGTTAGTACTAATATATATACTTTGGTCAGGGTTTGCAATTCTGTGCAGGCGAGACGCTTAAGGCGGTAATATTACAGATTTTAGTTATGTTTGACATCAATTACATACTCCTAAACGATAGAAAATCCAAGGTTGAAAAAAATACCCTTATTGTTAATGATATTCTTTAAAGTCAAAAGCTGTTAGTAACATAATTGAGCAGTTTTGGCTCAATAGAAAAAAAATCCCAACGATAGGTCTACACCGTTACTTTCAACTCCAGTTATGACTGAAAAACATTGAAAAAGTGAAAAAGTGTGGTTATTTTCTTTACTCTTTACACGCAAAGAAAAAGACAGAGACAACTGTTCCAATCAATACCTCGCCTTCAGGATTTCACAAGAAAATGACTAAAATCAAAAATAGCTACCAAAATAGATGTAAAATAAATAATGCCTAAATTATTTCTAAACTGTTAAGCTCTGGTAACCGAGAAAGCTCACAGAATTGCTAAATTTAAGTGGCAGTGTGCGGGGCACAGCGCTCGTATAACAAATGGTCGTTGGGGCAGTAAAGTTCTCGAGTATTAAGAGTAGTAGCGTAGGCAGGCCTGCCACTCGGTGGATCGACGACCTGGTGAAGGTCACGGAAAGCTGCTGGAAGCGGGCAGGGCACAGGACCGGTCGTCGTGGAAATCCTTGGAGGAGGACTTTGTCCAGCTGTGGAGATCTTTCGGCTGATATGATGATGATGATTTTAAGCCCTGGAATCATCTCACCAGATCGTAAGTGACGATACCATAGCTTACTAAGAATTCCCAAAGTAACTAAACGTAGGGGAACTTGTTATAATGTCTCAAATGCCGCAATATACAGTGACCGTGGGATATACAGCCTCATCACTAATGACCTCGTGTGATGCGTCATATGGTGTGTCATACTATATTATTACTAGCTTTCCCGGCGAACTACGTACCGCCTTACATTACATTACACTGCCCTACCCTACCCTACCCTACACTACACTACACTACCCTACCCTACACTACACTACCCTACCCTACACTACCCTAACCTACACTACCCTACCCTACATACACTACACTACACTACCCTACCCTACACTACACTACCCTACACTACACTACCCTACCCTACCCTACATACACTACACTACACTTCCCAACCCTGCCCTACCCTACCCTACACTACCCTACTCTAAAAAAAAAATAGATGTTGGCCGATTCTCAGACCTACTCAATATGCTCACAAAATTTCATGAGAATCGGTCAAGCCGTTTCGGAGGAGTAGGGGAACGAACATTGTGACATGAGAATTTTATATATAAGATTATTTTAAGGGTTCACAGCACAAGTTAAGGGAAGAACCCGAAAATTATAAATTGGTAGTTATGTAAATATGATAAAAAAAACTTTTTTGCGATTGCAAACTCATATTTGCAGGTGAAGAATTGACTGTGACGTATGTCGGCGTATTAGATTTTTTTTTTCAACCATAAAGTGAAGTTTGCACTTCAATCCGATGGTGGTACGCATCAACGAGTACCCAAGTGTGTTTTGGTACGGGAACCTTAGTGTGCCAGTTCAACTCGGACTGAACCGTTTTTAATTGAATTTGATTTCAAATTATTGATTTTGTAACCAATATACAATATCGCAATATCTTCACTTCCCAAATACCGCAGTGTCTCAAGACTAAGGTCTTTGACCAGTGTGTGTTGCCAGTGATGACTTACGGAACTGAGACATGGTCGCTTACTATGGGCCTCATAAGAAGGCTCAAGGTTACCCAAAGGGCAATGGAGCGTGCTATGCTCGGAGTTTCTCTGCGTGATCGAATCAGAAACGAGGAGATCCGCAGAAGAACTAAAGTAACCGACATAGCTCACAGAATCGCTAAACTGAAGTGGCAGTGGGCAGGGCACATAGCTCGTAGAACAGATGGCCGATGGGACAGTAAAGTTCTCGAGTGGCGACCGCGCACCGGAAAACGTAGCGTAGGCAGGCCTCCCACGCGGTGGACCGATGACCTGGTGAAGATCGCGGGGAGCCGATGGATGCGGGCAGCGCGGGACCGGTCGTCGTGGAAATCCTTGGGGGAGGCCTTTGTCCAGCAGTGGACGATTTGTGGCTGATATGATGATGAACCAATATACGTAACCAATTTGCAAATCAACATAAAAACAGACTTTGCAGACATAAAGTCGCCGGTAGCTGTTGCTAAAGTAACGTGTAAAGATGCTTATCCACCAGAGGAGCGAGTATTAAAATCTTGCCGCCCCTTGTTCGCAACTATTGCGATGTCCATTGCTATCAATCACAAGAATTGTGAATTGTGTTTGGGTTGCCTAGTTAATAAACACTCTATGCTTACAGAAAAAAGGCAAAATTTTGTAGGTACTAACGAATATTTAACTTGCATTCTTTTCAATGATTTGGTAAATTTGAATTCCACGCGGGCGAAGCCGCGGGCGAAGCCGCGGGCTCAGCTAGTGATTTAATAAAGTATTAGGTATTTTTAAATAATTATAAAGCTACATAAATTATTACATTATGCTAAGTCCTACAAAAGTGATGTGATTCAATATTTCAATTCGGTCATGCTCCCCTGGTAATTTTAAAACTAAACTTATTCCTATTTTAGTCCAGATGATTTCGATTCTTCAGTCAGGCAAACTTATTCCTGTTTTAGCCCAGAATTAAGGACATTTAGTAATAAGTTCATTAAACATTCGTTGATTAAGCACAACCATTATGTTCATCAAGTTTTTATGATTTTATCCTTTGAACCAGGTAGTATGAAAAAAATAATTAATTTGTATTCATTATTCTTTTTTCTTTAATGTTAGTTAACGAATTATTATTTTTTGCATCCGTATCAAAATCAGTGGGTCTACGAGAAATCGGTTCTCTCAGTGGTTCCACCAGCGGGACGAATTAGTAGGTCCATGGGTAACACCGGATTTTATTTTTTAAATTCTCACTTCGCACATCTTTGGTCATCTAGACCTATATTATTCTGATTTCTGTGTCTAGACCATAAAAGATGCGCCAGGAGATATTTGCCATATGTCTAACGAATATGTTTTCTCTAGCAAAGGGGCCCTAGTCTGAATAATAGCTCATCTTTGTCTTGAAATTCTATAGTGTACGTAAATAATATAGGCGATCTTTGGTTTATATCTAGTGACGATAGCCGAACTAAATAAAAGTTATATTCTCTTTGGCGTACTAAGAATCTGTCTTATGCTGAATAACATATTTGTTAGGTTAGGATTGAGATAAAATAAAAGAATTAATTGTCTTCCGAGAATTTCGTACATTTTGTTAACGCTAAGGGCGAAACAATAAACAAATTGAAATTTTAGCTCATCTCATTTCATCATAGCATAGTCAGTGGAAAAGTAGCTTAATGCACAGGGCTTTGGTTATTAACCTTTCTCAAACCTGTCGTCAGGCAGGTTAAAATTTCACTGACATTTGCCTCTGTGTCTGAGAGACATTTCTTACAGTTACTGGTACACCTCATTTCAAAGGTTATTAGCGATTGAGCAAAACTATTAATTTCAGTTGCTTAACCCTGCAGCGGTCGCGCGGATTACATATATTATGTAATCCATGGTAATTAATTAAAAAAAGAAATTATTCCTAAACAGTTCGGGTGTCTTACACAGGACTCCGTGTACTTTTAGTATGATAATCCCCCCCCCCCCTCACTCTGTTCATTCCAAATATGTATGTAGTTTCTGTTTAGATTTGTTTTCTTAATAAGTGTTAACGCGTATTAAGGTCTAATATAATTCAAAGCAAATTTTCAACGATTTATAGGAACTTTGTGTTTTGGTTTATTATGACAAAACTGTTAATTATTCTGTGTAGTTCCTTATTATAATAAAATTTTTGGTAAGGGTACTTGCCGTTTCTCAATAGAAAAAAATTACGTAGATGAATTTTATTAAAAACAATTAGAGAACAATTTAGCATAAGTACATGTTTAATCCACGCGACCACTCAAGTGACTTATGGGGCGCGACCACTGCAGGGTTAATTGCAATAAGCGACCTGTATGCCTGTTAATATTTATGATATTTTAACCTCGGTACTGTCAGGACTGACTGGGATGCTTAGCTGAAAATCTTAACAATATAAACGACTGTACTTCTTTAATTTTATCTTTTACTTTCTTTTAGTTTTTATTTCACTTTTTAGCTTTGCATGCTTGCTGTTGGAGTGCACTTCAAAAGGGCTGCCATACTAAAAATATTTAACTTAATTTTTTAACTCAGAGATTTTTTTGTATGGCAGCCCTTTTAAGTGCACCAAACCTAAGATTGCGACTAACCGAGGATGCAGGCGTCCCAGGACTAATGGCGAGAATCTGAGGGTTCCACGTCTGGATCAACGTTTAGCCTGAAATCGAAATAAGGAATGAATCCTGAAGCTATTCTAAACACAAGGCGTTATAATTTGAATTCAGATTTTTTAATTACGCGCGGCCAGTACAAAATGCAATGGATTTTTTTTTCATAAATGGTAAGCCCTTGGCATCATCTCACCTGATGGTAAGTGACGATGATGCCGAAGATGGAAGCGGGCTTACCAAGATTCCCCAACGCAATGAGGATCTGGCTATCTTATCTTTAAGCCGGAACACATCAATGATATTAACACTGATGTTTGGCGGCAAGACTTAAATAACATGGAGGTATATAGCCAGGCAGGCTATGAAAATACTCTACCACCAACCAAGCTGACCCCGCCGGGAATCGAACCCGCGACCTCCTTGTGTAAAGCAAATTGACAAACCATTCCGCCACGAAGGCGGATAAGCGGATGGATGGGACGGATGAAATGAGATCATTACAGTACTAACCCACTCTTAAATTCATTGAAATAAATTCTACAGGTTCAAAATAGTCCGAGTAAATAAAATATTGAAAACAGCGATGGAGTGGAACTCCTTGCCTGCGTCTGTGTTTCCTGACTCCTACAATTTGAAGATCTTAAAGGCGAGAGTGAATAAGCATTATTTGAGTTTGCGTGTACCATCCTCGACTATATCGTCACTTACCATCAGGTGAGATGTAGTCAACGGCACTCAAATTTTTAATAACAAAATAAAGCCCATGTTTCTTTTTCTTTTAAAATACTATTAGATTACTAACCCTTGACAAGTCATTTTGACACTCTATCATTTAATGCCTGTTTAAAACAGTGTGTTTTTAAACTTTTAGCTCAATCAGATTAATGTGTGTCTCAAGAATCCTAGAAATGTATCCAATAAATTCCGGTCAACTTTAAAACGTCACCAAGACGCTATGCGTCACAATTTCACATAAAGCGGATGCTGCCGTATCCATAGCCTGCGCTCGGTCGACCTCATGAAGCCATTCCGCGGGATTGCGCTCGAATCCCGCGGGCTCCGGGATCCCGGCAACCCGGGAACTGACCTGATAAATGGATATGGAGCTTTACGGGCCAACTGTTTACAAGACGGAAAAATTGCCGTACCACCCAATATGGACGTGTTCCCGAACGTAGACGGAGTGCACTTAACTGGAGATAAATGAAGTTTAGTTAGCAACTTCTGGAATAATATATGGCGCTGTATTGGATTGGGATGGAACATCGTTGGATATATAGGGTAAAAACAGGATAGTTGCCACACTTTTTGAAATCACACTATATCTCTTAGTATAAAAAGCAATATACTTTATTTGTAAAAGTGACCGGTACTTTGGTGTTTTTCTTCAAATTTATGAAAAGTAAAAAACATTATCTTTAATGTTTTTAGAGTATTTGTGATTTTTGCGGACCTCTATATTTTGGGACATCTATCCTACATAGGGGATAGTTGCCTAATCCATTTAAATTACGATTAGGCTAGATGCGCCGCCGAGAAACAGGACATCTACCCCGCAAAAACTTTAATCGCATTTTGCCTTCCCATGTAATTGCACAGAGTAATGAGACACGGTCAACTTAGTAGCAGTTTAAGAATCTTTCAATAGATTAATAAAATGGCATGTGATTTATCCGCAAAACTAGAGTAATTACAATCGGGGCATCTATACCCCTGGGGCAACTATCCTGGTTTTACCCTAGCTTCTATAAATCCAATGATATGTCTATACGAAGCGTCAGAATGCAAGAGAACAGGGTGGAGTACAAACCGGACAAGTGCGGGTCGGCCTTGCACACTAAGTGTTCCGTACCACCACAGCTTTGAGTACGGAACTCCAAAAATATCAATGATGTTTTTTTTTTACCAATAAAGTGATTATTATGATGTTAACTACTATGGGAAGACCGCCTCCGTGGCGTAATGGTTGGTCCATTCGCTTCACACCAGGAGGTCGCGGGTTCCATTCCCGGCGGGGTCAACTTTGAAAGACTCGGTTTGGTTGGTGGTAGGGCCAAAACATCAAAAACGTCAGTGTTAACAGCATTGATGTGTTTCGGCTTGAAGATGAGATAGACAGTTGTCCATTGTGTTGGGGAATCTTGGTAAGCCCACTTCCATCTTCGGCATCATCGTCAGTTACTATCAGGTGAGATGATGCTAAGGACTTATCAATTCGGAAACGTGTGCTGATGATAAAAAACCTATTTATTGTACCAAAAACAAACTTAGAACTAGTACTCAATAAGTAACTCTGGTCCCCATACTATGATTCCCTGTGTTGTAGAAACTGTCAAATCTGTATTATGTTTGTTTACATTGTGCTTTTTTAATTGATGTAAAGTATAGTCAAAGTACATATATTATAGTACTAACATACAGACAGTATAGACACTCCCTGCCGCTCTCTAGATTGCGACCTCACCCCCTCGTCACCCATATTGATACAGTTTGGTTGTCGAACGTATGGGATTTCGCCGCCTTTTTGTTTGCTCCGTTATTCCTTTTTAGAAATGTCATTTCTGGCCCGTTGTATGAAGTGTCCTGAGCGTGGTATAGTGGTGTTTAATTTTATTTAAAAAAAATAATGAAAGCTATGTAGTTATGCAATTTGAGTCCTGCGTTTTGTTTGCATACCTAACAATTTATCAAACAGGTGATGATAAAAAAACCGGCCAAGAGCGAGTAGGACTAGCACTCTGAGGATTCCGTACTACCACAGCTCTCCACACAACTACATAGTAAAATTACTATGATACCTATTCACATTACAAACAAAAGACATTAAAGCGAGCGACAAAAATATTCTTTTTTTGTCATTCAGTTCGGACTATTTAGCGCGAGTAAAACCACAGCAAGTTTCACGCCTGCATGTATTGCCGTTCTTACGATAGAGCTAAATCAAAAATACTTCTAAATACATATAAAAACAGGTTTTTGGTATGGCGACTATTGTTAACTTTTTTAATTTTTTGGATTTATTGTTATAGTGAAAATTCATTTGTCTACCGTCTATTACGGTTCATGAAATACAGACCGCTGACAGATGGACAGACAGACAGCGGAGTCTTAGCAATAGGGCTCCTTTGCCTTTTTAGGGTTCCGTACCTAAAGGGTAAAAACGGGAGTCTTTTACTAAGACTTCACTGTCCGTCCTTGTCTTCACCTTATGGTGTTGGCAGGAATAGCGGCCATCACTGTATGCCCAAGGGTAGGAAAGTGGGGACGCTATATCATAAACCTGGTAGTCGTAGCGTATCTGGTAGATATACGAGAGGGAATGTCAGTCCGTCTGTCTGTCTGCCACCAGGCTGTATTTCATGAACCGTGATAGCTTGACAGTTGAAATTTTCACAGATGATGTATTTCTGCTACCGCTGTAACCACAAAGCCTCAGCCTCAAGATGGACAAAGGTCTCCCCTTGGGAATTTTCATAACGAGTATACATTACATTTTCAGCATGCAGAGGCTTCCCGCGACCTTCACCACGTCGTTGGTCTACCGAGTAGGATCTTTTGGTGCGCCGTCGCCACTCGAGAACTCAACTGCTCAACCGGCCATTTTTTCTACGAGCTATGTGCCCTGCCACTGGCACTTAAGCGATTCTTAAGAGCATATCGGGTACTTATATTGGTTCTTCTACGGAAGTCCTCATTTTTGATTGATTAATTTCATACCATTGCATCCGATTATTAGGAAGTTTAAGTATTTTCAACAACATTGGTAAGTGTATAGAGCCATCCTATCTTTTCCAGTGGGTGTCGTAAGAGACGACTAAGGGACTTAATCGGAGGATGGGCAGCAGTGTCCTTTCCAGTGGGTGTCGTAAGAGACGACTAAGGGACTTAATCGGAGGATGGGCAGCAGTGTCCTTTCCAGTGGGTGTCGTAAGAGACGAATAAGGGACTTAATCGGAGGATGGGCAGCAGTGTCCTTTCCAGTGGGTGTCGTAAGAGAAGACTAAGGAACTTAATCGGAGGATGGGCAGCAGTGTCCTTTCCAGTGGGTGTCGTAAGAGACGGCTAAGGGACTTAATCGGAGGATGGGCAGCAGTGTCCTTTCCAGTGGGTGTCGTAAGAGACGGCTAAGGGACTTAATCGGAGGATGGGCAGCAGTTTCTTTTCCAGTGGGTGTCGTAAGAGACGGCTAAGGGACTTAATCGGAGGATGGGCAGCAGTGTCCTTTCCAGTGGGTGTCGTAAGAGACGGCTAAGGGACTTAATCGGAGGATGGGCAGCAGTGTCCTTTCCAGTGGGTGTCGTAAGAGACGGCTAAGGGACTTAATCGGAGGATGGGCAGCAGTTTCTTTTCCAGTGGGTGTCGTAAGAGACGGCTAAGGGACTTAATCGGAGGATGGGCAGCAGTTTCTTTTCCAGTGGGTGTCATAAGAGATGATAAGGGACTTAATCGGAGGATGGGCAGCAGTGCCCTTTCCTGTGGGTGTCGTAAGAGACGAATAAGGGACTTAATCGGAAGATGGGCAGCAGTCTCCTTTCCAGTGGGTATCGTAAGAGACGACTAAGGCACTTAATCGGAGGATGGGCAGCAGTGTCCTTTCCAGTGGGTGTCGTAAGAGACGAATAAGGGACTTAATCGGAGGATGGGCAGCAGTCTCCTTTCCAGTGGGTATCGTAAGAGACGACTAAGGCACTTAATCGGGGGATGGGCAGCAGTGTCCTTTCCAGTGGGTATCGTAAGAGACGACTAAGGCACTTAATCGGAGGATGGGCAGCAGTGTCCTTTCCAGTGGGTGTCGTAAGAGACGAATAAGGGTCTTAATCGGAGGATGGGCAGCAGTGTTCTTTCCAGTGGGTGTCGTAAGAGACGAATAAGGGACTTAATCGGAGGATGGGCAGCAGTGCCCTTTCCTGTGGGTGTCGTAAGAGACGAATAAGGGACTTAATCGGAGGATGGGCAGCAGTGTCCTTTCCTGTGGGTGTCGTAAGAGATGATAAGGGACTTAATCGGAGGATGGGCAGCAGTGTCCTTTCCTGTGGGTGTCGTAAGAGATGACTAAGGGACTTAATCGGAGGATGGGCAGCAGTTTCCTTTCCAGTGGGTGTCGTAAGAGATGATAAGGGACTTAATCGGAGGATGGGCAGCAGTGTCCTTTCCTGTGGGTGTCGTAAGAGATGATAAGGGACTTAATCGGAGGATGGGCAGCAGTTTCCTTTCCAGTGGGTGTCGTAAGAGATGACTAAGGGACTTAATCGGAGGATGGGCAGCAGTATCCTTTCCAGTGGGTGTCGTAAGAGAAGACTAAGGGACTTAATCGGAGGATGGGCAGCAGTATCCTTTCCAGTGGGTGTCGTAAGAGAAGACTAAGGGACTTAATCGGAGGATGGGCAGCAGTTTCCTTTCCAGTGGGTGTCGTAAGAGAAGACTAAGGGACTTAATCGGAGGATGGGCAGCAGTTTCCTTTCCAGTGGGTGTCGTAAGAGATGACTAAGGGACTTAATCGGAGGATGGGCAGCAGTATCCTTTCCAGTGGGTGTCGTAAGAGAAGACTAAGGGACTTAATCGGAGGATGGGCAGTAGTGTCCTTTCCAGTGGGTGTCGTAAGAGACGGCTAAGGGACTTAATCGGAGGATGGGCAGCAGTGTCCTTTCCAGTGGGTGTCGTAAGAGACGAATAAGGGTCTTAATCGGAGGATGGGCAGCAGTGTTCTTTCCAGTGGGTGTCGTAAGAGACGAATAAGGGACTTAATCGGAGGATGGGCAGCAGTGTCCTTTCCAGTGGGTGTCGTAAGAGACGACTAAGGCACTTAATCGGAGGATGGGCAGCAGTGTCCTTTCCAGTGGGTGTCGTAAGAGACGAATAAGGGACTTAATCGGAGGATGGGCAGCAGTGCCCTTTCCTGTGGGTGTCGTAAGAGATGATAAGGGACTTAATCGGAGGATGGGCAGCAGTTTCCTTTCCAGTGGGTGTCGTAAGAGACGAAAAAGGGACTTAATCGGAGGATGGGCAGCAGTGTTCTTTCCAGTGGGTGTCGTAAGAGACGAATAAGGGACTTAATCGGAGGATGGGCAGCAGTGTCCTTTCCAGTGGGTGTCGTAAGAGACGAATAAGGGACTTAATCGGAGGATGGGCAGCAGTGTCCTTTCCTGTGGGTGTCGTAAGAGATGATAAGGGACTTAATCGGAGGATGGGCAGCAGTTTCCTTTCCAGTGGGTGTCGTAAGAGACGAAAAAGGGACTTAATCGGAGGATGGGCAGCAGTGTTCTTTCCAGTGGGTGTCGTAAGAGACGAAAAAGGGACTTAATCGGAGGATGGGCAGCAGTGTCCTTTCCTGTGGGTGTCGTAAGAGACGAAAAAGGGACTTAATCGGAGGATGGGCAGCAGTGTCCTTTCCAGTGGGTGTCGTAAGAGACGAATAAGGGACTTAATCGGAGGATGGGCAGCAGTGTCCTTTCCAGTGGGTGTCGTAAGAGACGAATAAGGGACTTAATCGGAGGATGGGCAGCAGTGTCCTTTCCAGTGGGTGTCGTAAGAGACGAAAAAGGGACTTAATCGGAGGATGGGCAGCAGTGTCCTTTCCAGTGGGTGTCGTAAGAGACGAATAAGGGACTTAATCGGAGGATGGGCAGCAGTGTCCTTTCCAGTGGGTGTCGTAAGAGACGAAAAAGGGACTTAATCGGAGGATGGGCAGCAGTGTCCTTTCCAGTGGGTGTCGTAAGAGACGAAAAAGGGACTTAATCGGAGGATGGGCAGCAGTGTCCTTTCCAGTGGGTGTCGTAAGAGACGAATAAGGGACTTAATCGGAGGATGGGCAGCAGTGTCCTTTCCAGTGGGTGTCGTAAGAGACGAATAAGGGACTTAATCGGAGGATGGGCAGCAGTGTCCTTTCCAGTGGGTGTCGTAAGAGACGAATAAGGGACTTAATCGGAGGATGGGCAGCAGTGTCCTTTCCAGTGGGTGTCGTAAGAGACGAAAAAGGGACTTAATCGGAGGATGGGCAGCAGTGTCCTTTCCAGTGGGTGTCGTAAGAGACGAAAAAGGGACTTAATCGGAGGATGGGCAGCAGTGTCCTTTCCAGTGGGTGTCGTAAGAGACGAAAAAGGGACTTAATCGGAGGATGGGCAGCAGTGTCCTTTCCTGTGGGTGTCGTAAGAGACGGTAAGGGACTTAATCGGAGGATGGGCAGCAGTGTCCTTTCCAGTGGGTGTCATAAGAGATGATAAGGGACTAAATCGGAGGATGGGCAGCAGTGTCCTTTCCACGTATCTGTGCCGCTACATTTCTCGCCAACCCATCTGCCAAGCATAGCGATTACGGCAAAAACCCCAACTCGGGGAAGGCCTATGTAGTAGGCTGATAAGTAGATAAATAAAGACATTAAATTCCTTTCCTCGTCTATGTTTGTACATAGCAGAATTTACTTATCTCATCCCCTTGGCACAGCGGTTGCAAATCAATTTATAATGTCCAGCTGTGGATGTCTTTTGACTGATGTGATGATGGTCATCATGATGTTCATCATCATCACATGCCAAAGCAGACTAAATTATTAGTTCGCCAACCCGCCTGCCACGCGTGGCGATTACGGCAAAAACCCCAAGTCGGGGAAGGTCAATGTCCAGCATTGGATGTCTTTTGACTATGTGATGATGGTCATCATCATCACATGCCAAAGCAGACTAAATGATTAGTTCGCCAACCCGCCTGCCACGCGTGGCGATTACGGCAAAAACCCCAATTCGGGGAAGGCCAATGTCCAGCATTGAATGTCTTTTGACTGATGTGATGATGGTCATCATCATCACATGCCAAAGCAGACTAAATGATTAGTTCGCCAACCCGCCTGCCACGCGTGGCGATTACGGCAAAAACCCCAGCTCGGGGAAGGCCTATGTAGTAGGCTGATAAGTAGATAAATAAAGACATTAAATTCCTTTCCTCGTCTATGTTTGTACATAGCAGAATTTACTTATCTCATCCCCTTGGCACAGCGGTTGCAAATCAATTTATCTTCCCCAAAGATTCAAAATCCAGGAGCATCGTTCAGAAATTAACGAAGTAATGTAATATGCAGAGTTGTCGTTCATAAAGTGGTCTCACTGAACTGTTGCGTTGTAACGTGTTCAATGAAATTAAAAATCAATTACTTTTAAGGGCCGGCACCCCACGGGGAATCTGATTGCATTGATGGCTTGATGGGATTGATATTTGTTTTATGGTGCTCCTGTAACGTGACTGTTGTATTACGATTAAAACCTTAAAGGGAGGGAGAATATAATTGACTTAACGTTTGATGGTATTCGAGTAGTTCTGTCTAAGATCAAAATAAAATTAAAAAAAATCAAAGCAGATATACATGATGTAACATACTTTTGTTCTACAACCGCCTCCGTGGCGTAATGGTTAGTCCATTCGCTTTACACTAGGAGGTTGCGGGTTCGATTTCTGGTGGGGTCAACTTGAAAGACTCGGTTTAGTTGGTGGTAGGGCATTTTCTAAGCCCGCCTGGCTAGCTACCACCATCTTATCTAAGTCTTGCCGCCAAACATCAGTGTTAACAACATTGATGTGTTCCGGCTTGAAGATAAGATAGCCAGTTCTCCATTTCTTCTTGGTAAGCCCGCTACCATCTTCGACATAATCGTCACTTACCATCAGGTGATATGATGCCAAGGGCTTACCAATTGTGAATAAAAAAAAACTTTGTTGAAATCGTGATTTTTTTAATGAATTTTTCATACAAAGCTGATTTGTATGAAAAATCCAAAAAACCTTCGTGGTTGTGGAAAAAAAGTTGCTCAATTTGATGAGTATAAGCCTACCTTATAGTATCACTGCACCTTTATGTTACACCCTGTATAGCAAAAGCTCATCAGTGATTTCTAACAATAAACAAAAGGTTTATTTGGCAACAACACACTTTGAATTTAACTAACTAGAAAACAAATCTGGCCAAGTGCGAGTCGGATTCGCGCATCGAGCGTTCCGTACCACCACACCTCTCCACACAGTCACAGTATTACAATATAGCGGCTTACAGTAGTGCAAAGAGCAACGGAAGGGTACTTGCGTGGCAGCGGGTGGCGGGGCCCAGCGTTGCAAATTCCGCGAGTTTGCCAGGCTAGCTACAGGCTAGTACTGCTAATACATACGCCGTGGCGGCATTATGCGACATCAAAGGCGTTTTTTTTTCCCTTATTCGGAAGGAGGGGGAGAGATGCATCATGCAAACCATTCCAGCCCGGCTGTTATGTGGGACTCACAGCTAAAGGCTGAACTTACCCACTAAAACTCCCCCCATGGATTTAGGTAAATCAAGACCTGTAAATCCTTCATCGGAGCGATCCACTTCCGCGATCTTCTCTAGCGCTGGACCGGTCGTCGTGGAAATCCTTAGGGGAGGCCTTTGTCCAGCAGTGGACGTTTTTCGGCTGGTATGATGATGATGATGTATAATTTATTTATTGAGACCATTCCAATGATCAAACACAACACCTTACAGTTGGTAAGGAGTTTGGTAGTCTGCAAATTCCAGGTGATGCTGCAGTATCAGCTCAAGGTTACTTTGTTATTTATTCATTTATTTCACAATTTATTGCACACAGAAATAGGGACAAACAAACATTAAACTAGATAAGAACATACAAAAGGTACAGCTTATTTCTATTAGAAATTTCTTCCAGCAGACCTAGCAAAGAGAAATTACAAAAGAATGGCAGAAGTCGTGTACATATCAAAGACAACATTTTCAACAAAGACAACATGATCTTACAAGTTTCAAATCGAGCACACCTGTGGAAGTCACTCATATTAAACAACTAGAAAAGAGATGATTATCCTCAAACGGCTGAACAGATTTTTAAAAGCATAACTTAAGACACTCTCATATAAGTCAACTTTAAAATAAAAACTAACTTAATCAAAATCGGTTCATCCGTTTGGAAGCTATGATGCCACAGGAAGACACACAGATATACACGTTAAACTTATAACGCCTTTGCGTCGGGGCTTACACATACAAACAAATACTTTTGTAACAAGGACAAATACAGGTGTCGAAATGGACTTATCTTAGCAATATTATACTGTAGGATAAACTTAAGCGCCAGTTTTCGTAACAGGCAGAGACTTGTTGGTCACCAATATTCAAAAACATTTTAAATATAATTGAATACGCTAAACACGTTAAAAAACCGACTTCCATCTGAACAAACAAATTAGTACATTGTTGCATTATTATTTTTGGTTTTTGTTAATTTTCTACTAAAGTACTACACCGATTTTGATAAAATTTATATGGGACCACACGGGAAGCACTAGCTTTCGAATAAAAAAAGAATCATAAAAATCTGTTCACCCAGTCAAAAGTTCTGAGGTAACAAACATAAAAAAAACATACAGACAAATTGAGAACCTCCTCCTTTTTGGAAGTCGCTTGAAAAATAGATAATATAGCTTTAATTTAATTAAATACCTAAAATTATACGTGACTCCAATACCATGACAAATTTAACAAGACAACTTAAAACTTTTTTGACAAATAAAGCGTGCTACTCAATGAATTATTAAAAAAGCGTCGGTGGCTCAACCGGTGACGACTCGGTCCTCCCAACTAGAGGTCTCGGGTTCAAATCCGGACGGCCAATTTACCAATGAGTTTTCCATAAAACTTACGTACATATAAGGTGTAACAAAATTAGCTGAAACTATTTTAACTGGTGCTTCTACCCGTGAAACTGAATAACTTTCCCCATGAAACCCATAGTCAAATCTCAAAAAAAAATTTGAACTTCCCATACTAACAATTGGTTGATCAGCTGATCGAGTTAGTATGGGAGAGCTAATTTTTTATTGCGATTTGACTATTATTATTATTATTATTATCATTTATTTTTCAGATAACAACGATCCAGAACTTGTTAATAAGACTTAGCCTATGTTAGTTATTATTATTATTATTATTATTTTCTATGGGTTTCATGGGGAAAGTTGTTCAGTTTCATGGGTAGAAGCACCAGTTAAAATAGTTTCAGCTAATTTTGTTACACCTTATATACTTACCGATTGCTTTAACGGTGAAGGAAAACATCGTGAAGGAAACCTGCACATCTGATTCCAGATGTGTATAAAGGTCGCGTTGCACACGTCCGTAGGTGTAAATCTAAATGCCATACACGTGACCGCGGGTGATGCTAAGTGCAACACCAGGCAACCGCCGTCTGTCCCTTGGATAGCACGGTTAATTGTGCCACACGATAAGAAGAAGAATTATTTTTTAAATGATAAATCTACTTGACATATTTGTTAATAATAGAATTCGAATCATTAATTTTTAATTCATTAGTAGGTATAAGGTACTGAACATGTTGTGCTTATTAAAAAAAATACATCTATCTTTTAGTTTGAAGCGTCGGTGGCTCAACCGGTAACGACTCGGTCCATCTAACCAGAGGTACCGGGTTCAAATCTGGACGGCCAATGTACCAATGAGTTTTTCAAAAACTTACGTACATATAATTACCGATTGCTTTAACGGTGAAGGAAAACATCGTGAGGAAACCTGCACACGCCTGCGAAGAAACTCGAAGGTTGTGTGTGAAGTCGACCAACCCGCACTGGGCCCGCGTGGTCGACTAAGGCCTAATCGCCCTGATTCAGGGTAGGCTCGAGCCCCTCGGTGGGGACGTATATGAGCTGATATAATAAATTGTTATGTGGATAGTTTACAAAAGTGAATTGCCAATATTCGATTGTAAAAGCAAGTCGCGTGTCTTTCACTTATCCAAAATCTGGCCCTAAAATACTTAAATAACAACTGGCGACGAGGATGGGATGTGACAATTTATTAATGTAGGTAGTTTTAATTTTAATTTTGAGGACTTTATTGATATGTTTTTAATACGATATTATTCTTAGTTTTAATTGAACGTCAAATGAGAGATTATATAATAGTACATAATTTTAACTTTACAACTTTGTAACATATAAACACAAATAAATAAAATTTGAATTTGAATTTTGCTAGCAATGAATAAATTCCTAACAATATGAAAATTGGCCATTACCTACTAATGTTACCCTATTTCCTACGAAAACAGAGATTCCATCCTCAAAACTAAAATATTGCGAAGATGAAAAACTTTATTGCTGCCGCCGCGGTCGTAGTGAAACACTTTTATTGCTGTGCCAGGGGAATTTTATACACCAAAAACGCGCTTGCAAACTCATCTCGGAGTCTCGCAGACAGTCTCTAGTCGTATGCAACGGCACCAGGGCTACCAACAATTAAAATACCTATATTTTGAATGAAGGACAGCTAAATTTAAAAAAGTTCCGAATTAATTCGATAGATGGAGTATACTAAATAATATTACTAAATTTTTAAATGTGTCCAACTTATGTCACGGAGTACCTATAAATAATAAACGATTTAAGCTATTCGTTCACGATAAAACAAAAACAATAAAGTTATACGGTCAAGGCATTGGAGCACTGAGAAACATCAAGAATCAGTTCCATTTTTTTTAATTTAGCTGACGGAAAATCCCTCAATGAGAGATTACATAGATAACTAATTGAAACGTAAATCTCAATAAGTATCTACAGTATTTTACCTACGAGTACATTGAATAAAATACATGACTTCAGATATTTAATTATTAGAATGTAATGTATTTTATAGGTAACGCTGATATTTTAACCTGCAAAAGATAGAGATAGTATTTTAAAAGATAGTAAACTACAGTCAGAATTTTACATTTATCTCATATTAAGGGCTAAGCCCTCAGGCAGGAGCGTTCTTAGGGTCTTTGCATGTAGCCTTTAGCTTGGCTATGCCATGTCTTTTGAGACAGTCTGCGCCCTGGTAGTCAGACAGCGTCCTCTACGTCTTTCACCTTTTCCCTATGGCCATATATGTGGTTATATTATTACAATCTTCATTGCAGTACATTTCATGCGAAAACGACTGTATTTTTTAATTGAATTGTGTGTCAGTTGATGACCCCGAACTAAAAGCAATGTACTCCAGTGGAAACGAAACGCAATCTTACGCGTTTTAGGCATCTTTAGCTTTGAGAAACTGAAGCTTCCTTATATTTTCGACTGCAGTTCACTTTAAATGCAACAAAAGCTTCCGTATCGTGCCTCTATTAAAAGTGATGTTTTTAATGTGTGTCAGTTGAAGACCCTGAACTAAAAGCAATGTACTCCAGTGGAAACGAAACGCAATCTTACGCGTTCTATGCATCTTCAGCTTTGAGAAACTGAAGCTTCCTTATATTTTCGACTGCAGACTCACTTTAAATGCAACAGAAGCTTTCGTGTCGTGCCTCTATTAAAATTGATGTATTTTAATTTTAATTTAAATGTTACGTATGAAGAAATTGTGAAATCCTTTATACGAATCAAAGTTTTTCGCGCTCTTTTAATAAATAGTGAAATTGAAAATCCCCGACCAAATTTCAGCCAATCGGAGAACTTTTATTTTAGCGGAAATTTTGTTTTCTGACATTTTGTATTTTTAAAGTAGGTTCACCTAAATTCTGCCTAGGGTGTGTATTACTTTAGTTATGCAACTTCTTCTATCTCTTACCATCTCCATAAACGGCTGAATGGATTTCTGTCAAACATGATCAAGAACTATGACTAATCTAGCTTTTAAAATAAAAAAAACGCATTGGAATCGGTCCACCTATTTAGAAGTTGCGATGACATGTACATTGTACATACACACAGACAGACACAGGTTTAAACATTAAGACCCCTCTTTTTGTGTCTGGCGGAGATTAAAAATGTAACAAGCTTATCAAAATGATTTTTTGTTTGTATCTTGTTCCTGTGTAAAATTGTAGTACCTACGGTATATTTTCTAATACAGTTACCCGAAAAAAGGTATTTTATATGCCAGTTTGTGTGCGCAAAATTGATTTTACTGCACACGTGATTTTTACTGTGCTACTTTTATGAATTTGTAGCAAATAAATACGTGCGCACTACAAGGCGTCTTTGTGGATGTGTATTTTCAAATTAAAGTGCGATACGATCCATGGTGTTCCGAATAACGTGCTCGGATGGACGATTATGTAGACTGTTAAGGCTTATACCGCCGCCAACGACCAACTATGTTACCACTTTTTACTTCAATTAAGGACTTTTTTATCGAATTGTTTTTTTGTATTTTACAGGCTAAGAAAAATGATTGAGAGAGAGAAAAAAATATCCTAATGCACCCTTTTTTCTAGTTGTAACCATGGAACTGCTAAAATTTTAATTGAAACATTAAGATAAGTTATGAATTTCTTAACAAAACAGTATGTAATGATTTTGTTTTTTTTACTTTTGAGAAATTCTTTTTTCTTTATTTTTAATTAATTAAAACCCACAATTTTCGCACGATTCGTCCAAAGCGATTGATAAAACAGCCATAGTCTAGTACAAGCTGACAATAACTTTATTTCCAAGCCATTTCGTTCGAGGTTTGAAACATCGTGAATCTAGTTGCTAATTTTAGGAACGGAGGAGCCTTGAGTAGACCTAGCGCACGGTTAGTTTGGCGATATGGACCATGATTTTCAAAATAAATTTGCACAATTCGCAAGCGTTGTTCTGGCGTAATCTATTCATTTTTTTTCATCATTACAGCTCATATACGTCCCCACCGAGGGGCTCGAGCCTACCCTGAATCAGGGCGATTAGGCCTTAGTCGACCACGCGGGCCCAGTGCGGGTTGGTCGACTTCACACACAACCTTCGAGTTTCTTCGCAGGCGTGTGCAGGTTTCCTCACGATGTTTTCCTTCACCGTTAAAGCAATCGGTGAGTATGTACGTAAGTTTTTGAAAAACTCATTGGTACATTGGCCGTCCAGATTTGAACCTGGTACCTCTGGTTAGATGGACCGAGTCGTTTCCGGTTGAGCCACCGACGCTTTTTTTTTATTCACACAAAAACAAAAAAAAAAGTAAAATGACAAAACGTACTGACCACAAATCAATTGTTACGAGTAAGTTGACAATAATTAGAAATATGTAGTACTATTATAAAAACTAAACCTCTAAAAATAACACCCTTTAGTACCTATTTATAATGGTATTTGACAGTTTTAAAAAATAAATTATAAAATGTTTTTCACTAAATCCCATTTCTCCTACAAAAGCAGGAAAACTTGCTGTTTATTTTTAACCCATTTTCAATTTTATATTTATAAAAATTAGTAAATTAGCTTGTCAAAGACAATGTCGTCACATTCCTGTAACACGTACAATTTCAGAACAAAATATCGTTTTTAGGGTTCCGTACCAAAAGGGTGAAAACGGGACCCTATTACTAAGACTTCGCTGTCCCTCCGTCTGTCTGTCTGTCCATCTGTCACCAGGCTGTATTACATGAACCGTGATAGCAAGACAGTTGAAATTTTCACAGATGATGTATTTCTGTTGGCGCTATATTAACAAATACCTAAAAATATAAAAAAGCAAAAAATAAATGGGTTCTCCGTACAAAAAAACTTGTTTTTTTTGAAACGTGAAGAAACTAGCGCTATCTAGTATCATGGTACAGAACCCTTTGTGTGCGGTTCTGACTAGAACTTGGCCGGTTTTTTTAAACAGTTACTCAGATGACTAGTCAGTCAAAGTCATATAAAGGATACATGAAATATTTTTATTTACTTATTCAAAGCACAACAACGATTCCCAAATTTTAATATTCGCTTCCCGTTCGTTAATTTCTTCTCGTTTCGTGTCTCATAAATTTGCAATAAATAAACTCCATTGTACTCTGGATAGATTAATTTAGCTATCGGACGTTATCGTACGCAGCGAGCAAGATTTATTCATAGCGAGCATAACGGATGGCGTATTGAATAATGATTGTATGGTATTGGTGGAAGATGTGCTGGTATAGCGAATTTCAAACACCAAGGCCACATTCCAATTGAGACCCATAACGTTCCTCATTGTACTAAACAACGTTGGGGATTCTCAAAAAAAACGTTTGACATAATTCTTTTTTACACGGAAATAATTTTCGAAAAACCTAAAACCTTTTAAAGTACAAGCTTTTAATATTGCATTGTCATGCGATATATATATATATATATATATATATATATATGTCGGAGCGCAAGGACGTGGCGCCACCTATGCATGCGTCGAAGCACCGTGTGTTTTATCTTGAAATGTCAAGCGGTTAGCTAGGGTAGTCATAATAGTCATCTTTGGCCAAGGCGTGGTCGCTGCGAGACCGGAACCCGGAAGTTGGTAGTGTTGGTACTTGTTTGTTAGCCAATCAGAATCGTTGTGATTATCGAACCATTAAATGACAATGCAGCCAACCTACAGAGGCTACGACAGAGGCGCCAATTATTTTACGAACACTTTTGATCGAGCAGCTGAACTGTCAACTAGGGAAGCCAGCCCCGTGCCGAACTCATCGCAGTCTATAAAATAATCGGTTTTCATCCGAATCATCGTGAAGCCTCGTGTTGCAAACGTGTGTGAATATTGATTGTACACTCCAAAACTTCTCAAAGACAAGTTTATTTCTTAGATCCGGCCAAAATCTTTCTGATGATCTGAAATGTATATGCATGCAAAATTTCAGCTCAATCGGAAACCCGGAAGTGGGTCAAATTTAACTTGCAAGATTTCACCCGAACAAACATACATACATTGCAAGTTAAATAAAAGCTTGTAATTTTTTTTTAGTATAATGAGTAGTGGGTCCGCGTGGTCGACTGAGGCCGAGCGCCCTAATTCAGGGTAGGCTCGAGCCCCTCGGTGGGGACGTATATGAGCTGATGATGATGATAATGAGTAGAAGCCCCAGTTAACGAACGGACCTATACCAATTTTATACAACGCTTTACAGACTATCCCAGTCTTTGGTTAAAATTACATTTGCACAGTGTTTTCAGATTTTTTTATCCTTTTATAAGGGTTCCGTAGTAAAACTACTAGTACTCCTTGACTGAGTCTGTGTTTCCCGATTCCTACAATTTGGGGATCTTCAAGGTGAGAGTCAATAGGCATGATTTGAGTGTGTGTGTACCATCTTCGACTACATCGTCACTTACCATCGGGTGAAATATGGTCAAACGCACTCCAATTTTTAGTAAAAAAGAAAAGTTTAGCCATGTCTGTCTGTCTGTCCGCGGCTTAGCTCAAAGCTATTAGTACTAGAAAGCTGTAATTTGGCAAGGGTACACGCCGATAAAGTGGTACAATAAAAATATTGTCAAAATTTTTTGGGGTATTTCCCCTACGTGGTAAGATGGGGTGAATTTTTATTCGTTGACGCATCCTATCGTGTTGCATGTTGTCGATTAGGTCTTTCAAAACAACGGAAGGTTTGCTGAAACTATTTTTCGATTCAGACATTCATTTGCAAAATATTAAGTTCAAAAGTGCTAGTTTTGCTAGAGTCAAGTGTCTCTCCCCTACATCATCTCATCCCGACATCTAAAAAAAATTGCAAATAATAGGACATATAATCAATTTAAAATAAAAACTATCAAGGTTAAGTGGAGTCGACGAACTTAAGATGTGCAGTTGGATCTGTAAAAAGTTTATAGATTTTTCATAAAACAATGTTGTATTACCAACGGCTAACATAATTTTTATCTTTAAAATATACATTTATTTATAAAAATACTACGGAAACCTGCTTAGCACGAGTCCGACTTGCAATTGGCCAGTTTTGTGTTATGTATAGTAGGATAGTAAAACACATATTTTAAATACGTTCGAGAACCAAACTATAATCACACTCTGGACACTTCATACAACGGGCCAGAAATGACATTTCAAAAAATGAATGACGGAACAAACAAAATGGCGGCGAAATCCTATACGTTCGACAACCAAACTGTAACCAATATGAATCAATCTGGGTGACGAGGGAGTGAGGTCGCAATCTAGACAGCGGCAGGGAGTGTCCATACTGTATGTTAGTACTAATATGTATACTTTGCTATAACCAAGTATCAATCTGGGTGACGAGGGGGTGAGGTCGGAATCTAGAGAGCGGCAGTGAGTGTCCATACTGTATTTTAGTACTAATATAATATATACTCTGGTTTTGGTATCGAAATAAATTTATTATTATTAATTATTTTTATATTCTTTGTGTGACTCGGTTTGCTAAGTGCATTTTCTAAGACCGACTGGGTAGCTACCACCTTTTTTTTAAATCTTGCTGCCAAGTATTGATGTGTTCCAGCTTGAATAATGTAGCCAGTTTCCCATTGCGTTGGGGAATCTTAGTAAGCCCGCATCATAGTCACTTACCATCAAGTGAGATGATGTCAAGGGCTCACAAAATTTTGATAAAAAAAAACTATCTGCTGACTTATTTCTGTTGCGATATCTCTGTTTGTCTCGATATATTCCAAAGTGACCTAGTAAACTAACAGAAGCACATAAAATACTCGTATGTTGTGCCCTGCTTCCTACTACGTGAGTAAATCCAACTCCTTGAGGACCACTGAATGTTGTCAGGAACCATTCTTCACTTTCGGCAGCTGTCCTTTTGATATATTGTTATTGTGTCATAGGTACATAACACCGTCCAATTTTCGGTGAGCTTTCATATTACTAGCCCCTTTATTCACAGCGAAGTTCTTGAAGGGTCCAGGTATGCTGGATTATCTGGTCCGAGTATGTAGTGACAGTATATTGGATTGCAAGGACATATCTCACGTTTTGTGGCGCCTCGGGTGTTCAGGGAATGGTGTCGGACGTTTTCAGCACAAGCTATTATACTGTTAGGTGAAAATATAATTTTTATAACAATAATGATTTCAATTTTTAGGGTTCCGTACCCAAAGGGTTGAAACGGGACCCTATTACTAAGACTTCGTTGTCCGTCCGTCTGTCCGTCTGTCACCAGGCTGTATTTCAAGAACCGTGATAGCTAGACAGTTGAAATTGTCACAGATGATGTATTTCCGTGGCCGCTATAACAACAAATACTAAAAATTGGAAAAAGTGAAAAAATAAGGGGGTGTCCATACAAAAAACGTGTTTTTTTTAAACATGAAGAAACTAGCGCCATGTAGTATGATGGGTTTTGAAACATGAAGCTAGCGCCATCTAGTATGATGGTACGGAACCCTATGTGTGCGGTTCTGACTCGCACTTGGTCGGTTATTATTTTTAATGTATTTACATAACCCAATTAACCTCTCCGAGTTTAGGGAGATACCCTTGCCCCAGCGATGGCGACGTAATGAGTGGTTTTCGAGATCATTTTGTATTTTTTTTGCATTAAGCATTGTCCTTGCAGCAATCAAGTAACAGGCGAAGCCTGGAGCGCTCCCTGGGAGGCCGAAGACCTATTCAACGATACCACACAAGATAGGGTCATCATTACAGCTCATATACGTCCCCACCGAGGGGCTCGAGCCTACCCTGAATCAGGGCGATTAGGCCTTAGTCAACCACGCGGGCCCAGTGCGGGTTGGTACAAGATAGGGTACGTCAACAAAAAAAAATTACACCCCCTCTTTGCAAGTACGCTACAAAAAATGGATTTCAAGATTTTATTGTACTATTTTGCCGGCGTGATTAATATGTTTACCTTTGCCAAATTACAAATTTCTAGTACTAATAGTCTCTGATCTAAGCCGCGTCCAGACGGACGGACAGACAGACATTGCGAAACTATAAGGGTTCCTTGTTGACTTCGGAACATTTTTACATTTTTATTCATTTTGGAGAGTGTGCTCAAGAACTTCGCGACCTCATTCCCCTAGCTCCATTCCACCTTCGGTCAACGAGACGCAGTGGGAGGTTCCACCCTT
This sequence comes from Coleophora flavipennella, assembly GCA_947284805.1. Classification (NCBI taxonomy): domain Eukaryota; kingdom Metazoa; phylum Arthropoda; class Insecta; order Lepidoptera; family Coleophoridae; genus Coleophora; species Coleophora flavipennella. Next base: position 5,642,796 of record OX369254.1, on the reverse strand, counting down.
TTGTTGTTGATATTCAGCCTATACGCACGAAGCGCTTCCACATTTATTATGCGGACAGAGATGGAGTGGTACTCCTTGCCTGCGTCTGTGTCTCCCGACTCCTACAATTTAGGAATTTTCAAGGCGAGAGTGAATAGGCATTATTTGAGTTTGCGTATACCATCCTCGACTACATCGTCACTTACCATCAGGTGAGATATAGTTAAACGCACTCAAATAAAAATAAAAGAACCCTTAAAACTCAAGGACGTCAAAAATAGGCGTTTAACGTTAAACCAACGGCAGTGTGCCCCGACACAGCCCCATCCGATTTTTATAAATAGAATAAAATAGAATCTGCTCCGCCTCCGTGGCGTAATGGTTGAGTCAATTAGCTTCACATCAGAGGTCGCGGATTCGATCCCGGCGGAGTCTAACTTTGTAAGACTCGGGTTGGTCGGTAGAAGGTCATTTTCTAAGCCCGCCTGGCTAGCTACCACCATCTTATCTAAGTCTTGCCGCAAAACATCAATATTGACAGCATAGATGTGTTCCGGCTTGAAGATAAGATAGCCTGTTCCCCATTGCGTTAGGGAATCTTGGTAAGCCCACTTCCATCTTCGGCATCATCGTCCCTTACCATCAGGTGAGATGATGCCAGCCGATGATATCAGCCGAAAGATCTACTGCTGGACAAAAGCCTCCCCCAAGGATTTCCACGACAACCAGGCCTGCGCTGCCCGCATCCAGTGGCTTCCCGCGATCCTCACCAGGTCGTCTGTTCACCGCGTGGGAGCCTGCCTACGCTACGTCTCGAGATCTTTACTGCCACAACGGCCATCTGTTCTTCGAGCTATGTGCCCTGCCCAATGCCACTTCAGTTTAGCGATTCTGTGAGCTATGTCGGTTACTTTAATTCTCCTGCGGACCTTCTTATTAGCTCGCTCGATTGCACTTTGGGTGACCTTGAGCCTTCTTATGAGGCCCATAGTAAGCGACCATGTCTTAGTTCCGTATGTCATCACTGCCAACACACACTGGTCAAAGTCCTTAATCTTGAGACACTGCGGTATTTCTGCCGTCATACGGAAAAACGCCATATTAACTACATTTTTGGTACAAAATGAGCAAGTACATGACAGGAAAAAGCAAAAAATTTCTTATCTTTTGCTCTAAGTAACAAAGTCTCATTCAAATAAGCGAAAAACTTCAATTTTTATAAAACACTAATTATCTCGGAATCGACTTCAATGCAGTAATGGCCCATCACCGTATGACTGCAGATTTGGGCTTACCAATTGTAGATATAAAAAAAATAAAAAAGTAGCAGCCTTTGAAAGGCACCTAAAAGCAATTGCATCCATAGTCTTGAGGAGCCAGGAGCTTATTGTTATAGTGTTCATTAGAGCCGCTTGCGCAACTAATATAATTTATTCATAAGTTTTACTGGAAGTTTGCTCGTTACCGCCTCTTGGTCTTGATAGTGTCTGCTTTGACTCGCCTTTGCTCTGCCGGAGTTTATGAGTTCCACGAAATTAAATTTTAGTCTACAATAAAGTGCCTTAAACTAAAAGTTATACCGGCGATAAGTAAAGATGTTTCAGTCTTGTTAGAGAATGCAACGGTGAAGAGGCTGGTGTCGTAGAAAGATAAGCAGAGATGGTATAATTTGCCAAACAGTGCTGCCAATTTAGCGACTTAGTAGCTAGAACTAGCGCATATTCAAAGCAGCTAGCTAAAAAAGATTTGATACCTCCGACATTTTGGCGATTTTAAATACAGTAACACCGTACATATTATAGCGACAAAATTACCAATTTTATATTATTACTAGCTGTCCCGGCGAACTACGTACCGCCTTACATTACACTACCCTACCCTACCCTACACTACCCTACCCTACCCTACACTTCCCTACCCTATCCTACCCTACCCTACCCTACATAAGAACCTTCTCCTGACAATAACGAACTCGACAAAAAAAGAATTAGCCAAATCGGTCCAGCCGTTCTCGATTTACGAGCTTACCAACACATTTTGCGATTCATTTTTATATTATAGAAGATGGTACTTTCTTGCATGTCCAAATAATGTTATTTATCAGCATTTCAAAAAGTCGTCTGTCAACACTGATAGTACTAATAATGCTGTAAAAGTAAGTAATCCAAACTGGATAACACTGTTTCAGTGTTCAGTGTTCTAAAAAGGCTTTGCTTAATGAATGTTTAATAGTAACCAATTTATTTAAAAATAGAAAGCCCAACTTTTTAACAAACATTACTCCATTTTTTGGGCAGTTTGGCAAAAAAGTATTCTATGTCACTTACGGGATCGAAACGAATCTAAAGACACCTCGCTCTCCAAAATCTATCAAGCCATGGTCCAGTCAAAGTAAACATACATACATTTTTTTAAATTAAAAATTGGAGTGCGTTTGGCAGCACCACTCCTGATGGTAGTGCCGATGCAGCTGATAAAGTAACATGCAAATATATACATTAAAACATACAGTATCTGGGTGATCAAGCTTTGCAATAAAAAAAAAAAAAAGTAAAGAAAAACAAAACGACTAGGAAGTCCAACGCTTTGACAACTGGCCTATCGATTTTTCGCCCCCAAAATTCCCATATAGCAAATTTCATCAATATCGTTAAACCCGTTTTAGAGAACGTGACTACAAATATACAAATATTGCTCGTTTTATAACAAAGACTACTTAGATACATACCTGAAAAACATTATCCCCCTTTTTGAGAAATTGGGGAAAAAATTCAACATTTCAAACATAACTACTACAGATGACCAAAAATTAAACATTAGTAACATAACTACTACAGATGACCAAAAATCGAACATTAGAAACATAACTACTACAGATAACCAAAAATTACAATTAGAAACATAACTACTACAGATGACCAAAAATCAAACATTAGAAACATAACTACTACAGATGACCAAAAATTAAACATTAGAAACATAACTACTACAGATGTCCAAAAATTAAACATTAGAAACATAACTACTACAGATGTCCAAAAATTGCAAATAAGGATAATCTTGAGTTACAAATAAACAACGCAATTAATGAATAACAAAATGTAAGACATTTCTTAGCTAAATACAACTTTGCTATCCGATTAGATAAGATTCGTGTCAAAACCTAGAACTTGTTCCGATATCCATCCTACACGATGGAAGTTGTCCTAACACTTCCGCCCAACTGAATGTTTCTAACAAACGGACGGACAAAGAAGGAACTTTCGGGAATTAATACAGCAAAACCGGTTCCAACTAGTTTCGGACGGAAACTTTGGTACATCTCAATTGCATTGCAATTTTGAAGACGTAACTTAAACTAGTTTCATTTTACATTAACGAAGTGCCTTAGGCGTTGTTGCTTTTAAATTTAGATGAGATAGGTACCTACTGCTTCAGCTTCGGATATAAATTTAATTTAATTGAATATATTTTTTATGCATAACGTACTTATAGACACACTAGCTTTTGCCCGCGGCTTCGCCCGCGTGGACATCGTTGTAATGACTGTCCTAGAGGGTGCGTGGTGCGCGATGATTTTTTTTCACATCCCTCGGGAACTATGTCAGGATATGCTTATTAGTAAATCATGTCATTTCCCACCCCCTCAACCATCTCTGTGCAAAAAACCACAACAATCCATTGTTCCGTTGCGATGTTAAAGAAATTAACCAAAAAAGAGATTTTATTCAGTTTCCTCAGGAACTGCATCGGGCTATGCTATTTTCACGGGATAAAAAGTAGCCTATGTCCTTCCTCGTGACACAGGCTACCTGAATGCCAAATTTCATTAAGATTGGTCAAGGCGTTGAAGCGTGAAAAGGTAACAAACAAACAAACACATTTTCACATTTATAACATTAAGTAAGGATATCAGTTTACAGATCAGAGAAAGTTTTACAGGTAGGGGTAATTCTATAAAAAAAACTAGTTATTAAAACTAGGGTGCTAATTTACGTTTTTTAAAATACCGGCTAACTGAGAGTCGGTCTCGCATACCGAGCGTTCTGTATCACCACACCTCTCCACTTGAGTATTACAATGATACCTGTTTATTTAAAACAAAAGGTATTAACCAGAGCCATAATTTTTTTTATTACTAACTAGCTGTCCCGGTGAACTTCGTTCCACCTTACACTACACAACCGTACCCTAGTCCCTACCCTACCCTACACTATCCTGCTATACCCTACCCTACACTACACTACCCTGCCCTACCCTAATATTTTGGTCAGCTCTTCTTCTCTTGATTCTGAACAACTTTTCCCAAGGAACTCAAGGTAAATTCGCAAAAAAAATTCGACCTTTCATACTAATCGATCAGCCGATATTTGACCCTGTATGAGTCAAAAATTTTTTTTTGCTAATTGTACATGGGTTCCTTGAGGAAAGTTGTTCAGAATCAGGAGTAGAAGCGCTGACCAAAATGTTGCTAAGGGTCCAAAAGTAACCCCAAGGGTACCGTTATATGGTAAACTCTAAAAACAAGAGTCGGTGTTTTCATCATTATGACGTTGTGTACTTCTTCTCTCGTGTCGAGTTTCTTCCTCATGTGCATGATGCCCAGTAGGCAGCGGTGTTGACGGTGTGTTCTGTGGGTTCGCTAGTTTCTGTGTTACTTGTTTCTCTGTTGAAAGTCATTCCTTATTTTCTTATGCCATCTCCTTTTTAAGGGTCCCCAGGAGGCTCGAGTTTCCATAAAAACGTAGTTCCGCTTCAATACAAAAACTACATGCCCGATTGATTCCAAAGTTTGTGAATGTATTGAGTAGATACTTATCGATGTTTGTAATTAGTTTTCATCGTAGTAAATGGAAACATAACTAAACAACGATGGCTTAAATTAGTATTGGACTGGAAGTTTGAAACTTCTCTAATTTTTTTCCGTTTTATATTAGTACATCGAAAACTTATTTTATTACAAACATCGATATGTTTCTACTCATATATATACGCAAATATTGGATTCAATCGGGCATGTAGTTTTTACGTTTGTATGGAAACTCGAGCCTCCTGGGGACCCTTAAGCTTTGTTTTTTCTTCTAGTGTTTTATCCAAGTTTTCCACACCACTTTATCAACATTCACAATAATTGTTCTCTCCAAACTGCGTAGGTACTAGTCTACAAAACAAATTCTTGTATATTTTTTCATCGTATCTCGACAATACATCTTGATCCTGGCTACGACAGCGAGGGTCGTGCGGTTACGCGCCGGTGCGCCTGACATGTTCGCTATCCCACCTACCTACTGTTGTTGATGTTATGTTGTATGTATAATGTTGTCCTAGAGATAGATTATTGTTTGTTACTATGTTATGTTTGTGTATGAATTAAATTGGTGTTTGATGCGCAAAATGTGTCATTCCTCAAATCGTTAAAGGATTATATTCAAAATGACGATAAAGCAATGAATTTTTTAAAGATAGATTATTGTTATTGTGTTATGTTTGTGTATGAAACAAATTGGTGTTCGATGCGTAAAATGTGTCATTCTTCAAATCGTTAGAGGATTATAATCGAAATGATGATAAAGCAATGTTTTTTTTTATAGATAGATCCAGCTAAAATTTGAAAAGAGTTGTTATACTCAAAAAGCCAAATTAATATAAATACACTTTTCCAAATTGAAAAAACCACAGTCAGAATATCACACATAGGGTTCCGTACCATCTTACTAGATGGCGCTAGTTTCTTCAGTTCCGTACTATTATACTAGATGCCCGCATCCATCGGCTTCCCGCGATCTTCACCAGGTCGTCCGTCCACCGCGTGGGAGCCTGCCTACGCTACGTTTTCCGGTGCGCGGTCGCCACTCGCAGCGAAGGACCGGCCGTCGTGGAAATCCTTGGGGGAGGCCTTTGTCCAGCAGTGGACGATCTCCGGCTGATATATATATACTAGATGGCGCTAGTTTCTTCACGTTTGAAAAAAACTGGTTGTCTGTAAAGTCGGTGTACGGACGATAGATAATGATAATACGTGATAATGATAACGTGTCACAAGCCGAACGCTTAGGCCTATCATGCCTCTCTATCACAAGTGTGTGACTAGTAACTAATTAGTAATCTGTGGTGTGACACTGTGACAAGTATAAGAATATTATTTTTATTATTATTTATTCATGTATGCAGTCGGTATATTATTATTAACTTATAAGTATTCGTTATAAGTAACATAATACTTAGGAACTTATATCATAGAGTATTTCAAATAAAAACTTTTGTACACGCCTCTACTTGTTCGGATTTCATTTCTTTCTCACTTACTGGTTTGTTGGCAGAAAACTCTTTCAGAGTTAAGCATACCAATTGTAAATATTGTGTTTTTTCACTTATGTATGTCTCATTTACTGTGTACAATAAACAGTAAATAAAAAAATAAATAAAATGTGTCATTCTTCAAATCGTTAGAGGATTATAATCAAAATGATGATAAAGCAATGAAATTTTTTAAATAAGTCGAATTCAGTCACAATGTTAATATCATAAATCACATTACACATCACATCAGCTCATATATACGTCCCCACTGAGGGGTTCGAGCCTACCCTGAATTAGGGCGATCGATCGGGCCTTAGTCGACCACGCGGGCCCAGTGGGGGTTGGTCAACTTCACACACAACCTTCGAGTTTCTTCGCAGGTGTGTACAGGTTTCCTCACGATGTTTTCCTTCACCGTAAGAGCGTCGGATAAACGTACATATGAGCTCGAAATTCGAAAACACATTGGTACGTGGCAGTACTCGAACCACGACTTCCCGGATAGGAGGAGTTAGCGGCCCTTGCCGTTGCGCCACCGACACTCTTATGAATAACTGAATAATAATTTTAGTTTAAACTTTTAATAATTCTATTATTACCTTAAGAGATCTTCATATCATTATCAACCTCTCTATTTATTTATTAAAATAGGAAAATGAGGACAAAAATTAACTTTTTCGGAAAACTTTCTACCACTTTCACTATTTTAGTTTCGCTTCTTGACAAGAAAGAAAAATACGATTGTTATCTAGCAACAATTAAACCCACTCTCAGCGTAGGCAAAGTGTATATATTAGTACTAACATACAGTACGGACACTCCCTGCCGCTCTCTAGATTCCGACCTCACCCCCTCGTCGCCCAGATGGATACAGATTGGTTATAGTTTGGTTCTGGAACGTATAGGAATTCGCCGTGATTTTGTTCCGTAATTTGTTTTTAGAAATGTCATTTCACGACCGTTATAGGCAGTGTCCGGGGTGTGGCGTAGGTAAGTATTGTACAATTGCAACGAAAGGCCTAAGTAGATATACGAGTAATAAGATTCTGTGTTGAAACTAACACGGCCATTTGCAAGCAAAGTCTAATCTCCACAAGTCGAAGATTGCAGAGCAAACTCTTCATTAGCTGCACATTCGAGGCTGGGCTCTGGCGGTGGCAGATAAGACCCCCGCAAACATTCAGCCGCGTCCGGTGGCTTCTAGAATGCACAGTTTCATTATACAACTCTCTAGTGTGAGTTAAACATGTTATAGCACAGCGATTTGTAGTTAAGGCGAGGAATTGATTGGAACAGTTGTCTCTGTCTTTTTCTTTACGTGTAAAGAGTAAAGAAAATAATCGCACTTTTTTCACTTTTTCAATAGTTTTTCGTTTCAATTAAAAACTATAATGAAAGTATAAAAAATAATAACATTACTCACTTTGTATTATCAAAAAAAATATTTTTGTATATTTTTTTTTAGAATTTATGCTTCAAAAAGTCATAACTAGAGTTGAAAGTAATAGTGTATTAATAATTTGGATTTTTTTTTCTATCAAGCCAAAACTGCTCAATCGTGTTTCTAATAGCTTTTGACTTTAAGGAACATCATTAAAAATAAGAGTATTTTTTTCAATCTTGGGTTTTCTACAGTTTAAGTGTAATTGACGTAAAAAAATAACGAAAATCTGTAATATTACCGCCTTAAGATATTTAAAGCTGTACTGCACTTTGTCCATGTTTTTTTTTAATTTGAAATGTCCTAGGAGTGTCCTTTAGTGATGCTAAAAGTTCAATAAATTTAGCAGCAGTACCATCTTTATAAATGTCACGGTCAAAAAAAATCAAACAATAGTTTAAATAATTTTCGAAAAACTCAAAACCTTTTTGGTACTAACTTTTATTTGAAAAGAGTTTACATGTAAAAAAACCAAATGCTCAAATGAATCTTAATTTTTCACTTTTTATAATTTTTAGTATTTATTGTTGTAGCTGCAACAGAAATACATCATCTGTGAAAATTTCAACTCTCTAAATATCACGGTTCATGAAATACAGCCTGGTGACAGACGGACAGACATACCGACGGACAGCGAAGTCTTAGTAATAGGGTCCCGTTTTTACCCTTTGGGTACGGAACCCTAAAAATACACTTTTCCAAATTAAAAAAAGACTGTGTTTTATACTTAAATCAAAAATAAAATGTAGATTTAAGATGCTTAAGTAAGAATATAATACTACAAGCGTTACCCCACTTTTTTGTCAGTGTTGTATGAAACTCAATTTCTTTTAATTTTTAATATGAAGTTTCATATGATTCCGATATTGAGACGACCGCATGATTTGAACTAAACAAACATACATACATACAAACATTGCATAATAATAATAACAGCTTTAAAAAAAAACAATGATAATTTTAACAGAAGCTCGAAATAAAACAATTTAAATTGTTTATAATTTACCTGTAATACAAAGGTTCAAGACCAATCATAGGGGTGGGGTTATTATAAAGGAGACTAGCAAGTGATTAGATTTCTCTTGCTTATAACAACAATTTTGTTATGTGCATGACCTCTGACTGTGACAATGGAAACGTATCCAGTTCTTACCGCTGTTGTCTTAGTCAAATTGTCTCCAACGACACCACTGTGTTTGTCTGTCTATATGTCTACACTGTCGGACCGCCCAACCGTAGGTACATTATTGATTTCTCTGTTTGATTCAAGACAAGCAAACCGTTCAGGCAAATTGTTCCATTGTGAACCAATGTCTTCATTTTGAACGAATTGCTATTGTGCTCTTGTCTTATTGCTATCGTTTGGATGAATGTGGCATTACCTTAACCAGAATGTAGATTTGGCTGATATTTGATTATTCTTTAGTAAGGTTTGTAGGTACAATAAATATCGTGATATTGTGAAATATGGAGGAGTTTTATTACGTTCAGGAGAATTTTGAATTGCAAAGTAGCATTTTGTGTTATTGATGCGATGTATCTTCTATTTAGTGACGCGTTGATGTGATATTCCCCCACTCAATAATTCCAAGACTGATACCGACACTGTACCAGACATCAAGCGGTGAAGATGTTTAATAATAATTGTCTCTCATCCAACTTGGAGTTGAACATTTCTAAAAATGTTTATATATCCGAAAAGCTTATAAAGCGCTTTTTTGTTGTTACTGCTATTATAATCTTGATGAGTTTTGTAATAGATAGCAACTGTATTATTTAATACTATTGTGATATTTGTGATGCTTTATTATTTATTGTAAGCGTATTGCGTGATCTTACCTTATGTGTGAGAGCGTCGGTGGCGTAATGGCCAGGGCCGCTACCTCCTGTCCGGAAGGTCGTGGTTCGAATCCTGCCACGGACCAATGTTTTCTAATTTCGATTTCATATGTACGAGTACGTTTATCCGACGCTCTTACGGTGAAGGAAAACATCGTGAGGAAACCTGCACACGCCTGAGGAGAAACTCGAAGGTTGCGTGTGAAGTCGACCAACCCGCACTGGGACCGCGTAGTCGACTAAGGCCCGATCGCCCTAATTCAGGGTAGGCACAAATCCCTCGGTGGGGACGTATATGAGCTGATATCATCATAATCGTACGCCTTGTCCCCTATACTTTTTAACATTGTAAAGGCAATTATTCAGTTCCCCATATTACCAGCTAAACTAATAAACGACTATAATGCATATAATCGTCAAAGTCACGTAGCAATGAATCATGCCAGGATTTTATAGGCAGGGGAGATGGTAGATACGGTTGTATTAACATAACTCGGCGGTGTCGGCGGTCAGTCGCGTGAGACGAGCTTATCTGGGGGGCTGCGGTGCACTCCCGCTTCTTCTCTAAATCTTGACATCATCACATCAGGTTATATATGTCCCCACCGAGGGGCTCGAGCCTACCCTGAATTAGGGTGATCGAGCCCTAGTCGACCACGCGGGCACCGTGCGGGTTGGTCGACTTCGCACACAACTTGCGATTTTCTTTGCAGGCGTGTGACAATGATATTTTCTCGTGATAAAAAGTATACCCAGTGAAATAGGCTACTTGCATGCCAAATTACATTAAGATTGGTCGAGGTGTTGAAGAGTGAAAAGGTATCAAACAAACAAACAAACACATTTTCACATTTATACTCCTACTAATATTATAAATGTGAAAGTTTGTATATACGGATGTATGGGTTTATGTATTGATGTATGTATAGATGTATGGATATTTGTTACTCTTTCACGCCTGAACAGCTGAACGGATCTGGATGAAATTTGGTGGGTAGACAGATTAGGACCTGGATTAACACATATGATACTTTATACAATTTTTTGCACTTCGAAGACAGTCATAGAAACTATGTTCACGCGAGCGAAGCCGCAAGCAAAATCTATATATGTATAAAAAAAAGTCGTGTTAGTTACACCATCATTTATAACTCAAGAACGGCTGGACCAATTTAAGGTAGAGTAGTGTAGAGTAGGGTAGTGTAGGGTATGGTAGTGTAGGGTAGTGTAGAGTAGGGTAGGGTAGTTTAGTGTAGTGTAGTGTAGTATAGTGTAGTGTAAGGTGGAACGAAGTTCGCCGGGACAGCTAGTTGTTATATAGTAAGGATATAAAACATATAACAAATAAGGTATGAAATAAAATAAATGTACGAGTAGGGAGTCGAACCTGTCTACCGGAGGCATGGTCGGGTGCCCTGCGCGTGCCGCGTCCACGCCTTGCCGTCCCTGTCGAGGGTGCGCGCGCACGGGCCTTGCACTGCCTGGTATTACATTGACTGAAAAATTAAGATTAACTATGAGGAAATAAGAGGCCCGATAAAACCCGATAGAACCAGACATTAGAAATAATTTTCCAAAAACCTAAAACTTTTAGGCACAAGCTTTAATTTGAAAATAATTTTAATTATTTCGTATTCTTCTCAGAAAACCCTTTCATTTGATACCCATGTTGTAGGAGTAAATTAAAAATAACTAGTCCGCCATCTTGGGTGTGCCACCATGTTGGATTTAGAATGACGTCAATTTTAATCCAAACTGAACGTGTATACAAAATTTCAGCTCAATCGGAGGAAGGTATCTGCTTCAAAATTGAGTTGCTAGATTCCACCCGAACAAACATACATACGTTGCAAGGTAAATAAAAGGTTGTTAAATAAAGTGATTGATGTTGGAGTTTTAAGGCAAGAAAATGCTTAATTATATTCCATCCTATTTTTTACCCATTCCTATTTTCTAGGAACAATTAAAAAAACCGGTAAAGTGCGAGCCAGAATCACGCACGAAGGGTTCCGTACCATTGTACTGGATGTCGCTAGTTTTTTTACGTTAAAAAAAAAAATCATGTATGGGAGCCCCTCCTTAAATATTTATTTTATTGATTTTTTTTGTATTTGTTGCTATTTTGCGGCAACAGAAATACATCACTGTCAAAATTTCAACTGTCTAGCTATCACGGTTCATGAAATACAGCCTGGTGACAGACAGACAGACGGACGGACCGACGGACAGTGAAGTCTTAGTAATAGGGTCCCGTTTTTACCCTTTAGGTACGGAACCCTAAATATACCTGACTGACTCGGTGGCTCAGTGGTTATTGCTCTTGACTGCTGATCCGAGAACTGTGGGTTCGATCCCCACCCAGGGCAAACATTTGTGTGATGAGCAGATTTGTTTGCTCTGTGTCTGGGTGTTAAATATCTATTTAAGTAGTATTTAAACGAATATAAGTATGTATATCAGTCTCTGGTTCCTATAACACAGGAAATCCTACTTTGGGCAAAGTAACTAGTATCTCATCTGTGCTTTGGGGCCAGATGACCATGTGTGATTTATCCACTGCTGGACAAAGGCCTCCCCCAAGGATTTCCACAACGATCGGACCTGTGCTGCCCGCATCCACCGGCTTCCCGCGACCTTCACCAGGTCGTCGGTCCACCGAGTGGGAGGGGGCAGTTGGCAGGGTACATAGCACGTAGAAAAGAAGGCCGTTGGGGAAGTAAAGTTCTCGAGTGGCGCCCGCGCACCGAGAGACGTAGCGTAAGCAGGCCTCCCATTCCTTGAACCGACCTATCAGTTACCTACATATTAATTCTATATAAACAATACTCGTCATATGTGTGTACGTCTTTGTCCTGTCTTTCCGTAGAACTACAAAACCAGGAGAGGTTGAAGCTTAGAGCAACTTGCGTGGTTGGGTCGATTAATCAGGTTAACTGACCTTATAATTATGACCACGCACCGGAAAACGTAGTGTAGGCAGGCCTGGTAAAGGTCGCGGGAAGCCGCTGGATGTGGGTAGCGCAGAACCGGTCATCGTGGAAATCCTAGGGTGAGGCCTATATCCAGTTGTGGACGTCCTTCGGCTGATATGATGATGATGATAGGGTCATTATCTAGAAAGTTTTGAAAATGCATTTTTCTCGACCGTTACCGTGTTTTGCAAGGTACGTTGAGCCGTTGGTGTCGGTTGCTATCACAAGATGGCAGTTCTTAAGTATTTGATTCGTTTGTTAACTAAACAACCGATTTTTAAATAATTTTATATTGATAATTGGGTGACGTATACCGCATTACATTTTTTGAAAAACGAAACAGGAATCCATTATTAATCAATAAACTTGTTTTTAAGGTTAAAGATGGAAAACAAGTTTATTGGTATATGGATTCCTGTTTCGTTTTTCAAAAAAGTAATGCGGTACAGACACAGATATACGTCACCCGATAATCGAAATAAAATTATTTCAAAATCGATTCTTTGGTTAACAAATGAATCAAATACTACGTTTGTATGGGATTCATGAACTCCAGCGGGCTCTTAAACCGTGTGAGATACCTTATAGGCGGCTTAAAAAAAATCTGACAGTGGGGTTTCCTACTAGCCCTACAACCTCCACTACCCGGACTTGGCCCCCGTGTGTGGAGTATGGCCTAACCTTCCCCAGTTTGGGAAGAGACTCATGCCCCAGTAGTGGGGACGTTTTTGGGTTGTTAATTACATCGTCGTATCAGCTCTTATACGTCCCCGCCGAAGGGTTCGAGCCTACCCTTTTTTTACAATTCACAATTGGCAAACCCTTGACAACATCTCACCTGGTGGTAAGTTACGATGTTACCGAAGATGGAAGTGGGCTTACCAAGATTCCCCAACGCAATGGGGAACGAATTAATTAAATAATTAATTAATTATTTAATTAGGGAGACCGGGCCTCAGTCGACCACGCGGGCCCAGCGCGGGTTGGTCGACTTCACACACACATTCGAGTTTCTTCGCAGGCGTGTGCAGGTTTCCTCACGTTGTTTTCCTTCACCGTAAGAGCGTCGGATAAATGTACATATGAAATATAAATTCGAAATTCATACCACGATTCGAACCACGACCTTCCAGACAGGAGGCGGCGGCCGTAGCCGTTACGCCACCAACGCTTCTTGTTAATTACATAACCTACGTTAATTTATTTAAGTAACAAAATTACAACACGTCCCCAAAAATTCCTGCGCGTCATCTTTACAAGATCGTATCGCCCCACCGAAGTACTACGCACTAATCAAAGGTTGCCTTATCTCTACGCTCTATGAATTATATATTCAATGAATTAATTATAACTGAATACACCCCACAGCGACGGGTTTAATTAATAATTTTCTTTATTACAACTTAATTAAAATGTAACAAATGACCCGAGTACGACCCTGTGTAAATCGACAGATAGGAATCTGGTATTGAATTAATTTGTTGAATCTATTGTTTATGCCTGTCTCGATGTCTGTATTAATTATTAGCTTAGATTCTGTTAATAAATTTAATTCTGGTTCTGAACTAGATTCTGAGTAACCTTGTTCGGAGGTAACCGAATAATTTGATTAAGTCTCTTCCATGGTGACGAATTTAATACTATTATTAATTATCGTACCTCTCTAAATTAATAATATTTGACTACTCATTTTGTCGTCCAAAGAGCGTCGGTGGCGTGACGGCTAGAGCCGCTACCTCCTGTCTGGGAGGTCGTGGTTCGTATCCTGCCACGTACCAATGTGTTTTTGAATTTCGATATCATATGTAATTTTATCCGATAATCTTACGGTGTAGGAAAACATCGTGAGGAAACCTGCACACGCCTGCCAAGAAACTCGATGGTTGGTGTGTGAAGTCGACCAACCCGCACTGTGCCCGCGTAGTCTACTAAGGCCCAGTCGTCCTAATTTAAGGTAGGCTTGAGCCCCTCGGCAACCAATCGTTTGTAATTTCTACTCCCTTGCAATGTGAATTTTCGTTGTCACCATGAATACGTTAGTTCTAATCTATAATATAATAAAACTGTAACGGGGCCGTGTCTGTACATGAAATATTTTTGGAAAATAATAACTGTGGTGGACATTACTAACGATACAGAGGCCAAAACAACAACTTTTGGAATTTTTGTCTGTCTGTATGTTCGCGCATCACGCAAAAACTACCAGGCCGATTTTGATGAAATTTTGTATGGTGGTTCCTTATAGCCCGGGTTAACATATAGGATACTTTTTATCCCGGTAAATTCAAGAGTTCCCGTGGGAAAATCAAAAGTATTCATATACTATAAAATCTTACGCTCACCACGCAAATGCGGCTTGACCTATTACAATCAAATTTTATACGTTGATACCCTTATCGCGAACTAAAACTGGGACATTGTGAATTCAAAAAAAAATAAGGAATCCTGCAGGAATGCAAAAAAAATGTATCTTTAGAATGACTCAACGTAACAATATGAAACCATTACATTGGGATGGGGTGTTTTGAACATCATTGTATAGTCGGGTATTCTTTATCCAGGAAAACTAAAGAGGTCCCGTGGGAAATTATCTATCGATACTTACAATAATAATTAATATAGAGTACTTTTTCAACATATAAGCTACACATTCCACACATTATAATCATAGCAGCAAAATGTCAATAGATGGCACTGCAGGAATAATAAAACGCGCTTAAGTTGTGTTAAAACATTAAAATATTATTTCATATTATTGAGTGGATTTCTTTTATGTATTTTTCAGCATACGCTTTTTACACAACTCTCTGGAATTATGGCACGTAGCGATGTGTTTCATACACGAACAGATAGGTATTTTTTATAGATTGCAATCGTGTAAAAAAATTAAAAACACATAAATCGAGTTTAGCTTCTTTTAACAGGAGGCACAGATATGGGAACTCTTCTGACGGCGACTATTTGCGTGTGGCAGTTGCTCTCCGCCTGCAATATCAATATCTGAGAACCTCATCAATGTATTTGCGGGTCCACGGTGGAGGCAATTGGCCATCACTCACTGAGTTCCGGTCGTTGTTTGTGAAGATAAATAAAACTGCGTTTAAATTTGTCAGCGACCGGTTTCGAACACCATCTTTAGGCAGACTGAGACTGCAGTTTATTTTATTTTATGTGGAATTAGTGTAGATATACCAATATGTGTTAGTACTAATATATATACTTTGCCATGAATATGACGTGTCAAATCTATTAACTCTCATAATTAATGCTTGTATATAGTCCTTCAATTTTTTTTATACTTGAAGCGTTCTTTTACTGTTAGCGTCTAACTACATACATTGGAAACAGTACATTGTTTACCGAGGGCAGAAAGTGATCGATTCTCAACGAGGGTGTTTACAATAAGGAGTTGGGAATCCCATTTCTTCCGAGGTGAACACAGGGAAAAAATGGGAATTAGTGGGTCACAGTTCAGGTGAGCGTGAAGATCACATTCCGTATGCTCAGTCTGTGTAAAATGAAGTTAATACATTTTTGTTGCACGCATACCTAATTTGTGGGACAGTAAAGATGTATTTTCAATGGACTTCCAAAGAAGAGGAGAGTCTCAATAATCGTAGTATGGTGTTTTTTTTGTATGTTTCATACGCGGCATCTAATGTGTAACCGATTTTCATGATTATTTATTATTCGATATGGTATGCTGATTTTTAGAAAAATAACAAAAACCAAAAATAATAATTCAAAATTGTACTAAGTTCTTGCGATGGAAGTCGGTTTTTAGGGTTCCTTACCCAAAGGGTAAAAACGGGACCCCTATTACTAAGACTCCGCTGTCCGTCCGTCTGTCTATCTGTCTGTCCGTCTGTCACCAGGCTGTATTTCATAAACCGTGACAGCTAGACTGCTGAAATTTTCACACATGATGTATTTCTGTTGCTGCTGTACCAACAAAAACTAAAAATTAGAAAGAGTGAAAAAATAAGTAGGTCTCCATACAAAAACGTGTTTTTTTATAAACATGAAGAAACAAGCGCTATGTAGTCTGATGGTTTTTGAAACATGAAACTAGCGCAATCTAGTATGATGGTACGGAACCCTATGTGTGCGTTCCTGACTCGCACTTAGCCGTTTTTTTTATTACCGACTTCAAAAATATATTTCAAAAGTATTTTTTTTTTATGTATGTTCACCGATTTTTCCGTCAATTGTGGACCGATTTTCAAAATTCTTTTTTCATTTGAAAGAGTATACTCCCGAGGGGGTCCCATTGTCACCAAGTCAGGATCTGATGGTGGGATCCCAGGGAAATCGAGGGCAACCCTTCAAAAATAATGAAAAATTTGAATTTTATAGGCACTAATTAAGTGATTCAATTTTTCTAAAGCTATTAATATACTTGCGTCTGTTAGTCATATTCTCATGTTGATAAGCTGATGTAGGAAGGTAAAACTCCTTAACGGTTAGGAGTTGCAGGAAAATTCTTGTGAATGTTATACATAGATTTATACGTAGGTATGCATAGACCGATAGTTGTATTCCTTCAGGTTATTCAGATGAGCTGGTGATGGACGATTTAACTCCTTATAACTTTCATGCTGCTGAGATGATGACGGAAGCCACAGGACTCTTTGATAATTCCTATTGATGAGTATAGGTGATTGGATTTAACGTTGCTAGATAGATAGCATTACCACTAAAAATAAAGAAAATAAAAATAAGTTAAAAAAAACCTTTAAACCGACTTCAAAATGAAATTCACTCAAAAGTGTGAAATAATATTATTATACTTAAATACACAACATTAACCAACAATAACGAAATCAAAGGCGGGTACGAATTAAATTAGAGGCTTAAAATTTTTTTGAGGTCGGTACCAGCACACAATTACTTACGTATTAAATGTTTTAGATTCGATGGTTTGCTGACACCGACCTCAAAAAAAATTTTAAGCCTCTAATTTAATTCGTACCCACCTTTGATTTCGTCATTGTTGGTTAATGTTGTGTATTTAAGTATTATAATATTATTTCACACTTTTGAGTGAATTTCATTTTGAAGTCGGTTTTAAGTTTTTTTAAACTTTTTTTATTTTTTATATGTTCAGCGTTTCTAATTATATTTATCTCGTATTTAAAAGCGTGAGAAGGTACGGGCACAGTATTACAATATAGCGGCTTAAAGTAGTGCAACGAATGTACTTACGCAGAGCAACGGAAGGGTACTTGCGGTGCAGCGGACGGCGGGGCAAAGCCTGGCAAATTCTAGTATGGGCTAGTACCTACGCCGTGGCGGCATCGTGCGACATCAAAGGCGTTGCGCTACTGTAAGCCATATCGTAATACTGTGGTACGGGGCAGGTATAAAACGTTACGTACTTTTAAAATCCTATCTTGATCATCTCATAAAGAAAATGTTTTGTCTTTTTCTTACCTAGTTTAAAATAGTGGAGGTCGTCGGTCACTTCAAATGCGGTAGTGCTTCACCTAATTCCGCTACGTTAAGTCTAGTTATACGATAAAGTGATATCGCTACATCGTCGCCCACTGCTTAACATAAGATCCTATTCACACAACCAGCCTTCACTGCTGCGTATCTTAAATTTAGTTGTATATGTTTATTTTATTTTATTTTATTTTATTTGGGAAGTTTACAGCTTAAGTAAACACTAAGTGATAAAATAACAAAATTAACTATGAGCTAATAAAAAAACTTCCACAAATGGATTTCGATATAAACACAAAAATGTAGTATATGTATGTGGAATGAATGAATGTATGTTGTTGACAAACACTGGTCAGTGCTGTATAACTTCTTTTGTCTACAACTTAACTGTTTACCATTAATAATAGGTCTTTACCTATGAAATTGTCGATTCAGTTTTTGAAGTTCAATGCCAATTTTTATTGAAAATAATAAAGTTATTGTTTTTTATTATTGATCTTATGGTGACACTATTTATGGTATTTTATTAGTAACTAGTGGCATGCCTTTCATGTTTTAATCCCCTGAGATATGTACCATTGAATGGAACAAAAGCGTTTTCTTAGTCGTCAGATGGGGCAATTTTTTAGACTAGTTAATTTTCTTGAATTTCCCTGAAAGTGGCGAAATCTTATGCGGGGTATTCCCAAATACGACATTAGTAACGAAGAAACTGCTGCGATAACTCTAGAGCTTTAAAATTTAAAATGTGTATTTTTTGCCTCGATAAAGGCGATTTTTTCAGGTGAAAAAACCCGACTTCATGGGGTTAAAGCCACCGTGCTCTCAAAATATCTAAATAATAGGCATATGTGTACCACCATTTAATTTATAATAGGCTAGTGCTATTTTGAGAATAACTTTGTTTAAATAACAATTTTTCTGAATATTAATTTTCATCTTTAAACTTTTTTATACAATCGGCAATTTTATAGGTAAAGACCTTAAGTTTACGAGAAGTAGGTATTTACTATGGTTTTCAGATTCATTTCAAACGTTTATGGAGACAAGAGGTCAAATGAGATTGCCGCTGAAGTAAAGCGAATCGAATTTTGAAAACGAAAAGGTGCATACAATTTTGAACTTTATCTGTATAATGTAATGTACATTATAGTATAAGACGGAAGTCCCGTGAATTTTCGAGCTTTCTTGGTCTCATGGTAATTAGTACGTTAATATATAGAGATATAATTCAATATGCTGTAATTCACTTCTAAACGCCTCGTGGCGAAATGGTTACTCCATTCGCTTTACATCAAGAGATCGCAGGTTAGATTTCTGGCAGGGTCTAACTTAATCAGACTACGTAAGATTGGTTGTAGAATATTTTCTAAGCCCGCCTAGCTAGCTACCACCATCTTATCTAAGGTCTTGCCACCAAGCATCAATGTTAAAAACATTTATGTGTTTCGGCATCAAAAAATCCATTCTTTGCGGCAGTGTAAATAGGCCATAAGAAGCGATGGTTGGATGAGGGTTAAGAGCGATACGGAAGAATGTGAAGTGACACAAAAACTGACCAGCTCGAGCCTGGGAGCCTGAATGAGGACGAAAAACATACAAGGTGATGATGATACATTTTCTGGTTGCTAATTAGCCTGCTTCGGTTGATGTGATGATAATCATCCAACTATCGCGCTTCTTAAGGCGAATTTTCACCAGCATTTTAGCCAGGCGGGCTTAGAAAATATTCTTTATTCAAAAGACGTCCACAGCTGGACAAAGGCCTCCCTTAAGTTGGAGGAGTTGCCGTAAT
The DNA here is from genome assembly GCA_947284805.1 of Coleophora flavipennella. Classification (NCBI taxonomy): domain Eukaryota; kingdom Metazoa; phylum Arthropoda; class Insecta; order Lepidoptera; family Coleophoridae; genus Coleophora; species Coleophora flavipennella. The sequence goes on along the minus strand of OX369254.1, from coordinate 5,623,025 downwards.
CACCTCGTGTGGCAGGTGGGTTGGCGATCACAGTGTGTAGTGTTGTGGCACAGTACCTACGCGGAATGGACGCCATCCTCCTGTTTGTTCCCTTAGTCACCTGTTACGACACCCTCGGGAAGAAAATGGGATGGCAGTACTATTATAGGGCCGCAAACACAATATGTTAATTTTTGTTATTTCAAAATAATTGTGGTAATCTAGGACATAAGTAGTTCTTTCAAGATTCAAGGTATTTATTCAAAATAGGTGCAAATTACACTCTTTCTGTAAGGCATAAATTAATAATAACATTATTTCATTTGTGACAAATCAAGAAGTGGCTAAAAAAGCGTCGGTGGCTCAACCGGTAACGACTCGGTCCATCTAACCAGAGGTACCGGGTTCAAATCTGGACGGCCAATGTACCAATGAGTTTTTCAAAAACTTACGTACATACTTACCGATTGCTTTAACGGTGAAGGAAAACATCGTGAGGAAACCTGCACACGCCTGCGAAGAAACTCGAAGGTTGTGTGTGAAGTCGACCAACCCGCACTGGGCCCGCGTGGTCGACTAAGGCCTAATCGCCCAGATTCAGGGTAGGCTCGAGCCCCTCGGTGGGGACGTATATGAGCTGTAATGAAAAATCAAGAAATAAACAATTGGATCACATTTTTGATGTGTAACATCTTTGCTCTCGCTTTCCTGCAATTTGTGGGAGTGATTTCGTGAAATGGGACGGAAATGTGTAACAGGAAATGCGAACGTCTTTTAATTCTCGAAAACTAAGTTTGTCATAGCCATGCCGCCTAGTGTGATGGCAAAGGCAAAGATGACATACTACTATTCGAAGGGTCGACCCCTGAATGTACGACCCGATAATTAATTAATTTCATAAGTATTTTGTCACATGTTACACATCATATGCGAGTACTGTAGGTCTCGTTTTTTTATTTTTATTATTCTTATATTTATTATTAAATAAATGGTTAGCATCGTTTCGATCGCAACGACTTACATCCGTATGATCAGTCTTTAACGTAACAAAGTCGCATGCTCTCACGTCGGGTGACAGCCCACGCGTCGTGTATTACACGGCTGAGTTCCGAAGGAGGGCGTTAAGATGAGAGATTACCGTGCTAGGTGTCATATTTCATTTGGTCGATTTATAGCTTCGCCGTCGCGTCGACGTATCAGGTGACGTATGCAACGCCGCCGTAGGGTGGGCCTATAAAGTTATTTTATCATCTCTAGATAATTCAAATTAAAACGAACAGAGCTTTGTTGGCGATTGTAACAGAACGATCGATTAGTATGAATAATTTTGTAATGGACACTTATCATGAGGTGAAATGCAATATTACGGCTTGTTGATTTATAGGTTACTTTAGGATTATTGATGGAAAATAAATTTAAATTAAGTACTCGTGATCGAATCAGAAATAAGGAGATCCTTAAGAGCCAAAGTAATCGCCATAGCCCTCGGAATCGCTAAACTTAAGTGGCGTTGGGCGGGGCACATGACTCGTAGAATAGATGGCCGTTAGGACAGTAAAGTTCTCGAGTGGCGACCGCGACCGATAGACGTAACGTAGGCGGGTCTACCACTCGGTGGACCGAAGCTTGTGAAAGTTGTGAAAAGCCGCTGAATGCGGGCAGCGCAGGTCGTGGAAATCCTTGGGGGAGGCATTTGTCCAGTACTGGACGTCTATCAGCTGACATGATGATGAAGATTCAATTTATTCAAAATAGTTGCTAAGCCGTGTCAGAGGCCTTACAGGCTGCTAGAAAAATGTCTGACAGTTAGTGTCTACCACTAGCCCTAATACAACCGGATGTAATAAGATGTCAAGGGCTTACCAATAGGCTATTTTACCGTATGAAAAACAAATAAAAAAACCGGTTGTCTGTAAAGTTGGTTTACGGACGATGATTTTACGTAATAACAAGTACCCGTCCAAGTCCCCGCCCAAGTACCCGTTCGATTCCCCGTCCGAGTGCCCATCCAAGTGTCCGTCCAAGTGCCCCTCCAAGTCCCATTCCAAGTCCCCGTCCAAGTATCCGTCAATGTACACGTCAAAGTACCCGTCCAAGTACGCGTCCAAGTCGAATTCCAAGTGCCCGTTAAAGTACACGTCCAAGTCCCTGTCCGAGTTCCCGTCCAAGTCCAAGTCTATCACAAAAATATAAGGAATCAAAAGAGTTTTGTGTTTCCTCACAGAGAATCGACCGCATTGGAACACCTCTTGTAAGCTCCTGGAAATCCATTGACACACTGATGTAAGGTATAAGAAACGCCTACTTTTAGTTTGACGGTTCGTCCGTCCGTCCGTCTGTCCTAGTCCAAGTACAAGTATAAAATAAATTGTAGCATAAATAAAGTCGCTTGGCTCAGGCGTAACATGACACTCAGGAGTAACGCGATAATGACGTCACACTTTTTCTTGTATGCAGCCCGTGTTCATCGATTTATAAGACGTTATCACGCCAAAAATACTATTCAATAAATAGCATTTCCTAAAAAAAAAAAAACGCTTGCTCATTTGAAAAATAAACAATGTCTAATTTTATATTTATTAAAAACAGCAAATAATTTCGTTAAAGACTATATATAGGACTTCTTACGTCACTATGTCAGTAACGCGAATAATTGCATAACAAACTTTCGTTTTGACAGTTGATAAAAAGTTACTCAAATGACTAGTCAAGAACAGATCCATGGTAAATGACTAATCATTCGAGTTACTTTTTATCAAATGTCAAAAACGTAAGTTTGTTCTGCAATTCTTCGCGTTACTGACATTGTGATATCATAAGTCCCATGGTCTTTAACGAACTAATATGCTGTTTTTAATAATAAATATAAAATTAAAAATTGTTTATTTTAAACTACTAAAATACTGTATTGTAGATAAAAAAATACTAATAAGGACTAGCCCCCGTATGTGGAGTATGGCCTAATCTTCCTAAATTTGAGAAGAGACCCATGGCACATGGCCCTGCAGAGAGGACATTATGGGTTGTTAACAATGTTTTTACCGCCTTCGTGGCGTCATGGTCATTTTATTCGCTCACACCAGGAGGTCGCGGGTTCGATTCTTGGCGGCGTCAACTTTGTAAGACTCGTTTTGGTTGGTGGAAGGGCATAGCCCGCTTACAAAGCCTTACCGTTAAACATCAGTGTTAACATCATTGATGTGTTCTGGATTGAAGATAAGATAGCCAGGTCCCTATTGCATTGGGGAATCTCGGTAAGCCCGCTTCCATCTTCGGCATCATCGTCACTTACCATCAGGTGAAAAAATGCCATGGGCTTATCAATAGGGATGACGACAGCATCAGAAATAATTTATGAACTCTTGATCACTAAATTGCCCTCCTACTTAAACTTCGGAAAACCTGACTCATTTTATTTTCCATCAAGTCTTCGATCTTTAATTCTCCAATATCACAAAATGAGTTCCTAAATAACGCTGCTAAACTATGACGTCACGCCTAGGTATTTCAAAAATTTTTAGAACAAAATGTCGTTTCTGACAAATGATAAAAAGTAACTCAGATGACTAGCTTTCGTCATCCCTATTAAGAAATAAAAAAAGAAAAAAGACAAAGGATGGAGGACTTCAATTTCAACAGCCAGACCGTTGTACGATATATTCTGTTGTTAAACATCAATTTGTAGTAAACCAAAATGTATTCCACATATTAACAAAGTGCTGACAGCCAACAAAACCAGAGTCCCGCCCAACTATCCCAAAGTTTAAATAACTTAATACATACACAGCGAAGTCTGCTCTCAAAGGCAGAAGATCTTAGGTCTAAGTCTTCTGTAGTCGAAGGCAGCCTGGCGGAAGGAACAACGCCTTCGCAATACATAGTTCCGCTTTGGTGTACTGTGATCAAATGGTTTATTAAATTGGGTCGGGGTATGACCTTAATTATTACGAGCGTACGTGGCGTAATGGCAAGGGCCGCTACCTTCTGTCCGGGAGGTCGTGGTTCGAATCCTGCCATATAACAATGTGTTTTAGAATTTCGATTTCTTATTTACGCGTTTATTCGAAGCTTTTACAGTGAAGGAAAATCATCGTGAGGAAACCTGCACACGCCTGCTTCTTCTTCTTCTTCTCAAAAAACTCGAATGTTGTGTGTGAAGTCGACCAAATCGCACTGGGCCCGCGTGGTCGACTAAGGCCCGATCGCCCTAATTTAGGGTAGGCTCGAGCCCCTCGGTGGGGACGTACATTAGGTGATATATGACCTTAATCGTGCGAGTCACTACTTGATATCCTTAATAATATTAAAAACGTGAAAATGTTTTTATTTGTTACTCTTCACGCTTCAACAACTCAACAAATCTTGACGAAATTGTGCATGCAGGTAGCCTGTATCATGGAAAAGGACGTATGATACTTTTTATCCAGTGCCAATGCAATACTTTGGTTTTGGAGTGGCCATTGCACATTTTTTCAAACACCGCTGGCAAAGGCATCATGCTTAAGCCTACGTTACTTGTAAGATTTATAAAAAAAATATGTCTCGGTAATAAAATGAAACGTTTGATCTTTATTACAGTTTTCAGATTCTTATGGGAGGTACTCTAAATAAAAAGTATAGTATTACATGTTAGAAAAACCGGCCAAGTGCGACACGGGGTCACACAAAAAGGGTTCCGAACCATAACTAACTAAAACAGAACAAGATCTCTCAGTACCTACTTTGTTCTAGGTAAATAGGGGTCTACTTATTCTGGTTAATAAATTTCATATTTCTTGAAGGAACGGAAAGACTTTACATTTTCTCATAAATTTTCCTGTAATCTATGCATTTAACCTCATATACCCACTAGTTTCTGTCCAATAGATGGCCGTTGGGGTAATAAAGTTCTCGAATGGCGACCGCGCACCGGAAAACGTAGCGTAGGAAGTCCTCCCACGCGGTGGACCGACGACCTGGTGAAGATCGCGGAAAGCCAATGGATGCGGGTAGCGCAGGACCGGTCGTCGTGGAAATCCTTGGGGGAGGCCTTTGTCCAGCAGTGGACGTTTTTCAGCTGATATGATGATGATGATGACAAATAATGTGCATAGATTAAATCGATACCAAATTCTATTGTAATTTCTTAAATCATAGCTACCGGAATTCATGGATTAGCGAGGCATTGATTAGAACAGTTGTCTCTGTCTTTTTCTTTATGTGTAAAGAGTAAAGAAAATAACTACACTTTTTCACTTTTTCAATGGTTTTTCGTTTCAATCAAAAAATACAATGACAGTATAAAAAATAATAACATAACTCACTTTGTATTATCATAACAAATATTGTTGTATATTTTTTTAAACTTATACTTCAAAATATTAGTCATAACTGGAGTTGAAAGTTACGATGTAGACCTATCTTTGGGTTTTTTTTCTATCGAGCCAAACCTGCTCAATCGTGTTTCTAATAGCTTTTGACTTTAAGGATCATCATCAAGAATAAGGGTTTTCTATCGTTTAGGAGGAAAATCTGTAATATTACCGCCTTAAGAATTTTTAGAATCCCAGTCACGGCAGCACTTTTCGATATCAACACAACGTTAAAACAAACAAGCTTTCCGAATCGCGTACAACAAAAGTCCTTCGTTAAGCATTATTAATTATTATTGAGTCCTAAAACTACAGAATTAAAAGCTCAATTTACAACTGTAACTTTAGCCACTAACAAACTTTCTGAAAGCGAATACTAAAGGCAGCAAACGGGACGCCAGTAACAATTCTCGATAACTCCATCCAACTCGAACTACCTTAAACTCGCTCAAAGCGTAGGCTATGCTTGGAATCGAATGCATCTAGCTAGACTTTAGTGCCTAACAAGTCTACAACTTCCTGAGCAATTTATTAGAGATGATAGAGGAACCAATTATTATTGTATATGGGTAGTCACTTATTGCACTGACGATTATAGCTTGGGCTTAGTTTTCGTTCGGTTGTTGTGATTAGTTAAGTTAGAGTGTCCAATGTATTTGTATTTTGATAAGAAATTCATCATCATCATATCAGCCACGTCCACTGCTGGACAAAGGCCTCCCCCAAGGATTACCACAAATACCGGTTCTGCGCTACCCACATCCAGCGGCTTTCCGCGACCTTCACCAGTTCATCGGTCTACAAATTAGATAGATTATTATAGTTTATTTTATAAGATTAGCAAATTAAATTAAAGTAACTAGCTTTTTTTTACTTTTTGTCGGTAGCGTAACGGCTAGGGCCACCGCCTCCTGTCCGGGAGGTCGTGGTTAGAATCCTGACACGCACCAATGTGATTTCGAATTTAGATTTCATACGTACGTTTATCCGACGCTCTAACGGTGAGGGAAAACATCGCGAGGAAACCTGCACATGCCTGCGAAGAAACTCGCAGATTGTGTGTGAAGTCGACCAACCCGCACTGGGCTCGCGTGGTCGACTAAGGCCCGATCGCCCTAATTCAGGGTAGGCTCGAGCCCCTCGGAGGGAACGTAATGTACAAAGGTGGACTTATCTCAAACAGGGATCTCTTCCATCCAACCCTTTATTACAAATTTTTAGTATCTATATAGGTACTTTCATATTTATATAGATTATAGGTTAATTCATATTTTTATGGGTACTTTCATATTTTTATTGGTTCTTTAAAACTAACATCTAACATCAACACAATAACTCATCATATCCGCTCATATATGTCCCCACCGAGGGGCTCGAGTATACCCTAAAATTAGGGCGATCACAATAACCAAATTAGCGGAAGCAGTTAAATAAATTAAGTTTGCCACCTTACTAAAAACTTTGACCAATATACGAACGTTACGTTTTTCTTGTTTAATTTTTATTTAACGATATTTTAACTAATTTTATAAACCATTCATACAAGCGTTTTATTTCTTTTATGCGCCGCAAGCGAAGCAGACGGAGAGATTTTTACTCGCTTATTATTTAAAGCGAACAATGGCGCATCTGCAGTAATAGGCGGGTTTGTTGCAACTGCTAAATTGTTATCTCGGGCTTCGGGGCTACTAAAATGTGCGATGTAGTGGTGAAATTTTTTGGGACAAGGAGAAGGCGCGAGCGGAAAAAACAGTGTTTAGTAGCAAAAGGACGACGAGCAGGAAAAATTTACTCACATTTCTTTACATAGTTTATTTACACACACATCCGTAGCTGATATCTCCATAAACGAATCAATCACACACACACACACACACACCCACACACACAGCACATTTCAGTCTAAAATCCCACAACAAATAAAAAAAAATCTAGTTCCCTCGTATTAGCGGATGCCTGGCAGCATCCTAACTGGCTATAAACGCGCATAATTACAAGCGTTTATTTAACTTGCAATGTATGTATGTTTGTTTGGGTAGAATCTTGCAAGTTAAACTTGACCCACTTTCCGGTTTCCGATTGAGCTTAAATTTTGCATGCATATGTATATTGTGTGAAAATGCAATATCAAAAACTTGTATATAAAAGTTTTTAGGTTTTTGAAAATTATTTTTTTATTATTGTTATTTTAGTGCTTAAATTAACCCGTGTTTGTAGTGTGACCCCTCAGGCGCACACAATCTTTACACTAGATGTAGCGTTCTGATGTTGTTTTTTTTAAATGTTACTCTAAAAAAACGGTTAAAATTATTTAGTTTAGTCATACAACATTACAGTCTGCATAGTGCACTTCTTACAAATGTCTCACAATCGCAATATAACATGCTAAACTAGGTATTTTAATTTTTAAAGACTGAAGACGTTAAAAAAAACCGACTTCCATCACAACAAATCAGTACAATTTTTCATTATTATCTTATTCTTAATTTTTCTTTTGATAAAATTTTTAAGGGACCAACCTGGCAGTATCTAATAAAAAAACCGGTAAAGTGCGAGTCAGAACCGCACACATAGGTTAACGTACCATCATGAAGTGGTTTGCTCGGAGAAGTAAAACTGATAGCAGATTATGGAATGACTGAGTCCAATATAAATATTGTTAATCGTTTAATTTCAGAGTACAATTTTGGATTATAAAAAGTTAGTAATAAAACGTAATTCACAACACACGCGAGTTGCGCAGGCGAGAGGGTAGAACAGAACTGTTTGCGCGGTCCGGTATCGCGGTACACCAACACGACTCGGAGTGACGTCAGAGCGTGATGCGTTTTAGGTTGCAGCGTTTCATAAGCGGAGCGGAATAGGTAGCGGAGTGCCGCTACAAGTACTCCCCCGCTGAGACCGTTACTACGGTCGATAGTAAGATGGGAACCTGACCGTCCGACCACTCTTCGTCTTCCTTTCTGGAACGATGATGTCATCTGTCTTGTCTGTAACAGGAGTTGTTTTCGTATCATCTTGTACCATATATGCTGGTTTCAAGCGGTCAATTGTTACCGTCATTTCCTTTCCATTGACTTCGATGACGAAGGTTTTCTCCTGTCTCCTGACTACTTTGAAGGGGCCCAGGTAGGCTGGTTGGAGCGATCTACGGGCTGGACCCTGTCTCAGAAAAACATGTGATGTGGTTCTTAGGTCTTTTGGAATAAAGAAAGATCGATTAGAGTGCCATGAAGTTGGTTGTGGTGAGAGTTTTGCGATGTGTGAGCGGAGTCTGTTTGAGAAGTCATTAAGGTCAACAGTTTCATTGAGAGTAGAAGTGAAAAATTGTCCAGGTAAACGAAGCGGTTCGCCGTAGACTAATTCTGCTGCTGAAGTGTTCAAGTCCTCTTTCCATGCGCTCCGTATCCCTAAAAGAACCATAGGTAGTACTTCTGTCCATTGGCTGTTTGAGTGACAAGTAATGGCTGCCTTCAACTGTCTATGAAGTCTTTCTACTAAACCGTTGGCTGAAGGGTGGTACGCTGTCGTGACGTGGTGAGAAGCGCCGAGCAGTGAAGCGATTGCCTTGAAGAGTTGGGATTCGAATTGCCGGCCACGATCCGTTGTGATGCGCTCAGGACAGCCGAATCTAGCTACCCAACCCGCGATGAAGGCGGCAGCAACCGTTTCTGCAGTGATGTCTCGAAGAGGGTACGCCTCAGGCCAACGTGTAAAGCGGTCGACTATGGTGAGGCAGTACCTGTAATCATGAGATAAAGGTAAGGGACCAACTATGTCCATGTGGACGTGTCGAAAACGGGCTGCTGGTAACTTGAACTGTCCAAGTGGTGATAAAGTGTGTCTTTGTACTTTGTTGCGCTGACATTCTTGACAAGTTTTTGCCCATAGTCGACAGTCTTTTCTTATACCAGGCCAGACAAACCTTTGTGTGATCATTCGTACTGTCGCCTTGACACCTGGATGACTGAGGTTGTGTAGAATGTCGAAGACCTCTCGACGAAACGCACTCGTTATGAATGGTCGTGGTTCAGGCGTTGACACATCGCAGTAGATTTGCACATCTGAATGAGGCGTACGTACTTTTTCCAGCTTCAGCGTGGATCCGTTCCTCAGTAAATTCAGTAGTTCAGCGTCACATTCTTGGGCACTGGCGAGAGACTGGTAATCTATGGTGGACAAAGACATTTCATTAATGCGAGAGAGAGCGTCAGCTACCGTGTTGTCCTTCCCAGGTAGGTATCTCAAATCTGTTGTGAACTGGCCAATGAAGTCAAGATACCTAAATTGACGAGGGCTGCAGTTGTCTCTCCTAGTGGTAAAGGCGTAAGTGAGCGGCTTGTGGTCCGTATACACTGTGAAAGTTCTAGCTTCTACCATATGTCTGAAATAACCAATAGCATCGTATATAGCTAGCAGTTCCCGGTCGTATGGGCTGTACTTCTTTTGTGAGGGACTGAGCTTTCTTGAAAAGAACGCCAGCGGTTGCCAATCTCCAGTCGTGCGTTGCTGTAACACGGCTCCAATAGCGGTATCCGAGGCGTCCGTTTGTATAGCCAGCTCTGCATCGGTATCAGGATGTGCTAGTAAGGTAGCTTGAGATAAAGTTTTCTTACATACGTTGAAAGCTTCCATTTGCTCTTCATTGAAGTGAACAGGTTGAGATCCTTTGCACTTAGGTCCTACTAGTAGAGAATTTAGCGGAGCCTGGATAGTTGCTAACCCTTGGAGGAAACGACGATAAAAATTTATCATACCCAGAAACCGTCGTAATTCTTTAACCGTTGCTGGTACCGGATACTCCTGGATGGCCTGTATCTTAGATAGGGGAGGGCGTAGACCATCAGCTGAAACTGTATATCCCAAAAACGTTACCTCGGGTTGGCCAAAGATGCATTTAGATGCGTTCACCAGTACTCCATACTCTTTGAGTTTTTCGAAGACCTGACGTAGATGCTGTTCATGTTCGCTCTCTGTCTTTGAGAAGATTAAGATATCATCAATATATCCATACGTGAAGTCCAAATCTTTAAGCACCTCGTCCATGAACCTTTGGAAGGTTTGTGCGGCATTTCGAAGTCCAAACTTCATGTACGGAAATTCAAACATGCCAAAGGGTGTCGTTATCGCCGTTTTAGGGATATCTTCGGGGTAAACTGGTATTTGGTTATAAGCCTTAATAAGATCGATTGTACTGAAGATTTTCTTACCGGCCAGCTGGTAAGTGAAGTCTTGGATATGTCGAACTGGGTACCTGTCCGGTATGGTGCGTGCATTCAAAGCTCTGTAGTCCCCACACGGTCTCCAGCCGTCATTTTTCTTCCTCGCCAGATGTAATGGAGACGACCAGGCGCTATCGGATCTTCGTGCTGTGCCATTGTTTAGCATATCATCAAACTCATTTTTAGCTATTTTAAGTCTCTCTGGATCGAGACGCCGTGGACGACTGCAAATCGGTGGTCCGGGTATAGTCCTTATATGGTGCACCGTATTATGCTTTGGAGTAACTAGTTTACCTGCTGGACGGGTAATTTCAGGATACTCGCGAAGAAGTCGATGATATTGAGAATTATCAATGGTGGTACGTACCGATGATACTGCCTCTACATGCTTTTGACGAGGTACTAAGACTGAAAGTGATGTAATGCCATCGACGAGGCGTTGATTACGGCAGTCAACAAGTAGGTTATAATATCCCAGGAAATCGACTCCTATAATTGGTTTTGATACGTCAGCTATGACGAAGCGCCATTCAAATGCGCGTCGTAGGCCCAGATCTAGGTTCAGATTGATGAAACCATATGTAGAAATTACAGTACCATTTGCTGCATAAAGGTCGTACTTTGTCTTTGTTAGTGACGGCTCCCGAACAGCTGATCGTGGATATACACACAAGTCCGAACCCGTGTCTACAAGATATTGAATCTTCGATTTACGATCAGTAATGAACAGGCGGCCGGGTGAAACAGGGCAGGCAGTTTCGGCCACTATTGACTGCCCGGAGCATTTCCCGATTTGAAGGTGCAAGGTGGTTTGCAGTTTCGTGCTTTAGCTCCAAAGTTGAAATGAAACCAGCAGTGCGGATGACCTTCAGGACGTTCACGAGAGCGGGATCGCTGGCGGTTCTGAGAGCGCGAACGGGAGCGTGAATTCCAGCGTTTACCAAATCCTCTGCTAAAAGAACGTGAGTTTCTGCATACCTTGGTAAGAGCATCCACTTGCCGACTCAGTTCTGCTACTCTTGCTTCCAAAGCAGTACCTGGCATGCTCGATGAAGCAGCTGATGCGCTTGCAACCAGGGATGTGTGGAGCGGGATGTCATTCACCCGGTCTGCTAGGTCTGCTACGTCATCAAGATCAAGCTTAGGCTGTGAAGCAATAATCGTCTGAACATGAGGTGGTAATCTACTAGACCAGACAGTACGCAAAAAATCATCAGGTATATTAGGCGGTGCCAAACTACGTAAATGACGTAGGAATTGCGATGGCTTTCTGTCGCCAAGCTGTTCGTGTTGTATAAGCTGAAGCGTTTTCTTTTCGCGCGATTGAGAAATGCGCTTAATAAGCTCAGACTTAAGTTTTTCATACCTTCCAGATGGCGGCGGAGAAGTGATAACGTCTTTTACAACTCTAGCGTACTCCTGGTCCAGCTGTCCAGTCACGAAGTGGAACTTGGTGGTATCGTTCGTTATTCCGGATATAACAAACTGGCTCTCGATTTGCGCGAACCACACCTCAGGCTCTTCATGCCAGAAAGGCGGAACGCGAACACCGACGCGAAAAATATCGCTTCCGCTTATGCCACAGTAGTCTCGGCCTGTACTATTGTTGTCAATACGCGTGTTTCCCGGGGTATTGTTTGTTCCAGCACCTTGATTGTTCACTGCACCAGCACCGTTTTGGTTTTGCTCACGATCTCCAAGCGGTAGCACATCCCGGAACTGTTCATCTCCGTTTACAGACATCCTTTGTGGTTGCGTTGATGTCCAACGTCGGGTCACCAGTGAAGTGGTTTGCTCGGAGAAGTAAAACTGATAGCAGATTATGGAATGACTGAGTCCAATATAAATATTGTTAATCGTTTAATTTCAGAGTACAATTTTGGATTATAAAAAGTTAGTAATAAAACGTAATTCACAACACACGCGAGTTGCGCAGGCGAGAGGGTAGAACAGAACTGTTTGCGCGGTCCGGTATCGCGGCACACCAACACGACTCGGAGTGACGTCAGAGCGTGATGCGTTTTAGGTTGCAGCGTTTCATAAGCGGAGCGGAATAGGTAGCGGAGTGCCGCTACAATCATACTAGATGGCGCTAGTACAAAGGGTTCCGTACCATCATACTAAATGGCGCTAGTTTCTTCACGCTTCAAAAAAACATGCTTTTTGTATGGATACCCTCCTTATTTTTTCACTTTTTCTAATTTTTAGTATTTGTTGTTATAGCGGCAACAGAAATACATCATCTGTGGAAATTTCAACTGTCTAGCTATCAAGGTTCATGAAATACAGCCTGGTGACAGACGGATGGACAGCGGAGTCTTAGTAATAGGGTCCCGTTTTACCCTTTGGGTACGGAACCCTAAAAACATGCAGTCGAAATGAGTACCTCCTCCTTTTTGGAAGTTAATTAGTAAAAAATGTGTTTGCATCATTATTTTATTTAAATTTTCAAATAGTGTTTGTATGGAGAGTAGGTACTTTTAATTACTTTAAGGTGATTTAAGTATTTGTTTAGTAAGCAAAGTATGAATCTTTAAAAGGCTTAAGTAAAACATATCATGTTATTTAATGCTATTACGTTATTGAAAAAATGCTGTAGGAACTTGTTAAATATACAAGTGAAATGAAACCACGACCTATCTTTGTAGCAAAAATAAGTTTAATTCAACTTTAATTAATGATTCTTTAACAAATAAAAAGTGTGCGTGTCAGCTCCGACGCGCGACAAAAGTTAACTCATGAAACTGTTTTTTTTTGGCTTCCGACCTTCGGCAGCTTAGCAAGAAACGCTCCGGACTCCACCCTACACGGAGGTCGGCCTTCGGCCTCGCAAGGAATGCTTCGGGCTCCACCCTACACCGAGGACGGCCTTCGGGCTCGCACGGAACGCTCCGGGCTCCGCCCTACAACGAGGTCGGCCTTCGGCCTCGCACGGAACGCTCCGAGCTTCGCCTTACGCTGGAGCTAAGCCTTCGGCTTCGCACGGAATACTCCAAGCTCCGCTATAGGTAGCGCTTTGGAATTCACCCAACGTGGAACTCAGCCGTCGGCTTCGCATTGGGTATTGCCTTAGCCTTCGTGACTAAACAAGCGTGATGGTGGTAAAATAAACCACTCGATTTCACCTCTCATATGTTTTCTTATTTATTTATTTATTTATTGTTTATTGTACACAGTAAATGAGAGATTCATAAGTAGAAAAACATAAGATTTACAATTGATATGCTTAACTCTGTAAGAGTTTTCTGCCAACAAACCAGTAAGTAAGAAAGAAATGAAATACGAACGGGTAGAGAAAGCATAACGGGCTTTATATCTATAATATAATAAAACTGTAACGGGGTCGTGTCTGTACATGAAATATTTTTGAAAATAATAACTGTGGTAGACATTACGAACGATACAGAGGCCAAAACAACAACTTTTGGAATTTTTGTCTGTCTGTCTGTCTGTCTGTCTGTCTGTATGTTCGCGCATCACGCAAAAACTACCAGGCCGATTTTGATGAAATTTTGTGTGGTGGTTCCTTATAGCCCGGGTTAACATATAGGATACTTTTTATCCCGGAAAATTCAAGAGTTCCCGTGGGAAAATCAAAAGTATTCATTTATAGAATGTCTCACCACGCAAATGTGGCTTGACCTATTACAATCAAATTTTACACGTTGATACCCTTATCGCGAACTAAAACTGGGACATTGTGAAACCCAAAAATAATAAGGGTTCCTGCAGGAATGCAAAAATGTTTATGTTTAGAATGGCTAAACGTAACAATATGAAACCTTTACATTGGGATGGGGTGTTTTGACCATCATTGTATAGTCGGGTGTTCTTTATCCCGGAAAGCTAAAGAGGTCCCGTGGGAAATTATCTATCGATACTTAAAATAATAACAGCAGAGTAATTCTTCCACATATTAGCTACACATACCACACATTATAATCATAGCAGCAGAATGTCAATAGATGGCACTGCAGGGATAATAAAACGCGCTTAAGTTGTATTAAAACATTAAAATATTATTTCATACTTTTGAGTGGATTTCTTTTGTGTATTTTTCAGCATAAGCTATTTTACACAACTCTAACTCTGCAACTATGGCACGAAGCGATGTGTTTCATAGACGAACAGATAGGTATTTTTTACAGATTCCAATCGTGAAAAAAAATTAAAAACACATAAATCGAGTTTAGCATCTTTTAACAGGTGGCACAGATATTGTAACTTTTCTGACGGCGACTATTTGCGTGTGGCAGTTGCTCCCCGCATGCAATATCAATATCTGTGAACCTCATCAATGTATTTGGGGGTCCACGGTGGAGGCAATTGGCCATCACTCACTGAGTTGCGGTAGTTGTTTGTGAAGATTCCCACGTCACCAACTCCTTAATGACCTCACTCGGAGGGCACTGGTCTCGGTCAGATGGAATATTCCATCTTTAATGCAGCCGCCGGGCTTTAGTCGATCTGATGGCAAAAGGCCGGAGGGATTAAACAGGTGCATGGCAGAGAGGAACGTGCCTGCTTTGGGACGCCACTTTTTCTGCCTCACACCTCACCCGTACGCTGCTGCTGCTTAATTTGCGGCGAGAAAGAAGCATAATAAGTTCTCGGTCTTGGAGGCAAATTACTGCTTTGTGCCGCTGGTCTGTGAGACAACCGGCTGCTGAACCCTCAGAGGCCTTTGCCTTCACAAAGGAGATTGGCCGTCGCCTTCGAGAGAGGAGATGTGACGTGAGGTCCTACCTGCTGCTAAGGTTGTCTATTGCCATCCAGTGCGTCATGGGCTCCTTTGGAGCTGATACGACTCAAGGATTTGACCCATATTAATATTTTTAGGAAATTCTATTACTAGATGGATATAATGGTTTGAATTAGTTTTTTGATAATATAGGTATATGTGTTATTTTATCATATCAGTTTATATACGTCCCCACCAAGGTCTTAGACGATCACGTGGGCCCATTGCGGGTTGATTGACTTCACACATAAGCTTCGAGTTTCTTCGCAGGCGTGTGTAGGTTTCCTCATGATGTTTTTCTCACTGTAAGAGCGTTGGATAAACGTACATACCAGTATGAAATCGATATTCGTATAGATATTGGTAAGTGGCAGGATTCGAACCACGGCCTTCCGGACAGGAGGTAGTGGCCCTAACCGTTCTGCTACCGACGCTCTATATGTTATTTAAGATTAAGAAATCCTTACTTAATAATATTATAAATGTGAAAATGTGTTTGTTTGTTTGTTACCTATTCACACTTCAACACTTCTACCAATCTTGATGAAATTTGGCACGGAGGTAGCCTGTATCACTGAGAATCAAATAGGCTACTTTTTATCTGTGGAAATTATCATAGCCCGATGCAATTCCTTAAGGAAACTAAAACAATACTCTTTGTTCTTTAAGTTATTTCAAATCGTAACGAAAAAATGGGTTGGTGTGATTTTTAGTACAGAGATGAAGTGGAAAATGATATAATTTACTAATAAGTATATCCTGACATAGTTCCCGAGGGATTTGAGGACAACTGTTTTCTACGCTCGCGCACGTCGGTGGCGTCGCAACGGAGCAACGGATTAAAGTGATTTTTTGTATAGAATTTGTTGAGAGGGTGGGAAGTGACAAAGACTGCTAATCCGAATAGTCCGATACAGTTCCTGACGTACCTGGAGAAAACTCATGTCCACGCTTGCGAGCTGATTGCGGCTCGCGCACAACTCACCCTCAAAAAGAGTCATAAAAGCTATGTCCACGCGGGCGAAGCCGCGGGCAAAAGCTAGTATGAAATAATTCTAAAGGAGTAAAGTCGTAAGATCGTGACGTGTGAATTAAGTCGTTCGTAATTTGGTTTGATGCACACTTTTGTTGGTTAATTGGTTTGCCCTTACCTACCTACTCAACTAATCGTTATCAATCAATTAGATTTACGCCTTGTTAGTGAACAATGCCTGAAGACAATAATCAGTTTCATCATCATCATCATATCAGCCGAAGGAAGTCCACTGCTGGACATATGCCTCCCCCAAGGATTTCCCCTGTTTGAAAATGTAATTAAGAAACACAATTCAATTAAAGGTGAAAGGTGCACTAGGTACGGTGCGCAGAAAAATGTAACGCTTTTTAGTTAACGCTAAATTATACTCCTCATAAAATTTACATGAAAATCGATTCTTAAGAAGTAAACTCCACAATATTGTTTTCTTCTCTTATGATTTGGACCAAAATTTAATTGTTGTACACCTCTGCCCCGCTACTTTCCGCTCCTAATGTGGGCTGAGGCTTTTCAGTTAACGTTAAATTTTACTCCTCATAAAATTTACATGAAAATCGATTCTTAAGGAGTAAACTCCAAAATATTGTTTTCTTCTCTTGTGATTTCGCCCACAATTTAATTTTTGCGCACCTCTGCCCCTCTACTTTCCGCTCCTATTGTGGCCTCGGGCTTTTTAGTTAACGCTAAACTATACTCCTCATAAAATTTACATGAAAATCTATTCTTAAGGAGTAAACTTCAAAATATTGTTTTCTTCTCTTATGATTTTGCCCACAATTTAATTGTTGCACACCTCTGCCCCGCTACTTTCCGCTCCTATTGTGGGCTGAGGCTTTTTAGTTAACGCTAAATTTTACTTCTCATAAAATTTACATGAAAATCTGTTCTTAAGGAGTAAACTCCAAAATATTGTTTTCTTCTCTTATGATTTGGCCCACAATTTAATTATTGTACATCTATGCCCCGCTACTTTCCGCTCCTATTGTGGGCTCGGGCTTTTTAGTTAACGCTAAATTATACTACTCATAAAATTTACATGTAAATCTATTCTTAAGTAGTAAACTCCAAAATATTACTTTCTTCTCTTATGATTTGGCCCACAATTTAATTGTTGCGCACCTCTGCCAAGCTACTTTCCGCTCCTATTGTGGGCTCAGGCGTAACCTCACCTCAGCCATAGCCCATTGCTGCATCATTGAGCCTGTTTGTATCGGACAGTACGAGTATAACGAAACAGACACATTTTTCCAAAAAAATTGGTTTGATTGATAATTTTAACAAGGATTTAATCCAATAACTCCAAGAATGTAAAATTGAATAACTTACTTGAATATGGCTTAACAGTGTATCTGTATATGCCTGCAATGGTAGACTTAAATGAATTTAGTTTAAATGTATACCACCTTCAAATATTTGTACTTTAATTCTATACACAATAAAGAATACTGAATGCTGATAATTAATTAAAAATCCGGAATATTAAAAAAAAATATATCGGCATAATCCTACCTGATTAGTCTCATTTTCTCGCAAGGCACGTTAAGCCGTTGGTTCCGGTTGATATAACCAGATGGCAGTCGTTAAACCGGAACAGATGCCATTCAGGCGGCTTGAAAAACTTCTGACAGTAAGGTTCGTCACTAGCCCTACAACCTCCACCAACCCGGACTTGGCCCGTGTGGGGATTATGACTTAACTTCCCAAGTTTGGAAGAAACCCGTCTGTACACCAGCTAGCAGTGGGAACGATTATGTTTTGCATTTATGAAGTGAAATAAAAAATAATTATAATCATCATCATCATGTCAGCTCATATACGTCCCCACCGAGGGGCTCGAGCCTACCCTGAATTATGGTGATCGGGCCTTAGTCGACCACGCGGGCCCAGTGCGGGGTGGTTGACTACACACACAACTTGCGAGTTTCTTCGCAAGCGTTTCTTCGTTCGTAATTTTAATATTATTAATAAAAATAAAATGCTTAAATACATAATCATAAAGCACAATAACTTAAGTGCACCTTACTATCTATATTCTGTAACAGCAAAAATGTAAACCTCTCTCACCACCTTTTCGTAAAGTAAATGTATGTAATAAAGGTTCGTTTATCATCCGGAGTCAGGTGCAAATTGCCAGCTTCGAAAAATGACATGACATGAGGGTGCAAAATGTATATTATTTGAAAATATATTTTAAATGTCAGTTAGATTGAAAAAGGACAAGGTTCTCACTCAGTTTGACTGTATATTTTTTTGTTTGTGTGTAAGTTTCGCGGCTTCTTCTCCGATTGAAAACCGACATCGATGATTTTTTGTTTGTTTGATAGATTATGCTTATACATTGGTTTCATATTTTTATCAAAATAGATTCATTTCTTTAAAAAATGTTAAAAAAAATGTAAAATATTGTAAAATTATAGTGAAATTAACGTATTTGGCGTTGTAAATGAATAAAAAATATATCCTGTTTGTATTTCAAGTACCTACTGGTGCAGAGATTGATCGTTCCAGAAATGTTGATTGTTGCGGATGGTTGGCCAAATGAACCACAAGGCCTACTCCGTATTGATGGAATTTGTAAAGTAGGGATAGTGGCCAAGCAAACTGTCAGAATATAAGACTATAAAACCTCAAACCTGGACTTTCAAAGTTACCTAGCATATATACAAATTAAGAGACACGTTTTTACGTTCGGTTATATCTATATAAATATATATAAAAGAAATCGTGTTATTTACACCATTTATAACTCAAGAACGACTGGACCAATTTTTATGATTTTTGTGTTTTTGCATTTGTCTTCCTCGGGAATAATAAGTATTTAAATATGATATTCATCAATAAAAAATATTATCAGTCAATAAATAATTGGTTTTAGGTTAGGGTGAGGTTGTGTAGTGTAGGTGTAGTGTAGTTAGGGTAGGGTAGGGTAGTGTAGTGTAGGGTAGTGTAGGGTAAGCTAGTAAATGATAAATTAATATTAAAAGTCGATCAACATTACATGGAAGGTTTTTTCTGAACCACTTATAAAATTAAAGAAGTCAGACATTCTGCGCCTCGAATATTTTTTAAATTTCATGTCTTAATAGGAATCAGACAATTTGCTTCTGACCCCGAACCACCTGAAGCTGCAATTTCCCAAGCTATATGCCTGTTGATTACAGATTGCTCATCGGCTGTTTGCTCAGTAGGTTACAAAACTAAGTGTTACTCTCAGGTTTTGCCTCGAGCTGCGTGGTTCTGTTCTGAACTGTAAATCTGTAGTTTGTACTTTGACATGGGAATAACTTTCGAAAAAGCTAAAAACTTTTAGGTACAAGCTTTTAATACTGCATTGTGACGCGATATACAATTGCATGCAAAATTTCAGCTCAATCGGAAACCGGTAAGTGGGTCAAAATTAACTAGCAAGATTTCACCCGAAAAAAGCTTTTAAAAAGGAGTGGAATTTGAAAAATTTTACTTAAAACTTCAGCTGAAAGTCCAGAAAACTCGCATAATCGCTAGACTTAAGTGGCAGTGGGAGGGCACGTAGATCGTAGAACGGACGGCAGGTAGGGTAGTATAGTTCTTGAGTGATAACCGCGCGCTATAATTCCCAAAAAGTGGGCCTATGACCAGATGAAGGTTTCGGGAAATCCTTGGAGGTAATCCATTTCAGTTGGGCCATAAAGTCTCGTTTTTAATTTTTTAGCCGAGTTAAAAAAGGAGGAGATTCTACGTTTTTCTGAATGTATTTTTTTATGTTCACCGATATTTTCGCTAACTGATTTAACTGATTTTAAATATTCTTTTTTTAATTGGTAGGTGATGACTCCAGAAATGTTCCATATAAACTGTATCAAAGTCGACTAATTTAATTACTTACTGAGGTGTTGCGATTGAAGTTTTTAACGTGTTTAGCGTTTTATGTTATTTTAAAGATACTGCGGTGCCATTAAGTGTAGATATGTGTTACAGTCAATACTCATACATAACCAGTCAAAACCACTTTCACTGCAAAAAATCAGACAAAAGTGGTTTTGACCGATGCCCTTAGTCTCAAACAGTTTTGATTGATTTATGCAGTGAAAAGTGGTTTTAACTAAGGAAGTTGGTCAAAACCAATTTTAACTGCAAAAATATTGGGTAATAGTTTTTGTGATAGTTAAAAGTGATTTTAACTCAGAACGTTAGTCAAAAGTACTTTGACGCTATAACTTAAGAACGCCAAGTCGTAACTACAAAACTCTGAATAAAACCGATGATTTCTTCCTCTGCGAAGCATTCTGCTACCCAGCTCTTTAACTGTATAATCAATCAAACCTGACCGAACCTAATATCGCCCGCTTCGCTCGCTCATGTACAGTTTTTTACTCAGTAGATTTTTCACAGATCACAGTCAAAACTGTTTTTGACTAAGGGCATCGGTCAAACCACTTTTGCCCGATTTTTTCAGTCAAAAGTGGTATTGACTGGTTATGTATGAGTTTTGACTGTGATATATATCCTATTTAAACATCTCGATGCTTAAATCATTGCATTCTACAAATTACATTCATTCGCAAATACTGATTTTCGTCATATTTCATCACATCATAAAATAAATTGTCTTTGAGAGGCAGTTTGAAGCCCAAAACTTATAACAGTTCGACAAGTAAAGTCTGGTGAACATTCAGTTTAACGGCAGGCTCAAAATGGGGCTAACAAACCGGCAGTTTGCTGAACGGTAATGTTCACAATTTATGATTATTGTATGAATGCAAGGGCCGGAGTAAGGTGCTCCCTTTGGTCCAACGCCAAGAACGAAAAGTTCTGAGGTCAAGTTATGAAATTGTTGCAATTTTATTAAAGGAATTGAAGTATCATCATCATCATATCAGCTCATATACGTCCCCACCGAGGGGCTCAAGCCTACTCTTAATTAAGGCGATCGGGCCTTAGTCGACCACCGCGTAGGCACAGTGCGGGTTGGTCGACTTCACACACAACCTTCGAGTTTCTTCGCAGGCGAGTGCAGGTTTCCTCACGATTTTTTCCTTTACCTTAAGAGCGTCGAATAAACGTACATAAGAAATTTAAATTGGAAAACACATTGGTACGTGGCAGGATTCCAACCACGACCTCACGGACAGGAGGCTCTCACCGACGTTCTTAGAGACACTTACTTACAGCATTGAAATTAAAAAAGAGCGGTTATACATAACACATTTATCATAAATAAAATAGTATCCAACTTAACCTATATTAGTATCTAGTATTTGGTGACGCGTGAACAGACATGGTGCCTCCGAACCACAGACACACGACGGCCTTCTGCAAGAAGTCGGCACACGTATCACGTACAAGTAGTGGGGCGTCTCCAGCGGGAAAACCCGCAGGCGTAGCCAGATTTCTGGTTTAGCTTAATTTTTGCTGAAGAGCGGCTAATGGCAGAGACTGCTCATGGAACTGAAAATTTTCCCCAAAAGAACCTATACATCGACAGTAACATATATCGAAACAAAAAACCTTAAAAGTAATGTACACAGTCTAGCACATGAAGCTAGACACTTTGGACTTTGTACCTTTTTTATGCCGTATGCGTATGGATCAGAATCGCACTAAGAGTGTTTAGCTCGATGTGCTGGCCTCTGTACATTCATCACCATCATATCAGCCGAAGGGCATTCACTGCTGAACAATGGCCAAAACGACAGGTCCTGCGGTTCCCCAATCCAGCGGCTTACCGCGACCTTCATCCGGTCACCTAACCACCGAGTAGGAGGCCTGCCTAAGCTGCTATTGCATTGCGCGGTCCCACTTGAGAACTTAATTACCCTATCGGTACAGATGAGATACCAGTTACTGCTATCGGTTTATTCTGCCAAGAGCTCGGTTAGGTGTAGTTTGCAGCCGGAACTAAGAGTCCGGCTATTAGGACTAGGATACTACGGGGTTGGGAGTAGTCCACCGCTTGCTTGCTAACAGATCTATCACCATCAGCAGGCTTCTCGGTCCCCTGACTGGGTAACGGACTCGTAGTGGTGAGTATGGTTATGGTTAGTTGCACAGGCTGGCAAACACATAGCGTCAAGGCATCCTTCCCGCGCGAAACTAGTGTTGTAGCCGGCCAAGTGGGCTCTGAGCAAAAGTAACGCGGAGCACATGAGTTGTCCTATTGGTTTATTTACTGGCAGGGAGTAATCTCCGGAACTTGGCTGGTTAGTAAGCAGAGCTACGCTAGTAGATAACAGAGCATGGAGACTGCAGAGCTCCGGCTGATCCGGTTGCGTAGGAGTAAAAGTGGATAAGTGGATAAGCGCCGATAAATGAGCGTGTTGTACAGTTCCGGTACCACACTGGAGATGTAAGAGCTAGCTCCTTTGGCATCCTGGGCGGGGTTCAACCTGCCAGCAGCGAGAGCCGCTGGAGGTGAGCGTGCCTACAGATCCTAACTTGATCAGAGGGTAACTAAATGGAGAGTAGGTAGGTAGTGGTACTTTCCACATGGCACTCGCCTTGCAGAGTACCAAGACAAGCGTTGGTCCTTGCCTTCGCCGCACGGTGTTAGCAGGAATAGCAGAACTCACTATCTGACCTTGGTGTCGGCAAGTGTGGACGATATATCATAAATCCAGTAGTTTAGCGTATCTAGTAGATGCAAGATAGGTAATCTGTTCACCGATCTATTCTGTGTGCCCCACCCACTGCCCTTTATAACCTTCACTGAATCCGGTCCTGCCCTTGAGTAGTAAAATTTATCTACGAGCAGTTTGTAATGTTGATTTTGTCGGGTCTCGCTTTCTCATAACCAGTGTATTTCTTCACGCGTTAACTTCGGTGTTTATTCTAACTATTGTCACTGAAACTCATAGTTGTCGATACGTTTTATATTTACACAAGTCGTTACCTGTGACTTTTTTTTCTCATACATATTAGCTCATATACGTCCCCACCGAGGGGCTCGAGCCTACCCTGAATTAGGGCGATCGGGACTTAGTCGACCACGCGGGCCCAGTGCGGGTTAGTCGACTTCACACACAATCTGAGAGTTTCTTCGCAGGCGTTTGCAGGTTTCCTCACGATGTTTTCCTTCACCGTAAGAGCGTCAGATAATCGTGCATATGAAATTTAAATTCGAAATCACATTGGTACGTGGCAGGTTCGAACCGCGACCTCCCGGACAGGAGGCGGTGGTCCTAGCCATTACGCCACCGACGCCATTACGCCACCGACTGTGACTTTTATCGCGTAGATATTGAAGGAAAAATCAGCTGCTGTTTTCAAGTTCCAAAGAGAATAGATTGTATCTCTAAGGGAATGATCTTTAGTATCTCAGATCGCAGCAAATTGTTTGCTGCCATTTTATGATGTCTTTTTATGATGGTAAAAGCCCAAGTTAACGGTTCTTGCACCAATTTCGTTACGTTCTGTATTTTTTTTTATTCACAGTTGGTAAGCCCTTGGCATCATCTCACCTGATGGTAAGTGACGATGATGCCGAAGATGGAAGCGGGCTTACCAAGATTCCCCAACGCAATGGAGAACTGGCTATCTTATCTTCATGCCGGAACACATCAATGTTGTTAACACCTTAATGTTAATTTTAAGATGAAACAGGTGCTAGTACAGCTCGCGCTAAACTTTATTACTGATCTGAACTGTGATGCGATTGCTTACTGCGCCGCCGGTATTACCGAGTAGTAGGTACAGTCGAGTTCATTAATAAATTGGCAGGGCCAATGGTTAAAAACATTGTAAGCGTCGAAATGAATATAAAGTTCTATACAAACAATTAATGAACCGTTTACACGATAACATTTTATTCATTCAACTTTATATTTATTTCGACGCTTGCAATGTTTTGAACCATTGGCCCTGCCAATATATTAATGAACTCGACTGTATCTTTACCTACATGATAACATTTTATTGATATCTACATATGTTTGTAAAGAACTTTATATTCATTTCGACGCTTACAATGTTTTGAACCATTGGCCCTGCCAATATATTAATGAACTCGACTGTATCTTTGCGTACATGATAACATTTTATTGATATCTACATATGTTTGTAAAGAACTTTATATTCATTTCGATGCTTACAATGTTTTGAACCATTGGTCCTGTCAATATATTAATGAACTCGACTGTACCTTTACGTCCTACTAACACCCAAAGTTTGCAACTGCGACGCGTCTTGCGACCAACTTCAGAGCCGTAATAAACTTTGGCGTGACCTGTACCTGGTCTTGTGTAGGGCGAAGTGGTCGTGGTTCAGTGCAGACTGCAGCCTGCGTGGTCGTATAACCACGGTCAGTTGCATTTTTTGGCCATTTCCATGCTTGAGAAGCAGCTCAAGCCTTTGTGAAAGGTTTACTACAGAATTCTAATACCGTTTTTGTGAATTTTAGTTTTCAAGCCCGATGTCATTAATAACATTAGTTATTTGGGCTTATTAGCGTTTATAGCTCGTAGAACATATGGCCGTTGGGGCAGTAAAGTTCTCTAGTGCCTACTGCGCATCGGAAAACGTAGCTTAGGAAAGTCACTCGGTTCAACGATGACCCGGTAAGGGTCGTGGGAAGCCGCTGGATGCGGGCAGGTCAGAACCGGTGTCGTGGAAATCCTTGGGGAAGGCCTTCATTTGGCTGATATGATGATGATAGACAATTGCTAATTGCACAGCTGTCCAATAAATTAAAATATCATTAGTGTCAAAAATGCATGAGCTTGACACTTCATTAGTGGGGTATTGGCAGATTAAAATGAAATGACATTTACCTCATAAAATATCCCAAAGTTACAATCCTAATAAACCTTGATGCGGCGAACTAATTGGGTACCTTAACTTTGAACTCACATTATCCAACTCTATTGGAACAATTGCGGCAAATTTTAATATCACCAAACACGTTTTAAAGCACATTTTTCACGACTAAAATTATAAATAAGGCTCTAAACACACGGAGCGTTTAACACGCGTAGCACGTACGGCCGTATGTAAAAATGTAAAATATTTCCCCCATGTCTGTTAGACCGCATACAGACGAAGTGTAAATTTAATTTCTTGAATAAATCACCTGGTCTGATGAAAGTACATGTTAACGTGTAATCAAGAGTGTAGGTTCCGTTGACTCGCTTAGAATAATAGTTTTTTTTGGAAAATTGTAGGGTAGTTGACTTAAAAAAAAATATTGTTCACAAATTCATCATTATCATATCAACCGAAAGTCGTCTACTACTGGAGAAAGGTCTTCCCCAAGGATTTCCACGACGACGGGTCCAGCGTATCCCGCATCCAGCGGCTTCCCACGACCTTCACCGGGTCGTCGTTCCAGCGTTTGGGAGGCCAGCCTACGCTACGTCTTCCGGTTTAGTTCACTTATTATTATTTTTTAATACACAAATGATAAATCTATCCTACTCAAACTCCGAAAATCTTCTCGCTTTGATTTCTACTGCGTATTCATTTTCAACAAATTAATCAAATTGGTGGGGGCGTATATAAGATAAAGATAAGATAAATATACTTTAATGCACACCAAATATACAAAAATTTGAAAAACTTATTAACTAGCAGAACACACAATGATATGCAAAAGCGGACTTATCGCTTTGTATATGAGCTGATATGATGATATAAATGATGAATAAAATTTACAAGAACATCAATGATGCTGAAAAAAGAAAGACGTGACGACATGCCTTCTATTTTGAATTTTTTAAGAAAAAAATTTCGTTTTCAAAAACAAAAATATATTAAATTCTTGACATAGCAAGAGCAGAAGGCGTTAGATTAAAGTCGATTAATAATCTAGCAAAGCACGTAGAGAGCCGCCAGCATGTGTGGCGTGTTACCCAGTATCGTGCTAAATGAAGAACAAAGTTGTCATGTTTCAACTGAAATGATAGTTATGATTACACGAAATTAAGCAAAAAAAAAACCAATCACAAGATCATATTTTTCAATAAGTGTTTTTTATTGTTTAAACCTCTACCTTAAAACTTAAATCAGCGATGCGATACGAATCCACATGAATTGGCGATTTCGTATGATTTTTAATTTTTTTAGTATTCTTTTTACTGATTTCAAAAAGGAGGAGGTACTAAGTTCGACTGTATATTTTTTTTAATGTATGTTCACCGATTTTTCCGTCAATTGTGGAACGATTTTCAAAATTCTTTTTTCATTCGAAAGAGTATACTCCCGAGGGGGGCCATTGTCACCAAGTCAGGATCTGATGATGGGATCCCAGGGAAATCGAGGGCAACCCTTCAAAAATAATGAAAACTTTGAATTTTAAAGGCAGTAATTACGTGATTCATATGTTTTCTACAGCTATTAAAATACTTGCGTCTGTTAGTCATATTTTCATGTTGATAAGCTGATGTAGGAAGGTTCAACTCCTTAACGGTTAGGAGTTGCAGGAAAGTTCTTTTTAATGTTATACATAGATATATACGTAGGTATGCATAGGCCGATAGTTGTATTCCTTCAGGTTATTCAAATGAGCTGATGATGGACGATTTAACTCCATACTTTCATGCTGCTGAGATGATGATGGAAGCCACAGGACTCTGTATCTGTTAATGAAACACATGTATTATGATTTGTTAATTCATATTATAATTCATATTGGTAAGTATAGATGATTGGATTTAACGTTGCATTATCACTAAAAATAAAGAAAATAAAAAAAAGTTTAAAAAACTTAAAACCGACTTTAAAATGAAATTCACTCAAAAGTGTGAAATAATATTATTATACTTAAATACACAACATTTACCAACAATAACGAAATCAAAGGCGGGTACGAATTAAATTTTTTTGAGGTAATTGACATACATTTTGAAGTCGGTTTTAAGTTTTTTAAACTTTTTTTTCTATCCACAGCTTCTGGCATCATCTCACTTGATGGTAAGTAACTATGATGCCGAAGATGGAAGCAGGCTTACAAGATTCCCTAACGCAATTAGGAGCAGGCTATCTTATCTTCATGCCGGAATACATCAATACTGTTAACATAGATGTTTGGCAGCAAGACTTGAGATAAGATTGTGGTATCTAGCCAGGCGGGCCTAGAAAATGCCCTACCACCAACCGAACCAAGTCTTACAAAGTAAGATCCCGCCAGGAATTGAACCCGAGACCTCCCCTGATATGAAGCGAATGGACTAACCATTACTAACGACATTTGCACATTATTAACGATGGAGTAGGATGACCATTAACTATTGGAATTATTGTGAACTAATCATAACCAACTCAAACAGAAGAGACTTCGTCGTCATGACAATAATTTATTACCCTTGGAGTCCTTGGACTCACGTTTCATCTGCGACAAATGTGGCGAACGATGTCGCGCCGCCATTGGTCTATATAGTCACAAGCGAAGATGTGGCGCCCCAAGACCAACATGATACCCGCTACCGCTGCAACAATCATCTGACAAGATGCTGTGGCCAATGATGAATCATGATGTAATTGATTCAGGGGGTTGGGGGGTGAGTGTGAGTGAACCAGTTTGCTAAATAATGTTTGAACCTGTAAGTAAGTAAATATGCTTATTTCAGCATAAAACATCATTCTACGCAATAACATAAACTTTCGTGAACCCAAAGTTTCTTTGCGTATAATTTAAGTTTAAGTACCTTACTTTTCGCTCCTCTTCAGTTTAGAAAATTTTGAGCATCACTTGTGTGCGACCTTATTATTATACACTGTTGCGGAAGTGGGTCAATAGACTGCACGTTCACGCATGTACATACGCGAAGTATAAAAGTGAGTAATATCTACATATATTTTTACCCGACAGCCCAAAAATGAGAGTAATGTTTTTACAGGGTGTAACAAAATTGGTGTGGGTCCCGTTGACTGGGGGTTCTACTAGTCATACTGAACAACTTTCTCCAAGGAACTTGGAATTCTCAAAAAAATTGGACCCTCCATACTAAAATGCACAAAATCGGTCGATCAGCTGATCGATTTGTATGAAGATTTAAAAAAAAATACGTTTTCAGCAAAGTCGTAGAACAAAAGTTGTTCAGTATGATGAGTAAAAGCCCCAGTTAACGGGACTTTTACCAAGTTTTTTACACCCTGTATATGTACCTATGTTTTAGAGGTTAGTATCGTTTCGTCTAAAAAGCAGCTGGTCTATGTAGCATCGGGTCTAAAAAGCAGGTGGTCTAAAAACCAAATCGTCTAAATAGCAGCTCGTCTATGTAGCATCTGGTCTAAAGAGTAGCTCGTCTATGTAACAATAAATAGATGAGCGAGCGAAGCGAGCGATGTTAGGTTCGGTCAGGTTTGATTGATTTAACAGTCAAAGAGCCTCGCGGAGCGAGGCTCCCCCCCCTGGGTACCAAAATACTTCGCAGCAGAAGAAATCATCGGAGATAAGATTAGACCAGTTTCTATTAGGCTAAAAGCGTTTTAGACCAGGTGTCAAGTGCGTTTTAGACGATTTGGTTTTTACACCACCTCCTTTTTAGACCAGATGCTACATAGACCAGCTGCTTTTTAGACGAAACGATACTAACCCTGTTTTAGCTGAGCATGTAGCCAGCTTGGTGGATTTTGAAGTGATTTTGAACCAGCGAGTGACATGGGATATTACCCAACTGCCAAATAAAGAGCGGTGATATTTTATAAAGTCTTGTTTTTAATCTATGTGAATAAAATTATAGTCTGCCGTTGTGCGCGTATCACGCAAAAACTACTAGATATATTTCGATCTTTTTTTTTTAGTTTTACTTTTTAGATACTTGATCCTTATCAAAAAATAGTATGAACCGCGAGCCGTTGCAGCTCGCGCACCGCACGCACTCGATATCCACGGGGGCGAAACTGCGGGCAACTTTGGTAAAAGGTCTCATCTGTTCTACTATGCAGTATGACAAATAGGAATTACTTAAATAACAAAAGTGTCTTAGGACCAAGGCCTTCGAACAGTGTGTGTTGTCAGTGATGAAATACGAAACTGAGAAATGGTCGCTGACTATGAGCCTCATAAGAAGGCTCAAGGTCACCCAAAGAGGAATGGAGCGTGCTATGCTCGGAGTTTCTCTGCGTGATCGAATCAGAAACGAGGAGATCCGCCGGAGAACCAAATTAACTGACATAGCTCACAGAATCGCTCACAATCACAGTAAAGTTCTTGAGTGGCGACCGCACACCAGAAAACGTATCGTAGGCAGGCCTCCCACGCGGTGGACCGCCGACCTGTTGAAGATCGCGGGAAGCCGATGGATGCGGGCAGCGCGGTACCGGTCGTCGTGGAAATGCTTGAGGGAGACCTTTGTCCAGCAGTGGACGTTTTTTGGGTTAGTATGATGATGATGAAACAAAAAAATGTATTTTGTTTTCTTCAGTTTCCAGTCCCTAAAAACTAAGGTCATTTTAACACCGTAAATAAACGCTCCCTAGAAAACCATGTCATCTTTTTAAAGTGAAACTCTTATTACATCGTCTCACATTTTTTCGTCTGTGTGTTGCATGTCGAGTGACGGTCGCTTTCGTCTGACGATATGATCGTTTCGTCCTCTGTACCGTAGCGAGAGCAGCCATGATCGTTTCGTCCTCTGTAAAGTTTCACTTTTACCGTGGTTTCATAAAACCACACACTTACTTTTTTTCCACAGCCAACGTTTCAGTGACGTCATTCGACGCTATGCAATATAGCGTCGAATGACGTCACTGAAACGTTAAATGACGGCACCGCTATAGGAGGAAACCAAAGCTTTAGAAGCTATAACATTGTTTTTCAGCCATTCAAACATTAAACCCTAGTTTTTATTTAGACCGAATTTGTGTAATATAGTCTAATGTCTAAGTAAATAAATGCAGTTACTTACAAGGTCTATAAATAAATAAAAAAATCACAACCACTTTCCTTTGTAATATCTCCTTCAAGTAAATTGCTGAACAAGGGGAAACCACAGATTATAATTAACTTGACTTTATTTTATTGGACAAAGTTTGCTGTACAAAATTAGCATTTGCCCTTAAACTGTTTCTTTAGATAACCGTCTTATTTTTGCCAATAATTTTGGGGATTTGTCCTTATTTCGTGGTGTATTTTACCGAAAGTTAACAATTTTCCTACCTCGAAAATAAATTACTTTTATAAGACACTGAAATTAATTTTATTGGCGTAAATAATAAATATAGTTTATAAAACGAAAAACTAAAAAGTGAAAAATCATTCATCAAAATGAACGAGAAATACTAGTATTATTGTGAAAAAGCGTGGGGCGCTTTGTGCCATAATTTTCGTATATCGAGCAACCCACGCTTTTTTTACAGTAATACTCTAGTATTTTTCGTTCATTATTGTTTTCAGCTTATATTAAGAATAATTTTTCACTTTTTAGTTTGATGTGCTTCAAAAGCGTGTTTTTTAGTTTTTTTAAACTATATTTATTTTTAAATTCTTTGTTCAGGATAATGAGATAAACTTATGAAATTATTGTATTGTCACTGATTCTTCATAAATGTACAAAGTTTGAATTAAATCTGTCCGTTTAAAGTGGGTCAAAATCAAGTGCAAAGGAGTCGGTTACAAACACACATAAATACAGGTGAAGCTAATCTCAAAATAAAACACATATTGGATGAAATTAATTTTGTTATGTAGTCTCTGTACATTTCACCAGATGCTGGCATGCATATTTTGTAATGTAACATAACACAGTGTGGTGTTATTCGCTACATATAGGATCTTTTTACGCGCGGGCTTTCACATAACTCTCGCCGTAATCTCTTTGCTAAGATTCCATTTTTTCAAATATGTCTAGACACAGAGAACTGGCCGGTATCGTCCCCAGCTGTTCGCTTACCCAGCGATACGTACGCACCACGCGCGCAATGCTCTGATGCTGCTTAAGGGTCTCCAGGAGGCTCGAGTTTCCATACAAAAACTACATGCCAGATTGAAATATATTTCAACTTTGCAAATATATTGAGTAGACACATATCGATGTTTGTAATTATTTTTCGATGTACTAATATAAAACGGACAAAAATAAGAGCAGTTTCAAACTTTCAGTACAAAACTAATTTAAGCCTTCATTTAGTTACGTTAAAATTTACTACGATGAAAACTAATTACCAACATCAAAATGTGTCTACTCAATATATTTACAAAGTTTGGATTCAATCCGACATGTAGTTTTTGTATTAAAGCGGAACTATGTTTGTTTGTTGTTGTTGTTGTTGTATGGAAACTCGAGCCTGCTGGAGTTCATTAATCCCATACAAACGTAGTCTTTGATTCATTTGTTAACCAAACAATTGATTTTGAAATAATTTTATATCGATAATCGGATAACGTATATCCGTGTTTTTTGAAAATAATTCTGTATTCTTCTCAGTAAACCCTTTCATTTGATTGATACCCATACCATGGGAGTGAATAAAAAAATACATGGTACGCCATCTTTGGGAGTCCGCCATATTGGATTTAGAATACAGTCACTAAGCTAATTATGCATTGTGTTCCAAACTAGCCAGATCCCAATTGCGTTGGGCAAGATTCCCCAACGCAATTGGGATAAGCCCGCTTCCATCTTCGGCATCATCGTCACTTACCTTAGGTGAGATGATGCCATGGGCTTACTAATTGTGAATAAAAAAAAACTCAACATGTACGCAAAATTTTAGTTCAATCGGAAACCGGAAAGTGGTTCTTATTTAGTTTCGAAGATTTTTCCCAAACTAGCAAACAAACTAACTAACACGAAAGCTAATATATAGCTTGTTAAAAATATATACACTGTACTTTTGTTTTGCACAGAATGCGGAGACCATTAAATATTATGAAAGGAGGTGATACCAAAAGCACAGTATTACAATATAGCGGCTTACAGTAGTGCAACGAATGTACTTACGCAGAGCAACGGAAGGGCGCTTGCGGGGCAGCGGGCGGCGGGGGGCACAGCCTGGCAAACTCCGCGAGTTTGCCAGGCTGACTACAGGCTAGTATGGGCGTCAAAGGCGTTGCGCTAACTGCAAGCTATATCGTAATACTGTGCGAAAAACATACGTAGTACTTAAATAATAACCTAATTGATTAATCAAAAAATGAAATCCAACAACATTAAAACATTATCACTATTTTTTGGGCAGGCGGGTTAAAATATATTCCACCCGTACTTCACTTTCGGGATCAAGACGACGACACCTTGCACTTCAAAATCCATGAAGCCGTTTATTTAAGCTTCAGGCCCAGCCAAAGAAACAAGCATGAGAAAAAAATAACCGTCCTTTTTGAACAGTAGAGTAAAAAGAGCTGCCACAACACAAGCACAATGATGACTCTTTAATGAGTACTCTATATCCGGATTGAAAAGAACCTTATGTGTGTGTGCGTGTATGTGTATCGCTGATCATCATCATATCAGCCGAAAAACTTCCACTGCTGGACAAAGGCCGCCCCAAGGATTTCTACGACGTCCGGTCCAGCGTTGCCCGCATCCACCCGCGATCTTCACCAGGTCGTCGGTCCACCGCGTGGGAGCCCTGCCTACGCTACGTTTTTCCGGTGATACAGGAATGTTTTACCAACAAACAGGCTATCAAAAAACAGGATGTGACTGTAAGTGATCTATTTTTTTTTCAAATTAACTATAAATTTAAGGTTCCGTACCCGAATAGTGCCAGCGAGCCCCTCTTACTAAGCCTACGCCGTCCGTCCGTCCGTCTGTCTGTCCGTCCTTTAAAGAGCTGTGTCCTTTGAATTGTATTAGGTTGCTTGTTGAAATTTTCACCTAAAAATTAAAATATTAAAGTGATCTCCATTTAAGAAACATTTTTTAAAATTTTTATGCTCTATCGTTAAAACGGTAATGCCAGCGTCAAACTTGATTAGATTATAGTTCAAAATGTAATAATTCACTACAAATAATAAATAATAACGGGCCAAGTGCGAGTCGGACTCGCGCAAAGTTGGGTTCCGTAGTCTATTCAAAAAATAAATGTATATTTAAAAAAAAAATATTTGCAGTTGGTAATAGATCATTTTGTATGGAAAATCTATGAACTTTTTTCAAATCCAACTGACACCTTAAGTTGGTCGATTATTACTCCTAAACTAAGAAAGTCTACTAAGCCGTGATAGTTTTCCTTTTAAATTGGTTATATGTCCTACTATTTTTTTTTCAGATGTCCTTGAATAGCGGTTTAGCTGGTAGGAGGAGGGGAAGGGACACTTGACTCTAAGAAAAATTTAGCACTTTATAGCTTGACTAGTGGCTGCTTCGCCCGCGCAGATCCCGATTTTTGCGGTTCCCGTGGGAATTTTCCAAAATCCTTTCTTAGCGGATGCCTACGTCATAACATCTACCTGCATGCCAAATTTCAGCCCGATCCGTCCAGTGGTTTGGGCTGTGCGTTGATAGATCACTATGTCAGTCAGTCAGTCACCTTTGAGTTATATATCCCTACTAATATTATAAATGCGAAAGTAACTCTGTCTGTCTGTTACGCTTTCCCGCAAAAACTACTGAACGGATTTGGCTGAAATTTGGTAGGTCGACAGATTAGGACCCGGATTAAGACACAGGCTACCTTTTACCACGCTCGCGAGCCGCTTGCGGCTCGCGCACTGCGCACCCTCGAAAAGTCATAGAAACGTGGTCCACGCGGGTGAAGCCGCGGGAAACAGCTAGTATTTAGATATTTCACAAACCGATCCTTGAATCGAAAAATGGTTCTAGAAAATAGTTTGGAAAGATCTATTCAATGACGATTTGTTCCTCATAATCTCTAGATGACAGTGATAATAATATTAGCTATATACCTCATCCAACTGGAATATTAAGAAATTAATGAAAACTTGATTAATCCTCTTGATTAATTAAAGATCAAACGAACTTACCTGTACGTGAAGTTCGATCACAATTATGTGAGCAGCTTCATTCGATGCGATTTGTTTACCTAATTATGTAGATATTATTGGCCTATTAATACTTGGCAGTGGGCGGGGCACATTGCTCGTAGAACAGATGGCCGTTGGGGCAGTAAAGTTCTAGACTGGCGACCACGTAGCGTAGTGAGGCCTTACACGCGGTGGACCGATGACCTGGTGAAGAACGCGGGAAGCCGATGGATGCGGGCAGCGCAGGACCGGTCATCGTGGAAATCCTTGGGGGAGGCCAATGTCCAGCAGTGGACGTCCTTCGGCTGATATGAATACTTATGAAGTTATGATCCAGTTTAATTTTTGCCTTAGCTTTCGTCCAATTAGTGGAATAAATTAGTAAGTTCTTTTTGGTGTTTAATACCAACAATAAACGAAGTGGACTCAAAAAAAATGTTGTGCCCAAAAAAACTGTCTCTTTTAATTAAAACAAAGACATTTTAAATTGTAGCGCTCGTTATATTGTATTTTGTATGAACCTCTGGCACACCCCGGACACTGCATACAACGGTCGTGAAATGAGATTTCTAAAAACAAACGACGGTTCAATCAAAATCACGGCGAAATCCTATACGTTTGAGAACCAAACTATAACCAATCTGTATCAATCTGGATGACTAGGGGTGAGGTCGGAATCTAGAGAGAGGCAGGGAGTGTCCATACTGTATGTTAGTACTATACTTTGCCTCTGGTAAGAGAATTTTAAAAGCCAAATGTTTCCCACTGAAATTAATACGTGTCATTGTTGTATTCATTGATGAATTTAGGGTTCTGTTTATACACAACTGGTAAGCCCTTGACATCATCTCACTTGATGGTAAGGAACGATGATGCCGAAGATGGAAGCGGGCTTACCAAGATTCCCCAACACAATGGGGAAATTGGCTATCTAATCTTCAAGCCTGGATAAATGCTGTTGACATTAATGTTTGGCGGCAAGACTTAGATAATACTAGCTTTTGCCTGCTGCTTCTCCCTCGTGGACAATTGGACATCGTTTTTATAACTGTCTTTGAGGGTGAGTGGTGCGCAAGCCGTAAGCGCTTGCGAGCGTGGATACGAGTTTTCTCCAGATCCCTATCCCATGATCTAGCTATTCTTATTAGCAGTCTATGTCACTTTCCACCCCCTCAACCAATTTTATACAAAAAAATCACTTCATTCCGTTGCTCCGCTGCGACGCCGACGTGCGCAAGCATGGAAATGAGTTTTCCCCAGATCCGTCGGGAACTGTCAGGATATGCTAATTAGTAAATTATGTCATTTCCCATTCCCTCAATGATCTCTGTGCAAAAAATTACAACAATCCGTTGTTCAAGAAATTAACCAAAAAAAGAGTATTTTGTCAGTTCCCTTAGGAACTGTATCGGACTATGCTAGTTCTGACACAGTGACACAGACTACCTGTATGCCATCAAGATTGGTCAAGGTGCTGAAGCGTGAAAAGGTAACAAACAAATAAACACATATTTTCACATTTAAATATATAAAAGAAAGTCGTGTTTGTTACAACACTTATAACTCGAGAACGGCTGGACCGATTGCCATGGTTTTTGATTTGTTGGATTTGTTTCCGTCCCGAATAGCAGAATACATCTTAAAAACAATGAAAACGGGTTTTCCTTCCTGACGCTATAACTTCAGAGCGCACGAACCGATTTCGCTAATTCTTTTTTTGTCGAGTTCGTTATTGTCAGGAGAAGGTTCTTATGTAGGGTAGGGTAGGGTAGGGTAGGGTAGGGTAGGGTAGGGTAGGGTAGGGTAGCGTAGGGTAGGGTAGGGTAGGGTAGTGTAGTGTAGTGTAGGGTAGGGTAGTGTAGGGTAGGGTAGGTGAGTGTAGTGTAGGGTAGGGTAGGGTAGTGTAGGGTAGGGTAGGGTAGTGTAGGGTAGGGTAGAGTAGTGCAGTGTAGGGTAGTGTAGTGTAGGGTAGTGTAGTGTAGGGTAGCGTAGGGTAGTGTAGGGTAGTGTAGGGTAGTGTAGGGTAGTGTAGGGTAGTGTAGTGTATGTAGGGTAGGGTAGGGTAGTGTAGGGTAGGGTAGGGTAGAGTAGTGTAGGGTAGTGTAGAGTAGTGTAGGGTAGGGTAGTGTAGTGTAGTGTATGTAGGGTAGGGTAGGGTAGTGTAGTATAGTGTAGGGTAGGGTAGGGTAGGGCAGTGTTATGTAATGTAAGGCGGTACGAAGTTCGCCGGGACAGCTAGTTTAAAATATTAGTAAGGATGGTGGTAGCTATCCAGGCGGGTTTAGAAAATGCCCTTACGCCAACCAAACCGAGTCATACAAAGTTAGAATCGAACCCGCGTCCTCCTGATGTGAAGATAATGGACTTTATCATTACGCTGCGGAGGCGATTTATCTGATCCGAAGGTTTGGTGGTACGGATATCTTGGTGCGCGAGTCCGATTAGCACTTGATATTAAATCACACATTGGTACATGTCAGGATTCGAACTACGACGTCCTAGACAGGAGCTAACGGTCCTAGCTGTTACGCCACCGACGTTCTCACCGAAGCAATACATAAAAAATAATAATTATGGATCTGAAGCGTGCAATGACCAGACTTTTCCTACGTGATCGAATCAGAAATGAAATAACCGACATAGCTCATAGATTCAGTGGCAGTGGGTGGGGCAGATAGCTTGTTGAACAGTTGACCGATGGGGCAGTAGAGTTCTCTAGTGGCCAACCGCGCACTGGGAGGCGCGAGTACAGGTGAGAACAGGCAAGCCTTCCACTTGGTAGACCGATGACCCGGTGAAACCGTTGGAGTTGCAAAAACGGTTCCATCTTCGGCATCATCGTCACTTACCGTCAGGTGAGATGATGCCAAGGGCTAAACAATTGTGAATAAAATTAAACCAAAAAAAACGGTCGTTTCAGCAGTGAGCGTCGATCGACTGACATGATAATGATAAATGAAACCGAATAAAAACGTTACATGCAATATTCTCGTAAAAACTTCTAAAACTACGATATTTAACAGGTTCACTGTCCAACCATAAAAATTGCGTACATCTAATTGCGTCAAACCGTACGTCCCAGCACTTTATTTAAGTTCTCAATGATTTGTCCTGACAAGTCCACTCAGACAGCGCAGTATAAGGAACTATCCGTACGTCCACTGTTCCAAAAAGTCTAGAAGTTGTACCGGCAAGCAGACCATATGTGGATTATGAACGTGTAGAGCTGTATGTCCACATACCATATATGGTCTGTGGACAGTGAACCTATTATTATTTTTTATTATACAGGTGTAACGAAATTGGTGTAGGACCCGTTGACTGGGGCTTCTACTCATGGTATTTAACAACTTTCCCCAAGGAACTATGGGTTCCGGCCACTTGAAAGACCGATAACCTGGTAAAGCCGTTGGATGGCAACCGAAAAAACTGCCGATTCAGCACTGCACGTCGATCGACTGACATGATAATGATAAATGAAACCGAAAAAAAAAGTTACAAATATTCTCGTAAAAAATTCTAAAACTACGACATTTAACAGGTTCACTGTCCAACCATGAAATTGCGTACATCTATTTGCGTTTCTGCTTAATTAAAAAAAACCCTACGTCCCAGCACTTCTTTTATGTTCTCAGTGATTTGTCCTGACATGTCCGCTCAGACTGCGCAGTATATGGAACTATCTCCGGACGTCCACAGTTCCAAAAAGCCTAATAGTTGTATCGGCAAGCAGACCATAATGTGGACTATGAACGTGTAGACCATATAAATATGGTCTGTGGACAGTGAACCTATTATTATATTTATAATACAGGTGTAACAAAATTGGTGTAGGACCCGTTAACTGGGGCTTCTACTCATCATACTGAACAGCTTTCCCCAAGGAACCCATAGTCAATTCGCAAAAAAAATAATATTCGAAGCTCCTTACAAAAATGCACAAAATTGGCCAATCAGTTGATCGTTTTGTATGAAGAGTTCCAAATTTTTTTGACGATTTAAGCAAACTTGTAGAACAACAGTTGTACAGTATGATGAGTAGAAGCCCCATCAGTTAACAGGACCTACTCCAATTTTGTTACTGCTTGTCTAATTTTGAACACTCTGTTTCATTCCTTATTCCCATAGTCCCAAGAAACCAATCGCCATAGCGTCACGTAATACGCGCGCCCTGAAGACCACTGGGACGGGATCGCAATATTAAAATGAAATAAAATTAATTTAAATGGTAATGAGATCGCGGATCGGGCTCGCGGTGATATAGTGGGCCGTCGGGATTTGGGACGCATACCCTACGAAATTAATGGGCGCTGTTACAAAACAGGGACACTTAATTTACTTGCTTTTATAAACGACGATAAAATTAAAAAAAATACTATACTCTATGCGTATATAAGGTCTAACAAAATTGACTGAAACTATTTTAACTGGTGCTTCCACCCATAAAACTGAACAACTTTCCTAATGGAACCCATAGTCAAATCTCAAAAAAAATTTGAACTTCCCATACTAAGTTGGCTGATCAGCTGATCGAGTTAGTATGGGAGTCATTTTTTTTGCGATTTGACTATGGGTTCTATGGGGAAAGTTGTTCAGTTTCATGGCTAGAAACACCAGTTAAAATAGTTTCAGCCAATTTTGTTAGACCTTATATAAAAAAAAAATTACTCATTCGTAAAATCGTAAAATCAACTGCAAATTGTTAGTCAGACTCGCACACTGAGGTTTCTGTACTACTAGTGGAGGAATTCTAGCACAGCACACCCTGTTTTTTGTTTGTCCTAACATAACAGTAGCTATAGAAAAAAGTATTTTGTGAAAATTTCAAGTGGCAGACAGACGAACATATTATGGGCGGTTTAGGATTAGTTAGGATTCCCGTTCGGCACCCTTTGGGTATCAAGCTCTAAAAATAATAAGAAATCAAACAAAATAAATCACATCACACTAATATGTATTATAAAGGCGAAAGTTTGTGCGTGTGTATGTTAGTTACTTCTTCACGCAAAAACTACTGAACGGATTTGGCTGAAATTTGTTTGGTAGACAGATTAGGACTTGTATTGACACATAAGCTACTTTTTTAACGCTCACAAGCCGCTTGCGGCTCGCGCACTGGGCACCCTCGAAAAATCAAAGAAACGATGTCTACGCGGGTGAAGCCGCGGGAAACAGCTAGTTAAATTTATATTTCACATTCATAAACTTAGCATTTCGTGTGATGGTGTCATACATCAATGTCAATAGAGTTTAACCATTCTTGTATGGAGCGTGGCATAGTGAAAATATGTTCACAGATTTTTTTTTCATAATCTTTCGGCGCACTATTGATCCTATATTTTTTCGTATAGGGAATGCAAATACACACCGAAAATATATAAGGACTTTTCGGCCTAAAGCATCACATTGCTGAGATATTTGGAGTTAAAGGTTTTTAAAAAAATAATCCATATCTTTCTCTCAAAGTATCTCAGTAACGTGACGCTAAAAGCGAAAATGTCACAGTATATTTTCGGTTTGTATTTGCGTTCCCTATCGAAAAATGTAGGTACAATCGTGCGCGAAAGACTTAAAAAAAAATGTTATAATACTCTATGCAACAAAAGTTAAATTTACATTCTGAATGTTCTCATAACAATCATCCTTCTCTTTTCTTGGTGACTCTCGGCAATCATTGCATTTCAGAATGCAATCGAATATTAATATCAATGGCAAACAGGGGGTGACCCTCGCTCCGGGGCCTTCCTGACGCAGAAGTTGGCTATTGCGATTCAGCGCGGCAACGCTGCAAGCGTGATGGGCACCTTCCCGTCGGGAACGCCCTTCGGACTAACGAAGCCTTCGGGTGGATATATACAGACTTAATATTTTTGACATTGTTATTTGTATTACATATTTAGTGATTTTGATAAATATAATACTTTTCTCAAATAATGCGAGAAAATAAAAACGGAAAAAAGAGCAGTTTGAAACTCTCTGTACAATATTAATTAAAGCCTTCGGTTTTTTATATTTAAATTACAATTAAAAAATAATTACTAATATCAATGTAATAATCCATAATTTAAATTCAAAACTTCAGAACTTTACTGTAAACGAAGTTTGTTGAGAGTCATTAAGATATCATTTGTATAATTTAAGAAGCTTCAGTATGAAAGATTGGACTTTATCATATGTCGATTAAAAAAAAACGAAATTGAAAAGGCACTCTTTGAGGTTGCGTGTTATATCCTCATATATAAGCATCGGTGGCTCAACAAGCATCGGTGGCTCAACCGGTAACGACTCGGTCCATCTAACCAGAGGTACCGGGTTCAAATCTGGACGGCCAATGTACCAATGAATTTTTCAAAAACTTACGTACATACTTACCGATTGCTTTAACGGTGAAGGAAAACATCGTGAGGAAACCTGCACACGCCTGCGAAGAAACTCGAAGGTTGTGTGTGAAGTCGACCAACCCGCACTGGGCCCGCGTGGTCGACTAAGGCCTAATCGCCCTGATTCAGGGTAGGCTCGAGCCCCTCGGTGGGGACGTATATGAGCTGTAATGATGACGCTGTTATACGTTCCTCTTTCATTCGACCTTTTTTTTCATTCAATTTATTTGTTCTTCACGCATGCGCTGTCATCTATGTGACTTTTGATTTAAAAATCAAAATCCTATCATCCAACTTTAATCATCAAACTTCTGTTATTCAAGTTTATTTCTTCATAAAATAATTATTATTAATTTATTAATCTGCTGCTTTCTTAAAAGACCCTTCTCGGGTCTTTATTTCACAATTACATTCCTTTCATCTGTAAGCACGCATCTTTTTTAAAACCCACGCCCACTTCTGTGCCTACCTGCAAAGCCGTGCTACAATTTTTTAATAAAAAAACTCAAGATTTATAAGGTCCCCACTTAGACAACACATTTTTTTTTCTAGATCTGCGTCAGTGAACAGAAAAGTACATTATATGGACACCGTACCAACATCCAATCCTAAAATCTGTATATTAAACGTAAGAAAATTACTCTTTGTTTTGTTTATTCAATATGGTATTTAAAAACTATTATCGGGTCGTTCTATGATGATCACTATGACATTACACTATTTCACTAATTTTGTGCACTTTTTTTGTTAAAATTCATATCATTTCATTCATCATTGAATTTGTTAAACTAATGCAGTAAAAGCATTTTTTTTTTTTTTTTTTTATTCACAATTGGTAAGCCCTTGGCATCATCATCATCATCATCATCATCATTTTATCTGCGACTCACCTTTAAACAAACAAAATAAACTGAGTGAATGGTGAAATAGTATCACGATGACATAGCGGTCATCACAGAATATACTTTAGTGTTTTAACCCTTCAAGTGTTTATATAAAATGCGCCGCCGCGGCCGAAGCGTTTTGAGTAGTTTGGCCGCACAGGAGTCGGTTTGGCGCGTTGCCGATATTGAAAGGTTAAACAATTCAGGACACAGCTTAAGGCTTTTTTGTTGGAGAGGTGTTTCTATAGTATAGACGAGTTTATAAACTGTAGGGATAAGTAGACGCAATAATATATTTATTTAGAATCATGAATTAGCATCATAAACAAATTTTTAAGAATGCATTTAATTTAGACTATTTTGAACTTTAACGAAGTGTAAGTAATAATTTAATTAGTGTAATTGTATTTTTTTTCTCTTGTTTTCATAACCTTTTTATTTTGTAAATTTCCGACACAATTGTAAAAAATATTGTATGGAATAAATCAAAAAAAAAAAAAGGTTAAGGTGGTTCGATTATCATACAAAAAACAATTGCAATAATCTGGTTCAAGATACAGAATAAAGCGTAAATTATGTGTGCTACAAACTTTTTTCAAGTATTTGTTTGCGCAAAATTAATAAAAAACATACTTTCATTTAAAATTATGGAGTAAACCATCGCTCAATTTTCATTAAATTTATTATGTATGATAATATTTAAAAGTATAAATTTTAAAAAAATATTCAACAATATACAGGGTGACTGGTAAGTAGTACAAATCCTTTTAAGGGGCTACAGATCAGTTCATTTGCAACAAATTAAACCATATAACACCTCATGCAAAAGTGACCCATTTTTGAGATATTGCAGTTTTAAGATTTTTTATCCCAAGTGTTATATCTAAATATCAATAAATGAAAAAATATAATTACCGTTCGTATTTTTTATTGGTTTTAACTTCGTTACATTCTAAATGATAAATTAGAATCGATAGATTGTAATTTTTTTTATAAATGTGGACACAATGCTTCAAAATAAAATAAAAAACTTGTAATTTTACGAAAACATTGCATAAATAAGAAACGGTAATTTAAAAAACTAAAAAACCCGCCTGCGTTTCTGTTTAATTTGGAAATGAAAAACCCTAAAACAAGAAAGTCGTCATACCCGATTGCACTTAAGAAAAATTGTAGCAGTCGGGACCCATTCTAGAAAGTCAGCCGTCTAGTCAGTATATTGGAGTAATCTGCAATGTAATATATGTAAGTGCTCTCAATTCACTATGCCTCCATTTCTAGAATGGGTCCCGACTGCTACAATTTTTCTTAAGTTAAGTGCAATCGGGTATGACGACTTTTTTGTTTTAGGGTTTTTCATTTCCAAATTACACAGAAACGCAGGCGGGTTTTTTAGTTTTTTAAATTACCGTTTTTTATTTTATTCATTTTTTTAGTTTTATTATTGAATGAGTTCATTTGAATTTGGCGCCAAAAATCCGCCATTTTGTTTTTATTTATTTTGATATACCCAGTGTCATTCTCACAGTAAAAACGTATCTAACGACAACCCTCAAGCTATAATTAATCGAGCCGTTCAGGCTGCAGAGCGTGTCAAACATTTGAATTTTGCGCCAAAATCCGCCATTTTGTTTTTTTATTTTGATATACCCAGTGTCACTCTCACAGTAAATACGAATCTAAAGACACGTCTCAAGCTAATATCCATCCAGCCGTTCAGGCTGCAGAGCGTGCCAAACAATTATACATACAAACATACAATACATACATACATACTCTCGAAAAACATAACCCTCCTTCTGGCGCAGTCGGGTAAAAAAAGCAAGTATAAAACAAAAAATCTTAAAACAATTTTATTTGCATGTTAACTTAAAAATATCTACATTTTACTATCTTTCAGACGAGGTATAAAAAATTAACATATCTGTTAGAATTATCAAAATATCACCAATACAATAGGAGTAGGT
Organism: Coleophora flavipennella; assembly: GCA_947284805.1. Taxonomy (NCBI): domain Eukaryota; kingdom Metazoa; phylum Arthropoda; class Insecta; order Lepidoptera; family Coleophoridae; genus Coleophora; species Coleophora flavipennella. Next base: position 5,579,623 of record OX369254.1, on the reverse strand, counting down.
AGCAAAATAAATGTTCGCAACCTACGTACCCGGTAGGTACATAGTAATTCAGTGGCTACTGATAGATGCCTAGTACTTCTTTTTTTGTTTTATTACGTAAATTAAAAACTAAATTAATTCAAATTTTTAAAAATGAGTGAGAGGCACGTTATTTAAATCTCATTCTCAAAGTGACTTCCCCCGTTTTATTTCGCTACCTACTCCTATTGTATTGGTGATATTTTGGTAATTCTAACAGATATGTAATTTTTTATACCTCGTCTGAAAGATAGTAAAATGTTGAGATGTTGTCAAGGGTTTACCAATTGTAAATTTAAAAAAAAATTATATGTTTTTAAGTTAACATTCAAATAAAATTGTTTTAAGATTTTTTGTTTTATAATTGCTTTTTTTTGTGCAATGTTTTCGTTAAATTACAAGTTTTTATTTTTATTTTGAAGCATTGTGTCCACATTTATGAAAAAAAATACAATCTATTGACTCTAATTTATCATTTAGAATGTAAAGAAGTTAAAACCAATAAAAAATACGAACGGTAATTTTTTTTTCGTTTTATTGATATTTAGATATAACACTTAGGATTTTTATAAAAAATCTTAAAACTGCAATATCTCAAAAATGGGTCACTTTTGCATTAGGTGATAAATCGTTTAATTTGTTGCAAATGAACTGATCTATAGCCCCTTATGAGGATTTGCACTACTTAACAGTCACCCTGTATAATACAAAGTAAGTAATGTTACTATTTTTTATACTTTCATTGTAGTTTTGATTGAAACAAAAAACTATTGAAAAAGTATGGTTATTTTCTTTATTCTTTACACGTGAAGAAAAAGACAGAGACAACTGTTCCAATCAATACCTCGCCTAAAAATAATTCATCAACATTAACGGAGCTGACTGCGTAATTCATCGGGAAAAGAGTGAAAATCTTGTAGGCAGCTGAGGTCTTTAGGTCCTAAGGCAGTTTGTCTTCGCGGGAATTATGGCTGTCAACCCGTGTCCGAACGGTACGGGATTGGAGTTATCGAACTGAACATTTTGTAGGCTGTGGCAATATATTATGCATGTGGGAGTGTGGGTTTGTATCTATGTATGTGGCTTAAATTACGCATTTGCGTACGGGGTGTAGTCATAATAGTTTTTTTTTTTTGATAATCATATAAAAATCTCCAACAAGATGGTTCGATAAAGCACAACCGCTAATGTGAGTCCTGGAGCACACCCTAAACACTTCCTACAACGGCCCAGAAATTATATTTCAAAAAAGGAATGACGGAACAAACAAAATGGCGGCGAAATTCTATACGTTCGACGACCAAACTGTAACCAATCTGTATCAATCTGGGTGACGAGGGGGGTGAGGTCGCAATCTAGAGAGCGGCAGGGAGTGTCCACACTGTATGTTTGTACTAATATATATACTTTGCCTGGAGTGAAGATCGCGTTTATTCGAACGTAGTGTAGGTCGCCCCCGGCTAGGTGGAGTGATGACAGGGCCGATGATCGGTATAAGTGGCGAGTCTTGGGGAGGCATGTGTCCAGCAGTGGACTAACACGGTCTGAGGATGATGATGGACAGGAAGGTCAGTCAGATGAAAACTCCTTTACTTTAAACGATTTAGAATTGAATGTTAAATTGTTCTGCTTCTCTTCGTTTCAGTGACATCCCTCCCGCGTTCTTCACCAGGTCGTCGGTCCACCGCGTGTAAGGCCTCACTACGCTACGTTTTCCGGTGCGCGGTCGCCACTCGAGAACTTTACTACCCCATTGGCCATCTGTTCTACCAGCTATCAGTTTAGCGATTCTGTGAGCTATGTAGGTTACTTTGGTTCTTCTGCGGATCTCCTCGTTTCTGATTCGATCGCGCAGAGAAAGTCGGAGCATAGCACGATCTATTTCCGATTTAAGATTTTTAACCTATTAAGAGTACCTGCTTTCTTTAGATTGGCTTTCGTCATAAGTAACACCTATGAACATCAAAAATTTAAATGCCATAAGTATATGCGGAAAAACTCTGAAAATGATACCTGTCATACAATAAAATATTTAAAATGTATTTTTCTCAAAATGACGCTACACATGTCGATAAAATTTTGAATACTTGTACAATATGTCATAAGTGAAATGTCTGGGGAAACTCTTTTACACTGTATGCTAATCAGCCTGCTTTGACATGACTATGATGATGATGATGACTATGATGATATCAGTCAAAAGACGTCCACTGCTGGACATAGGCCACCCTCGAGTTTTGCCGTAATTGTCACGCTTGGCAGGCGGGTTGGCGATCGCACTGTGCAGACTGGTGGCACAGTACGCTGGACGTCATCCAAGGGTTTTTTAATCCCATAGTCGCCTCTTAAGATACCCTCGGGAAGAGATGGGGATTCTAGGGCCGCACTTCAGGCCAAGGACAGAAATTGATCGACTTACCAACAAGAAGGGTTTAGTATGTACTATTTGTTTGTTTGTTCTTGTACAAGTACTCTTTCTAGTACTTGGATTTGGACTTGGACGAACGGACGGACGGACAGACGAACCGTCAAACAAGTGTGTCAATGGATTAAAAGTACTAGGCTTCCAGGAGCTTACGAGAGGTTTTCCAACTGTGAGATATGTTGTAGTTGTAAAAAGTACCAGGACCACATAAGTGCCAAGGAGTTAACTCACCCGACTATGGGCGGTATTTTACATTTCCTTAAAGATGAAGCTGAAGAAGTTTTACTCCAGTCGTGCGTGTGGCTGTGGTCTACAGCACACAAGCGTTCGGCTTGTGACACGTTAGTACGTAAAATTATCGTCCGTAAACCGACTTTACAGACAACATCGGGTTTTTTATTCAAAATTTGTGTGCGTTTGACTATATCTCACCTGATGGTTAGTGACGATGTAGTTAAGGATTGTACACGCGAACTCAAATAATGCCTATTCATAATCTCAAATAATTATCAGCTAGCCAAAAGAGTGAAAAGTTAAATAATTTGAAAAGGAAAAAAAGGCAAAGTAACTAAAGGCAAAGTGAAAGAAAAAAGTGCATACTTTAGTTTTTTTTTACAAATACTCCATCTAGGTCCGTACCCCATTTTAGAGGTCTACGTAGGCCTCTGACAGTACGCATGAGTTGGGTAGGAATCGCGCTTTCAACCCGAGATGAACAAAGTGACAGTATTACAATATAGCGGCTTATAGTAGTGCAAAGAATGTACTTACGCAGAGCAACGGAAAGGAACTTGCGGGGCAGATGGTGGCGGGGCACAGTCTGGAAAACTCCGTGAGTTTGCCAGGCTGGTTTCAGGCTAGTACTGCTACGAGTAGAAGTAGTAGTATTTTTTTGCAATTACTAAATTACATTTGGAAAATTTACAGAATTAATACATTTTTTAACTACTAAGTTGAGTGTGTCCTTCCATTCAATAGGGATGACGACAGCATCAGAAATAAATAATGAACTCTTGATCACTAAATTACTTACCCTACTTCAACTTCGGAAAACCTTACTCGTTTTGTTTTCCATCAATTCTTCAATTTTTAATTCATCAAAATCACAAAATGAGTTCTTAAAAGACGCTGCTAAACCATGACGTTACGCCTAGGTGTTTCTAAACCATAAGGTCAATGAAAAGTCACATCATACATCAAATAAAAGGACCGTAGGCAGGCCTCCCACTCGGGGGACCATCGACCTGGTGAAGGTCGCGGAAAGCCGCTGGATACGGGCAGCGCAGGACCGGTCGTCGTGGAAATCCTTGGGAGAGACCTTTATCCAGCGGTGGACGTCTTTCGACTTATATGATGATGATAAGAGTAAAAGGTGATGACGTCACAAGCCCAAATAGTATGAAAAAAATACGAGTGTGCTTTAGAACCACACAACTGAAGTAAAACTTCTTTAGCTTCATCTATATGTATGAAAGTAAATACTTAGTCTTCAGAAAATAATCAATTTTATTTGTCATATGGAGATATAGACATTTTATGAAAAGAGTTTTATTATCCTCTGAAAATGATATAAAAAAAAATGTTTCTTATATATGTTTGTTTTGACAACCGATATTGTTGGAAAATAATAATAAATAGTATCTCTCTTTCTATCTTTACTAATTTATATATATATATATATATATATATCCCTCTCAACTTCCGTTCGCCTCGCCCGATCTCACTTCCGTAACGCTCTCGTCACGCATCTACCGGCTTATTCCCCAAGTTAGTAACTAATTAGTAATCTGTGCCCAAGTCAAGCGTGCGTAAAGTAGGTTTACTTCATAAAACGGAGCCCTTACTAATTAATTGATATAGTTATTTGAGTAACGGCCGATTTTGATAAAACTTACATGGGACAATACTGATGGTTCCCAACCGGCGAAGAAACACGTAAAAATAAACAAAAAATCATACAGTCGAACTGGGAACCTTTCCCTTTTTTGAAATCGGTTAGTCTAGTAAAATAAAATAGATGGAATAAAATATTTTGGAGCGTTTCCCACATGTAACGCGTACACTTCGTTTGTTTGTTTGTAAATATGTCTGTTTGCTACCGCCGCCGTCAGAGTGACATCAAATATTTTTATTTGTACGTAAACATTTGAATACACTAAGCCTTGGGTGAATTTTTTATAGTCGTGCGTAAAGTACAGGATGACATTTAAATCGTTGGCATAGGGGTTATGGAAATCGTAAAAACACAGTGCACTACATGTTGGGCATGGGCTGGTCAGCTCGGTTTCAGTGCACTATATGTAGGGCACGGACTGGACAGTTAGATTTTAGTATTTGCATTTATTGAATGTTCATTATTTTTTGCACTGGTATCACCATTTAAGAGTGGGCAACATTAAAAACGTAAACAAACTATCAAATATTTCAGCAAGTGTTTTTTCGTATGTTTATTGCATTAAGTAATTAGACGTTTTAATAATAAAATAAAAAATCCATTATGTTTCTTTTGTTTTCTTTTACTTAATCCTTAGTCGCAAGTCCACAAAATTTTAGACTCCTAGCTCGTAAGTCTAGTGAAAAAAACTCTTTGTGAAGTATCTACGTAGCTGTGTCCTACATATAGGGCACGAACTTCACGATTGAGTTAAAATGCCCTAAATGTAGGGCATGCATAATAGGTAACGTGCTATTTATGTCAATATAAAAGTGTCTGTAACAAAGAGTTTCCACACTGTCAACTCTGACCACGACGAAGACCATTCGGTGCCTCACGATGTAGTAACTCAAGCATCAAGAAACAACATAGTTGGCGCAATGTTATTATAATATTGTACTCAAATAGAATAATGTGACCTTCTTGTAAACCTCGTCTAGAGCTGACAGGTGTAGAATGTCTGACAAGCGCCATCTTAACGTTCTTGCTTGACTTATAAATTTTTTTCACTATCACGTTACCTATAACAGAGAGGGATCTTCTCTGTCTTTCTATATCATTATCATCCTTCGTGTCAGCTGAAACAATGTGACCAAGGTATTTGAAATTTTACACAACTTTAACAGGCTGCCCCTTGAGAATTACGTCAGCCACTCGGTCAAGCATAAGGCACTTTTCCCACCGCCGCCGACGAGAAAGCGATTAACTATCGATTATTTTTTCGCCAAAGAAACATATATGTAATAGATGTAGATTCCGTGGGAGTTTTTTTGGCGGGATTTGTGGTGAATGCATTCGTAGTTTTATTTTATTGTTTTTGCATTGTGTTCTACTAGAATTTTCTTCAAAAAGTGGTGCGTTTTGGAGAAAATAGTCTGGTGCACGTGAGCAATGTGTACAAAAATGGAGGACGTAAAAACTCAATTTGCACTGGATGCAGTTTTCCTCCTCAGAATGAAGCTGCTGCAAATGCTGCCAAGAACTCCAAAGAGAACTGGCAAAAAAAAAATGAAAAAACAAATGAAGATTAATTATATGAAGACTGTCTCAAAAGGGCTTTTGTACCCAGAGGCGTTAATACTTTCATAAAAAAAGTAGATTCCGTTTCGATAAAAGAGATACATAATATATAAATCACAGATTTGAATAGAAGGATCCGCCCGTCTCCATATTTGACTCAGATTTCCTTGATACAAGCAAAAAGTAGCGCCATCTAACATAACTCGTACGAACTAGCGTGGGCGAGAGTTGAAGTCAGTGCCGCGTTAAAAGAACCTTGGTAGAATTGTCGCTTTAAAATTCGTTTATTTAATTTGTTTACAAGAAAAAATACAATGTAAGATTACATAACGATGATACAATATCCCATGTTTCTTTTTAGCCTTTCTTTAATGATTTTTACAGCCTCTAACAACACAATAAGGCATTTTTATGTGGAATATCTTTCCACCGCACTGTACAATTTCCCGCAGACGACTGAGTCGCGAGTGTGCGAAACTTTCGATTTTCGCACCAATTCGCTGGGACCATTAGTCGCGCGCGTGGGCCGGGTCCTTACGCCAGTAATATATAAGTCACTGATATAAATAGTTAATCGCTGACTGTTCACACTACCGGCGATCAACTATTAATATATGTAGGTATCTTTTTTATTGACACGGGTTCTACATTTATTGTACGTTTCTTGAGCGAGTTGAGCGAGAAAATAGTCGATAGTTAGTCGCTTTCTCATCGGCAGTGGGACAAGTGCCTAGTGATGGTCCTTATCTATATCCTATAGCCCCACGTTGGGCTCCAAAATATTTGTCCTAAACAAGATACTCATAAGATAAAATACTCGTACGAAACATCGGATCATAAGATTGTACACTTGTTAAAAAAATAAATATTATTAAAACGTTTATTCCAATAGTGATAATCAGAAAACAGCAAAGGAATCTCCATTTTTATGCGGCTACCCACTTAATATCGATTTATTTATACTCTGCCAACGCTCCGTGGGACAAGAGAACCACAGGATGATATTATGCTAATGCTATCATTGTGTATGTATTAGAAAATATTCAGATTACATTTACATAGTCAATGCTTTCTCTATACACAGTAAACAGTGTTTACATACGGGCTTAGCGCTTGTTCGAACATTTTTCGTCCGCAAACGAAAAAGATGGTCACAAAACTTTATGTATTTCACCATATGAATTATGTATTTTCCAGAACAATAATAGATAATAGGGACTCCTACCAATTCATTACCAGCTTTCATTCTTCTTCAAATTAAAAGTAAATTTGAGTAAAATAGATTTATGTGACCATTTGGAATTGTTGATTAATCAGCTCATATACGTCATATACCACCGAGGGGCTTGAGCCTACCCTGAATTAGGGCGATCGGGCCTTAGTCTACCACGCGGGCCCAGTGCGGGTTGGTCGACTTCATACACAACCTTCGAGTTTCTCCGCAGGCGTGTGCAGATTTCCTCACGATGTTTTCCTTCACCGTAAGGAAAGAGCGTCGGATAAACGTACATATAAAATTTCAATTCAAAATCACATTGGAACGTGGCAGGATTCGAACCACGACCTCCCGGACAGGATGCGGTGGCCCTAGCCGTTACGCCACCGACGCTTTTCATTTGGCATTGTTAATTTTTTTATAAATTAGAAAACGCTAAACACGTTAAAAAACCGACTTCCATTATTGACAGATTTGATGTGTTGCGACTTTTTGCTTTTATAGAATGTAACAAAATTCCTATTTTCGTCGTTATCTGAGGCTTCTACTCATCATACTGAACACCTTTCTCCAAGGAACCCATGGAAGGTTCTTAAGAAAATTGGACTGCATACAATGCATCATGTTGTATGAAGCCCATTTTTTATGATTTTTTTGCGAATTGCGTATAGTTCTCTTGGGAAAACTTGTTCAGTATGATAACCTTCCATGGGGGAAGGTTCTTAAAAAAATTCGACTGCATACAAAATTGTTCAATCAGCTGATCATGTTGTATTAATCCTATTTTTTTTACGATTTTTTTTTGGCGAATTGCGTATAGTTCTCTTGGGAAAACTTGTTCAGTATGATAACCTTCCATGGGGGAAGGTTCTTAAAAAAATTCGACTGCATATAAAATTGTTCAATCAGCTGATCATGTTGTATTAATCCTATTTTTTTACGTTTTTTTTTGGCGAATTGCGTATAGTTCTCTTGTGAAAACTCAGTATGACGAGGAGAAGTAGTCAACGGTTTCTACACAAATTTTGTTATATCTTTGTGAGCCATCATCATTACCGTTATCGGATTAGCCGAAAGAGGTCCACTGCTGGACAAAGGATTTCCACAATGGTTGGTCCTGCGCTACCCGTATCCAGCAGCTTCCCGCAACCTTCACCACGCCGTCAGTCCAACGAGTGGGAGGTCGCGGTCGGCGCTGGAGAACTTTACTACCCTAACGGCCATATGTTCTACGAGCTATGTGCCCTGCCCATTGCAACTTAAGTTTAGCGATTCTGTGAGCTTTGTTGGCTACCTCAGTTTTTCTATTCGGATCACTTCAAGCTGTAGTACAAAAAAACCAGCCAAGTGCGAGTCAGAACCGCACACAAAGGGTTCCGTACCATCATACCAGATGGCGCTAGTTTCTTCACGTTTAAAAAACAAAACACGTTTTTTGTATGGAGACCGTTATTTTTTCACTTTTTATAATTTTTTGTATTTTTTGTTATAGCGAGCGGCAACAGAAATACATCATCTGTGAAATTTTATCTGTTTAGCTATCACGGTTCATGAAATACAGCCTGGTGACAGACAGACGGACGGACAGTGAAGTCTTATATAAAAGGGTCCCGTTTTGTACCCTTTGGGTACGGAACCCTAAAAAAAGCTTCCACAACTTTCTTCTGACGTCACCCTCATAACATAAGTACATTTCACCACGTCTCAGGCATATACAGAGGGGGGAGGGGGGGGCCAACAATAAATCAAGCGGCAGCTTGCGAACATTCGCTCGCCACGCCAACTTCACAAACTTGAGGCAGTTTATTTTCATCGCCCTGTAGGTAGGTAGGTATAGTCGGAGGAAACTTCGGTATGAAGTGTTGGAATTAAGAAATTGTTGTAAATGATTGTACCTAATCGTCAAGTAAAATCAATGATACACTGATTCAGGACTTAAGGGCCGCCAGGAGTTTCGATACAACGTAATTCCGCTCTAAACAAAAACTACATGCCAGATTGAATCCAATCTTTGCAAATATATTGAGGAGACACTTAACGATGTTTGTAATTAGTTTTCGATGTACTAATATAAAACGGGAAAAAATAAGAGCAGTTTCAAACTTTCAGTACAAAACTATTTTTTTAAATCTTAAAAGTGATGACTTACAGGCCTTCATTTAGTTACGTTAAAATTTACTACGATGAAAACTAATTACAAACATCGATATGTGTCTACTCAATATATTTACAAAGTTTGGATTCAATCCGTCATGTAGTTTTTGTATGGAAACGTTTGTATGGAAACTCGAGCCTCCTGGAGACTCTTAAGTGCACGTTTTTAGGGTTCCGTAGTCTAACTAGGAACCCTTATAGTTTCGCCATGTCCGTCTGTCCGTCTGTATTTCAGGGCCGTTTTACTCGTAACAGCTATAAATCTGTTTTGTACGGTTATACAAATCAGAAAAAATATTGTTTTAATTACCTCCCCTAACTACGTTTTCCGGTGCGTGGTCGCCACTCGAGAAATTTACTACCCCAACGGCCATCTGCCTCCCATTTGGTGGACCTATGAACTGGTGAAGGTCGCGGGAAGCCGCTGGATGCGGGCAGCGCAGAACCGGAGGTCGTGTAAATCCTTGGGGGAGGCCTATGTCCAGCAGCGGACGTCCTTTGGCTGATATGATGAGGTATCTCCCCTACCTACATGTAAAGTGTTTTTTTTTTATTAATGTATCCCATCTTCGTGTAGGCTTTTCTTTGAATACGTCTTTAAAACTATTGGTTTGCAAAGAACATTTTTCTGATAAATGATTCCTTTAGGAAGTATTTTCTTTTTACATGGTGATTTTTGTTGGAGTCACAAATTCGCACGCCCACCAGCAGGAGAAGAGCACCATTCCTTTGATTGAATAAACTAAGCGATTTTATAGTGCCATAATAACTCATTATCAGCCTTAAGACCCTAAGAGCACTCAATCCGAGTAGGTTGAAATGTGCTTAAATAATATCGAACGTACGTCTATTCATTTTAAGTTCGAATCAATGCGAGCTTCAACGCGGCTGTTACGTTAAAACCGAACGCCCAATTCTCGATTTTTACATGTTTTCATTACTTTTCATCACTTTTAAACAAGTTTAAAAAAAATGTTTTCAATTAAAATGAAAGGTCTTAAAGTCACCGATTTTTGTGTGTTGGTTTCATTCAACATTAACTATTTGCTTTCAAGAATTTTTCAATTAATGCCACAAACAGGGTCTGCAGTATATTTTTTGACATCAAAAGTGGTAATATTCTTTAAATTGTATTCAATTAAATCGATTTTTTATTACTTTAAGTACATTATATATTTTTTCCATGGTGATAGCTTTACACAGTATTTCAATAATTTGAATTGAGTATTGTCATTTGACCCATCTTAGGGCCCTAAAATAATAATCAGTCTCCTATGTCCAAACTAAACTGCTGGTTACACTTACTGGCTGGTGGAACATGGGAAGGTAGGATTTTCCCACAGCTAGGCACAGGAGGTTGTATCGAGGATACAGCCGCAGCAAAGTACGTGAAACTTCTTTTGCGTGCCCATCATCATACACCCTGTACGTACACGTTCCGCCGAAGTCAAGGCGGGACATCGAAGACCGAAATATCACAGGAAAATTAGGCTACACCAATTCCGGCTTTAGGTTCTAAGCTTTTTAACTAACCCAATGTGAAAAAAGCGTGGGGCGCTTTGTGCCATATTTTTCGTATATCGAGCAACCCACGTTTTTTCACAATAATACTAGTATTTTTGGTTCATTATTGTTTTCAGCTTATATTAAGAATTATTTTTCACTTTTTAGTTTGATGTGCTTTAAAAGCTTGGTTTTTATTTTTTTAAACGATATTTACGTATGATGGTGAGGCACTAAAGAATATTGTAATATGTTTATGTAAGTAGATTTTTTTTAATAAAAAAAAAAACAGTAATTCAGAGCAACTTACAATATAGGATCCAATTTAATTAAAAAAATGAAAACCCGTCTGTTATGCAACATTACAACCCCTAATACTAATATATATACTGTGCCCTAATTTTTGGCCATTGGGTAAAAATGTATCATAGGTCACTTAAGGGATCTAAAATCGTCTTGTATGTATGTATGTAGGTCTGTAGCCTAAGCGGCTTGATGGATTTTGAAGTACGAGGTGTTGTAAGACGATTCTTACATATACGTATACATATATGTATACATAATACATACATACATACATGCACTCGAAAAACATTATTCTTCTTTTCGGGCAGTGGAATAAAAGTACCTAACTAATAACCTGAAATTGACGGCAAATATAATTATTTTCTATTAATTTCCGCCAAATAGATATCACATCAGCTCATATATACGTCCCCACCGAGGGGCTCGAGCCTACCCTGAATTAGGGCGATCGGGCCTTAGTCGACCACGCGGGCCCAGTGCGGGTTGGTCGACTTCACACACAACCTTCGAGTTTCTTCGCAGGCGTATGCAGGTTTCCTCACGATGTTTTTCCTTCACCGTATAAGAGCGTCGGATAAAAGTACATATGAAATCGAAATTCGAAAACACATTGGTACGTGGCAGGATCGAACCACGACCTCCCGGACAGGAGGTAGCGGCCCTTACCATTACGCCACCGACGCTCTTATTACGCCAAATTCACAACCACGAGGTATTTTCATAAGTAAAATTAGTAAACTTACTGGAAATCACAAATTCCATGAAGCAAAATTAAATAAATAATTAACGCAACACAGGGGAATGTTACTAATTAATAGAATTAAGGCAAGGTATCGAAAAGGCTTACTCCGCTGTGGTTCAAAAATATTGTCCTTGAAAATTAGAAGTAGTTTGTTTAGCTATTTAAAAGCAATACTCGATAACGTTGTAGTGTGTATGATCTAAGACAACGAATCACAAGTTTGTGGTGGTGCGAGGGGTAGGAGTTGAACAAAAAATAGTTATGAATTTGAATTTACTAAGGGTTTATTGCAAAAAAGTACATATAAAAATCACTAATTACTATATATTTACATAGAGTCCTACTTCTACGAAACTAGTGCGAAGGTACCCATGACACTTGCGGCGTTGTCGGGTTGAATGGCGAAGGACAACCTTTGTACCGGGTAAGATCCGCAGCGAGGTTCTTGGCCCCACTCCCTGACGTTCAATGTCCCTAATAAAGATTGTTGCTTCTGAACCCCAGCAACCAGATGTTTCAACCGCAAATGGAACAAACAGGTAGTTCTCTAACAGAGGTACATACTTGGTCCACTTGCATTGGGCTGCAGGTTCAGCAGCAGCTCCAGCACAGCGTGTTGTGCCACTAAGGTAGCTAGCAGCGAAAAAGCTGACGCATGTAGCGTCTCCTTTATAAATTAAAGATGCTGTCACTAATTAGTCGATAAAGTCAGGTTAAAGATATGTGCCAAAACAGACTGGTTATTGAAGAAATTTTTTTTCTGATAAAAAGGTTGTCAATTGCTTTTCAGTGCGGAAACATTGCGAGTATGATGGACGTCTTTGCGTCAGGATCGGCTCTACGGGTGGGCTTTATGACTTAATAAGTTTTTAGTTTAATTTTTGGTCTTTATTTTTTAAGCAAGTATATGATTTATAAATCAAGTACTGTTGTACAAGTAAATAGCAAAAAAATATTTATGTACATTTTCTTATCTCTATTCTCCATATCGTAGACACAATTCACCGTACATTCTAACCCAAGGGATGGACGGAGGTAGCTAGCATCACCTACGTGGAGAGGTAACAATGAGTGAATATACAGGCTACCAAACAGTGTTACCAAACCTTTAGAACCATACCTAGTATTACCTAGAGCGTAGTGGAATAAGTTTGTTTGAGGAACTAAACGCTAGCTTTGAATTCATCACATACAAACGCTATTGTAGCAGACGGTAACAAAGTGGAAACAGTGGGGTAACACAGTTGATATTCTGTAGAATTTAACTACAAATGTTATTGAGTGGTTGGGTCAATCAAGCAGGTTAACTGACCTGAAGTATTGTCATTATCTAATTTTTTTTAAATAAAAATTTGATAACAGTGGGTTCAACTGTTAATATCGTACATCTCGACCATTTCCGTGCTTTGAAAAGTACGTTAAGCCGTTTGTGCCGGATACTATCACTGGATAGAGCTCGGTAAGCCGTGTCAGATACTTTATAGGTGGCTTGAAAACTTCCGATAGCGGGGTTCACCACTAGCCCTACAACCTCCACTAACCCCGACTTGGCCGCCCCAGCAGTGGGGACGTTAATAGGTTGTTAACGATTATTGTCGAAACGTGGCAGTTACTTTCATTGTTGTTTATAAAGAATAAAAAAGTCTGTTTAACATGATGTAAGTCGGCTAGAGTTTTGTAAACTCTTTTTTAAAATAAGCTGCCAGGAAGTTTCATAACGGCTTAACTACTGCCATCTAGCGATAGCAACCGGCACGAATGTCTAAACGTGTCTTGTGAAGCATGGAAACGGTCGAAGTAAACCGTAAACGCCACTAACAAACCCAACCAAGTAACGACCGTGACTGCAGTCAGTTAATCTGTATGAACGACGTGATCACGCTTGCTCTGCGCTGTATCTAAAGGATGCCACGCATTATCCACTAAGCTGTTTGAAAAACACCGGCACCAATATCTTAACAAACGTGTCTTGCGAAGCGCGGAAACGGTCGAAGTAAACGGAAAACGCCACTAACAAACCCAACCAAGTAACGACCGTGACTGCAGTCAGTTAATCTGTATGAACGACGTGATCACGCTTGCTCTGCGCTGTATCTAAAGGTTTTCACGCATTTCCCACTAAGCTGTTCGAAAAACACCGGCAAAAATGTCTTAACAAACGTGTCTTGCGAAGCATGGAAACGGTCGAAGCAAACGGTAAACGCCACTAAAAAACCCAACAAAGTAACGACCGTGATTGCAGTCAGTTAACCTGTATAAAAGACGTGTGATCACACCCGCTCTGCGCTGCATCTAAAGGTTTTCACGCATTTTCCACTAAGCTGTTTGAAAAACACCGCCACAAATGTCATAACAAACGTGTCTTGCGAAGCGCGGAAACGGTCGAAGTAAACGGTAAACGTCACTAACAAACCCAACCAAGTAACGACCGTGACTGCAGTCAGTTAACCTGTAAGAACGACGTGATTACGCCCGCTCTGCGCTGTATGTAAAGGTTTTCACGCATTTTCCACTAAGCTGTTTGCAAAACAAACGAACAAATTTTGAACACGGAACCACAATATTTATACGCAGACAAATTAAAAATTGACGCCGTGGGGATTGGCTCCGAGCAGAATAGATTACATCCGAAATCCGCGTATTCAATTATCGCGATGCCGGACCACTGTGTTAACATGCAAATAGGACCATCTGAAAATTTTGCGAACCCTGTCCCTTTGGCTAATAGGAAATGGGCCTTTTCCGTTATTATTATGTTTAGTGCTCACGTCCCGCCCACGCCTCCTTTGTTTTGTCTTTGTGGGATTTGGAAATTATTCCGGTCCCTTCCGTTTCGACTACCACCGATTACTAGGCTGGTTATAGACGGCGCTGGAATTCGGGTTTGTGAATAATTTTTTGTAAAAATAAATAAAAAATGTTTTAAATAGCAGGGCGTGATAAATAGTTTACCAGCGTTTTAATGTACTTGTTTTGTGATTTTGATAAATCCCTACTAATATATCTAATATAATCCTTACTATAATAATATTATAAATGGTGAAAATGTGTTTGTTTGTTACCTTTTCACGCTTCTACACCTCAAAAAATTTGGCACGCAGGTAGCTTGTGTCACGGTTAAGGACATAGGCTACTTTATATCCCGGGAAAATAGCATAATCCGATGCTGTTCCTGAGGGAAATAAAGAATACCTCTTTTTTGGTTAATTTCTTTTACCTCGCAACAGAACAATGGATTCCCTCTCGTATATCTACCAGGTACGCTAAAACTACCAGGTTTATAATATAGCTTCCCCACTTTTCTACCCCTTGGGCATACAGTGAGGGCCGCTATTCCTGCCAACACCATAAGGTGAAGACAAGGACCAGTTACGGTAGGTCTTGCCGCCAAGACGCTTGTCCCGGTACTCTGCAAGGCGAGTGCCTCGTGGAAGAGAACCACTACCTACTGTCCAGGTAGGTCCCGGAGCTGTAGGCACGCTCACCTCCCGCGGCTTTCGCTGCTGGCGGCTCGATCCTAGTTCGGGACGCCAGAGAAGCTGGCTCCCACATATCCGGTGTGGTACCGGAGCTGTAGGCACGCTCACTTCCCGGCGCTTATCGCTACTCCTACGCTGCTGGATCGGCCGGAGCAGTATTAGCTCTACTTGCTGTCCAGGCAAGTGCCGGAGATGCTTCCCTGCCAGTAATTAAACCAGCAGTTCCGC
This sequence comes from Coleophora flavipennella, assembly GCA_947284805.1. Lineage (NCBI taxonomy): Eukaryota > Metazoa > Arthropoda > Insecta > Lepidoptera > Coleophoridae > Coleophora > Coleophora flavipennella. Next base: position 5,564,098 of record OX369254.1, on the reverse strand, counting down.
TTAATGGACAACTCACGTGCCCCACGTTGTTTTCGCCCAGAGCCCACGTGGCCGACTACGACAACAGTAGTTGCGCGCGGGGAAGGACGCCTGGACGCAACATGCTTGCCAGGCAACAAACATTGCCCAACCCCTGCAACTAACCACATACCACTACGAGTCCATGGCCCAGTCGGTGGACCGACAATCCAGAGTGCCAAAGGTGATAGATCCAACGGCAGGCAAGCGGTGGGCTACCCCCGACCCCGTAGTACCCTGATCCAAACAGCCGGACCCGTAGTTCCGTCTGCGACCTCCACCTAGCCAGGTAGCTCTAGGCAGAGTATTGTTGTGATTTTATGCATAACGATGTTTGAGGAATAAATCACTCTTAAAGCGAAGCCGCGGGAAAAAGTTAGTAAATAATAAATGTGAAAATGTGTTTGTTTGTTTCTTCTTCACACTTCAACACCTCAACCAATCTTGACGAAATTTGGCAAGCAGGTAGCCTGTGTCATGGAGAAGGACAAAGGCTACTTTTAATCACATGAAACCCTCTTTTTTCGGTTGATTTCTTCAACATCGTAACTTTGACATACACACATACAAACATACATACATACAGACTTACATACGTACATACCCCCGAAAAACAGTACCCTTCTTTTTGGGAATTTAGGTAAACGTCAACTCAAATTGTTTTAGTAACGTGACGCTTTAATACAAAATATCCCAATACATTTTTTGGTTTGTATTTGCATCCTATAACAAAATTTGTAGAATTAATCGTTTGCGGAAGATTTACAAAAAAAAAACTATATATGTACAGGGCTATTTTTAACACTCTTTTGTTAGCTTCACCTGTATGTGTTATGTTTGTAACCAACTCCTTTGCTCTCGATTTTGCACCACTTTAAACGGACAGATTTAATTCAAACTTTGTACATTTATCAAGAATCAGTGACAATACAATAATTTCGTAAGTTTATCTCATTATCCTGAACTAAAAACTGATTAATAAAATAAAAAAAACGTGTGGCACTCAGGGACTGCCACGGTAAAGCTATTTCATAGCATTTTTTGGAGTTTACTCCTTAAGAATCGATTTGCATATAAGGCGCCCGGTATGAAAGAAATATGAGGAGTAAAATCTAGTGATCGAAAACGTAGTTTGTTATATTCTCTTTGCGCGTTACGTTTTTTACGCGCAACCTATTGTGCGCACCGCTGTCACGTGATACAAAACAGTCAGTCAGGATTGGCTGAATCTGACAAAAAGAATATAAGTCACTACGGAATCTAAAATGAAGTCACAAGTCACAACACAGTAATCAAATCAGATCTGTTATTGTTGCAGTCTTACAATTTTTGATCTGATAAGACTTTAAAATTTGTGATTTTTATATAATTTTGTATTCCACTCCATCATGGGTGTCAATTTTGTGAAAGCAGATAGCAGAAACTTGCGCAAAGTGGACGCAATCATGTTCTTTAAAAATAACCCCGATTTTTATTCTGCAGAGCTGAGAATTGTAAAAACAGCAATGTAAGTACTATAAAATAATATAACATTACCTACGTAAGTAACCTTAATTCTGCTAAGGCGAAATAATAGTCTTTCTTTCAGAAGCAGTTTTTTAGGTTATAAAGAATAAATTTTGTTCACAGTAAGTAATTAGTTTGCATTTTCAGGAATTCACTATGGTGATAGACGAGACTAAAGGTGAAATCGTCAGTTGCCAGTGCTTGGACTGTGCAGCTTTAGCTGGTGGTTGTAAGCATGCAGTGGCATTTTTGATGTGGACCCATCGTCGCAGTAAAGAACCTTCCTTGCGTGAATGTTACTGGAAAAAACCCGTCCTCTCGAGAGTAGGGACTACTATGAAATACGTCACTGTATATCAAATTTGAAAAAAAAAACAGCTCCACATCATAAAACCAGCACAGACCTTTTCCACGGGTTTCTTCAAGAAGCAAAAAAGAAGAAAATTATGAATTGTGAACTTTTAAAGTATCAGAACGACTTTAAACACAGTGATGTTCGACAGTTTTCATTTCCTTATTCAAGTGAGTGATGATATAAAGAAAGATGTCAACAAATTACTAGAAAAATTACAAGAGAAACTTAACAAAAATGCTCTTGATTTAATTGAAGAGTCAACACAAAACCATTGTTAGAGCCCTTTATGGTATGACCTAAGATATGCTCGTATAACCGCATCTAAAGCATACGAGGTTAGTCGCTGCCAAACACCAAATGGATCATTAGTAGCTGCGACCATGGGAGCTAAAACACCTGACACATAAGCTATGAAAAGAGGCCGGAAATTGGAATGATTAGTTATAAAAACTGTGCAAGTAAACTTAAAACTAAAGTCAAGCCCTGTTTTGTGCCACTGTTTTGTGTTGACAATCGTACTTAAGTAGTAAACTCCAGTCGTGCGTCGGAGCTGACACACACACTTTTTTTTATCAACTTATGAAATTATATATACGGGGTGTAACATAAAGGTGGGGTGATACTTTAAGGTTGTACTCATCAAACTGAGCAACTTTTGTTCTGCCACTTTACTGAAATCGCGAATTTTTTATTGGATTTTTCATACAAAACCGTTTAATCAGCTGACCGATTTGTACTTTTAGTACCGCAAATCGCTAATAGGTGGCACTGTAAGTTTTTAGAACGCGGTAAAGTTACGTTACGCTCGGCCGAGCTACATGGTAGGCGGAGTAGTTACGGAATTTCTTGATTCGGTCGCCGCGCTCAAAGCCCGCGATAAAAGCTATGCAATAGCTTGATATAGTTTAAAAAAAAAACTAAAAATTACGCTTTAAAAAAACTAAAGAGTTAAAAATTATTTTTAATATAAGCTGAAAACAATAATGAACGAAAAATACTAGTATTATTGTGAAAATAAGCGTGGGTTGCTCTATATACAAAAAATATGGCACAAAGCGCCCCACGCTTTTTTCACAATATAATACTAGTAGTTTTCGTTCCTTATTGTTTTCAGCTTATATTAAAAATAATTTTTCACATTTTAGTTTGCTGTGCTTTAAAAGCGTGTTTTTTTAAGTTTTTGTTTTAAACTATATTTTTGTACCAAAACTTCACAGTGACTTCAACTCATGAAACTGAACAACTTTTGAACTACAACTTTACTAAAATCACGAATCGATTTCATGAATCATTTTGTATCTGATCGATTATAATTGGACACGCTGAACACTTTAAAAAAACCGACCTTAATTACAACAACCAAGTACAGTTTTATATATTTTTTTGTTTTTATTAATTTCCTAAAAAAACTGAACCAATTATGATAAAATTTCTATCCTTTCAAACAAAACATCCAAATTAGGTAGAATGAATAGAATTTTTCAAATCGGTTTATAAATGACGGAGTTCTGAGGTAATAAAAAAAAAAAAATATACAACTGAATTTTTTTTAGGTCGATTGAAAAGTCTTTTTTTTGCGATTTCAGCAATGTTGTGGAACAAACGTTGTGCAGTCGCATGAGTAGAAGTCACTTTGAAGATTTAGCAGGGTCTACAGAATACTCGTTTTAATCCTGGGAGATTTATTATCCTAATCAGAAATGAAGGAGATCGTAGGAGAACCAAGGCTCAAAAAATCGCCTAACTTTAGTGGCAGTAGACAGAGCACATAGCTCGTAGAACAGATGGCCGTTTGAGCAGTAAAGTTCTCTAGGAGCGATCGCGCACAGGAAGACGTAACGCAGGCCTTCCACTTGGTGGACCGAAAACCTGGTGAAGGTCTTGGGAAGCCGCTGGATGGGGGCAGTAATGTTAATGAAATCCTTTGGGTAGACCATTGTCCAGCAGTGGACCTCTTTCGGCTTAACAATGATTATTACAAAGCCAGTCTTCATACAACAGTGTTCCAATGACAAGATTCAAAGCCTTGAGCATCGCCGCAAAGTCGCCTGTCTATCGAATTCATTTCGGAGAGTGCGCGCAAGAACTTCACGACCTCATTCCCCCTGCTCCATTCCACCGTCGGTCCAAGAGACGCAGGGAGGGGTTGCACCCCTTTGTTGTTGATGTTCCACCTTTTCGCACGAATCGTTACGCTTCTTCCTTTATTATTTATTTCAAAAAATCTACTATAATTACTTCATAGTCTGTGGCAGACCTTAGTGGATGCCTCTAAGTGCGGTCCGTATTGTTTACGCTACACTTTGAATAATTGCGTGACGCGATTAGGGAATTTGGGCGGTGATTAAGTGGACTGCGTAAGTTTTGGAGGTTTGAGCAACATAATCTAATCACATGTGTTCCCACTTCTCGCTCGTCTTAATTATTATGTCACTAGATTTTGCCAACGGCTTCGCTCGCTTGAACATAGTTTCTATGACTGTCTTCGAGGGTGCGCAGTGCGCGAGCCGCAAGCGGCTCGCGAGCGTGGAAAAAAGTAGCCTATATGTTAATCCAGGTCCTACGCTGTCTACCCTACCAAATTTCAGCCAGATATGTTCGGTATTTAGTTAGTTTTCGCGTGAACATAGTTTTTATGTATGTCGTGCTGTCGAGTGTGGGAACTGAGTCAACTCTAGATCCCTTGGGAAATATTTCGGGCTATGCTAATTAGTAGTCAATTCGATAATCAGTATTAATTAGCACGTCAATCCGTCGCTTCATTGTGAAGTGACAGAAATTACCAAAAAAGAGAGAGTTAACAGCTATCCCACGGGAACCACTTAAGAAATCTGGAATCCCCCACTGTCCGTCCGTCCGTCTCTCTGATATTTCAAGGAACGTAATAGGTAGATGTTTGAAATTTTTACAGAGTGTGTTTTCTATTGCCGCTGTATTAAAAATATTTTTTCCCATACAAAAACGTGTTTTTTTTTAGTTATATTGGAGGTATTTTAGGTAAAAACGGCAATATACACAAACATGAAACTTGGCGTGATTAAAGTACTAATTCTAAAGTAAAAAAACAAAACTGGCCAAGTGTGAGTCGTACTCGTGCTAAGGAATCGGAACTGAATAAAAATAACAATTTCTATCGCGCGCGTTGATTTTTTAATGTAAATAGATATCATTTTCATAGTTGTGCCATAGTACTAATAGTTTGATTGTGTGGAGAGCTAAAGGTAAGTTGGTACGGAACCATCAGAGCACGAGTCCGACTCGCACTTTGCCGGTAATTTTAGGGTTCCGTACCCGTAAGGGTAAAAACATCACCCTATTACTAAGACTTCGCTGTCCCTCCGTCTGTCACCAGGTTGTATTTCGTGAACCGTGAAAGCTAGACAGTTGAAGCTTTCACAGATGATGTATTTCTGTTGCAGCTATAACAACAAATACTAAAAATTAGAAAAAAGTGAAAAAATAAGAGAGGTCACTAATAAACGTGTTTTTTTTAAACACATAAAACTAGCGCCACCTAGCATGATGGTACGGAACCCTTTGCGTGCGGTTCAGATTCGCACTTGACCGATTTTTTATGATTACTATCCTGACTAATTCGGAGCGAGTTATGTTCGAAGTTTCCCTACGCGATCGAATCAGAAATTATAAGATCTGTACAAAAACCAACATTAATAACCGAATTAGCTCACTAAAATCGCTAAAGTTAAGTGGCACTGAGCGAGGCACATAGCTCGTAAAAATAAATGGCCGTTGGTAGTAAAGTGCTCGAGTAGAAACCGCGAACCGAAAGGCGTAGGGAGGCCTCCCATTTGGTGGACGGACGACCTAGCGATGGTTGCGGAAAGCCGCTAGAAGCGGGCAGCGCAGGATAAGTCGTTGTGGAAGTCCTTAGAGGGATGCCTTTGTCCAGCAGTGGACGTCTTTCGGCTGATATGATGATGATTATCTAATGATTATCACTGCGAACTAAGCAGATCTTTTGTAACTGCTATCCTTTTAATTATTAAAACATCCATCTTTGAAACCATATTTCTGTCTGATGAATTGTAGGTCATCATCATCATCATCATATGAGCCGAAAAACGTCCACTTCTGGACAAAGGCCTCCCCTGAGGATTTCCACGACGACCGGTCCTGCGCTGCCCTCATCCATCAACTTCCCGCGAATTTCACCAGGTCATCGGTCCATCGCGTGGGAGGCCTGCCTACGCTACGTTTTCCGGTGTGCGGTCGCCACTCGAGAACTTTACTGCCCCACTTCAGTTTAGCGATTCTGTGAGCTATGTCGGTTACTTTGGTTCACCTGCAGATCACCTCGTTTCTGATTCGATCACGCAGAGAAACTCCGAGCATAGCACGCTCTATTGCCCTTTTAAACTGTAGGTGTTGTAACCTATTGTTCTATTTAAAAAGACTGCTTTTCACTATAGCGCGATATTTTTTTTTAGGTTTCTTTTATTATTATTATTATTCACAATTGGTAAGCCCTTGGCATCATCTCACCTGATGGTAAGTGACAATGATGCCGAAGATGGAAGCGGGCTTACCAAGACTCCCCAACGCAATGGACAACTGGCTATCTTATTTTCAAGCCGGAACACATCAATGTCGTTAACACTGATGTTTCTTTTATTAGAATATTGCTCCATACATCTTCAAATACTATATAGTTCTGTCTGATGATGATGAACTGTAGGATGCACCTCATTCCCCCAGCTCCGTTCCACCTTCGGTCAACAAGACGCAGGGGGAGGTTCCATCCCTTTGTTGTTGATATTCAGCCTATACGCACGAAGCTTTACGCTTACTCATTTATTATGCGTACAGTGATGAAGTGGAACTCCTTGCCAGCATCTGTGTTTCCCGATTCCTACAATTTGGGGATCTTCAAGGCGAGATTGAATAGGCATTATTTGAGTTTGCGTGTACCATCCTAGGCTACATCGTCACTTACTATCAGGTGAGATATAGTCAAACGCACTCAAATTTTTAATTAAAAATAAAATCGACTATCGACCTCTAGTGTTGTAACCATTGCTCGATTTGAGTTGATAAGTTTTTTTTTATTTTAATTTACGGCTCCATACATCAAAAGAACTGCACGCCTTTGCATAATTGTAAGTTACGGGAAATAATGTATTTTGACCTGATAAGCTAAGAATAAAAAGTATATCAGATGGAGCCCTAAACGGCAACTAATATGTTTAATCTTCCTCTTCTTTGTCCAACCCTCTTCCTAGTCCTATCTTAATTTTTTTTTTCAATTTGCGTCACTCTGATTGACATATTTTATTTAAAAATCTGATTAAAACAATTTGAAAGCCAATTCTTTTCTATATTGAATTGAATAGGTATCTTTTTGTATTCCTTGATTTTTAGGGATCCTTATCCAAAGGTGTTGTATTGTGTTACGGAACCCTCGGTGCACGAATTTGCGAATTAGACTCCCACTTGATCAGTTTTTGAAAATCCCGATGGCAATTAATTTATTAAATTTGATATATTTATTTTAAAAAAATAATCTTATTATATTATTTCCCTAATTAAATTCAATAATATTCAATTTTCCATTAAATTAAACTGGAAAGCAATTAAAAATTTGTTCATTTGTGACAACAAAGAGACTGGGGTGCATTTGTGCCAAATTACCCAACGATATGAATGAATGGAGAAAATTCAGTTTGGGGATTATCGAATCCAATAATTTGCCTCCCAAATTAATAGCTGCTTTTAAAATTTTCCAGTTTTAAGCCCATACTTTTTTTTATATTTATTTACATTTACACAATACTAGCTTTTGCCCGTGGCTTCGCCCGCGTTGACATCGTTTTTATGACTGTCTTAGAGGGTACGCGGTGCGCGAGCCGCTTAGCGTAGCCATGAATTTTCTCCAGATCCCTCGGGAACTATGTCAGGATATGCTTATTAGTAAATTCATATTCATGTCGTTTCCCACCCCCTCAACCATATCTGTGTAAAAAATCACAACAATCCATTGTTCCCTTGAGATGTTAAAGAAATTAACAAAAAAGAGTATATTTTCAGTTTCCTCAGGAACTGCATCGGGATATGCTATTTTCACGGGATAAAAATAATAGCCTACGTTCTTCCTCGTGACACAGGCTACCTGCATGCCAAATTTCATTAAGATTGGTCAAGGCGTTGAAGCGTGAAAAGGTTACAAACAAACAACAACATTTTCACATTTATAATATTAGTAAGAATGTTAAAACAAATACTAGGCTTAACATGAGATGTATAGTAGGCTGTCATTTAGCTATAAATAATATTTTACAGAAAATCTGTATTAGATAAGCTAATAAAATTTTTATGTCTTTAATAAGGGCGGAAAGATAAATCACTCACAACATTAGTCAAATAATACTTAACAGACGAAGAAGGAAAAGAAAATTATGCAAATATTGGTCTGCGTTTTAAATTAAAAAAAAATAAAAAAAAGTTATGAAATTATACAGCGGGCAACAAAAGTGGTGTACCAAATTTTTTTTTTTGAGAATTGACTATTGATTCCTTGTAGAAAGTTGTTCATTTGGATTAGCAGAACCCCCAATTAACGGGTCCTACATCAATTTTGTTACATCCTGTATATTTAATTAATCAAAGTATGTACCATTGCTATCTATGCACTTTCGCCATCATCATAGGAAATTTATTGATTCCTTGCTAAAGAAATTGTGGAAGCGAGAACCAATAACATTTTCAAGGCGGTTTGGATTTCCTAATTGGAATATAATTTTTTGGAGTGAAACGATTTATAGATCTGAGGCCTACGAACTCGCGATTTAGGCTGTATGGTCATGGAGTCTTAGCTCTCCTGATCTAAAAGGTGACTGAAATAAAAAGTTGTAAAAAACTTGATGTAAACAACGTGAGCAAACAAAGTTAACACTCGATTTCACTCCCCATGTATAAATCGTTTCTTAAGGAGTAAACTCCAATTTTTTTTTGGTACCCTATAATTCACGCACAATTTTTTTTCTTCATGCTGATTGCGTTAGGGATCATTGGTAAGCCCGCTTCATTCTTCGGCATCATCGTCACTTACCATCAAGGCAAAGTATATTTATTAGTACTAACATACAGTATGGACACTCCCTGCCGCTCTTTAGATTGCGACCTCACCCACTTGTCACTCAGATTGATACAGATTGGTTACAGTTTGGTTATCAAAGGTATAGGATTTCGCCGCCATTTTGTTTGTTCCGTGATTCCTTTTTTGAAATGTCATTTCTGGCACATTGTATGAAGTGTCCAGGGTGGGATCAAGGTGAGAATGATGCCAAGAACCTTAATAAAAAAATAAGCCGTAAAAGTAAAAACCGCTTATAAATACACCTTTAGTTCTTTATACACGTGATTAAAAGCGGGGCTTTGTGTTTTATTACGGACAGGTTATTTATTCTCTCCCTGGACATGGGTTATGTAATGTAATGGAATTTGCGAAAAAAGTGAGTTAATATTATATTCTCGTTCGTGCGGCTCATATTATGTGTGGGTTGTATTAATTTAGTTGATATAAATACAGATGTGTCAAGACCACAGAATAGAAGAATTCTATAGAACGCTGAAGATGGTCTCGAAGTACCAGCACCGAGCGGGTTCTGATCTACTTTTCCTTCAATTCGTGATTTTTTGGAAAACTGAATGTTAAAACAAAAAAAAATATTGTTGACAACACCCTCGCACTAAATAACAAGAAATCGAAAATAAAAATTCATATTTTAATGTAATTATTGATTTTCATAGAAACTCCTCCATTTATTAAATTTACTTTGCCAGTTGCATTTTGCACTGTATTATTGACCATCTCGGCAATTTTGACACTAAAACACACGAAGCTCTGCCTGCCAAAAATTGTGCAATTTCTGCGCAGTACAATCATTTAGGAATGACAGCAACATGTTTCGTTGTACAAGAAGCTAACGCGCCTACCACGCCTCCTTCAGCATTCTATCGGAGTGGCAATTTTTTTTTATTATCTGCCTCAAGACTAACGTCTTTGATCAGTGTGTGTTGCCAGTGATGACATGTGAAGCTGAGTCACGGTCGCTTACTATGAGTCCATAAGAAGGACACAAAGAGCAATAGAGCTTGCCATGCTCGGAGTTATGCTGCGTGGCCAAATCAGAAACGAGGAGATACGTAGGAGAACCAAAGTAACCGATAAGCTCTTAGAATTGTTTAGCTTAAGTAACAGTGGGCGGGGCACATAGCTAGTAGAACAGATGGCTGTTGGCAATTGAATAAAGTTCTCAAGTGGCAACTGCGCACAGGATGTAGCGTAGGAGGCCTACCACGCGGGAAGCCGCTCAATGTGGGCAGCGCGGGAACGGTCGCCGTGGAAATCCTTAGAGGAAGTCTTTGTCCAGCAGTGGACTTCTTTCTGCTAATATGATTGAAAGAATATACAGGCTGTAACAAAATTTTAGAGTATAAAACGCTTCATTACACACTGGACATGAGGCGAAGACATCTTATTTTATATTATTTCGCAGAACAATAAAAGGATACTTCAGAATGTACGTCCAAAAACCAACCTAGTGAACAAAAAACATTTCCAATTTTGAGAATGGGCGCTCACGTGTAAAAACTGACGGATCCATTGACGGATGACGTCACCTGGTGCGGAGTCAGACGCTTGCGTATATTTCACTCGCGTCGTCCGTCAACTTTGACAGGTGACAACCGCCGCGCGCCAATGCGAACGCCGGGTGACATGACAACTGCGTTTATCCTGTCAGCTAATGCGAATGATGGTACAGTTTATTATGTAACGTCAAAAATATCGTGTAGAAAAGAGTCAAGTAGAGTAATAAGGTGGTAATAAGAGAGTTACAGAATAAATTGTACAACTGCATTATGCATACTTCCTCGCGTAGTCTTCACCGTCTAGCATACAGAAATCAATCTGTATCTATATGGGTGACGAGGGGGTGAGGTCGCAATCTAGAGAGCGGCAGGGAGTTTCCATACCAAAGTATATATGTTAGTACTAACATACAGTATGGACACTCCCTGCCGCTCTCTATATTGCGACCTCACCCCCTCGTCACCCAGATTATTACAGATTGGTTACAGTTTGGTTGTCGAACGTATAGGATTTCGCCGCCATTTTGATTGTTCAGTCATTCCTTTTATGAAATGTCATTTCTGGCCCATTGTATGAAGTGTCCAGGGTGCGTCCATACTGTATGTTAGTACTAATATAATATATACTTTGGTTTAGTGATGTCGATTTTTTTTTTCACAAATAGGCGACATGGTTCAATTGTTGAATCAGGTCAGATCACGGGGCGCTCTTGTGGGTTGGTAAATAAGGCAAAAGGCTCCGTAATAAAAAATCGGCAATTGCGCATTTTGATTTTGTTCTAAGAGCAGATTCGGTGTTTAAGCCTGACAAATTATTTGGACAATCCGTTGTAAGACTCCATCCGGAAGGACACACAGACCTACGTGGCGTAATGGTTAGTCCATTCGCTTTACACTAGGAAGTCGCGGATTCGATTCCCGGCGGGTTTTAACTTTGTGAGACTCGGTTTGGTTGATGGTAGGGCATTTTGTAAGCCCGCCTGGCTAGCTACCACCATCTTATCTAAGTGTTGCCGCCAAACATCAATGTTGACGGCATTAAGCATTCCGGCATAAAGATAAGACAGCCAGTTCCCCATTCGCGTTGGGGAATGTTGATAAGCCAGCTTCTATCGTCACTTACCATCAGGTGAGATGATGTCAAGGGATTATCAATTGCGGATAACAAAAAACAGACAGACAAACAAGAAAGTAACTAATTAATAAAAACTTGTTAAAACATAGCCGGTCTTTTTTGTTGCGAATCGGAGTCGTGCACTGAAGGTTCCATATTGGGGTACAAAACCCTACAAGATAAGATAAGATAAGATAAGATAAGATAAATACTCTTTATTGTACACACTAGTTAAAAAAATATATATAAACAAATTATAAAAACTTAACTCAAAAAATATAAAAAAAACAAACACAATATAAAAAAAGAAACTTATATAGGAACAATAGCGGTACAATTTGGGCGGTCTTATTGCTCAAAGCGATTTCTTCTAGACAACCTGGTGTTTGGAGACAAAAACATAAAAACAGATAGTGCACGAGTATCTAACTAAAACAATACTTATGTAATTAGAGTTCAACAAGTTAAAAATGATATAAATTTGTAAAGTTACAATACTTATAAATAAGACGATGCTTTATAATAAATAATAATAATCATATGTACTTATCAATTAAACATATATAGATATTTATTAAAATATACATACGTATTATAAATAAAATAATATATTATATATACATACATATTACCAAAGTAGTAGAACAGTTACTGCAACGTACAAGCATACTTAGTTACTTCTTCACTGGCTGAGCGACGCAAAGAGGATCTTTGCCTCCGACACTTTTTGACGGAGACAGTTGGCTATCTGGAGGACGCTGAGGTCATTTTCGATTTCATCTTCCCGCTCGGTCGCTCCACATATGCTTTTTTGACGACGCGATCCTCTTCCATCCTCTCCACGTGGTCGAGCCACCTCAGCAAAGTATATATATTAGTACTAAGACTAACATACAGTATGGACACTCCCTGCCACTCTCTAGATTTCGACCTCATCCCCTCGTCACCCAGATTGATACAGATCGGTTATAGTTTAGTTGTCGAACGTATAAGATATCTTCTAATAATCAGCTTGATGGATTTTTTGAGTCCGAGGTATCGTTAGATTCGTCTTGATTTCGCCGCCATTTTGTTTGTTCCGTCATTCCTTTTTTGAAATGTCATTTCTGGCCCGATGTATTTTTTAAGTGTCCAGGGTGTGCCCAAGGCGTGTCACTTGTAAGATCTACGGTTATACACTCTTCTGTTAAGATTTAATTATCTGGGTTAATTATGGACAATATTTTCCCATTAACCCCGATGGCAGCCCGCCATGTTATCCCGGAGACACTGATGACGCAATCTTCATTGTTAGCAATCTAGAATGTCTTTTGTTCCTTTGTACATTAATTGAATGTTTGTCATTAATTTTATGTACTTTCAGATCGTTGCTTTGTCTTTTGACAAACGATAGGTTTGGTTGGAGTTTTCAGATGTTGGATTACGAAAATTGGACCAATGAAAGAGGGAAATTGAGTGATTAACACGTGAGAGAAAGGAACCCTTATAGGAGCACTTCGTTGTAATACACGGACGCACGGACGTATGAACACATACCGAAAAACCGAATATCTCAATTCCGATAGAACACACTTTCACTAAAATTGGATATTTTTTTCGCGATAACAATACTTCATCTACCCTACGTACGTACTTACTGTGTTACTATCCAGGAGGTCGTGGTTCGAGTCCTGCCACGTACCAATGTGTTTTTGAATTTTGATTTCATATGTACGTTTATCCGACGCTCTTACGGTGAAGGAAAACATCGTGAGGAAACCTGCGAAGAAACTCGACGGTTGTATGTGAAGTTGACCAACCCGCACTTGGCCCGCGTGGTCGACTAAGGCCCGATCGCCCTAATTAAGGGTAGGCTCAAGCCCCACGAGAACATGGTACACGGAGAGTGCGAAAAAACCAGGAGATCGAAGATCTATTCTCCGTACCCAACATCGTCTGCGAAAGTAAATCTAGCAGACTGCGGTCACACCCTGGACACTTCATACAACGGGCCAGAAATGACATTTCAAAAAAGGAATGACGGAACAAACAAAATGGCGGCGAAATCCTTTACGTTCGACAACCAAACTGTAACCAATCTGTATCAATTTGGGTGTCGACGGGGTGAGGTCGCAATCTAGAGAGCGGTGGGGTGTGTCCATTCTGTATGTTAGTACTAGTATATATACTTTGCCTTGGGGCCGGTCTACATGGTCCCATACAAGTTTCATCAAAGTATTTTTCGTACTTTTTTTGAAATAAACAAAAAAAATCAAAATTGTAGGTACTTGGTTGTTGCGAATCAGTCGTTTTTTTAAGTATTTAGCCTTTCCAATTATTCAAAGTGCAGAAAGCCTATATAGTGGAGCCATTTCGCTAACCATGACCCCAGACACATGCATGTATCTACTAGCTCTTCCATTGGACACAAATCAACGCTGACCTCTGGGTGACCACTTACAACAAACACGTGGCTAACTAAAGTGAAAGTATATATATATATTAGTACTAACATACAGTATGGACACTCCCTGCCGCTCTAAAAAATGAATAAAATAAAAAACGGTAATTTAAAAAACTAAAAAACCCGACTGCGTTTCTGTGTAGTTTGGAAATAAAAAACCCTAAAACAAGAAAGTCGTCATACCCGATTGCACTTTACTTAAGAAAAATTGTAGCAGTCGGGACCCATTCTAGAAAGTCAGCCGTCTAGTCAGTATATTGGAGTAATCTGCAATATAATATAGGTATGTGCAATCAAATCACGTTGCCTCCATTTCTAGAATGGGTCCCGACTGCTACAATTTTTCTTAAGTAAAGTGCAATCGGGTATGACGACTTTCTTGTTTTAGGGTTTTTTATTTCCAAACTACACAGAAACGCAGTCGGGTTTTTTAGTTTTTTAAATTACCGTTTTTTATTTTATTCATTTTTTAGTTTTATTAATGAATGAGTTTGTATAGTAACCTATATACACAATGACATACATTAAATTTACGCAGATTATTAACTTATCAGTTGATAGAAAATCCATCGAGCCGTTCTGGCTGCAGAGCGTGCCAAACATTTGAATTTGGCGCCAAAAATCCGCCATTTTTTTTTTATTTTGATATACGCAGTGTCACTCACACAGTAAATACGTATCTAACGACACCCCTCAAACTAAAATCTATCGAGCCGTTCAGGCTGCAGTGCGTGCCTTACATTGGAATTTGGCGCCAAAAATCCGCCATTTTGTTTTTTTTTATTTTGATATACCCAGTGTCACTCTCACAGTAAATACGAATCTAACGACACCTCTCAAGCCAAAATCCATCCAGCCGTTCAGGCTGCAGAGCGTGCCAAACAATTATACATACATACATACATACATACATACTCTCGAAAAACATAACCCTCCTTCTGGCGCAGTCGGGTAAAAACACGATTGCATCGGAGCGTCGGATAAACGTACATATGAAACCGGACAGGAGGTACCGGCCCTAGTCGCTACACCACCGATGCTTTTACGGTAAAGGCAAAACATCGTGAGGAAACCTGCACACGCCTGCGAAGAAACTCGAAGTATGTGTGTGAAGTCAACCAACCCGCACTGGGCCAGTGTGTTCGACTAATGCCCGATCCTCTTAATTCAGGGTAGGCTCGAGCCCCTAGGTGGGGGACGTATATGAGCTGATATGATGACGATTGTATAAAAACATTACCACTCTTTTTTGGGATGTCAGGTAAAATATAACCTATGTCACTCACGGGATCAAGACGAATCTAACGATACCTCGCACTCTTAAGTCCATCGAGCCGTTTAGAAGATATCGTGGAATAAAAAACATACATACATTAGACCTGTAAACAATAAACTCATTTTTTGTTGGCAGTCATGTAATAAAAATAATGTAAGACGTCTGAAAAAAATGTACTTATCAAAAATATTGTATTAAGATACATCAGACTTTTGTTTTTGTTTTTCTGGATATAATTTTATGGTCCTGCTTTGGCAAAAAGGTTTTGTGACACAAGTTTTTGATGTGTAACATCTTTGCTCTCGCTTTCCTGCAATTTGTGGGAGTGATTTCGTGAAATGGAACGGAAATGTGTCACATGGGACGAAAATGTGTAACAGGAAGTCGCGAAAGCGCGGAATTCTACTTTACGAGAGTCCGACTCGCACTTGGTCGGTTTTTTTCGTTACTGTCAGATCCGCCACCCAGGTACAATATCGTCATCAAATATAACTAACCTAAAGTATTTTGTCACATGTTACACATCATATGCGAGTACTGTAGGTCTCGCTCGAATTTTTTTTATTTTTTATATAATAAAGCACTAGAAATTGTGACCATAAAAACCCAAAAGTTAATTGGAATCCAACCTATCCGCCGTAGATAGCAATTGGCAAGAGACTTAAATATTGTCAAGGTGAAATTCAAATCGTTAACCAAACTTGAAGGGAATACTGCACTCATAAAACTGAACATCGTTCAAAACACCTATAAAATAAAAGAAAAAAATTGGACTCTCCATACAATTTGATCCCATTTATTACCAGCTTTGTATGGAGAGTCCAATTTTTTTTCTTCGATTGTATGGGTTTTTTGGTAGTTGTTCAGTTTCATGAGTGGAGTATGCCTTTAAAGTCTGATTAAAGATTTTATTTTCAACCTGTATATAAAAGTCGACGTGTGTTTGCGGGTATGTATGTGTGTTTTCCCTATGGACTCGAAAACGGCAGATTTTAATGAAATTTTCAGGGATTCTCTAGATTAAATCCATTGGAGATCCTATGTTAAAAAAAGCGCGGTGCTCCGTTGTAATGTTTAAGCAAACAAGCAAAAAAGAGTCTTTTTTGTTGCAGTTCTCTCATGAACTGTATCGGATTATGCTATTTGCACGGAATAAAAAGTATCCTATGTCCTTCTCCATGATACAGGCTACCTGCGTACTAAATTTCATCAACGTTGGTTGAGCTATGCCGCGGGCTATATAAAGCTTAGTGAATAGATAATAGATAATAGAGACCAATATAAGCGTCGGTGGCTCAACCGGTAACGACTCGGTCCATCTAAGCAGAGGTACCGGGTTCAAATCTGGACGGCCAATTTACCAATGAGTTTTTCAAAAACTTACGTACATACTTACCGATTGCTTTAACGGTGAAGGAAAACATCGTGAGGAAACCTGCACACGCCTGCGAAGAAACTCGAAAGTTGTGTGTGAAGTCGACCAACCCGCACTGGGCCCGCGTGGTCGACTAAGGCCTAATCGCCCTGATTCAGGGTAGGCTCGAGCCCCTCGATGGGGACGTATATGAGCTGTTATAATAATAATAATAAAATAGAGACCATTCAAGGAAATATGACGTCGAAAATATTGAATATGGCAGACGTAGCACGATTGCACTGCGCGGCGGACAGGCACGCTGGTTGCACAAATCACTTGCATTCTGTTCAGAATGCGCTCCGATGCATTCTCTTCTATGTTTGAATTTGCGAATCATTTCCTGTTTCGGCTGAGTGGAGTTGTAGGCTTAATGGAATGCAATTTTGGGAAATAATGGACCTTTATTATATACAGGGTGTAATAAAATTGGTGTAGGTCCCGTTAACTAGGGCTTCTACTCATCATACTGAACAACCTTTGTTCTACGACGTTGCTGAAAACGTAAAAAAAAATTTTCACTCTTCATACAAATTGATCAGCTGATCGACCGATTTTGTGCATTTTAGTATGGAGGGTCAAAATTTTATTTTGAGAATTGACTATGGGTTCCTTGGAGAAAGTTGTTAAACTATTAAAACTGGTGCTTCTACCCATGAAACTGAACAACTTTCCAAATGGAACCCATAGTCAAATCGCAAAAAAAATGGCTCTCCCATACTAACTCGATCAGCTGATCAGTCAACTTAGTATGGGAAGTACAAATTTTTTTTTGAGATTTGACTATGGGTTTCATGGGGAAAGTTGTTCAGCTAATTTTGTTAGACCTTATATAATATTCTTTATTGCACACAAATATTTACATAAAAAACACTTAGAAAGGACATAATATGCAAAGGTGGACTTATCTCTATAAGAGATCTCTTCCAGCCAACCTTACCGAGTGTTATGAGAATTCAAAGGACGGGGGCAAACCTATGTGTACCTTAAATTATACTAAATAAAATACTAATATAATATATTATAATGTAAACTAACCTGATCTACTCACATAAATAATATATGTACATACCGATTATACTCAAATCCTCTTCTTCATTCGACTACAATGTAGAAATAGGCGGGTGATGAATTTTATAATCAACGTTCGTGTTCTCTGTCGTAGCTCATACACATCATCATCATCTTATCAGATCATATACGACCCCACCAAGGGGCTTGAACCTACCCTCAATTAGGGCGATCGGACCTTAGTCGACCACGCTGGCCCAGTGCGGTTTAGTCGACTTAACATACAACCTTCGATTTTCTTCGAAGGCGTGTAGAGATTTTTTTTTGTTTATTAAAAGTTTCACTGCAACTCACCTGATGGTTCGTGATGATGCAGTCGAGGATGATACACGCAAACTCAAATAATGCCTATTCACTCTTACTTTGAAGATCTCAAAATTATAGGAATCGTGAAACACTGACGCAGGCAAGGAGTTCCACTAAGTTAAATAAGAAAGTGTAAAGCTTCGTGCGAAAAGGTGGAACTTTTTTGATGATTTCCTTCACCATAAGAGCGTCGGATAAACGTACATATGAAAACGATATTCGATAACACATTGGTACGTGGTAGGATTCGAACCACGACCTCCCGGATTAACCTGACCTTACCGTTTGTCCGCCAGACTCAGTTTTTTCGGAATGTGTCACACTAGTATCCAGCGGAATAGCTCGTTTTCGTTCAAATGGCTAATTTAACAATAGGGTACATGCATGAAATTTTTTTATCGCATTTATTAACAAAATATGAAAATTATGTTTTTTACATGTAAAAAAGTGAAATGAAAATTTAAATCGGCCACGAAAGATAAGTATATTAGCATTTTCAACTACTAATTAGACGGAGAGATCCGATATGTAAATGTGACGACAAAAAACACACGGTCCATATAAACTCTATGCTACATTCTATTTTGCTATAAAGAGATATCTTGGTTATTTTTAGTTAGGTATTCAAAAAAAAATTTTTGTATATCGTTTCTTATAGGAATGAGCTTTTATTAAAGCAAAAAAATATATCATGCATATTCCCCATTAGGGTGCAGGTAAATGCCTTTCAAGATTTCTCTTAAACTAGGCTAGGTATTGAAAAGCAGTAGATGTACCAAAAATACTAACTATATCTTTGGCAAATAAAAATTACCTACTCTTTAATTTACTAAGCACGATTTTGTTCTTTACATTTTTATTGACTTGTCTCGTATAACTTAATAGCATGAATTAATAAATTAACTTCCTTTATTCCTTAGCTAAATAATGCACAACGCTCAATCTATAAAAGGTTGACCGCAAAATACCTACAAGAATGGAAATAACTCCTGGGATTAGAGTTCAAGGCTTTTAGCTCGTGGTAGAATCACGGGAGGAATAATATTTGGGGTACCTATTAATCCACACCTAAATTTTATTTTATTTACGATAGAATAGAATTATATTTAACTAGCTGTGCCCGCGACTTTGTCCGCGTGGAGGTTTTGAATTTTCCCACGGGAACTATTGAATTTTCTAGTATAAAAAGTATCCTTTATGTTAACCCTCAACCGCCTCCGTAGCTCAGAGGCAAAGTTCACTGGCTTTACACAGGAGGTCGCGGGTTCGATTCCCGGCGGGGTCAATTGTAAGACTCGGTTTGGTTGGTGGTAGGGCATTTCCTAAGCCCGCTTCCATCTTCGGCATCAGAGTCACTTACCACCAGGTGAGATGTTGTCAAGGGTTTACCAATTGTGAATAAAAAAAAAATAAAAAAAACCCGGGCTATAAGGAACCACCATACAAAATTTCATCAAAATCAGCCCGGTAGCTTTTGCGTGATGCGCGAACATACAGACAGACAAAAATTCCAAAATTTGTCGTTTTGGCCTCTATATCGTTCGTAATGTCCATCGCAGTTATTATTTTCCAAAAAATTTTCATGTACAGACACGGCCCCGTTACTTATATGCATAATAATAATAATAATAGATGTGTACCATGAAAAAAAAACTACTTTTTGTAAAAATATTGACAAACTTACTTATCTAAGCGAACTCTTTATCTGAAACTCAAATTTACTCTACATACTGCCAAAGCGTGGGTTTCTTCCTACATCGTGCCAAAGTTGAAGTAATCATCAAAGCAATTTATTTAAATCATCAACACATCATATCAGCTTATATACTTCGAGCCTACCCTGAATAAAGGTGATCGAGCCTTAGTCGACCACGCGGGCCCAGTGCAGGTTGGTCAACATCACACACACACAACCTTCAAGTTTCTTCGCAGGCGTGTGCAGGTTTCCCAACGATGTTCTCCTTCACCGTAAGAACGTCGGATAAACGTATACATATGAAATCAAAATCACATTGGTACAGCTCGCACCAAACTTTATTACTGATCTGAAGTGTGATGCAAGTGCTTACTGCGCCGGTATAACCTAGCAGTAGGTACCTTTACGTTCTACTAACACCCAAACTTTGTTACTGCGACGCGTCTTGCGACCAACTTCAGAGCCGCAGTAATGTTTGGTGCGACCTGCACGTGGTAGGATTCGAACCACGACCTCCCGGACAGGAGGAAGCGGACCTTTCCATTACGCCACCGACGCTCAGACAAACTCTCTACTTAAAACACTTTCTGCTCTAATAAACACTTTACTTAAACTGTTAAAAAAAGTGAAATTCCTTCAGTACATTGTTTACTGGATTTTTTTTTATAGTTTTGACTTATAATAAGTAAACATGCCAAAATTTATCTTTTTCTATATCATGAATTTCTTAGTGAATGATATTAATAAGAACATGAACCCAAAAATACTTCCCCCCAGTTTGTAGGCCATTGAAAGTGCGAAGGGTTCCTCAGGGACCAATCATTGGGCCATTGCTATTCGTAATTGGGTTACCGAGTTATGGACAGGCAGTGTCGAGTTTATTGATGCGATGGCCGGCTGGGGACGGCTTTGTGGCGAAGCTATGAAATGAGGTCCTTGGTATAAGTTCAGGGGAGTTAGTGAATGAGACATATTCGATAGATTGTTACTATTATCAATGTTGAAGTAGACAATGAGATCAAACGAATAGGCTTACTACGCGTTGAAACATTTAATATAATATAGTATTTAACGGCGCTTTAACGGTGAAGGAAAACATCGTGAGGAAACCTGCACACGCCTGCGAAGAAACTCGAAGGTTGTGTGTGAAGTCGACCAACCCGCACTGGGCCCGCGTGGCCGACTAAGGCCCGATCGCCCTAATTCAGGGTAGGTTCTAGCCCCTCAGTGGGGACGTATATGAGCTGATATGATAAGTATTTAAGGAGAAATCACACACGATCATCTAGCCCCAAAATAGGATTCCCTGTACTATGAGAATCAGATAATGATATACATACTTCTCTCTCTCTCTCTGGTTGGTCCCTCATTACTGAGGATCATGGCCTTTGGTTTAAACCATGTGAACTGCATCCTTTTGGTCCACGGTCGCCCTGATCGCCTCATAGAATGTTATAGCAGTGGTGCCTTATTTGACCTTATCACTTCATCGTGTTGGCATTCGAGCTCTTAAACTTTTCCCTTAGATGTTGCCAACAATGATCGATCAGTTTTTCTAGAATTTTCAGTCCCTTTTCTCAAGATGTGGATGAAGTAGGTCATTATGTGTACAGTTAAACACACAAATGTGTCTGTTCTCTCACAATTTAAAAATCCGACGCGTTTGTCTACCATATCCTTACAACGCATATTGACCTATGAATTCTTATAAAGGTTATAAAAAAATGTTGTGGGATCCGTTAAATGTGGATTCTTCGCATCATACTGAACAACTTTTCCCAAGGAACCCATACACAATTCGCAAAAAAAAAAATTTGACGCTTCGTACAAAAATGCACAATATTGGTCAATCAGCTGATCACTTTGTATGAAGAGTTCAATTTTTTTTTGTAATTTTAAGCAAATTTGTAGAACAAAACCATTTGATGAGTAGAAGCCCTAGTTAACGGGACCTACACCAATTTTGTTACACCCTGTAAAAATAATACGTCTTTACCTTTAAAATTGCCGATTGTATAAAAAAGTCTAAAATGAAATATAATATTAAGAACAATAGTTATTAAAACAAAATTTATTCTCAAAATAGCATTAGAATATTAATAATTAAATGGTGATAAACATATGCCTACTGTTTAGATATTTTGAGAGCACGGTGGCTATAACCTCATGAAGTTGGGTTTTTTCACCTGAAAAAAAAGACGCCTTTATTGAGGCAAAAATACACATTTTTAATTTTAAAGCTCTATAGTTACCGCAGCAGTTTCTTCGTTACTAATGTCATATTTGGAAATATCCCGTATAAAATTTCGTCACTTTCAGGAAAATACAAGAAAATTAACTAGTCTAAAAATTGTCCCAGCTGACCACTAAGAAAACGCCTTTGTTCCATTCAATGGTACATAGCTCAGGGGATTGGAACATGAAAGACATGCCACTATTTAATAATAAAGGAACATAAGTAGTGTCACTATAAAGACAATAATAAAAAACAAAAACGTTTTTATTTTAAATAAAAATTGGCAAAAAAATTGAAATTCGGCAATTTTATAGGTAAAAAACACTTTTACATAGATACTTAACATCCAGAGACAGAGAAAACAAAACTGTTCATCTATAATACGAATGTTTGTCCTCACGACTCTCACTCAGCCCCGATTATTACTACCTAAGTACATATATTAGTACTAACATACAGTATGGACACTCCCTGGCGCTCTCTAGATTGCGACCTCACCCCCTCGTCACCCAGATTGATACAGATTGGTTACAGTTTGGTTGTCGAACGTATAGGTTTTCGCCACCATTTTGTTTCTTCCGTCATTCCTTTTTTAAAATGTCATTTCTGGCCCGTTGTATGAAGTGTCCAGAGTGTGCTACTTCTGTAGGAGCGCTGACGACCGGACGCCGAGTCAGTTGCTTTTGTTTGAGTTTGTATGTTTGTGTGTGCACTAGTACTTTTAGGGTCAAAATAAAACTCAAAATATTGTTTAAATCACTATATTATGTAACCCGCTTCCATATTTGGCATTATCGTCACTTACCATCAGGTGAGATGATGCCACGGGCAAAAAAACTTATAAAAATAGAATAGACAATGTCACTCTGAAGACGGCTGGATGGAAAAGATTGGTTGGTTAAAAATTATTTACGTCTCTGGGTACAAGCCCTTTTGAGACAATCTTCATTTTTCGTCTTCATTTCTTTTTGGATTTGAAATGCTAGTGCCAGTGCATTACAAATTATCTCCGGAGTTCTCGACAGTATTTGCAGCAGCCTCATTCTGAGTTGGAACACCCGGTCACAGTAGGTCTATAAAAATGCACCCAGTGCAAGTCGGGTCTTCACGTCCTTCTTCATTTTATTTTCTTGTTCTTCACATTGCTCACGTGCACCAGAGGATTTTCTTCAAAATGCACCACTTTTTGAAACAAAACTCTAGCAGAAAACAATGCAAAAACAATAGAATTATACTACGAATGCGTTTACCACAAATCCCGCCAAAAACACCCCTATGGAAAAGATAATTTTTAGTATTGCCAGATACGTTATTAAAAATATAAACACATTTCAATATGAAACAGCTTTGAAATGACTTGTTTCAAGATGGATAAAAGGAATTTAAGGAAATCGATTAGTCTAACGATTTATAAAAAAAAAACTATTTCCTTATTACAGATTAACCTTGCAATTAAGAGAAATAAATTTAGAAATTATGGATATTTCTCAAATGTAATTTTCGTAAATTACAGCGAATATAAATTGAAAGACTTCAAAGAAATTGTGTACCTATTTTATATTAAATACTTCAATATTATTATGATTACAAGTGTACCTAAATTGCTTTTATTAATTACAGAGCTTCTACCTGAAACTCTAAAATTACAAAATCAGACATCCTTTTGAATATAATTAAAAGAAAAAAATATTAAAAAGAAACAAAATTTTCCTTATTTTTATGTAAACAGGAAATTATGCGAAATTAATCTTTCCTAATCCTTATTAGTGTCGTGATGCCGCCAAAGCTCTTTTTAGGATACTGTAGTCTACAAGGAACCCTTTTAGTTTTCGCCATGTCTGTTCATATGCTTCTGAATGTTCATAAGATTCTGTTTCATATGCCCGTAATAAAGCAGACCCAGGGTACACCCCGGATACTGCATACAACGGTCGTGAAATTACATTTCTAAAAACAAACGACGGAGCAAACAAAATCACGGCGAAATCCTTTACGTTCGAGAACCAAACTTAACCAATCTGTATCAATCTGGGTGACGAGAGGGTGAATCTAGATTGCGGCAGGGAGTGTTCACACTGTATTTTAGCACTAATATATAAACTTTGCCCAGGGTTTGAAAACTTTCCTTGGTTCAAGAATTTTCCTGATGGTAACCGTACCCCTGCCATATGTGGCTTCTTTTAATTGGTAAGTGGCTGTATCGTGTCAGCGGTATTAGGATTATCACTTGTTGGACTTGGCATCTTATTATTAAGTAATAGGGCATTTTACAAAATGTTACATTTTTAGGGCATTTTAACAAGAAAGATATCTTCTATTCCGCTCTAATATCTGCCTGTCGTTCACTGGGTGTAATGAATAAACTAACAGTAATAAAATAGGAAATCATCACATCAGCTCATCTGTACGTCCTCACCGAGGGGCTCGAGCCTAACCTGAATTAGGGAGATCGGGCCTTAGTCGATCATGCAGACCTAGTGCGGTTGGTTAAGTTCACACACAACGGTAGAGTTTCTTCGCAGATGTGTGCAGGTTTCCTCATGATGTTTTCATTTACCGTAAGAGCGTCAGATAAACGTACATATGAGATCGAAATTCGAAAACACATTGGTACGTGGCAGGACTCGAACCACGCTTCCCGGATAGGAGGTAGCGGCCAATGCCGTTGCTCCACCGACTCTCTCTCTCTCTCTAAATATCTAAAAATAGGAAATAAGTTGAAGAACCATCCAAAAAACTTTTAGCTACAATATTTGTTTGAAAATAGTGTTTATGCTCAAAAGCCAAATGCTCACTGGGCATAGTCAACATAAATACACGTTTCGAAATTAAATAAAAGGTGAGCACAGAATTTCTTACGATTTTAGATTCTCGAACCTTGATTCCACCTCCAAAGTTCATCATCAGATCAACTAAAAAATACCAAAAGGATATAATATTGTCACCGGCAATACGGCGTCATACTATATTTCAGCTGAAATGGTCCCATGGAAGTCACTATGTAATCGATTGTAATATTTGACCTTTACAAAATAACTATCATACATACAAAAATTTTGGCAAGTTAAATAAAAGATTTAAAATAACACTACACACATTCGTATCACTCTTGAGATTATCTATGACGTGTAAGGTTTAAGCTGTAGCGCGGTGCGCAGTTATTCGTTCTCCTTTCATCCGATCTTCTTTTCATCCCATCTATTTCTTCTTTTCCACGCATAAGCTGTCACCCATCTAAAAACTTCATTCAAAAACCAAAAATTATCATCATCACCTCATAATTTAAATACATTTAATAAATTCCTAGTTAATACTTTATAAAAAGACCCATTAAGGGTAAGATCAGTTTATGTTAATTCAAGTATATAATGTTTTGACTATTTTTATATTTCTTTCTAGGTCTTATTTCCATAATTAAATCATAATAAGTATATGTCCACGCTGGAGTTACGCCCTTATATCACCCTACACCTACTTCCATCGTGTGACAAAGCAACAACATTCTGCTCCGGCTATAGCGGAGAGATATGACTCCCACCTATTTTTATTTAAGAAAATACACGAAAATTGACCATCCCCTCCCCCCAACTCTTATCTCTGAAACTACTGGGCCTAGCGAAGGTTGGAAATTTAATTTTTCCTGTAAGAACGGAAGAACTCTAGATTGTTGATGTGTAACATCTTTGCTCTCGCTTTCCTGCAATTTGTGGGAGTGATTTCGTGAAATGTGTAACATGGGACGGAAATGTGTAACAGGAAGTCGCGAAAGCGCGGAATTCTACTTTACGAGAGTTCGACTCGCACTTGGTCGGTTTTTTTCGTTACTGTCAGATCCGCCACCCAGGTACAATATCGACATCAAATCTAACTAACCTAAAGTATTTTGCCACATGTTACACATCATATGCGAGTACTGTAGGTCTCGCTCGTATTTTTTTTTAATAGATTTTCCTGAAATGTATGTATGTAACCTCAAACACTGTGATTTATTTTAAAATCTTAAGTCCAGTTGTTTTGGAGATAATCGAATGAAAATAAATTCAAAAAATAATAGGAAAGGTTAATTTTCGCCTAATTTCTTAAATGACTTACATATGTCTAACAAATTTCAACTCAATCGGTCCAGTAGTTTTTGTTAAAATACAGATTTATTTTTTAAAAGCTACGGAACCCTACTTTGTGCGAGTCCGACACGTGCTTGGCTAGTTTTTTTTTCCATTTGAGGAACGAAACCCAAAAATAGGTACTCAAATCTGGCAGTGTAAGTTATTAGAATTCAACATTACTTATTTGTGACCCAAAAACTCATCAAGAGAACATATTTTGAAGCGGCCATCAGTGTAGACATTTTTTAGAACTCATTAAAAAGAAGATCTTTGTAGAATTACGGTATTTTATTAGGGTTCCGTACCCAAATGCTAAAAACGGGACCCTTATACTAAGACTCCGCTATTCGTCCGTCTGTCCGTCTGTCACCAGAACCGTGAACCGTGATAGCTATATAGACAGTTGAAATTTTCACACATGATGTATTTCTGTTGCTGTTATAAGAATAAATACTAAAAATTAGAAAAAGTGAAAGTCTCCATACAAAAAAAAGAGTTTTTTTTATGTGAAGACACTAGCGCCATCTAGTAAGATGGTACGGAACCTTTTATGTGCGGTTATATGCGGTGCGGTTTTATAAGTATATGACGCAACCCATCCAGTAATTATTTGATAACAGTTCGTCCTGGAAACGTTGCTCACATTCATCCTATTTGGTTTTCTTTTTACTCCGGCACTTACTTCTCTCACGACCGATCTAGGAATATTTCCTTGTTACATGAAAAACCTTAAAACTTTTAAGACACAAACTTTCAATATTGCATTGTCACTCGATATACATAATATGCATGCAATTTCAGCTCAATCGGAAACCGGGAAGGGGGTCTAATTTAACTTGCATGATTTCATTACAGACATCGGGACAGGTGAAACGAAATAAAAGCTTGTAAAAACACAACATACCAAAAATTATACTACACTCGTTGTTTCCCGCGGGTTCACTTGCGTGAACGCCGTTTCAATGACTTTTAGAGGGTGCGTAGTGCGCGAGCCGCAAGCAGCTTTAATGTTTTAATACAGGTCCTAATCTATGTACCTACCAAATTACAGCCAGATCCGTTCAGTAGTTTTTTGCGTGAAAGAGTAACAAAAATACACCAATAACAATAACAAACGCACATTTTTACAAACTTTCGCGTTTATAATATAAGTACGAATAGTAGGATATACTCATACGCACGTCCGTTCCTCCAAATGTTACTGTGCTACGGCTTACGTACGTACTACGACTTGACGCCTACGATTCGTAGCAAAAAGACAAAATCTTCTTTTCTGTAGTGGACAAATGGTTTAGAATAACAGATGTAGGAGTTGTTAAGGGGCTTCTACTTGTCATACTTTCCCCGAGGAAGCCATGGTCAATAAAAAAAAATTCGAGTGAGACCTACAGTACTCGCATATGATGTGTAACATGTGACAAAATACTTTAGGTTAGTTAGATTTGATGACGATATTGTACCTGGGTGGCGGATCTGACAGTAACGAAAAAAACCGACCAAGTGCGAGTCGGACTCTCGTAAAGTATAATTCCGCGCTTTCGCGACTTCCTGTTACACATTTCCGTCCCATGTTACACATTTCCGTCCCATTTCACGAAATCACTCCCACAAATTGCAGGAAAGCGAGAGCAAAGATGTTACACATCAAAAATTTAGAACTCTTTATCAAATCGATCAGCGAATTGGACAATTTTGTATGTATGGAGAGTCCAAACATTTTTGTGAGAATTGACTGTGAATTCTTTGGAGATAGTTGCTCCGTTTGATGAGTAGAAATAAGCCTCAGTTAACAGGTCCCATACCAATTTCATAACATCCTTTATTGTGTTTATGTATAGGTAAAATGTATAGGTGTTGTATTCTAGTTTGATCATTTTATGTTTCGTCATTGACATCATTCTCACATTTTGTGCCACAGATATATTTATTTTAATATAACATTAGGGGACACTTTTAATATAACATAAGAGCGTCGGTGGCGTAACGGCTAGGGCCGCCGCTTACTGTCCGGGAGGTCGTGGTTCGAACCTGCCACATACCAATGTGATTTTGAAATTAGATTTCATATGTACGTTTATCCGACGCTCTTACGATGAAGGAAACTTACTTCCACCTATACATTCAAAATAGATACAAATTATATAAAGAGTAAACAGCAAGGCACAGAGAAAACAAGCCTGTTTGTCACACAAATGTTGGCTCTGAGTGGAGATCGAACCCTCGACCCTCAGCCCAGCAGGTAGGAGTGCTGCTTTTAACCCGCCTCCGTGGCGTAATGGTTAGTCCATTCGCTCAACACCAGGAGGACGCGGGTTCGATTCCCGGCGGGGTCAACTTTGTAAGACTTGGTTCGGTTGGTGGTAGGGCATTTTCATAGCCCGCCCGGCTAGGTACCACCATCTTATCTAAGTCTTGCCGCCAAACATCAGTGTTGACAGCATTGATGTGTTTCGGCTTGAAGATAAAATCGCCAGAACCCCATTGCGTTGGGGAATCTTGGTAAGCCCGCTTCTATCTTCGGCATCATCGTCACTTACCATCAAGTGAGATGATGCCAAGGGCTTAGCAATTGTAAATAAAAAGAAATACTACTGGACCAACGAGTCCGTCTTTTATTTTTAGTTAAAAAAGTATAATATTTCCACTCTTACCAACTTTGCAGTTTATTTTTATTCTCATACTAGCTGTCCCGGCGAACTACGTACCGCCTTACATTACATTACACTGCCCTACCCTATACTACACTACCCTACCCTACACTACCCTACCCTACACTACTCTACCCTACACTACACTACCCTACCCTACACTACCCTACCCTACCCTACATTACCCTACCCTACCCTACATACACTACACTACACTACCCTACCCTACACTACACTACCCTTCCCTACCCTACACTACCCTACCCTACACTACCCTACCCTACCCTACATACACTACACTACACTACCCAACCCTACCCTACACTACCCTACCCTACACTACCCTACCCTACACTACCCTACCCTATACTTTCCTACCCTAAACTACACTACTCTACCCTACACTACACTACCCTACCCTACATTACCCTACCCTACACTACCCTACCCTACCCTACACTACCCTACCCTACACTATCCTACCCTACCCTACATACACTACACTACCCTACACTACTCTACACTACACTACCCTACCCTACCCTACACTACCCTACCCTACTCTACCCTACCCTACCCTACATACACTACACTACACTACCCTACAATACCCTACACTACACGACCGTACACTACACTACCCTACCCTACCCTACCCTAACTTACCCTACCCTACACTACCCTACCCTACACTACACTACACTACCCTACCCTACCCTACCCTACCCTATACTACCCTACCCTACCCTACATAAGAACCTTCTCCTGACAATAATGAACTCGACAAAAAAAGAATTAGCCAAATCGGTCCAGCCGTTCTGGAGTTATAGCGTCAGGAAGGAAAACCCGACTTATTTTTATATTGTAGATTAAAAACCCTAGTATGCGTGTGTTAGAGTGGAGAATAATTACAAAGACACGAACACCACCTTCTAAACGGCTTGATTGACATTGTTTTTTTTTTTAATAACGGGGTCACGTAGATGGTTCCTAAACATAGATCATAATATAATATCAGCTCATGTACGCCCCAACCAAGGGGCTCGAGCCTACCCTGAACTAGGGCGATCGGGCCTTAGTCGACCACGCGGGCCCAGTACGGGTTGGTCGACTTCACACAGCCTTTGAAATTCTTCCTGAACAAAGATAACTTAGCAAAACAATAATAAAGATACGAACACCGGAATTTTATCATATAAAGAAGATTTCCGACTCGGACAAAGCCGCGAGACATCCACTAGTTTTATTTTATAAACTTAACTAGCTATTTCCCGTGGCTTTACCCACGTAGACAAAGTTTATATGACTTTTAGAGGTTGCGCAGTGAGCGAGCAGCAAACGGCTCGCGAGCGTAGAGAAAAAAATCCTATGTGTTAATCCAGGTTCTAATCTGTCTACCTACTAAATTTTAGCCAAATCAGATCAGTAGTTTTTGCGTCAAATAGTAACAAACATACATCCATACACTCTTACAAACTTTCGTAGTAGGGTAGGATAACAACAATTAAAACATTTAAAGTCCTATTCCATTTAATTCACTTTTCCACTGCAGCTAAGGGATTATTCGCCAGTCAAAAAGATTAATTGCACATTTAATAAGGTGATATAATACAATTTTAATTAAAATAAGGATCTTCTTCCCAAGTCTTACCTTAACAGGTGGTTCTGAGTACGCCTTTATGAAAAGGCAATAAACTTTGCATTATATCGTTTTATTGTGACATTTTCATTAAATTAAACTTTAATTTTATTTCGGTGACATTGAGACAAGCGGCTGGGGTTGACAGGGCTTGAATAATATACCTACATGGTATAGGCAAAGTACTCGTATATATATATATATATATATATATATATATATATATATATATATATATATTAGTACTAACTTAATACTGGAAAACGTAGCGTAGGTAGGCCTCCCACTCGGTGGACCGATGACCTGGTGAAGGTCGCTGGAAGCCGTTGGATGTGGGTAGCGCAGAACCGGTCGTCATGGAAATCCTTGGGGGAGGCCTATGTGGAGCAGTGGACGTCTGTCGGCTGATATGATGATGATGATTACGACGGGTAAAAATGTATCCTATGTCACTCACGGGATTAAGACACCTCGCACTCCAAATCTATCAAGCCGTTTTGGCTACCGGGCGTGCCAAAGAAATGAACATAATATACATAAAGGTACACTCACAAAACATAACCCTACTTTTGGCCCAGTCGGGTAAAAAACTGAACTACCGGATTTGACGGAAGATACATCCCTTTTCAGGCGACAAGATTACTGGATTAACAGATGACCGTGTGTGATTTGTTCCTGAATATTTACTAATTAATTAATTTTATAAATTTCCAGTAACTCTTTCAAGTTTTAAAATCGATTGGTTAGTATAATGTTAATTTATCTTAACACAATTTCACTAATGGTAAACTTTGTTAAGTTTAAACTTACCTTTACCTTGAAGACGTTTTAGCTCCCCTCTTAACTTTGCCTATGCAGTTATAAAGTCCGACATTAAAATTAAGCACACACAACACTCACCAAACTCTATTTCAATTAATGTAGCTACTTCATCAAGTTATATCTTTCACAAATATTCATAGTGCTATACAGGAAAAGGTCTTATTTACATAACAGTTAAGTCAAAAGTTATTCACTTCTAGTCTTCGAGATAAAAGTTAGTTCACGATGCGCGTTACAAACTCTACAAGTGCAATCACTACGTTACGATAATGTGCGGTTTAGATAAGGCAAATTTACAATTCAGTTACGTGTTGTTTACGTGAAAACGTAAAGTCGATGTTCGTAACTTACAGGCCCGTCCGACCGGCTAGGCGGGCGGGATAGGACTGAGACCATGATCAGCTGCAACCTGCAGCCTGCATGTTTTCAGCTGTTGCACTGACCTGGAGGTTGTTAGGATCAATTAAGTTCAATTTGAATATTTGATAGGTATGGTTTGAGCTGTTTAATTGCCTAAAGAGAAAATAAAGAGTACTACAAAAGCTGTGATTGATAATCAGTCATCATATCATCATCAGTGTCGTACCTTTCCCTCTAATATGGTTGATGGGAGCGATGGCTGACTCTCGCGTTATACTCGTGACCGGGTGCTGTCCGTGTGAACTGGCCTACTCTTGTTAAATGCATTCAATGATTTTTTTTATGTATAACTTTTCGTGTCATATTGTTTTCATGTTCTAATGACATAGTCTGGTTTATATCAAGGATTTAATTTTGACGTTTTTAACTAATTACTGTTTATTTTTGATTCTTCACAATTTTTATTATTATTTTATGACTATCAGAAAGAGTGTAATTTGTACTTATTTTGAATAAATATATTGAATTGAATTGAATCAGCAAAGTATATATATATATATATATATATATATATATATATATATATATATTAGTACTAACATACAGTATGGACACTCCCCGTCGCTCTTAAGATTGCGACCTCACCCCCTCGTAACGCAGATTGATACAGATTGGTTACAGTTTGGTTGTCGGACGTATAGGATTTTGCCGCCATTTTGATTGTTTCGTCATTCGTTTTTTGAAATGACATTTCTGGCCCGTTGTATGAAGTGTCCAGGGAGTGTCATCAGCCAAAGACATCCCCTGCTGGACATAGGCCTTTCTAAGTCTGGGGAGTACTGGTGGCACAGTACGTGCGAAAGACGCTACTGCCTACCTCCGGTTCGTTGCCTTAGTCGCCTCTTACAATAATACCCTCGGAAAGAGATGGGATGGTGCTATTCTAGGGCTGCAACCACAGGCCAATGCAAAAAGTAAAAAGTTCAAATTGCCAAAGTTTAATGTCAAAGGGCCAGGAGCGTGTCATCTCTTCTCATCGTATCGTACCCACCGAGGGGCTCGAGCCAACCCTGAATCAGGGTGATCAGGCCTTAGTCGACCACGCGGGCCCAGTGCGGGTTGGTCAACTTCACACACAACCTTAGAATTTCTTCGCAGGCGTGTGCAGGTTTCCTCACGATATTTTCCTTCACCGTAAGAACGTCGGATAAACGTACATATGAAATCTAAATTAGAAATCACATTGGTACGTGGCAGGTTTTGAACCACGACCTCCCGGACAGGAGGCTACGGCCCTAGCCGTTACGCCACTGAAGCTCTCACGGTGTCTCCCTTTTATAAAGTGGAAGATTTGCAACAAGTATAAGTGGTAGGATCGACTAACTGACTCACTGACTTGGTGGTCCAGTGGTCAGATTCTGCCTGGGGGTCAAGGATGGTGGGCTGGATCCTCACCTAGAGCTAACACTTGTTCGATAAACAGGTTTCTTTGCTCCGTGTCTGGGTGTTTAATATCTATACAGGTTGTAACATAATTGGTGTACGTTTCTTTAACTGGGAGTTCTACTCATCATACTGAACAACTTTCCCCAAAGAACACATAGTCAATTCTCAAAAAAATATTGGACCCTTCATACAAAAATGCAGGTCGATCAGCTGATCAATTTGTATGAAGATTTAATTTTTTTTTGCGATTTCAGCAGAGTCATAGAACAAAAGCTGTTCAGTATGATGAGTAGAATCCCCCGTTAACGGGTCCTACACCATTTTTTTACACCCTGTATATGATGTATATGAATCTATTTCAATCTCTTGCTATTTCATCATCATCACAGCTCATATACGTCCCCATTGGGGGGCTCGAGCCTACCCTGAATCAGGGCGATTAGGCCTTAGTCGACCACGCGGGCCCAGTGCGGGTTGGTCGACTTCACACACAACCTTCGTGTTTCTTCGCAGGCGTGTGCAGGTTTCCTCTCTATGTTTTTCCTTCACCGTTAAAGCAATCGGTAAGTATGTACGTAAGTTTTTGAAAAACTCATTGGTACATTGGCCGTCCAGATTTGAACCCGGTACCTCTGGTTAGATGGACCGAGTCGTTACGGTTGAGCGGGGTTACTTAGTAGTGAGCATGCATTCGTTTTTACAAGCTTTATATAAGCTTGCCGTGTAAGTAAGTCTTTTAGTTTGGGACAAATTTTGGAAGCTAAATTAGAACCACTTCCGGTTTCCGATTGAGCTGAAATTTTGCATACACATTAAATTTGAAGAACAATGCATGGTTAGCTAAGTGATCTCATTCTAAATCCAGTATGGGGGACTCCCAAAGAAGCCGAATCAGTTATTTTTTATGTACCCCCACCATATGGGTATCAAATGAAAGGGTTTGCCGAGAAGGACACTAAATAATTAAAGTTATTTATTAAAGCTTGTACTTACCCAAAAGTTTCTAGTTTTTCCGAAAATTATTTATCCTTAATTGATAAGCGCTTGGCATCATCTCAACTGATGGTAAGTAACGATGATGCCGAAGATAGAAGCATGATAACCAATATTCCTCAACGAAATGGGGAACTGATTTTTGGCGGCAACGCTTAGATAAGGCTTAGAAAATTCTCTTACCACCAACTAAATTAAGTCTTACAAACTTAGACCGCGCCGGGAATCGAACACGCGACCTCGTGGTGTAAAGCGAATGGACTAAACATTTTGCCATGAAAGCAGAAAACAGGTCTTCTGGCATAAAGATTGAGATATTTGGCGCTATTACCGTCATTCGTCGGATTTACCGTAAGAGCGTCGGTGGCGTAACGACTAGGGCCGCTACCTCCTGTCCGGGAGGTCGTGGTTCGAATCCTGTCACGTACCAATGTCGAAACATGCACACGCCTGCGAAGAAACTAGATGGTTGTGTGTGAAGTCACCCAAACCCGCAGTGGGCCCGCGTGGTCGACTAGGGCCCAATCACCCTTAAATTCAGGGCAGGCTCGAGCCCTAATTAAGGGTAGTGTTCGAAATAGGTCATCTTTGATTTTATACTGAACACACCATAAGGTACGCAATGTATGAGACGTAATAATAATAATAAAAAACTTGATTTTTAGCAATGGCGAAGATAGTTTTCTTTACAAGTGTTTTTACCTGAAAATCCTTCAAAAACCTCTTTAAACCCTTGCTACTCGCATATCAGAACCTGAAAACTGAATCCCAGATTCAAAAGGTAGGCTCGAGCCCCTTTGTGGGGAGGTATACATGAGCTGATAGGACAGCTTATATACGTCCCCACCGAGGGGCTCGAGCCTACCCTGAATTAGGGCGGCCCAGTGCGGTTTGCTCGACTTCACACACAACCTGCAAGTTTCTCCGCAGGCGTGTGCAGGTTCCCTCGCCATGTTTTCCTTCACCGTAAGAGCGTCGGATAAACGTACATGTGAAATCTAAATTCGAAATCACATTGGTACGTGGCAGGATTCGAACTACGACCTCCCGCCCGAACAGGAGGCGGCGGCCCTAGCCGTTACGCCACCGACGATTCGCTGCTTTATACAACAAAAAAAAAGATAAAACAATGGATTTCCACCGCACTCTGCCGCTTTTTACGAAATTCCCACAAACTTCTACATTTCTTACACTCCGCCCCCAAACTTTGCGGTACAATCAGCTGTTTCAGCTTGTCTAGTGTGTTCCCTATTCCCCATTATCTGTATTGTGCTGGAACTGGGTCGGCAATCGTACAGTTTGACGGGAAATCGCTTCCACCCGATGTATATCTTGGGTACACATTTTTGAGATTTCGGCACTCGGATTTCGTTGGACGTTTCGATCTTTTTTTCAAGCGACTTCCAAAAAGGAGGAGGTTCTCAATTCGACTGTATGTTTTTTTTATGTGTGTTACCTCAGAACTTTTGTCTGAGTGAACCGATTTTTATGATTCTTTTTTTATTTCAAATCTAGTACTTCCTGTGTGATCATATATAAATTTTATCAAAATCCGTGTAGTACTTTATTAGAAAACTAACAAAAACCAAAAATAATAATGCAATAATGTACTAAGTTGTTGCAATGGAAGTCGGTTTTTTAACGTGTTTAGCGTTTTCATTATTTTCATCCACGACTGGTAAACCCTTGGAATCATCTCACCTGATGGTAAGTGACGATGATGCCGAAAATGGAAGCGGTTTTACCAAGATTCCCTTATGCAATAGAGAACTGGCTATCTTGTCTTCAAGCCAGAACATATCAATGTTTCGCGGCAAGACTTAGATAAGATAGTAATAGTCGTAGCTAGTTTGGCGAGCTTAGAAAAAACCCTTCCACCAACCAAACCGAGTCATACAAAGTTAAACTCCGCCGGAAATCGAACCCGCTGCCTCCTGATGTGAAGATAATAGACTAACCATTACGCCACGTAGGCGGTCAATATCGTAAAATAATCATGGCTTTGTGCTTGTGTCATTTTGAAATGACACATTTTTACGGAAATCTGACAAACTACGGACGCAACGTATTGGTTTCCTGGACAATTTTGATCTATTAATATTGAACACTTTCTACCAGATTAACTATCAATGACATTTCACTAATAATCTCATTAAAAAAAGCCTATTAACTTTTAATTACTCATACAAGCTTTTGTTTGAAAAGAATTTTAAATATTTTGTATGTTTCCAGCAAACCCTTTTATTTCATACTCATATTATGGGGGTGTATCATGGATGCATAAAAATAACTGGTCCGCCATATTGGATTTAGAATTACGTCACTTAGCTAACCGTGCATTGTCATCCGAACTTAAAAAGTATACCCAAAATTTAAAGTGAGTCAAAAATTTGCAAATTTTGAAGCGGACTACTACGTACATACGAACATTGCAAGTTAAATAAAGGCTTGTAAAAATAGCTAGTGGTGTTACAGACTGAACTTCTCTCTAAATTGCAACTTTGCAATAACCTCTTAAAACTCAGATTACGACCCATATTAATTGTTCCATGCGAGCATTAATTACAAGCAGAACACATTTTTATTGCGTAGCTGTAGTAGTTATAATAACTTAGTTTGTGAGCATCCTGACGTCGACCTATGTCTTTTGTTTTAACACGGTAACAGTCCAGTGTACCGTGTGTGGTACACGTGGAGCGGTTCCGCTGAGTTCGTGTACCATACGAGGTACACGAGTCCTTAGTTACTTTACGGGCTCACACATATGAACATATATTATGGCGTGTTTCAGAACACTGGCATGGAGACTGTTCACGTGTTAAAGCTGCATTAAAGCGACTAGTGACTTCAGGTACTTCTAGGTACAGGAATTCTTTTTAGACTAAATATTTATTTTTATCACAAGTATTCGAAAAATACCGGCCAAGTGCGAGTTGGACTAGCACTCCGAGGGTTATGTACCATCACACCTCCTCACGCAACTACATGGTATAATGATAATGATAATTATTTACATTAGAAACAAAAGATATCAACGCGAGCGACAAAAATATGCTTTTTTTGTCATTCGGTTCGGACTCCTTAGCGCGAGTATCACTTACACTTGGCCGATTTTTATAAATTTTTGTTTTACTTTAGTATTAGTAATATAATCACACGAAGTTGTACGCTTGCATACATTACTACTTCTAACGGCCTATAAAAAACAGTTTTTTTTGTATGAAGTGGAGACCCCCCCTTATTTTTGCACTTTTTCCAATTTTTTGTATTTGTTTTATGGTTGCAATAGAAATACACGATCTGTAAAAAAAATCAACTGTCTACCTACTACGGTTCATGAAATACAGCCCGCTGACAGTCGGACAGACAGACAGACAGCGGATCCTTAGGAATAGGATCCCGTTGTGTGTACGAAACCCTAAAAAACTACAATTAGTTCCTTAATAAGTGAGAAAAAAGTTTTACTTTCCCTGTAGGGCGTTTTGTTTCTCTCTTCTGACTGGTCCACGTTCGTGAAGGTTGAATGTAAAAAAAAATGAAAATATCACAAACTAACATTAAATTATATATGGTGATAAACTCACTTTTGTAATGTTAGAAAGGAGTTTGTATTACTTTGCTCCGTGTTACACAAATAACTATTTATCTAAGGGATTATATATTTTTTTTATTTTTGTTCTCTTGTTGTTATTAGCATTTTTAATATAATTTGGTTAATTATCTAAACTACATTTGTATGGAGCGCGCTTGGTATACAATGGGAAACTCTGCAACATATAATAATATAACAATAATTATAACAATACTATGTCTGTGAAGGTGACACAATTGCTTTTTAACCGACTTTAAAAAGGAGGAGGTTCCCAATTTTACTATGCTTTTAACCGACTTCAAAAAAGGACCTGTTCAAACTGTTTGTATGTAATATTGTTGGAATTGCACAATATTCGTGTATAGTCTATGTGGGCTTTTAAACAGGTGTGTCAAATTTCATAATTGTGAAATTTTGTATATTTTTGTATGTTTTTTCACGTATTTCTCAAAAACTAGAATTCCAAATGCAATAATTGTTTCTTTTTTAATGGATTAAAAATTTTTCAATTTACGGAACATTACAGGTTTTATCAAAATCGGTTCAGGGGGATTGCCATGATCACCAAACTTGGTAGGCGGGTAGGCAACCACTAGTAATCCAATATTAAGGCGCTAAGATCACTCAATCCAAGCAGGTTGGTACATGTTTCAATATTATCAAACGTAAGTCTATTAATTTTAGGTTTAAATCAATGCGGGCTTCAACGCGGCTGTTACGTTGAAATCGAACGCCCAATTCTCGATTTTAACATGTTTTTATTACTTTTCATCACGTTTCAAAAAATGTGTTCAAAGCTACCGATTTTTGTGTGTTGGTTACATTCAATATTAACTATTTGTCTACACTATATTTCTTTACATCAAAAGTGGTAATATTTTTAAAATTGTATTCAATTAAATCGATTTTTTATTAATTTAAGTATATTATAGTTTTTTTTTTATAGTGATAGCTTTACTCAGTCTTTCAATAACTTGAATTGAATATTGTCATTTGACCCATCTTAAGGCCCTTAATCTTACTTCAGACGTGTGCAACTTACGAGCTGTGTGTAGCACTAAATAGCACCCTGGGTGAAACTTTTTGTCCTATTCTTCCGTGCGTACGTTTTTTTCCATTCTCCCGCTCCTTTTGAGCGTTCGTCGGTGACAGGCCACTAATGGAACGCAACTGAAACGATTCGCTTTCTTCGAGTACAATCGCGAACAAAGTTGGAACATTATTAATTATTTCGACTGGTGTATCATCATCATCATCATATCAGCCGAAAAGGCCTCCCCCAAGGATATACCCGCATCCTTTGAATTCCCGCGATCTTCACCAGTTCGTCGGTCCACCACGTGGGAGGCCTGCCTACGCTACGTTTTCCGGTGCGCGGTTGCCACTCGAGAACTTTACTGCCCCATCGGCCATCTGTTCTATGTGCTATATATATAGCTATGTGCCCTGCCCACTGCCACTTCAGTTTAGCGATTCCGTGAGCTATGTCGGTTACTTTGGTCACAGATGAGATATTAGTTACTTCGTCTTTGGTTCTCTGGCGGATCTCCTCGTTTCTGGTGTATGTCTGTAAGCAACTGCGAAGTACTTAAAATATGTTACTAATAGCATCTTAGTTGCATAAGTGTTAATGTACTAATGTTAATTTACCGCACTATATTTGTATTGTGGTAAAGAATAAATGTTTCATATATCTATCTATCTATTATTGCGAACGAAATTTAAGATTCAAAACTGGTTTGTTATATTAGATAAATACACTAGTTTTAAACTTTACCTAAGTTTACCGTGGAAAATACAATTATAAAAATTAACACCTTGTTTAGGAGTCAAATATATTCTGTATAAAATAAATAAGATAAAAAATAAATTAAAAATTAAAAAACGCAACGATATTACATTTAACAAAGCATTGTGCAGAAGTTTGAAGTATTTTTATTTTCATTTTACTGAATTATTTAATTGAATTGTATTGTTTTTATCATTACTTTTTTTAGTATGTGACATTTGTTTTTTTTTATTTTAAATTTACTCGTTACTAGTAGGGATGACAAGGTAATGTTTTTTTTTTAATTGGACATTTTAATAATTCCGTATTTGACATGACATATTATAATAATACCTTGACATATTTAGAATATTTAATTATGAAATCCTTACTAATATTATAAATGTGAAAAAGTGTTTGTTTGTTACCTTTTCACGCTTCTACGCCTTGACCAATCTTTATGAAATTTGGCATTCAGGCAGCCTGTGTCACGGGGAAGTACATAGGTTACTTTTTATCCCGGGAAAATAGTATAATCTGATGCAGTTCCTGAGGGAACTAAATAAAAACTCGATTGTTGTGATTTTTTGCACAGAAATGGTTGAGTAGGTGGGAAACGACATAATTTACTAATCACCCTTAAAGACAGTCATAAAAACGATGTCCACGCGGGCGGAGCCGCGGGAAAAAGCTAGTATGAAATAAATATCTTGTTTGTAAAATATACCCATAGGGGTATGTTTATAGAAACAGTGAAATTAAAGTTTTAGGCAAGTACGTTTAAAATAATTCAAAAGGGCTGTTAGTGTTACTGAAAATTGCATGTTTGTTAAGTGTGCTCATATATTTTTTTTAATTAATAAGCTATTTATAATAAATAAGATTTAAAAATAACAATAGTATTCCTCACAAGTTTCCAACAACATACAACTTCTAACAAGATGTTATGTGTCAAACTTTCCACCACGACTGTACGTTGAGAAATGAAATAGCCACGGATTGTGTTTTGTTCTTTTGTTGTGCTCAACTTGTACTCATGTGCCGTGTAAAGTACATTTTCAGTGCGCTTGTACTAGTTGGAACAACTTCAGTAATTGCTTAAGACGTATAATAGTATTCTTTCTCTTTTTTTCTTGCTGTTAGCTTGATATGTTGGACTGAAATAGCGGAAAGATTATTTGTTTTAAAAGCATTAAGTATTAGATGATTACAATTTTGAACAAAAAGCCGATTTCAAACAGGAAACTAAGGTTCCCCTCAATTTCTTTGGGATGCGATCATCAGATCCTGGTTTTCTTATCATGGTACCACCCTTGGGATATCTCCTTTCCAAGAAAAAAAAGAATCATCGAAATTAGTTCATAAACGACTAAGTTATCCGCAAACATACATATTTTTTTAAATATATACGTTCGAGTTGAGAGAACTCCACCTTTTTTTGAAGCCAGTTAAAAATGAAATAAATACCATAGAGAAAGTATATTGTTGTAAGAATCTTTTTTGTATTTACTTTCTAAAATAATTTCAAGACTAATACCACAGATGAGATACTAGTTATTTTTAATACTTAATAATGTAATTTGCTTTACGAGAATTCTGTTTTAATATATTATTCATGATACAAAAAAAATCTAAAAAATGTATTACAAGGAAAAAGAGCTCTAAGTCAGTATCAAATAGAAAAACAGGTGAAATTGTTTTTTACTACGCTTGTGTGTACTATTTTCTGTGTAACAAAAGCATGAAGATATCCTTATAATATAATTATACCAGCTCATATACGTCCCCACCGAGGAGCTCGAGCCTACCCTGAATTAGGGCGATATGAAGGTATCCTTATAATATTATAAATGCGAAACTATGTTTGTTTGTATATTTGTTTCGTTTTAATGCCTTAACGGCTGACTGAACGGATTTAGATTAAATGCATGAATCCTGTAGGATAGCTATTCCTGCAAAGAAATTGTGTCTGTCTGATTGTCAGTATGTTAGTCTCCAATTTAAAAATACTGAACCGATTTCGCTGAAATTTAGCGTAAAGTTAAAGATAAAAAACAACATAACATGCTTTTTATCTCTACAAACACAAAAGTAGTCCTCGGAAGAGCTGCGGAAAACTACGTTTTACTATCACGAGCTGCATGTGGCTCGCGCACCGAGCACCCTAAAATACAGCTCATAAAACGATATCCACGCCAGTGAGGTCGCGGGCAAAAGCCAGTAAGGCCTTGAGGCTAGTTTATACATTAAATAAGCTTTATCTGGAAATGTGAATAATGTATTCTGTCTGTTAATGAAATAATTCGGGCATGAAGATAAGATAGCCAGTTCTCCATTGCATTGGGGAATCTTGGTTAGCTCGCTTCCATCTTCGGCATCATCTTCACTTACTATCAGGTGAGTTGATGCCAAGAGCTTATCAATTGTGAATAAAAAAAAAACCAAAAAAATTAAAAGGAGAATGGGCAAATTGGTATGGGAATAGGTCTATAAACCAACAGCTATACGCATATGGTGTGGGTGGTGGTGTTGGTAGTCTTCTGGTGTTTAACACTTTTCTAAAACCTGCCGGGCCAGATATTGATGCCTTCTTGCACAAGGATATATAGCTGAGGCACACCTTGGACGCTTCACACAACCGACCAGAAATTACATTTCAAAAAAGGAATGACGGATCAAACAAAATGGCGGCGAAATCCTATACGTTCGACAACCAAACTGTAACCAATCTAAATCAACCTGGGAGACGAGGCAGTCCATACTGCATGTTAGTACTAATATATATACTTTGGCTGAGGTATCTTTACTTAAATATCAAAACCGTATTGCTGTTGATTCATAGACTGCTTTCGCTCAGTCTCTGTTGATAAAAAAACGAGTGTGCTTTAGACAATACGACTAAAGTAAAACTTAATCACCGTCCGCGTTCGCCAGCTCCCCAAGTCAAGCCTGGCGGTCGCCTCGCCCGATCACACTTTTCGTAATCAAAATCAAAAAAACTTATTGTATATTACAAATAATGTCGTGTTTCAGTTTACAGTCTCAGGTAATGATATTTCTTATAAAATATACGTTTACATAATCTATCCTCTAGAGCACAAGCATTTTTTGATATGAGTCTTGAATTTATTCTCTGACAAACTAGTTATATTTTCTAGAATTTTATTGTAGAATCTTATCTTTCAAACGCAAGAAATCACTGTTCGCGTAACGCATTCACCAGATCACTCCTCATGTCAAGCGTGCGTTAAGAAGTTTTACTTAAAAAAAAAAGCAAGTGGAAAAAAGTGCGGAGTTACCTTTTTGCCAATTACGATTTTTCCGGCATTCTCAAGTCTCAAAATTTCTCTCACAAGTGATTAAGTGGCCAAGCTAGTAAAGTGCCTATCCAATAAATTACAGAGCCCAATAAGGCATTTGTAGTTAAATGCATTGGCTTTAGTGTAC
This sequence comes from Coleophora flavipennella, assembly GCA_947284805.1. Taxonomy (NCBI): domain Eukaryota; kingdom Metazoa; phylum Arthropoda; class Insecta; order Lepidoptera; family Coleophoridae; genus Coleophora; species Coleophora flavipennella. The sequence goes on along the minus strand of OX369254.1, from coordinate 5,521,232 downwards.
CACATTAGGTATTCTTAACAAATGTGCTGGAACGCCAAGCTTATCGAGTTAGGGTGCGTTCGGATACTGACGTTTAACAATCAAATATAAAAAAAAATCAATTAACAGATTACCTAGGTACATATACTCTTTGGAGTACTTTAGATCCATATCTCGTATTTTTTTATACACAATTGGTAAGCCTTTGACATCATCTCACCTGATGAAAAGTGACGATAGTGCCCAAGATGGCATCTTTTTAACGATAGAGCAATTACGAAAATTTTAAAAACCATGGATTTGGTACCCTTTAATTTTTACTATTTAATCCGTCATAATTACACTTTTTTTATCTACAATTGGTACGCCCTTAACATCGTGACACGAAAATGGAAGCGGGCTTACCAAGATTCCCCAACGCAATGGGGAAGTGGCTATCATATCTTCATGCCGGAACACATCCAATGTTATAGCATCGATGTTTGGCGGCTAATAATATTTCAAAATACGATATAAGCAATGAATACGGAAAGTTACATAGCTAGAGCTATTGTAGCCAACGAAAGCGGCGACCGCAACCATTTTGCAAACAAGAATTGCAGGGTTCCATCATGATATCTGTATTCCATTGGTGAGTGTATTCATTTATCGTTTTGATGTAGGAATCGTAAAACAAAGATGGAGTTAGACTCGGTTTGGTTGGTGGTAGGGCATTTTGTAAGCCCGCCTGGCTAGCTACCACCATCTTATCTAAGTCTTGCCGCCAAACATCATGTTTATTAACATTGATGTGTTCCGGCTGGAAGATAAGATAGCCAGTTCTCCATTGCGTTGGGGAATCTTGGTAAGCCCGCTTCCATCTTCGGCATCATCGTCACTTACCATCAGGTGAGATGATGCCAAGGGCTTACCAATTGTTAATAAAAAACAAAACAAAACCACAACATATCCACTTATTAGGGTACCGTTTCAGGTAACGGGACCTTATAACTAAGCCTACGCTGTCCGTCCGTCCGTCTGTCCGAATTTGTAAGGCTTTTAAATATCCTAATTTCAGATATCAATCTTTTGAACTGTGATGGGTAGTCGGCTGATTTTTTTTTTTAAATATGTGTTATTGTAAAGGATTTACTACCAAATAATAAAAAAATTGGTAATTTTAGGAATCAAGTAAAAAATCAAAACCTGACTGCATAAAAAAATAAACCTCTATTTCTTTGGTTAAACGAGCAAAAATGTATCCTATGTCACTCACGGGATTAAGACAAACTGATCGACATCTCGCACTCAAAAATTCATCAAGAAGTTTAGTCTACAGAGCGTACCAAAGAAATAAATAACCTCTTTTTTTACTAGTTGGGTAAAAATGTATCCTAAGTCACCCACGGGATCAAGAAAAATCTAACGAAAACTCCAAAATCCATCAAGCTGTTAAAGCTGCAAGGCGTGCTAAAGAAATAAACATACGTACATTCATACATACATACCGTACACTTGAAACATATGACCCCCTCTTTGGCGCAGTCAGGTAAAAAATAACAATTACGGGTCCCCATACAAGAGATGTGTTTTTAAAGTTTTTTTTGCTGTATCATAAAAAACGTATAACCAAAAAAAAAGACCAAGTGTGAGTCGTGTTCGCGTTAAGGAGTCAGAACTATAGAAATGTAGTTTTAAAATTACGTTACATAAGTTTAAATGTTATATTAATTATGTTATATTAGTTATGTTTAAATGTTGTATTAATGTTCTTTTACTGGCTTGTACCCAATTACGTGTTTCTTTGTCCTAGCTAAGTCCTCTGTTCACTATTGCAAAGGTTGACTGGAAGAGATTCCTCTAAGGGATAAGTCCGCCTTTTCACATAAGCTTTTTTAAAATATTATTATAAGTGTATATTTTGTACAATAAAGAGTTTACAAACAAACTAAAATAAATAGCATTTTTATGTCGCTCGCATTGAGGTCTTTTGTTGAAATTAGTAGGTATAATTGTTAGACTTGTGTGGAGAGGTGTTTATTTTATTTATTTTATATATTTAAAACTTAAATTAACAGTATAGTTAAACTAAACATGTAAGTTACAGTCAAGGTGGTAGAAGCCGACCACAGCTCGCAGGTGCAGTGTGCGTGGTGTCGCGACCACTGAGCTCTGGGTAGTGGTATGCTCTAGGTAGGTGCCTGCCGGCGGCTGTCAGAAAACTCTGCTTTTTTCCAGTAGCTCTGAGCAGAGTGTCAGAAAACTCTGCTCTGAGTTTTCTGACACTCTGCTCAGAGCTACTGGTGGTACGGAACCCTCGTTGCGTGAGTTCGACTCGAACTTTTCCGCTTTTTTGAATAAGGCAAATCGAAAATAACATAGTGAATATGTGTTGACTATTAGGGCATGTTAAGTTGAAGGTTTGAACGAAAAAACACCGACTTCAAACAGGTAACTAATGTTCCCCTCGATTTCTCTGCGATGCCATCACCAGATCCAGGTTTCCTTATCATGGTACCACCCTTGGGATATCTCCTTTCCAACAAAAAAAGAATCATCTAAATCGGTTCATAAACGACGAAGTTATCCGCGAACGCAAATAAAAAAATATACAGTCGAATTGAGAAACCTCCTCCTTTTTTGAAGTCGGTTAAAAATAGGGATGACGAAAGCTAGTTATCTGATTTACTATTTATCACCTGACAAAAACGACATTTTGTTCTAAAATGTTTGAAATACCGAGGCGTGACGTCACAGTTTTGCAGCGTCATTTATGTACTTATTTTGTGATTTTGGTGAATTAAGAATCGAAGACTTGATGGAAAACAAAACAAGCAAGGTTATCCGAAGTTTAAGTAGGAGGGCAATTTAGTGATCAAGAGTTCATAATTTATTTCTGATGCTGTCGTCATAATACGCGAAAACAAACCAAAATTGTCAAAAGTGAGTATGTTGTTGTTTTGATTCGACCTGAAATATCATATTATATTAATGCTTCAACGTAGTAAAGAAAATTCCCTGTGGTACACCCAGGTGAACTAAGGTGAGTTACACGAAAAAATTACTTCCCGTGTTCTACCCAGGTATACCAATCAGGTGGAACACGGGGAAGAACCGGTATTTACGAGAAATTTGTGATATTTAAGCTGAAATCGATTCGATTACCGCAATCACACTGAAAAATCAGCGCAGTCGCTAAAACTGCGTCATCATCATCATCATTATCTAGCTCATAGCACAGTAGTATTACCATATGGCTTACAGTAGCGCAACGCCTTTGATGTCGCACGATGCCGCCACCAGCGAGCGTAGTTACTAGCATACTAGCCTGTAGTCAGCATGCCAAACTCACAAAGCTCTCTGAGTAAGTACATTGTTGCGCTACTATAAGCCGCTATATTGTAATACTGTGCCCATAGACATCCATCTACTGTTGGACACAGGTCTCCCCCAAGGATTCTTAAAACGACCGGTCCTGCGCTGCCCGCATCTAGTGGCTTCACCGAATGATAGGCCTACCTGCACTACGTCTTCCTGTGCGCAGTCACCACTCGAAAACTTTACTGCCCCAACTGCGGGGATCGAACCGCCAGCAGCGAAGGCCGCGGGAGGTGAGCGCGCCCACAGCTCCGAGACCTACCTGGACAGTAGGTAGTGGTTCTCTTCCACGAGGCACTCGCCTTGCAGAGTACCAGGACAAGCGTCTTGGCGGCAAGACCTACCGTAACTGGTCCTTGTCTTCACCTTATGGTGTTGGCAGGAATAGCGGCCCTCACTGTTATGCCCTAGGGTAGGTAAGTGGGGACGCTATATCATAAACCTGGTAGTTTTAGCGTATCTGGTAGATATACGAGAGGGAATGCCCCAACGGCCATTTGTTCTACGAGCTATGTGCCCCGTGTACTGCCACTTAAGTTTAGCTATGTCGGTTACCTTGGTACTCCTGCAACGCTAAAACTCGTACTCTTTGAGTTTACATGATGTCTCAAAGAACGTACTATAATATGTATATGTATAAAAAAAACATATAGTCGAATTGAGAACCTCCTCCTTTCTGTAAGTCGGTTGAAACGAAGGTGGGTAGGTACTATGAAAAAAAAAAGGTTTTTTCTAGCTCCAGTATGAACAGAGCTTTAAGAAACTGTGCTCCAATCAGCTCTCCCAGATTTACGAGCCGAACTAAGTAGGCCCGAATAAAATATCGCCAGCGATTTACGCGGTGCAAAAAACGATGTGCGATTTGCATCGCTCCCACCTAATGCCTCTCGGTGTGGCAGGCAACGTGTTAATTTTTACCTTTGTTGGACTGATAAGAATACTTAAATCTCGTGGAGTCGCTGGGAAGGTTTCATGGAGTCACTGGGCCACACCCTGGACACTTCATACAACGGGCCAGAAATTACATTTCAAAAAAGGAATGACGGAACAAACAAAATGGCGGCGAAATTCTATACGTTCCACAACCAAACTGTAAGCAATCTGTATCAATCTGGGTGACGAGGGGGTGAGGTCGCAATCTAGAGAGCGGCAGGGAGTGTCCATACTGTATGTTAGTTCTACTATATATACATCGTACTCTTTAAAAATAAATATATATATCGGTTATATCTAATATATATTTAACCGCCTCCGTAGCTCAGAGGCAAAGTTCACTGGCTTTACACAGGAGGTCGCGGGTTCGATTCCCGGCGGGGTCAATTGTAAGACACGGTTTGGTAGGTGGTAGGGCATTTTCTAAGCCCACCTGGCTAGCTACCACCATCTTATCTAAGTCTTGCCGCCAAATATCAATGTTGATATCATTGGTGTGTTCCGGCATGAAGATAAGATAGCCAGTTCCCCATTGCGTTGGGGAATCTTGGTAAGCCTGCTTCCATCTTCGGCAACATCGTCACTTTCCACCAGGTGAGATGTTGGCAAGGGTTTACCAATTGTGAATAAAAAAAATATACTTTGACTGGGCATAACCCTTCTTTTCATACAATATTGGTGGTGACCTGGTGAAGATCGCGGGAAGCCCCTGGATACGGGCTGCGCAGGAATAATTGGTATGAGTCAAGTTTGTACTGTAGCGCAATATGAGCCCAAAGACAGGAACGATATCAGCAGAACATCAACTAAAAATATGCGACTCAGTTTTCAAAAAAAAAAAAGCGATCTTTACAGTAGCCGCATACGATAATATGTAACATCTGACATAAGCAAAAAAAGCACCGGCCTTCCGGCCTCCGGTCTCTCATTAGGCGGCATGGCTATGTCTCTTTAGCCTTCGTGACTAAAAAAAAATAAGGCGGCAAGGCCATGTTACCTTAGCCTTCGTGACTGAAAAAAATTGTCTCGCATTAGGCGGCATGGCCATGTTTCCTTAACGTTCGTGACTGAAAAAAAACGCATTTCCTGTTACACACTTCCGACCCTTTTCACGGAATCACTCCCACAGATTGCAGGAAAGCGAGAGGAAATATGTTCCACATCAAAAGGAATCTTCAAGGTAGTAAATGACTTCAAAACACGACGACGTTCTTAATTCGACTCTATGTTTTTAGGGTTCCGTACCCATTTGGCTAAATTCACACCGGGACGGCAGCGGCCGGCAGCGGCTGGGAGCGGCCGTCAGCGGCTGGGAGCGGCCGGCAGCGGCGAGTAGATACCGTCGGAGCCGGCTCGCGCCGCCGCCGGCAGCCGCGCGTGGCCGCTGGCAGCCGCACGCGGCCTCCTCTTCGACCATAGTTTGTATGGGGGCGAGCGCGCGCAGCCGCTCGCGGCCGCACGGCCGACCGCGCCGCCGCGCGGTAGCTCGCGGCGTCGCGGGCGGACGCGCGCGCAGGGAGCGCGCAGCCGCGCGGTGGCTCGCGGCGCCGCGGGCAGCCGCGCGGCGTTTTCGTACTTTTCAAACGATACTAATATTTATAAGCATGAAGATAAAGTTTAAAATTGTTTTACACTGAAAGTGCTCGTCGCGTCGCTGCCGGCCGCTGCCGTCCCGGTGTGAATTGAGCCAAAGGGTAAAAACGGGACCCTATTACTGAGACTTCGCTGTCCGTCTGTCTGTCGGTCTAAGGATTTTTATAGATAATGGTACGGAACCCTTCGTGCGCGAGTCCGACTCGCACTTGGCCGTTTTTTTATGTACGATCGTTGTTTAATTTATAGGTAAAGCCTCCATATAAATCCTATATGGGACCACCACAGCTACTCGTTTAGAAAGTTAAGAAAAACAAAAAATAAGCCCGCTTCCATCTTCGGCATCATCGTCACTTACCATCAGGTGAGATGATGCCAAGGGCTTACCAATTGTGAATAAAAAAAACAAAAAAAAAGACATTTTCAGGGTTCCGCATAGCGTAAGGGTGATCAATGGGACCTTATTACTAAGCCTCCACTGTCCGTCCATCAATCTGTTTGTCAGCGGGCTGTATTTCGTGAACCGTAATAGGGAGACAACTGAAATCTTCACAGAGTGTGTATTTCTATTACCGCTATTACAACAAATAATAAAAAAACAAAGTATACAAGATACGTGTGTTACTTGTAAAGTTGTCGAGAGGCGACCGCGTAACGGAGGACTTAACGTAGACAGGCCTCCCACACGGTGGACTGACGAACTAGTGAAGGTCGCGGGAAGCCGCCGGATGCGGGCAGCGCAGGACCGGTTGTCGTGGAAATCCTTGGGGGAGGCCTTTGTCCAGCAGTAGACGTCTTTCGGCTGATATGATGAATACAAGATACGTGTTTTTTTTTGTACAATGGTACGGAACCCTTCGTGTGAAAGTTCAACTCGCTCTTGGCCTGTTGTTACTTTTATTTTCAGTTTTACAGAAAGTTTAAAATACTGTATATAACTTAAAAGAAAGATATTAAGACTTAAGAATTGAAAAATAAACATTTTTTTCGAAATTATTTACAACTCCGATGTATTTGTCACCACTGATCAAAAGATACTACGAGGATGTCAGAAGAGCTTCAAAGTTATCGAGAGCTGATACCAGAGGTGAGTAGCAGTGCGCCTCAGCATAGTACAAACCGAATAGTAGATTATCTGCCGACCCGTTCGATGTAAGAAGATAATCTACTATTGTGTTTTACTATGGCCTGGGCGTGAGTGGCAGGCAGCGCCAGTAGCCAGTGCCGACGCACGCGTATGTAGTTCAGGGTACTTAATGATCATATCAGTTCATACAAATGTCCCCACCGAGGGGCTCAAGCGTACCCTGAATTAGGGCGATCGGGCCTTAGTCGACCACGCGGGCCCAGTGCGGATTGGTCGACTTCACACACAACCTTCGAGTTTCTTCGCAGATGTGTGCAGGATTCTTTACGATGTTTTTTCTTCACATTAAGAGCGTCGAATAAACGTACATGTGAAATCGAAATTCGAAAACACATTGGTACGTGGCAGGTTTCGAACCACGACCTCCCGTATAGGTGGTAACAGCCCTTGCCATTACGCCACCGACGCTCTTGAAGTGTACTTAATAGCCCTAAGGTATCAAGTACGAATTTGGATGGATATAAGAAGGCTCACTGGACTCTTTCGATTAATAAAATATCTTTTTTCTCATGCAGACTCCAGACTGCAGCAGCAGCTTCTATTTTGCAACGCACTAACGCTGAATAGAATTGTTTTATTCTGTTTAGCCTGTGGCAACACCTGCAGTACCTTCATCTACACCTCCACATATGGAACCAACGTCGCGTCAACTAAAATTGTATGTAAAGGAAAAACTACCTTAATTGAAGAGTAACACAAGCGACGACAGACTGAAATCTAATGAAGATCTTAAAGTTAAGGCTCATCCTGGTCACTTAATACAACGGGCCAGAAATAAAATTTCAAAAAAGGAATGAAGGAACAAACAAAATGGCGGCGAAATCCTATACGTTCGACAACCAAACTGTAACCAATCTATGTCAATCTGGGTGACGAGAGGGTGACGTCGCAATCTAGAGAGCGGCACGTAGTGTCCATACTGTATGTTAATACTTTGGTTAAGGTTTATATTGCTAGGAAATAGACTACAGCGGCAAACTCTAAACGAGCTGTATGTTAACGAGACTGTCTTGTTTGGTCTTATTGAGCCAAAAACAACAACCAAATTAACTAAGACAAATGAATATAAACAAATGACTAAATACCATTCCTTACATTCAACTAGCGTATCAAAGCAATCTGAAAATATACCACTGTAGTCGTTTTAGGTCTGCAGAAATACTCTCTACCTGCCTCAGTGTCTTAATTATATAGTTAAAGAATTAAGAAACTGGAACAGTCGTTTAAAAGGTTTCAAATAAATTGTATACAGTGTGGAAGGTTATTATAAATTCGGTAGGTACGGTAGGGCGTGGGTAATAAATAACAACCGTGTGTGAATACAATCACAGTTTAATTTGCAATAAAAAGACCTTAAAAAAAACAGGAATAAAAAAAGTATTTTAAACATTGAATAATTATCACACCACAAAAACATAATTTTACCTTACCCGAGATGGGTATTTAAAGAGAGTAGCAGTTTTCATGTAAAAATTATATTATTTTAATTTATAGCGAAATTTGGAAAGGCAAAAATATTGAAGGATTAAAAGAATTTTTGATTTTTGAGTCATATGTGTCACGCTTTGTATATATGACACATGGAATATGTGCCAGCGCATGAGAAATAGATCGAAAGGAAGAAGTACGAGCCCATAAGCTGTCATTGTAGATGTTGTCAAGGGTTAACCAATTGTAAATAATAAAAAAAAACAGCAACGCGTTACCGCGTTACAAACCAGAGGGCCATGTATGTGTCGCAGCCGTTTAGAATCCGCCGGTTTCCAAAACGGCGCGCTGAATGGCGCCGAATAAAACAAATGATTTATTCTTCTGAGAAGTATATTGCTACTCACGGGGTTAAGGAGGAAGAGGGGTTGAGGGAGCCTAGCTTTGCGTGGCTCTTTGACCGTGTAATCAATCAAACCTGACCGAACCTAACATCGTTCCCTTCGCTCGCTCATTTAGAATATGTTACTCAGTAGTTTTTACACAAAGCGGCGCCTCATACAATGCTTTCTTTCAGCCGATTTACAATCCGGCTGAGCGTGATGTCGCCGCATTTAAAAACGCCCCCTTTTTTCAATCTGGCGTTGTTCGGCGCACTGTTTTAGAAACCGGCGGGCTCTACATGGAATATGCACAACAAACAACATTTGAAAACCAAACCCGTTTACACACAATATTATAGTCTGTTCCCTTCCATTGCACCCACTGCTACTAAGAAAAGATATGCCAAATGGCGGGGGTAACTATCTACATCCCCTTGTACATAGCATTTCTCTGGCTACAACGAAAGTTTTAAATAAGAAGATAAAAAAAGACAAAAGAAAAGTGACAAGTAACTACTGCGCGAATACGCAGACACTGTTGCATTATAAATTGTCCCATTTTTAACAATTTTGTGCTAGAAAACCTGAATATCGCTCTTACATCATCATATCAGCCCCACCGAGGGGTTCAAGCCTACCCTGATAGGGCAATCGGTTCTTAGTCGACCCGCGTAGTCCAGTGCTGGTTGGTCGCTCTTACATATTAGTATTTAAAAAAATTTTAGAGCTTTGTTCATACAGTCACTTCTAGATCTTAGTACTCAGTGTCCTTTACTTTTCTCCGCGACGATCCCGGTAGCGCGTGGCGAAAAGACTATTTATAGTTCGATCGCTGAATTATCTGCACCTATGATAAATGCTGCTCGCCGCCCGCGTCGAACGGTAGAGACCAAGGGGTCACCCTGAGTTCAATCGCGGCGTCGCCGACGTTATGATAGCGTCAGCACAGTATTAGTATATGGCTTACAGTAGCGCAACGACTTTGATGTCGCACGATGCCGCCACGGCGTAGATACTAGCAATACTAGCCTGTAGCCAGCCTGGCAAACTCGCGGAGTTTGCCAGGCTGTGCCCCGCCGCCCGCTGCCCCGCAAGCACCCTGCCGTTGCTCTGCGTAAGTACATTCGTTGCACTACTGTAATACTGTGATGTCAGTATTTATCAAACGTGCAGCTAATTCAGCGAACGAACTATAAAGACTGACGACCAGTCAAACGCACTCAAATTTTTAATTAAAAAAATCGAGAACTATACAAATTTGTTAGTTTTCTGTTTAGTTACAGACAATAGTCTGTTCTACTCTATATTAGGCACTTGTCTTCGCGATAAATCCCGTCGAAATGGAATTTTTTTTAAGTCCTCAATTGATAAGCCCTTGACATCATCTTACCTGATGGTAAGTGACCATGATGCAGAAGATGGAAGCGTACTTCAACCTCATTCCTCAACGCAATGGAGAACTGGTTATCTTTTCTTCAAGCCGAAACACATCAAAGCTGTTAACATTGTTGCTCGGCGGTAAGACTTAGATAAGATGGTGGTAGCTAGCTAGGCGGACTTAGAAAATGCTCTTCCACCAACCAAACCGAGTCATACAAAGTTACACTACGCCGGGAACCGAACCCGCGACCTCCTGATATGAAGCTAATGGATTTAACCATTACGCCACGAAGGCGGTTAGATTTAAAGACCATACGACTATCTGAAAACTTCATTACTCTTCTAGTTTCCACTTTAGATACAGATACCTGTCTCGATTTTCATCTGATAAGCACTCAAACTTTCAGAATTTGTCAGTTAGTTTGTCTTTTCGATTCTTAAACAGTCACTTATCTTCATGACAATCCCCGCTGCAGCGATAAGACTATTGAGAGACTATGTAACTATTCTAATACTATGCATTTGTAATGTTTTGATTTTTATGTGAATATTCAAAGCAAAGCCAGTTACGTCAAGTCCCTTCTACCACTTGTCTTCTTGATAAACCGCATAACGATGGGACTATTCGAAAACTATCGGAAGCGTCGGTGGCTCAACCGGTAACGACTCGGTCCATCTAACCAGAGGTACCGGGTTCAAATCTGGACGGCCAATGTACCAATGAGTTTTTCAAAACTTACGTACATATAATTACCGATTGCTTTAACGTTGAAGGAAAACATCGTGAGGAAACCTGCACACGCCTGCGAAGAAACTCGAAGGTTGTGTGTGAAGTCGACCAACCCGCACTGGGCCCGCGTGATCGACTAAGGCCTAATCGCCCTGATTCAGGGTAGGCTCGAGCCTCTCGGTGGGGGCTTATATGAGCTGATATAATAAATTCGAAAACTATACAACTCATCTAGTTTTCTGTTCAGTTACATATTATTTTCTAAATTTTTTATGTGATTAAATTAGGTATTCAAACTATTCAGAATTTGTCAATTAATTCCAGACTTTTCTATTCTTTAAGAGTCACTTATCTTCACGACAAGCTCCGTTGCAGCGTTGGGACTATTTGAAGACTATGTATCTATTCTAAAACTATGCAGTTTTTTTAAGTTTCTATTTGCCAAAAATAAAATACTCAAAATTTCAGATAAAGCCTGCTACTTCCATTCTGGTCTACTCTATATCAGCCACTTGTCTTTGCTTAAATCCTCAGCGATGGGACTATTTAAACTACACAACTCTTCTAGTTTTCTGTTCAGTTACAGATTATTTACTCAAAATATTTAGAACTATCCATCCGCCCGCTGCTACGCCCACGTTGTTTTTGATTTTCCTTTGGGAATAAGACGTTATCCCGGGTTAAAAAGTAGCCTATGTCTTATTCCAGAAACTAACCTGTATGTGTGCCAAGTTTCATCCCAATCCGTCCAGTGGTTGAAGGGTGATAAAGTAACAAGCATCCATACATACATACAAACTATCACATTTATAATATTAGCAGGATTTGACAATTACTTCCAGTGTGTTCGACTCTGTGTCTGCCACTTGTCTTCACGACAAGCCCCGTAGCGATGAGACTATTTGAAGACTATGCGACTATTCGAGAACTATACGACTGTTTGGGTAGCCGCCGCCGGCGACGGTGCCCTAATCTGTCACTTGTCATGATAAATAAATAGCGCTTGAGTTTCGGTGTGATGTCTGCGAAGTTTGGGCGTTTCTTGTTTTGTGTGACAAATTTGGGACTGCGGAGATAATGTTGAGGGATGATTTCGAATCAGTTTTGTCTTAATTTAACGATTTGAAACTTGAACCTGCTATTCTGTATCTATAATTGTATATTGTGTTGTACAATAAAGAGTTCACAAACAAATATACAAACATTTTTTTTCTTATTATTTTAGTGAGACAATCATAAGAAAAAAATCTAAATTTAAGCAACAAAAAGAACTCAAAAGTAGGTCTACAAAAACACTCGAAAAATCTCCTCAAGAAAACCACACTCCCAAAAAAAAAACTAAATTGGATGATCGGCAGATTTATTTGTATGAAAAGTTTTTGCGAATACAAGGGTTTAACCCTTATATTATGGGTCGGGGAAAGTAATTCAGTTTCATATGTAGACTGTAGTAGTATTTAGACTGTATTGAATAAAGCATATTTTTGAAACGAGATTCAAGAAACTAAACAACTTAGCTGAAATAAAAAAATGGCTTCCCATACAAAGTTGTTTAACTGAATATTTTTAGTTGCTCATCAAACAACTTATCACCTATCCATTTTTTTTCATAATTTATTTATGACAATCATATCAAAAATACTGATTGCTCATCAAATTATCTATCCTTCTCAACTGGGCTAGAGTTGAGCGAGCGGAGCTAGCGATAATAGGTTCGGTTAGGTTTGATTGATTATAGCGTCGCGAAGCTCCCCCCTGGGTGGCGGATCTGACTTAGGAAATAATAAAACAGTTTTGCTTAAACTAGATAAACGCTATACTTGTAGGTAAATAGTGATGCACCACGAAGCTAAAATTGTTGCTTTATTAATTATAATTTGAGGTAAGTATTTTGCTGTGCAATCAGTAATTTGTAAACAGATGCAAACAGTATACAAAAGGATTTTTTTTATTTTCTAAATACTGCCCTTGTTTAATCAGCTGATTGGTTTGTATACAGAGACAATTTTTTTTGGCTATTTTATAAAAGTTGTAGGTACAAAAAGTTCATTAGAATCATGAATAGAAGCCCTCTCAAAAACATTGTTTTTGGGGTTCTGGAACAAAAAACCGGCCAAGTGCGAATCGGAATCACGCCCTGAGGGTTCTGTCCAAAACACATTTGGGTACGAAACCATACAAACGTCAACTAGTACCTACCAAAATCGGATTGCAGGACAAAATTAACTTAGTAGTTGAAAAGAAAAAAAAATCCCATACATCGATATACGAGACGGTCAATTCTAGAAGTGCGAATATAAGTGTATAAACGCATTTTTGAAAATGTATTATAGTGGTTATAAAATTTACAATTTTTGGATTTTTACCTTTACTTGCGCAGTAAGAACTTCTTACCAAATTCTACAGTTTTGATTCACATGGGAATATCAAAATATGTGACAAAATGGCCGTATCTTTTGTAGCTTTGTTTTAAAAGCTTGATTTTTTCACAGATTTAAAGAATGGTAAACCTTGGTATTTGATATTAATTCAAACTTGATACATTTACGCGTTCCTGAGAAAAAGGGTCTGGACAGACAGACAGACGGACAGCGAAGTGATCTTATAAGGGTTCCTTATTCTTTTCAAGGCACGGAACTCTAAAAATTAAGCTTCTAACTGAACTGAACTTTTACGGCCGTTCATGTCACATATTTTGAAACTCAAGTATAAAGCAAAATATAGAGTAATTTCCGTAGACCTAGATACACAAAAAATAGAATACTGTATATTTGTTATTTTCGACAACTAATAAATTTCCCCACTACTGGGGCACTATCTCTTCCAAATTAGGGAAGTAATGACTTTTAAGAATAGTGGCTCTATGAGCTCTAAGTAGACTTCGCGAGTTTCTCGAAATGGCTGAAATATGATATTTTTTTAACCTTTTCAACCCCTATGGCTTCTCTATTTTGAAAAAATTCTAAAAACTGAATCGACAAGTAAAATCCATATAATTATCGAACCTGCTAACAAATTTCCAAGAGAATCAGGTGAGAAATGCGACCTGGTAGAGGAAAGCAGCCAGACAGACGTTCACTCCACCAAAACTGGTTTAATGACTTTTTAGAGAAACTAATTTCTAGATCAAAGAGAAACGAGGAAACATTTGTCAATAAAACAAGTGCTTCAGACTTGTTATAAATAAAGAAAAAGTGCAGGAAACTTGTAATGTAGACTCAGTTTTGTGATATAGCGATTTGCCCTAAGCTATGTTGTGCAATGCAACTTGCAGGACTAAAAGTAATAAAATTATGTACGGTCAGCTGCACGTCAGTGGCCACACTACCAGTATAAGCCGAACTACATTACAAAGTAAACATCTAAAAAATATAACTGAAGGTTAAAATGTTTTCACTGACGTAAAGCCCCCGTAATAGAAATTGGTACCACTTATAAAGTAATTTAAAAAGTTTTTTTCAAGAAATTAAGCCGAAGTTAATTTACAGAGAGGGTAATCTAATTTTACAGTAAACAGTGTGTTACAAAATTTAATGTATACAGTATGTCACAAAAGTCATCGTATACAGGTGCTACAAAAGTCAACGTATACAGTGTGTCACAAAAGTCAACGTACGTAGTCACGTCACACACGTCACAAAAGTCTACGTATACAGTGTGATACAAAAATCAACGTCTGTAGGTGTCACAAAAGTCAACGTATGCAGTTTGTTAAAAAAGTCAACGTATGCAGGTGCCACAAAAGTCAACGTATACAGTGTGTTACTAAAGTCAACGTATGCAGGTGCCACAAAAATCAACGTATACAGTGTGTTACAAAAGTCAACGTATGCAGGTGTCACAAAAGTCAACGAATACAGTATGTCACGGAAATCAACGTATGCAAGTCACAAAAGTCAATTTGTACAGTGTGTCACAAAAGTCATTGTATGCAGGTGTCACAAAAGTCATTTGTATGTAGCGACGAAATTTTTTTTGAGTATTAGCTATGTGTTCTTTGGAGAAAATTATTTAGTATAATAATAAGTACAGTAGAAGCTTCAGTTAACGGGTCCTACAACAATTTTGTTACATCCTGTATTATGTACACAGGCACGAACATCAACCTAGACACTCGTAGTGCGATTCTGATCCATACGCGTACGGCATAAGAACGGTACAAAGTCCAAAGTGTCTAGCTTGATGTGCTGCCCTCTGTACTTCGTTATATTGTATTAGATAATATACCTACGTACACAATAAGTAGATAGAAACGTGGTGAGACCTATATCAGAGTTACTTACTGAGACGGAGGCAGCGCTGCCCGGGGCGGCTTACGTTGATAAGATAGTCCGGGAGTCAGGGGAGGAAAAATTTGATTGTATTAGTTCACCCCGTAGGTTCCACGTGGGGATTGGCGGAAAAATATTGCATGTGGTCGTGGATAACATAGAAAAATCTATAACATGATTTTGGCCACAGATAAGATACATTCGTTGCGCGCTAGAGGTTTTTAAAGTGAAACTTTTATTACATCGTCTCAAATTTTTTCGTCTGTGTGTCGCGTGACGGTCGGTATGATCGTTTCGTCCTCTGTAACAGAGCTCCAAGACGAGAGCAGCCATGATCGTTTCGTGCTCTGTAAATGTCTATAATGTGAAAAAAGGATTACTTTTACCGTGGTTTCATAAAACCACACACTCTTTTTTTCAGCTCTTTAATTACACTTACAATTCAGAGAATACTGAAAGAAACATGGGACCTGCTCTTATGAACCCATGCCAATATCAAATACTACAATAGATTTTATGGAATGAAAATCGATAAAGTCTATAGTACAATCATTCAATGAATCCTAGTGGCCACGGGGGATTATTACTTCGAAAATGTTACTCTCTACTCTACGTAGTCGATCCCTCATAACTGAGTATCGTGAAAAATTTTAATAAACGGGATTCAAAATTGTGATTCTCAGTAATATATAAATTATTTTAGCTCCTGGTCTAAACTATGCCTAATCTACAACACGCCACGAGCGATAAACTCGTCTACCGCGCCCGTTTATCTCTGTCTGTCATTCTATTTTGACATCTATCTATCCCTGTCTTCCTCACACGCTTTACCGTCACTCTCTAGGGAGACGAAAGTGCCAGAATGGGCATAAATAATGTCCAATACTCTAATTAGTTCGATATATCATTCGATTTGTATTAAGCCCTACTATTTTGACATCAAAGCTTTAGGAAATCAGTACCTGCATTAAAAGTTTTTTTTTTTAATTTGGAATTTAAAGCTTTAATATACGTATTTTTAATAAAGTGTAAACTCTATATAGGGTGACTTTTAATTAGTTCTTGATAGCAAAGGATTTGAATGTACTCGTGATTATAAACAACTTTCCCAAAGAAACTATATGTCAAATATGAAAAAAAAATTCGGTCCTTTATACATTTTTGCCAATTTAATAACTTATTAATTATGTATCGAGGACCAAAAATTTTTTTCTGATTTGACATATAGTTTGTTTGGGAAAGTTGTTTGTAATCACGAGTACATTCATATCCTTTGCTATCAAGAACTAATTAAAAGTCACCCTATATACGACACTCAAGGGCCCCGGGCATTTTGTGACGTTATTGAGAGTTTTCGTTATACAGCGAGAAATTAGCGTTAAAGTAAACCAACTGGAGTCAAAAAATTATGACGCTTCAATGAGTGAATCGTTATATCGAGTGACGTTATACAGAGTTTACACTGTATTTGTAATAAAGAGTTTTAACGTCAAGTGTAAAGATGGATAATTATCAAAGAACATGGAGGACAAAACCAATGCATTTGAAATGTGGCTACCGAAGATAAAAATTTCATGAACAGATAAAATAAATATTCTTTAAAGCACACCAATTACACAGAAATGAAATAAATATTATGAACTATAAAAACATACAACAATTTGCAAAGGTGGCCTTGTCGCTTTAAGCGATTTCCTCCAGGCAACCTTTGGTGAATGGAGAAAACGAGAAAGTGAAACATGACATGTGACAGACAAGTAACTAACATAGAAGTATTGAATAGAATGAAGAAAAATCTTGATCTTTTGTATACTGTAAAATGAAAGAAAACTCCATATTTTGGATATAATACAGAAACAACAAATACTATATGCTTAGAAATATACTGGAAGGGAAAATAGATGGTAAAAGGAGAACCCAGAGGAAGGGAGAAACTAACTTTCCGTCACCGTCACCGTCACCGTCACCGTCACCGTCACCGTCACCGTCACCGTCACCATCGCGACCACCATCACGACCACAATCACGACCGCTATCGCGACCACCATTGCGACCACCATTGCGATCACCGTCGCGACCACCATCGCGACCACCATCGCGACCACCATCACCACCACCAATATATATATTTTTTTTTTGGGTGTCAGGTTTTTTTCGTTACGAAATTTCTTGATTAGGTCCCCTCAAATCCCGCGATAAAAGGAAGAAAGGAAAAGAGTACACACTTAGTAGTAAGTGTCATAGAACAGGACACAAGCAGTTCAAACTGTCGCAGAAAATGATAATAACAGTGAAAAGTGAACACAAGAAGTGATAATTTTATAAGTTACAGAAAAGAACCGAAGCAATTGAGACCCAGAAGAGTGAGTAATGCAATTTTAAGTGTTGCAGAAGGAGCGTGCTATGCTCGAAGTTTCCCTGCGTGATCCAATCAGAAACGAGGAGATTCATAGGAGAAGCAAAGTAACCGACATAGCTCTCAGAATCGCTCAACTAAAGTGGTAGTGGGCGGGGCACATAACTCATAGAACAGATGACCGTTAGGGCAGGAAAGGTCTCGTGGTGATCGCGCACTGGAAAACGTAGTGTAGGCAGGCCACCCACCCGTTGGACCAATGACTTAGTGGAAGTCGCTGAAAGCCCCTGTATGCGGGCAACGCAGAACCGGTCGTCATGGAAATGTTTAGGGAGGGCTTTTGTCCAGTAGTTGACGTCCTTCAGCTGATATCATTATATCATCATCATCACTATGATGAAATGTTGCAGAATAGAAAACTTCACCAAAAATGGCTCAGCCACGTGACAAATAGTGCACACGGGAGACAAATACCAAGTAGAACGTACCTTTAAGGAATTTGAAGACCGGAGTTAGATAGTATTGTTTGAAAATGTCTTGAAAAGTTAAAATTAGAAAACTTTCACAAGTGTTACTTTGAGTCTGTTCAAACTATGATTTAATTAACTATTTTAAATTAAGCCAAGAATCTGTGTTGAACTAGAATTAATGTTTAAATTTTCTGGATAACTTTCTCGACATTTCTGAAAATTAAAATAAAATGAACAAAGGATACGAGTATATATTAGGGTCAGCACCTACCAACAAAAATGTACGTTATTAGTTTAAAACTTCTTTTGCAAGCAAGACTTTGCAATAATGTGACAGCCATATTACCTTCCAATATGTTGAATCCAGCGTATTATCGTAATTATTAAGTTCGTCATTTGTTTTTAACAGTACATCTTTTGTTAGGTACTAAGATTCACTATACATATTTGATTTCTGGTTCGAAGGCTGTTTAGAAAAGGATGTTAATTTAATTAAGACTCATGTTTTTACAAGCTTTTATTTATTTTGCAATGTATGTATGTTTGTTTGGGTGGAATATTGCAAGTTAAATTTGACCCACTTCCCGGTTTTCGATTGAGCTGAAATTTTGCATGCATATGTATTATTATATCAGCTCATATACGTCCCCACCGAGGGGCTCGAGCCTACCCTGAATCAGGGTGATTAGGCCTTAGTCGACCACGCGGGCCTAGTGCGGGTTGGTCGACTTCACACACAACCTTCGAGTTTCTTCGCAGGCCTGTGCAGGTTTCCTCACGATGTTTTCCTTCACCGTTAAAGCAATCGGTAATGATATGTACGTAAGTTTGTGAAAAACTCATTGGTACATTGGCCGTCCAGATTTAAACCCGGTACCTCTGGTTAGATGGACCGAGTCGTTATCGGTTGAGCCACCGACGCTTTTATTTATATCGCGTGAAAATGCAATATTCAAAGCTTGTATCGAAAAGATTTTAGGTGTTTCGAAAATTATTCTTATTGCTTAAACCTACATGTCTAGTTGACCCAGCTTCATTATGAAGCACTGAGTCTTTTACGACATTCACAGGTTTATCGAGGTGCCCTTAACTCTGCAAGGAATGTTTTTGTCCTTAAGACGTGCATTTATCTTATTGTTGTATCTCAAAATGGTTTATTTATTTTAACTAATTTGAAATAGAAGTATGTATGTATCACAGATTTGAATAGAAGGATCCGCCCGTCT
Organism: Coleophora flavipennella; assembly: GCA_947284805.1. Classification (NCBI taxonomy): domain Eukaryota; kingdom Metazoa; phylum Arthropoda; class Insecta; order Lepidoptera; family Coleophoridae; genus Coleophora; species Coleophora flavipennella. The sequence goes on along the minus strand of OX369254.1, from coordinate 5,501,979 downwards.
CCATATTTGACTCAGATTTTCTTGATGCAAGCAAAAAGTAGCGCCATCTAACATAACTCGTACGAACTAGCGTGGGCGAGAGTTGACGTCAGTGCCGCATTAAAAGAACCTTGGTAGAATTGTCGCTTTAAAATTCGTTTATTTAATTTGTTTTCAAGAAAAAATACAATGTAAGGTTACTTAACGATGATACAACATCCCATGTTTCTTTTTAGCCTTTCTTTCATGATTTTTACAGCCTCTTTAATATGGAATATCTTTCCACCGCACTGTACAATTTCCCGCAGACGACTGAGTCGTGAGTGTGCGAAACTTTCGATTTTCGCACCAATTCGCTGGGACCATTAGTCGCGCGCGTTGGCCGGGTCCTTACGCCAGTAATATATAAGTCACTGGTATGTATGTATATTAGATACCTATCAAACTAAATAGAGTTTTTGATAATAACCTAACCAATTAATTTAAAAATTAAAAACCCAACTGCTAAAAACATTAACCTCTGCTTGTTGGCAGACGGGTAAAATGTATCCTATATCACTTAGCGGATTAAGACAAATCTAACATCTGGCACTGCAAAATCTTTCAAGCCGTTTAGGCTACAGGCTTATAGCTAAAGAAACAGACATACATACACCCGAAAAATGTTACCCTTCTTCTTGGTAAGTCGGGTAAATGTAGAGAATATAATGACAAATTGAAAGCGGGACTTGACGTGATTTTATAGAAAACAGGTATTGATGTTGTTTTTACCTGAACGTTTCGACTATGCTACGATACCTATGAATATGTTCTATGAAATCACGTCAAGTCCCTCTTTCAATTTGTCATAAATATGAAATAATCGTGAAATTCCGGGTTGGTAGAGGTTGCGGGACTAGTAGCGAACCTCTCTGTCAAACAAAAGCATTTTAAATCGCCTTTAAGTCATGTGCCATCTAGTGATAGCAACTAGCACCAACCATGCCTTGGGAAGCACGGAAAGGATCAAGAAAAATATCAGTAACAGTCTAACCCATCCAGGTATTGACCGTGCTTCAGGTCAGTTAACCTACGTGATCGACCCGATCACGTAAGTCGCTCTGAGCTACAACCGTTTCGACATCTTGTATGTATTTCAAGTGCTATTAAGTCGTGTATACAGAAATAGCATCACATACGTCACAGGATAACGTTCGCGTGTGCGTACACAAGTGATATGTCATGGGTTGGTGTTAAATAGCTAAAATAAAGTGTTTAGGTGACTCTAAGTTAGTAATGAACATGGAGTTACATAATGTCTTTTTTTAATGGAGGTGGTATTTTTATTATTCACAATTTGAAAGTCCTTGGCGTCATCTCACCTGATGGTATGTGACGATGATGCCGAAGATGGAAGCGGGCTTACCAAGATTCTCCAATGCAATGGGTGACTGGCTATCTTATCTTCAAGCCGGAACATTGATGTTTTGGCGGCAAAAAATAGATGAGATGGTGGTAAGCTAACCAGGTGGGCTTAAAAATACCCTTCCACCAAACAAACCGAGTCTTACAAAGTTAAAATCCGCCGGGATCGAACTCACGACCTTCTGATGTGAAGCTAATGAACTTAACAATTACACTATGATCAACGCTCATCATAACTCATAATTGACTCAAAAAATCACTTAGTATTTATTCATATCAGCTCATATACGTCCCCACCGAGGGGCTCGAGCCTACCCTGAATTAGAGCGATCGGGCCTTAGTCGACCACGCGGGCCCAGTGCGGGTTGGTCGACTTCACACACACCCTTCGAGTTTCTTCCCGATGCAGGTTTCCTCACGATGTTTTCCTTCACCGTAAGAGCGCCGGATAAACGTACATATGACATCTAAATTCGAAATCACATTGGTACGTGGCAGGTTGGAACCACGACCTCCCGCACAGGAGGCGGCGGCCCTAGCGATTACGCCACCGACGCTCGCTCATTATAACACTGTTCAAATGACTTACTCTGTAACGCAAACAGATTGGCAACAAATATTATGTTTTAACGACAATTAAAATAATTTTAACACGCGCCCTATATGCCTCATGACTATTAGTTTCAAAATACCTGCCGAAAATTCTTCATACTAAGAGTAATTCATCATTACAGCTCATAAACGTCCCCACCGAGGGGCTCGAGCCTACCCTGAATCAGGGCGATTAGGCCTTAGTCAACCACGCGGGCCCAGTGCGGGTTGGTCGACTTCACACACAACCTTCGAGTTTCTTCGCAGGCGTGTGCAGGTTTCCTCACGATGTTTTCCTTCACCGTTAAAGCAATCGGTAAGTATGTACGTAAGTTTTTGAAAAACTCATTGGTACATTGGCCGTCCAGATTTGTACCCGGTACCTCTGGTTAGATGGACCGAGTCGTTACCGGTTGAGCCACCGACGCTTTTTTAAGAGTAATTAAGGTGTAATAATTTGTGAAAATAAAAAGCCTCCACTTAATTTCATCCAAATCGGAGCAATTACACGTTCAGCGGCCATTTTCTTTTTCGCCATTTTGATTTTTAAAAGCACCTAAAATTATTAAAACACTAGCTGTCCCGGCGAACTACGTACCGCCTTACATTACATTACACTGCCCTACCCTACCCTACCCTACACTACTGTCAGATCCATTTCTTATAAAATTATTTCCTCGGCTAATGAAAGGGATTCCGTTATTTATTTTAAAAATAAACAAATATTTTATATCATAGTATCAGTTCAGTTTTTATTACTTTATTTTATTTGATTTACATTCAATATGTTTAAGTTGTTCTTTTAAAACTAATTAAAATTAGTATACTTATTTTATATTTTTCTTTTAAACAAATCTACGAATTACACTTCTTCTATTTTTTTTAAGTCGTTACAATTTACTTAATTACCTAGATATTTCTCAAAAGAAAAAAAAAGATAGATCTCAGGGGTGTTTCTATAAAGTGGTTCGAGCGTGAACGTTAATATTTTTTTAAACTATTTATTTATAGGGTTTTTTAAATTACTGATCTTTTAAAGTTATTGCTCCTTTTATTAAAGTAATGATTGACTATAGACTTAGCTGACTGTCCTTTCTCGAGCTGCGAGCTGTTCGAGCGGCTTTCAAAAATTTGCTGGTCAGATGATCCACGGCACAGGTGTTTATCTGTATGTTTATCTGTAGAAACCCGGGGTGTCTGACGAGCTGCCTCCCTTTATATGACTCGAGCTCGATGACTCAACAGGGAACTAATTCATGTCAGGGACATCTGTTTCTAAATTTCACAAATTGTGTAAATTTAGTAAGTTTTGTAAATTTTGTAAATTTTGTAAATTTCCCAGCATCCTGAAAGTAAAAAGAAAGGAATGCTGCTATAACAAGCTTTCTCAATACGGACGACAGATAACAGTTTCAGGACAAGTATGGACAAGAGGTTTTTGCCAAAGCAAAGAAAACTTACGTGATCAGTCCATAATTATATTCATGATATTTAGCACGATGATCCCGCCCGCCTTCTCTGTATTTCCGTCTTATATTGTTTGAAGCTTGGCTGAAAGAAATATTTCGAATCACGAAATCGCATGGATATCGAAAAATGAAGATTTTACAAAATCGGTCGAAATATTCACGAATCTCATTAGAACTCACCTTTTTAGGTTAAAATTTGTAATATTGATGTGCCATTTCGGCTTTATTTCAGAGATTTGAGTGGATTTCTTCCAAAAAATATTCTCAAGCTCTTTCCTTGAAAGACGAATCTCAAAAAGGATATATTCACGACCACGTGAAAAAAAAATAGTCTTGATGCGTTCCAAATCGGATGTCGGTTGTCAGCCGTGTCAAAGATGACCTATTTAATGATGACCTATTTATTATATTTATGGAAATAGAACATGTAACGTAATTTACCACGTTACACTACCCTACCCTACACTACCCTACCCTACACTACCCTACCCTACCCTACACTACCCTACCCTACACTACCCTACCCTAAACTACACAACACTACCCTACCCTACCCTACATAAAAACCTTCTCCTGACAATAACGAACTCGACAAAAAAAGAATTAGCGAAATCGGTCCAGCCGTTCTCGAGTTATGCGCTGACCAACACATTTTGCGATTTATTTTTATATAATAGATTATTTTAGTTAAATCACCACTTCCCTGTCTCTTGCCGATTTTATGGGCAGTTGACGATCTTCATGAACGGTTTAATTGATTTCTTTCTACGAACCGTCTCGGTTATTCTAGTTATCTAATAAAAATATCGCATTAAAATCGGTTCACCTGTTTAGGAACTGCGCTGACAAATACAGACGACATGGGTTTCAAACTTATAACACCCTGTTGTTTTCCTCGGGAGTCAAAAATACCACTCCTGGCTTTTTGCTACTGCCTGCTCGAAAAGTATTTTATTGGAAAACTGCTTTCAATCGATTCAGAAAATTTTATTTCGTTCACATTCGTACAAGTTTCCAATTTGCACGATTCCTGGAATCGTTGCATTTGTCAAAACTGTGCTCTGTTTCGTTCATATGCAATTTTGACAGTGATCTGGTTAATTTTTATGCCGCATCATACAAGTATCACCCTATGATCATCCTAATACAAACCTACCTCCAGTCAGCTGCCTAAAACAACTCGTGATGAATAGTCTACTGTAAGATGAGGGTCTGAGAAACTATGACAGGTTTATAGTGGCAACTCTTTGTCGGCTTCCGGGAAAGACCGAATTTATTTCAACTATCTATCAACAAGGTAATTGTTTAGTACTGGATTTAGAATAAATAAACAAATAATTTACCTTTGGCTATTGTTAACTGATGAAAGGAAAAAGCGTCGGTGGCGTAACGGTTACGGCCGGTACCTCTTGTCCGGGAGGTCGTGGTTCGAATCCTGCCACGTACCAATGTGTTTTAGAATTTCGATTTCATACCGTTTATCCGACGCTCTTACGGTGAAGGAAAACATCGTGAGGAAACCTGCACACGCCTGTGAAGAAACTCGCAGGTTGTGTGTGAAGGCGACCAACCCGCACTGGGCCCGCGTGGTCGACTAAGGCCCGATTGCTCTAATTCAGGGTAGGCTCGAGCCCCTCGGTGGGGACGTGTATGAGCTAATATGAATAAATACTGAGTGATTTTTTGAGTCAATTATGAGTTATGATGAGCGTTGATCATAGTGTAATTGTTAAGTCTATTAGCTTCACATCAACCGCTTATAACTTCACACCAGGAGGTCACAGGTTCGATTCCAAGCAGGGTCTCAATTTGTAAGACTCGGTTTAGTGGACTCAGCTTCTTTTTTTTTTTTTTTTTTTTTTTTCAAATAGGTGTTTACACACACTTTTAAATAGTCAAAACAAAAAAAAAATACAATAAAAATAAAATTACAAATAATGTCATGATTTAGATTACAGTCTCAGGTAATGGTATTTGTTTTAGAATCAACATATATATCTTTGTCATTTACATAATCTATTATTTTATAATATCCTCTAGAGCACAAAACTTTTTTGACATGAGTCTTGAATTTATTCTCTGACAAACTAGTTACATTTTCTGGAATTTTATTGTAGAATCTTATACACTGCCCCACAAATGACTTTTTAACCTTACTCAGTCTCGAAAAGGCTATGTCTATTTTATTTACATTTCTTAAATTCAAATTATGCCTGTCACTGTTTTTAGGAAATAAATGCAAATTCTTACGAACGTACATGATGTTTTCATATATAAATTGACTAGCAACAGTTAAAATATTGATTTCTTTGAACTTATTCTGTAACGAGTCACGTGATCGCATCTGATAGATTGCGCGGATAGCTCTTTTCTGCAGGATGAAAATAGTTTCTATATCAGCCGCTTCAACCATCTTATGTATGTCTTGCCGCCAAGCGTCAATGTTAATAGCATAGATGTGTTCCGATATGTAGATAAGATAGCCAGTTCCCCATTGCGTTGGTGAATATTATGTCGTATGCCAACTTCCATTTTCGGCAATTTAGTTACCTACCCTCAGGTGAGATGATGCCAGGGACTTATCAATTAGGTATGGTATTTAGTTATTCTTATAAATAATTAATTGGATAGGTGAAAGATAATAAATTTATTTAAAAAATAGTTTGAGAGTTCGTTAAGTCATTGGCCTGTAGTGTGATCGTATTATGGTTAGACCATTGGCTTCACACCAGGTGGTCACGGGTTCGATTCCCGGCAGGATAAACTTTGTAACACTCGGTTTGGTTGGTGGTAGGGCATTTTCATAGCCCACCTGGAGCTACCACCATCTTATCTAAGTCTGGACGAAAACATCAGTGTTAACAGCATTGATGGGTTCCGGCTTAAGGATAAGATAGCCAGATCCCCATTGGGTTGATCTTGGTAAACCCGCTTTCATCTTCAGCATCATCGTCACTTACCATCAGGTAAGATTGTGGATAAAAAAAAGCTCCACTTTGCGATAATACTAGGGTGCCATCGGCGATGTAATCAGAAGTGACAAGACTTAATTAAGCATTAAACTGAGATTACAATAACACAGAAATAGAGGTGTTTAGTTGCATTATTTAAACTTAATCATGCAATCTTTTAAATTAAATAATGTCCTCTAAACAGCGTGGTCACCCTATAACCAAGAAAGAGATGCAAAGATAAACTTGTTTCACTTACGTAAGTGTGCACTTCACCATTATTGCAAAACTCCACTCGTCTGGGGTAGTCTGCTAAGGCCAGGTCCTGCACCGGCTGAAAGTGATAAGGATGAAGTCCTGATGCATTCAATAGCTTCCAAACAAAAAAATTGCCGACATTAAACCGCCGAGCCGCTTTTCTCGTGCTTTCTTGCGGGTTGCGTAAAAAGTAATTGCGAATTCGTCTATCTACATTTTCATGTACGCGTCGTGGTCCACCACGGGCTTGAGCATGTTGTGGTTTTCGAAACTGACCGTAATCGCGTAAGTTTTGCACCATTCGATTAATAAGTCCATGGGTCGGAATTCGTAAGTTGGGGTATTTTTCGTGAAACAGCTCTTGTGCTTCTAGCGTCCGATAATAAAACGATACCATATCAGATCGTTCTAGGTTGGAGAAATCGTACGGTGCAGGCATTATTAAATGTTTTTTAAAGATATTTAATTTTCACTAACAAATAATTATTTACCAAGACTGACTTACAGTGACATTGTCACTCTAAATCAGTTTTATAATTGTCATAATTAAACCTCATTGGTTCTCTTTCAGAATAGTTTAAACTATTCACCAACGAGGTTTTGATTAAATAAATAGGGTAACCATAATTTGGTGAATCAGCGATTTAATTTAGGACAAAATTACCAAAAAAAAGAACGTTATTTCATGTAACTCCTACTATGTTGAAATGACCATCAATTACCAGGTCTGAAAAAGTGGTTTCTGATTACGTCTCCGATGTCGCCCTGTACACTGCACTCTGCTATAGCCAACTTTACTTTCATTCGTGGCGATAACCGGGAAAAACCCCTCCAACATGGGGGAGTCGTATTTCAAGTAGTGGACCTCTTTTGGCTCATCTGATGATGATTATCATCACATTACAAAGCAGGCCGAGTAGCAGTACCATAGAGGGATCAACTACAGTTCTACTTGCCTGAATTGACTGTTAGCTGTTTAGGAACAATGTGTTCCTACTCGACGAGAGCAAAGGGAGATATCTCCGCCAGCCGAGGTGGTATGCCTGGGGTCCGGCCGTGGACCAATCGTTGATAATTGGTATCTTTATATATACTCAGCGCTGAAGAAATACTAGTAGCGCGTTCTAGATGTAGTATTTCTTTTGTTCTCTCGTCGCTTGTGTTAAGGTTCAGTGGCGGTTTACTGCAGTTGCCGCCACAGCTGGTTTGCACTCATTTGTGAAGTATGGCCTAATACCCAGACTCTACCAAAGGGGAGATGATTTGAGGATCGTGGGTTCGAGTCCCACTATGGGCAAATGTTTGTGTGACGAACAGGAACAGGTAGCTTTGTTCTTTGTCTGAAAGTCTTATATCTATAAGTATAATGTATGTACGTATATCATTCTCTGGTTCTTATATTACAGGGAGTCCTAATTTGGGGCTAGATGACCGTTTTCAACCGACTTCCATAAAGGAGGAGGTTCTCAATTCGACTGTATGATTTTTTTATGTGTGTTACCTCAAAACTTTTGACTGGGTGAACTGATTTTTATTATGATTCTTTTTTTATTTGAAAGCTAGTGCTTCCCGTGTAGTCCCATATAAATTTTATCAAAATCGGTGTAGCATTTTATAAGAAAATTAAGAAACACAAAAAAATAATAATGCAAAAATATACTAAGTTGTTGCGATGGAAGTGGGTTTTTAACGTGTTTAGCGTTTTTTTGATTGGTCCAGTTGACCTGAATATTGATATATTTCTCAGATAATGTTAATTTTAAATTATTATTTCGTTATTCATTAATTGAAGAATTAATAAATTGTGCCAGCGTATGAAAGCTCGCAAAAAAAACCTGAATCACGGCGGAGTTTTTTACTCGAATGCGTGAAAGAAAAAGCAAGGTGGCGATGTTTTTCCTTATATTTCGGCCGTTCTATAAGGAATTAGGTAGCATGAAGATGGTATATCACGTGGCAGGAAACGAGCCATGTTCCAGCAATACTGTGGCCGCCCACTGTGGTTGGTTCCACTTCGTACCTATTTTTTTAGGGTTCCGTACCAGAAAACGGGTCTCTATAACTAAGCCTATGCTCTTCGTCCGTCAGTCTGTTCGTCCGAAGGTACTTCTCACTGTCGAATTTAAAAAACATATTGTGATTCAACAGTTTTACGGGGAATTTACTTGCAAAAAAAAAAACAATCATTAGTTAGCAAAATCACTAAATAATACAAATAACAATGTCAAAAATTTTAAGTCTGTTATATATCCACCCGAAGGCTTCGTTAGTCTGAAGGGTCTCCCCTGGGCGTTCCCGACGGGAAGGTGCCCATCACGCTTGCAGCGTTGCCGCGCTGAATCGCAATAGCCAACCTCTGCGTAATAAACATAAAAAATAATAAAAATATAAAAGAAAATAAAATGTAAGAGGTTCCTTTACAAGAAACGTGTTTTCCTTAGTACTTAATTTTTAAATTGATCATTGACGAAAAACCATGGCAGCCATTTAGTGGAGAGAAGGATGCGACCCCTTAATGGGGGGTTTTTCGTCGATGAAATGTAGTGTCATCATATCAGCTCATATACGTCCCCACCGAGGGGCTCGAGCCTACCCTGAATAAGGGCGATCGGGCCTTAGTCGACCACGCGGGCCCAGTGCGGGTTGGTCGACTTCACACACAACCTTCGAGTTTCTTCGCAGGTGTGTGCAGGTTTCCTCACGATGTTCTCCTTCACCGTTAAAGCAATCGGTGAGTATGTACGTAAGTTACGAAAAACTTATTGGTACATTGGCCGTCCGGATTTGAACCCGGCACCTCTGGTTAGGAGGACCGAGTCGTTACCGGTTGAGCCACCGACGCTCTCTGGTCTGGAAATGTGGTATATTACATGCTTTTAAAATATCGGTAACCCTATCCGATACACAGTCTAAACAAGTGTGAAACTGGCTGTGATTATAGTGCTAGCTAATCCTATAGTTTGATTTTTATTCATAATTGGTAAGCCCTTGGCATCATCTCACCTAATGGTAAGTGACGATGATGCCGAAGATGGAAGTGGGCTTACCAAGATTCCCCAACGCAATAGAGATCTGGCAATCTTATCTTCAAGCCGGAACACAACAATGCTGTTAACATTGATGTTTGATATTTTAATCTATTATCAGTTTTATATTCATTAAAATCACTAATTAAGTTCGTCAACGACAATTTTTATTAGTCAAGAAGTCACATTTCTGTAATGCAAGCAATATCAGTGCAAAACGTCGGTTCTGATAGTTAGTAAAAAGTAACTCAAATGATATTTTACTAGCCGTCCTCCCGCGGCTACGCCTCGTTGTTTTCGATTTTCGCGGGGTAAAAATTAGCCTATGTTCTATTTCAGGACCAAACCTATATGTGTGCCAAGTTTCATCCCGATTCGTCCAGAGGTTGAACCGTAAATGAGTAACAAACATCCATACATCCATAGCACAAACTTTCGCGTTTATAAAATAAGTGAGGATAAAAAAAAACCGTATTCTAGAAAAGAGTGTTTACATTTTTCTCCCTTACACATTTTGGTAAATATTTACACTAAGTCCACACATAACAAATAGTCTGTTTAGGCGTCGGTGGCTCAACCGGTAACGACTCGGTCCATCTAACCAGAGGTACCGGGTTCAAATCTGGACGGCCAATGTACCAATGAGTTTTTCAAAAAAAAACTTACGTACATACTTACCGATTGCTTTAACGGTGAAGGAAAACATCGTGAGGAAACCTGCACACGCCTGCGAAGAAACTCGAAGGTTGTGTGTGAAGTCGACCAACCCGCACTGGGCCCGCGTGGTCGACTAAGGCCTAATCGCCCTGATTCAGGGTAGGCTCGAGCCCCTCGGTGGGGACGTATATGAGCTGTAATGATGAGGTATATCGAAGATTTTCCAGTTATTGGGTTCTATTCCTGCAGGGTGTGGTTATTCAAACTCACATATAGATGTTCTTTACATAAACTTCAGAATTATTACGGACGGAACTCAGCGCTTAACAGTGGCGCGCTCGTGACGGTATAGCTACGGGGAACGACTGGCTGGACAGTTCTCGCATACACTGCTGAGTCGTTCAATTTGCTTACTCAATAAAATGTGTCCCTACATAACTCCCCCTTTTTCCAAAAAAAAAATTACATTAAAATATTTTTATCTAAAAATATATCAGCCTGTAGATATTCCATTCAACAATTAAACAGTATTACACAAATTTGCACATCGTCTAGACTAGATATTGTGCATCGAAACTTGCAGACTCGTAATAACGACGCGCTGTAGGAAACATGATCGCTGTCATCATCATCATATCAGCCGAAAAACGTCAACTCCCAAAGGTTTCCACGACGACCGGTCCTGCGTTGCCCGCATCCATCGGCTTCCCGCGCTCAAAAACCGTCGGTGGCTCAACCTGTAACGACTCGGTCCTTCTAACCAGAGGTACTGGGTTCAAATCTGGACGGCCAATGTACTTATGAGTTTTTCAAAAACTTACGTACATATACTTACCGATTGTTTTAACGGTGAAGGAAAACATCGTTAGGAAACCTGCACACGCCTGCAAAGAAACTTGCAGGTTGTGTGTGAAGTCGACCAACCCGCACTGGGCCGGCGTGGTCGACTAAGGCCTGTTCGCCCTAATTACTGGTCGACTAAGGGCTCGAGCCCCTCGGTGGGGACGTATAGAAGCTGATATGATGATACCAAAATGTGTAGTATAATGTTCCACCAAGAACCTACAATTAAAAGTATCAACGGTTTTCTCCCTTAAATCGCCACGCTGAAAACCATCGCTGTGTTGCAGCATAAGCCGCACGCAGTACCTACATGCTGAGCGCGGTCCGTGATTCTTGTACCACACACTCACACACAGATACACACACACATATCATACTTTGATAGTCTTTTTTTCTCTACTTTTAATATTAGGTACTTTCTCCTCTCTTTTTTTATTTTATTATTTTCCAACATTACGTTTGTGTGTTTGGTGACAAGGAATCAATAAATGTCTTATATCTTATGCCTTATAATAATTTACCCTGTTTGGCTTGTATCAAGGTCCTTTTTTCGGAATAATTTTCTCAATTTTTCTGATGTATTGTATCCTCAAAAATTGAAACGTGGTGAAATATCCAAGCGAAACAGCTACCTCCCGTGTTTTATTTACCTCAACTATGAAAATTCTTTGTATAAAAACCGGCCAAGTCCGATTCGGGGTGTGTGACTCAGGGTTCCTCACCAAAACTTTAAAGAACCAACAGAACAAGACCTCTCAGTATATAATTTGCTCTAGGTAAATAGGGGTGTATTTATTCTGGACTTTGAAATGTTATTCTTCCTGAGGGTTGGACTTTAGATTTTTTTCATAGCTTTTCCTGTAATCTATGCATTCAACCTCATATACTGTTATACAGTTTTCACGATTTAAGACCCACTAATTTCGAAGATAAGGGGGGAGAGGGGGAAAGTGGCCAAATTTTCGCCTATCTTCTTAAATAACTTCAAAGTAAGTTATTTTAAAATGATGAATAATTATATTCGAGATTTTCACTTTAAGCTAGAGATGAAACGAATATCCGGTTACTATCCGGTATCCGGCCTATCCTATATATTAAAGTTTAAGCCCTTTCCTTTGATTTAAAAAAGAATATTATACAGGGTGTTTGGTGCATCGTGTGCCAAATTGAAATGGCCGATAGGAGAGCGGTCAGTAGCTATCCCTTCTACCCTCGCAATCTTTCCTATGCCCTACGGATTTTTTTTAAAATCAATGTATGACAATTTTTAAAGAAACTCCAAAATTCTGCATTTAAACTTGAATAAAAAAAAAGTATTGGGTGTAGCCCCAAAATTTAAATTTTAGTATGGTGCTACAAAACTTAAAATTACTGGCAGTTACCACTTAGTTTTTTTAAATTAATTCTCAAAGTTTTTGGAAGAGGTAAAGATGAACTTAAAAGTAACTTTTACATGAGTATAAAAAAAAAACTTAAAGCGATCGGGATCTTCCAACTACCTCAAAAGTTCTCTCTCTTTTCTCTTTCCAACGGTATGCCACATGCCATAAAAGAACTTCACTAACTCGGTCAAAATTAGGCTGATCGGTCAAAATTAGGCTGATATTCAAAATTCAGGTTTAAACCATTTTTTGCGTAAATAACACGTGCGAAAAAGGTAGTAATACGAAATTTTGGCCTTTGTTATGAGTGCAGCAAGACAGGACTTGTTCAGAGTGAAATCTGTCTGCTATCTCTTTCTAACACAGCATTCGTAAACTTGAACGACGTTCGTTTTAGTCGAGGTTTGACTGTGAATTTTGAAGTTTCTTTAAAAATTGTCAAAAAATTGATTTAAAAAAATCCGTAGGGCATAGGAAAGATTACGAGGGTAGAAGAGATAGCTACTGACCGCTCTCCTATCGGCCATTTCAATTTGGCACACGAGGTGAGATGATGCCAAGGGCTTACCAATTGTGAATAAAAAAAAATAAAAAAAATGCACCAAACACCCTGTATATTGCGTTTTTTTTTCTTATTCACCCCTCTAATGTCCGTCTTTGGGTCTCCGACTTACAGATGTGTACCAAATTTCAACTTATTCGGTCCAGTAGTTTCGAAGCAAATTGACTGTGACAGACGGACGGACGGACGGAAGTACAGAAGACAGACACGCAAGTGATTCTATAATCGTTCCGTTTTTACTTGGGGCAGGAAAACCAAAAAAATAAGTTTACCTTGAATCATATTAAAAAAAACCTGAGAAAGAAGATTTTAAATGAATTTTCTTTACCGGCCGCAAGCGGATAACATCAGCGAATCTTGGTGAGGCAACCTTTTAAATATTTCCCCGTCGTTGATTTATCGTTCGCCTTATAAAAGCCTCCCGCCGGGCACAGCCTTCCGCCGCCTTAACTGAACGCTTTTCGGCATTTTTCCCGCCTTAATAAAAATCGCGTCTTCAGTCTGCTACAGCGGAATTTTAATTTTTTCCCGCCCAATATGCCTTCCCTCGGATATTACGGTAGTCGGGCGGTGTGAAATTAGTTAAAGGTTTGCCTTATTAAAGTCGTCGGTAAAAACCTTCCTTTCCTTTCCCTCTAATATGGTTGAGAGGAGCGATGGCTGACTCTCGCGTGACCGGGTGCTGTCTGTGTGAACTGGCCTACACTTTTCAAAGGCGTTCATGACATTCAATAATTTTAATGTGTTACTTCTCGTATCATATTGTTTTCGTGTTCTAAATGTCATTTTTTTATATTACGGATTGGATTTTGACGTTCATCATTACAACTCATATACGTCCCCCACCGAGGGGCTCGAGCCTACCCTGAATCAGGGCGATTAGGCCTTAGTCGACCACGCGGGCCCAGTGCGGGTTGGTCGACTTCACACACAACCTTCGAGTTTCTTCGCAGGCGTGTGCAGGTTTCCTCACGATGTTTTCCTTCACCGTTAAAGCAATCGGTAAGTATGTACGTAAGTTTTTGAAAAACTCATTGGTACATCGGCCGTCCAGATTTGAACCCGGTACCTCCGGTTAGATGGACCGAGTCGCCACCGGTTGAGCCACCGACGCTTCTGACGACGGATTTTGAGGTTATTAACTAATTATTGTTTATTTCTTGATTTTTTACAAATGAAATTATGTTATCACTATTTTATGACTATCAGAAAGAGTGTAATTTTCACCTATCCTTACTAATATTATGAATGTGAAAATGTGTTTGTTTGTTTGTTACCTTTTCACGCTTCAACGCCTTGACCAATCTTTATGTAATTTGGCTTGCAGGTAGCCTGTGTTACGGGCAAGGACATAGGTTAATTTTTATCCCGGGAAAACAGCTTAATCTGATACAGTTCCTGAGGGAATTAAAAAATACTCGATTGTTGTGATTTTTTGCACAGAGATGGTTGAGTAGGTGGGAAACGACATAATTTACTTATCACCCTTAGAGCCAGTCATAAAAACGAGCTAGTTTTGAATAAATATCTTGAATCTTGAATCTTGGAACCCATGAGCATCCCCACTGTTGGGGCACGGTTCTCTTCCCAAACTGGGGAAGGTTAGTCCATGTTCCCCACACGGGGGCTAAGTCCGGGTTGGTGGAGGGTGTAGGGCACCCTGTTAAAAGTTTTCCAAGCCGCCTATTAGGTATCTGACACGACTTAACAACAGACTGTCATCTAGTGATAGCAGGTACTAACGGCTTAGCGTGCCTTGTGAAGCTCGAAACGGTCAAACCCATCAAGGTAAGACCTTACTTAAGGTCACTTAACCTGCGTGATCGATGCAACCACGCAAGTCGCACTGAGCTACAACCGCTTAATAAAGTCACTTATAGTATATATATTAGTACTAACATACAGTATGGACACTCCCTGCCGCTCTCTAGATTCCGACCTCACCCCCTCGTCACCCAGATTGATACAGATTGGTTACAGTTTGGTTGTCGAACGTATAGGATTTCGCTGTATGTTAGTACTAATATAATATATACTTTGCTTAAGTGAAATCATGGAGACATGATTGTCGTAATTCAGGCGTTAGAATCCTTCACTTGGTCGTGATTCATCTATGGCCCTCGCTCTAAATCCGTCCTTTATTCACTAGTTGCATAATATACTATTTTTGAAGTTCACTCCTTATGAAACAATTTATAGATGGGGGAGTGAAATCGAGTGTGAACTTGTCTATTAACGTTGTTTACTCAAGTTTTGTGTCAGTCACCTTTTACACTAGGAAAACTAAGGCTCCATGGTCATACAGCCTAAACCGCGAGGCCGGAGGCTACGAATCCTGGAGCTGGAGTGCTCCCTGTGAGGCCGGAGGTCGAGCTCCGCGTAGTGCGAAGCCCAGAGCGTCCCTCTTGTAAGGTCAGGAACGACAAACTAGAGGTTGCAAGATGAGAAACTCCAGCTGCGTGTCGAAGCTGACACGCACACATTTTCAAAAGCGTCCGATTGAGTTGACATTCGATATGAAGCCGTATTCTCTGTGTCAATAGATCCTTTTGGTATTTGAAAGTTGATCTGATGATGAAGTTTAAAGGTTGAATTAATGCCACAGGATTGACGTTTATTTTCAACAGAATCGTAGGAAATATAGTCTAGTTGTTTTGAAAATTAGTATATACAAATCGGGAAGTGGTTAGAAATAAACCATTTTCTGTTGATTTTTAGTCTTAATAAACTACACACGGTGATTAAATTAATAAAATGCACGTAAGAACAAACCCGATGTCCAAAATGATATGAGATTATGATATAATGATAAAATGTTTTTTTTTAATATGTTTAGCCACTTCCAAACAAGTAGACTTTACTGTGCTCGCCTTTTTTGAATTTGGAAACGTGTATTTACATTCATTTGAGAATTTGGCTTTTTGAGTATACAAACTCTTTTCAAATAATAGCTTGTACCTTAAAGTTTTTAGGTTTTACGAAAATCAATTTTTACTTCTCTGAAAAATACTGCTTCATACCAAATTTCAGCTTAATCAGACGCCTGAAAGTTGCTCTAAAATAAAATTGATCTAAAGAAACTAACACACAAACATTGCAAGTTAAATAAAAACATGTAACAACCTCCCTACTAAGGTGAGCGAAATCTAACTTCCTCGCCATACAGTCAGAGTAAAGCAAGAAGTAATAAATTCGGAGTTAACAAACTGCTTTCAACTTAAATCACTTTATACCTTATAACTCTAATTACCAGTTTCAACCGGAAAACTGTTTTCGATGCAGTTATTACCCCAACTTTTGCGGAGTAACCCCATTTTCTAAAGGAACTTAACTTACTTTAAGAACGCCAACGGAAATCCTAAACATAAAAATGAACTTTACGAGTTTGAAGTTCGGGCGCTTGTTATAAAAGAACCGAGTGTGTGGCGTTTCGTACCTAGTGGCAATTGATCTCCAACTAAAAATTTTAAACGATCATTGTTTCTTCCTAACTCATACTTTAAGAATGCAACAGAAATTCTAAACATAAAATCTTATCTAAATCTAGTTAACGAGTTTCAAGTTTAGGCGTTTTTTAAAAAAATAACCGGGTGTGTGGCGTTTCGCATCTCGTTTGATCTCCGATAAAAAAAAAAACATTTGATAAATTTTCCTTCCTAACTCACTTAAATACTTCGTGTGTGTAAAAATAGGATAAATACATTTTTTTATATGAATTCAATGATATTTAACAATTCATACAACGCAGTGTAAACTCTATATAGTGACACTTAAGGTACCGGGCATTTTGTGACGTTATTGAGAGTTTTCGTTATACAGAGAGAAATAAGCGTCAAAGTAAACCAACTGGAGCCAGAAAATGTTGACGTGAAAAAGAGTGAATCATTATATCGAGTAACGTTTTACAGAGTTTACACTGTATTATAAAACTGTTTAGATTGTAACTTTTTAAATATTTTATTTTCTCTACTGGTTATATTCGATTTCATTAGCCGTATTCGTCTACTGTTGGGCATAGGCCTCCTCTGCAACATGCTACTTGTACCAATGGGTACTTTGAGGTAATATTGCTAATCACCACTATAAAGAATATTTGGATACTAAATGGAACAAAAGGCCACTACGTACGAAAATACACTCATTCAAAGAATAGTGTATTCTGAGACCGATGAATGAAAAGGGTTACAATGCCCCGTGAAAAATTAAAAGTTTTACTTACCTACCCCACTTAATAAATGTGTACTTTTTAACAAAGTAAGGGGTAGGGGATAACTAACTCTACTCAACGGCGAACAAAGATTTTTTATGACGAGTTTGAATCTGCATGAATTTGCGGACCAGAAGACGTATGGTTGGATCGTCAAGGTGTATTTATGATGTGAATCTAAAATACGAATGTTAAATTTATTTCTACATCCTGTTACTTTTAGGGTTCCATACCAGTTAACGTGTCTGTTTGTCCGACTTTCCAAAGGATGTATCTTTTGAAGAGAATTTTCTAATAAACCAAAAATTAAAAAAAGTTTAAAACGGAGCGTCGGTGGCGTAACGGCTAGGGCAGCTACCTTCTGTCTGGGAGGTCGTGGTTCGAATCCTGCCACGTACCAATATGATTTAGAATTTAAATTTCATATGTACGTTTATCCGACGCTCTTACGGTGAAGGAAAATATAGTGAGGAAACCTGCACACGCCTGCGGAGAAACTCGCAGGTTGTGTGTGAAGTCGACCAACCCGCACTGGGCCCGCGTGGTCGACTAAGGCCCGATGGCCCTAATTCAGGGTGGTATCAAGCCCCACGGAGGGGACGTTTATGAGCTGATATGATGAAAGTAAAGCCCTTTTCTTCTTTCGGGGATCCCTATCCCCATACAAGAGACATGTTTTTAACTGCTTACCTTGTATCAAGCACAGGTCCGCTCATGTATGGAGTACTGTTCACACTTATGGGATGGATCAGCCCGCTATCAGCTGGATACCTTGGACGCCATCGACCGACGCGCCGGAGACTCATTGGTGACGACGAGCTAGTCAATGACAAGCTCCAAAGCCTTGAGCATCGCCGCAAAGTCGCCTATCTATCGGTATTCTATGGAATTCATTTCGGAGAGTGCGCGCAAGAACTTCACGACCTCATTCCCCCGGCTCCATTCCACCGTCGGTCAACGGGACGCAGGGAGGGGTTGCACCCCTTTGTTGTTGATGTTCCACCTTTCCGCACGAATCGTTACGCTTCTTCATTTATTATGCGTACAGCGCAGGAGTGGAACTCCTTGCCTGCGTCAGTGTTTCCCGATTCCTAAAATTTGGGGATCTTCAAGGCAAGAGTGAATAGGCATTATTTGAGTTTGCGTGTACCATCCTCGACTGCATCATCACTTACCATCAGGTGAGTTGCAGTCAAACGCACTCAAATTTTTAATAAAAAAAAGAAAAAAAAGGTCTTTTTGTTTTTGCTTTTTCGTAAAAACAGGTAAAAAGTGTGAAACTTGTTATGATTACAATATTGTTCTTAAAATCAAAAAATAAAATTAAAAAATCAAGAGAGTGTAGTACTCGCGTTAAGAATTCCGAACTGAATGAAAAAACGTATTTTTTGGTGTTGCTCATGTGTATGTGTTTTATTTGAAATGTATAGGTAATCTTTGTTGGTTAAACTTATGTGGAGGTGTGGTGGTATGAAACCCTCGGTGCCATTTTTTGTCTATGATGGGAGTACCTTGGCATTATCTTACTTGATGGTAAACGTTGATACCGAAGATGAAAGCGAGCTTACCAAGATTCCCCAACGCTTTGGGTAACTGGATATTGTATCTTTATGCTGGAACACACCTATTCTGTTAACATTGATGTTTGGCGGCAAGACTTAGATTAGATGGAAATAGCTAGGCAGGGAAGTCTAAAAATGCCCTACCAACAACCAAACCAAGTCATAAAAAGTTAGACACCGCAAGGAATCGAACTTGTGAGTCGTTCGTCGCTACGTCCAAAAAGTTTCGTCCGAATGGACGTAACAGCACCACCCAATTTTACCTAATTTTCTTGTCGTTGTTTCGTCCGCACGTACTAAGTACAGTCAAATTACTAACGCAATATTACTTTAGGTTTTTATATTATTTTTATGTTTTTTTTTATTAATTTTATATTAATGTCACCTCTTGATTTGAAGCGAGTGTATTTATTACGTCACGGAAGCGGTTTAAACCCGAATGTTAAATATACAGCTTAATTTCATCCAATGTACTCACCGTACCGCAATGGTCAATCAGTACATCAAACAATTTGTTAACACCGTCGCTGCCTATCGGCAGATGGACGGACAAAACGACTACGACTGTAAAATCGAATTACTTTATAACATTTAAAAACGACCGTCGGAATGGAACTTTTTGCAAACACCCGCTGTTGGTAACATTGCGAATGAGTTGAGTTTCGTGGAGGTAAGGCCGTGTTAAAAGGAGGCAGTGTTATGTGGAAGTGATGCAAAAATTAGGGCCGCTTTAAATAATTTGTATTTCATAGGGTAACTTTCAAACAAATAAATACTGTAAAATCCACAGGTCAGATTAATCAAAATCATAATCTTTATTGATAACAATTTTGTTACAAGTCTTCAATTTTACCAATCATTTTATATTAGGTACCTATTTTGCTACCGAATTAATGATGTTTTATTTAACATGGAAAATTTCCTTTCATTTTTTAGTTCGCTCCAGTAGGGTACCGAACTCTGAAACTGTACTCTGAAAGTATTGTAATGATTTTAATGTCAAAATGTGCGTATTGGCATGGGCTTTGACGTAGGAAATTCTTTTTTTTTCATGTTAAATTATTTTTTTGGAATATTAAAAAATAAACTGAAAAATGTGATCATTCTTTTTTCGAGTTCAGACATGAAATGGCCCATATGTTAAAAACTGATTAATAAAATTCAAAATGTAATATATAATTTAAATGCAATAAAAATTAAATTGGTTTATAAATAGTGTGTACATTATGTACAGCGTGCGCACGTTCAGCATTACAGTTCATAAGTATGCACGTGGACTCGATTTATTTATGTAGAAAACTACTGTTTATCATCATATCAGCTCATACACGTCCCCACTGAGGGGCTAGAGCCTATCTTGAATTAGGGTGATCGAGCCTTAGTTGACCACGCGGGCTCAGTGCGGGTTGGTCGACTTCACACACAACCTTCGAATTTCTTCGCAGGCGTGTGCAGGTTTCCTCGCAATGTTTTCCTTCACCGTAGGAGCGTCGGATAAATGTGCATATGAAATATATATTCTAAATCACATTGGTACGTGGCAGGATTCGAACCACGACCTCCCGGACAGGAGGCAGCGGTCCTAGACGTTACGCCACCGACGCTCGCTACGCTATTACTGTTTATAATCGGTTTTAAAATTAAAAAAAATAAATTGATTGATGAAAATATTTGCGAATAAATTATTATTAAATAAATTAAATTTGAGTTGAGTTCATTTTAAACGTACTGCTCGGTTATGTAATGCATGAGATCTGTGAATTTTTAATAATAAACATATATAAAATCGAAAAAAAATACGTTTTGGAAATATATTTTTAATTTTATCCAACATTTTTCGCATGCCCGTGCCACAGAACGCTCTGTCTATTATTAATTAAAAACCGAAAACGTACTAGTTGAGCCCGCAAGCGTTACGGAATCGAATCAAAGGAGTAATTCGAATGGAATAGTTGGATGAATCGAGAATAACGATTGAATACACGGACGGTGCGATGTTGGACGAAAAATGAATTTGCATATTATAAAAACTGCATAAGATTTGAACCGCTACCGTGGCGTAATGGTTAGTACATTCGCTTCACACCAGAACGTTGCGGGTTAGATTCCTGGTGGGGTCAACTTGTAAGACTCGGTTTGGTTGGTGGTAGGGCATGTTTTAAGTCCGCCACCATCTTAGTTAAGTCTTGCCTCCAAACATCAATGTTGACATCATTGATGTTTTCCGGCATGAAGAAAAGATACCCAGACCCCCATTGCATTGGGGAATCTTGGTAAGCCCGCTTTCATCTTCGGCATCAGTGTGAATAAAAAAAATTTAAATTTTAATTTGTGGTTGTTCTTTGATTTGGACAGCATTTAAAAGTGTACATACAAACTCTGTTGTTTTTGCCTCTATTGAAGATTATAAAAATTTAGGTTGGTTTGGCAGATAAAGCTATGTACTTTCTTTATAAAATATACTAACTGGTGTACCCGACTTTTCCGGCGGATCTTGTTTTTTAAATAGCCCTACCAATACAAAGGTGTCGAATGGTCCACAATAAACCAGAATATTCCACAATGATCTAGGATGTTGTCGTGAAATGCTATCAAATGCTCTCAGTAATAATAATAATAGTAATTCTAAATAATACTCTCTGCACTGTTCTAAAAATTTCTAGAGGCTGAAACTTCCAGCCCTTAGGTATATCTTCAAAAGCATGCCCTTCAGGTAAAAAAGTGAACCTTTTTATGGATGGGGGATAGACAGCTACCACACCATAATATATAACTCCCTTGATCGTACCGGGACTTTTCACGCACATTGTACACTTACGTCCCGGCGAACTTCGTTCCACCTTACACTACTCTGCCCTACCCTACACTACCCTACCCTTCCCTACACTACCCTACCCTACCTTACACTTCTCTACCCTACCCTACACTACACTACCCTACCCTACACTACACAACACTACCCTACCCTACCCTACCCTACACTACACTACCCTACCCTACCCTACACTACACTACCCTACCCTTCCCTAACTACACTACACCTACACTACACTACACTACCCTACCCTACCTTACACTACCCTACCCTACACTACCTTACCCTATCCTAAACTACCCTACCTTACCCTACCCTACACTACCCTACCCTACCCTAGACTACACTACACTACACTACCCTACCCTACCCTACACTACCCTAACTTCACTACACCTACACTACACTACACTACACTACCCTTCCCTACCTTACACTACCCTACCCTATCCTACCCTACACTACCCTACCCTACCCTACCCTAACTACACTACAACTACACTACACTACACCTACACTACACTGCACTACCCTACCCTAGCCTAAAACCAATTATTTTTGGTCTGACAATATTTTATTTTGATGAATAATATCATATTTTAATACTTATTATCCTATTCCGGACGAAGACAAAATTAAATACAAAATCACAAAAATCATAAAAATTGGTCGAGCCGTTCTTGAGTTATAAATGGTGTAACTAACACGACTTTCTTTTATATACTCGTATATAGATATTGATTATCTTACATCAAAAGCAAAGAGAATATTGTACATCATAAATCGATTGTAGGTAGAAACGATTGCAATCAGCAGATGCACACGTAATCCAATGTGCCAGACCGAAACGGCCATAAGCATATTTCCAATCAAACCGCACAGAGGACTCTCGAACACATCCACCAAGGAATCTTAATAAAATGCGTTGGTAAATTCCTTACTCTTCGTCCAAAACTACATATCTGCTCCTCTAGCTCCATAGAAAATATTTCTTTAGTCTATGAAGTTACAGTTCAGTTTTCACTGCGTTTCTGAAAAGATATAACATTTGTATAGGAGATAGCCGAACGTTACCGTTCTTTAGGTATAAATAACATTGCACAATACTTGGGCTAAATCAAGGAGCATTGTTAGAGTCTTGTTAGCTGTTTCGTGTGAGACCGCTGATTTTTTATTTGATATCTCAATAAACCCTCGTTTGGAAGGGGTCGAACTGGAGTCAGGATTTGAAAAAGGAATTTCTTTTTTTTAAGATGGTATTGTGTTGTGAGGCAATGGATTTATTAAATTTAAAGCTTTGTTTGGGTAAGCTGTTATAAACTTTATTGGCGTGGAATGGAATTTTGTATTGGGTCAACAAGGGTTTTTTGTTCAATAACATTTTTATTACGGGGACAAAGGACTAAAAATTTATAACAAAGCCTCTCTTGACAAAAATAGTTTTGTACATTTTTTATATAAATATTTCAACATATTTAGAGACTCACCATAAAACCATGAATGATGAATCGTAAATAGTAAATCACATCAAAAATATAAATGTGAAAAGGAGTCAAGTTCTATACAAAAAAATTGCAGAGATCTAAATACACAAAAAGTTATTGAGTGGTTTTTTAAATCATAAGTACTTCTACCAATAAAAAAAAGTAAAACAGTTAAATAAAATGTGTTATATTCTGTGCTAGTAATGGCGTAACTTAACGAGTTCCATTTACGAATTACAGTCTATACTGGCGTATATTTTTAAAAAGTAAGTTCTGCTTGCTTTTTTTTTTATTAAAAATTTGAGTGCTTTTGGCTGCACCTCACCTGATGGTAAGTACCTATGCAGCCGAGGATGCAACACGCAAGCTCAAATAGTGTCTATTCACTCTCGTCTTGAAGATTCCTAAATTATACGAATCGGGGAATACAGACGCAGGCAGGGAATTCCACTCCTTGGACGTTCGCATAATGAACGAATAAGCAAAACGCTTCGTGCATAAAGGTGAAACATTAACAACAAAGGGGTGGAATCGAAATGGAGAGGGGGGAATGAGGTCGTAAAGCTCCAGGGCACACTTGGGGGCTTAACTATGTAAACTTGTTAAGTAACACCATTCAGTAGCACATAACACATTTCCTTTTAAGCGAATGAAACCGTTGAACATTCTTTATTATTTGGAGAAGTTTTAAATAATTATAGTATCTGTTTGAATTCCCGTAGCTATGAAAGAAACCTCCATAAACATTTATACTTTTTTTTTTAATTATCGAACTTGGCTCCAAGAAGGCATTTTCTTATTGCTTTCTTAAACGCTTTGGCCAGCGACTTTTTTTTTATTTACAATTGGTAAGCCATTGGCATCACCTCACCTGATGGTAAGTGATGATGATGCCGAAGATGGAAGCGGGCTTACCAATATTCCCCAACGCAATGGAGAACTGGCTGTCTTATCTTCAAGCCGGAACACATCAATGTTGTTAACACTGATGTTTGGCGGCAAGACTTAGATAAGATGGTGGTAGCTAGCCAGGCGGGCTTAGAAAATGCCCTACCACCAACCAATCCGAGTCTTACAAGTTGACCCCACCGGGAATCGAACCCGCAACTTCCTGGTGTAAAGTGAATGGGCTAACTAATACGCCACGGGGAGGCGGTTATAACAATTAAAATAATCTGGAATACAATGTAACGACCATTGTTAGCTATTATATGATATAAAAATGTTGGTTCGTTGGTAAGCGCGTCACTTGTAAGCGGTTGAACTGATTTTCCTTTTTTTCAACCTACTTCCAAAAAGGAGGAGGAGGTTCTCAATTCAACTGTATTTTTTTAAATGTTTGTTACCTCAGAACTTTCGACTGGATGAACCGATTATGATGATTCTTCTTTTATTTGAAAGCTGTTGCTTTCCGTGTAGTCCCATATAAATTTTATTAAAATCGCTGTAGTAATTTATAAGAAAATTAACAAAAACCAAAATTTATAATGCGAACATGTACTAAGTTGTTGCGATGGAAGTCGGTTTTTCAACGTGTTTATTTTTTAAATTATTCTATATAATTTTAAAAATTTGGTGATTTGTTAAAAAAATGCAATAGTTGGAATAAAGTTTTTTTTGGGCAAGCAAAAGTTGAAAAGTAGCACAAAAATGTATCTTGCATCTTTTTTTAAATTTTATCTTCGAAAACTTGTTATCAGCTACTAGTTAAGATTATAAAGTATGTCACTCATGTTAGTTTAATATCAGTAAGTTTTCAAAATACCTTAAAATACTGGAAAAAGCTAGTATATAATAAAAACCTATTGTAAATATGTAAATATGTTTTCCTTTACCGTAAGATCACATTGGTACGTGGATGGGAAAACATCGTGAGGAAACCTGCGAAGAAACTAGCAGGTTGTGTGTGAAGTCGACCAACCCGCACTGGGCCCGCGTGGTCGACTAAGGCCCGATCGCCCTAATTCAGGGTAGGCTCAAGCCCCTCGGTGGGGACGTATATGAGCTGATATGATGATGATGTAAATATGTATACTTGTCTCGCTAATCAAAACGTCTAAAATGTTTCCAAATCAAATCCAGGAACGGTTAACACCAATCCTTTTAATGGAACTCACATAAGTAGCGAGGCGCGTCATTACGCTCGGATTGCCTCCCTTCCACGTTCCAAGTTCAAAAAGCGATCCAACCCTTCGGAGATCAAGATAAACTCCTTCGCTTCGCAATACGCGTGCGTGCGCAGCGTCACAAAACTGGCCAGGTGCGATTTTGAGCTGCGCAAATGGGGTTCTGCATCCGTTTGACAAATCGATAAAAATATGAAAATATATTTTTACTCGACTGCCCAAAAGGAGGGTAATGATTCTGTGTGTATGTATGTATGTGTGTATATATGTGACATATGTGTATGTACGTATGTTTCTTTGGCTGAACCTGTAGCCTTAACGGCTTGATCGAGTTTGGAGTGCGAGATGTCGTCTCATGCGTCGTGATTTCGAAAGTGGCATGGGATACATTTTCACGCAATTGGGTTTTTAATTTTTACAGGTACGGGTTTTTGCAGGAAATACACCATCTTTTTTCTTATTACCTTCCCGGGAGTGCGCGCAATAATTGAACGAAGGTTTACCGCAATCGGAAGAATAGTATGACAGCGCATAAAATACGAACAAACAAACATGGATTTTCATAATTAACACTGTGAATGTTTTTTCGTCGTGTTTGAGCCCGTGACGTAATTAGCTAACGAATTAAACATAAAAAAGTATATGACGTCAGAAAATGAAAATTTAAAATATGGAAATCAGTGTCTTAAAGCAATTTAAATTTTCATTCAAAAGATACATAACTTTATTTTTATATCAATTTCATTTCGCTATTTATAACATGATTTTAGAGTGATTTTACTGGAGTTTTACTCGCCAAAGCGAAAACTGAAAGGAGATATCTGTAATATATGATAGATAGATAGATATAAAGATACTCGTAGATACATTATTTTATTCGATACAAATTAAAAAACTAAACTAAAAATAAGATATGAACAATAACAATAGCTCCGGTTCAGATGAACAATAAAGCCTTATTGTTGTAAGTACAACTTGCAGCACTGATATTCTACCTCCCAAAATAATTGCATTTTTGCTAAGATATATTAAGTCAGCCGCAAGCTTGCTGAACGTGAAAACTGCACATCTGATTCTTTGGCCCTTTTTCTTTGGTATGGCTTAAACGAAAACACGGTTTTTTGGTTTTCGCTAGATACTTTTTATTTTGTAAAACTATGTAGTTTTGAGAGATTATCATATTTTTCTCCTACATTACTTAATTCAGGCGCATGATATAAATACCGACAGTAAGAGAATAAAGGTATTGACAAAACGGCTAAAACAGAATTTTTCTAGAATGTTTACTGAACTCGCAATAAACGAAAATGTGTATTTAGGCCTGAAGTAAAGGAAGTAAGTTCACGCAAAATTCAACTGTAAAGCTGATTCCATAAGGTTAAGTATCAGGTTGTTCGCCATTGCCACGCTGGGAGCCTGCTCCTATATCGCGGAACCCTAAACAAGAACGCACAGATTACGCCGTCCCGTAACATATCAAGCTCATAAATCAAACTCTTGCCACGGAATTATTTAAATGCCTTAATGACTCACGAGCAAAAGTTAAGGGCGCACCCTGTATTTATCACGCCGGACCCAGGGATTACGAGAAGGGGTTAATAAATGCCGGTTGCTCGGCCATTTTGTTTTTTATCTATTCGTTCGAAATTAGAATTATGAACGGCGATTCGTCTTCTTGATTTACAACCCTATCAATTGCATGTTTGGGAATGCATTTTTTTAAATAATGAAACCGTTTTGGATATAAATAGGTCGCTATATTATCCAGATGATAACCGCTGGATTTTTTTCATTATAAATTAGTTTGTCTATCATTTTTTACCTACCTTAAGTAAACAGGGTAAGAAATATATTTTTAGATTTATAGGGTTCCGGACTAGACAAAGGGACCACTATTACCACAGTATTACAATATAGCGGCTTACAGTAGGTCAACGAATGTACTAACGCAGAGCAACGGAAGGGTACTTGCGGGGCAGCGGGCGGCGGGGCACTACTGATATGACTACAGACAGACTAGTGTGGGCTTGTATCTACACCGGTGGCGCATCGTGCGACATCAAAGGCGTTGCGCTACTGTAAGCCATATCGTAATACTGTGCTATTACTAAGCCTAATTTCGTCTGTACAACTTTTAAAAGGCTGTATCTTTGAACTTTAATAGGTATCCGGCTAAAATTTTCACAGAATATACGAGTACACTTATTATTTTGACAAATAATGAAATTGACAAAAAGTAAAAAAGATGGTTCGCGATACAATAAACATACCAGTTTAAAAATTGGTGCAATTAAATAACTAATCCTATAGTAAAATAAAAAACTATAAATATCGCCCAAGACTGAGACGTAGGGTAGACTGGGGATGAATGAAATGTTTCGTGGTTGAAACAGCTCGAATTTCTCGAAATCTTCGGCACCTAAGCTAAGCGTGTGACGCGCCACTCGCTACTGCGTCCGCCATTGGCCAGTATCGCTGGAGCGAGTGAGTGAAGCTGCCATGCCAAAAGAAATACGAAATTCACACTCAAAATTAAGTATGGTATTTTTTGAATTTTGATAATATTTTTTAAAAGTAGTTTACAGTCAGTGTTTTTTTTTATTCCCTATTGGTAAGCCCTTTGCATCATCTCACCAGATGGTAAGTGACGATGATGCCGAAGATGGAAGCGGGCTTGCCAAGATCCCCCAACGCAATGGAGAACTGGCTATCTTATCTGCATGCCGGAACACATCAATGTTTTTTTTAACACTGATGTTTGGCGGCAAGACTTAGATAAGATGGTGGTAGCTAGCCAGGCGGGCCTAGAAAATGCCCTACCACCAACCAAACCGAGTCTTACAAGGTGACCCCGCCGGGAATCGAACCCGCGACCTCCTGTGTTAAGCCAGTGAACTTTGCCTCTGAGCTACGGAGGCGGTTAAAAATGTTCATTTGTTGCAGTTCTTTGTACAGATATCTATGAATTTTTTTTATATCAATTGATAAGAACTTAGGCCAAATTAATAAGGTGATATTGACCTTGAAATTTCTAAATACGTACTTTACGCACTACGCGCACAACGCACCTACGGCGCGCGCTCTGGTGCTGCTTAATGCCTTTGTAGGCGAGGTCCAACATGTCGACTTGCACTACGATACGCTTTGTCTTAATTGCAAATACTTGACTTCATATATAGCTCAAATCATGTGTAATTCTCGTATTATTTAATTCATTTTAATTTTATTGTGTAACAAAGTGAACGTTTTGGTTTAGACTGTAAGTTCATGTTTGTAAATTATAGTAATAAATAAATAAATAAATAAAATAAAATAAAAATAAATAAATAAATGTTGGATGAGTACGTTTGAAACAACGTGTTTGGGGACGGTTGAAATATTGAAATGAACAACAGAACATCATCGTTATACTTGTATTGCATGGGCAGCTTTACCTTTGATGTGGAATGCTTGGTGCGTACGTCCCACTTGCACTTGACCGATTGACAACTTCTCAAGGAATCCATAGGTAGTCAATAGAAGTAAACAACTTCTTAAGGAACCCATAGTCAATAAAAGTAAACAACTTCTCAAGGAACTCATAGTCAATAAAAGTAAACAAATTCTCAAGGAACCCATAGTCAATAAAAGTAAACAACTTCTCAAGGAACCCATAGTCAATAAAAGTAAACAACTTCTCAAGGAACCCATAGTCAATAAAAGTAAACAACTTCTCAAGGAACCCATAGTCAATAAAAGTAAATAACTTTTCAAGGAACCCATAGTCAACAATAGTATAAACAAATTCTTAAGGAACCCATAGTCAAAAAAAAATTAAACAAATTCTCAAGGGACCCATAGCCAATAAAAGTATAAACAAATTCTCAAGGAACCCATAGTCAACAAAAGTATAAACAAAGTCTTAGTTAAAGTAAACAACAAAATCAAAAGAACAATTTAGCTGCTTAGTGAGGGTAATGTTTTTTTTTTCACAATTGGTAAGCCCTTGGAATCATCTCACCTGATGGTAAGTGACGACGATTCCGATGATAGAAGCGAGCTCACCAAGATATCCC
Organism: Coleophora flavipennella; assembly: GCA_947284805.1. Classification (NCBI taxonomy): domain Eukaryota; kingdom Metazoa; phylum Arthropoda; class Insecta; order Lepidoptera; family Coleophoridae; genus Coleophora; species Coleophora flavipennella. The sequence goes on along the minus strand of OX369254.1, from coordinate 5,472,608 downwards.
AACGCAATTGGAAACTGGCTATCTTATCTTCAAGCCAGAACACATCTATGTATTAATGTTCGGGGGCAAGAATTAGTTATGATGGTTTTAGCTAGCCAGGTGGGCTTAGAAAAGGACCGTCCACCAACCAAACCGAGTCTTACTAAGTTAGACTCCGCCGGGAATCGAACCCGCGACCTCCTGATGTGAAGCTAATGACCTTAACCATTACGCCATGGATGTGGTTATTGTTCATTTGTGTATGCGCGAAAGTATGCACAGCCTGGCTGTAAAATTTATTTCATCATCCTGAATACCGATCTATTGTACTAAAATCTATGATCATCATTGTAGATAGTAATTCATCAACAAATTTGTCTTGCAATTAAGTCATTGCAAGTCTAAAAACAATGGAAAGAGCGTATTAATGAAAGAAGAAATAAAGTTTAAAAAACTTTAAAATTTTAAACAAAAAAAAACGACTTCAAACGGTTCATATATATACGGTCGAATTGAGAAACCTCCTCTTTTTTTTTGAAGTCGTTTAAAAACCGACTTCACAAAGAAAATACTCAAAAGTATGAATCAAACGGAACTAAAAATTTTTTGAGGTCGGTACCAGCACACAGCTACTTACCTATCAAAAGTTTTAGATTCAATCCCTTTGCTGGCACCGACCTCAAAAAAAATTTAGGCCCCTAATTTGATTCGTACCTACCTTTGATTTCATAATTGTTGGTTAATTTCGTGTATTTATATTTAGAAAAATATAATTTCATACTTTTGACTATTTTCTTTTAGAAATAGGTTTTTAGTTTTTTAAACTTTATTTTCTATTTCTTTTATTTTTAGTGATAATGTTATCTATCTAACAAATTTAAACCTAATCACCTACTCACCAATAGAAATCATCAAATCATAATGCATGTGTTTCATTACAGAGTCCTGTAGCTTCCATCATCAGCTCACCTGAATAACCTGAAAGAATTCAACTATCGGTCTATATGTATACCTACTTATCTACATACAATATTTAAAGAAATATCCTCTAACTCCTAGCCGTTAAGGAGTTGTACATTCCATCATCAGCTCTGCAACATGGGATGATGACTACCCGACGCAAATACTTGAATACCTTTAGAAAATACATAAAAACAATAGGTAACAAACACACTAGTCGCCACTACGATTTTTTAAGGTTCCCTGGGATACAACATTTTAAAAAATGCGTTTTTCATACAAAATTAGAAAATAACAAATGTTAATATCTCGAAAATGGTGAGACTTTTACAGAACTTAAATTTTAGCATGTAATAGGCTATGGTATTACCTATCCGCAGTTACAGAATTATAGTTAATTTTTGGGATACCCTGTATATACGGTCTAATTGAGAAACCTCCTCCTTTTTTGAAGTCGGTTAAAAATAACATTAAATGGATCTCACTACATCACTAAAAAAGTGGGATAAATCAACCCGCTGGAATAGTGGACACAAACAATATTGGCGGGACTTATTTATTTCTGTAAAAAAAAAACTGGGAAGTACTTGAAACGTGGAGAGGTTATTCCTGTTTCGCCACATTTGATTTTTTCTCAGCTCTTTAGTAAATTTTACTAGTATATTGATACTCAAAGCTTGCTCAATGGTAAATAGTACCCATTAAACTCCTTCACTCTCCTGCGATGGTACCCAAACTATTATAGGTATATAATAACCACAGATGAGAAGAGATCACATCAGAAGAATTTAAATTATTTCGTATTCTTCTCAGAAAACCTTTTTATTATACCCCTATCATGGGAGTTCATAGCAAATTACTGGGCCGCCATCTTTTAGAGTCCACCATATTGGATTTATAATGACGTCACTTGCTAACCATGCATTGTCATCCGCACTAAACGTGTAAGGAAAATTTCTGGGATTGGTTTTAATTCCATTTTGACATAGCACTACACCGATTCCGTTGGTATTATTTGTTATCTGTGTTAACTTTTTTTTTCTGTTTCTATTTGTTTACTTCTTTTTTATGTTGTGTAATCGGTGTGTGTTTGTGTCAAATAAAAATCTGTCTATTGTCTATTGTCTAATTATAAACACGGCAAGTTGAATAATAGCTTGTAAAAATGTGGATAGAATCAAATTCGAAACACGAGGCTTTTTCAAACCTCCTAAACAGGAACTGCCGACCAAGGCAGAGGTGGTCATTTGTTACAATTTGCCGGCCCGCTCCGGATGCGGGCCTCTAATGGCAATGGTTTATTCGGCTGCCAAAGATGTTGTCTGATGGGTTTAAAGTTAACGTTAAAATGTCGTTTGCCTGCTTAAGGAGTAGGATTTTTTTTTCTAAATTCACAAAAATCTGGCAAAGTGCGAGTTGGACTCGTGCTTCGAGGGTTCCGTAACACCACAACTCTCCAAGAAAGTATGAAAATGATACCTTTTCACATTACAGACAAAAGACATCAACGCGAACGACATAAAAATGGTTTTTTAATTCATTTCGGACTCCTAAGCGTGAGTACGACTCTTACTTGGCCAGTTTTTATTATTTATTGGTTTGCCTACTCTAGGATTAGTACTATAATCTAACGAAGTTTAATGGTGTATGTATTACAGTTTTTTAGGATATTTAGAGTTAAGTACCTACGTTTTCTGTATTTTTTACTTTTTCCTTGTAATTTTTACTTTTTATAATTTTATTATATATTTTTAAAGCAGCAGAAGAAAAACACACTCTATGAAAATTTCAACTGTAATTATGGTTCATGAAATACAGCCCGCTGAAAGGCAGACAGACAGACATACGGACAGACGGACCGAAGGACGGACGGACGGATAGTAGAGGCACAGTATTAAGGCTTAGCAATATGGTCCCGTTGGTCATCCTTTGGGTGTACGAAATCCAAAAAAACATGTAGCAATATAAAAATAATCTGTTTCCAAAAAAAAACATATTAAGCTTCTAAATGTATCGTTAACTTTATACTGTATCTAATTTATTTGTTTGTTTGTTTGTTCTCTTTGTTGTACAACCAAATAAACAGTTATAAGTACATAATAGAAATGAACGTAAATAGGCGGAATTATCCCAAACAGGGATCTTTCTCTTCCAGCCAACTCTTAATTTGTTAAATGGTTTTTACTTAAAAATCAGGGTCTATAGCCAGACTATTAAAACAAAAAAAAACATTACGAGTTAAAAGGCAACGTAAAACAAACGTTCCAGTGCTGTCATTAAATTTTCATGTAAAGTTAAAATTTAACACGAATCTATTTACATGATAAAAAGGTAGGTATTTATCCATACCCAAAGGTGTGGAATTATTTGCCAGCGACTGTGTTTCACTTTCACGAGACCATTATGTAGATCCTCAAGGCGAGAGTGAATAGGCATTGTTTGGGATTGCGTGTTCCACCTTCGATCAGGTAAGTGAGATTGAAGTCAAACGCTCTTAAATCAACATTAAAAAAACTCTAACATTAGCCGGCTTTATACCGAATCGAAATTACACAATAAAAATAAACCGCTCAAGTGCGAGTCAGAACTGCACACATGGGATTCCGTACCATCATACTAGATGGCGCTAGTTTCTTTATGTTTTAAAAAAGAACTATTTTTCTATGGAGGCTTTCACTTTTTCTTACTTTTAGTAATTGTTGTTATAGCGGCAACAGAAATACATCATCTGTGAAAGTTTCTACTGTCTAGCTATCACGGTTCATGCCTGGTGTCAGACGGACAGACAGACAGACAGACAGACGGACGGACAGCGAAGTCTTAGTAATTAATAGGGTCCCGTTTTAACCCTTTGGGTACGGAACCCTAAAAAGGAACTTTGGCCTACAAGAGTCCATAAAAACCTTCATAATATACAATTACTTTTGGGCGGCAAAGAAAAACACATGTTTTGTTCTAAAATGGACAAAAGAATTCATGAAATTGTGGTCTCGAACACGTTGTAAGGAAGAGCCCATTATCATAATTATCCTACCTAACTCATGTTCCATAAATATTGGCTTTTGAAAGAAACTTTGCAAAAACTTTACATTTAAGGCGACGACTACTTCTTTTTTATTAAAAATTTAAGTACGGTTTTTTTTCTTTATTCGGAAACAGGGGGAGTGATGCATCACGCATACCAGTACAGCTCGGCTGTGCTGGTTGTGTGGGACTCACAGCTGAAGGCTGAACCTACCCACTAAAACTCCCCCTACGGATTTAGGTCAATCAAGACCTGTAAAATCCATCATCGGAGCGACCCACACCCTTAGGGAAGGTTGCGTAAGAAAAGAAGGGTTGCACCTAACACGCCGTCGAGATAGCCAGCGCGGTCAATGCAGGTGCCCCTCCCAGGAATTGTGCCATAGGGGGATGGCACAAGATCTTAAAAGGCGGCCCCGAAACTAGGAAGTGACGCAAACCGACGACGGTTCCCCAACGATGGATTTGTGCTTCGATAGATAGTTCGAGTTACGTACGCTTCGTCAATATTAGCTTCCACGGACGGCGAGACTTCCAGATGATCCATCACCGGGGGACACCACCGAAGCATACGACACGACGGTCTCGATCGTCAGAACAGGCCGGGCCGTGACGTGTATGGCCACGTTGGCTTCCCGACGATGGAGGCATGCACGGTGACCGAGTTATGCCCGCTTCAGGTCGACTAACTCCCCTGGGGTCATAGGGGCGGTTCCACTTCCACGGAAGCGAAACTGCGTGCTCCATACATCGCCGCGACACACCTCTGAAGCACACGCCGACCCGAGGGTGTCGAACGTTTTTCTGTACCTCAATTCAACTTATAGAAAGTGCCGATGCAGCCGGAGTATAACACACAAACTCAAATAGTGCCTATTCACCCTCGTCTTGAATGGTCTCAGTGATTAGATTATAGATAGATAGATGGTGAACAGGGCCTGATGATGGAGCAGGAAATAAAATTATTAAAGGGTTTGAAAATTTAAAAATTTACAGTTTTTGATGTTATTATTTATAGTTGATTACTGGTGAAACAAAATTATAATCCTGATATTCAGGCAAATTACGACCTGAAACATGAATTGTTATCCCATAATCAAAGAGACTTAACAAAATTACGTTATTAAAGTTTGTTAAAGAATTTACAAACCAAAAAAAAACCCTCAAAAGATATCTTCCCTTTAACTTCGCTGCGGTTATTATTAAAAGAAAAGTCTTAAGGCGTGTGATGCGCCATTCAGAAGTCAGAAATAATAACCACTTAACGGTTGACAGTTAAATTGTTTGTAGCGGAAAAAAGAAGCGACTCTTTTGTATAGTTTTCATATAATGAAGCGTGGAAGTCTATTGTTTTTTAGGCACAAAGGTTAGGGGTTATACATACGTATGGCGCAAAGAACAAAGAATAAAATAAAATAAAGGAATAGAAGTTGATGGGCTATCTGTAAGTGGCGCTTAAGGCTTATACTGATGATGATGCCAAGGGCTTACCAATTATGAACAAAAAAAAAAAACTTTCCCCAACGACCAACTTTGTAACCACTTTTAAAGTGTAACTTTTATTACATCGTCTCAAGCTTTTTCGTCTGTGTGTTGCGTGACGGCAAAGAGATTATTACATCGTGTCGAACTTTTTCGTCAGAGCAGCCATGATCGTTTCGTCCTCTGCACCGTAGCTCCAAAACGAGAGCAGCCATGATCGTTTCGTTCTCTGTACCGTAGCTCCATAAGGAGTGAAACTTTTATTACATGTTCGTTTCGTCCTCTGTACCGTAGCTCCAGGACGAGAGCAGCCATGATCGTTTCGTGCTCTGTAAATGTCTATAATGTGAAAAAAAGTTTCACTTTTACCATGGTTTCATAAAACCACACACTCTTTTTTTTACTTTAATTAAGGAAGGATCTTTTTATAAAAAAAAATCGTTTTATAATTTACAGGATATGATGAGTGATTATGATTTCTTAGAATTCTATTTTAATACACAGAACTAAAAAAAATATATCCTAATTCACCCTCTTTTTCTAGTTGTAACCATAAACTGCTGCAATTTTAATCGAAACATAATGATTTTGAAATAAAATGACTTTGTTTTCTTACTTTTTTGAAGTTTTTCTTATTTTATTTATAATGAATTAAAAACCACAATTTTTACACGATTCGTGCGCAGCCACGTTGCAGTACGAGCTGACAAGAACTTTATTTCAAAGCCATTTCGTTCCATTTTTGAAACATCGTGAATCGAGTTGATAATTTTAGGAACGGAAGAGCCTTAAATTTCAAAAGTCTTTTTCCTAAAGTCGGCATTAACGATGGATGATGGTTAGATTGATTGGTAGAACAAAACTGCGACTCATTAAAAGTTTTTTTTTAATCAGTTCCTTACTGAAGATATTTAGTTAGATTACCTAACCATAAGAGCGTATGTAGTCACAAAATCGTTTCCCGTCCACACTTATAATTTCTACTTCTTAAAAATGGATGGTCCGATTCTAATGAAACTTTATATACATAAGCAAGTCATAAAATTGTGGGTTTTTAATAGATAACATTTTCAAAAAAAATGTTTTGTCACTAAATAATAGTGATTTAAGCTTTTCACAGTAATCTCAAAACGCTTATCTTTATTAAAAACGTATGTATTTCAAATATTAAATCCACAAACTAAAATTTAGTGACTTGCTTAAGAGTTAAAAGTTTCATTAGAAAAGGCCCATCCATTTTCAAGAAGTAGTAACCTTAGGTTTGTATGGGAAACGATTTTGTGAATTCACAAATGAGACGGCGCTATTTGCCGTCGCTCCATCTTCGGCATCATCGTCACTTACCATCATGTAAGATGATACCAAGGGCACTAATTGTGAAGGAATCAAATAAAATTAATAACTTAACCATCATCATCATCATCATGTCAGCCGAAAGACGTCCATTGCTGGACAAAGACCTCCCCGAAGGATTTCCACGACGACGGGTTCTGCGCTGCCCGCATACAGCGGCTTCCCGCGACCGTCACCAGGTCGTCTGCCCACCGTGTGGGAAACCTGCCTACGCCACGTAACCACGTAATAACTCAACCAATTTAATTAAAATTAAAAACCTAACAAAAAAAATATAAAAAATATAAAAATTAAAAATATAACCTCTCTTTTTTGGACAGTCGACTTAAAACGTATTATATGTCACTCACGGGATTAAGACGAATTTAAGGACACCTCGCATTCCGAAATCCATCAAGCCGTTTAGGCTACAAGATCAACCAAATAAACAGACATAAATACAAAAAAAGTAAGTGTGTGGTTTTATGAAACCACGGTAAAAGTGAAACTTTACAGAGGACGAAACGATCATGCCTGCTCTCGCTACGGTATCAAGGGCGAAACGATCATACCGTCAGACGAAAGCGACCGTCACGCGACATGCAACACACAGACGAAAAAATTTGAGACGATGTAATAAAAGTTTCACTTTCATATACACCTGAAAAACATCACACTTCTTTTGGGCAATCGGGTAAAAACTGACTTTAATGTAATTATTATAAACACGTCAAGTCGGTGGCGCAACGGCAAGGGCCTCTCCTCCTATCCGGGAAGTCGTGGTTCGAGTCCTGCCTATGTGCGTTTATCCGACGCTCTTACGGTGAAGGAAAACATCGTGAGGAAACCTGCACACATCTGCGAAGAAACTTGAAGATTGTGTGTGAAGTTGACCAACCCGCACTAGGCCCGCGTGGTCGACTAAGCCTGATCGCCTTAATTCAGGGTAGGCTCGAGCTCCTCGGTGGGGACGTATATATGGGCTGATGTGATGATAAACACAGATGCTGTATAGTCAATCATGCACGATCCGCACCAATACCCTAGACGTAAAGCCACGTCTCCACTTTGGCGGAGAGAGTTTCAGATTTTTTTAGAGGGTGCCAAACGGGACCCTGTGTTAGTACTTTTATGTACACTTTGCTATTAATAAGCCTATACCGGGTCCATTCGTCCGTATGTCTGTCATTTACAAGGTTTTACCTATCTTTGTAACCTTAACAGGTAGTCAATTGAAATTATCACGCAATTCTTGTTTCCATTAGCCTCTATCATAGCAAACAAAAAAAACAGGCCAAGTGCGAGTCGGATTCGAGAAATGGACGGTTCTGTAGTCTTTCCAAAATAATAAATGTTTATTTTAGAAAACTCATTTATATTTGCAGTTGGTAATAGAACATTTTGTATAGAAAATTTATAAACTTTTTACAAATCCAACTGCACAAGTTCAGTTGGTCGACTATTACTCCTAAACTAAGAAAGCCTACTTAGCCGTGGTGTTTTCCTTTTAAATTGATTATATGTACTACTGTTTATAAAAAAATCTGATATCCTGACATAGCGTCTTTGGTGGTAGTGGGGGCGACACTTGACTCAAACAAGAATCAGTAGTTTAAACCTTAATATTTCACAAACGTATGGCTGAATCGAAAATGGTTTAAGCAAAACCTTTTCAACGATACCTCATATACGAAAGTGTAATTCAACAAAAAAATACACCCGCATTTTACAAGTAGGGGAGGTAACCCTAAAATATTTTTTTTCATGATTTTAATGTATCACTTTATGGGCGGGATTCATATGTACTAGTATATCCATACTAAGTTATAGCTTTTTAGTACAAATATAGTCTCTGTGCTAACCCGCTGACAGACGGACAGACATGGTGGAACTATAAGGGTTTCTCGTTAACTACGGAACCCTAACAAAAAAGGGTGTGTGATACGCAAGCCTCTTTTCTAGTGGTAAAAATTATTAAAGTTTTCTTTACAATAGTGTTTTTGACTTTCATCTAGGAGAATTGTCTTGGTGCTTTCCGCTTCACTCCTACCTGCTCTACTTTAGTGGATACTGGCCCTAAAGCTTTCTACACCGAGTGAGGTTTATGACTTAACAGCAGTTTTAATGGGGCCATCAATTTTATTTATTACATAATCATTATATTGGTACTGAACACTATAATATAGGGCTAATTGCTGTGATTTCGGATTTAACTGAGGGATTTTATTATCGCAGTAGATTTGATGCGTTTTCGAATGATGGATTTGTTAGACCGTTTACAACGAAGATTTTATTTTTATTTTATGAACTGAATTTGAAAGAATTTATTTTAAGATTGGGAAAAATATTAGATGGAATAGCTTTCTAACGGGTGCCAAGTCCAGATTAGTGGAGTTTATAGTGCTATAAAATTACAGTACTCGCATATGATTTGTAAATTTTTTAAATTAGGCGGCATGGCCGTATTTCCTTAGTCTTACTTTCGTCCCTTTTCACAAAATCACTCCCACAGATTGCAGGAAAGCGAGAGGAAAAATGTTGCCCGTAAAAAAAAAACGCTAAACACGTTAAAAAACCGACTTCCAACGCAAAAACTTAGTACATTTTTGCATTATTATTTTTGGTTTTTGTTAATTTTCTAATAAAGTACTACACTGATTTTGATAACGTTTATATGGGACCACACGGGAAGCTCTAGCTTTCAAATAAAAAAAGAATCCAAAAATCGGTTCACCCAGTCAAAAGTTCTGAGGTAACTAACACAAATAAAAAAAAAAATCAGACGAATTGAGAACCTCCTTTTTGGAAGTCGGTTGAAATAGCCATTACGGGACGCCCTTCAGGTGTGAAATATTTGACTGCAGCCGGCAGTTTGATCATGAATATTTTTTGTTCCTTTTTGGTCACTTGATCGTCACTATCACTCATTTTTCGGCTCCGATCGCCCATGTCCAGTGTGTCAAACAGACTAGAGCTTCATACTTTCCCATTTTGTCCAGTCCCGATTTGACTAGTGTGCATTATGGAGTAGTGTCAAATTGTCTAGTTCCCAAATGGACTACATTAGAACGTATGGAAAAACGATAAAACTTATATTTTTTTTGTAATTGCGGCTGTGTTATATCTATGACTGAGTGAGCACATGTAAAAAACACAACTCTAGCTCCTCTCATGGTGCTCTTTACCCCTTTCCCTCTTAAAAGTATGCTCTTTTTAGGGATAAATTACAAATTACAAATCACTAATCAAAAATCCCAAATCACATAAAACAAATTACAAATCGTAAATTACAAATTACAAATTCACATACTTACAAAATACGAAAAAACTTTGTTCCCGGCCTTTAATGTATAGATATCGATTGTATAATAAAGACTATTACGTGAGTATGTAGGTTACTAAAAGCGGTTGTAGCTCGGAGTGACTTACGTATTAACTTAATCAATAGAAACTGCCTTAGAAATGTTATTATCCAGTTCAAATGCTGTTAGGATACGACTTTTTGGAATGGAACGGCGTACTTACATTGTATTCGTCACTCACGTGTCACGCGCTTTCCCGACAGCGTTGCTAATGGTCAGTTGACTTCATATGCCGCTCCATTCTAAGAGGTCGTATCCTAACAGCATTTGTACCGGATAATACAATTTCTAATGTGGTTTCTATTGATTAAGTTAATACGTAAGTCACTCCAAGCTACGACCGCTTTTAGTAACTACATACTCACACATAAAAACAAATGACTGGTACTTGTCACGCGCTTTCCCGACAGTGGCGTTGCTAATGGTCAGTTGACGTCATATGCCGCTGTATTCCAAGAGGTCGTATCCTAACAGCATTTGAACCGGATTATACAATTTCTAAGGCGGTTTCTATAGATTAAGTTAATACGTAAGTCACTTCGAGCTACGACCGCTTTTAGTACCTACATACTCACACATAAAAACAAATGACTGGTACGTATTCCTCATGCATTATACATATGCCTACCAGGAAAGCACTAGACCCAAAACAGGACCGAACTAACTCAGAGAATCGCCCTACAGAGGACAATACGTCCGGCCGTAGACCTCTAGGTCTTGGCGATTGGTCCCTTGTGCCCTCAAAAAGGGTTCAGACCTTGAATGGAAGTCAGTTAGTCAAACTACGTTTTGTCGAAACTTTCGGTCGAAAGACATTATTTGACGTAAACTTAAACTGCATCTATCTATAGATAGTTACCAACCTTTCAAGATATCTACTCAAATTTTAGGACTCTGGGGGGACTCACATGTAACAGCCCAGCGGGAGCTGTACTCTAACAGCGATTTATTCAGGTATTTGTTCCTGAGTGAACATCACCTTCTGGGCTGTGGCCTTTACGCACTGCTGCAGCACACCCACAGTGCTTTTTATTCTTCATTGTTTTTATTTTTTAAGTTTTTATATCATTTTTACTTTGTTAGGGTTAAGTAAATTCTATATTTCGTGTTTTCTATTTTTAGTTTTCATGTGTGTGTATGTGTGTCTGCAGAAACAAATAAAATAGTTTATCGATCTATCTTTCTATCATACTACCGCACCTCTCATACCATTACAAAAATAATACAAATTAATTTTATACAGAAGACATTAACGAGAGCACCAGAAAAATGTTTCATTATTTTATTCAGTTCGGACTCTTTAGCGCGAGTACGACTCACTCTTGGCCGGTTTTATAATGTTTTGTTTTACTTTAGAAGTAAAATTATTTAAAAAACACCAAGGTTCAAGCTTGTATGTATTGCCGTGTTTACGATATAGTAAAAACAAAAACCTTTAGAAATCCCGTTCTTTTTTGACCCTCTTAATTTTCCACTTTTTATTTTTTATTTACTTTAATTAAATATTATAATAACACTTGTAAAAATTTCAACAGATATCTGTTACGGTTCAAAAGATGCAGCCCCTTAAAGGTCGGATATACAGACAGACACAGGCTCAGTAACAGGTTCCCGTTACCTAACACGGAACCCTAGAAATATGTTAAATGAAACTTAGTTTCGAAGTTCTGATTACCTAACTGCCGATTATCGAAACACAAATTAGTTGTTCATGTGTTATGGCAAAAGATATCGACAAAATTATGCTCGAACCTAAAACTTTGGTCCTAAAATTATGTGCTTGCTAAAATAGCCAGTTATAATATGGCCTGAAGCAGATTAATAGTGTGCTATGTGGTGCTATGTAGATGAATACAAGAAGATTATTATACAGGTAAAATATTAATTCATCATATCAGCTCATATATGTTCCCCACCGAGCTTACCTTGAATTAGGGCGATCGGACCTTAGTCGACCACGCGGGCCCAGTGCGGGTTGGTCGAATTCACACACAACCTTCGAGCCTCTTCGCGTCGTGTGCAGGTTTCCTCACGATGTTTTCTTTACCGTATGAGCGTCGGATAAACGTACATATAAAATCGAAATTCGGAAACACATTGGTACATCGCAGAATTCGAAACAAAACCATGTGTTTGTATGTATGTTAGAGAGTATGGCCTAACCTTCCTGTGTTTGGGTCCGCACCCATTCGGCCCGGTTTCGACTCGGCCCGAAGAATAATATCAGATATTTCGGTTTTCATAGGCATAAAAAAGTCGATGTATAGTCGGACACGAAAGTATAAAACTAACGTTTGCACCACGCAGAGTGTAAAATATGAATATAATGTTTGAATATATAAAGTAAAAGTTAAATCCCACAAAAAACATTCTCATGTAAAATTGTTGCCAACACGAGTCTACGTAGCTTACCCTGTGAAAAATTTATCAGATCTCGTATAAAGCCAAGCTCTAAAGACTGCACGCTCTTAACCTACAAGCTCTACACTACACCTTACTCATAATATATGAAAAAGTGGTCAAATCTCATGTAGAGCCAAGATTTTTGATCTAAGCGCCCTAACTTTACCAGGCCTACTTTCACAAATTCTACATTTTAGTCAAAACGTTTCATAGGCATTCGTTCATTGGGTGTGAAACTACCTTCACCTACCTTTGTCTCTCGAGGAAATACTGGTCAAATTGCCGAAACCAGAATATCCTATAAATAAACACCGAGAACTTTTCATAGTGATGAGGAAGAATGTCGTAAACGACTGTAAACGGCCGTAGATTCGAGGAACCACTTCGCTAGATAAGCCTGCTCGATATATAAGTCGTCACCGCGTTCCAAAATACAGTCAGCACCACCTAGTGACGCCGGACCGTGTTTAAGCTTTCACCCCCATTTTTTAAGAGTTAGGGGATGATTTTCGAAAAATTATGACGTACGTATTTTTTATTTGTTATAAGAAGTATTTTAATTAATTTTCACTTATGTATGTAGCACAAATTGTAGTGCAAGTCTCATACAAACTTCCACCGTAGTAGGTACTATTATCTAATCTGAGCTTCCACCTCCTATTCCCAGGGGATAGGTTCGGTTAGGTTTTTTATTTTTTTTGTTGTCTTTGTAGTAATATTAGCTTACATACCAAATTTCATCTTTCTAGGACTTCAGGAAGTACCCTAACAATTTTGATGATCAGTGAGTCAGTGAATCAGTGACGAAATTGTGGGTTTTGAGCTACGACATTCAAACTTTGTATGTTTAATGATTGTACTGATGGCATTCTATCTTGACAAATTTTACTATTTAGCATCATCCAAAGCAAAGTTATGAGAGTTCAATAAAACGACGAAGCGTTTCGAGAAAAGGTAGATAGTGCCCTTGCGCTTTGCTTGGCTCGTCTTGGCGGGACACTACCGTGCCCCCAGATACTCAGTTTTATGTAGGTATAATTATAAGTTTAACAATCATCTTTGGTAATGGTTCAAGTTCACACAAGTCAATTAAAATAATCAACAGGTTAAAAATATTCATCATCATTATATCAGCCGAAAGACGTCCACTACTGGATAAAAGCCTCCCCAAGGATTTCCACGACGACCAGCATCCAGCATCCAGCGGCTTCCCGCAATTTCACAAGGTCATCGGAATGGGAAGCCTGCCTACCCTTCGACTTCTGGTGCGCGGTCGCCACTCGAGAACATTACTGACCCAACGACCACCTGTTCTACAAACTATGTACCCCGTCAACTGCCACTTAAGTTTAGCGTTATTTATATTTTCTGCCTGACTGTACAAATGGTACTGAATCGTTAGTAGAATTTCTGTTATTATTCTTCGGGCCGACTCGAAAGCGGGCCGAGTAGGTGCTAACTCCCGTATTTTGGGAAGTGACTCTTGCCCTAGTCTATGCAAATGGTGTTTTAGTTGGCATCCCTTTTCTCAGGCAGCGTTTTTAAAAACTTTAAGAACACGTTTTAATGAACCATCTGGTATATCAGTGAATCTCATTTTATTAGGGCCGCAACCTAAAAATCTTAATCTGAGGCTAATTTAACCTTTGACCGCCTCGCACCCAGGTGCACGCCGTCTGTTTCATGCCACCATCACCATCGTCACTTATCATCTGGTGAGATGATGCCAAGGGCTTACCAATTGTGAATAAAAAAATCATACAACCATTTTGCACCCCATTTCTTTATTCTACACTTTTCTTCGTTTGTGATGCCGATAACTGCTTGGTTGTATTACCTTGAGTATGAAATAATCTGGAGTTCGTTTATAACGCTGTTAGACACAATAAAGTACTTTGACATGATGTCCCGACATTGTCATACATAGCGCGTTTACTCGCTGTGGGCTATGGTCGACTTTAGCAGTGAAAAGGTTAATGTTTAGGTAGGCAGTGCCACACACTGAGCGGTCAGGTTCCGGTATGCAAGTCTCTTTCTTTTTGTGAAATCTGAAAGAGATGGATTAATAACATTTTTATGTCAGCATTAAGGCGCTATAGGACATAGGCACACATAGGTTAACTAAAACATAAGAAAACCGAGCGCTAGGTTGTCTGGTAGAAATCGCTCTCACCGATTAGACCGCCTAAATTGTACGTCTCTTACTCTCTTAGTTGTTTATTAAATTTTGTATACGTTTTTATTTATTTGGATGTATAATAAAGAGTTATTTGTGTTTGAGTTTGAAATCACAAAAGTCTAAAAGAGAACAGGCATGTATAACCTCGAGAAACCTTGAAAATTTTAAGTACAAGCTTTTATTTAAAAAGCGTTTTTATGCTCAAAAATGCCAAATTAATCAGTGTGCCAAACGTGAGGAAACACGTCTCCTAATTCAAAAAGGCGAGCATTGTATTTCCTTCGATTCTATTGAAAACAAAAGATGATCCCAGAAACTTAACATATATATTTTTTTAAATACCTAAAAATTTCATTAACTTCAAAATACCAAAAGAATATATTTTCATCGGGAATACAGTTCAAATCAAATTGCAGCTGATTCGGACTTCTGTAAGAAGCTCTAAAATTGTTTGCAAGATTTGACCAAAAAAACATACAAACATTGCAAGTTAAATAAAAGCTTCATCATCATCATATCAGCCTAAGAACGTCCACTGCTGGACATAGGCCTCAAGGCATAGGAATAAAAGCTTGTAAAAAAACTATAGATTTTCTTCGGCATCATCGTCAATTACCGTCAAAATCTTGCCAATTGTAGATAAAAAATATACACAAAATACAAGGATTAAACAGTAAGGTACTTACAAAATAACAAGTTACCTAAATATCTAAAGATTTTATACATTATCTGTAGCTTTACTACTCAAACAGTCATCTTGAAAAAAATAGCACCGATTCATTAAAGGTTGCACTTTCACCAGTGGGGTTTTGATAGAGAACCTTGTCTCATGCTACTCCAGTCCGGTGGAACTTTCAAGAGGCCACATAGACTAATTTAGAAGCTCACATAGACTAATTAAAAGTTAGTTAAAAATAAGCACCTAGACAAACCATTCAGGTTTAATGGTGCTAGATGATAAAAAAAAATGTATTTTTTTTTAAAATTGGTAAATAAATAAATAAAAAAAAGCAGTTTTAAAATTGCAAAGCAAATCTATATATATATATATATAAAAGAAAGTCGTGTTTGTTACAACACTTATAACTCGAGAACGGCTGGACCGATTGCCATGGTTTTTGATTTGTTGGATTTGTTTCCGTCCCGAATAGCAGAATACATCTTAAAAACAATGAAAACGGGTTTTCCTTCCTGACGCTATAACTCCAGAACGCACGAACCGATTTCGCTAATTCTTTTTTGTCGAGTTCGTTATTGTCAGGAGAAGGTTCTTATGTAGGGTAGGGTAGGGTAGGGTAGTGTAGTGTAGTGTAGGGTAGGGTAGTGTAGGGTAGGGTAGGGTAGTGTAGGGTAGGGTAGGGTAGTGTAGGGTAGGGTAGGGTAGGGTAGTGTAGGGTAGGGTAGGGTAGGGTAGTGCAGTGTAGGGTAGTGTAGTGTAGTGTAGGGTAGTGTAGGGTAGTGTAGTGTAGTGTATGTAGGGTAGGGTAGGGTAGGGTAGTGTAGGGTAGGGTAGTGTAGTGTAGGGTAGTGTAGAGTAGTGTAGGGTAGTGTAGAGTAGGGTAGTGTAGTGTAGTGTATGTAGGGTAGGGTAGGGTAGTATAGGGTAGGGTAGTGTAGTGTAGTGTAGGGTAGGGTAGGGTAGGGTAGGGCAGTGTAATGTAATGTAAGGCGGTACGAAGTTCGCCGGGACAGCTAGTTTAAAATAAATTAAAGACATTTTGTGAAGCTGTCACAAAAACGAATTTAATTTTTTGAATTTCTGGTAACAGATGGTGAGCGAGGGATCTAGTTGGGAACTGAAATCTTTGTCGCATTGCATGCTAACTATTTGCACGATACAGATGTCATTAAAATTTAGGCTGAACTAAAAAAAAAAACTGGCCAAGTGCGAGTCAGAACCGCACACATAGAGTTTCGTACTGTCATACTAGATGGCGCTAGTTTCTTCAGTTCCGTACTATTATACTAGATGGCGCTAGTTTCTTCAGTCCATACTATCATACTAGATGGCGCTAGTTTCTTCACGTTTCAAATAATTTGTTATAGCGGCAAAAGAAATGCATCACCTGTGAAAATTTCAACTGCATGGCTATCACGGTTCATGAAATACAGCCTGGCGACAGACGAGCAGACGGACGGACAGTGAAGTCTTAGTAATACTCGTAGGTTCCCATTTTTACCCTTTTGGTACGGAACCCTAAAAAGAGAAAAATATTGTTTATTATAAAAAGTTCGTTTGTCGTCTTATATGATAGGAATTAGAAAGAGACAAAAATGTTTCCCTTTTAAATTGGACTGACACACACACAAAGAATTTACATAGGGCAATTCAAGTCTTGATTCTCTATTTAATTTACGACCACAATTAAAAGCATCTCACCCAAAGCAATGGACGATAGTCATTAAATTAATTAAAGGCACAACTCGGAGCCAACCGACGTGCCTGACAGACATATTCAGTTTTGTATTTTTAAGGCTACAATTACATTTAATTGGCGACCTTTTTTTGTTGGAATAAATGTGTGGATGCTAAAGGAAAAGGATTAATTTATTTACGTCCTAGACCGGCGAAAGTAGTTACAGTAGTTACAGATAGAAAGTTACAGATGCGAAAGTGCAATAGGGATAATGACTGGGTATCTAAGTCTTGCCGCCAAACGTCAGTGTTAATAGCATTGATGTGTTCCGACTTGATGATGAGATTGCCGGATCCCCATTGCATTGGGGAAGCTTGGTAAGCCCGCTTCCATCTTCGGCATTATCGTCACTTACCATCAGGTGAGATGATGCCAAGGGCGTATCAATTGCGAATAAAAAAAAAGTCATCTGTAAAAAACGACATTTTGTTCTAATAAAATGTAGCATAAATAAAGTAGCTTGTTCCGCGCTCTCGCTTGCACGCTCGGCTCAGGCGTAATGTGACAATGACGTCACAATTTTTCGTGTATGCAGCCCGTGTTCATCGATTTATAAGACGTTATCACGTCAAAAATGTTTGAAATACCCTCAGAATACAGAATAAACATGAACACAAGTACTGCGATAAAAATGAGGCAACTTGTGTCCTTATGAAAAGATTCTAAATTTTAGATTCTAGTTTTGGCGTTTTCACCCTTCTAAATCCTGCATGCAGGTAATTTATTTTTGTGACTAAACAAGCAGTGATTCCTTTATATGCCGAGGTATTGATTGGAACAGTTGTCTCTGTCTTTTTCTTTACGTGTAAAGAGTTAAGAAAATAACCACACTTATTCACTTTTTCAATGTTTTTTCGTTTCAATCAAAAACTACAAGGAAAGTATAAAAAATAATAACATTACTCACATTGTATTATTTTAACAAATATTGTTGTATATATATTTTTTTATTTATACTTCAAAATATTAGTCATAACTAGAGTTGAAAGTAATGGTATAGACCTATCTTTGTGATTTTTTTCTATCGAACCAAAACTGCTCAATCGTGTTTCTAATAGCTTTTGACTTTAAGGAACATCATCAACAATAATGATATTTTTTTCAGTCTTGGGTTTTCTATCGTTTAGGAGTAATTGACGTTAAAAATAACGAAAATCTGTGATAATACCGCCTTAACTTAAATTACTAAAAAGTTTTAAAATCCGACCTAAAATTGCAATATTACCACCAATGGTAGGAGGGTACGCGCACAGTTTTCGGCTTTAGCGCGCGTCATACTATTCTCACTGTACGCGTGTTCTGGTTTTTTTTTTGTATTCTGAGGAAATAAATAACCTAGGCGTGACGTCACAGTTTTACAGCGTCATTTACCTATGTATGCAGTTTGTGATTTTGATAAATCAAAAACTGAAAACACTTTGGAAAACAAGACGAGTAAGATTTGTTTACTTAGTAATTTACAAAGCGGTGTGCCGTATTATAAGACGGCTAATAGGGGATCGGACTTCTAGTCATTTGACTTACTTTTTACGATCTGTCAAAAACGAAATTTTGTTCTAAAAATGTTCGAAATACCCACAAGTGACGTCATAGATTTTAAGCGTCATTGACGAACTTATTTTGTGAATTTGATCAATTAAAAATTGAAGACGTGATGGAAAAACAAAAGAAGTAAGGTTTTTTGAAACTTCAAGAGGAGAGCAATTTAGGAAATCATATTTCAGATTTTATTTTTGATGCAGTCCGATCCCCTATTCTATAATATCGCTGCGATATCTTAGAATTTAAAGTTAATTGACTATTGAAAGCTACCACCAGTTGTATTAATGTGTTGCGTTTTGTGCGTATTGACCATGCAGAGCTTAAAAAGGAATCAGCTAAGTGCAAGCCTCGTTACATACATATTTTAGATTACACCATACATGATTTTCAGAGTTCAACTACAACACAGAAAATACAAAAAAACCGGTCAAGTGAGAGTCGGAATTGCACTCCGAGGGTTCCAGACCACCACACCTCTCCACATAATTACTATTCAGAGTATTAAGTCTTTATACTGTGACATAACTATGACAATGAGAACTATTTTAATTACAAAAAAAAAATATTTTTGAAGTGAAAACTTCTTTAGCGGCGTTGTGCACTTTTTTTGTAATGGGTAAAAAATGTTAAACTCGCGTCAGGACACGTGACCTGATCGAAAATTCGTAAGACGGATGGAGTAGTGAAAACTTCTTTAGCGGCGTTGTGCACTTGTTTTGTAATGGGTAAAAAATGTTAAACTCGCGTCAGAACACGTGACCTGATCGAAAATTCGTAAGACGGATGGAGTTGATTTTTTGTTGATTTTTCTGAGATATAAACTATTTAATGTAATATAAATTGTCATGTTTGTGCACGATATCGCAATAAATAAATATTGTATTCTACCACATAAATGATAGTAATTTTATACTGATAATCAAAGCAATTCGTGCAAAATTATTCCCTAACCATTCCAAAATATCAAATATGCACAACGTTAATATTCAAGTTTTCACTTCTGCCGGCACTCCCGGAGTGCAACCCGTCGTTTTTTTTTAATTCACAATTGATGAGCCCTCGGCATCATTTAACCTGATGGTAAGTGACGATGATGGTGAAGATGGAAGCAATGGAGAATAAGGATACCTAATTTTTGAAAATATAATATAGCCTATAGCAACCGCGCATAGTGTAGCTTCCCAATGGTGAAAGAATTTTTTGAAATCGGTCCAGTAGTTTCGGAGCCTATTCAAAACCAACAAACAAACAATCAAATCTTTCCTCTTTATAATATTAGTGTAGATTAGTATAGATTATTATATCTTTTGGTGGCAAGACTTAGATAAGATGGTGCTAGCTAGCCAGGCCGAGTTTTACAAAGTTAAACTCCGCCGAGAATTGAACCTGATGAAAAGCTAATGGACTTAATAATTACTCCACGGAGGCGGTGAACATCAACGCGAGCGACAGAAATATTCTTTTATATTCAGTTCAGTCTCCTTAGCGCGGGTACGACTCATATTTGGGTAGTTTTTATTATTTGTTTTTTTTAATTCAGGAATAGTGCAATAACACCAACTTTGTATGTATTACCGTTTTTACTATAGAGCTACATAATAATTGAAAACGCTAAACACGTTAAAAAACCGACTTCCATCGCAACAACTTCGAACAATTTTGCATTATTATTTTTGGTTTTTGTTAATTTTCTATTAAAGTACTGCACCGATTTTCAAGCACTAGCTTTCAAATAAAAAAAGAATCATCAAAATCGGTTCACCCAGTCAAAAGTTCTGAGGTAACTCACATAAAAAAAAATTAAAAAAACACACAGTCCAATTGAGAACTTCCTCTTTTTTGGAAGTCACTTGAAAATACATCTATGATGCCTTTTGAAACACGTTTATCTATAAGGACGCCCCTTTATTTTTCTTTATTTCAAATTTTTATTATTCAACTGTCCAACTATTACGGTTCATGAAAAACAGCCTGCTGAGAGACAGATGGATAGCGGAGGCTTAGTAATAGGGTCCTGTTGGTCACCCTTTAAATGTAAGGAACCCTAAAAACAAAAAAACAGGTACAAAATGGAGTGATAATGCCTCATTACGGGCGTTCCGGTCGCCTCCACACAATATTTCACGGTTATTTCGTAAGCGGAAATAAATTTGGCAATTTGCGGTTTTAAATCACTCGGAACGTTCGAACTTGGAACATCTGCGACCTGCGTACACGCACGCACCTGTGCGGGCATTCCGCCGTTTGAGCCATGCGAATCCTGTTAAAAATATTTTTTGAAAATATCGATTAAAGTTTTATATTATAAAGTTAAAAAAAATAGGGTTCAACATATGTAATCCTTAATGCAGTGTCTAAAAAGAGCATATTTTTAAAGGGTTTCTGATTAGTTTTATGATTACAAAACTCAACAAATGTAGATTTACAAGTTTGCTGAAAGCGCAAAAAAAGTTTACAGAAAAGTATTAGACAAAAGTTGTTCAGTTTCATAAGCAGAAACCCCCCCCCCCCCCACCACTCACATAATCTCACTCCGAAATGGAGAATGCATTTCTATGTTTTTTTTTTCAATAAACTATATCAGTAAAAAATTTAAAAAGATTATACAATACAATCACACACACATCAGCTCATATATACTTCCCCACCGAAAGGTTCGAGCCTACCCTGAATTGGGTATGCTAATTTTTTTATAAGCCATGAAAATAAAAAAAACCATTTCGAGATATTTTTATTTAAAGCCATATTTTTTCATTTTCCACTCGAAAAAGTAAAAGATTGCGTAAAAAAATCGGAAAAGGACAATAACCTTCATTTGACCCCTATGACGTCACGAGTTTACAATAAAACCTTATTTCACCACTGAACGGAACGTGCACTCTTACTTGTCATATCAATTACGGACCTTGCATTTGAGGACGAGCTTTCGTCGAGCACTGAAAAAGGCACTATTTATTTATCATCCACCAAAAACTACGTTTGAAACAATCAAATATTATTAGAACGTCATTCAAATTAAATACTTAAATGGGTAAGATATTCATTAGAGGTCCAATTTTTATTGTGGTTCTAAAAAACATTTAAACTCTGAAGGCCTTGTCCATACATAGATTATGATGTTTGATGACAAGTAAATTTTGACTTTGACGTTTCGTTGTTGGCTTTGTGATAGTTTCGTTTCGGAAAAGGCAAAGGTTACTAAGACCATACAGCCAGGTCTGACGTATTTAGGCTTCCTTAGCTGTTGGATTTGTAATGCTAGTGCCGGTGCAATGAAAAAACAACAAAATAAAACTACGAATGCGTCTACCACAAATCCCGCCAAAAAACCTTTGGGAATGATTGACTTGAGTGACTTGACAGTTGACGTCAAGGCCTATTCATTTCATCGTCATAGAAATAGGGCTGTTCGTTTCATAGTAATGTGAACCGATGACGTCATCAAGGTTTCAAAATTTAAAAAAATATTTAAAAATATCTAGAGGCTTAAAAAATGAAATATTCAAATTAGTTTTTTAAAATGGTCTAAACCATCAGAAAAAAAATTAAAAAAAATACATTTTTTTAGCATACCCAATTAGGGCAATCGTTCCTTAGTCGACCACGCGGGCCCAGTGCGGGTTAATCAACTTCTAGTCAACTTCGAGTTTCTTCGCAGATGTGTGCAAGTTTCTTTCACCGTAAGAGCGTCCGATATACGTACATAATTATGAGTTTGAAATTCGAAAACACATAGGTACATGGCAGTACTCGAATCTCGACCTCCCGGATAGGAGGTAGCAGCCCTTGCAGTTGCACCACCGACGCTATTTCCAATACAATAATTATAAAATGGTAAATCTATTGTTGTAATTTACATTTCCTTTAATTAAGTAACTTAGTCGCAGAGTGTAAAGACGGATCTGAATAAGGTATTTTCGAAAAACCTAAAAACTATTCGTACAAGCTTTTATTTGAAAACAATTTAAACTATTTCGTGTTTTTATCACGCTTTTATTAGCTTCACCTATATGTGGACCGATGACCTGGTGAAGGTCGCGGGAAGCCGCTGGATGCGGGCAGCGCAGAACCGGTCGTCGTGGAGATCCTTGGGGGAGGCCTTTGTCCAGCAGTGGACTTCCTTCGGCTGATATGATGATGATGATATGTATTTTTGTTACTGACTCCGTTGCACTCGATTTTGACCCACTTTAAACGGACAAATTCAATTCTAACTTTGTACATTAATATTTAATCAAGAGTCAGTGACAATACAATAATTTCAAAAGTTTCTCCTGATCAGGATCGCCAGGATTAAATGCATATCCAACTAAAAATTGAAAAATAAATATAGTTTAAAAATAACTAAAAAACACGCTTTTAAAACACAACAAACTAAAAAGTGAAAAATAATTCTTAATATAAACTGAAAACAATAATGAACGAAAAATACTAGTATTATTGTGAAAAAGCGTGGGGCGCTTTGTGCCATATTTTTCGTATATTGAGCAATTATCTATAATAGTAACTAGCTGTCCCGGCGAACTTCATACCGCCTTACATTACATTACACTGCCCTGCCCTACCCTACACTACCCTACCCTACCCTACATACACTACACTACACTACCCTACCCTACACTACTCTACACTACCCTACACTACACTACCCTACCCTACCCTACACTACCCTATCCTATCTCTCAACTTGGATCGAACTGCACATGGTGTGCGAATTTTATTATAATCGGTTAAGTGGTTTAGGAGTCCATTGAGGATAAACATTGTGACACGAGATTTATATATATGTCGGAGAGGACCCTAGTATTATTTAACAGTAGTATTAGTTAACACAGTTCTAATGTAAAATCTAAAAAAGGAAAACAACGAACACGTGCTCGTAACACCTGCTCGGAACACGTGTTATTTTGGTCATGGATCGTTCCTATATAAGGGGCTGCGTTCCAAACGGAGCGCGTTCTCCCCCCCCTCCCCAGGGGGGGGCGTCGCACCGATGTAGTTTTAAGGTGGCTACGCTGCCAAACTTCGCGAGGGGGTGTTTAGTGGGTAGTGTGGTCTTTGGGCCTGTGCATACGTATTCATACACCTTCCGAGTGTAACGGGGACGTATGCATATAGGCGCAGAGCTATGAGTCCCACATAACCAGCGGCAGCTTCGGCCTGCGGCCGAAGCTTCCCCTAGTATGCGTAAACGCATTCACCTCCGCTCTCCCTTAACAGGGGGGAAAAAAAAAAAAAAAAAAGAACGGAGCGCCATTCACTTGGTAGCAACGATACCGGCTTGTTCTCACTTTTGTATCACAGTACTGTTATTTTAAATTAATTAGTTTTGTGTTGAAGTGTTGTTATTTGAAATAAAATAAACTTTTCATCATAATGGATCGATTCCTTCGCCCGCATTCACCCATTTTGAGGCCCACACAACCTAGACGTTCAAGTGATGTTGGGGTTTACCACGAATCGCGAGCTGCTCCTCCGAAATATATTAAGATAACAATTTAAACTATTTCGTGTTTTTATCACACAATCCCTTTTATTTGATACCCATATCATGGGGGTGCATAAAAAAAACTGGTCCGCCTTCTTTGCGAGACCGCCATATTGCATTTACAATGACGTCACTTAGCCAATTATACATTGTCATCCAAACTAAACGTGTATCTAAAATTTCAGCTCAATCGGAAACCGGGAAGTGGGTAAAATTTTATTTGAAAATTTTGAAGCAGACTACTTACATACATACAGACTACTTAAATACATACATGGTTCTTCTAACCAGAGGTACCGGGTTCAAATCTGGACGGCCAATGTACCAATGAGTTTTTCAAAACTTACGTACATACTTACCGATTGCTTTGTAGGGTCAAAACTTATAAAACTGTAAAAAGTTTTCACTTCTGTCGGCACTCCCGGAGTGGTTAGGTTAGGTTCATCATTACAGCTCATATACGTTCCCACCGAGGGGCTCGAGCCTACCCTGAATCAGGGCGATTAGGCCTTAGTCGACCACGCGGGCCCAGTGCGGGTTGGTCGACTTCACACACAACCTTCGAGTTTCTTCGCAGGTGTGTGCAGGTTTCCTCACGATGTTTTCCTTCACCGTTAAAGCAATCGGTAAGTATGTACGTAAGTTTTTTTGAAAAACTCATTGGTACATTGGCCGTCCAGATTTGAACCCGGTACCTCTGGTTAGATGGACCGAGTCGTTACCGGTTGAGCCACCGACGCTTTTAGGTTAGGTTAGATTTTTTTAATTTTTGTTTCAGTATCGCACTATTTAATGAAGAAGATCTTAAAGAACAGAACACAAGTACTACATAAATTATGTCTGCCAGTAACGTAACTATTTATTTTGACTGAAGTTACCGCAGTATGACCTGCTCGCCCTAGCCTGGGTTGGAGCTGCTGCCAAGAGCCCTGCGCCCTGGACCCTCTTATTGTAATGAGCGGTGGAAACAGCCACGTCTTGAAAACGTCTTCCCGTCTAGTAGTAGATGAAAACCTCGGTGCAGTGTACCTGTGTATACGGGGTATAAAAATATTGGTGTTAACTGGGGGTTCTACTCATCATACTGAACAACTTTCCCCAAGGAACCCATTGTCAATTCTCAGGAAAAAAATTAAGACCATTCATACTAAAATGCACAATTGGTCGATCAGCTGATCGATTTGTATGAAGAGTATTTTTTTTGCAATTTCAGCAAAATATTAGAACAAAAGTTGTTCAGTATGATGAGTAGAAGCCCCAGTTAACGGGACTTACATCAATTTTGTTACATCAGGATATGCTGCAAACAAACAAAATGTAATGTGCTCCATAAAAACTATGTCAAAAAAAGCCAAAACTCAACAATAAAAGTGTAATTATGGTATTTTTGAAATATTTTTAAAATACTTTTTACTTACTGTCTTGCCGCCAAACATCAGTGTTAACAGCATTGATGTGTTCTGGCTTAAATATAAGATAGCCAGATCCCCATTGCGTTGGGGAAACTTGGTAAGCTTACTTCCATCTTCGGCATCATCGGCATCATCAAGTGAGATGATGCCAAGGGCTTATCTATAGTGAATAATATTAAAAAAATACTATTTAAGACTATTTTTAAGAAACTTAATTGAATATTTTTTAAACACAGGTATTTTTTTTATTTTTTTTGAAATGTTAAAAAGTCATGACGTCACAGGCCTAAAAAAAAAGGCCCAATTACTGTGAAATTGAAGATTCTGAAATGAACCTAATTATTTAGAGTTTTTGAAATAATATGTATTTTTACGATATAAAATCGTCATATCTCATGCATGCCTTAAAAACTGAAAAACGATAATTCTTAAAGTATGTTAGTACTTAATCGTTAAAAGGAGTTCTTGATCCCAAAAACACCAAGTGAAGAATGCGCGTACGTCTGTCCCATAACTTCCCATTGTCTTCAACTTACATAGTACCTCTAGGTGGGTAGTTAAGTTAAAATCTCAAAGGAAACTTATATAGGTAGCCTAGACGTGTGAAGAATATACCAAGTGCACCGGCACTTAATATCACTATGATAAAATTGAATTACGCTCTCTTTGTAGCGATAGCAGGCGAACTAGGAGTTTACGACCATTTTGTTATGTATAGTGGGGAAAGCTTGTAAATCGTCTTTCAAATCACATACCAAGCCAGAAAAGTGGATCGTAACGAAAAAAATCTGGGTGCGTTTTACGACAAGGCTTAGGCTCTATGGGCATACGGGCTAGGTTTTTTTTAAAAGAGATTATAATGGTGTAAAAAATACGTGTTCACTCAAAAAATGAACTTCTCATACAAATTGTTCAGCTGATTTGCTAACTTTGTATTGGAAGTCTATTTTTTTTGTAATTTCAGCAAAGTCTTGGAACAAGAGTTGTTCATTACGATGAGAAAAATCTCCAGTTAACGGATCCAACTTTGATACACCTATAGAAAAAGTTTAATAAATGTTTTTGACGGGAGTTAGAATAAATCTGTACTACAAATGGAAGAGATTGATATAACAAAATTGATATTCATGATTATTATACAGATTTATACTTTTACAAAAAACAGATAAATAATTAGGTACAGTGAGAAAAATAAAAAAAACTTTTGCAGGCTCTTAGTAAACTTTTATTTAATAAGTAATTTACATCATCATCATCATTGTATCAGCTGTAAGAGGTCCTGTTTGTCATCGTTTCACCGAGTGCTAAGCCTGACTTCTCTACGTCCTTCGTTACGCGGTTACCACTCGTGAACTTTACTACCCCAAACGACATCTGTTCTAAAAGCTATGTGCCCCGCCCAAAAGGCACTTAAGTATAGCAATTCTGTATGTTACGTTAGGTAGGTAAGTCATATTTTATTATTTCGATAAAATAAAATTACATACGTTTTTTTTAAAGTTTTAAACTTGTTGCGCTGACGGTACAACTAGCGAGCTTTCGATTCACTGCAGGTCTTTTAGCAGTATCTTATTTCATTGAGTAGGTAAGCATTTCTTTGTAGTTAAGTAATGTTTAACATTCCAAGTCTATGTAAGTAGGTGTCATTCCTGGGAAAATCTGTTTTTACACAAAAAATAATATTTCTAGTTCGCCCAGGGTCTCAAATTTTTAATTAAGTTACTTGACAGATAAGTAAGCTAAGGATAGCTTGGAGCTAAGTACTCAGAAAGTTACAGTATACTCATTAACGAGGCTGTTTGAAAACTTGGACAGATAATGAAGGACTTGTTTAAGTAATTTTGTGCTTTGTTTTGAAAAAACAGCTAGCCAAAAACACGATTTCGCTGTATGTATAATGTATAATTATATGCGTATATCAGTATTTTTTACACAAATAAGAAACCGTTCAAGAGCTAGTTGGTCTCGAGCACTGAGGCACACCCTGGACACTTCATGCAACGGGCCAGAAATTACATTTCAAAAAGGGATGACGGAATACACAAAATGGCGGCGAAATCCTATACTTTCGGCAACCAAACTGTAACCAATCTGTATCAATCTGGGTGAAGAGGGGGTGAGGTCGCAATCTAGAGAGTGGCAGAGAGTGCCCATACTAATATGTAAGTACTAATATTATAAACGCGAAAGTTTGTAATAATGGATGTATGTTTGTTATTCTTTCACGCAAAAACTACAGAACGGATCTGGCTGAAATTTGGTTGGTAGACAGATTAAGACCTGTATTAACACATAGGCTACCTTTTCCCACGCACTGCGCACCCTCAAAAAGTCATAGAAACGTTTGTCCACGCGGTTGAAGCCGCGGGAAACAGCTAGCATATACTAATTTGACTGAGGATTCCGTATCAAAACACAGTGGACAAACACAGGCGACGCATTGGAAACTTTGGTCGCAGTGATCTCGACTTTTCTCAGCAATTACAAAACATGTGAAAGTGATATTTTGTAAAGTTATTTTCCATTTCAATTACTTTATTTTGTCAGCTGGAGAAACACTATTGGTTAACTTTAGTTACCGGAGAAAATGTATCAAAGAAACCTCTTTAAAAACAGAGATTTGCATACTGATCGATTTAGTACCTCTAAATTGCCTTAGTCGATTAGTTTAAATATACAGTTCAATATATGGTACCATTTGGATTTTAAAAAAATAATTGTAGTTTTTAAATGAAACGAAAAAACATTGAAAAAGTGCAAAAGTGTGGTTATTTCCTTTACTCTTTACACGTAAATAAAAAGACAGAGACAACTGTTTCAATCAATGCATCTCCTTAACGATCAAACACTGCTACATTAACGAGTACCACAATCGAATTGAAGGACAAACTTTACTTTGTAGTTGAAAAAATATTATCATATTCGTATACATCGATATACGTCAATTCTCCTCTTGCAATTATTATAAGTTTTTAATCGCGAAAACATATTTTTTATATGTTATAACTACAAATTTTCGGAATTTTCATTTTACTTGTGCTGTGAGACCTTGCTTCTTGCCAAACATGACGATAGGTCAACCGGAAGTGCCCTATAGGTTTTAATTTAGAGCGTTGGATTGAAAGCCACTGTCCACAATTAAAAACAATTCAAGTTAATATGAAACAACTCAAGTTAGTTTAGTTAATAGAACAGATGGCCGTTGGAGCAGTAAAGTTCTCGAGTGACGATCGCGTACCGAAAGACATCACGTAGGCAGGTCTCTTATCCAGTAGGTAGACCGATGCCCTGGTGAAGTTCGCGGGAGGCCGCTGGATGCGGATAGCGCTGGGCCGGTCGTTGTAAAAATCTTTGGGGAGGCCTTTGTCTAGCAATGGACGTCTTTCGGCTGATATGATGATGATGAATAACTGAAACGAGCGCAAATATAAATTTGATGAAATTTCTGAATCCCCTTTTAAATCACTATGTTATTAGCGTGTGCGAGAATTGGAAATGGAATTTGTTCATGAATCCGTTGCAATGATAATTTCGCGTCGATATTAATGAGATTTTAATTTGATGCCGCTGCATCGTAGGCAGTATTCAGTAGGTCTTGGTATTAAAACATTGCTTTTTAAGAATTAATTAAAAACTAACTTAATTTACCTAACTACTGGCAGAAGAGTCTTTTAATTTATAATGGTGACTCTTCTAGCAGATCTTTATCCTAGTTTACTTACAGCAAGGAGAAAATGGCCACTAGAATCAAAAATAACCCTTAAACATCTTGCAAGTCGAGGTATATTTTCGGTAATCCATCGAAAGATATCGATGAAAAGCTGTTAACAATACCTCGGTCTTTACGCAGGTTAACTTACCTGAATTAAAGTCATTATCTGGATGGGTTTGACTGTAAGTGGCATTTTTCTAGACTGTTTCCGTGCTTTCCAAGGCACGCTAAGCTGTAGGTGTCGGTTGCTATCACTAGATGGCAGTTGTTAAGCCGTGTCGGATGCCTTATAGGCGTTTTGAAAAACTTCTGAGAGGGGGTTCGCCACTAGCCCTACAACCTCCAGGAGTTGTCCCCCCGTGTGGGTAACCTTCCCGAAGAAACCCGTACCTCAGCAGGCATTAATGGGATGTTAACAAACAATACCTAAATGTTTTTAAAAAATCGTGTGTATGGCTTTGTCGTAGAACAAAATTTGTTCAGTATGATGAGTAGAAGCCCCAGTTCACGGGACCAACACCAATTTTGTTACACCTGTATATATATGGTGGCCATGGAAGACTTAGAAAGGTGGCGCTTGCTAGCTAGGCGAAAAAAAACTTATAAGCTAAGCTGCTTAAAATGCGAAGCTAGATTTAATTTTATTAGCTTTGTTAAGATAAGATAAGATAATATTTATTGTCAAAACTGAGTAATATAGTTGTTACAATTAATTAGTATCATCAGTTTACCCATTTCGGGCATACAATAGTCATGGTTTAACATTTAAAGTACAGTCATAATTTTATTCAAAAATTAAAACATAAAAAGCAAGTATAAATTAATTTGAAAAATATTCTTCTAAAGTATAAAATACCTTGTCTGTCAACCAATCTTTTAGTGTTTTTTTAAATTTAGTACCATCTAATGACTTGATATACATTGGTAAGTGATTAAAAATTTTAGCACCTACAACTACAGCACTTTTATTAAATATGTAGCTTTTAGCTAACACAACGCACATGTCATATTTATATTGGCTGAGTAGAACATTTCTATGATAGATTTCATTTTTTCTAGTAAAATGTTCTCTATGGTTTTTTACAAACACACACATTTCCAGTATATTTTGAAACGCAAACTATCGTTTCGAGCCAGTCTCCTTTTTGCGTTTCATAATTAAATTCTCGTTAGATTTTGTTCGTCTATGGAAATTGAATTTGAAAATATTTGTGACTTTTTGACAAGTGTAAAACAAAAATTTATTCTGATTGACTGATGGCCAAGCCTATTTTTGCAAGTTTTATTCAATTTGGGTATTTGGGATTGTTGTTTTATTTTTCTACAGTTTAGATCCCGATTCTACTAAAATGGTTATCAAAGTTTATATTAGTGGTATTTCTGAAACAAAGCCCTCCTAATTGTTAATCGGAGGTAAGTAATTTATGTTCGGAAACCATGGTGCGTTTTTGGTTGGTGCTGGTGCGAGCTTCATGTACTATTATTTTGTAGGGTTTTCCGTACGCTCGGGTTGCCGCTCCCGTGCTTCCAAATACTTCACGAGACAGCCGCAGAATATTGTTTTGCCCTGGGACACAGCAACCACACTACCAAATACAGGTTGAATTCGCCATACAACGCCAGGCGCAGTACCAGCTGCATAGAGGGAAGTCCTTTATTTTTCTTTACTTTATTGCTGTGCGGAGTTCTCCTCTAAAATGTCTTACCTATGTTCTTTGGATGTTTTAGTTTTTTTTTAATTAGCAACTGTTCTGTGTACCCCGAAGTTATAAGGATAATTAATAATTTATAAATTATACTTGATAATTTATTTGGATACTGGGAAAACGACGATCGTTGTCTGACCACCATTTAACTAAATTCTTTAACATTTAAATTTTATGTTTTACCTAAGAAACTTCAGTTAGATTTACTTAAATTTTATTGCTATTTTTTATTTTGTTAAAAATATATTCTAATTTACCCCATGATATTTTTTCCTTCAAAACTCCTTTTAGGCCTGAACCTCTAAATTTTACGTGTCATATGTGGCAAATTCCTTAGTTACCTTTATTTTTGTCACAATATATACTAATTACTGTAAGATATTTTTGTTCTTTGAATACAGACCTTAGAGACTCAGTGCTAGGTATTTTGTAGATGATCCTTAGACATCGTTTTTGTAATATAAAAGTAGAGTTAAAATTTACAGAGTTACCCCAATATATGATGCCATATGTCAAAAGTGGATAAACGTAGCCATAATATGCATTTCGACTAACTTCTGTTGAAGTCACATTACTTAGTATAGACAAAGCATAACATTTACTTGATATCTTCTTGTTGATCGTTTCAATATGAGATTTCCAATTCAAATGAGTATCAATTGTAATTCCTAAAAATTTAATGTCATTAACTAATTCTACTGCTTTACCACAAATAATGATATTTAAATAATGTGGTTCCTTTTTATAATTCCTAAATTCTATAATTTTAGTCTTATCTAGATTTAATTTCATATTAATTGATGTCAACCATTCTGTAGCCATGTCAATAGTGTTACATATTTCATTGATATATTCGTGATTACTCAAATTATCCTTTGGTATAAAAATAGTAGCATCATCAGCAAACAAAACACAGAGATGATTGATCGCCAAAGGTAGCTCATTTATATAGATAAGGAATAGTAGAGGTCGAAGAACACTTCCCTGTGGGACACCTAGTCGTATTTTTCTAAAGTCAGATTGAATTTGCTCTAGCGTCTTTGTATTTGAATTATACTTTTCAACAATTGTAGCTTGCACTCTGTTAGAAAGATAAGACTCCATTAATTTCAAGGCATTCCCCCGTAACCCAATATTTTCTAGTTGTTTAAGCAAGATTTCATGTACAACACAGTCAAAAGCTTTTGATAAATCCATAAACAGCCCAACACATGTATTTCTGTTTTCCACCTCAGTCCAAATTTGTTTCAAAACTTTAAAAATAGCCAAAGTTGTGTTTTTACTCTTTTGAAATCCAAACTGATTATTGCTAAGTATAGAATGTTTATTCAGAAAAGACATTAACCTATTATGTATGATTTTTTCAATAATTTTGGAAAAATTTGACAAAAGCGCAATGGGTCTGTAGTTATTTATGTCAGTTCTGGATCCCTTTTTATGCAAAGGCTTAATTAATGCCTTTTTTAAGTCATTTGGAAAAATTCCAGTCTCAAGGGACAAATTAATTATGAACTCAAGCGGTTGCGCTATATATTCAATGCTACTTTTAATAAAAAGCATGGGAATTTCGTCGTAACCAGTACTCTTTTTATTATTTAGTGTAAGGATCGTTTTCTTTATTTCCTCTATAGTTACTGGAGTTATAAACATACTGTTAACATTTGACTGTGAAATTAGCTTAAACGTATTGACCCTTTCCTTTAAAGTATTGGTCTGTGTTGTATTTCTTTTTATTACTGCCCATGTTGTTTTACTTCTATTTGAACTTTTGTTTATAAAATTTATATTCGTGATTCTTTTAGAATGCTTTGTTACTCTTTTCATGAATTTGCAATATTTATTATATACATTACCAGTATTTAGGCCATTGCTTTTTATTTTTGCTTTCATTAGCTTTCTCGCTTAGCTAAAATGCCCTATAACCAACAAAACCGAGCCTTACACAGATGACCCTACCGGGAATCAAACCCGCTACTTCCTGTTGTAAACCAAAAGGACTTACCATGATGCTACATAGGCATCTATGACAATGACAATACCTACTATAAGAATTTAAAATCAAATTTTGTTTTTACCGAAGAATAACTAAAGGCACGCACACACTTCACCCAACGAGGTCACGTACCAAACTCAAGACTCGGGAGTGGTGGAATTATAATTTTATTGCACAGTATAATTTATATGAAATTGAGATTGGCGGGCTGCGAGTGTTCAGTTCAGTTCCAGTTATCTCTTTTCGCGGTACGTTCGCTGAATTTGAAATTAACACGACCTTTATGGACGTGACTTTATGATTTTTCTTTTAGCAGTTTTTTGGAGTAGCCGTTACTGAAAAAACGAGCTTGGTATCATAGACTAGGTTGCTACGTACGCAGAGTTAAGGGGCACCTCTTGTGAATTATAAAATGGCAGCCAAAAATGATGATAAAACGTTAAAATTTTGAAAGTCATGGTAGGTAAGTATATTCTGTTTGATCCATTATATAGGGTGTAAACAAATTGGCGTAGGACCCGTTAAATGGGGGTGCTACTTATCATATCTGATAATAAATAAAAAACGGGTTGCACTCCGGGAGTGCCGGCAGAAGTGAAAACTTGAATATTAACGTTGTGCATTTTTGATATTTTGGAATGGTTAGGGAATAATTTTGCACGAATTGCTTTGATTATCAGTATAAAAGTACTATCATTTATGTGGTAGAATACAATATTTCTTTATTGCGCTATCGTACACAAACATGATTCTGCAAAACATGTAAGCGGTTTACGTCATCCGTCTTACGAATTTTCGATCAGGTCACGTGTCCTGACGCGAGTTTAACATTTTTTACCCATTACAAAAAATGTGCACAACGCCGCTAAAGAAGTTTTCACTTCAAAAATCTGAAAAAATAAATTGGATCCAACATTTTATATGCACAAAATTGACGTGTATGAAGAGTTATTTTTTATATTTCAGCAAATTCGTAGAACAAAAGTTGTTCAGTACGATGAGTGGAAGCCCCATTTAACGGAACCTATACCAATTTTGTTACATCCTGTATAATATGATCGTGTAGATATGAACGTGTGTAATATATCGTGTTTATAGCGTTCCGTACCAGGGAACGGGACACTATTCATAAGCTTACGCTGTCCGTCTGTCTGTGTGTCCGACCTTAAAAAGGTTGTTTCTTTGGCACCGTAATAATTTAGAAACTTATAAAATTTATAAACGCTGTAATTTTTACAGAATATTAGGGATGTGCCAAAAAATAATAAAAATTAAAAGAATGAGAAGTAGGTATACAAAGAACGTGTTTTTGTTTTTCCTCTATCTCAAATAAACGGGACACTATTCCTGAGCATACGCTGTCCGTCTGTCTGTGTGTCCGACCTTCAGAAGGTGGTTTCTTTAGCACCGTAATAGGTACCTCGCTGTATTTTTACAGAATATGAGGGATGTACCAAAAAACAATAAAAAATAATAATTACAAAGTATACAAAGAACGTGATTTTTTGTTTTTCCTCTATCTTAAAAACAATAACGTTAGCGTGAAAATTAGTGTGATTATAGTACTAAACTTTACAGTTCTACACAATAAAATAGTTGATTTTTTCTCATAAATAGCACAAAGCTATTGCGAATACACAGTTATAAGGTTGAATCGAATATTTCTGGTTTTTTGCTATTTTGACACATTCATGTCTAACGCGCAGTAGGTTTGTTTGTAGGCATCGTTAAACAAACCGATTTTGTATATCGATGTTTGTAGGCAATATATTGCATTAATGGGAAACTAGCTTCTGCCCGCGACTACGCTCGCGTGGGCATGCATCGTTTTTGTTATGACTGTCTTTGAAGGTAAGTGGTGTGCGAGCCGCAAGTTCTACTGGTCCTTCGGGAACTATATCGGCCTATTTTGATTAGCAGTCTATGTGACTTCCCAGTCCCTCCACTATTTCTTTCTTTCCCATCCCCTCAAACATCTCTCTGCAAACAACAATCCGTTGCTTCAAAAGAAAGAAAAAAAAGAAATAAACCAAAAAAAGAGTATTTTTTCAGATCCTTCAGGAACTGTATCGGACTATGCTATTTACACGAGATGAAAAGTAGCAGATGTCCTTCCCCACGATACAGGCTACCTCCATGCCAAAATTTAGTCAAGATTGGTTTAGGTGTTGAAGCGTGAAAAGATAAAAAAACAAAAAATAATTAAAAGAACAAACAAACTACAGATTTGGACAGTAACATAGAAGTCATTGAAACAAACACATTTCACATTTACAATGTTATAGGCAAGGATTGTGTATTCTTTTAGCTTAATAAATCACAATAAGAAAAACAGTCAAACCGACCTTTAAATGCCAAAAAAAAATGCGCGCCGTGGGCCAAAAAAGTTCAGAAAATTTAATTAAGGCTTACATTGTATTTGCGCTCTCTGAAAAAAAGCGGAACTTGACGTGATTTTATATAACTTAAGAGCAGGTATTGATGTTTTTACCTCAACGTTTCGACTTTGCTTCGATAGCTGTGGTAAAAACAACATCAATAACTGCTCATATAGCTGTCCCGGCGAACTACGTACCGCCTTACATTACATTACACTGCCCTACCCTACCCTACTCTACACTACACTACACTACCCTACCCTACCCTACACTACACTACCCTACCCAACACTACCCTAACCTACACTACCCTACCCTACATACACTACACTACACTACCCTACCCTACACTACACTACCCTACCCTACACTACACTACCCTACCCTACACTACACTACCCTACCCTACACTACCCTACCCTAAAATAAAATAGATGTTGGCCGATTCTCAGACCTACTCAATATGCTCACAAAATTTCATTAGAATCGGTCAAGCCGTTTCGGAGGAGTACGGGAACGAACATTGTGACACGAGAATTTTATATATAAGATAAAATCACGTCAAGTGCCGCTCTCAATTTGTCATTATGAATAATCGTGAGAGTTTAAAGTGTTATAAGAGATTGCTACTTAC
Organism: Coleophora flavipennella; assembly: GCA_947284805.1. Taxonomy (NCBI): domain Eukaryota; kingdom Metazoa; phylum Arthropoda; class Insecta; order Lepidoptera; family Coleophoridae; genus Coleophora; species Coleophora flavipennella. Next base: position 5,436,605 of record OX369254.1, on the reverse strand, counting down.
TAATGTTGTTTCCTGTGTAAGGTACTTTCTTCAATGTTAAGTATAGATTAGTCTTTTCTATTACTTCAATTTGGTGGGGAAGTATATGAGCTGTAATGATGATTACTTCAATTAAATGCATTGGCAGAATCCTAAATTAGGAGACGAATGATTCTGTAACTAAATACAAAATACATAAAACACAGGCGCCTTAACACAGTTAAGGCATTTGAAACAAGAAGAAAGCTTAGGGCTATTACCTTATCAACAAAGTAACCAATTTAAATTTTAGATCAGGTACATTATACCCCATGATTACTTCCCAATGCCGCAGAATTAACTTGTCATTTTATTCCGGCTATTACCATAATGTTCTGTCTCACTCTTATTCATAGGGAAATGAACGCAGGATTTATCATTTTCCCCTTAAGGACTAATGTAGGGGGTGAATATCGCTGAACACTCAAATATTAAGCCTGAGATTTAAAGAGGCTTCGTTTTTGGTTATGATTTGTATTCTTGTGTATTGGTGTGTGTGTTTCTGTATTTTGATATAAACTGATAGCTGTGACTTAGAGATTCATAATAACTTAGCAAATATTATGAATCGAATTAAAGATTTAAAGATTTTTATTGAACTTTTAAAAAAAAGGTTAAAAGATTAACATCTTGGGTTGTTGAGGAAGTTCCTAACTACAGTGTATAATAAAATAAAGCATAAAAGAGATAAAATATACAAAAATAAAATATGAAACATATCTACCTGAAGGAGGCAAATGAAATGATGAACAAAACTATAAGAAAACAAGACATGAGATATGTGTACCTAAAGAAAGCAAATGAAATTATAACAAAACTATACAAAAAGAAGACATGAGATATGTGTACCTAATGGAGGCAAATAAAATTATAAGAAAACTATACAAAAAGAAGACATGAGATATGTGTACCTAAAGGAAGCAAATGAAATTGTAACAAAACTATACAAAAAAGAAGATATGAAATCTAATAAAATTAACTGAAGGATAAGGAAAGAATAATATTAAACAATATGAAAACATCACACGTGTGTGTGTGTGTTGTGTGTGTGTGTTTGCATTCTAAATAGTGTATATGAGTAAGTACTACACCATATTGATTCATAAGATAAATCTTTCTGTATATATATAAAAGGAAACCGTGACAGACTGATCTATCAACGCACAGCTCAAACCACTGGACCTATCGGGTTGAAATTCGGCATACAGATAGCAATTATGACGTAGGCATCCGCTAGGAAAGGATTTTGGGAAATTCCCACGCGAGCGGCATAAAACGTGACTTGCGCGGGCGAAGCCGCGAGCAACAGCTATTGAAAGATAAAAAAGTAACATAAAAATAAATGAAAAAAAGGAGAAGAAAAAAGAAGGAAAGAAGATAAAAGAAAATGAAAATAAGATAAAAAATAATATAAAAATTAAGAATTATAAAGCTAATGTAATTATTTGAATATACAAAAAAGTTATTTTAGCGAAGAGATTTTGGTTTTTCCTAGCAAAGAAGGAAGTGCAAACGACACAGAATAGCACTTGTTTTCTTGTTTTATCCGTATCCATTTTGAATGTTCTTAATTTAGATGCATCGCTTCCCACCCCTTATCTGAATCTATCATCATATCATTGTCTCGGAAGGATTGCCCCCTCCACAGACACTGCGCCACCTGGGACGCAATTAAGGAAAGGTAGGCCTGTCCAGGACCTGCGTCATACTCTCGGAATATCTCTACTATCTGTGTAACAAAATTTGTGCAGGTTTCGTTAACTGGGGATTCTATTCATAATACTAAACAACTTTTGTCAAATCGATCAGCTAATCGACAAATTTTACGTATGTTTGTATGGGGGGCCAACATTGTTTTTAAGAATTCGGCTGCTCTAAAACACAGTAACTGCAAACTTTTTATACTTGGTTTTTTTTAGTATAATTGGGTTTTTTATTACTTTTATTACTTAATTTCAAGTATTTTTTCTGATAAATATTTTTATTGAAGTATCTTCTACTCATAAATCAACTTTTTTATCCTTTTAGCAAGCAAAACTTTTTTTATAAGGCAAATTTTCAAAAATCTAAGAATTGTCAGTTACTGTGTTTTGAAATTGGGCAGCCGAATTGTCTATGGGATTTTTGAGGAAGGTTATTCAGTATGATGAGTGAAACCTCCAGTTAACATCGATTCCTACACTAATTGTTTACAGCCTGTATATGCCTACGATACGCTTCGTTTTAAAGAAAGAAGATTAAAATGCATCCTTACTTCTGTTTTACCTTTTTACACCATATCAGCTCATAAACGTCCCCACCGAGGGGCTCGTGCCTACCTTGAATTAGGGCGATCGGGCCTTAGTCAACCACGCGGGTCCAGTGCGGGTTGGTCGATTTCACAAACAAATTTCTAGTTTCTTCGCAGGCGTGTGCAGTTTTCCTCACGATGTTTTGCCTTTTTACTACCCTTAATTTATATTTCCTCTAGAGACGAATTTATTTATTTAATTAAAACGTACGTCCAGGATCGGTCTGTCTACGTCAGAGAGAAGCGAGGTTAGCAAAAAACCATGTAATTTTGCTCTTTACACGGCTACACGACCACAAGTCCATTTAAGCTTTTTGCTGACCCTCCCAATGACTGTTAAGATACTTTTATTAATCTTTAAGGATATTCTATTTAACTGCCTCCGTGGCGTAATGGTTAGTCCATTCGCTTTACAGTTGGAGGTCGCGGGTTCGATTCCTGGCGGGGTCTGACTTTCTAAGAGTAGGTTTGGTTGGTGGTAGGGCATTTTCTAAGCCCGCTGGCTAGCTGATGATGTCAAGGGATTATCAATTGTGGTTAAAAAAAACGCCAAATAGGTTAAAAAACCGACTTCCATCGCAACAACTTAGTACATTTTTGCATTATTATTTTTGGTTTTTGTTAATTTTCTAATAAAGTACTACACCGGTTTATATGGGACCACACGGGAAGCACTAGTTTTCAAATAAAAAAATAATCAAAAAATTGGGTCACCCAATCAAAAGTTCTGAGGTAACACACATAAAAAAACGAGACCTACAGTACTCGCATATGATGTGTAACATGTGACAAAATACTTATGAAATTAATTAATTATCGGGTCGTACATTCACGGGCCGACCCTTCGAATAGTAGTATGTCATCTTTGCCTTTGCCATCACACTAGGCGGCATGGCTATGACAACCTTAGTTTTCGAGAATTAAAAACGTTCGCATTTCCTGTTACACATTTCCGTCCCATTTCACGAAATCACTCCCACAAATTGCTGTGCGCGAGTCCGACCCGCACTTGGTCAGATCGAATAGCGCGCGCTTTCGCGACTTCTTGTTACACATTTCCGTCCCATGTTACACATTTCCGTCCCATTTCACGAAATCACTCCCACAAATTGCAGGAAAGCGAGAGCAAAGATGCTACACATCAAAAAACATACAGACGAATTGAGAACCTCCTACTTTTTGGAAGTCGCTTGAAAAAAAACATCATCATCTCGTAATTTTTCATGAAAATATGCAAGAAAAGGAAAAAAATAGTATCTTGCAAAAGGCTTTCCATTTGCCATGACAGAAAGTAGATTCTATCTCGATTCGATCTGTAAATAAATACATATACATTTACTAGACAAAAACCCTTAATCTGGGCTAGGTAGGCCTACGTAATTACGAGGAAAAAATCCAAAAAACCTATAAAAGTTTTAAAAGGCAAAATTCAGAAAAGGTAACGCTTCGGTTTTTGTCACTTTTCATATCTTCTAAAGTTTTTGCAGACGAAACAAGGCTGCCAAATAAGGCGTGATCTACATCTAGGTAAGTTAGTAGCATAAGGTAACGACATAAGGACCTAACTCAATAGTTTTAAAAGGCAAAATTCTTAAAAAGTCACAATGTAACGCTATGGTATTGTCACTTTAATAACTTCTAAAAGTTTTTCAGACGAAACAAGGCTGCTAAGTAAATTGAGGTCAGCATCTAGGTAAATTAGTGGCATAAGGTAACGACATAATGACCTAACTCAAAAGTTTTGAAAGGCAAAATTATTAAAAGGTCACAGTGTACCGATACAGTTTTGTCACTTATTTTTTCTTGTAAACGTTTTTCAGACGAAACATGGTTGCCAATTAAGGTGAGGTGGGCATCTAGGTAAGTTAGTAGCATAAGGTAACGTCGTACTCGTAAGGACCTAACTCAATAGTTTTAAAAGGTAAAATTCTTAAAGTCATAGTGTAACGCTATGGTTTAGTCACTTTTATAACTTCTAAATGTTTTTCAGACGAAACAAGGCTACTAAGTTAGGTGCGGTCAGCCTCTTAGTAAGTTAGTGGCATAAGATAACGACATAAGGACCTAACTCAAAACTTCTTAAAAGGTACGATACGGTTTTTGACGTGGTGACGTCTAAAAAATCGATAGAAGCCGGCTGCACGCACGAAAAAGGTTGACTCAGTGTCCCGTTACGCTAATTGACTCATAAAAGTATGCAATCATTTCATCAATGTTTTGTTATGACGTTGACACGTTAATCTATTGTCCGTAAACCGACTTTACAGAAATCCAATTTTTTTCACTTATTTTATCTTGTTAAGGTTTTGCAGACGAAACATGGTTGCCAAGTAAGGTGACGTCAGCATCTAGATAAGTTAGTGGCATAAGGTAACAACATAAGGACCTAACTCAATAGTTTTAAAAGGTAACATTCTTAAAGTCACAGTGTAACTCTATGGTTTTGTTACTTTTGTAACTTCTAAAGGATTTTCAGACGAAACAAGGCTGCCAAGTAAAGTGAGGTCAGCATCTACGTAAGTTAATGGCTTAAGGACCTAACTCAAAAGTTTTGGGAGTTAAAATTTTGTCACTAATTTTATATTGTAAAGGTTTTGCAAACGAATCATGGTTGCCAAGTAAGGTGAAGTCAGCATATAGATAAGTTAGTGACAATATGGTAACAGGACCAAACCCAAAAGTTTTAAAAGGCAAAATCCTTAAGAGGTTACTAGTTCCGGTTTTGTCACTTTTTATAAATTCTTAAAGTTTTTCAGACGAAATATTATATCGTTTTATAGGGTAAGGTCAGCATCTAGGTAAGTTAGTGATATAGAGGTAACATGGCCCAACTCAAAAGTGATGTATGGGTATACCCACGGGAGACATTATAATTATGTTAGTATAGAATAGCATTGCTTAGACAAGGTATGTTTAACCATGTTCCGGGTAGCATTTGTTTACAGTTTCAATGTTCTTGTCTTTGTTTTTTGAGGATATGTCAAGTTTATGCGTTGAAACTGATTTAATGTGGTTTTTTGTTCAAAGTTTAGTTATTAAAAAAAGTGTGTTTTCAATAAATTATAGTCATTTTAAGGTTTTCATAGCAACCTGAAAATTGACTTATCCTTTAAAGTAACCTTCATAAACTTTGAACAATTTTCTGTTTTGCTTCTATATTAACCGCCTCCGTGGCGCAATGGTTAGTCCATTTGCTTTACACCAGGAGGTCGCGGGTTCGATTCCCGGTGGGTTCATCTTGTAAGACTCGGTTTGGTTGGTTGTAGGTCATTTTCTTAGCCCGCCTGGCTAGCTACCACCATTTTATCTAAGTCTTGCCGCCAAACATCAGTGTTAACAGCATTGATGTGTTCCGGCTTGAAGATAAGATAGCCCGATCCCCATTGCGTTGGGGAATCTTGGTACACCCGCTACCATCTTCGGCATCATCGTCACTTACCATCAGGTGAGATGATGCCAAGGGCAATCGTAAATAAAAAAAGTGTATAAAGTTCATCCATTTTCAATAAATTGTTGTCTTTAATTATTTTTATGAAAAACAAGTTTCGGTATGGCATCTTGTTCAAGAAATTTCAAAGTACTTCATTCAAACATGTTGAACATGACTAGACCGAATTTAAGATCCTAAAGAAGAATCGAGTTGATAGAATAAAACCTGTCAAGTGCGAGTCGGACTCGCTCACCGAGGGTTCCGTAGCACCACATCTCTGGATAAGGAACTTTTAAAATAATACATCGAAAACTATACATCATAAAAATAATTAAAAATCTGTTTAAGCTTGTGCCAATGAAGGCCTTTCATACGATACCCCACAAGACACGGTTAACTCAATTCAAAAGTTGGACCGCCGTTCCTTGCATAATTGATTACGTAAATGAAGACTATATTTTTAATTTAATAACAAATGTATAGTTTTCGGATTTTCACTATATTTGTAGTAGACGATATTACTTGTTAAATTTCATAGTTCTAGGTCAACGAAAAATACCCTATGAATTATGATAAATGTCGAAATTTACGTTTTTTGCGGTATAAACGGCCGTATCTTTTTTGACGTGACAACGTCTAATAAATCGATGGACGCCGCCTGCACACACGAAAAAGGATGACTCATTGTCCAGTTATGCTCATTGTCCCGTTACGTTATGACGTTGGCACGTTAAACTATCGTCCGTAAACCGACTTTACAGACAACCAATTTTTTTTACGTTAGTTTAGAAGTTTGATTTTTTCACATCTTCAAGGGACCGTAGACTTGCGTATATGGTTTTAATTTAAACTCGATAACTCCTCGCATTCCCGAGATGAAGGGTCTTGACAGACACATGGACGGACAACGGCTTTCCGTAACCTTCACCAGATCGTTGGTCTTCACCAAGTGGAAAGCCTGTCTACGCTACCTCTTTCGGACGACGCACCAGAAGATGTATCTTGAGATATTACATTAACTATTAAAATGTTAATCTCGAGAAAGATCCAGAATTATCTTGAATTTAACACTGACTAAAACTGATGATATAATTTACCTAGTCCTAAATGAATGACCACATATCTAACCTTCCCGAATTCTATGAGGCAAATAGTTAAGCGTTCTCCCACGAGATGTTTGGATGATATAGTGAAGCTCCAAGAAAGGATCAGAATCGCACCAAGTGGAGATCACTAAGAGAGCCAGCCCTACGTTCAACAAAGAACGTCCTTTAGCTGATTTTATGACGATAATGGTGATCATGATCAATCAGTAACAGAAAATCTGCCTTATGTTGACATTTGAAGTAGCAATTTGCAGAAACTTTTTTTTGGATTTTTTTAGAACAAGTTCATTGAAAATAGAGGCTTTATTTGGCTGGACTTTAAATAGCTGACATTGTTTCTACTTGGTGTTTTAAATTCTTTGAGTTAAGAAACTAAAGCAGCAAAGTCTGCTAACTTTGCAGAAAAAGTTTGAGAACCATAATTAAAACATTCATAAATCTTAAGTTTTAGAGTCTGAACCAATCTTGAAACTTTTATCTATAGGCTAAGCTTATGAAAGTACCGAAACTCGTAAACCCTACAGATATTCGAGTCGGCATGCTCATTATAGTTTTTATTGCTGCCGTAAACCTTAAGTTCGAGAACGAGTTTGCACTACAAAGTTTGGGTAATAACTTTACAATGTACGCATTGTACGATCTAGGAAGCCAAGTAGGTCTTGGTGCTAGTACAATGGTTTTATTATAAGAACCGGTGAAGGAGGTATGAGCCTGTAATCTTCTTTTAACAGCGTAATCATATTGTTGCAACGGAAACTATATTACAATTTTGTGTATGCCGATGCCGGCAGGGTAAAGTATAGAATATCTTTTAACCGACTCCGTGGCGTAATGGTTATTTCATTCGCGTCACACTAGAAGGTCGCGGGTTCGATTTCCGGCGGGGTCAACTTTGTAAGACTGGGTTTGGTTGGTGGTAGGGAATTTTCATAGCCTGCCTGGCTAGCTACCATCATCTTATCTAAGTCTTGCCGCCAAAAATCAGTGTTAAAAACATTGATGTGTTCTGGCATAAAGATAAGATAGCCAGATCCCCATTGCGTCGAAGAATCTTGGTAAGCCTGCTTCCATCTTCGGTATCATTGTCATTTATCATCAAGTGAGATGATGCCAAGGGCTTACGAATTGTGAATAAAAAAAATATTTGCAAAAACTTTAACTATGGGTTCTACTCATGAAAATGAACAACTTCATCAATAAACTCATATTCCAATGGCAAAAAAAAACTTCTCATACGAATCGACCAGCTGATTAGGCAATTTTGTATGGAAAGTCCGATGTTAGGCTATTGTATAGCTTTTATCGCGGGCTTTGAGGGGACCGAATCAAGAAACTTCGTAACGAAAATAAAACCTGACACCCAAAAAAAAAATATATATTGAGTACTAAAAAACTTACAATGCCATCTATCTATCCATCATGATGATTATGATGATGATGCGATGGCGATGGCGATTGATGATGGCGATAGATGACGGTGATTGATGATGACGATTGACGATGGCGATTGATGATGGCGATTGATGATGGCGATTGATAATGGAGATTGATGATGGCGATTGATGATGGTGATTGATGATGACGATTGATGATGGCGATTGATGAAGGCGATTGATGATGGCGATTGATGATGGTGATTGATGATGGCGATTGATGATGGCGGATGATTATGGCGGATGATGATGATGAACTTTCTTAGTGTTAATTTATTACATAAACATCCCGCGCCCCAAGGACTATATGGTACTGGTAAATACTGCATAAATAAAAAATAAGTAAATAATTATAATTGCATAAGTTGATAAAAAATGCTATGCAATAGCTTTACCGCGGTAGTCTCCGAGTGCCACACGTCTTTTTTTTTTAATTGACTGTGTTCCTTGGAAAAGTCTCATAAATTTTATGCATCAAACTCTATAAAGATCTAAAATTTAAAATTTTATATCTCCACTTTCACAATAGCTTAAGTGGTCAAACTTTGTTATTCTTATTTTTTAATCAACAATTGATAAATCCTTAGCACCATCTCACCTGATGGTAAGTGACGATGATGCGGAAGATGGAAGCGGGCTTACCAAGATTCTCCAACGCAATGGAGATCTGGCTGTCTTCAATGATGTTAACAATGATATTTGGCGGAAAGATTTATATAAGATGGTGGTAGCTAACCAGGCGGGCTATGAAAGTGCCCTACCACCAACATAACCGAGTCTCACAAAGTTGAACCCACCGGGAATCGAACCCGCGACCTCCTGGTGTGAAGCTAATGGACTAACCATTACGCCATGGAGGCGGTTAAATTCAAGATATTACAGGTAAAAGCGGTGTCTTCCACAATGACATCAAATTATAAAATCATGGTATCTTTATCATTTATCTTATTGTTTATATCCGTGGAAGCACTTACGCTGCGAGCCAGGTAACAAATTGTATTGATTTCAACGTTATGTTTGTAGTGGTCAATGATAAAATTGTTATGTATGAAACAAAGCACATCTTAAGTGCCGTATCAAATGTTAGTATTTATAAAGAGTTGACAATACCACCGCTAAATCTGTGCCGCTACGTCATTAAGACAATGAAATAAATAGAACAAAGTAAACATTGTAGACCAATGTTACTTTACGTTGTGCAATGAATTGTATAAATTAAATTCCTTCTATTAAGAAGTGGTGGCATATGCAGTACCCGCCACTAACAACTACATTGTCACAGCTCAAGACTGAACCATCGGTCAAACTATATCGATGGGTGCCTGGAACAAAGCCGCAATAGCCAAAACGGCAGTCTTTCGATTAAGCCATTTTCGTAATCTATGGACCTGAATACACCTTGTGAATTTTTTTTACATTTCTATTATGAAAACTCCCCGATTTAGCAAAATCACTATGGATTATATCTCGTTATTCTTGGCTCAAAGTCACAATTTGTGTACTGGAATATCAGGACTATGGCGAATGATTAAAAGTATTTTTAACATTATTACCGTACATGCTATTACAACTTTATTCCACGAAATAAAATATATACGCTGATCAACAATAAGCGTTGCTGTAAAAATAATTCAAAGTTTTAAAAGTAACAGTTATAGTGTTTCTTTTCATGAAAATATGTTATAAAATAATTAGTATTGATTTTGTATTTAATTTTTGTATATAAAATTTTAAAACTGAGTTGTTGTTTAATAAGAGAATATTTACAGGAATAACAAAGTTATCAATGCGGTTTGATGAAATAATTTAAAAATTTAATGAAATTAGTAATAAAACTTTACTTGTTTCAGACTTTTACTTTTGTATTAACCCAACTAAGTGTTGTATATCAACGAGTGTTAAAATCATAATTACTCCATCTTATTTTACTACTATCTTAAACCTAAGTACAGACTACAGCCACACCGCTTTAGGTAATTTACCAAAATAGTGACGCAAATTACCGCACTATATTTCACTTTACTAGTTTAAAATTAAATTCAAAGGTAATATTCATTGCGATGATATACTGTAAACATTACCTGTAACATTGTGTATTACTGTTAATTACTTCAAAAATAAAATAAAGTAGTATTCAATGCTGCATCTTCCAAATTAATGCTAGAACGACTTTGGTTATTGCGGTTTTATTCCAGGAAAAGTTTTGATAATGTCGCACACGCAATGGATATTATTTCTCTCCCGCCTTCACGTGTTGCTGTCATTATCGCACTCATTCCGTAGCCGTAATAGCTAATAGCTATCCTTTTCACGTGGAACGATTATGCAGCACGTGCTCTTGTTGACAAATCATTTTACTAATCAGTGCGTCTTCGGAAGCCGGTAAACAAATAAGTGCTTGCGTGAATAATTGATTAGTGCTATCCATAATGAAGAAACGCGTTTTAAACAATCCCCATGTAAGAAGAAAACTGTCTAACTACTTCGGTGAAGGTAAGTTTTCTCATATTTTTAACTACATACCTACCTAACTGACAGTAATCTATTTAAACAAAATGCCGATCATTTTGTTAATTAGGTATAAGTACATAATTTAGATTTGATCACACTACAAGTTTATTCAACTAGGTAGTAATAGAAATGTTTGTAGGTAGGTAGTTATTACAGGTGCATAGGTAGGTAGGTTCAATGATATTTAACTGAGTAAGTAAGTAGGCATGATTGGTTGAGTTCTCGATATTTTTTGCCTAAAATAAGTAAGTATGTACTTGTCATATTTATTACATAGGTACACAAATAAAGTACTTTAGGGCAGAGTTCAATTACCTACTTACCCAAAACCAGAATTAACAAAACTCGCGCGCTGAGCATTTGCATGAATAGTTGCCTACTAAGTAAGACAGTTTTCGGTGACTTGATTTGGGTTGTGTGTACAATGTTATTAAACTATACTGTAATATCTTCATAAACTGGTGCACTTAGTTACCTATTTGATTAATAATAGGTAATATAATATAAGTTAGGTTCCTACCTAGGTGTGTTAATGTAAATTATACTACCTATATAGAATACTTACCTCATATTATTCCGGTTTTCTGCTATTTCAGATTCGTATGATGTTAAATCAAACAGCACGGAAAAATAAACATATCACGACGAAATGACATCAAGAAGCGAGTACAATCTTCGAGGTTAGTAGATACTTATTTTAAACTGGCCTTTCACCCAAAGAGGGAGGCCTTTGCCCAGCAGTGAGACATATCAGGTTAGATAAAAAGAAGCCTTACGCCTGCGGCTTCCCCCGCATGGACTACAGATTATGCCCAGCATTGGGATAAAAAGTAACCTATGTGTTATTCTTATGTCTAAACCAAGAAAAAACCAAGAGTATACCCCGTCAACTAGCCTTGGAGGTGATTCAGAATGTTTAGAAGCTCTTGAAGCAAAATTGTCGCGTAGTCCCTCCATAATTTCAAATATTTCAACAATCCTCAATCAAATGGAGTGTTCCCCGTCAGAAACACTCATAGATGGCAATGTAGATATAACATTGAAACCTCCTCCAGAACTTCACAACTACCAGACTCATTATGACCCTGACAAGCCAAAATTCTAGTTCAGATAGTTAACCAGGAGCTTGTGTTGTTACTATAACAATAGAACCAATGATTCATGCGGTTGATACACTTTTGAATTCCTCTGAACCCCAACATGCCGAGAGCGCAAAAGATTTGAAGATTTCAGAATTCGATACAACTTTAAAGCCAGATGATGTAACAACCTCGGATTCAAATCAAACATTGTGTTGCAGTTCAGATGAAAACAATTGTACACTTGAATCGCTACCCATTCAACCTACACAAGTTGCATCGGAAAATCTGCAGATGTTGTCTTTTATGTTGTTTTTAGCTCTGAAAAAAATATATCTTCTCCTATACGACTTATAGAGCAATGCACTGTGGATGTTGTAAAAGTTTTTGCACCCACAAATGATGAACCTGAACGTGAAAAAACTATTGTTACAAACAAGTACGTCGTCTTCTTCTGCTGAAATTCTCATAATTCCATCGCTAAACATCGTGCCGCCCATACCACCAGAAAGAAATGTACATACTATCACTTATTGAGCCGTATGATGTAATTGAATGTGTTGGTGATGAATTTGTTGTTGATAACGATCCTTCGCCTTCTCCTCAAACTGTTATACCTGAAAATAACTTACCTGAGTTAATAAATGAGACAGAAAACAAAAAAACGAGGAAAAGAAAAAGAAACGAAAAGGAGTGGGAAAGCAACAGAAATAAAACACTTAAAGATTCAGGTCTGGCTTACAAAGGGAAACGTTCAAAAAAAGAGTAGACTAAAACTACTCGACTAAAAGCGTTGGGTCTGTTTGCAATTGTAAAAAGAAGTGTGGTGAACGTATCACTCCTGAAAAGCGCGAAAATATATTTATGAACTATTATAAATTGGCGAATCATGAGCATCAATGGCAATATATAGCAAGAAACGTAAAAGTTGAAAAAATCAAAAGAACAACAATAGACCGCAAATGCAACCGAACACAGACATTGAAGTACTATTTTCCATATAAAGCAAAAAAAATACAAGTATGCAAGAAGTATTTTCTTAATACTTTGAGTATTTCTGACACTGTAGTTCATACTGCTTTAGAAAAACTACAGAATTAAGAGCCTTTGACTGATCAGCATGGTCGCCATAAAAATAGACCCCATAAAACAAATTCATTATCTGAAGAGAGCGCAATAAAACACATTAAGTTATTCCCTACGGTAGAAGCCCATTATGTGAGAAAAGATTCCCAAAAGTTATATTAAGAAGAGGATCTCAATATTTCAAAAATGTATCGCTTATATAAGGAATGGTTTGCAGCTGATAATTTAAATTGTGAAATGGCGAGTGCAAGTCAATACAGGAAAATCTTTAATACAAAATTTAATTACTCGTTCTTCAAACCAAAGAAAGATTTGTGTGCCTTATGTACACGTTATCAACAAGCAGACGAAGAAATTAAGAATAATCTGCAAAGCCGTTATGAAAAGCACATAAGAAGCAAAGAGATGGTGCGCGAATTAAAAGATACGGAAAAAGAAAACATTGAAACGTTTCAGACGATAGCCATATTCGACTTTCAAAAAGTGCTTTATGTCCCTAAGTCAGAAGTAGGAACTTTTTACTACAAGCGCAAGTATCCCGTTTACAATTTCACTGTATTCGATGCAGGGTGTAAGGTAGGCTACTGTTTTATGTGGCATTTGACAATAGCGAAGAGAGGAGCTATTGAAGTCGGAAGTTGTTTACTAAAGTTTTTTAAAAACGAACATGAACGCTCAATAAGTAACATATCATTGTATTCAGACGGTTGTGTAGGGCAAAACAAGAACCGATTTATATTTGCCCTGCATTTGTATGCAAGTATAAAGTATAGGTTAACGATCACCCATAGATTTTTTGAAAATGGACACAGCCAAAATGAGGGCGACTCGATGCATGCGTGCATTGAGCGTGAGCTAATGAAAAATAAAGTTTTTACACGCCAGAACAAGTTTACTCAATTGCGATGAATGCCAAAGTTAGTGGAGAGAAATATAATGTTATAGAGATGGATTAGACTGATTTTTTCAATATAAAACTGCTCATTGAAAGTCAGAACTGGGTGCATGACTCAAACGGAAATAAAGTAGTGTGGTCCAATATTATGGAAGTAGAAGCAAGCCACACTCATGAGGGGATATTAAAATTTAAATATAATTTTGACGACGAGTACCTGTACTTAAATACACGTGACCTACACACCAGATCCGCTAACCCGTCAAGGGGTGTCCGGGTACGAGGTGGACACTCACGACGAGGTATCCGAGTACGAGGGCGTCATACACTTCGTCCGACTGCTAATCTTACTTCGGAAAATTCAGTCGTTTCCGAGTTGCAAAGAGTTTACATTCAACCACATCCTGTGCCTAAAGCCTTGCACTCAGACTTATTAAGTCTTTGTAAAAGACAAGACATTCCACGTCACTATCATGGCTTTTATGAGTCCTTAATATGCGAAACTAATGACAATGTAGCGGCAGTAAAAAACTCATCAAATTTTGACGATAACCCTCCATGTCCTGATGATTTATGTGATATGTTTTATTTTTGATAATTACCTTTATTGTTTGTTAATTTAGAAGGCTAATGCAGATTTTTTATTTCAGTACCAAAGACATTTGAGTTAATTATAAGTTTCTGTTCAATGTTTTCTGATAATTTCTTTATGGTGTCAAGTTTTATTTACTTACTTAGTTTATATATCGTACCTCCGGTGCAACACTGACTTAACTAACAAAAAATTAACATTACATGACAAAATTAACATAATTGTGTCTTTGTTGCTTCGAAGAGATGCGTATTTGAATTAAAAAGTCGTTTGGCGACTTAATCCCAATATCTAATTTTTTACAGTTAAGTCACTGTTGCACCGGAGGTGCGATATTTATTTTTGATAGTTCTCGGTCATCAGTTAACATTAATAATTCAATTAAAGTATAAAAAAATGTGATGCACATTGTTTATGAATTAAAAAAAATGTTGATTGTAAAAAAATCGTTTTAATTATTTTAAATTTTGTGTCATATACCTGGATAAAGAGCATTAGTCTTTTTCTTTCCCAGCTCAGCATAGATTAAGCATTTACTTAACATTTATACGTGATACTGTTTTTTTTATTAAAACTGCAATCATTTGAATACTATAAAAATACACAGTATTAACAAATACGTTTTCTATGGCAGTCACTAAGTTCAGGTAATATAAAAGCAATAGGCTATTACAATATTACCGTATATCTTTTATAACAGTTTAAAAAGTTGTAAGTAACTATTGCTGATCGCCTGATTTTGCATTTTTTCTGGAATAAAGCCGCAATAGGCTTTGAAGATAACGACTTTTAATGCATGAAGTGGCAATATCGTTTTTCCAGGTTTTTACCGTCTTCCTTATTTTCTATACACTTTTTGACATTTATGATACATTCAAAAAAAAATAACGCTTCATTTGACATACAAATTATTTTTCTCCTCCGCGTAGTTCAGGTGTTATTCAACATTTCACTAAATTCTTCCTCCTGTAAAGTTGCATTTTTACGATTGCGGCTTTGTTCCAGGCACCCATCGATATGTAGAGTTGCATTTTCACCTCGATAGATGGCACCATCGTCGCAAGAAGACTATTTACAAAGCATCTACAACGCTCTATCAACATTTTCTTGCTCATAAACATATATACAAGCACCAACCATGCATGGTTGGTCCACAGCCGGACCCCAGGCATACCAACTTGCCTGGCGGAGATATCTTACTATTGTGGTCGTCATGTAGGAACACACTGTTCCTACAAATTTATTTAAGTAATTTATTGGTTTTTTATTTGTTTTTATATTTGTTTAATTATAAAGGAAGAAAAGTTCTCGATTTGCAACCGTAGGAAGACGTAGATATAGTGTGTGATAGAACATTAATGAATATTGGCCCATATAGTACCTTGTATTCTTCTAGCTCTAATTTACACGAAGGCTTAAGCCCAATAATAATAATAATAATCATCATCATATCAGGTCTCTAACAGTGGAAGTCCATCGGCTGAAGTTCCAATTATAACTTGCACTATTTTTCTTTTATATATTTACTATGCTATCTGAATCTTTGATATTCTGCAAGGTCGTTACTTTTCCTCTAATATGGTCGAGGAGAGCGATGACTGACTCTCACCTCGCGGTATACTCGTGACCGGGTACTGTCCGTGTGAACTGGCCTACTCCTGTCACTGGCATTTATGACAAATTCAATTTAATGTATTTTTATTTTTTATTATATCAGCTCATATACGTCCCCACCGAGGGGCTCGAGCCTACCCTGAATCAGGGCGATTAGGCCTAAGTTGACCAGGTTGGTCGACTTCACACACAACCTTCGAGTTTCTTCGCAGGCGTGTGCAGGTTTCCTCACGATGTTTTCCTTCACCGTTAAAGCAATCGGTAATTATATGTACGTATTTTTAACTAACAACTAATAATCTTTTAACATCTCGCGTCCTAACTTTTCATGTTTTAATGATATTATTTGTTTTATAGCAATTATTTTTGTTCTGACGTTATAATTTTTTTTCTAGTCTTTTACAAAATTATACATTATGTAATAAAATTACTATTTTATGACTCTTAGAAAGAGTATAAACTATGCTCCTACTTTAAACAAATATTTAGAATTTCAATTAAAAATTGTAATTGCTCTGTGATTTATTTGCTCTGCTTTTTAACAATAAAAAAAACTCTGCTAAAAACATTTTGTTAACTTCTTATTTTCACAATCCTACCGAAATTACCTATACACTTTGGATGGCCCACACCCACATCCACACCATATGGTGTAACAATCTAGTGAAGTTACAGGAATCAGCTGGTTGTGACGCTAAGTCGAGGATCTGTTCTCAACTAGTACTATTACCTAATCTGTGACTCAACGATGAACGTCTTTCGAAAAATTAAAGATGATGACCCTTATAACACCCTCAAAGCACCTCAAAGGTAGACAATAACTTCTTCCTAACGTCGGGGCACTAACAGCTCGATGTAATTACTTGCTGA
This sequence comes from Coleophora flavipennella, assembly GCA_947284805.1. Taxonomy (NCBI): domain Eukaryota; kingdom Metazoa; phylum Arthropoda; class Insecta; order Lepidoptera; family Coleophoridae; genus Coleophora; species Coleophora flavipennella. The sequence goes on along the minus strand of OX369254.1, from coordinate 5,419,681 downwards.
ACAATCGGCACCGCATTAAAAAGCCATCCTTTCCCCTCTAAGGGGAGTCTAAATTATTCACAGATATACATCTGGAAGCGTGGACCGGCCGTAAATAAGCCGCATGCACACTGGGCCACTTTCGTTTTTTTGTCTACCTTCCTTTAAGTAAGGAAATGGACTTGTTTATAGTCTTACGATTGATAAGATATGTCATAATATAGTCATATGTGTGAGAGTAGGTATTACTAGAAGCAGGCCTGTCGCACTCTGCGCTGTAGGTATGAAAATGTTAAAAATGTACCTACGCCGCGCGGCCCCGTGCAAGGTGCAAATTCAGTAGTCAGAAGAGATAACAGTTACGCGATAGAAAGAGAGGAAACGTGTAGGTGAATATAACTGTAGGTAATTAGCGCTGTGCGACCTGAATTTGAACTTTATTGTGTCGTTGCAAGAGTCGCCATTCATTCAGATGATTTTGCGGAGTTAATCTTCTTTTACGCAGTAAATAGTCTTTATTCTTTGCTAGAAGTGTGTAATTCAGAGACCTCTTGAGTATTTTATTATCTCTGACTTTGAGCCGTTAAGATATTGTTAATCCGGTGCTAAAATTGTAAAATCTAACTACATTTTGTTTCAAGGCATCTACAATAATACTAATTAACCTTTATGTTTTTTACCTACTCAACCTTTTCCAGACAGGTATAACTATCTAAATAGTATAAAACAAAGTAACTACCCGTGTCTGTCTGTATGTGCGCTAAGTCCTGTTAAACTACGCAACGGATTTTGATGCGGTTTTCACTATTAGAGAATTTCTACCGAAAAGTTTATACAGAATGTATAAACAAAGGCGAGAAACGTTTAGGGGTATGTTGCTGTGGCTGATATAACTACATATTTGTGGCTTTAAACATTGGGGGGTAAATTAGATATTTAAAAAATATATATTTCAGAACATATATAATATTATGTGACATATCAAGTGTTTAAAGTTTAAAGTTCTGGTGCAGAACCCAGTTTGTGTGACCCCCAAGTCGCACTGGGTCGATTTTTTTGTAATAGTCACAACTGTCTAAAAAAACACGCGTTCCGCACAGCGGCTCACGCACCGCACACCTAATAGCCTGTCAACATTTTTATTTTGTAAATTATCTTCGGTATATGTAATCCTCCTGTTTTTACTTTCGAGCGACGAAGAAGTGAAGCAGGTATTTTGTATTGGCAAAAAAATCTAAGTTGAGATTTCAATAGGATCGATTGTCTAATAGATATAAAAAAACAAAAAAAAATGTGTGTGTGTGTGAGTGTGCGTCCGGTAACTGAACCTGCGGGCTCAGTGCTCTGCGGGCCCAGTTGACCACCAAGTGGTCCGTCCGGTGCTCTAGTTCCCAATAGTTCTATGGACGGGTTTGGGTGAAATTTGAGTTAGGGTAATATTATTATAATAGCTCCAGCCTTTTTTTAAATTTTTTCAATCTTGATTTTTTAGGGTTGCCACCATAGTAAAAAAATCACTCTTTTTTTTAAAATAAAAAATAAATAAAGATTTTATTGAAACTCGGTATGTTACAATAACTTTACATTGCCTGTAGCACGCAGAGGTTTGTTATTCCAAGAAAAATCGGAATAAGATACCTCCCATACAAATCCAGGTAGTTTGTTACTTTTCTCAAAATGGCTCTAACAATTTTAATGAAACTTTGTGAATAACTAGGAATTAATAAGGCCTACTGCACTGAGTACTTAATTATTCCAGGAAACATCAGAAAAAGTATCTCCCATACAATCCGAAAATTTGAAAATATTATTTCATAAAGTCTGATATACCTTACTGTATTTTTTGCTACTAAGTAAGTGTAATGTTTATAATTGATTTGTGTATGCTCGACGATGACAAATGGTAAAGGCTTCGCGAGAAAGTATGCACAGCGTAGCTGTACAATTATTTTTATTAAAAAGACACAGCTGTTCTATAATCGTTATCCACATTTACATTTTATATCCCTGTCTACCGCATTCCTGCATCTACGCACCTTGATACATGTGTTTGGTCGGATTTAACCCGGCCGTGCGTAAAAGACGATATGATTAATCGTCAACCCTCATTAAGTATACCTCTCTTAATAAGCCGTGTATATTATATGAGATTTTGGTAATTGATTTTTTGGATTTATTATCCGATTTGTGAGAATGAACTTTGTTTTTTTTTATAAAGGTTGTATTGAAGAAATATCGGTTGTTAGTAAAATGGCGTAACCGTTCTACAAGATATATGAAAATGATACAATACGGAAAACTGAAGTAGAGGTACAAAATTTCATAATTTTATAAGTTTACTAGCTTCTACCTGCGGCTTTGCTCGCGTGGGTATCGTTTTTCTGACTGTATTTGTATTGTGAGGTATTTCCCAGATCCCTTGAGAAAAATGCATTTTTCCGAGATGAAAAGTATATATGTATAATATTTTCTCCACCCTTAAATTTAGCTTTATGCCAAATTTTAGTAAAATATTAATTCTATAGTTTAAGTGTGAAATAGTAACAATCAAACAGACAGACATTTAGATTTATAATTATCGTAAAAATAACAGTGTGTATCTGTCGGTTACTCTTTTACGGTAAAGCGTGAAAGAGTAACAAACAGACATACGGATAGACACACTACCGGATTTGTTATGTTAGTCAGAATAAAAGTGTGTCTGACTGTTTGTTACTCTTTTGTGATAATACTACTTCACCAATTTGGCTAAAATTTGGCATATAGCTATTGTAAAGGGCAGAAAACAACATAGTATAAAAAAATATATTCTTCATCATAGAAAATGCAAAGGTTCGGTGAAATTGATACGGTTATCAAAAGCAAATATCCTTGAAGGTGAAGCCGTGAGCAAAAACTATTTTGTTACTTGCCTTATAATTTGTCTACATAGAAGCAAGAGAACTTTCTGTTAAAAATTTAAACGAACAGCTGACACTCTAAAAGAGCCCCGAAATACGCCAGAGGTACTCGCACGTACAATTTATTAAGTACTTAACCTCCAAAAGACCGACAATTAAAAACAAAAATAGAACAAAGTACTCGACAACTTTATTAAGTAAGTACACACTACAGATAATTAGTCAAATTATCGACACATTCCCTTAGCTAAATTCCGTTCCCCAAGAAGTCTACACCCGTGTGTACAACCCTTAATTAGACAGGATGGCTCTGCTATTTGTCGGCATCTAATTCGAAACGTTGACAGCTACATGTCTCAATACAACTGCTGTGAGTGTGGACATAGACCAATGTTATGGCTGTAAGATAATTAATGTAAAGGGTAAATTAACTAAAGCTTCTACTCATGTATCTAAACAACTCTCTTCAAAGATTGGAACTCGCAAAAATTGGAATTATTTTTCCTTCGTTATCATTCTCATACTAGTGGTTTCGCATCAAACTGTAAATTCGCGATGTACTCATTTAAAAAAATATAAATACGCTCACTTAAGCTTGCGTGATTTAGGATCCATCCAGTACCATCTAGAAGAAGCATGTTTTCAATAATGACAACCCTCAATCTATATCTCTGCAACCCCTTTACCGATTTGGCTCATGTTCAACCTTGAAATCACTTTTTTTTTTTAATTAATTCGCTTACTAAATTTCACGACGTTCTGATTCACGATATTCAATTTATCGTCGAACAAACATTTATACATGCATACGTACAAACGCCGGAATGTTCCAGTAGGCACTGAGAACTTCGCTTACTTTGCTCGCTGGTTCAAAGAGGGCTGGTGGAAAGACGTCCACTTCTGGGACAAAGGATTTCCACAACGACCAGTCCTAAGCTGCACGCATACAGCGGCTTCCCACGACCTTCACCAGAAGTGAAAGACCTACCTACGCCACGTCTTTCGGTGCGCGGTCGCCACTCGTGAACTTTACTACCCCAACGGTTAAAGTGTTTATTATAAAGTAGGGGAACTAAACCCTTATCATTCGAAAGCTACTGTGCCATAGATTACACAACGTCAAACTACAAGAGATATAAGTAATATTTGATTAGCTGAATAGCCACATTGTCATAGAATACCATACGTCCTTTTTGCACAGTGACCTAAATCCTTAGTTTACAAGTTATTTTTGCGAGAAATCTAAAAATAGCCAATGGCTAGTATAACCAGAGGGCAAGATTAAATTAAAAGGATTATCCTGATCAAAAAAAGAAGTTTGAGATGTTACAGAATAAATTTGAACTAAAATAAGATTGAAGTCTATTGTTTTCGTGGTGTAATTTCCTTTATTTTTTTCTAAACAATGTCTAATTAGAGACACGTGTAGAAAGATACACGAAAGAGGTGGCGATATTTCATAATTTTGGCCATAATAATCTGTCTTATTATACTTTATTTATTATGAAGCGCGTTATTTTTAAAACTGTGGTTGACGTTTTTGTTTCTGTGGTAAAGGAATAAAATTAAACCAATTTTGCTATGCTGATTTCATTTAAAATAAAAATACATTTTTGTCCCATGCACGCCAAGCTAATTCTATAAAGTTGGAGATTCAGACGAAAATTAGCGGACTAAATAGAAAGAAGAGATTTTTTTAAATTAGGAAGTAGAAATGTATCAATATAAAATCAGAAATTATCATAAAAACTACATATGCGATAGCTAATGACACCCTTCCTGGCGCGCCAGTCATTTAAAATTATGTACATGTTGTTATAATGCACCTATTAAAATTTACCTTTAATTTAACAGCAATCATTACCTATCAATTTATGACATTATACCCAACCCATAAAATTATAAATCCTTAACTCCTGTGTCTATTTTAAACGAAATATTATGTGTCGCCCATCCGTATTTTGAGGTTAAATAATGTAGGGCCCAATATACCTCCCTGCGGGACACCCGACCGCCAGGATATACTCCAGAATACGAACGGATAGATGGAAAGTTTTATACACATACATTTGTACACAAATAGCCTTGTTATAAGCAAGCTGTGAATGGAATTAGTATCGTGTAGGGATTGTAATGAATTTGTTATGCGTTTGTTTTAGTTAAATGGTAAAAAAAAAATGTTTTATGAAAGTTGAGTGCGAGAAGGTATATGATAAAACTTGGAGAAAGGAATTTTAAAGAAATTTTTAGATGCAAATAGCTTTAAAGGTTTTATAAAAATGGAAATATCATTAATGTCTTCATTAATGAATGGGTTGTTTAATATTATGTACCTTAGTTATAATAAATATGTAGTTAGTAGAAATTATGAATTTTATGAAATTTACAAGGCAATTTTTTAGTGTGTTTATGTGTTGTCTCTAGTATTTTAGTAGATATTTAAGTAAAATAATACATGCATGCTTGTTAGACGTTACATTCATTTGGTTATTAAGTTGGTATTGCCTTTTTTTGTATTTTTTTCCGCAATTGATAAGCCCTTGATATCATCCCAGTTGATGGTACTGATAGACGATGATGTAAATGATGTGAACGGGCTTACGAAGATTCCCCAACGTGATAGGGAACTGGCTTTCTTAACTTCAAGCCAGAACACATCAATGTAAACATTGATGTTTGGCGGCTAGACTTATGTTAAGATGGTGGTAACTAGCCAGACGGGCATAGAAAACGCCCTTCTACCAACCAAACCGAGTTTTACAATGTACAGTCAAGGAATTTAATTCCCTACCCATTCGCAGTGCATTAAGGTCGAAAATTCTATTTCAGTAATAGTATTGAAATGTCAATACGTATTATTTGTTACTTCACATTACAGATAACCTCGTTGCAAAAAGTTATTTTTTGCTTTTTTATGTGTCAGTGTCAATCGAAAATAGCTCTTATGGTGACAGTTTGCTATACGATGTTGAACCTTAGGTGGGTTGGAAATTAAATTCCTTGACTGTACGATAGGATATGTATCGAAATTGCCAACTACCAAGTAACTGGAACATGTTTCGCTAGTAAACAACCGCTTACAAATTGTACCTAAGTTCTAACAAAGTAAGCATCTTTTAGGTAGGTTCACAACATGCGTATGGAACAACCAAAGGAGCATATTCAACAATTCTTTCATCTGATCACTTATAAGTATTCTATATTACCAAATAAGTATTCCGAGCATTGCTCTTTGGGTGATCTTGAGCCTTCTTATGAGACCCATAGTAAGCCACCATGTTTCAGTTTCGTAAGTAATCACTGGCAAAGACCTTAGTCTTGAGACGCTGCGGTATTTGGGACGTGAAGATATTGCGAAGCTTCCCGAACGCTGCCCAGCCGAGTTGAATTCGTCGATTAATCTCTGTCTTGTATTTGGACCTACCTAACTGGACTGTTTGTCCCATGTATATGTAGCCGGGATATTGTCAAAACCGCGATATTACAATCTCACCACACTTGAACTTACGGAACTGAGACATGGTCGCTTACTATGGGCCTCATGAGAAGGCTCAAGGTCACCCAAAGGGCAATGGAGCGTGCTAAGCTCGAAGTTTCTCTGCGTGATCGAATCAGAAACGAGGAGATCCGCAGGAGAACTAAAGTAACCGACATAGCTCACAGAATCGCTAAACTGAAGTGGCAGTAGGCTGGGCACATAGCTCGTAGAACAGATGGCCGATGGGGCAGTAAAGTTCTCGAGTGGCGACCGCGCACCGGAAAACGTAGCGCAGGCAGGCCTCCCACGCGGTGGACCGATGACCTGGTGAAGATCGCGGGAAGCCGATGGATGCAGGCAGCGCAGGACCGGTCGTCGTGGAGATCCTTGGGGGAGGCCTTTGTCCAGCAGTGGACGATTTGTGGCTGATATGATATTGATGATGACTTAATTCAGTTAGATTATAATATGACGGTAAATTGACAATCAGCTTACGATTTAACTGCCTATTCTTGTATCTCCGAATAAATCTTCTGAGAAGCATTCTGCTACCCATCTGGGACTCGCTCCGCGTGGCTCTTTGACTGTTTTAAGCAGTATGTTTATGTATTTGTTTTACAATTTTACGGTGAGATATATTAGTATAGTTTCAGTAATATATAAGTCACTGATAGTTTCTAACCTTTAGAACAGTGGGTCCATTCGGACATTTAACATTATTTTCGTCATGTCCGTGTTCATTATAAGATCCACTGGTTGGGAGACTTACATATTCAGCAGCAAAATAAGGAAACTAACGTAGTAAAATATTTGTGTACATAATAAGGAAGATTGTCAACAATCTACGGATTTAGAGCTATCTAAGCATTTAATTAGCAAAAAAAGGGCCAGGTGCGTGTCTAACACGCGCACAGAGGGATCCGTACCACATTACCTCTGGATAATAGTACTTGAAAATGGTCGCTTACTATGGGCCCCATAAGAAAGCTCAAGGTCACCCAAACGGCAATGGAGCGTGCTATGCTCGGAATTTCTCTGTGTGATCGAGTCAAAAACGAGGAGATCCGTAGGAGAACCAAAGTAACCGACATAGCTCTCAGAATTGCTAAACTTAAGTGGCAGTGGGCGGGACACATTGCTCGTAGAAAAAAATATGGCCGTTGGGGCAGTAAAGTTCTCGAGTGGCGACCACGCACCGAAAAACGTAGTATAGGCAGGCCTCCCACTCGGTGGACCGATGACCTGGTGAACGCTGGATGGATGCGGGCAGCGCAGAACCAGTCGTCGTGGAAATCCTTGGGGGAGGCCGATGTCCAGAAATGGACGTCCTTCGGCTGATATAACGAATGGTACTTAAAAAATAGAGGTACCTACCCATGTTACTTATTCATTCAACCAAAAGACATAAACGGGAGCTACATGAAGTTGTTTATTTTCTATTCAGTTTGGGATCTTTTCTTTTTTCAGGTTTCCGAAGTCAACAAGGAACCCATAAAGTTTGACCATGACTATCTGTCTGTCCCTTCGTCTGTCTGTCCGTCTGTCCGCGGCTTAGCTCAGAGATTATTAGTACTAGAAAGTTGTTATTTGACATGGTTATACAATTAATCACGTCAATAAAGTTTAAAAAAAAAACTTTTTTAGTGTACTTGCCCGACATGTAGTATAGTAGGACATATACAATTTAAAAGGAAAACTTTCAGGATTAGGTAGGTTTTCTTAGTTTAAGAGTAATGGTCAACCAACTTAAGGTGTGCAGTTTAATGTCTATGGAACCCTACTTTGCGCGAGGTCGACTCGCACTTGGCCGGTTTTTTTCATAAGTCAATTGCCAATTTGCTTCGCTCGGTTTTAGGATAGGACTGTCTGAGTTTGCCGTCGACTCGAAAAGAAGAAGAATATTTTAATAAATTATTTTAAATAAATTAAAAAAAAACATAATAATCTTAAAAATCTTAAAGGTTATAGCAAAATTGGTGAAGTAACTGTATAAAGTGGGGCTTCTACGCATCATAATGAACAACTTTCTCCAAAAAAATCATAGCAATTCTCAAAAACATTAGACGTTCTATACAAAAGTGCACAAATTTGGTCAATCAGGTGATTGATTTGTATGAAGAGTTCAATATGTTTTTTTGCGAATTGACTATGGGCTTACCAATAAAGAATAAAAAAAAACCTATGGGTCTCGTGGGAAAAATGGTTCAGTATGATGAGGAGAAGCTCCAGTTAACGGGTCCTACACTGTTGTTACATCCTGTATCGTTATCATCATCATCATCATCATATCAGCCGAAAGACGTCCACTGCAGGACAAAGGTCTCCCCCAAGGATTTCCAGAACGACCGGTACTGCGCTGCCCTTTTTCAGCGGCTTCCCGCGACCCTCACCAGGTCGTTGGTTTTACATCTTTAAGTTATTTATTACATCCTGTATATAAATATTATCTAAGTTATTTATTACACCTGTGTATAACTTGAATATTCTTTGAGACCATTCCAATGAGTCTTAACAAGATACCTCTGCTGTAAGTTGGTGAGCAGTAGGGTATCCTGCAGATTCCAGGTGATGCTGCAGCACCAGGTCAAGTTTACCATGTTCTTGTACTTACCTTTCGAATCGATCAGATCTGTGGAAGGTGCACACAGCCTTTATCAACTAAAAAAGAGCTGATTACAAATGGCTGAACAGAATTTCTTGAATCATAGCTTAGAACATTCTTGATCAATTAGTCACCTTTAAAAAAAACTAAATCAAAATTAGTTCATCAGTTTGGGAGCTATGCTGCCACAGACAAGCTAAACTTATCACACCGTACGTAAGTATATACACAGGGTGTACAAAAATGGTGTAGGAGCCGTTAACTGGGGCTTCTACTCATCATACTGAACAACTTTCTCTAAGGAACCCATAGTCAATTGGCAAAAAAAATAATTGGTCAATCAGCTGATCGATTTGTATGAAGAGTAAACAATTTTTTATGCGTTCTTAGCAAAGTCGTAGAACAAAAGTTGTTCAGTATGATGAGTAGAAGCCACAGTTAACGGGACCAACAACAATTTTGTTACACCCTGTATATCGATGATAACACCCCTCTGTTAACGTCTGGGGTTATAAAACACCTTTCTTGTTTTGACCGTAATATCTCTATTAATGACAAAGCTATATTTGACTTATTTTTTATCATCTGTCGAAAAAAAAAAAAATTCCATTTGGTAATGTGCTTTTCATAACCTCAAATCATATCACAAAAGTATTCATTCCCACAAGTCGTTTTACAATGATCATTTCAAAACGAGACAACTGTACTAAAATGAAACTATTTAAATATTTTTATGGCTTTGGCTTCAAAAATTCATTATATTATGATTATGACAAAATTTCAATGTATTTTTATTTATTTTATGGTCGTAGAAAAAATATTGTACGCCACTGCACGCAATTAGCGATTGTAACACTCCATCGTGCTGTCTATCAAGTTATAATGGCTCTCATTACTTGGCATTGGCAAAAATAACAATACAATACAATACAATATTCTTTATTGCATAACAACATAAAAAAAGAAATCAATAATAAAGAGGAAAGCCTATACAATAGGCGGCCTTATTGCTAGGTAGCAATTTCTTCCAGGCAACCTTTGGGTAGGGAAACAGCGATAGAATAAGTTAAGGGGCGGTGCAATAATTAAAAACAGGATAATAAACAGTTGCAAATAGACAGTTATATAAAATACTTAAATATTACAACAATAATATATAAAATAATAAATATATACATAAACAAACAAAAATTTAAATAAATTTAATATTTTATCTATCTATGGTAAAGAAAGGAAAATGAGATAGTAAGGAAGATGGAAAAAAAAGGATTTAAAAGCAGAGAACAAATAACTATTTGTTAATTAGAAATTATTGAAATCCTACCTAAAAGTCACGTCATAGTTTATCAGTGTCAATTATGTATTCACTAGCTTATGCCAGCGGCTTCGTTCGCATGAACATAGTTTCTATGACTGTCTTCGAGGGTGCGCAGTGCATGGAAAAAGTAGCCTTTAAGTTAATCCAGGTCCCATTCTGTCTACCTACCAAATTTCAGCCAGTTATGTTTAGTAGTTTAACGTGAAAGAGTATCAAACATTCATACATACAAACTTTCGCGTTTATTATATTAGTAGTATTAATTGATTTTTTTTATTTCAAACAGAAGATTAGGTAAGAAATAACGCGAGTCAGGTTTTTTTTGAAATTTTAGTACTTCGAAAGGAAATTTTGAATTTAAGCAATCATAACTTATTTTTGATGCAGTCTTCATCCCAATTTCTCAGGCTACTTACCTGGAATACCTTAGCAAAGCATTAAACAAAGTTTTGTTCGCAGAGTACGTACAGTAAAGCATTAAGACAAGAGCTCAACAACAAAGCGGCGGCGGGCGCCAAAAGGGAGTCACGTACATCAAACTCGTAACTTAAAACAACACGTAAGTTACGTTCTGACACCGCACCCTTTGAAACGTCACCGGTTATGATATATACCCGGTTATCGCCGGCATGATCCGGATGAGACCGGCTCTCGTACGTGGGACAGTGCGGATTAAAATCAAATTGTTAGTGTGACGTGAGGTGATTCTGACAATAACAGTTTTTGCCGGAAAACGTTTTTGGTGTGATGGAATTCAATCTCTTTTGATGGAATGGTTGGGTTAAATTTTCTGTTTTATCGATGCTGTAAGATATATGCACACAGCGGCACACAGCCAACTAAGAATATAGTCTGTTTTTAACCGACTGCAAAATGGAGGTACTATATTAGTGTGTATTTATGTTGTTCGTGTGACCAACGGGACCCTGTTACCAAAGTATATATATTAGTACTAACATACAGTATGGAAACTCTCTACCGCTCTCTAGATTGCGACCTCACCCCCTCGTCACCCAGATTGATACAGATTGGTTACAGTTTGATTGTCGAACTTATAGGATTTCGCCGCCATTTTGTTTGTTTCATCATTCCTTTTTTGAAATGTAATTTCTAGCCCGTTTGATGAAGTGTCCAGGGTGTGCTATTACTAAGCCTCCGCTGTCTGTCCGTCTATTCGTCCATCTGTCAGCGGGCTGTATTTCATGAACCGTAATAGGTAGACAGTTGATATTTCTACATAATGTGTATTTCTTTTGCCGCTATAACAAAAAAAATTAAAAAGTGTAAAATTAAGGGGGTGTCCATACAAAAAACGTGTTTTTTTATAGGTTATTAAAAGTATATTTGATTTAGCTCTATCGTAAAAACGGTAATACATACAAGCGTTAAACTCAGTGTGATTACAGTACTAATACCTTAGTAAAAGAACAAGTAATAAAAATCGGCCAAGTGTAAGTCGTACTCGCGCTTAGGAGCCCGAACTGAATGACAAAAAAAGCATATTTTTGTCGCTTTTGCTTGTAATACGAATAGGTATCATTGCAATTATACTATGTAGTCGTGTGGAGAGGTATGGTGGTAAGGAATCCTCTGAGTGCTAGTCCGACCTGCACTTTTTATTATGTATATTCATGTTTTTGTCCATTGTGGACCAATTTAATACATTTTTTTTTACCTGAGATGCCTTCGTAGTGGTCCCATAAAAATTATATTAAAATCGGTTTAGTTTTTTTTTTAATTAACAGAAATTTAATAAATTGCATTTTTTTAAAGTATTATTGCAAATACTCTATCCATGATAATATGGGGTAGGCTCCGGTCCTAAAAAATATTTTTTGTAACAAGCTTTATGTATTTTATTATTTAAATCATGGAAACGACTTCAGAGTGACTTCCAGCGGACCGATTAAGCTGAAATTTGTTATTAAGTCGTATTCCCAATTTAGGGTATTTTGAAGTAGATCTGATAATGAACTTTGGAGGTACAATCAAGGTCCCAGGATCGCATATTGGTTTCTTTCATTACATTCGCGACCCGATAATTCACGAGTCACGACCCATGAATGTACAGCCTGTTAATTGAACTGGAATAAAAGATTGTACCTACACAAACAGAGCGTGATTTTACTTCCTAATTCAGGGTTGGCTCGGGCCCCTCGGTGGGGACGTAATATGAGCTGATGATAATGACCTACAAAAAATAGGGCGTGATTTTACTTATATAAGTAGTAATATTCAGAAATATTAGCTTTTTCTTAGGTTCTTGTGATCGAATCAGAAATGAAGAGATCCCAGGAGAACTAAAGTAACCGACATAGCTCACAGCGTAGAACAGATGGCCGTTGGCGCACTAAAGTTCTCGAGTGGCAACCGCGCACCGTACCACGTAGCGTAGGTGGTGGACGAACGACCTGGTGAAGGTTGCGAGAAGCCGCTTTAGCGGGCAGCGCAGAACTGGTCGTCGCGGAAATCCTTGGGGGAGGCCTTTGTCCAGCAATGGATGTCTTTCGGCTGATATGATGATAATGATGATAACTTAGGTACTAAAATGAATAAACAAGTTCCCTACCATTTATTGAAACTATAATATTTCTTTTATACCTTAATTTGTATCTATTTACCTGCAACTTCACATTATTTACCAGCAAGCAAAATATTTTTGAAAACCTACTCTAAACATTGCGGGCGAGACTTCAAATCAGATTCAAAACGCCCTTAGTTCATATTACATTTAAAGTTTTACAACAATCATACCTCATTCCCAAAACCAAAATAATCGTCTGGAAATTATTTCCAAATTGTCACAGACAACAACGTCGTCCAGTCAATTCGACCACAGAGCTCATACCGTGCGTTTATTCACCGCAAATTCAACAGCAATATCCGTTTTGACGGCGAAACGGCGACGTTTGTGAAAAGGTATTACAGTGGCTATGTCTGTTTTGCCGGGGATTAGCATAATTTGGAATGGATTTGAAATTTCAACAACTGAAATACGCACCAAGTTATCGAGGAAACTAATTCGATGTTATAATAAAATCTTTACATATCATGGTAGCAGGACATTTTCTAAGCAGTGTTGCCGTCTTACCGCATTATCTGCTAGAACTAGAGTGCATTGTCGAAGCAATGCAGTGCCAAAAATTTTACCGCTTTTTGACTCTTTTTAGTCTCTCCATACAACTAGCGCCAAAAATAATTTTATTTGTTTTAGCGCTTTTTTTAGACATTATTTAGGGTATTTTAGAAAAATCGAGATCCAACACTGTTTCGAAGTCCATGCAGCTGGAGTTTTTTGGCGGGGTTTCTGGTGAACGCATTCGTAGTTTTTTAGTTTTATTATTTTTGATTGTGTTCTGCTAGAATTTGCTTCAAAAAGTGGTGCATTTTGGAGAAAATCCTCTGGTGCACATACGAAGTACAAGAAAAAAAGGAAAAAGGACGTGAAAACACGCCTTACTGCAACCGGGTTTCCACCTTAGAATGAGGCTGCTGCTGGCAAATGCTGTCTAGAACTCCAGAGAAGATTTGTAAAGCAATGTTAAAAAGTTCCAGCATTTAAGATAAGTAAGTAGCTAGTTCCCAATTGCGTTGGAGATTATTGGTCATCGTGGTGATACTAACGTCCAACAAATTGTCAATTAAAAACTTTTTTTTTCACATAATATATAAGTCATTGTTTTTTTTATTAATTTGTTTTCAAATGTAACTTAGACCCATTTTATACATAATATCTAATGTAACTCCATAACATAAAATACTATAATCATCATATTAAAATCGGCCAAGTGGAAGTCAGACTCGCGCAAAGTAGAGTTCCGTAGTCCTTTCAAAAAATTAAAAGTACATTTAAAAATTAAATATATTTGCAGTTGGTAATAGAACATTTGTATGGAAAATCTATAATTTTTTAAACAAATCCAACTGCACACCTTAAATTGATCGACTATTTCTCCTAAACTAAGAAGATAGCCTGAAATAGCGCCTAAGCTGGCAGAGGGAGAGGGGGGGGGGGGACGGGGGGGACGACGACCACGACCCTTGACTCTAACAAAAAAAAAACATTTTAAAGCTTAATATTTTGCAAACGGATCTTTGAATTGTAAAATGGTTTTGAAAGACCTATTCAATGATACCCCAAACGATAGGGTAAGGGAGGAAGCATAAAATATATATATTATTGTACCACTTTGTCGGCGTAATTAATATGTACACATATGTCCAAACAGTACTAATATAGTCTCTGAGCTAAGCCACGGACAGACATGGCGAAACAATAAGGGTTCCTTGTTCACTACGGAACTCAAAAAAATGCTAAAAAAATTTAAACAAATGGTTACGTCCATTAGCTTCACATCAGGAGGTCACAGGTTCCATTCGCGGCGGAGTCTAACTTTGTATGTCTCGGTTTGGTAGGTGGAAGGGAATTTCATAAGCCCACTTAGCTAGTACCAACATCTTATCTTATCTTGTCGCCAAGCATCATTGTTAACAGCATTAATGTATTCCGGCTTAAAGATGAGATAGCCATTTTCCCATTGCGGTGGGAAATCTTGGTAAGCCTGCTTCCATCTTAAGCATCATCGTCACTTACTATCAGGTAAGATGATGTCAATGGCTTACCAACTGTGGATAAAAAAAAGATCATAATGAAGTCCTATTTCTTCTTGTCACGCTATAACTTGAAAACGGCTGGACCGATTTTGCCAATTCTTTTTTTGTTAAGTTCGTTATTGTCGGAGAAGGTTCTTATGTGGAGTAGAGTAGGGTAGGGTAGCGTAGTGTAGGGTGGTGTAGTGTAGTGTAGGGTAGGGTAGTGTAGTGTAGTGTAACATGATTTATTCCAATTCAGAACATGTTTTATTCCACTGACGATTTTCTAAAACATAAGCAATGTTAATCTCTAGGGTATCATTATTTCATTTGAATTATAAATTTGGAAAGTGTTGATTAATTACTTGGAATTATTTTATTATTTTTGTACTCATAAAAAATATTTGAATGCTAATAACTCTAAAGTAGCTAAATATGTGATACTAAAACTATTGTAAGACCTTTTATACTTACCTTATTTAAAAGCAAATAAAGCATTCTATTCTATTCCATTCTAAGGTAAGGTAGGTTAGGGTAGGGTAGAGTAGGGTAGTGTAGTGAGGCTAGGGTAGGGTAGGGTAATGTAAGGTGGTACGAAGTTTGCCGGGACAGCTAGTAAAATATAATAATTACGTACATAATACTAGAAACACAGTTTCTCCAAAAGAGCTTAATATAAAAGAGAAAAACCTAAAACACTTGGCATCAAGCAAAGGACACGGCAAAGAGTAGTCACTTAGGTATTCATCCCACGGGCGGGGGCACGTCACCCCGAAACAACCGACAGAGCAAAGAAATGATTTGTCAAAAACGTATGCAGCGCAGAGCGGACAAAGGTTTAAAAACGATTGTTAAAGCTGCCGAATACATCAAATCATTGCATGTTCAAAATAAGGTTAAAGTAAAAAAAAACGGACGTGAGCAAATACTAACAACCAAAAAGGAAATAGTCTGTAGCCGTAGCAAAACCGGTTTCATTGGGTTGAGACATTCGCGCACCGGAAGACGCAGCGTAGGCAGACCCCTTACACGGTGGACCGACGACCTGGTGAAGGTCGCAAGAAGTCGCTGGATACGGGCAGCGCAGAACCGGTCGTCGTGGAAATCCTTAGGTTTGCCTTTGTCCAGGAGTGGACGTCTTTCGGCTGATATGACGATGAGGATGATAATAGAGAGACCTTCTCCTTTTATCCGGCTGCTCAAAAAGAAGGGTTTTCTGATCCTAGGCATTTGTGTCAATGCACACGGATATTGTAGAGTGGGATACCGGCTTGTGGCGCCACGCGTCTCGCCCCATGCTTGGCACCAATTTACACTTGTTTTTTCCAAACAGGTTGAGGCGCCACCCGTCCCTAACACATGAAGCAACAGCAACAGCAAAAAAAAGTGTAAATTGGTGTCCTTACAAATTTTGCGATTACTCTGACAAATGAAAAGCTAAGCATGAAGCGTTAAGGACTGGCGGCGCCTCAATCTGGTTGGAAATAACAAGTGTAAATTGGTGTCCTTACAAATTTTGCGATCACTCTCACAAATGAAAAGCTGAGCATGAAGCGTTAGGGACGGGCGGCGCCTCAAGCCGGTTGAAAAAAAAACAAATGTAAATTGGTGTGCGTGAGGCTCTTTGTATGTGCTGTGCGCGATGCCCGGGGGCATGAGCGCACGAGCGATAGCAAATGTTTTCCCAAATACCTATTTCGTTAGGATCGCGAAGCTATTCTTCCCTCTTAAGCCTCGCGAACTGTAAATATGTTTGTATGTCTGTTTCTTTGGCTGAGCCTGGTCCTTAAAGCCGTTGAAGCCGTTGAGCTGGCCCTTCAACGGCTTGATGGATTTTGGGGTGCGAGGTGTTATTAGATTTGTGTATAGATCCCCTGAGTGGATAAGATACATTTAACTCTACTGCCCAAGAAAGAGAAGTAATCTTCTTATGTAATCAGGTTTTTTTTTAATAGTTTGCGTTTTCTATCCAAGATGATTCGTCTCCAATAAAATGTTAAGTTTTAATTCTTAAATCTAGACCCCAAATCAGGATTATCAATACTATGGGAACTAGAGACTGAACATGCTTATATAATGTTTAAATCATCGCATCAGCTCATATATACGTCCCCACCGAGGGGCTCGAGCCTACCCTGAATTAGGGCGATCGGGCCTTAGTCGACCACGAGGGCCCAGTGCGGGTCAACTTCACACACAACCTTCGAAAACCGTTTAAATACATACAAAGTATTGATATTAAACACCCAGACACAGAGCAAACAAACCTGTTCGTCACTCGAATGTTTGCTGTGAGTGGATCGAACCCACGACCTTTGGCCCAGCAGACAAGAGCGCTGCCAATGGACCAAGGGGATAGATAATTTGCCAGACACAATCTAGATAAAGCTATGTTACAGTATGGATACTCCCTGCCGCTCTCTAGATTGCGACCTCACCCCCTTGTCACCCAGATTGATACGGATTGGTTACAGTTTGATTATCAAACGTATAGGATTTCGCCACCATTTTGTTTGTTCCATCATTCCTTTTTTGAAATGTCATTTCTGGCCCGTGGTATGAAGTGTCCAGGGTATGGTTCAGTATTGTATGATAAGATTAAAATGATAATCTTTGGTAATGACAATGTAACAACCGGAGTTTAAAGTCAGATTTTACCATCACATAAAAAGGAAAAGTTAAGTTTGGTAAGTATGTAGTTGGTTGCAAAAGTTACCAATGAACTAAATAAGAAGTAACAAATTAACCTATAAGTCCCTTATTTCATAATGACGGCTTCTCGCGAAACTATTGGCATATACTTACATATTTATAATTAATACCTACCACACCCTCTGGACACTTCATGCAACGGGCCAGAAATGACATTTCATAAAACGAATGACGGAACAAACAAAATGGCAGCGAAATCCTATTATATTATTTTTTTTTAAATATTATTTTAAGTGTATATTTTGTACAATGAAGAGTTTACAAACAAACAAACGTTCGACAATCAATCTGTATCAATCGGGGTGATGAAGGGATGAGGTCGCAATCTAGAGAGCGGCAGGGAGTGTCCATACTGTATGTTAGTACTAATATATATACTTTGTACCTACTGTCCTATCTACAGAAGCATCATCTAAATACACCGACACTCGATAAGTTTCCACGCCGGGGGCTAGGAGCGTCCTTTCCGCAAACTTTCAACAAAATTATTTGAGCGAAACCGCCTACAAGATACCTCAACTATATCGCTCAAGCGAAAATGGGCCCTTGAGACATTTTGTTAGAGTTACAGTTTAAAGACTATGACGAATCCGTCATAAAATAAAGTTTTTTTTTTCAACAGGACGGAAAGAAATGGTTGAAGCAAAGAATACTAAGTTTTATACTTTAAGTTAAAAGTATAAGAACTTAAACCCGCCAACGGAAAGTCACTCTTACTTGTCGATTTAACTGTGTAACGATAAATATTATGTGATTCTTAAAAAAAAATCACTCTTACTTTTGAAATTCCCGTAGTTGAATTTTAAAATTGTGACTGCATTCATATTTTTGAACTCAGAATGTTCTCCGCTTTCATTTGACATCCCACTCGATACGATAAAAAAAAACACGGTAAAGTGCGAGTCTGAACCGCGCACAAAGGGTTCCGTACCATCATACTAGATGGCGTTAATATCTTCACATTTAAAAAAAAACACGTTTTTGTATGGAGACTTTCACTTTTTCTAATTTTTACTATTTGTTGCTATAGCGGCAACAAAAATACTATATCATCTATGAAAATTTCAATTGTCTAGCTATCACGGTTCATGTAATACAGCCTGGTGACAGACGGACAGACGGACGGACAGCGAAGTCTTAGTAATAGGGTCCCGTTTTTACCCTTTGGGTACGGAACCCTAAAAGATCAGATACTCCCACTTTTTTCATCCGTCACATCGATTTTGTTCACATAAAATGTAGGTCTATGTTACTCATCAATGATATTCATCAAAATCTGCTTAGGAATTTAAGCGTTACGGTGGAATACATACATACATAGACTAACTCTAACCGCCTCCGTGGCGTAATGGTAAGTCCATTCGCTTCACACCAGTAGGTCGCGGGGTCGATTCCCGGTGGGATCAACTTGTAAAACTCGGTTTGGTTAGTAGTAGGGCTAGCCACCACCATCTTATCTAAGACTTGCCGCACAAACATCAGTGTTAACAACACTGATGAGTTCCGGCTTGAAGATAAGATAGCCAGTTCTCCATTGCGTTGGGGAATTTTCGTAAGCCCGCTTACATCTTCTGCATCATCGTCACTTACCATCAGGTGGGATGATGCCAAGGGCACACCTCGGACACTGCATACAAATGGTCGTAAAATGACATTTCTAAAAGCAAATGACGGAGCAAACAAAATCACGGCGAAATCCCATACGTTCGAGAACAAAACTGTAACCAATATGTATCAATATGGGTGACGACGAGGGGGTGAGGTCGCAATCTAGAGAGCGGCAGGTAGTAACCATACTGTTTGTTAGTACTAATATATAAACTTTGCCAAGGGCTTCCCAGACTGCTAAAAACACATTCATTCCTTTTGGCATTGCCATAGTCGGATAAAAGTTATAACGTCAGTCACCTAAGAGCGCACGAACATTGCTCCAATCCATGATTGCAATCGCCGAGGACAAGATCGGTCGGTACTAATTGATTGATTTTTATCATCTTTGCAAATTTGGGGTAAAATTATCCTTGAATTTTTTTTAAAAATTATTATTAAAACATTGAAAATAACCTAAGCCTAAATTTTGGTGGTGTAGGACCCGTTGACTGGGGATTCTACTCATCATACTAAACAACTATCCCCAAAAAAAAATTATTCTTAATTCAAGTTGAACAGCTAGTTGACCAATTTTGTGCATTTTGGTATGGAGTGTCCAATTTTTTTTTGAGATGACTCCCATAGTCGTCTCAAAAAAAAATTGGACACTCCATACAAAAATGCACAAAATTGGTCGATCAACTGATCAATTTGAATGAAGAGTATTTTTTTTTCCTTTGACTCCCATAATAATTTCAAAAATAAAATTTGACACTCCATACAAAAATGCACAAAACTGGTCGTTCAGCTGACCAATTTGAATGAAGAGTTTTTTTTTGCGATTTCAGCAAAGCTACACCCTGTATGTGTCGCCAAATTGCCAATGTTACCGCGTCGATGGCTTAATGGTTACTCCTTTAACTTCAACATCAGGAGATCGCGGGTTCGATTCTTGGCGTAGTGTAACTTTGTAAGAGTCGGTTTGGTTAGTGGAATGGCATTTTCTAACATGCCTGGCTACCACCATCTAATCTTAATCTTGCCGCCAAACATCCCTGTTAACGGCATTGATGTTTTCTGGCTTAAAGGTAGATAGACAGCTGTTACCCATTGCGTTGGGGAATCAGCATCATCGTCACTTAACATCAGGTAAGATAATGCCAAGGTCTACCAACTGTGGATAAAAATAAAACTGGCCAACTGCGAGTCGCACACGCGCACGGTAGGGTTCCTTAGTCTTTTCAAAAAACAAATATATATTTCAAAGAACAAAATCATATTTGCAGTTAGTAATAGAACATGTTGTTTTGAAAATCTATATATTTTTTTTCAATTCCAACTGCACACCTTAAGTTAATCGACCATTACACCTAAACTAAAAAAAGTCTACTTAGCCGTGATAGTTTTCGTTTTAAATTGAATATATGTCCTACTATTTATCGCGCTATCGTTCTACTTTCTCGTCTCCTCCATTCACCAAAGGTTGGATGGAAGAAATCGCTTCAAGCGATAAGTCCGCCTTTGCACAACATTGTGTATTATTTATCTTATCTTATCTATTTAAAAAAAACAGATTTCCTTCAATAGCGATTTAGCTGGTAGGATAAGTCCGGGGACAGGAGGGGGGATAGGGGGACACACTTGACTCTAATGCTTAATATTTTACAAACCCATCCCTGAATCGAAATACCTATTTATGCAACTGTTGCATAATGAGGGGTATTTAACACGAGTGTGGTTTATGAAACGAGCGTGATAGATTATGATCTGAATGAAAAGCACTAATGTTGAATATTCTTGCAAAATGAATAATAATGTTGGTATAAAATTTAGGAATTTTAGAGATGTAAGTAGCAACATTCTAGTAATGATTATGAATATTATTTGTAATGGCAATATTGTGTAAAATATAACAGTTTAATGTTATATTTATTTATTATCTGGAATATTGTGTCTTAGCGATTAGATACAATTAAATAAAATATTTTTATAAATAATCAACAAACTCAGAAGACAAAAACATAACATTTTCTTAATATAAATATCAATGTATGTTATGTTTTTGTCTTCTGAGTTTGTTGATTATTTATAAAAATATTTTATTTAATTGTATCTAATCGCTAAGACACAATATTCCAGATAATAAATAAATATAACATTAAACTGTTATATTTTACACAATATTGCCATTACAAATAATATTCATAATCATTACTAGAATGTTGCTACTTACATCTCTAAAATTCCTAAATTTTATACCAACATTATTATTCATTTTGCAAGAATATTCAACATTAGTGCTTTTCATTCAGATCATAATCTATCAAGCGCAGCGAGTTTCATAAAAGTATACACGAGTGTTAAATACTAATTATGTACAGTTGCATACAATAGTTTATCTACACTCATACAACAAATTTAAATTAACGTCAAAAAGAAGTAATCATAGGAAAAATACAAACGTTAATGGCGCGAAAATAAATTTGCAGTAATATCGCACCACGCATGCGCGCCGCCAAGGTTGCGTTCCGAAACACGCTAGTGTGCTCAAATAGCAAGCATCTGCGTAAAAATTAAAAAAAAAACTTCATTTTGTTACAACTTTGCGATAACGAAATGAAATTTGTATGGATCCTTAGTCACGGCTCCATCGAAAGGTATATCATTTGCTTAGCATTTCTGATAAGTAAATGAAGGATTTACGACATGAGTGTAGATAAAATACTTTTAGTAAACCGTAAGTAGTTTTAGGAGCCCTATTAATATTAAACGAAACCCCACACGGTAGGGTACGTCAAAAAAAATCACCCCTCTTTACATGTAGGAGAAGTACCTTAAAAAAAATCTCATGATTTTTTCACAGTATTACAATACAATATAATATTCTTTAGTGCAACACAACATAAAAAGAAGAAATATAACAATAAAGAAGAAAGCTATAAAGCTATTATTGTATACAAGGATACAATAGGCAGCCTTATTGCTAGGTATAGCCCAGAGATTTGTTACCATAGATGGGTTATGCACTAACCAACAACATTTGAAAATCGAAGCCATTTACACACACATCATTATAGGTAGTTCCCTTCTATTGCACCGAATGTTACTAAGAAAAGAGATGCCAATTGGCATCTTTTTTTGCTTCACTTTTTAGACGCATATAACCTATCTACCTCCCGTTATTATAGCATATCTCTGGTATAGCCATATCGTAATACTGTGATTTGGTTGTACCACTTGGTCGGCGTGATTAATATGTATATACCCATGCCAAATTACAGCTTTATAGTACTGTACTAGTAGCGAATTTGCGGATAGACGGACATCCTTGTTGACTTCGCAACCCTAAAAAGATAACAAGATGTAGGTAACAAATATCGGAAAGTCAAGCCAAGTAGAATAAACAAGTAACATAGTAAATCAAGGAATATCAAGTAGATCTTGTGTGAAAACAAAACAGAAGACAGCAGCTCCCTAAACAGTGAAAGCCCCATCCTTTGTATGCCTAATTTACGCTGAATTTTAATACACTGTTATTGTTACATTCGCAGCAGATCTACCGATATTATTGTTCTACGGTCAAATGCAAATGTATCAAGCAAGAAACAGGGATGTGCGAAGATGAAAGTCGATAACACCCATATATGCCCAGTGGGTCGTTTTTGTCCTAAAAAGTAGGTTTTAGAAAATGCACGATATTTTGAATACAATTGTACGATTGCGACATCTAGCGCCATCTATTAGCGGGTAGATGTATTATTTACAAGGACAATCGAGTGAATTCGTTCGGTCACTAAAACTGTGATTTCTGAGATCAGTTCAAGTCATGACTTGTTTTGAGTTGGCAAAAAAGTGTGTCCTCTCTGAGAAAAATGTAAGTATTTTTTTTTCCTGAGTAATACACCTGTTACGTTGGTTTTGTAATGAAAGTAGATATATTACTTATCTACCAACAAAGACCAGTTTGCAAGTTTGTATTTTTAACACTGTGACAGGTTTCAAAACTTTTGTGGTTCGGAAACGACCCCTCGGGTATAACTATTACATCAGCTTTTTTTCATTTCTAGGTACAAAAAGCCGCTAACTACGAACGATATCATAGAGTTGTTAGATAATTTGAAATCTGGCGATGAGGTGCAAGGTGCTGATGTATTTATTGAGCCTCCTGGCGACGGCCGGGTATCTGATGGTGATTCGGGCAACGAAGAAGAGGTATATTTTCATCATTTTTCCCGACGACAGCTACTCGCGCCCGCAAGTCTTACGCTGAGACGTCCTTCTGCTGCGGAATCTTCGTGCAGTGACGACGAAGAACCTATTGGTGTACCACCGCCACCACCCGAACAAGAGATTCGTGGAAGAGCACGCCGAAGGGGGAGGGGAAGAGGACGCAGAAGCAGATGTGGAAGGGGGCGTGGAAGAAGACGCGAAATACTGGTTGATCGGGATGAAGCAGTTGATAGCGAGGAAGAGGTAGGAGAGGAATCCAATGAGAACTTGATTGCGTCGCGGGATCGGGGCGTGCAAGAGGACGTGGAACAGGGCACGTAAGGGGGCGTGGGAGAAGACGCGAAATACTGGTTGATCGGGATGAAGCAGTTGATAGCGAGGAAGAGGTAGGAGAGGAATCCAATGAGAACTTGATTGCGTCGCGGGATCGGGGGCGTGCAAGAGGACGTGGTACAGGGCACGTAAGGGGGCGTGGAAGAAGACGCGAAATACTGGTTGATCGGGATGAAGCAGTTGATAGTGAGAAAGAGGTAGGAGAGGAATCCAATGAGAACTTGACTGCGTCGCGGGGTCGGGGGCTTGCAAAAGGACGTGGAAGAGTAATAATTAATTATTATGATTGATTTAATAAAACATAACTAATATAATTGCATTTTTACTTAAAATCACTTAAAGTAACACATTTTGCCCAGGGGTCGTATTCGACCCCTTAAAAAAACACACTTACTGCCCCCCCCCCAAACTTTTTACACATAAAATCTTTATAAGTACCCCTCAGATAATAACATATCCAAAAATGAAAGAAATCGGAAACAAAAAAAGTTCTGGGCAGATATAGGTTAAAGTTCCTTAATAAACCGTCTTCCATCATCATATTATCAGCATATCAGCCGAAAGACGTTCACTGTTCTCCACCAAGGATTTCCACAAAGACCGGTCCTCCGGTGCGTTCCATACAAACTAATTATTACATTTCTCGAAAGTAAATTGGCCGGTTGTAATGAAAGTTTGTAGTTATAAGTAAAATACGAAGTTTTAGTAAGTGCACGATTTAAATTTTCGAAACACTTAATTTGCGGACGGCTAGTATAATCATATTTATATTTGAATTCATACATATGTATGCATAAATAGGGTCCTTCTTAAATACCTGTGAATGATTGAAGCTCATGAAACTGAACGACTTAAAAAAAAGGAACAAATTCTCAATACGCAAAATAATTTTTAGGTTTTTCATACTGAATTGTCCAGCAGAAACTTTGCATGGCAGGTCCCAAAATGTTTTTGTGAATTCTGTTTAGGATCTTTTGGGAAAGTTGTTCATTTTCATGAGATGATCCTCGCCTTCAAATATTTTCACGTATTTTAAAATTACTGTTTATAGATATAAAACACTAGGACACAGAGCAATCGCACCTGTTTGATTACAAACTGTATTCTTCTTCAAATTTAAGAGCTAATGGTTTTGTCAGTGGAGCAATCTCTACCTAGAAAACATTAAGGAGAAGGTTGCTGGCGTGTCGTGTCGGGAGGTAAAGATAATGACCGAAGACCAAGTGTATCCTTACTAATATTATAAATGTGAATATGTGGTTGTTTGTTTGTTTGTTACCTTTTCACGCTTCTTAACGCGTCAACCAATCTTGACAAAATTTGCCATGCAGGTAGCCTGTGTCACGGGAAAGGACATAGGTTACTTTTTATCCCGGGAAATTATCATGATCCGATGCAGTTCCTGAGGGAACTATAAAAATACTCTTTTTTGGTTAATTTCTTTTATATCGCAACGGAACAATGGATTGTTGTGATTTTTTACACATAGATGGTTAAGAAAGTGGGAAACGATATAATTTACTAATCACCCTTAAAGACAGTCATAAAAACGATGTCCACGCGGGCGAAGCGGTGGGAAAAAGCTAGTTAACAAATAAAAATCTAACACATGAAGATCCTCAGCCCATCAGACATTAGACCACCAATCCAGGTCAGTCTAAATCAAAAACGTAAACATATTCTACACTAAAACATTTATTCGCCATGTTACTAAATTGTAGACAACTAAAATTGCATTATATCGATAATCGATACATCTAATTCATCGATAAAATCCCACCACTATGGAGGTGTTGTCGTGAGAATGAGATCTCGTTTAGTGTTCCCACGTAGCGTTTCGGTTAACCCTGGGTTAACCCAAGATGGCGCGAAAACTAACAACGGTGGCCTATCGACCCCAGCTGTGGACAATTTGGTAGCCATTGCCATTGCCAATGATAGGTTGTTGGCCGATTCGCCCCGGGAATAGTGGGATTGGGATTCGACTAAGTAAGACAGTGGAAGGTACCATAACTGTCTGCAATAGAAATTACCATGATCAAACCATGATCTTGTACTCGTAAATGATTGTAGAGTTGATTAATCTATGTTCTTGATTACAATAAGAATGTTGTGTGAAAAAATATTATCTCTAATTACTCGATAAGATGCATTGTAACAACCGCCTTTAAAAAAATATTGACCCGTTTGTCACAAGGCTGTATTTCATGAACCGTGACAGCAAGACAGCTGAAATTCTCACAGATGATGTATTTCTGTTGCCGCTATAAAAACAAATACTAAAAATTAGAAAAAGTGAAAAAATAAGGGGGTCACCATACAAAAAAACTAGCGCCATCTAGTATGATGATTTTTAAAACATGAAACTAGTGCCATCTAGTATGATGGTATGGAACCCTATGTGTTCGGTTCTGACTCGCACTTGGCCGGTTTTTTTATTTTAAATCACCAAATAAAAAAAAGTAGCCAAATTGTACTTGGTTGTTGCGATTGATGGCCTCTTTTAAGGTGTTTAGGCTGATTAATTATAATTATAAAAACCTTTTTTGTTAAAGTTACTTATGTTGTTCAATAACGTTTTAACACAACACCAAAATAAATGATTCAAAGAAATTTCTATTTCTATACATACAATAAAACTGTAACGGGGCCGTGTCTGTACACGAAATACACTCGAGAGCGATGAATCCGGGTCACTTAAAGAATCCTAAAAATCTCGGAAACTAAGAAGGCTAGCTTCATGAAATAAATTGTGTTTAATAGACACTTTAATACCCCTTAAATGAAAGTAATAAAATTTACGAGTCACTAAATTTTATTTACAAAAAATTACATAAATAAAAAAAAAACTGCTGATCTCGCCTTAAAACAAAAATAGGAAACATGACATTTTTGAACAACATTACGATTTACTTGAATTTTAATACTTCGTATTGCCTCCTCGTGCTTCCACCACTGTGTTTACGCGGTTTGGCATGCTGTACACCAAGTTCCTTATACGATTTTAGGGAATATTCTCCCATTCCTCTGTGAGAGCAATTTTGAGCTCACGAAGCGTGATTGGGGGAGGGCTTCTTTGTTTTACGCATCTCCCTAGCTCGTCCCAAGCATGCTCGATCGGGTTGATATCCGGGCTGCGTGCTGGCCACTCCATACGAGTAATGTTCATCTCTTGAAGGTAGTCATTCACAATCCAACCCGTATGAGGCCGGGCATTGTCATGCATAAAAATAGCATCCTCACCCAAATTGACCATAAATGGACCAACGTGTTCATTGAGGATTTCTTCTACATATCTTTCGCTAGTTAAAGAGCCGTTTTCTATGAACACCAGTTCTGTGCGACTCTCAGAAGAAATTCCGGCCCACACATGTACAGACCCACCACCGTAGGCTACTTTTTCTTCGATGCATGCTTGCTTGAATCTTTCCCTTGGTCTTCTATACACTCTGTGTGAAGACACATCGTGCTTGTAGAGCATAAATTTTGATTCGTCGGAGAACATAACTTTTGACCCATCTCCAATACTCCAATTTAAGTGGTTGTGGGCATATCTAAGTCTTGAAATACGATGCCTACGCTCCAGTTTAGGGCCGTTTGCAGGTCTAAGTGGTTTCAAGTTAGCTTCAGCAAGTCGTCGCCTTACTGTCCATGCGCTTGGGTTACTTCCTCCGAGGCGTCAAAACTGATTTGTAAGTTCAGTTCCTGTGAGAAAGCAATTACGAAGCATTGTGTTCACCAAGTATCGATCTTCTCGTGCTGTGGTACACCTGGTTCTGCCTGTTCCTGGTCTGCGTAGGTTAGAGCCAGTTTCCTCGTAACGTTGGAGGACTATTTGTACTGTTGAGAGCGACACACCGACAGTCGTGGCTGTATCGCGCTGACCCCGGCTGTTTTCCAGCATTGTCAGTATTCTGGTGCATTCTTCAGGTGTAAGCGACATGATTACTGCTTGAATAATAAATATTGAACACTATCAACATGGTTTATGTACCCACTTAAATGACAGATTAGAAACAAAAACAAAAACAAATGTAGTAATTTCGTAGTTACATCTTCGAAAGTCTCCCTTTTTCAAATTTGATTTTTTTATGACATAACTTTACAATAACTAAGAAGTTTTAACAACTTCATTTAAGGAGTATTAAATTGTCTATTAAACATAATTTATTTCATTAAGCCAGCCTTCTTAGTTTCCGAGATTTTTAGGATTCATTAAGTGACCCGGATTCATCGCTCTCGAGTGTATTTTTGGAATAATTACAACTGTGGTAGACATTAATGACGATATAAAGGCCAGAACAACAACTTTTGGAATTTTTGTCTGTCTGTATGTTCGCGCATCACGAAAAAACTACCAGTCCGATTTTGATGAAATTTGTATGGTGGTTCCTCAAAGCCCGGGTCAACAACAGGATACTTTTTATCCCGGAAAATTTTAAAAACTCCCGTAGGGTTATTCAAAACGCGGAAGAAGTCGCGGACACAGCTAGTTTTAAAATTAAAGAAATTACTCTTATTACAATACATTTTTCATTAGAACCAAAATAAGTTATTGGTGTAGGTAAAGATGCATAGCAGACAGGCAAAACAAAACGTAGCCAAGCAAACTTACAACACTACAGGCGTTCATCCGGGATTGTGCACTTTTGTTACAGAAAAATAGTTGTGCAAAACTCAACTTTGCCTGTGTTTTTAATCTGTGGCTCTGCGCCGCAACTTTGCTTCTTCAGCTTGGGGCTATTTTAATCTCTTTCCCGTTGCGAACGGACAAACAGAACTGTTTAATGTTGTCTTGTGATGTAAATAGAGAAAACAACTTCATTTACATGTTTGTCTTACATTTTATATGAAGCAGTGTGTTTATCTTGTATATGTCACCGTAAAATTGTATATACAGTGTAACCTCTATATAGCGAAACTCAAGGGACCGGACATTTTGTGACGTTAAAGAGAGTTTTCGTTACACAGAGAGAAATTAGTGTCAAAATAACCAACTAGGGCCAGAAAATTTTGTCGTTCCAAAGAGTGAATCGTTATATCGAGTGACGTTTTACAGAGTTTACACTATACCTTTAGATTATAATCTAACGGGATCTATCTCGCGAGATTGTGAACTATCGAAAGATTGTGAACTGAATATACTGCTTAAAATTTCCCTCGTGTCATTGTAATCTCACTAGTGACATTAGAATATCACTAATCGAAGTGAATAACATTAAATATATAAGCGAGCGATGTTAGGTTCGGTCAAAAGTCAACGAGCCTCGCGAAAAAAACAAAACATCGGGGCATGGCCATGGTAGATATAGGTTTAATGAAATAAACATTTTTGCTCTATTGTTATTATCCAGTGAGGAAACAGGGGTCTATTTTTGTAAGGAAAAAGAAATGGCAACCGCGTTTCCTTTTAAAGTTTTTCGGTGTTTCGAAAATTAATTTGGAACAGGATCATCTCGTAAAACTGTTCTGTACGTAAGAGTAAAACCACACCTCGGAAACTGCATACAACGGTCGTGAAATGACATTTCTAAAACAAATGACGGAGAAAACGAGATCACGGCGAAATCCTATACGTTCGAGAACCAAACTGTAACCAATCTGAATCAACCTGGGAGACGAGGAGGTGAGGTCGCAATCTAGAGAGCGGCAGGGAGTGTCTATACTGTATGTTAGTACTGATATATATATATATATATAGTGTAAACTCTATATAGATATATATATATATATATATATATATATATATATATATATATATATATATATATATATATATATAGTGTAAACTCTATATAGCGACTCTCAAGGGACCGGGCATTTTGTGAAGTTAATGAGAGTTGACGTTAAACAGAGAGAAATTAGCGTCAAAGTAAACCAACGAGCCAGAAAATTTTGACGTTTCAAAGAGTGAACGTTATATCGAGTGACGTTTTACAGAGTTTACACTGTACTTTGTTAAAACGTTAAAGTGCGGCCGTTCTATGATGAACGCTACCTAAGCTTGACACTATTTTTCTTTTTCTTTAACTCTCAATTTTTTTTAAGTATTTAACCGCCTCCGTAGCTCAGAGGTAAAGTTCACTGGCTTTACACAGGAGGTCGCGGGTTCGATTCCCTGCGGGGTTAATTGTAAGACTCGGTTTGGTTGGTGGTAGGGCATTTTCTGAGCCCACCTGGCTAGCTACCACCATCTTATCTAAGTCTTGCGGCCAAATATCAATGTTGATATCATTGGTGTGTTCCGGCATAAAGATAAGATAGCCAGTTCCCCATTGCGTTGGGAATCTTGGTAAGCCCGCTTCCATCTTCGGCAATATCGTCACTTACCACCAGGTGAGATGTTGTCAAGGGTTTACCAACTGTGAATAAAAAAAATAGTTAAAAAAAGAAAATTTAAAAGGCAGAATGGTTTACTTACATGTGACTCATCTTTCAGACAGCAAAAAAGCTTCCAAGTGCGTCTCGGGGTCACACCAACAGGGTTCCGCACCAAAACTTTGCTACCAACAGAACAAGACCTCTCAGTAAATAGGGGTCTACTTATTCTGGACTAGAAATGTAATTTTTACTGTGGAAACGGAGAGAATTTTTTATAGATTTTCCTGTAATTTATGCATTCAAGCTGTGATTTTTTCAAGATTTTAGGCTCAGTAGTTTCGGAGATAAGGGGGTGAGTAAATGATCAATTTTCTTAAAAACTATTTCAAAACTATTTTATTTAAATTTATCAAAAAAAAAATATTTGAGGTTTTCACAACAAGCCCTTTCATTCGATACGTCACACAATATATTTTGAAAAACTTTTTTTTTCTATTTAACCCCCCAAAAGTGTCCCCCATGTTTAGAAATAATTTATTTAAGTTACACGTCCGTCTTTGGGTCTCCGACTTACATATGTGTACCAAATTTTAACTTAATCGGTCCAGCAGTTTCCGAGCAAATTGGAGGTGACAGACGGACGGACAGACATACACACGAGTGATCCTAAAATGGTTCCGTTTTTACCTTTTGAGGTCCGGAACCCTAAAAAAATACTGACAGTGAGTACTAAAATAGTAACATACAGTCATGTCTATGCTGTCATCATATAATTGCCCTACAGGTAGTTGGTTAGATTCTCTTTGATATAGACTACCTATAGAGCAACTGATTTACAAAAAAAAATATTATTTGAGTGAATATGTTTAAGTTTGATTGGTGTTAGGGAATATTAAAAAGGGTCAATAGGAAAAAAAATGGAAGGAAACATGATGACCGGGAAGTAGTAAAGCAAATCTAATTACAATAACCGCATTTCTAGCAATGTAGGAAACATATGCTGAAATAAGCTAACCAATTAACTTAAAAATGAAAAAAAAACGATAGCATAAAATCAATTTTTTTGACTGACTCGGTGGCTCAGTGGTTAGTGCCCTTGACTACTGATCCGAGGGTTGTGGGTTCGATCCCCACCCAGGGCAAGCATTTGTGTGATGAGCAGATTTGTTTGCTCTGTGTCTGGGTGTCAAATATATCTATATATGTATGTATTTAAACGTATATAAGTATGTATATCAGTCTCTGGTAACCCATAACACAGGGAATCCTACTTTGGGGCCAGATGATCATGTGTGATTTGTCCCAGAATATTTATTATTTATTTATTTTTTATAATTACCTCTATTTTTTGGGTAGTTGGGTAAAAATGTGTCTTACGTCGCTCACAGGATTAAGACGAATCTAACGACACCTCGCAGCCCAAAATCCATCAATCCGTTTATAAGGCTACAGACCCAGAAAAAGAAACAGACATACCTACATACATCCGGAGACATTACCCTCCTCTTTGCGATGTCGGGTAATATAATAAAAAAATAAATATGGCCCCAAAGTAGCATTCCCTGTTTTATGGGAACCAGCGACTGATATATAAATACATACTTATATACGTTTGAATACATACATATATTTAACCGCCTCCGTGGCGGAATGGTTAGCCCATTCGCTTCACACCAGGAGGTCGCGGGTTCGATTCCCGGTGGGGTCAATTTGTAAGACTCGGTTTGGTTGGTGGTAGGGCATTTTCTAAGCCCGCCTAGCTAGCTACCACCATATCTTATCTAAGTCTTGCCGCCAAACATCAGTGTTAACAACATTGATGTGTTCCGGCTTGAAGATAAGATAGCCAGTTCTCCATTGCGTTGGAGAATCTTGGTAAGCCCGCTTCCATCTTCGGCATCATCGTCACTTACCATCAAGTGAGATGATGCCAAGGGCTTACCAATTGTGAATAAAAAAATAAAAAATATATATATAATAATATAGATATTTAACATCCAGACACAGAGCAAACAAATCTGCACAACACACAAATGTTTGCCCTGGGTGGGGATCGAACCCACAACTCTCGGATCAGTAGTCAAGCGCACAACCAGAGATCCCGTAAGGGATAAGTCCGCCTTTTTATATAATATATTTTTTAAGTTTTGTAACAAAGATCAATAAAGAGTTTACAAACAAACAAACAAACAAACAAACCACTGAGCCACTGAATTACGCAACTAAAGTTAAATTGAAGTCTACAATAAACTTAAGACACATCAGATTACCAGGATGGAAGAGACAATATAAACGTAATAACAGATGTGGTAAAGAGGAAGAACTGTCCACAAATTATGCACAAATTCCAAGCAAAACTCATAAAGCAGCTACCCGATAAGGCTGAGAAAACAAAATGTAGTGCTGCCGATAGTACATCGATAGTTGTGCAAACATCGCCACGGATGGTGTTTATATTGCGAAAATGTCGGTATAATGGCATTGGTGGAAACACATGAGAACGAATATCGTCATGTGCTTTGAATACAAAAATGACAGCGTTGGTTTATCAGTTACTAGCTGTCCCGGCAAACTCCGTTCCACCTTATACTACACTACCCTACCCTACCCTACCCTAAAACCTTCTCCTGACAATAACGAACTCAACAAAAAAAGAATTAGCGCAATCGGTCCAGCCGTTCTTGAGTTATAAATGGTGTAACTAACACGACTTTAATTTATATACATACTAGCTGTCCCGGCAAACTCCGTTCCACCTTATACTACACTACCCTACCCTAAAACCTTCTTCTGACAATAACGAACTCAACAAAACAAAGAATTAGCGCAATCGGTCCAGCCGTTCTTGAGTTATAAATGGTGTAACTAACACGACTTTCATTTATATACATACTAGCTGTCCCGGCGAACTTCGTTCCACCTTACGCTATACTACACTACCCTACCCTACACTACCCCATACTACCCTACCCTACCCTACACTACCCCACACTACCCTACTCTACACTACCCTACACTACCCTACCCTTCCCTACCCTACCCTACCCTACACTACCCTACCCTACACTACACTACCTTACCCTACCCTAACTACACTATACCTACACTACACTACCCTACCCTACCCTAAAACCAATTATTTTTTGACTGATAATATTTTTTGTTTGTTTATGATTATCATATTTTTAATACTTATTATCCTATTCCCGACGAAGACAAATGCAAAAACACAAAAATCATAAAAATTGGTCCAGCCGTTCTTGAGCTATAAATGGTGTAAATACCACGACTTTCTTTTATATTTAGTAAGTAGTTTAATATTATATTCACATCAGGAGGTCGCGGGTTCGATTTCGGGCGGAGTCTAACATGTATGTAAGACGCGTGTGCCTGGCTAAAATCAGGTCCAATTTTCGTAAAACTGAATTGAGTTTTTTAAGTTGTGAATACTAACTTAACTAATGAATAGTTGATTAAATTTTTCACTAGTTTTTTATTTTCATTTTTACCACCCTAGTATTATAAATGAAACTATTAAGGCCGTAATATTACAGATTTTCGTTATTTTGACGTCAATTACTCTTAAGCGATAGAAAATCCAAGGATAAAATAACCTTATTGTTGATGATGCTCCTTAAAGCTATTAGAAATATGATTGAGTAAGTTTAGCTCGATAGAAAAAAAATATCAAAGATAGGTCTACACCGTTACTTTCTACTTAAATTAAAAAAAAAAATCTACAACAATATTTGTTATGATAATACAAAGTGAGAAATGTTATTATTTTTTATACTTTCATTGTGGTTTTTGATTGAAACGAAAAACCATTGAAAATGTGAAAAATTGTGGTTTTTTTTTTATTTTACTCTTTACACGTAAAGAAAAAGACAGAGACAACTGTTTCAATCAAAGCCTCGCAAGTAACTATTTAGTAATCTGTGGCCTCGCCTTAAAGGAACTTTCAGAATGTTTGTGGAATAAGGCTGTTAAGGTACAGCCTTGTAGATAGGTGTCGTTAGAACATATACGTATAAGTAATCCTTTTTATTTCTTTTTTAGGGTTCCGTAGTACAAGAAGAAACCCTTATGGTTTCGTCATGTCTGTCTGTTCGTCTATCTGTCCGCGGGCTAGCTCCTAGACTATTAGTAGTTAAGAGCTGAAATTTGGCGAAGTTTTTTTTTTTATTTATTTATTTCTTTAAAGAACAAACATACATATTAATACAGTACAAAGGAAACCCTATCGGGTTTTTGTATTGCACAGAAGTCGAGGATAATAACAACGCGGAGAGAACTGTATAAAATTTTTTGGAAAAAAATCTTTTTAAGAGTAAGTACCTCCCCTACAAGTAAAGTAGGGATGATTTTTTTTTCGTTAAACCCAGTCGTGTGGGGTATCGTTGATTAGAGCTTAAAAAATAGTTGTTAGTCTTCTAAGACCATTTTATAATTTAGGGTTCCGTTTTCGAAAAAATAGTCTTATTTGGAAATTTGAAAATAAGATATGGACGTGATAATGGCAACTACGGAACCCTACATTGCGCGTGGCCCGACACGTACTTGGCCGATTTTTTTATTCCATTAGGTAGTATTATAACAAGTATTAATTCAAATTCAAATTCAATTGACTCTATATTGTACATCAAAATACAAAATACATATACAAAATTTTAATTAAAACTAAGAGACGTACAATTTAGGCGGTCTTATCGCTGAGAGCGATTTCTAACAGACAACCTAGTGCTCGGAGAAAAAGCAAGGAGCCAGGTAGTACGCGAGCAACAACAACAGAAAAAAAAGAATAACGAATAATCATTTTAAACTTATACTAAAACATATAAAGCTATTATCACTTTTTATATACTAACAAATAAAGTATCATACCTATTTAATTAAATAAAACCTACTCGGACTATAAAATAAATAATTATATATTTATTTTATTTTTATTTTTATTCACAATTGGTAAGCCTTTGACAACATCTCACCTGGTGGTAAGTGACGATGTTGCCGAAGATGGAAGCGGGCTTACCAAGATACGCATATATATTATACGTACTTATATAAATAAATAATATTATTTCGTTGTAGTACCTTTTAATGAAATGTTTGGACTTCTTTCCCTGTGCACTTCTTGGATTTTTCCTACTTTGACTCCTGCCTTTTTTCCTACTTTGACTCCTGCCTTTTTTTCCTACTTTGACTCCTGCCTTTTTTTCCTACTTTGACTCTTGCCTTTTTTTCCTACTTTGACTCCTGCCTTTTTTTCCTACTTTGACTCCTGCCTTTTTTTCCTACTTTGACTCCTGGCTTTTTTTCCTACTTTGACTCCTGCCTTTTTTTCCTACTTTGACTCCTGCCTTTTTTTCCTACTTTGACTCCTGCCTTTTTAACCCCCGACGCAAAAAGAGGGGTGTTATAAGTTAACGTGTGTATCTGTTTATCTGTCTGTGGCATTGTAGTTCTTAAACGGATGGACCGATTTTGATGCGGTCTTTCTTGTTTGAAAGCTGACGTGTTCGAGGTGGTGCTTAGCTATAGTTTATGAAGATCTGTTCACCCGTTTGAGGATCATCAGCTCTTATCTAGGTGATGAAGGGATGTGGCAACTTTAACAGGTCTGATCGATTCAAAATTTGGTGATCCTGTTACTGTTATAATATTGCGAAACCATGGTCACCTTGACCTGATGCTGCAGCATCTCCTGGTATCTGCAGGATACCTTACTTCTAACGAACTTACAGCAAATGTATCGTGTTTGGAATACGTAAAGTTTAAAAAGCATAAAATAAAACTTAAATTAAAAATTTAAAAACCCCCGACAAAGAGCCGCTAAAAGTAGAAAATAATATGGTTTGACCCTTTAAGTTTAATATAAGTAGTTTTATTTTAGCGTAGGGGGACCGCTAAGTTAATAAAATAAAAACAGAATACGACTGTTTTACTTTATTACAACTAATTATTTATCACAACTTAGCGGGCCCCCTACGCGACGACTCTTAGATCAAAATATAACTACTTATATTAAACTTAAAGGGCCAAAACAATTTATTTTCAAAATAAAAAAATAAACCTTAGATTTATTTTATACTTTTTAACGTTTTCTAAGGCGAGTTTTTATCACGCTTTTATTAGCTTCACAAAGTTTGAATGAATTCAAACTTTGTAAATTTATCAAGAATCAGTGACAATACAATAATTTCATAAGTTTGTCTCATTATCCTGAACTAAAAATTTAAAAATAAATATAGTTTAAAAAAACTAAAAAACACGCTTTTATAGCACATCAAACTAAAAGTGAAAAATAATGCTTATTATAAGCTGAAAACAATAATGAACGAAAAATACTAGTATTATTGTGAAAAAAGAGTGAGGCGCGTATTTTTCGTTCATTGTTGTTTTCAGCTTATATTAAGAATTATTTTTCACTTTTTAGTTTGATGTGCTTTAAAAGAGTGTTTTTTGTTTTTTTTTTAAACTAAAATATTGGTAAAAAAAAAACACTCTTCTTGTGATTTTTCGTCGTATGTTTCTACATTTATTTGACTCTCGAGATGTCTGTTTGTAGGCCACTATATTATTGTATACATATTTTGATTAATAGCGTCGAGCTATGCTGAATGGTAATCAGTTACCATTTCTGTCTGACAGCTAGGGTGAGAATATTACGTTTGGTCTTGTAATAAAAAGTTATGATTAATATTTGACTTCGCTTCTCTTAATACATTTTGCGATAGGGTAGTGTTTTGAATGCAGTGTATTTTTCAATACCGTCAGTCACTCACTCAATCAGCGCCAACAACTCTGTAGGCTTAATGTCAGAAACTAGTATTTTTTTAATAGCAAAAATGGCTTCTACTGGTCACAAAATATGCGTAGTTTTTTTTATTTTATTTTTTGTTATTTTATTTACCCACTTTTTTCAGGTGTATACTTAATGACACACCGGCCTGGGAATGAATTTCTGACGCAAAATTTATTCCCAGTCCAGGTGTATCTTAAATGATTTCAACATATTCCCAACCCAATACTACTGGCGTATTCTCCAGGGCCAGTGCTTTCCAATCACCCTATAAAAGTCTTTGAAAATAAGGTGTCGAAGTGTATCATTTAAGATACACCGGCCTGGGAGAAGAGGTGTATAGTCAACTATACACCGGCGCTTAGTGTGTTAAGAAAACGATAACATTGATTATTATTTTTTGAGGAAAAATCAAAATGTATCATAATCAATGAGCATTAATTTCAGTTGTAATTTTTTTGTGTTCAATTTTGTGAATGTTATATAACGGTTTTGTAATCACCACTAAGCTGATACAGGCGCGCGACCTTGACACTCTGGAGTCTGGACCGTCCAGTGTTCAGCTTGCGCGGTTAAATAATGGAACGCGGAGAGGCAAAACATTATAGAAAAATAAAAAAATGTAATACCTAAAACAAAAAAAATATTAAATGCGAGGAATTAACTAAAATAATAATAAATGAAAAAAAAAAGGAAATAAATACAGTTAAAATGGCGCAAATCCATGAAACTGCAAATTTCTAATGAAAAAAATAAAATAAACATAGACGAAAAACTCAAGGATGCTGTGATATATTTTTTTATTTACAATTGGTAAGCCCTTAATCACAGACTTATATGGTTTGTGCCCTTAATAAAAGCAACTCTAAGTACGCTTCCATCTTCAGCATCATCGTCACTTACCATCAGGTGAGATGATCCCAAGGGCTTACCAAATATGAATAAAAAAACTAACACATTTTTAAAATCATTTTCAAATACAACAGTACGAAAAATTATGACTTGCGGCTTTATCCGAAGCAAAAACACAAGAAAACTTTAGGACGCACAACCATGCATAAATTCTGATGACAGATGTATTTTCCTACAAATCCTTTGTGTTAATTAAAATTTATTTGTGAACAGCATTATCAGGTATTTCATTAAACTGGTTTTATTCTCAACCAAAATCCAATAACTCCTACCTTTATATTCCCACATCACCTGCTTCGTATTTATAGCATTATATTCCTTAAATATCTCTCAAATGCACTCAATTTCTCAACAAAAACATTCGTAAGCAGGACCAAAACAATGGTAAGAATTTGATTACTCATGTACACTTAATTGGTTTGGTCCGGGATGAAGACTCCTGCGCAGTATCAGCTGATCTATCGCACAGATACCGCTGCCGGCCTCCGGGCAACAGTGGAATGGTGGAACAACTCACTATGTGTGGGTAGATAGTGGTAGTAGAACCATAGACCTATAACAATCTGGAAAAGAGCTTGCATGATGAATATTATAGTGATGAAATTGAACAACTGTCACCAAAAACCTCTATGGTGAAATTGCAAAAAAATAAATAACTTTTCATGTTTGTGTGCCAAATATTTTTTGCTATAAATCTACCATACAATGTAGAACCTCCAAGTTTAGGTCGGAAAAAAGTTTCCAGGGGGCCTTCTACTAACTTTTGCCTCCAAATTTTCTCTTTCTCACTCTCTTTCTAGCTATATATTTATTTATTTATTTACTTAAGGCAATCAACAGAAAATTTATTTAACATTAAGCTTATTGAGGAGAGAAACAGCAAGGCAAATAATAGATTACCCTAGATAAGCCAAAAATTGTGCACAAAAAACAGACAGTTATGATAGGTAGCACATAAATTTTACGATAGTATACACATTTATATTAAAAAATAGCACAGATACTCGTAGTGTGAACTAAAAACTTGCGTTTGTGCCACGAGTTAATATAGGTTTTCATGTCATATCGTATCGGCGATTTCGCGTACACCTAGGCTTCCTCGCACGTACTCGTTACTAATTTTATCGAGCTTAGTTACGACGCACATCCACCTTAGCATCTTCATTTCAGCAACTTGAATGGTATGCACGTCCCTTTGGGTCACGGCCCACGTTTCGCTGCCATATACAGGGTGATTTCGGGGTCGTGATCCCAACCATTTTTTTCTGACTCAGTAAATGATTGCGATGCTACTTGTATTTATTTTAATTGAAACAAAGATGATTCGTTATTTACGTATTTTTATTTAAAAATTATTATTGACTCAAAATGCGTGGTCACCCTACTTTTAATTACACCTTTTAATTAATTTTTATTAATAGTAGGGTGACCATGATCTCGAATTATCGCAGTTTTTTTTTGCTGACTAAAAGTAAAAGTCGCTGGTGTACTGTTAGTCCTAACCTATCGTGATCCTTAGGAGAAAGTAAGTTAAATGTTTCTTTCTTGCTCCACGACCCCGGAATCACCCTGTATAAGGACTGGCCGAATGATGCTCTTACACACCAAACCCTTGAGTTTGACCGGCATTCTCTTGTCGCATGTAACACCAGTTACTTCTCGCTATGTCAGCCACGCTGCGGCTATTCGATTCTGAATGTTGCATTCAAAACTCCAAGAGCTGTGCCTCCAACTTTTCTGAAATAAAAAAAGGACTTCCCTTACAAACCATTAAAATAGCATTAAATATTTTGGCATTATGATTGATGCGTCACTCTCTTTTCAAGGACATATTGGTGTAGTTATAAACAGAATCAGAAAGCTCGTATATGTGTTTTAGAAACTTCGCTCTATAGCAGATCCAAAATTCATTAGACTAATATACATGACTTTATGTCAGTCAATAATTACATACTGCATCTCATCATGGGGCGATGCACCAAAAACTTTAATGCTCACCCTTGAGCGAGCACAGAGAGCGATTCTAAAAGTATCTACTTCCCGACCATACCTTTTTCCTACACGCCAGCTGTACGAATCTTGCAATGTATTGACTGTTCGGCAACTTTTCATAATGAGCACAGTTTTAAGACAACACAAAGCACTTACTTACAATCCCACAACAACTAACAAGAGGCGTAGAGATATAGTTTTCTCATCATCCAGTTCAAAACATGTTTAGGTCAACAGATTTTTTGCATTTCTTGTTCCTTTTCTGTCTAATTAGCCTACACAGACTCACGTATATAAATTAAAAAAGAAATATAGCTGCCTATTTACAAAAACTCTCTTACGATGATACCGAAAAATTACCATTAGTTAAGTTAGTTAAGTTCCACCACACCTCTCCACACGAAAAGGTAATTAATAATATATATATATATATTAATTAAATAATAATTAATTCATTTCATGCAAAATACGTCAGAAATGAGAGCAACATAATGATGATTTTTTTAACTCAACTCGGGCTTCTTACCGCGAGTACGACTCACACTTGGCCGATTTTTATTATTGTTCTATTACTTAAGGGTTTGAACTATAATCATAGCAGGTTTCAATCTCATCGTATTTACACTTGTGCAAAGACAAAAAAAAACCCTTAAAAAAATGCGTCACTTAGTTTTAAATTAAACCCCCTTTAATTTTTTACTTTTTAGTTATTCATTATTCATCAGTAAATTTTCTAATAATTAATTATTTAATTAATTCCAATTTTGGGCCCGCGTGGTCGACTAAGGCCCGATCGCCTTAATTCAGGGTAGGCTCGAGCCCCTCGGTGGGGACGTATATAAGCTGATGTGATAAAATTTTCTACAATAAGAATACAAGTTAAAATAAATGTCTTATCCAGTAGTTACCAAATCCTAACTCATTGATAGTTAGTCGTCATTTACAACTGGCCGCTAGTTCAACTAATGAAAACGTAGTGATGAAGCGAAATTCACTGGAACAGAACCCCCTGTCTTGACTAGCCCCACTTTTTATGTTAGTTTGCATTTTTGGAGATCCTTGTACACGAAAAAAATTTGTGGCAGGAAGGTCACCATCAATATTTTTTTTTTTACTTCTCATGCTTATTGTCCATAAAAGTCTGCATACATTTTTTTTATCCTGTTGTGTATAAAATAATTTCTTTGTAAAGTTTTTCTTTTAAGACTATGGCAGTAGGGCCTTACCTTAAACACATCTTCATTTAATAGATATGTTTTTTTATGAGATTTTGGTTATATCTTAATTTAATTACGACATAATGATGTATAACAATCTAAATACAAATTTAAGATTAATACAGGCGTGCATTTACGTAAAAAACTTGGCTAAAGATGACCTATTATTACTTAGCATCAAGGATCTCACTATAGTCAAACGTCACAAGATGAAAAAAAAATACAAAAAAAAACAATTGTGTGGTGGGAAACTAATTATTCGTCAAAACTACCCTGATGTATGGCGGTTGAATATTTGTATCAATAATTTGTTATTTTCCCCGCAATCGAAGTCAAAAGCAGAGTATATACATTATATAGCATTATTTTACCCACAACGTGACTATCCATCCTCAACGTACGGGCTCGGGTGGCTATATGAACGTCTCGGTTAAATGGCTTGTTATACGCACTTGTTGTACATTCTACTACATATTGCTACCTAGACATACCGAGAGTGGGTTCACACTGAAACACCGTATTATAGGTAAAACAAAACTGTGAAGGACCCGTGAACTGGGGGTTCATACTGAACAAATTTCCTCAAGGAACCCATAGCCAATTCTAAAAAAAATGGACATTCCAGATAAAAATGCATACAACTGGTCGATCGAGTATGAAGAGCGAAATACTTTTTTGTGATTTCAGCAAATTCATAGAACAATAGTTGTTCAGTATGATGAGTAGAGGCCCAAATCACACAAAGTTTTACACTTGTATATATTACCGTTCTTACGATAGAGCTAAATAAAATATACTTCTAAAGACCTCTATAAAAACACGTTTTTTGTATAGACCACCCTTTTTTCACTTTTTAATTTTTATGTATTCGTTGTTATAGTGGCAACAAAAATACAGATTATGTGAAAATTTCAATTGTCTACCTACTACGGTTCATGAAATACAACCCGCTGATAAATGGACGGACTGACGGACATGCCCTCCCGTACATCTACCAGATACGCTAAACTACCAGGTTTATGACATAGCGTCCCCATTCACCGACAGTTCATATTATGAGGGCCGCTATTCCTGCCAATGCCATGCGGCAAAGGGCAAGGACCAACTACGGTAGGTCTTGCCGCCAAGACGCTAGACAGACGGACAGACGCAGCGGAGGCTTAGTAATAGGATCCGGTTGGTCACCCGTTGGGTGTAAAAAAAAATCCAGTGTCCCAACAAACGACTTATTAGGAAAACGTAAAAAATATTTTTTGTTTGTGATCTCGATCTATTGTGATATAGTTGTAATCTTGAATGACATGCTAGATGTGATCGTTAAGTTAAGGAAGTACCTACATTAAAGGGTTTATCTTTGCTATTTCTCATCCGGTAAATTAAGTAAGTAATGTATTTGGAGAAATTCTGAAAATACACAATACCATTTTCAAATTCAGTTATGTTGTCGTCACATGGCTAGCTACCACCATCTTATCTAGGTCTTGCCACCAAACATAATTGTTAACAGCATTGATGTGTTCCGGTTTGAAGATAACATAGCCAGATCCCCAATGCGTTGGGGAATCTTGGTAAGCCCGCTTCCATCTTCGGCATCATCGTCACCCATCAGGATAAAAAAAAATAAAAAAAATCGAAAAACCTACAAGCCTTTAGGCACAATCTTTTTACAATTAAATTACTCGTCAATACGAATTAAACGAGCCCAAACTTGATGAGGTTGTGTCGTTTCATTGCGAAGTTCCTATGGCCATCTTCCAGCTCCATCGTCAGATCAGCACCATGTCATCATAATATTGCATTGTCACGCGATTTACACATGTATGCAAAATTTCAGCTCAATCGGAAACCAGGAAGTGGGTGAAATTTATATTGCAAGATTTCACCCGAACCAACATACATACATACATACATACATACATACATATATTGCAAGTTAAATAAAAGCTTTTAACATAACAAGTCTTCAATCAGTGATAGATATTCTATAATTTTATAGCAGCCTTTATTTACTTCAACCGCAAAATGTACACACCCCTCGTCAGAATGACTTGTGACTTACAGTATTACGTAATCAAATTAATATGACAGACCCAACAGTCGGTTGTCATGCTCCATGACGCGCTTTTATATTTTGAAGCATTACTTCACTTATTAGGAACGAATTTTTGTCATGCCTACCAAAATTACTTTTTATACTTTTGAGTGACGAAAGAGTAAACAGAGTGGTATGTGATCAGGCGAAAATTCGACTCCGACATTTTGATGAAAATGTACTCTATGAATCACTAATAGCAAAGTATAAACATACTAACAGACACAAAAAAGTGGTTGAGAAAAAGTTGCAAGTTGCATGTGCGTATGCATTTATGTATGTATGTCCATCCACCTGTTTTACGGGAAACTGCTGGACAGATTTTAATGGCAATTTTTAGCATAAAAGTTTTATTTAATTACTTAAGGTACGTTTTTAAATCTTAAAATATTAAAAGTAACTCCCACATAAAAAATACTAAATATTTTTTCACAAAAATTACTCTAAGTGATTTTTAAATATTTTTTTTTTGTATGTAAGTAACAATTATTAACGACTAAAAATATAGCATAGGTAAACGTAGAAAACTCAAAAAATGGTACCAATAATACAAAAAAAATATTTAAAATAATTTTCTCCTTAATGACGCTAACCATGTTACTAAAATTTTTACTTTTAAGATTATATTAAATTTAGCTATAAGTGGAATGTAGAGGAAAACTTTAAAAAGGTAAATTTCTTACAAAAACTTTGTAAGCTCCCGGAAGAAAGTAATGTTTTTCAAAAAAAACCTTTATATCAACGCAATAAGAGAGTATATTTGTACTTCTGTCGGATTTTCCGTTCGGCCGGCCGACTTCGTTGGACGCCGCTATTGCATTGACATAAAGGTTTTTTCTACCGGCTCAAGCTGAATCTTTTCTATTGACCAATCAGCTGATCAAATTAGTATGAGAAATCCAAAATTTTCTTTGCGAATTGACTAGAAGTTTTATTATTTAGACCATAGAAACGAGGAGATCCGCAGGAGAACCAAAGTAACCGACATAGCTCACAGAATCGCTAAACTGAAGTGTCAGTGGGCGGGGCACATTGCTCGTAGAACAGATGGCCTTTGTGGCAGTAAAGTTCTCGAGTGGCGACCGCAAACCGGAAAACGAAGCTTAGGCAGGCCTCCCACTCGGTGGACCGGCGACCAGGTGACCAGGTTTGTTACACCCTGTATAATTTGCCTGACCGTATGTATAATTTACTTAAATTATACAGTATCCCTGCGACATATATAAAATTATACAGTATCCCTGCGACATATATAATAAACCAAAAAAAATGGTTTGAACCCACGTGATTCGTATTGTAGGCTAGACTCGTTATCCGCTCGGCTATAAACTCTTCTGAAATGTTTTGTTAAAATATGGATTAAATTACGTGGAATTGCGACGTGACAGAAATTAACAAAAAAGAGAGAGTTTACTGCTATTCAACGGAAACCACTTAAGAAATAGGGATAAAAAGTAGCCTATATGTTTATCCAGATCCTAATATGTATACTTACCAAATTTCATCTAAATCCGTTCAGTGAATCTGGCATGACTTAAAAACAAACATCCATCCGTCCATCTATCCAAACTTTCACATTTATAATATTACTAGCTTTTTCCCGCGGCTCCGCCCGCGTGGACATCGTTTTTATGACTGTCTTTAAAGGTGATTAGTAAATTATGTCGTTTCCCACCTACTAAACCATCTCTATGCAAAAAATCACAACAATCGAGTATTTTTTTAGTTCCCTCAGGTAATGCATCAGATTATGCTATTTTCCCGGAAAAAAAAGTAGCCTATGTCCTTTCTCGTGACAGAGGCTACCTGCATACCAAATTTCATAAAGATTGGTCAAAGCGTTGAAGCGTGAAAATGTAACAAACAAACACATTTTCATATTTGTAATATTAGTAAGGATGAGTAGGGTTA
Source organism: Coleophora flavipennella (assembly GCA_947284805.1). Classification (NCBI taxonomy): domain Eukaryota; kingdom Metazoa; phylum Arthropoda; class Insecta; order Lepidoptera; family Coleophoridae; genus Coleophora; species Coleophora flavipennella. The sequence continues at coordinate 5,374,699 of OX369254.1, read as the reverse complement.
AAAAAATATTTTGTAGTAATAGATTGTTTACCCGACGGACGGCCCAAAAAGAGGGTAATGGGTTTCGGGTGTATGTATGTATGTTTCTTTGGCTGAGCCTATAGCCTAAACGATTGGTGGACTTTAAAGTGCGAGGTGTGGTAAGATTTATCTAAATGCCCTGAGTGTCATATGATACATTTTTAATCAACTGCTCAGAAAAAAGATTATAGCTTATTTTTTATACAGTCGATTTTTTTATTAAAATGGATAGGTTTTTTAATATTTTGTTATTCGTTTGTAAATTTAAAAGAGGTTACGTCTGACAAACGATAAGTTAATAACCTAAGTCATCATCATCATCATCATCATATCAGCCGAAGGCGTTCACTGCTGGACAAAGGCCTCCCCCAAGGAATTCCACGACGACCGGTTCTGCGCTACCCGCATCCAGCGGCTTCTCGCGAGCTTCACTAAGAGCTTAATTTTAAATGAAATTTAATTTAGCCATTCGCTTTATAAGAGTAGGTACAATAATTCTTCTTATCTTAATTAACACTCAAACCATCAAAGTTAAAATATTTTAGAACCTATAAAAATTTCACAAACTTGATATTGTCTTGTTTAAATTACAAAATTTTCTATTAAGGCCCACAAAGGCGCCTGGGGTGGGGAGCGCCAACAATACAGCCTTAAACCTTATCACGCTTCGTAGACCACAGATTTAACTTTATAGCACCCTTTTAAATTAAATTTAACTTAAATAAGCCCAACACAATAGGAAGCTAACGAATTTTAAAGGCCTTGTTTAATTTTTATCGAAGTTAATTAAGTTTGTTAAAAATATTTTAATCACTTATACTGACTGGCTATTTTCTACCCCATTTGATACTTTATAAAATGCATCGATATTTTATTATGGTTATAACTAAGTAGATGACGGGTCTCATATTAAATCGGTGACAGATACTGTCCGCTTTATGGTGACATTTTGAAGTTATCTAAGAGTTTTCGAAAGTTTTAGAACGAGCTCATTATTTGTCTGGACGTTTTTACAAGCTTTTATTTAGTTTCACTTGTCCCAATGCGGTGTCTGTAATCATCAAATCCTGCTTGTTAAATTTGACCCACTTCCAGCGGTCCGATTGAGCTGAAATTTAGTATAAAGCCGTTTTTCCGGTGACAATAAATTCTTTTGGCATTTTGAAGGTGATCTGATGAACTTTGGAAGTGCAATGAGTGTCCCAGAATCGTCTGTTGTATTCAATGTATTCCTACTATGCTCGCATATTTTTAAATTTGGCAACATACATTATGAGGTATGGCAATAATACGCGACCCGATAACGTACGTCCTATGAATGAACATTGTACAACGGATCGTATTATGGGGTAAACCGATAATGCACGACATTTGAATGTACAGCCCGATAAGTCGTGTCATAGACTTGAACTGAAATAAAAGCTTGTAACTAAAAATATTTTCTTAAAGCGTGATTTACTTCTTTTAAGTAACCTTGCTGTATATATAAATTCTTTGATAAAAACCAAAGTATACGCTCTGAGCTAACATTAATGCATAACACTATAATACCTTTGAATGTACAAACTGATAAGTAGTGTCATAGACATGAACTGAAATAAAAGATTGTACCTAAAACATTTTCTTCGAGCGTGATTTACTTCTTTTAAGTTAACCTTGCTGTATAATAATTCTTTGATAAAAAGCAAAGTATACGCTCTGAGCCTCCAACGCGCCATATTGAATGTTTCCTTTTTATCAAATCCAATAACGTCTGCCGATCTGACATCCAAGGAGGCCGGTAATCATTTGGCGATGACTGGCCATTTCTGACCGCTTTGATCGCCACGTCACCTGTCATATCACCGGATTGCCCTCAACGAGGCCCTAATACACGTTCTTTTTTATTTATTGTTGGCCCGTATTTATTTTATCGGCATTGGAAGGGAGAAGAATAACCTTAATTGACTATGGTTGGATATAGATACTCCTTTGTTGCGTGTCTTTTGTACTGTGCTATATTTTTATTTTTTTAAGTTTGGTTTTTATAGTTCCGTGCCCAAAGACCTTATCAGGCTTACTAAGCCTATACATACCAATAGAATGCTCTAAAACTAAAATGTGTGCGGCCGCTGCAAGGGATAATTTTACTCGTAAACTGAGAAATTTTAAATAGTTAACGGCCAAGGAGTGGAATTCCTTGCCTTCGTCTGTATTCCCCGATTCGTATAATTTAGGAATCTTCAAGTCGAGAGTGAATAGGCTCTATTTGAGCTTGCGTGTTACATCCTTGGCTGCATCGACTGACTCGGTGGCTCAGTGGTTAGTGCTCTTGACTACTGATCCATCCAAGGGTTGTGGGTTCGATCCCCACCCAGGGCAAACATTTGTGTGATGAGCAGATTTGTTTGTTCTGTATCTGGGTGTCAAATATCCATATATTTATGTATTTAAACGTATATAAGTATGTATATCAGTCTCTGGTTCCCATAACACAGGGAATTCTACTTTGAGGCCAGATGACCATGTGTGATTTGTCCCAGAATATTTATTTATTTATTTTATTTATTTATCGGCATTAATCATCATGTGAGATGCAGCCAAACGCACTCAAAAATTTGTTAATAAAAAAAATAAAAATAAAAAGTTTAATTAAAATTTAAACCTAACCACTCCGGGAATGCCGATAGAAGTGAAAAATCAACCACCTTAAAGTCTTACAACTTGTACACCAACTGTCTTTTTTTTATCTTTCATAATCGTATCCTATCGTATCGCTTCCGTTTCGTATCGTATCGTATCGTTTTATAAAGGTAAGAAAAGTTTTAGAAGTTTCGGTAACAGGTAATGGTAAGGTGTTTCGAGTTCAATGGTTTTTCCCATCTCAAATATACTTTTATATGTTTTGTTGCTGATGCTCAAAGCGCCTAAAGAAGTATTCACTTTAAACGTAGATTAATCACACCTATTCGAAAAACAGCGATTGATTCCTCAACAAGTGCAAACAAAATTCCCTGTGGGGAGTGCTGTTTTTCTCTTCTGATTCGTCCGCGTTCGTGAAGGTTGAATGTAAAAATCACAATTTAACATTAAATTCTCAGTGGTGATTAAAATACTAACTCTTTGTTGGTTAGTACGTGAAGTGGCAGTGGGCGTGGCACATAGCTCGTAGAACAGATGACCGTTAGGGCAGTGAAGTTTTTTTTTTCGAATTTGAAGTAAGAAAGAACATAAAACTAAAAAGTAAAAAATAATTCGTAAAACGAGTATAAGCTGAAAACAATAATGAACGAAAAATACTAGTATTATTGTGAAAAAAGCGTGGGGCCCTTTGTGCCATATTTTTCGTATATCGAGCAACCCACACTTTTTTCACAATGATACTAGTATTTTTCGTTCATTATTGTTTTCAGCTTAAATTAAGAATCATTTTTCACTTTTTAGTTTGATGTGCTTTAGAAGCGTGTTTTTTTTAGTTTTTTAAACTATATTTATTTTTAAATTTTTAGAGATAAACTTATGAAATTATTGTATTGTCACTGATTCTTGATAAATATAAATGTACAAAGTTTAAATTACATCTATCCGTTTAAAGTGGGTCAAAATCGAGTGCAAAGAAGTTGGTTTCAAACATACATATACAGGGTCTTCGGCAGATGGTTGAAAATACGAAAATGGGGGATAGGTGGGGTCGCCTCCCACCTATTTTGAGAATTAAAAAAATCTAGGACTTGTAATTTTTTTTACAGGATTTTTTTTCCTTTTTTTAGAAATTTTGCCATTTTTATACCTTTGAACACATATAACTTTTTGTTTTTTAAAGCTAGCTCCAAAATCTTTTTTTTAATAGACTTTTATAAGATTGTCGGCTCTAAAAAAATTATGTTTGTTTCAAGTTATTGCTAAAAACAAAAATGTGGGCCCCCGAACTTAAAAAAAAAGTTGAACCAAAATTTAAAAGTCAACTTTGCGATGCATTTAAAAAAAAAATAATGGGGCTGGAAGGCTTCTGTTTTTTTTAAAACATCTCTAAAGCTTAGGCTTTTGAATGGTATGTAATTTGTTTCGGTATCTTTTTTGTAACCGGAGTTGTTAATTTTTTTTACTCAATTGGACCATGTTGACGAAATTCCACTAGTTACATGTTTTGTGAAATGTATCAAATGCAAAGTTGAAAATAATGTAAATACTTACTGTTGGGACGGTTACAAAGAGCAGGTACGGTTTTTTACATTCTTGCACACACATAATGGCTATCTTTTGTCATTTATTGGCATATTGGAGTTAGCACTTCCATATGCCAATAAAATGTCCGCATATTCCGCATTGGTAAATTGAGCCATTTTAAACCACAACAAAGTCTTAACAAAACGTCTGATAATAACAAAAAGTGACAAACAACAAAAAAACTTAACAAAATCACAAACACAGCAAAGTGAAATTAACGAAAACCAAAAAAATACGTTAACGTTATTAACGTTTGTGATTTTGTTAAGTTTTTTTGTTGTTTGTCACTTTTTGTTATTATCAGACGTTTTGTTAAGACTTTGTTGTGGTTTAAAATGGCTCAATTTACCAATGCGGAATATGCGGACATTTTATTGGCATATGGAAGTGCTAACTCCAATATGCCAATAAATGACAAAAGATAGCCATTATGTGTGTGCAAGAATGTAAAAAACCGTACCTGCTCTTTGTAACCGTCCCAACAGTAAGTATTTACATTATTTTCAACTTTGCATTTGATACATTTCACAAAACATGTAACTAGTGGAATTTCGTCAACATGGTCCAATTGAGTAAAAAAAATTAACAACTCCGGTTACAAAAAAGATACCGAAACAAATTACATACCATTCAAAAGCCTAAGCTTTAGAGATGTTTTAAAAAAAACAGAAGCCTTCCAGCCCCATTATTTTTTTTTTTAATGCATCGCAAAGTTGACTTTTAAATTTTTGTTCAACTTTTTTTTTAAGTTCGGGGGCCCACATTTTTGTTTTTAGCAATAACTTGAAACAAACATAATTTTTTTTAGAGCCGACAATCTTATAAAAGTCTATTAAAAAAAAGATTTTGGAGCTAGCTTTAAAAAACAAAAAGTTACATGTGTTCAAAGGTATAAAAATGGCAAAATTTCTAAAAAAAGGAAAAAAAAATCCTGTAAAAAAAATTACAAGTCCTAGATTTTTTTTAATTCTCAAAATAGGTGGGAGGCGACCCCACCTATCCCCCATTTTCGTATTTTCAACCATCTGCCGAAGACCCTGTATATAGGTGAAGCTAATAAAACCGTGATAAAAATAATATGATTTACACCCAAACAGAGAGCAAACAAACCTATTAGTTACACGAATTTTTGCTCTAGGTGTATAAAAGCCTTAGATAACAGGGCGTACAATATTTTGTTACATTCTGTATACATTGCGTTGGGGAATCTTGGTAAGCCCGCTTCCATCTTCGGCATCATCGTCGCTTACCATCAGGTGAGATGATGACAAGGGCTAATCAATTGTTCATAAAAAAATATTATATTCTTGGTATTTAGCCTTACCTTCAGTAATAATTTACATATTATACAGGGTGTAACAAAATTTGTGTAGGCCCTGTTAACTGGGGCTTCTACTTATCATACAATTCTCGAAAAAAAAAATTAAACCGTCCATACAAAAATTCACGAAATTGGTCGATCCAGCTTAACGATTTGTTTGAAGATTTTTTTTTTGGTTTTTCAGCAGTCATAGAACAGAAGTTTTTCAGTAACCCCCAGTTAATGGGCCCTACATCAATCTTGTTACATTAATAGGCATTATTTGAGTTTGCGTGTACCATCCTCGACTACATCGTCACTTACCATCAGGTGAGATATAGTCATACGCACTCAAATTTTTAATAAAAAAATAATATTAAACAAGTATTAAAAACCAGATGTAATTGACGAGAAGAATGTATTTTTTTAAAAAATTTCAGTCGTAACATTTAAGTCTGAACGAACTTAGATTTCTACGTTTGAATCGTTCGGAAAACTTTATTGGAAAACTTCACTTAAACAGTTCGGACTTCGCCGACGAAGGTGGATGAAGTTAAACTTGAAGTACAGCTATATTCATTCTTTATTTTTATATCTGCGATTAACTTTGTTGTTAAGTAGGTCCCATTTTTCCACCTTGGCGATCAACCAGCTTTGGCATGTGATGATGATGAATATTATTACATCATTCAAAAGATGTTCATTATCATCATCATCAGCATCATATCAGCTGACGGACGTGCGCTGCTAGACATAGGCCTCCCCCAAGGATTTCCATGACGACCGGTTCTGCGCTACTCGCATCCAGCGGCTTTCCGCGACCTTCACCAGGTCATCGGTCCACCGAATGGGAGGCCTGCATACACTACGTTTTCCGGTGCGCGGTCGCCATGTTCACAGCTGGGCAAAAGCCTTTACTGCGTTCGGGTGTTTGTTTTGCCGTAAAAGTAACGGGGGGAGGGGGGTAGGACGCTGCTGCACATCCCCTGGTCTTTGATCCTTTAGTCGCCTCTTAGGACACCCTCGTAGGATAACTTTAGGAATTAATTGAAAACCTAACACAAACTTAACCCCTATTTTCTGGCCAGTCGGGTAAAAATGTATTCTATGCCACTCGGGGGATCAAGACGAATCTAACGACACCTCGCACCCCAAAATCCATCAAGCCGTTTAAGCGACAGAGCGTGCCAAAGAGATAAATAACCTGTTTTTTTTACTTTTTGGGTAAAAAAAGTATTCTGTCACTCACAGAATCAATACAAATCTAATGACACCTCAAAATCCAAAATCCATCAAGCCGTTTAGGCTACAGAGGGTACCAAAGAAATAAACATACATACATACACTCTAAAAACATAAGCCTCCTTCTTGCGCAGTTGGGTAAAAAGTCAGTGGCGTTAGCATCAGCACACCAGAGCACAAAAAATGGGCGAGACCAGCGAGCCGGAATTTTTTTCAATAGGTATTTACCTTTTTTTATGGGGTCAACCGAAAGCTAAGTTCATGAATTCTTATGCTGCTCACAAAATTGATTTTCCAGCATAAACTGTTTGACAACGTCTCAATAATTACCATGACGCGAAGAGTAAGTAGAGAGTAGCACTCTACGTTTACGTCAACTTATATTTCTCTTCGTATACAGTGAGAGTAATGTATTACTCCAATTACTCCAATTTTGATTTTTCTGGTCTTGAAGAGGAGCTCTTAGATGAGTTTGCTAAAATAATCAATCACATTGTTACGGGGTGGCTATTTACGGGTGTACGATAGATGAAGGTTGCGTGGAGAACATGAAAAGTGACCATGTTTGCATTTCACGAAAGTCTTTGCGTCGTCGCGAGTGTGGAACGACTGGCGAGCCTTGCACAGTGCATTCGCTAAGTGCTTACAAAGCGCAAATAAAAATATTTAGTAGTACATGTCGCTACTACAACATTATTAAAGTTGGCTTAAGTTGTTGTCAGTTGTTAGTTCTTACGGAACTGAGACATGGTCGCTTATTATGGGCCTCATAAGAAGGCTCAAGGTCACCCAAAGGGCAATGGAGCGTGCTATGCTCGGAGTTTCTCTGCGTGATCGAATCAGAAACGAGGAGATCCGCAGGAGAACTGAAGTAACCGACATAGCTCACAGAATCGCTAAACTGAAGTGGCAGGGGGCAGGGCACATAGCTCGTAGAACAGATGGCCGATGGGGCAGTAAAGTTATCGAGTGGCGACCGCGCACCGGAAAACGTAGCGTAGGCAGGCCTCCCACGCGTCGGACCGATGACCTGGTGAAGATCGCGGGAAGCCGATGGATGCAGGCAGCGCAGGACCGGTCGTCGTGGAGATCCTTGGGGGAGGCCTTTGTCCAGCAGTGGACGATTTGTGGCTGATATGATGATGATGATTAGTTCTCAGTCAACCCCTTGGGCTGACACCCCCCAACCCCCTTTACGCCACCACAGGGAAAATTGATGAAACATACTATTTCTATTAACCAAACGCAAACAAGCCTTTTCCGACGCTTTGTGCGAAAGTTCTGCAACCATTTGCAATCGCAGACAGGATCACACGAATTTTGTAGGGCGCAAACTATGGCTTAAACTATTTTATGGGGATCAAAACGCTGGTACCAATAACTCAGCCACTTGGGCCCAATCCAAGTTTGCAAACACGGAGTTTTGATAGCCTCGGCAGGGTTGGTAGGTGCAGCTATGGCATTCGTTCTCGATTCGAAAATGTGTAGATGACAGAATTGTTCGTTGGTGTGGTTTGTATTTGAACGGTCTAATACTTATGGAGTTTTGTTAGCCTCGGCAGGGTTGGTAGGTGCGGCTATGGCATTCGTTCTCGATTCGAAAATGTGTAGATGACAGAATTGTTCGTTGGTGTGGTTTGTATTTGAACGGTCTAATACTTATGGTTAACTTATACTTACTTATAATACCTCTTAAGCAATAAGAAATTTGATGGCGGCTAATATTACTAACATAAGGGTAAAACACGAATAGACGCCACGGACTGATGCCGCATTTCTATAAATAAAATGACCTTCAGGACCAAGCGGATACGGGTAACGGATGGACGAATTACTCCTGTATTTAAAAAAACGGCCAAGTGCGAGTTGGACTAGCACTCCGAGGGTTCAGTACCATCACACCTCTCCACACAACTACATAGTATAATGACAATGAAAACTATTCACATTTTGAACAAAAGCCATCAACGCGAGCGACAAAAATATGCTTTTTTTGTCTTACCGTTCGGGCAAATTTTTACAAGCTTTTAATTAACTTTCAATGTATGTATGTATGTTTGTTCGGGTGAAATCTTGCAAGTTAAATTTGACCCACTTCCCGGTTTCCGACTGAGCTGAAATTTTGCATGCATATGTATATCGCGTGACAATGCAATATCAGAAGCTTGTAAGTACCTAAATGTTTTAAGGTTTTTCGAAAATAATTATTATTCTTGTTTTGTTTCATTAATAGTACTACAATCACATCAAGTTTCACGTTTTTACGATAGAGCTAAATAAAAAGTACTGTAAAAACCTTTAAAAAACACGTTTTTGTATGGAGACCCACCTAATTTTTTCACATTTGCTGATTTTGAGCGGCAACAGGAATACACATTCTGTAAAAAATTCAACCTCCCACCTATTACGGTTCATGAAATACAGCCCGCTGACGGACGGACAGACGGACAGATAGCGGAGGCTTAGTAATAGGGGTCCCGTTGGTCACCCGTTGGATGTACGGAAGCCTAAAAATGTAGTGAACAGCTCGCCGTTCCTCTTCATCTTCTTTTAGGTTTTCATTAGCTTTTGGACCACTCTAATGCCTATGATCTGGAAACGCAGCTTAGTTGTACTAATATTTAACAATGGTGACATGCGCAATTAACGGAGTAAGTATATTCAAGCTTTCCGATATTCCTAAATTATTAGAAAAAAATGTTTATGACTCTTTATTTCCCGTAGTTAGACTACATCTTATATCTGAACAGCATCATCACCATCATCATATTAGCTCATATACGTTCCCACCGAGGAGCTCGAGCCTACCCTGAATTAGGACGATCGGGCATTTGTCAACAGTGCGGTGGGCAGTGGGCAATGCGGGTTGATAGACTTCACTCACAACCTTCGAGTTTATTGCGCAGGCTTCACGATGTTTTCCTTCACCGTAAGAGCGTCGGATAAATGTACATATGAAATTGAAATTCGAAAACACATTGATACCTGGCAGGACCTCCCGGATAGGAGGTAGCGGCTCTAGCCGTTACACCACCGACGCTCTGAACAGCATGGTTTCATTGAAAGACGTTCAACTGAGTCCAATCTTTGTGAATTTTCAAACGACGTCCAATAAAGTTCTCAATTCGACTCTATGTATTTTTTCAAACATGGCGCTCTTTCAGAGGCTATAATTATGATTCGAAAATTAAATCTTTTGCACAGGCAACTTACTTATACGCGGTCGTGACTTTCTTGTACGAGCTCGATCATTAATTTTGCAGTTTAGTTTCAAATGTATAAGTCAATTTAAAAAGTTTAGTAGCAAGGAGTTTTCATACATAGAATAAAATCGGATAGATTTTATACGAGTAAAAAAGAATGACTCCGTACGTCTTAGCATTGAATTCTCAAATTTCTTTTAAATGGTTGTTTATTATATTTAATTATACTACTTTTAATGTCATTATTTTCACATTAACATTTGTCAAAAATTGAATAAGCTATACAGCTTATACACGCGTATGAGCCCGTTGCCTAGTTTCGTTATAAAAAAATGTCCAGTTGCAAAAACGCGCTATTTTCGAATTACCTAATTTATTTGTATATACGTACTACGTATGTTATGTTGATATAAACATATTCAATTCATTGATTTGTTTTTTACTTTTTTTCACAACTGTATTGAAAAACGTCGTGTGATACACAGGTGTGTAGGTTATTGCAAACTCGTAACATTAAAAACCCTCTTCTTCAGCTCGTTTACAATTACCTACTTTCTACCCTTGTATCACAATGTATACTATTGTTTGCTTGTTGCGCGATAACTTAGTACATTGTAAACCGATTTTCATGATTCTTCGGTAGGATAATATGCTTCCTTGATAGTTGGTTCCTTTTATCAAAATTGTTGTAGTATTTTTTTTAGAAAATTAACAAAGTAATGCTAAATTGTATTAAGTTGTTGCAAATAGAAGTCAGTATTTTTAACGTGTTTAGCATTTTTAGACTTTGCTCTTGATCATATGTCTAACAGTTATCAGGTTGAAGCAGTGTATATGTCGCAGGCATACTGTATAATTCGTCATTATAAATACGGTCGGGAAAATGTCAGGCAAATTATATAATGGCGAGGGTGGGGAGACTCGCTTAGCGAGGCTCTTTGACAGTTAAATCAATCAAACCTGACCGAACCTAACATCGCATTTTGAAAATTTGCCTGACTTGGCATTGACCGTTTATATACGGACAAATTATTACAATTTGCCTGGTTAGGCGTACAGAATTATACAATTTGCCTGACCGTATCTAAAATGACTAATCATACAATTTGCCTGCCACATATACAATTACTTAAAAACTGAAGTACCGCGCACTTGACGACTTTCATCGCAGTATATCTGTATCTATTATCCAAACGGGTGCTTATACCTTTACGTGTGATAACCTGGACAAATCAACACAACCTTCGCTTTGTTATATTTGTAAACGAACAACAATAATCCGTGCTAAAACCCCATCTTAAGTCCGAGTTATGAATGGGCCCCGTCGACGTGGGTGTTTCGAATGAATCAACCGTAATGAGTCGTGCGAATCCCTTGTGAGTAGGGCTGACTGCTTATCTTTTTTTTTTTTTGGTGACTTTAAGTGCTTCTTAAAACACATAGCTCGTAGAACGGGGGCACATTGGGTTATGGAATAGAGTAAGTAATGCGGGGCATACAGATCGTAGAACAGATGGCTAAAGGGGCAGTAAAGTTTTCGAGTGGCGACCGCGCAACGGAAAACGTAGCGCAGGCAGGCCTCCCATTTGGTAGACCGACATTTGGGTGAATGTCACGAGAAGCCACTGGATGCAGTCAGCGAAGGACCACTTGTTGTAGAAATCCTTGGAGGAGACCTTTGTCCAGCTGTGGACGTCTTTCGGCTAACGTGATGATAAAGAAGTAAGTGTTTCTGTTTTTGGTCGTAAAGGTAAATACACAATTACGTAGGAGTAAAAGAGATGCAACTAGTGGAAGTGTATGTTTGGAAGAAAAAAAAAGTTTTTCAGTATTACATTAAAACCGCCTCCGTTTAGTTCATTAGCTTCACATCGGGAGGTCGGGAGTTTGATTCCCGATGGACTCTGACTTTGTATGACTCGGTTTGGTTGGTAGAAAGGCATTAAAGTTTTGCCGCCAAACATCAGTGTTAACAAAATTTCTGTGTTCCGGCTTGAAGACAAAATAGCCAGTTCTCCATTGCGTTGGGGAATCTTGGTAAGCTCGCTTCCTTCCATCTCTTTTTAATCACCTCCGTAGCTCAGAGGCAAAGTTCACTGGCTTTACACAGGAGGTCGCGGGTTCGATTCCCGGCGGGGTCAATTGTAAGACTCGGTTTGGTTGGTGGTAGGGCATTTTCTAAGCCCGCCTGGCTAGCTACCACCATCTTATTTAAGTCTTGCCGCCAAATATCAATGTTGATATCATCGGTGTGTTCCGGCATGAAGATAAGATAGCCAGTTCCCCATTGCGTTGGGGAATTTTGGTAAGCCCGCTTCCATCTTCGGCAACATCGTCACTTACCACCAGGTGAGATGTTGTCAAGTGTTTACCAATTGTTAATAAAAAAAAAAACTTCGGCATCATTGTCACTTACCGTCAGGTGAGATGATGTAAATGTACCAATAGGCTATTTTACCGTACAAAAATAAAATTTAATAAAAACGCTATTCAATAAATAGCATTTCTTCTAGAATAGCAAAAACACATGCTCATATGAAATATTAAACAATTTTTATTATTTATTAAAAACAGCAAACTAGTTCGTTAAAGACTGTGGCACTTATGACGTCACCATGTCAGTAACGCGAATAATTGCATGACAAACTTTTTTTGGCAGTTGATAAAACGTTACTAAAATGACTAGTACTTAAATACCGTATTGTAGATAAATAATTTTAAACAAAAAAAACCGACTTCAAACAGGAAACTAAGGTTCCCCTCGATTTCTCTGGGATGCCATCATCAGATCCTGATTTCCTTATCGTGGTACCACCCTTGGCATATCTCCTTTAAAAAAAAAACTAATAATCAAAATAGGTTCATAAACGACGAAGTTATCCGCGATAACACACAAAAAAAATAAAAAATGTATACGGTCGAATTGCGTAACCTCCTCCTTAATTTGAAGTCGGTTAAAAATCGATTCATAAACGACGAAGTTATCCGCGAACACACATAAAAAAAATAAAAAATATATACGGTCGAGTTGAGAAACCTCCTCCTTTTTTTGAAGTCGTTTAAAAAACACATTAAGAAGCAATGTAGACTTTTAATGTATTTTGTATCGCAGGAACTTTCCATTTGTTATTAGTTAACGTAACGTTATGAAAACCGACTAAAATTCATTCACAAAATTGCGTCGTCGACATGCTTTTCTGGTGTGTGGTACACACTTAACAGTCCATATCTTGAAAACTACTGAACCAATTTTAATGAAACTTGCACGTTTTCCTGAGTTGGAATATGCGTAATCCAATAAGAAAATAATTATTGCATTTAATTTCTCATTTCCGAGAAATACGTGGACAAACATACAAATATACACTTATCAAATTTAGCACATCTCTTTAGAAGCCCACATACAGTAACATACAGAATATAGTGCAATTCCAACAATATTACGTACATACATACGCTTCGAATCCAAAACTTTTTTTGATGGCGTTAAAAAGTGACAAATAAAAATAGTTGAATAAAAAATCTGTTACCAGTTAAAGAGGAATCCTTATCTGAAAATATTTTTCACTGTAAAGAAAACACCCAATACCCCAAACGCTTTTTGCGTTCGGGGTTTTGGGTGTTTTCATTTCAATTCAATTTTCATTTTAACGCAACCATACCTGCAACGCAAAACATGAAGGAAAATCTACGTATTTATTTTTTGACACCCCTAAATATAGGTGTCTCGATCGGACGCTTAGTCACTCAGAATTTATTCGGATCCAAAAGTAAGGACTTAACTAAACTCGACGAGATTTTCTGTGAGTGCGCATCAAAAGATTAGAAGAAAACAACTAGAAAATTCTTATAAAAAATTTAACCATGCGCACTGTTTATAATTGTACAGGGAGCGTTAAATGAAACACAGATGTTATCCGAAATGATTTATTATGGCTGAGTAATGGCATTTTCGTAAACAAGACATCACATCAGGTTCATAACATATATTCAGTGGATTTTGATATTCTAAAACATGTAGGCGCTAAAGAATGACCATTTAATGTGTTGGATGGCTATCGTTCTATGCTGAATCATAATGGTTGATAAATAGTGAATTTTATGGTATCTGAGAGCTTACAAATCTGTGACTAGTTCGCAAATTTTGTAGCTTTTTTAATCGTGAATAAAAATACAGAACAAAAATAGAGTTTGTAGGTCTCTAGGTACTTTTCTTCTTTGTTTCCTACAAACTGTCGTTTTTATAGTATTGTAGTCCATTATAAGCTTCAGTCAGCTCAAAATGGATTTGAATGATCTACTAGATTAATTATATGAGAAGGGTTTTAATATTAATTTAATAAGTTAACATGCTATTAATAACAGCAGGAAAAACAGTGTATTGATATCGCTTCGACAAAACCGCATTAATTTTTAATATTTAAATACAAGTAGGTACAGTCGAGTACCGATAGCTTGGGCTAATTATTTTAGTGGTTTTCCTTATCACAAATTATCCTGGTTGGTAACACTCTGTAAGGATTAGTTTTAAAGTAATCGTCCCACAGGGCGCGGGTGTTAGTTCCTTTGTTCGAAGATTCAAATTCTCAGACAATGCGCGAGAGATTGTTTGCTTTCTGTGCCAATTGCTGTAAAGGGATGTAAGTAGAAATCTTTTATACTTGAACTATTGGAACCTTAAGCTTCTTAGTTATATTTTATATTCTAAAACTGGTCTTTGTTGTAGAGTTCCACGCCGACCAGAAAAACGTAAAACGAAATCGCTTCCAGATTTAACTAAAGAGCCAAAGAGGAAACCAGATTTTTTAGTTAGGCGTGATAGCATTTAGTCGAATTACTTTTGTGATATTTGATGTAGAAGGTTATTAAAAAATTGTTGTCTAAAAATAGTTTTAATCTAATCAGAACTAATTCTACTGCTATTAGGTCTAATTACAAATTACAATAAAATACAAGCTATATAAATACAAACTTAACATTCCACGTATCAATTTCAGAAATCATAGTTTTGCTCAGTATGACTCACTGTTGTTGACAAAAGCTTCACGAGCTGTCATCAGATAGTCTATCAGCTATAAAATTAACGTAAGCTGCATCATTGAGCCTCAGAAGCTGCATCATCCTGCAATCCCGCGCCTTGAAGGCTATTCTGTAGGCAGTTTCGTAATTGAAGTTGATCGCTTCTTTCTGGATACTAGACTGCCTGCAGAGCCACTCAGCAAGTTGGTAATTTTGAGTCTTTACTGCGATATGCAGCAAAGTATTTCCTGTTCTAAGCTCCCTGGCATTTATATCTTCACCATTTTCCACGAGGGTTTCTATTATCTTGACGGAATTCTCCTGGTCTTGGATTGCGACATGTATTGATTTTCGCCCGAAATGGTCATAAGTACGCTCAGGTTCAATTAAAGTTGTACTTTGTTTATCTCGGGTGTTAGTCCTTACAGTACCTTCCATTGCAATTTAAGTCCACGATTCAACAAACGCAGATTGTTACTGGCAGTTTCAAAACCTCGATCTCGATTTCTGAAGTGCTATCCTGAAATATAATATGACTAAATTACATACAATATGTAATATCTGGGCTACATCATGAAGCGCGCGCGTGAACATGTTTTTAAAATAAAATACAATGTAGGCGTTGTCAGGCCTACATGATACCAAGGTCCAGTGTCAAGTTTAATTGATGTTTTTACACTTGGACCCGGATTAAAAGACCTGCATTGATTACTTAAACAATAATAAAGATTATATAGTTCCACGAACTTCCGCACACATATTCGCTGCTAAAACTTGGCACACTTTTTGTAGTTCACACATGTTTACATCAGTTCATTCAAGCCCTTTGGAATGCCAAGGTTACAACGCGTGACATTTTACATGTGCGAGCGGCCATTAGCTTCGTAACTGTTTATCGAGTTGTTTTCACTATCGTTGGCTTTGATAACAGCGCAAAAAGTGTGGAACTGATCTATCTCAACCAGTTCACGTATTTTGGGTACCAAGAAGCTAGAAGCTAAGAAGCTAGTGGGTGTTTGATAGACATAAAATTAGCATATTATTTGACTAGGTTAGGGATCATCTATTTTGAATGGAAATTATTTATTTAAAAAAATGGTCAGATTTCAGACAAGTTTTGTCATCAAATAAATCCTATGTCATGGTTGATTTGAAGCTTCATCTAAGAAATCATCAACCAATTGCGACCGTCATGCTTCGATGACTTGAAGAAAGAGTTGAAGTATGAACATTGATTCAGTATTATAGTTCTCACCAATGTATATTATTTTTGAGTATGAAGAACTAGCTGTTTCCCACGGCTTCACCCGCGTGGAAAACGTTTCTATGACTTTTCGAGAAGAGGATCGCGAGCGTGGAAAAAAAGTAGCCTATGTGTTAAACTAAGTCCTAATCTGTCTTACTACCAAATTTCAGCCAGATCCGTTGCGTACTTTTTGCGTGAAAGAGTAACAAACATAAATCCATACATTCTTACAAACTTTCGCGTTTACAATATTATTATTAGGATAGGATGATATTAATGTAATATTTACTCTTATCTAAGTTATCTCTGACTCACTGACTGATTTAATCTGTAACGCAAAGAGCATATAACGAACTAAAGTTTCTTCTGTAACTGTTGGTAAACTGTCTGAAACGCTATGTCTAAATCCAGAGGTGACCTCAGTTTAATTGAAACTTCTAGATAGTTTATAAAACAGATTTATACTTATATTTCACAGTTTCACACTAAATACTCTTAATTTTAATATGCTAAAGACTAATAAAACAATTGGAAATACTCAGAGCGCTACACACCGCTCCGGATGCCATATTCACAGACTGTGTTGCCCGTCTAATCGAGGCTCTTTTCCACACTGCTAACAAACATAACTAAGCTCCGCGCCATCATACTAGTATTCTTAGTAGAAATAATTAACACTGACAACACGGGCTCTCAATAAACTCTATAGTTAAAATATATAATTAGGTATCTAATTTATAACATGTCAATAATGATACTGTAACGCAAATAGGCTGGCAACTTTGGTTGGCAACTAAAATATTATATTATTAGTATTTACTTCTCAGAATTAATATAAAAAGCGTCAGTGGCGAAACGGCAAAGGGCCGCTACCTGCTGAAGTTGACCAACCCGCACTGGGCCCGCGTGGTCGAGTAAGGCCCGATCGCCCTAATTCAGGATAGGCTTGAGCCCCTCGGTGAGGACGTAGCCAGGCGGGCTTAGAAAATGCCCTACCACCAACCAAACCGAGTCTTACAATTGACCCCGCCGGGAATCGAACCCGCGACCTCCTGTGTAAAGCCAGTGAACTTTGCCTCTTAGCTACGGAGGTGGTTAACCTGAACCATACCTGAACCAATTGTCCTATTGCTCCGGCCGACTTGAGTGCGGAGTTTATTCACCATATTAGCTCATATACTCGTACGTCTGTCGCACGGCAGGTAGTTGGCGGGTAGATAGGGAGCCGATGCGACCAATTTAATTTATTATTAAGGATAAAGTATTAGACCTAAAAACATCATAAGAATTAGAAAACGATACACACTTAAATTTAAAATAGAAATCACAGAAAAAACATGAATATAACCTACCCAAAACAAATAGGTATTATATAAGAGAGAATTCCTTTATTTAATTTGTTTTATTTAAAAATTAATATGAACGATGAATATAATTTTGATTTTTAATGATGTTGTCAGATGGATTGACGCATGCGCGGAAAAGAAATAAATAAGATAAAAAGAAGGTTGAATGAAAGAAGATTGAATAAATGCGCACCGCGCTACACGTCTCCACCGAGATACTCAAGCCTACCCTGAATTACGGCGATCGGGCCTTAGTCGACCGCGCGAGCTCAGTGCTGGTTGGTCTATTTCACACACAACCTTCGAGTTTCTTCGCGGGCGTGTGCAGATTTACTCACGATGTTTTCCTTCACCGCAAAAATACGGGACATAGGTTGTCCCGGCGGGACATGAAAATTAAGTGGAAATTTTTGCAAGAAATACGGGACGGTTGGCAACACTAGGACAGGCAGACAGGATACGTCATGGCGAAACTATAAGGGTTCCTTGTTGATTACGGAACCCTAAGAATTTAAAAAAACAATCGTACAATCATGTATGTGGCACTGATGTGGTACTGATCCATAACACAGATTACTAAATAGTTAACTTCTTTCAATCGTGTAAGCGGGTACCTACCTCAAAACGTGGCATTTACATTTTATTCGATGTGAGCGAATGGCCTTATACAATTGTGAATGATCTCATACATTTGAAGTTTAGACTGGACATTCACAAAATAATGTTTAGTTGATTCCTAGAATAATAAAGATCTAAAAATAATATCCTTGTCAAAAAAAGTTCACAATAGACATTCGTTAAAACGAATTCGCCAACAAATAGGCGGGTATTCAAAGCAACTAATTTGCGAACAATATTTTGATGAATATAGCAATTCATCTTGTGGTTTTGGTTTTCCGATGATTTGCATTTATTTAGGTTTTGTTTGACTGTTTTAAAGGTTTAATTTCATAACCATAAATAATATTTCTCCAAAGCCTTTGAAGTTAACAAAAATAATTAAGTGTTTTAGGTGTTATATAAAACACGTTAAGGCCCTAAGAGCACTCAATCTGAGCAGGTTGAAACGTGTTTAAATAATATCGAACGTAAGTCTATTCATTTTAAGTTCAAATCAATGCGAGCTTGAACGCGGCTGTTACGTTGAAACCGAACGCCCAATTCTCAATTTTTACATGTTTTTATTGCTTTTCATCACTTTCAAATAAGTTTAAAAAAATGTGTCCAATTAAAATGAAAGGTCTTAAAGTCACCGATTTTCGTGTGTTGGTTTCATTCAACATTAACTATTTGTTTTCGAGAAATATTGCAATTAATGCCAAAAACAGGGTCTACAGTATATTTTTTTACATCAAAATTGCTAATATTTTTAAAATTGTATTCAATTAAATCGATTTTTTAGTACTTTAAGTCTATTATATATTTTTTCCATGGTGATAGCTTTACACAGTCTTTCAATAGTTTGAATTGAATATTGTCTTTTGACCCATCTTAGGGCCTTTGTAATATAGCAATAAACTTAAAATTTTCACTACAATTACTAAAATTATAACTACATTACCATTTAAATTAAAATCATTCATAGTTCAAATATCAAACTGACCTTGATAACAATGTTATCACATATGCGTCAGCTAGATGACGTCATCGCAACACACAATCACACGCCACACATAATCACACGCTACACATAGAAAAACTATACCGTTATTTCGCCAGTGCCACCATCGCCTCCGTGGCGCAATTGGCTAGCGCGTTCGGCTGTTAACCGAAAGGTTGGTGGTTCGAGCCCACCCGGGGGCGTCTAATTTTTGGCGGATTGATTTTACAAAAGTAACGTATTATACTCACAAAACTGATAATATCAAATTTTTCCATGGATTTTTTTTCTTAAAAAAATCTGTTATCAATAATATTCACTCACCAATTTGCCCATTGTATGAAAAGTAGATATTTTCGTTAATTGGCCACAATTTTAACGAATATACAGGCTGACGTTGAATTAATTATCGGATCAACTGGTGAAAATTAATAACTTCATCAAAAACGAAAAAGATTCAATAATACCCTATTCAATTTAATTCAAAATTGAGAACCCAACCGTAAAAAATAACCCCTTTTTTGGACAGTCGGGTGAAAATATATCCTATATCACTCAAAATGAACCTAAAGAAAGACAACTCGCACTCCAAAATCCATTAAGACGTTGAAGCTTCAGGACCAGCAAAAGAGACGGACATACATACATACATGAGAAAAACGTTACCATCCTTTTTGGCAGTCGCGTAAAAAAATCTTATAAAAGGTTAGCAAATCAATACATATGTTCTATAATAGTTATTTACTTATTGTGTAAACATAGTTCATTCCAACGTAGACGCCCGAATCTTAAAATTCGATACTTTACAACGAAATTGAAGGTAAAATCCGATTTACCTTTCGAAATTAGCAGAATAGTTAGTAACTACTGCTTTTTAAAATTTTATGTTAAAATAATATTTTAATGTATTTTAACATATTTAATTTTATTTTATGTTAAAATATTAAGTACCTTAAAATATGACGTTTAAAGGAAAAACTTGTTTTTTCTTATTTGTCAGATTCGATAGTGTACGTAGGGACCATCGATATACAGGGGAAATTTAAGGTGGGTTTGAACTGAACAACTTTTGTTCTACAACTTTGCTGAAAACGCGATTTTTTTAAAGATTTTTTATACAAATCGGTCAGCTGATTGGCCGGTTTTGAATGCAAAATCCGAAAAAATAAAAAAATATTATTTGAGCAAAATTGTAGAATAAAAGTTGTTCAGTTGCATCAGTATAAGCCCACCTTAAAGTATCACTGCACCTTTATATTACACAACCTAGTTTAATATTTATTCGGTCGAGAAATGGCCACTTACTGTCAAACCCATCCAGGTAAATGACCGTGCTTAAGGTCAGTTAACCTGCGTGATCGGCGCAACCACGCAAGTCGCACTGATTTACCACCGTTTCACCTTATTAATTATTCAGGGTGTAGCAAAAGTGGTGTAGATCCCGTTATCTGGGGGTTCTCCAACTTTCCCCATATTTAATTGTTTATTCTCAATAAAAAAAATTGGAGCATCCATACAAAAATGCACAAAATTGGTCATACGGCTGATCGATTGGTAAGAAGAGTAAATATTTTTTTTGCGATTTCTGCAGCAATGTCGTAAAACAAGAGATGTTCAGTATGATGAGTAGCAGCCCCAGTTAACGGGAACTACACCAATTCTACAGCCTGTATATACAGAATGTTGTTTTGGTCAACAGCGCCCTTTTCAGGGGGGCTTCTACTCATAAAACTAAACAACTTTTGTTCAAGGTTCAAAATTGCTGAAATCGCTACTTTTTTGGCCTTCTTACAAACGATCAGCTGACTGTAATTCGCAAAGTTAGTGTGGAAAGCCAAAAATTTTCTGAAAACAACACTCTGTAGGTATAATAAAGATGATTAATTAGTCACTGTTATGGAAGCATTTTCCTCTCAATTTAATTATATCTCTTCCTGTATGGTATCCAACAGGAAAATGTGTTATTCCTTGATTCTAACAAAAATTAGAACTTTAAAGCCACCGACTGACTTGGTTTGGCCACGTTTGCAGAAGAGAAAAGGAGCATGTGACACGTAGAGTGATGGATATGAGGGTGGAAGGATACAGGAGCAGAGGAAGACCGAAGAAACGATGGGTGGATGGAGTGAAGAAAAATATGGAGGAGTGTGGAGTGACGCAGGAGTTGACCAGTATGAGGCCGGAATGGCGACAAAAAACATTTAAATCCGACCCCAAATAGTTGGCCAATAATAAGGCTCGGAAGATGATGATGATGATGATTTCCCAACCCCATCCCTGAATCAAAAAATGGTTTCAAACCAATGGTTGCAATCCCTCAGTAGTTTTAAATGGCCTATTCAAGGACACGATAGGGTACGTCAACGAAGAAAATTCTCCCCCTTTTACATGTATCATAGGATTTATTTGATGACAAAACTTGTCTGAAATCTGACCATTTTTTTAAATAAATAATTTCCATTCAAAATAGATGATCCCTAACCTAGTCAAATAATATGCTAATTTTATGTCTATCAAACACCCACTAGCTTCTTAGCTTCTAGCTTCTTGGTACCCAAAATACGTGAACTGGTTGAGATAGATCAGTTGAGATAGATCAGTTGGTTGATGGTGACTGTACTTACAATCCGTGGATGACAGAACTTTGGGATTTTCCCTACGCTCAAAACAATATGTTTTTCTGTCAGATAACGACTGTAACACACACATTATATTAGTCATGTGAATTCCCGAACTAAAAATATGTAAACATAAAACTTTTTAGATAAGAGTGGTCGGCATAGGTACATCGCATTTATTAAGGAAAACCAGACTTCAATAACAAGAGATAAATAACTTACGTGGACATTTGATAGTTGTTTGAAAAACGGTCTTAAAAATATGCAATTTAAAAGTAAAAAGGACCCTAGGTCAGTCGGGCCAATGGAGAAAGAAAAGATAAGCGAGAGAGAGGACCTACTTGGAATCTGAAGATTGTCTGAAAATTTCATCGAAATCGGTCCAGCCGTTTTGGAGTCTATAAGGAACATTTTTTTTTCCTTCACATAACACAGAGATAGACTGGATTCAAGTGCTAATAACTACAGCCTCCCTGATATAATAAAAGGATTTGAATGTAAATCACATGTTAAACGCTCATAAGAATTAGAAATGATTTGAACGATTAAAAATTATTCAAAATGATTACAAATCAAATCATTTTTAATCCTTTTTAATGATTTTGTTTAATCAGGGCTGTGATTAAAATAACTAAAAAAGAGATTATAAGGTTTTCTTATTTGTTTACTTAGCTTAAGTAATAAAAATATGTATCGTTTATTTAAGTAAATAAACTTTAAACAAAAAAAAATGTTATGAGAAAGTGGTAGCCCTAGTTTTGATAAGCATTGCTATTTAAACGGAGACGGAGGGTCGAAATGATTCATATTGTTGCAACCATTCCGGTCAAATGGAGTCCCAAAAAAAAATATGTATCAATTGTGGCCGAAGTTACGACTTTAGCCCTTTTTGGAGGTGGTGCAGAGACTGCGGAATAAATAAATTTATCGAGGAGGAGAAGAAAAAAAAAAAAAATAAGTGTTAATCTTCCGTTCACACATCATGAATTTCGTGTCTAACATTTTTTTTGGTGTTTGTCTAAACGTACTATCCTCATAGATAGCAGTGAGAAGCCAGTGCTGTCGTTAGCTGGTAAAGATATTGAGTAAGTTAGTATTCTCAAGAACCTGGAAGCTATTATCGATCCGACTCTGCAATGATCTGAGAACAACCGGACTATACGCTGTTATCGCCGATTCCGGGTACATCAATGTACAAGAGCTCTTTTCTTGTCCTTGGAGTTGCTTTCTGGAACTTTGTGCCACCTGCTGTTTCAACTGCTGCTTCCCTGGATGAATTCAAGACGATGCTACAACCACTTACTTGCTATTGAGCAAGCTAAGTCGCGAGTGCATAGTTTCTGGTGTGTGATGTGCTGGTAGGGCTGTCAAGTGTTATATGATACAATACTTTTTGTAAATCGTTTTGTTTCTGTTTTTTTAAATGCCATGAGTTTTATATTATTTTTGTCTTTATTTTAAAAAAAAAGGTTGAGCTAAAGCTTTTGTATTTTGTAATGATAAAGCCTACTCGAGGGTAAGCAGGCTAAAATCTTAAAATATTAAAAATTTTAAATACAGAACATAATTATAAAAAGCGTCTGATTATGGAATCTATGTAAATGGAGAGGCATCAAGATTTAATTAATAAAAGGAAAGATACAGAAACCATAGATAAGATCTACCATGATTTAATTAAATTAAAATAATCTTTAAAAAGTACCGTTGTTACACTTTCTTGGTTAATTAGTTGGAAATTTAAATTTGCGTTTGTATTCATGTAATTTCAAAATTTGTAATTGTAAGTGTCTTTTAAACTTTATGATTATATTTATGTAGTTCAAAATTGACAACCCTGGTTATCTGGGTAGGTGATTTGAATGACTGACTGTATAATTTGTAATATTACCAACTGTACATAAGACCAGTGTTAGCACACGGTTTTGGCTGTCAGTTGACCAATAATAAGATTTATGAACGCATTGTTCATGTGACTTTATAATTTCTTAATATTATAGTGTTTTTTAACTAACGTTAAGATAATTAAAGTTAATGAATTAATTAATTAAGTTACATAGTTGGACTCACATGAGTTTATTTATTTTAATATGGTTCCAAATTTAACGGACAAAACAGGTTATAAGTATTCACCGCTATAACCTGTCCTCAGAACATTTTTTTTTGTTTAAAGTTTATTTACTTAAATAAACGATACATATTTTTATTACTTAAGCTAAGTAAACAAATAAGAAAACCTTATAATCTCTTTTTTAGTTATTTTAATCACAGCCCTGATTAAACAAAATCATTAAAAAGGATTAAAAATGATTTGATTTGTAATCATTTTGAATAATTTTTAATCGTTCAAATCATTTCTAATTCTTATGAGCGTTTAACATGTGATTTACATTCAAATCCTTTTATTATATCAGGGAGGCTGTAGTTATTAGCACTTGAATCCAGTCTATCTCTGTGTTATGTGAAGGAAAAAAAAATGTTCCTTATAGACTCCAAAACGGCTGGACCGATTTCGATGAAATTTTCAGACAATCTTCAGATTCCAAGACGGTCCTCTCTCTCTCTTATCTTTTCTTTCTCCATTGGCCCGACTGACCTAGGGTGCACGGAGAAAAAAATATCGTCAGAATAACTATTCAAAGTTTATAGTTAAATTAGTTAAAAGACGTATCGTTAATATAGCCAACTGTTTCGTCAAACTAAGGATCTGTATCGCTGAATTGGCTATACAGATCCTCAATTCTAGAAAACAGTTGACTACATCAACGATACGTCATTTAACTAATTTAACTATAACTTTGAATAGTTATTCTGACTATATTTTTTTCTCCGTGTGCTTTTTATATTAATAATATGTATGTTGCAGTCGTTATCTAACAGGACAAAGTATTATTTTGAGAGTAGGGAAATTCCGACGGAAGTACGGTACTGCTATTGGTATCTGGCAATTGCATGACACCACCTCGTGGTCAAATAATATAAGTAAAATAGTCTTTTTCTTTCTAATTTAGAGGTAAGGGTTAATTTTAAGGGTCTTAGGAAATGAAAATGTAAAAAAAAATACATAAAAGTTATGCAAATTTAAAATATGCGACATTAATACCGTAGATAAGTTTATATAGTTCAGGATCGTGTATAAAGATATGCATAGAGCTACTGTTTCGTAATTAATGTTTTACTTAAGAAGAAATAGGTCATAGATATAATTATAGAGTAATTTAGGTTTCTTCTTTGTTTGCTAGTGAAAACTGCCAATGTTTTTATGTTATTATTTATTATCTCGAGTTGTAAAAAGATTTCTTTGTTTCTGAAACTTTATATGTGTAATTAGACATTATCTTCATTAAGTTTTTATAGAGTGTATAGACTTCATTTGTGACATTTGATGTGTATTTTCGTTCATTCTCTAAAAAGCTACAAAATTTGCGAACTAGTCACAGATTTGTAAGCTCTCAGATACCATAAAATTCACTATTTATCAACCATTATGATTCAGCATAGAACGATAGCCATCCAACACATTAAATGGTCATTCTTTAGCGCCTACATGTTTTAGAATATCAAAATCCACTGAATATATGTTATGAACCTGATGTGATGTCTTGTTTACGAAAATGCCATTACTCAGCCATAATAAATCATTTCGGATAACATCTGTGTTTCATTTAACGCTCCCTGTACAATTATAAACAGTGCGCATGGTTAAATTTTTTATAAGAATTTTCTAGTTGTTTTCTTCTAATCTTTTGATGCGCACTCACAGAAAATCTCGTCGAGTTTAGTTAAGTCCTTACTTTTGGATCCGAATAAATTCTGAGTATGAGAGGTACCCTAAAAATTTTTTAATCAAGATTTTATTATACCACTTTGTCGGCGTGATTAATATGTAAGTATACTCATGCTAAAGCGTCGGTGGCTCAACCGGTAACGACTCGGTCCATCTAACCAGAGGTACCGGGTTCAAATCTGGACGGCCAAATGTACCAATGAGTTTTTCTAAAACTTACGTACATATCATTACCGATTGCTTTAACGGTGAAGGAAAACATCGTGAGGAAACCTGCACACGCCTGCGAAGAAACTCGAAGGTTGTGTGTGAAGTCGACCAACCCGCACTGGGCCCGCGTGGTCGACTAAGGCCTAGTCGCCCTGATTCAGGGTAGGCTCGAGCCCCTCGGTGAGGACGTATATGAGCTGATATAATAATAATGGAATCCAACAGGAAAATGTGTTATTCCTTGATTCTAACAAAAATTAGAACTTTAAAGCCTAATATTTCCGAACCCCATCCCTGAATCGTAAAATGGTTTCAAACCAATGGTTGCAATCCCTCAGTAGTTTTAAAAGGCCTATTCAAGGACACGATAGGGTACGTCAACGAAGAAAATTCTCCCCCTTTTACATGTATGAGAGGTACCCTAAAATTGTTTTTAATCAAGATTTTATTACACCAATTTGTCGGCGTGATTAATATGTAAGTATACTCATGCAAAATTACAACTTTCTAGTACTAATAGTCTCTGAGCTAAGCCGCGGACAGACGGATGTACAGACAGACATGGCGAAACTACGTATAAGGGTTCCTTGTTGACTTCGGAACGCTAAAAAGGGTAATTGATAAAAAAACCGGCCAAGTGCGTGTCAGAACCGCGCACATAGTGTTCCGTACCATCGTACTAGATGGCGCTAGTTTCTTTACGTTTAAAAAAAATACGTTTTTTTGTATGGAGACACCCCTTATTTCTTCACTTTTTCTAATTTATAGTAGTTGCTGTTATAGAGCGGCAACATAAATACATAATCTGTGCAAATTTCAACTATCTAGCAATCACGATTCATGAAATACAGCCTGGTGACAGACAGACCGACAGACAGGCGGACGGACAGCGAAGTCTTAGTAAAAGGGTCCCGTTTTAACGGAAACCTTAGAAATAGTCTAAAGAAAACGCTTGATTTTACTTAAGAAAACCATTAGAATTTGTTAATTCGTACGTATGAGTACGTACTTATGAATGCGTACGTATGAGAAAAAAAATCCAGGAGGTCATACATTTTGTCACATTCCATTAAATTGTATAAATTTTTTAATCCAATTTTTACTGTGGCAGTGTTTTTATTAGTTTCATAATTATAATATTATGTTGAATACATTCATGAATAAAAATAAAATCAATGAATTTAATTTGTGGAAAACAAATGTATTTACTTATCTACCTTTTTAGGGTTCCGTACCCAAAGGATAAAAACGGGACCCTATTACTAATGAGTCCGCTGTCCGTCCGTCTGTCTATCTGTCCGTCTGTCAGCAGCCTGTATTTCATGAACCGTGATAGCTAGACAGTTGAAATTTTCACAGATGATGTATTTCTATTGCCGCTATAATAATAAATACAAAAAATTTAAAAAAGCCAAAGTTTCTACAAAAAACTTTTTTTAAACAGGAATAAACTAGCCCCATCTAGTATGATGGTACGGATGGAACCCTTTGTGCGCGGTTCTGACTCATACTTTACCGTTTTTTTTAATTCACAATTGGTATGCTCTTGGCATCGTCTCACCTGGTAAGTGACCATGATGCTGAAGATGGAAGCGGGCTCACCCACATTCCTCAACGCAGTGGGGAACTGGCTATCTTATCTTCAAGCCGGAACACACCAATGTTTTAGCGTTGATGTTCGGCAGTAAGACTAAGAATTAGATAATGCCATTCCACCAACCAAACCGAGCCTTACAAAGTTAGACTTTGCCGGGGATAGAACCCGCGACCTAATGAACTTAACCATTACGCCATGGAGGTGATTAAAATATAATGTAAAAAAGTATTCTATACAAGTAGGAGCAGATTACTGGTGCTTCTACACATCGGACAGAATAATTTTAAACAAGGAAATTTTCAGAAAAAAATTGGAAAATCCATTTAATAACTAAACAACCAAATTCTAACTGCATAAAATCCCCTCTTTTTGGTTAGTTGGGTAAAAATGTATTCTACTACTTCTTTTATGGTACTATACACAAGTAGTCCTTATACCTACTACTTCTTTTGTGGTACTATCCATAAGTAATCATTTAACCTACTAAA
The DNA here is from genome assembly GCA_947284805.1 of Coleophora flavipennella. Lineage (NCBI taxonomy): Eukaryota > Metazoa > Arthropoda > Insecta > Lepidoptera > Coleophoridae > Coleophora > Coleophora flavipennella. The sequence goes on along the minus strand of OX369254.1, from coordinate 5,346,819 downwards.
TCTTTTGTGGTACTATCTACAACTAGTCCTTAAACCTACTAATTCTTTTGGTACTATCCATAAGTAGTCCTTAAACCTACTACTTCTTTTGGTACTATCCATAAGTAGTCCTTAAACCTACTACTTCTTTTAGTACTATCCACAAGTAGTCCTTAAACCTACTAATTCTTTTGGTACTATCCATAAGTAGTCCTTAAACCTACTACTTCTTTTGGTACTATCCATAAGTAGTCCTTAAACCTACTACTTCTTTTAGTACTTTCCACAAGTAGTCCTTAAACCTACTACTTATTTTGCGGTACTGCATAAGAGGCGTGATGCCTGAACGTAGAAGTAACTTTAGAACGATAAAGCTGCAATTTTCTTTTTCTCATCGACTACGATGACAGAAAACTATTTCGATCAGAAAAATATTTTCGAATTGCATAAAAAAAATATTAATATCCTCTTTCACTCCAGATAACTAGCAGCCATTTTATGATATATTTTACCCGACTACGAAAAAAGGGGGGTTATGTTTTTAATAACTTTGTTTTAAAAAAATATTAATTATTCAATTTTCTATATCACTTGATCCTTTTGTTTCTTACTCCTTTTCAGCAAAAACTTTATCTGGCTCCTTGGTAGCCCTTCTCATTCGCCTTCTCTTCTCACGCGCCTTATTGATCTACTCTGTTCCTCTTCTTTAGCACCTCCACCATATATTATGACGACCCTATGGTCATCAGGGGTAACGTAGCTCTTGGGATCCTCGTCTATCCTATAATAAGGACTATAATAAAATACTTATTTGTGTGATTTTGTTAATACGTCAACTTGTAAATTTATTCACTTGTAAAGGGGGCTCTGCGCGCTGGCTTATTAATGGAAGGAAAGATTAATATTACTGTTACACCTTTTCTATTCAGAAATACGACACGAAGAATACATGGCCATGCGTCCTGGCCCAGGGCCCAATCTAGAATCATTTTCAACTGTTATATCGAACATTTGATTTAAAATATTAATCCTAATTTGAATTGGAATCCTTTACTTTTTAAAACGACCCGCGAATAGAAAAGATGCAAAAGAGGCGCGATGCCTGAACGTAGAGTCATACGATCTCTACAGTACTATCCATTAGTAGTCCTTAAACCTACTACTTCTTTTGTGGTACTATCCACAAGTAGTCCTTAAACCTACTACGTCTTTTGTGGTACTATCCATAAGTATTCCTTAAACCCACTACGTCTTTTGTGGTACTATCCACAAGTAGTCCTTAAACCTACTACGTCTTTTGCGGTATTACCAGTAGACCGGATCGCGGATCACAAAATGGTGACAGGCTGGCAAAAGCTGTCAAACGTCAGTGTCAAAATCAAATGTCCTGAATCCTGGTCCTCCTTCAACCCACATTCCTAATCCCGGTCAGGTATAATATACATAAAAACACTTTGCCAGAAAGATAGGCGAACAAAAATATCTCCAGCGCCGCCACTTACTATCTTATGCATATCTGTATGTTAGATTTTTATACATAAAATGCTTTGTTTCAGTACGTACGTTAAGCAGATTCTATCGTTTTTCGCGTTCATCCGAAGCCAATTTTCTTTATCAATATTTCAAATAAAAGGGTTCTTTCAATAAAATTGTGTTAACAAACAGAAACTTTCTGTTGAACAGAGCCCCTACGCTTTACCCGCAAATAATTTAATTAAACCCTTCCGCTTCCATATTTTGCAAGGGTCTTATAATTCTGTGGTTGGTAAGGTGATTTTATGTTTATCGAATTTCCTTTTGTGAGTTTAAGTAAAAAAAAGAGTTTGAGAGATTTTAACTCCTTTATGTAACTTTTTCACCGATTACTTTAACGGTGAAGGAAAACATCGTGAAGAAACCTGCACACACCTGCGAAGAAACTCGAATGTTGTGTGTGAAGTCGACCGACCTGGGCCCGCGTGGTCGACTAAGGCCCGATCGCCCTAATTGAGGGTAGACCACCAGGTGAGATGTTGTCAAGGGTTTACCAAATGTGCATAAAAGATAAAGAAAGACTCGAGCCCCTCAGTGGGGACGTATATGAGGTGATATGAATGAATGAATACCTATGTATAGCTCACAGAATCGCTACACGTAAAGGCAGTAGGCAAGGCACAAAGCTCGTAGAACAGATGGCCGTTGGGTTAGTAAAGTTATGGAGTGGCAACCGTGCACCAAAAGACGTAGCGTAGGTAGACTTCCCACTCATTGGACCGAGGACCTCGTAAAGGTCGCGGGAAGCCACTGGATTCCGGCAGCGGAGAACCGGTCTGTAAAACCCCTAGGGGGAAGCCTTTGTCTAGCAGTGGACGTCTGTCAACTGATATTCTAGTAGATGATGAACTTTTCGATTTTGTGAATACGCAATGTGTACTGGCTGGTGTCGTGTTCTACCAGGAGTTCAAGGAACTGCCGCAAAATCGTTCAAAGGCAATGGCTTCACAGACAAGACTTAAACTATTTAATTTGAAGAAGAAATTCGCAATGGTCAGATGACATCGTTAGCGATGCTGGGAGTTGTTTGCTGGGGCCGAGGAACGTGACATGATGAGGCCTAATTTATTTTGACAGGGAACCCTATCTGTCATTACGGTAAGAGAGGGTTCCCAGTACGGTCGAGAGATAACGATATTGAAAGTGTCCTTACAGTTTCGCGTTTATAACTGAGACATTTAAACATTTCTTGCATCTTGGAGCCGCCTGGTTTGTTCCGAACCGATGGTAAGAGGCCAGACGGTCTGAATCTGGTCCCATGGCAGAGAGGGTGCTGCCTTTTTTGGGATGCCACCTGTGTGAGCACTTTTGCAGCGTCTTACATCAATGGTACTGCTCTTATGGCGGGTTCATCATCACATCAGCCGAAGGACGTCCACTGCTGGACATAAGACTCCCCCAAGGATTTCCACGATGACCGGTTCTGCACTGCCCACATCCAGCGGCTTTCAGCGACCTTAACGGCGGGTTACGCGGCTGAATTTGCGGCGGCTAAGTATGCCGCTTTAGAAGGCAATTACCTTTTTGTCCCCTTCGCTGTTGAGTCCTCTGGTGCGTGGGGATCGGAAGCCAGGGCTTTTATTAACGACTTAGACACTCGTTTACGTCAGAGGGGCCATGTTCCTCATTCCGGTTCGTACCTGATTTAACCTGTATCTGTGGCAGGCAAATTGTATGATTAGTCATTTTACATACGGTCAGGCAAATTTTATAATTCGTCAGTATGTAAACGGTCAGGCAAAATGTAAAATGCTGTACACGATTCAGGCAAATTGTAATAATTCGTCCTTATATAAACGGTCAATACCGAGTCAAGAAAATTGTCAAAATGCCGTACGGCAGATTGTAAATTGTTGCGAAGCGAGCGATGTTAGGTTCTGTCAGGTTTGATTTGTTTAACTGTCAAAGAGCCTCGCGAAGCTAGGCTCCCCGCCCTCGCTATTATATAATTTGCCTGACATTTGACTGACCATATGTATAATGATGAATTATACAGTATGCCTGCGACATACCATCGCAATTCAACGCGGTAACGCTGCGGGTGTGGTGGGTACCTTTGAGTCTGAATCTCGATTTTTGATTTTTGATTATTTTGTAAGTGTTAATATTTTTATTACGTTTAAACAGATTATTGTAAATGTTGAATGTTCGTGTAAAGAAGGTCGGTCCAAAACGATTGCAGCTAGACATATCACAGTTATTGTTTTCGATAAATTAACACTGTGTTCCCTGTTTGAGCGGTTCTTCGAAAACATCAAGTTGATGGAGCTCTAGCAAAAATACCAAACCGAAAGACGTTCATTGCGGGGCAAAAGCCTCCTCCAAGGATTTTTTCACAACTATCGCTTCTGCGCTGGTCGTATCCAGTAGCTTCCCACGACCTTCACCAGATGGTGGGTCCACTGAGTGGGAGGCATATCTAGGCTACTTCTTCCGGTGCAATCACTAGAGTGATGAATACTTATTGTAAATATGGTATTTCTTTCAAAAGATTAACTAAATGTAAGGTTGTTGAATTTTGTGTAAGAGATAGAGAAGTAGGTAATACCAACGAAATCAAGATAACTAACTATACAGCTTCTTTTACAAAACCACGTCACTGCAGCACATTTCCTTTGAAAACTGAAGGAAATCCCCGAAACGCCGGTAACGAAGCGGCGAATAAAAAAATCTCCCTCACTGAAAGCAATTCTGACTTTTTAAATATTTCTTTATAAAAATTGCTGTTAATATTTCAACGCGGGGTGTTTTCAAAGGGTGAAGCGGAACGAAATCTTGTTAAAGTTAATGAACAAACTTCAGTGCCTCAGTCTCACTTAAATTAGACAGCCTTGCCACCCTACTCTCGGGAAGAAACTAGTCATGATTAAATTTAGTAGAACATTATCCTTTCAACATAGTTTTAACCGCCTCCGTGGCGTAATGGTTAGTCCATTCGCTTCACACCATGAGGTCGCGGGTTCTATTCCCGGCGGGGTCAACTCAAGACTCGGCTTGGTTGGTGGTAGGGCATTTTCATAGCCCGCCTGGCTAGCTACCACCATCTTGCCGCCAAACATCAGTGTTAACACCATTGATGTATTCCGGCTATAAGATAGCCAGATCCGCATTGCGTTTTGGAATCTTGGTAAGCCCGCTTCCATCTTTGGCACCATCGTCACTTACCATCAGGTGAGTTGATGCGAAGGACTTACCAGTTGTGAATAAAAAAATAAAAAATATATATATAATAATATAGATATTTAACATCCAGACACAGAGCAAACAAATCTGCACAACACACAAATGTTTGCCCTGGGTGGGGATCGAACCCACAACTCTCGGATCAGTAGTCAAGCGCACAACCAGAGATCCCGTAAGGGATAAGTCCGCCTTTTTATATAATATATTTTTTAAGTTTTGTAACAAAGATCAATAAAGAGTTTACAAACAAACAAACAAACAAACAAACCACTGAGCCACTGAATTACGCAACTAAAGTTAAATTGAAGTCTACAATAAACTTAAGACACATCAGATTACCAGGATGGAAGAGACAATATAAACGTAATAACAGATGTGGTAAAGAGGAAGAACTGTCCACAAATTATGCACAAATTCCAAGCAAAACTCATAAAGCAGCTACCCGATAAGGCTGAGAAAACAAAATGTAGTGCTGCCGATAGTACATCGATAGTTGTGCAAACATCGCCACGGATGGTGTTTATATTGCGAAAATGTCGGTATAATGGCATTGGTGGAAACACATGAGAACGAATATCGTCATGTGCTTTGAATACAAAAATGACAGCGTTGGTTTATCAGTTACTAGCTGTCCCGGCAAACTCCGTTCCACCTTATACTACACTACCCTACCCTACCCTACCCTAAAACCTTCTCCTGACAATAACGAACTCAACAAAAAAAGAATTAGCGCAATCGGTCCAGCCGTTCTTGAGTTATAAATGGTGTAACTAACACGACTTTAATTTATATACATACTAGCTGTCCCGGCAAACTCCGTTCCACCTTATACTACACTACCCTACCCTAAAACCTTCTTCTGACAATAACGAACTCAACAAAACAAAGAATTAGCGCAATCGGTCCAGCCGTTCTTGAGTTATAAATGGTGTAACTAACACGACTTTCATTTATATACATACTAGCTGTCCCGGCGAACTTCGTTCCACCTTACGCTATACTACACTACCCTACCCTACACTACCCCATACTACCCTACCCTACCCTACACTACCCCACACTACCCTACTCTACACTACCCTACACTACCCTACCCTTCCCTACCCTACCCTACCCTACACTACCCTACCCTACACTACACTACCTTACCCTACCCTAACTACACTATACCTACACTACACTACCCTACCCTACCCTAAAACCAATTATTTTTTGACTGATAATATTTTTTGTTTGTTTATGATTATCATATTTTTAATACTTATTATCCTATTCCCGACGAAGACAAATGCAAAAACACAAAAATCATAAAAATTGGTCCAGCCGTTCTTGAGCTATAAATGGTGTAAATACCACGACTTTCTTTTATATTTAGTAAGTAGTTTAATATTATATTCACATCAGGAGGTCGCGGGTTCGATTTCGGGCGGAGTCTAACATGTATGTAAGACGCGTGTGCCTGGCTAAAATCAGGTCCAATTTTCGTAAAACTGAATTGAGTTTTTTAAGTTGTGAATACTAACTTAACTAATGAATAGTTGATTAAATTTTTCACTAGTTTTTTATTTTCATTTTTACCACCCTAGTATTATAAATGAAACTATTAAGGCCGTAATATTACAGATTTTCGTTATTTTGACGTCAATTACTCTTAAGCGATAGAAAATCCAAGGATAAAATAACCTTATTGTTGATGATGCTCCTTAAAGCTATTAGAAATATGATTGAGTAAGTTTAGCTCGATAGAAAAAAAATATCAAAGATAGGTCTACACCGTTACTTTCTACTTAAATTAAAAAAAAAAATCTACAACAATATTTGTTATGATAATACAAAGTGAGAAATGTTATTATTTTTTATACTTTCATTGTGGTTTTTGATTGAAACGAAAAACCATTGAAAATGTGAAAAATTGTGGTTTTTTTTTTATTTTACTCTTTACACGTAAAGAAAAAGACAGAGACAACTGTTTCAATCAAAGCCTCGCAAGTAACTATTTAGTAATCTGTGGCCTCGCCTTAAAGGAACTTTCAGAATGTTTGTGGAATAAGGCTGTTAAGGTACAGCCTTGTAGATAGGTGTCGTTAGAACATATACGTATAAGTAATCCTTTTTATTTCTTTTTTAGGGTTCCGTAGTACAAGAAGAAACCCTTATGGTTTCGTCATGTCTGTCTGTTCGTCTATCTGTCCGCGGGCTAGCTCCTAGACTATTAGTAGTTAAGAGCTGAAATTTGGCGAAGTTTTTTTTTTTATTTATTTATTTCTTTAAAGAACAAACATACATATTAATACAGTACAAAGGAAACCCTATCGGGTTTTTGTATTGCACAGAAGTCGAGGATAATAACAACGCGGAGAGAACTGTATAAAATTTTTTGGAAAAAAATCTTTTTAAGAGTAAGTACCTCCCCTACAAGTAAAGTAGGGATGATTTTTTTTTCGTTAAACCCAGTCGTGTGGGGTATCGTTGATTAGAGCTTAAAAAATAGTTGTTAGTCTTCTAAGACCATTTTATAATTTAGGGTTCCGTTTTCGAAAAAATAGTCTTATTTGGAAATTTGAAAATAAGATATGGACGTGATAATGGCAACTACGGAACCCTACATTGCGCGTGGCCCGACACGTACTTGGCCGATTTTTTTATTCCATTAGGTAGTATTATAACAAGTATTAATTCAAATTCAAATTCAATTGACTCTATATTGTACATCAAAATACAAAATACATATACAAAATTTTAATTAAAACTAAGAGACGTACAATTTAGGCGGTCTTATCGCTGAGAGCGATTTCTAACAGACAACCTAGTGCTCGGAGAAAAAGCAAGGAGCCAGGTAGTACGCGAGCAACAACAACAGAAAAAAAAGAATAACGAATAATCATTTTAAACTTATACTAAAACATATAAAGCTATTATCACTTTTTATATACTAACAAATAAAGTATCATACCTATTTAATTAAATAAAACCTACTCGGACTATAAAATAAATAATTATATATTTATTTTATTTTTATTTTTATTCACAATTGGTAAGCCTTTGACAACATCTCACCTGGTGGTAAGTGACGATGTTGCCGAAGATGGAAGCGGGCTTACCAAGATACGCATATATATTATACGTACTTATATAAATAAATAATATTATTTCGTTGTAGTACCTTTTAATGAAATGTTTGGACTTCTTTCCCTGTGCACTTCTTGGATTTTTCCTACTTTGACTCCTGCCTTTTTTCCTACTTTGACTCCTGCCTTTTTTTCCTACTTTGACTCCTGCCTTTTTTTCCTACTTTGACTCTTGCCTTTTTTTCCTACTTTGACTCCTGCCTTTTTTTCCTACTTTGACTCCTGCCTTTTTTTCCTACTTTGACTCCTGGCTTTTTTTCCTACTTTGACTCCTGCCTTTTTTTCCTACTTTGACTCCTGCCTTTTTTTCCTACTTTGACTCCTGCCTTTTTAACCCCCGACGCAAAAAGAGGGGTGTTATAAGTTAACGTGTGTATCTGTTTATCTGTCTGTGGCATTGTAGTTCTTAAACGGATGGACCGATTTTGATGCGGTCTTTCTTGTTTGAAAGCTGACGTGTTCGAGGTGGTGCTTAGCTATAGTTTATGAAGATCTGTTCACCCGTTTGAGGATCATCAGCTCTTATCTAGGTGATGAAGGGATGTGGCAACTTTAACAGGTCTGATCGATTCAAAATTTGGTGATCCTGTTACTGTTATAATATTGCGAAACCATGGTCACCTTGACCTGATGCTGCAGCATCTCCTGGTATCTGCAGGATACCTTACTTCTAACGAACTTACAGCAAATGTATCGTGTTTGGAATACGTAAAGTTTAAAAAGCATAAAATAAAACTTAAATTAAAAATTTAAAAACCCCCGACAAAGAGCCGCTAAAAGTAGAAAATAATATGGTTTGACCCTTTAAGTTTAATATAAGTAGTTTTATTTTAGCGTAGGGGGACCGCTAAGTTAATAAAATAAAAACAGAATACGACTGTTTTACTTTATTACAACTAATTATTTATCACAACTTAGCGGGCCCCCTACGCGACGACTCTTAGATCAAAATATAACTACTTATATTAAACTTAAAGGGCCAAAACAATTTATTTTCAAAATAAAAAAATAAACCTTAGATTTATTTTCTACTTTTTAACGGTTTATAAGGCGAGTTTTTATCACGCTTTTATTAGCTTCACAAAGTTTGAATGAATTCAAACTTTGTAAATTTATCAAGAATCAGTGACAATACAATAATTTCATAAGTTTATCTCATTATCCTGAACGAAAAATTTAAAAATAATTATAGTTTAAAAAAACTAAAAAACACGCTTTTATAGCACATCAAACTAAAAGTGAAAAATAATGCTTAATATAAGCTGAAAACAATAATGAACGAAAAATACTAGTATTATTGTGAAAAAAGAGTGAGGCGCTTTGTGCCATATTTTTCGTGTATCGCGTATTTTTCGTTCATTGTTGTTTTCAGCTTATATTAAGAATTATTTTTCACTTTTTAGTTTGATGTGCTTTAAAAGAGAGTTTTTTGTTTTTTTTAAACTATATTTTTTTTTGTGATTTTTCGTCGTATGTTTCTACATTTATTTGACTCTCGAGATGTCTGTTTGTAGGCCACTATATTATTGTATACATATTTTGATTAATAGCGTCGAGCTATGCTGAATGGTAATCAGTTATCATTTCTGTCTGACAGCTAGGGTGAGAATATTACGTTTGGTCTTCTAATAAAAAGTTATGATTAATATTTGACTTCGCTTCTCTTAATACATTTTGCGGTAGGGTAGTGTTTTAAAAGCAGTGTATTTTTGAATGCCGTCAGTCACTCACTCAATCAGCGCCAACTCTGTAGGCTTAATGTCAAAAACTAGTATTTTTTTAATAGTAAAAATGGCTTCTACTGATCACAAAATATGTCATCATTCATCATTACAGCTCATATACGTCCCCACCGAGGGGCTCGAGCCTACCCTGAATCAGGGCGATTAGGCCTTAGTCGACCACGCGGGCCCAGTGCGGGTTGGTCGACTTCACACACAACCTTCGAGTTCCTTCGCAGGCATGTGCAGGTTTCCTCACGATGTTTTCCTTCACCGTTAAAGCAATCGGTTAGTATGTACGTAAGTTTTTGAAAAACTCATTGGTACATTGGCCGTCCAGATTTGAACCCGGTACCTCTGGTTAGATGGACCGAGTCGTTACCGGTTGAGCCACCGACGCTTTTTACACAAAATATGTGTAGTTTTTTAATTTTTTTTTGTTATTTTATTTACCCACTTTTTTCAGGTGTATACTTTATGACACACCGGCCTGGGAATGAATTTCTGACGCAAAATTTAATCCCAGTCCAGGTGTATCTTAAATGATTTCAACATATTCCCAACCCAATACTACTGGCGTATTCTCCAGGGCCAGTTCTTTCCAATCACCCTATAAAAGTCTTTGAAAATAAGGTGTCGAAGTGTATCATTTAAGATACACCGGCCTGGGAGAAGAGGTGTATAGTCAACTATACACCGGCGCTTAGTGTGTTAAGAAAATGATAACATTGATTATTATTTTTTGAGGAAAAATCAAAATGTATCATAATCAATGAGCATTAATTTCAGTTGTAATTTTTTTGTGTTCAATTTTGTGAATGTTATATAACGGTTTTGTAATCACCACTAAGCTGATACAGGCGCGCGACCTTGACACTCTGGAGTCTGGACCGTTCAGTGTTCAGCTTGCGCGGTTAAATAATGGAACGCGGTGAGGCAAAACATTATAGAAAAATAAAAAAATGTAATACCTAAAACAAAAAAAATATTAAATGCGAGGAATTAACTCAAATAATAATAAATGAAAAAAAAAGGAAATAAATACAGTTAAAATGGCGCAAATCCATGAAACTGCAAATTTCTAATGAAAAAAATAAAATAAACATAGACGAAAAACTCAAGGATGCTGTGATATATTTTTTTATTTACAATTGGTAAGCCCTTAATAAAAGCAACTCTAAGTACGCTTCCATCTTCAGCATCATCGTCACTTACCATCAGGTGAGATGATCCCAAGGGCTTACCAAATATGAATAAAAAAACTAACACATTTTTAAAATCATTTTCAAATACAACAGTACGAAAAATTATGACTTGCGGCTTTATCCGAAGCAAAAACACAAGAAAACTTTAGGACGCACAACCATGCATAAATTCTGATGACAGATGTATTTTCCTACAAATCCTTTGTGTTAATTAAAATTTATTTGTGAACAGCATTATCAGGTATTTCATTAAACTGGTTTTATTCTCAACCAAAATCCAATAACTCCTACCTTTATATTCCCACATCACCTGCTTCGTATTTATAGCATTATATTCCTTAAATATCTCTCAAATGCACTCAACTTCTCAACAAAAACATTCGTAAGCAGGACCAAAACAATGGTAAGAATTTGATTACTCATGTACACTTAATTGGTTTGGTCCGGGATGAAGACTCCTGCGCAGTATCAGCTGATCTATCGCACAGATACCGCTGCCGGCCTCCGGGCAACAGTGGAATGGTGGAACAACTCACTATGTGTGGGTAGATAGTGGTAGTAGAACCATAGACCTATAACAATCTGGAAAAGAGCTTGCATTATGAATATTATAGTGATGAAATTGAACAACGCACCAAAAATCTCTTTGGTGAAATTGCAAAAAAAATAACTTTTTATGTTTGTGTGCCAAATATTTTTTGCTATAAATCTACCATACAATGTAGAACCTCTAAGTTTTGGTCGGAAAAAAAGTTTCCAGGGGGGCTTCTACTAACTTTTGCCTCCAAATTTTCTCTTTCTCACTCTCTTCCTAGCTATATATTTATTTATTTATTTACTTAAGGCAATCAACAGCAAACTTATTTAACATTAAGCTTATTGAGGAGAGAAACAGCAAGGCAAATAATAGATTACCCTAGATAAGCCAAACATTGTGCACAAAAAACAGACAGTTAGGATAGGTAGCACATAAATTTTACGATAGTATACACATTTATATTAAAAAATTGCTCAGATACTCGTAGTGTGAACTAAAAACTTGCGTTTGTTGCCACGAGTTAATATAGGTTTTCATGTCATATCTTATCGGCGATGTCGCGTACACCTAGGCTTCCTCGCACGTACTCGTTACTAATTTTATCGAGCTTAGTTACGACGCACATCCACCTTAGCATCTTCATTTCAGCAACTTGAATGGTATGCACGTCCCTTTGGGTCACGGCCCACGTTTCGCTGCCATATACAGGGTGATTTCGGGGTCGTGATCCCAACCATTTTTTTCTGACTCAGTAAATGATTGCGATGCTACTTGTATTTATTTTAATTGAAACAAAGATGATTCGTTATTTACGTATTTTTATTTAAAAATTATTATTGACTCAAAATGCGTGGTCACCCTACTTTTAATTACACCTTTTAATTAATTTTTATTAATAGTAGGGTGACCATGATCTCGAATTATCGCAGTTTTTTTTTGCTGACTAAAAGTAAAAGTCGCTGGTGTACTGTTAGTCCTAACCTATCGTGATCCTTAGGAGAAAGTAAGTTAAATGTTTCTTTCTTGCTCCACGACCCCGGAATCACCCTGTATAAGGACTGGCCGAATGATGCTCTTACACACCAAACCCTTGAGTTTGACCGGCATTCTCTTGTCGCATGTAACACCAGTTACTTCTCGCCATGACAGCCACGCTGCGGCTATTCGATTCTGAATGTTGCATTCAAAACTCCAAGAGCTGTGCCTCCAACTTTTCTGAAATAAAAAAAGGACTTCCCTTACAAACCATTAAAATAGCATTAAATATTTTGGCATTATGATTGATGCGTCACTCTCTTTTCAAGGACATATTGGTGTAGTTATAAACAGAATCAGAAAGCTCGTATATGTGTTTTAGAAACTTCGCTCTATAGCAGATCCAAAATTCATTAGACTAATATACATGACTTTATGTCAGTCAATAATTACATACTGCATCTTATCATGGGGCGATGCACCAAAAACTTTAATGCTCACCCTTGAGCGAGCACACAGAGCGATTCTAAAAGTATCTACTTCCCGACCATACCTTTTTCCTACACGCCAGCTGTACGAATCTTGCAATGTATTGACTGTTCGGCAACTTTTCATAATGAGCACAGTTTTAAGACAACACAAAGCACTTACTTACAATCCCACAACAACTAACAAGAGGCGTAGAGATATAGTTTTCTCATCATCCAGTTCAAAACATGTTTAGGCCAACAGATTTTTTGCATTTCTTGTTCCTTTTCTGTCTAATTAGCCTACACAGACTCACGTATATAAATTAAAAAAGAAATATAGCTGCCTATTTACAAAAACTCTCTTACGATGATACCGAAAAATTACCATTAGTTAAGTTAGTTAAGTTCCACCACACCTCTCCACACGAAAAGCTAATTAATAATATTATATATATATATATATATATATATATGTTTTTCTGACGTATTTTGCATGAAATGAATTAATTATTATATATATATATATATATATATATATATATATATATATATGCAAAATACGTCAGAAATGAGAGCAACATAATGATGATTTTTTTAACTCAACTCGGGCTTCTTACCGCGAGTACGACTCACACTTGGCCGATTTTTATTATTGTTCTATTACTTAAGGGTTTGAACTATAATCATAACAGGTTTCAATCTCATTGTATTTACACTTGTGCAAAGACAAAAAAACCCTTAAAAAATGCGTCACTTAGTTTTAAATTAAACCCCCTTAAATTTTTTACTTTTTAGTTATTCATCAGTAAATTTTCTAATAATTAATTATTTGATTAATTCCAATTTTAGGCCCGCGTGGTCGACTAAGGCCCGATCGCCTTAATTCAGGGTAGGCTCGAGCCCCTCGGTGGGGACGTATATGAGCTGATGTGATAAAGTTTTCTACAATAAGAATACAAGTTAAAATAAATGTCTTATCCAGTAGTTACCAAATCCTAACTCATTGATAGTTAGTCGTCATTTACAACTGGCCGCCAGTTCAACTAATGAAAACGTAGTGATGAAGCGAAATTCACTGGAACAGAACCCCCTGTCTTGACTAGCCCCACTTTTTATATTAGTTTGCATTTTTGGAGATCCTTGTACACGAAAAAAAGATGTGGCAGGAAGGTCACCATCAATAATTTTTTATTTTTTTTACTTCTCATGCTCGTTAAGTTGTTATCAATGTCAATAGAAGTCTGCATTTTTTTTTATACTCTTGTGTATAAAATACCTTTGAAAAGTTTTCCTTTAAAGACATAGTCTTATAATGCAACTAGTGGGTGCTCGCGGCTTCGCCCGCGCAGTTCCCATTTTTTGGTGTTCCCGTGGGAATTTCCCGAAATCCTTTCTTAGCGGATGCCTACGTCATAATATCTACCTGCATGCCAAATTTCAGCCCGATCCGTCCAGTGGTTTGGGCTGTGCGTTGATAGATCACTATGTCAGTCAGTCAGTCAGTCACCTTTGAGTTATATATATTTAGTTAAGGCCTTACAGCCACTTAATTTAATAGATATGTTTTTTTATGAGATTTTGGTTATATCTTAATTTAATTACGACACAATTATGTACTACTATCTAAATACAAATTTAAGATTAATACAGGCGTGCATTTACGTAAAAAACTTGGCTAAAGATGACCTATTATTCCTTAGCATCAAGGATCTCACTATAGTCAAACGTCACAACATGAAAATAAAAAAATATAAAAAAAACTGTGTGGTGGGAAACTAATTATTCGTCAAAACTAGCCTGCTGTATTGCGGTTGAATATTTGTACATATTAAAGATTTGTTATTTTCCTCTCAATCGAAGTGAAAAGCAGAGTATATACATTATAATAGCATTATACCCATTTTACCCTCAACGTGACTATCCATCCTCAACGTACCGGCTCGGGTGGCTATATGAACATCTCGGTTAAATGGCTTGTTATATGCACTTGTTGTACATTCTACTACATATTGCTACCTAGACATACCGAGAATGGATTCACACTGAAACACTGTATTATAGGTAAAACAAAACTGTGAAGGACCCGTGAACTGGGGGTTCATACTGAACAAATTTCCTCAAGGAACCCATAGCCAATTCTAAAAAAAAATTGACAGTCCATATAAAAATGCATACAATTTGTCGATCGTGTATGAAAAATGAAATATTTTTTTTGTGATTTCAGCAAACTCATAGAACAATAGTTGTTCAGTATGATGAGTAGAGGCCCAAATCACACAAAGTTTTACACTTGTATATATTACCGTTCTTACGATAGAGCTAAATAAAATATACTTCTAAAGACCTCTATAAAAACACATTTTTTTTTATAGACCACCCTTTTTTATGTTTTCGTTGTTATAGTGGCAATAGAAATACAGATTATGTGTAAATTTCAACTGTCTACCTATAACGGTTCATGAAATACAGCCCACTGACAGACAGACGGACAGACGGATATTCTCTCTCGTACATCTACCAGATACGCTAAACTACCAGGTTTATGACATAGCGTCCCCACTCACCGACAGTTCATATTATGAGGGCCGCTATTCCTGCCAATGCCATGCGGCAAAGGGCGAGGACCAACTACGGTAGGTCTTGCAGCCAAGACGCTAGACAGACGGACAGACGGACAGACGGACAGACATCGGAGGCTTAGTAATATAGGGTCCGGTTGGTCACCCGTTGGGTGCAAAAGAAATGTCCACTGTGTCCCAACAAACTAAATACTTAATAGGAAAACGTAAAAAATATTTTTTGTTTGTGATCTCGATCTATTGTGATATAGTTGTAATATTTAATGGCATGCTAGAGGTGATCGTTAAGTTAAGGAAGTACCTACATTAAGGGGTTTATCTTTGCTATTTCTCATTCGGTAAATTAAGTAAGTAATGTATTTGGAGAAATTCTGAAAATATACAATACTATTTTCAAATTCAGTTATGTTGTCGTCACATGGCTAGCTACCACCATCTTATCTAAGTCTTGCCACCAAACATCATTGTTAACAGCATTGATGTGTTCCAGCTTGAAGATAAGATAGCCAGATCCCCAATGCGTTGGGGAATCTTGGTAAGCCCGCTTCCATCTTCGGCATCATCGTCACCCATTAGGATAAAAAAAAAAAAATCGAAAAACCTACAAGCCTTTAGGCACAAGCTTTTTACAATTAAATTACTCGTCAATACGAATTAAACGAGCCCAAACTTGATGAGGTTGTGTCGTTTCATTGCGAAGTTCCTATGGCCATCCTCCAGCTCCATCGTCAGATCAGCACCATGTCATCATAATATTGCATTGTCACGCGATTTACACATGTATGCAAAATTTCAGCTCAATCGGAAACCAGGAAGTGGGTGAAATTTATATTGCAAGATTTCACCCGAACCAACATACATACATACATACATATATTGCAAGTTAAATAAAAGTTTTAACATAACAAGTCTTCAATCAATGATAGATATTCTATAGTTTTATAGCAGCCTTTATTTACTTCAACCGCAAAATGTACACACCCCTCGTCAGAATGACTTGTGACTTACAGTATTACGTAATCAAATTAATATGACAGACCCAACAGTCGGTTGTCATGCGTCATGACGCGCTTTTATATTTTGAAGCATTACTTCACTTATTAGGAACGAATTTTTGTCTTGCCTACCAAAATTACTTTTTATACTTTTGAGTGACGAAAGAGTAAACAGAATGGTATGTGATCAGGCGAAAATTCGACTCCGACATTTTGATGAAAATGTACTCTATGAATCACTAATAGCAAAGTATAAACATACTAACAGACACAAAAAAGTGGTTGAGAAAAAGTTATGTGCGTATGCATTTATGTATGTATGTCCTTATGTATGTATGTTTTACGGGAAACTGCTGGACAGATTTTAATGGCAATTTTTCGCATAAAAGTTTTATTTAATGACATAAGGTACGTTTTTAAATCTTAAAATATTAAAAGTAACTCCCACATAAAAAAAAGACTTAATATTTTTTCACAAAAATTACTCTAAGAGTGATTTTTAAATTTTTTTTATTGTATGTAAGTAACAATTATTAACGACTAAAAATATAGCATAGGTAAACGTAGAAAACTCAAAAAATGGTACCTATAATACAAAAAAAATATTTAAAATAATTTTCTCCTTAATGACGCTAACCATGTTACTAAAATTTTTACTTTTAAGATTATATTAAATTTAGCTATAAGTGGAATGTAGAGGAAAACTTTGAAAAGGTAAATTTCTTACAAAAACTTTGTAAGCAAAAACCTTTTTATCAACGCAATAAGAGAGTATATTTGTACTTCTGTCGGATTTTCCGTTCGGCCGGCCGACTTCGTTGGACGCCGCTATTGCATTGACATAAAGGTTTTTTCTACCGGCTCAAGCTGAATCTTTTCTATTGACCAATCAGCTGATCAAATTAGTATGAGAAATCCAAAATTTTCTTTGCGAATTGACTAGAAGTTTTATTATTTAGACCATAGAAACGAGGAGATCCGCAGGAGAACCAAAGTAACCGACATAGCTCACAGAATCGCTAAACTGAAGTGTCAGTGGGCGGGGCACATTGCTCGTAGTACAGATGGCCTTTGTGGCAGTAAAGTTCTCGAGTGGCGACCGCAAACCGGAAAACGAAGCTTAGGCAGGCCTCCCACTCGGTGGACCGTGATGGATGCGGGCAGCGCAGGACCGTCGTCGTGGAAATCCTTGGGAGAGGCCTTTGTCCAGCAGTGGACGATTTTCGGCTGATACGATGATAATGATGACGAAGACCATATAAGTATATAAGTATGAATGAATAGTAATAGCAAAGCAAGGAGACTTTATACTTTACCGAATAAAACCAGGCAGGCGGGACAAAAGTAATCTCTTTCATATCTTGTGGCACTATTAACCACGCTATATTATTCACGTTGCACTTATCATTATTCGCGGTCACTTATAAGACATTTTAGATTTACACCTGCGGACACGTGCAACGCGACCTACGTACACATCTGGAATCAGATGTGCAGGTTTCCTCACGATGTTTTCCTTCACCGTTTAAGCAATCGGTAAGTATATGCACGTAAGTTTCGAAAAACTCATTGGCACCTGGGACCTAGGACTTCTGGTTAGAAGGCCCGAGTCGTTACCGTTGAGCCACCGACGCTCTTCAACCGACTTCAAAAAAGGAGGAGGTTCTTAATTCGACTGTGTTTTTTTATGTGTGTTAGCTCAGAACTTTTGACTGAGTGAACCGATTTTGATGATTCTTTTTTAATTAGAAAGCTAGTGCTTCCCGTGTGGTCTTATATAAATTTATCAAAATCGGTGTAGTAGTTTATCAAAAAAATAACAAAAACCAAAACTAATAATGCAAAAATGTACTAAGTTGTTGCGATGGAAGTCGATTTTTTAACGTGTTTAGCGTTTTCAATTATGTCCTAATGTGAAACATAATTTTTGCGAATGGCGTCAAATGTCATTTTAATTTGACATTTGTGTTGTAGACAGATAGCTAGAGAATTAGTAGACAACAAGCAATGGAACGATCACATCAGCTCATATACGTCCCCACCGAGGGGCTCGAGCCTACCCTGAATTAGGGCGATCGGGCCTTAGTCGACCACGCGGGCCCAGTGCGGTTTGGTCGACCTCACAGAAAACCTTCGAGTTTCTTCGCAGGTGTGTGCAGGTTTCCTCACGATGTTTTCCTTCACCGTTAAAGCAATCGGTGAGTATATGTACGTAAGTTTCGAAAAACTCATTGGTACATTGGCCGTCCGGATTTGAACCCGGCACCTTTGGTTAGGAGGACCGAGTCGTTACCGGTTGAGCCACCGACGCTGCTAGGATACCTATCTTTATGTCACTCACGGGTTAAAATAATATCGGGCGTAAATATATTCATTTTAAGCGGCTGTTACGTTGAAAACGAACACCCAATTCTCGATATTTTTACATGTTTTTATTACTTTTCTATACTTTCAAATAAGTTTAAAAAAATGTATTCATTTAAAATGAAAGGTCTTAAAGTCACCGATTTTCGTGTGTTGGTTTCATTCAACAATTAACTATTTGTTTTTAAGAAATTTTGCAATTAATGCCAAAAACAGGGTCTACAGTATGTTTTTCTACTTAAATGGTGGTAATATTTTTAAAATTGTATTCAATTAAATTATTATTAACTCTTAATTATTATTACTCTTAGTATATTATACATTTTTTTCATAGTGATAGCTTTTCACAGTGTTTCAATAATTTGAACTGAATACTGTGATTTGACCTTGTAATTTTAAACCCGGCTGCATGTAAACATTATGCTTATTTTTGGGCATTCGGGTGAATAAGACATAAGGCACCCAAATATAATATGTATCCTGTCTTTATGTCACTCACGGGATCAAGACGAATCTAACGACACCTCGTTCTACAAAATCCATCAAAGCTTTTAGGCTGCAGGCTCAGCCAAAGAAACAGACATACATACCTAAAATGAAAGACATTACCTTCCTTTTTGAGCAGTTGTGTAATTAATAAGTTGAAAAAAAGCTATATACACAGGATGACTTTTAATTAGTTCTTGATAGCAAAGGATATGAATGTACCTATTCGTGATTACAAACAATTTTCCCAAAGAAACTATATATCAAATATGAAAAAAAATTTTTGGCCCTCGGTACATAACAATTTATCAAATCAGAAAAAACTGAAAAACGACTTCAAAATTAAATTTACTCAAAAGTATGAAATAATATTATTATACTTCAATACACGACATTAACCAACCATAACGAAATCAAAGGTGAGTACGAATTAAATTAGGGGCTTAAATTTTTTTGAGTTCGGTGTCAGCACACAACTACTCACGCATCAAACGTTTTAGATTCAATGGTTTGGTTCGTTATCCGCATATAGGGTGTAACAAAATTGGTGTAGGTCCCGTTAACTGAGGCTCCTACTCATCATACTGAACAACTTTCCCCAAGGAACCTATAGCCAATTCTCAAAAAAAAAATTGGACCTTCCATACTAAAATTCACAAAATTGGTCGATCAGCTGATCGATTTGTATGAAGAATTTTTTTTTTTTGCGATTTCAGCAAAGTCGTAGAAAAAAAGTTGTTCAGTATGATGAGTAGGAGCCCCAGTTAACGGGACCTACACCAATTTGTTACACCCTGTATAATTTGCCTGACCGTATGTATAATTTACTTAAATTATACAGTATCCCTGCGACATATATAAAATTATACAGTATCCCTGCGACATATATAAAATTATACAGTATCCCTGCGACATATATAAAAAACCAAAAAAAAATGGTTTGAACCCACGTGATTCGTATTGTAGGCTAGACTCGTTATCCGCTCGGCTATAAACTCTTCTGAAATGTTTTGTTAAAATATGGATTAAATTACGTGGAATTGCGACGTGACAGAAATTAACAAAAAAGAGAGAGTTTACTGCTATTCAACGGAAACCACTTAAGAAATAGGGATAAAAAGTAGCCTATATGTTTATCCAGATCCTAATATGTCTACTTACCAAATTTCATCTAAATCCGTTCAGTGAATCTGGCATGACTTAAAAACAAACATCCATCCGTCCATCTATCCAAACTTTCACATTTATAATATTACTAGCTTTTTCCCGCGGCTCCGCCCGCGTGGACATCGTTTTTATGACTGTCTTTAAAGGTGATTAGTAAATTATGTCGTTTCCCACCTACTAAACCATCTCTATGCAAAAAATCACAACAATCGAGTATTTTTCTAGTTGCCTCAGGTAATGCATCAGATTATGCTATTTTCCCGGTAAAAAAAGTAGCCTATGTCCTTTCTCGTGACAGAGGCTACCTGCATACCAAATTTCATAAAGATTGGTCAAAGCGTTGAAGCGTGAAAATGTAACAAACAAACACATTTTCATATTTGTAATATTAGTAAGGATGAGTAGGGTTAAAAAAATATTTTGTAGTAATAGATTGTTTACCCGACGGACGGCCCAAAAAGAGGGTAATGGGTTTCGGGTGTATGTATGTATGTTTCTTTGGCTGAGCCTATAGCCTAAACGATTGGTGGACTTTAAAGTGCGAGGTGTGGTAAGATTTATCTAAATGCCCTGAGTGTCATATGATACATTTTTAATCAACTGCTCAGAAAAAAGATTATAGCTTATTTTTTATACAGTCGATTTTTTTATTAAAATGGATAGGTTTTTTAATATTTTGTTATTCGTTTGTAAATTTAAAAGAGGTTACGTCTGACAAACGATAAGTTAATAACCTAAGTCATCATCATCATCATCATCATCATATCAGCCGAAGGCGTTCACTGCTGGACAAAGGCCTCCCCCAAGGAATTCCACGACGACCGGTTCTGCGCTACCCGCATCCAGCGGCTTCTCGCGAGCTTCACTAAGAGCTTAATTTTAAATGAAATTTAATTTAGCCATTCGCTTTATAAGAGTAGGTACAATAATTCTTCTTATCTTAATTAACACTCAAACCATCAAAGTTAAAATATTTTAGAACCTATAAAAATTTCACAAACTTGATATTGTCTTGTTTAAATTACAAAATTTTCTATTAAGGCCCACAAAGGCGCCTGGGGTGGGGAGCGCCAACAATACAGCCTTAAACCTTATCACGCTTCGTAGACCACAGATTTACCTTTATAGCACCCTTTTAAATTAAATTTAACTTAAATAAGCCCAACACAATAGGAAGCTAACGAATTTTAAAGGCCTTGTTTAATTTTTATCGAAGTTAATTAAGTTTGTTAAAAATATTTTAATCACTTATACTGACTGGCTATTTTCTACCCCATTTGATACTTTATAAAATGCATCGATATTTTATTATGGTTATAACTAAGTAGATGACGGGTCTCATATTAAATCGGTGACAGATACTGTCCGCTTTATGGTGACATTTTGAAGTTATCTAAGAGTTTTCGAAAGTTTTAGAACGAGCTCATTATTTGTCTGGACGTTTTTACAAGCTTTTATTTAGTTTCACTTGTCCCAATGCGGTGTCTGTAATCATCAAATCCTGCTTGTTAAATTTGACCCACTTCCAGCGGTCCGATTGAGCTGAAATTTAGTATAAAGCCGTTTTTCCGGTGACAATAAATTCTTTTGGCATTTTGAAGGTGATCTGATGAACTTTGGAAGTGCAATGAGTGTCCCAGAATCGTCTGTTGTATTCAATGTATTCCTACTATGCTCGCATATTTTTAAATTTGGCAACATACATTATGAGGTATGGCAATAATACGCGACCCGATAACGTACGTCCTATGAATGAACATTGTACAACGGATCGTATTATGGGGTAAACCGATAATGCACGACATTTGAATGTACAGCCCGATAAGTCGTGTCATAGACTTGAACTGAAATAAAAGCTTGTAACTAAAAATATTTTCTTAAAGCGTGATTTACTTCTTTTAAGTCACCTTGCTGTATATATAAATTCTTTGATAAAAACCAAAGTATACGCTCTGAGCTAACATTAATGCATAACACTATAATACCTTTGAATGTACAAACTGATAAGTAGTGTCATAGACTTGAACTGAAATAAAAGATTGTACCTAAAACATTTTCTTCGAGCGTGATTTACTTCTTTAAGTTAAACTTGCTGTATATAAATTCTTTGATAAAAAGCAAAGTATACGCTCTGAGCCTCCAACGCGCCATATTGAATGTTTCCTTTTTATCAAATCCAATAACGTCTGCCGATCTGACATCCAAGGAGGCCGGTAATCATTTGGCGATGACTGGCCATTTCTGACCGCTTTGATCGCCACGTCACCTGTCATATCACCGGATTGCCCTCAACGAGGCCCTAATACACGTTCTTTTTTATTTATTGTTGGCCCGTATTTATTTTATCGGCATTGGAAGGGAGAAGAATAACCTTAATTGACTATGGTTGGATATAGATACTCCTTTGTTGCGTGTCTTTTGTACTGTGCTATATTTTTATTTTTTTAAGTTTGGTTTTCATAGTTCCGTGCCCAAAGACCTAAACAGGCTTACTAAGCCTATACATACCAATAGAATGCTCTAAAACTAAAATGTGTGCGGCCGCTGCAAGGGATTATTTTACTCGTAAACTGAGAAATTTTAAATAGTTAACGGCCAAGGAGTGGAATTCCTTGCCTTCGTCTGTATTCCCCGATTCGTATAATTTAGGAATCTTCAAGTCGAGAGTGAATAGGCTCTATTTGAGCTTGCGTGTTACATCCTTGGCTGCATCGACTGACTCGGTGGCTCAGTGGTTAGTACTCTTGACTACTGATCCAAGGGTTGTGGGTTCGATCCCCACCCAGGACAAACATTTGTGTGATGAGCAGATTTGTTTGTTCTGTATCTGGGTGTCAAATATCCATATATTTATGTATTTAAACGTATATAAGTATGTATATCAGTCTCTGGTTCCCATAACACAGGGAATTCTACTTTGAGGCCAGATGACCATGTGTGATTTGTCCCAGAATATTTATTTTATTTATTTAACGGCATTAATCATCATGTGAGATGCAGCCAAACGCACTCAAATCTTTAATAAAAAAAAAAAGTTTAATTAAAATTTAAACCTAACCACTCCGGGAGTGCCGACAGAAGAGAAAAACCAACCAACTTAAAGTCTTACAACTTGTACACCAATTGTCTTTTTTTTTAAATCTTTCATAATCGTATCCTATCGTATCGCTTCCGTTTCGTATCGTATCGTAACGTTTTATAAAGGTAAGAAAAGTTTTAGAAGTTTAGGTAACAGGTAACGGTAAGGTGTTTCGAGTTCAATGGTTTTTCCCATCTCAAATACACTTTTATATGTTTTGTTGCTGATGCTCAAAGCGCCTAAAGAAGTATTCACTTTAAACGTAGATTAATCACACCTATTCGAAAAACAGCGATTGATTCCTCAACAAGTGCAAACAAAATTCCCTGTGGGGGGGGGAGTGCTGTTTTTCTCTTCTGATTCGTCCGCGTTCGTGAAGGTTGAATGTAAAAATCACAATTTAACATTAAATTCTCAGTGGTGATTAAAATACTAACTCTTTGTTGGTTAGTACGTGAAGTGGCAGTGGGCGTGGCACATAGCTCGTAGAACAGATGACCGTTAGGGCAGTGAAGTTGTTTTTTTTCGAATTTGAAGTAAGAAAGAACATAAAACTAAAAAGTAAAAAATAATTCGTAAAACGAGTATAAGCTGAAAACAATAATGAAAGAAAAATACTAGTATTATTGTGAAAAAAGCGTGCCATATTTTTCGTATATCGAGCTACCCACGCTTTTTTCACAATGATACTAGTATTTTTCGTTCATTATTGTTTTCAGCTTATATTAAAAATAATTTTTCACTTTTTAATTTGATGTGCTTTAAAAGCATGTTTTTTTAGTTTTTTTAAACTATATTTATTTTTAAATTTTTAGAGATAAACTTATGAAATTATTGTATTATGTCACTGATTCTTGATAAATATAAATGTACAAAGTTTAAATTACATCTCTCCGTTTAAAGTGGGTCAAAATCGAGTGCAAAGAAGTCGGTTTCAAACATACATATATATAGGTGAAGCTAATAAAAGCGTGATAAAAATAATATGATTTATTTATACCCAAACAGAGAGCAAACAAACCTATTAGTTACACGAATTTTTGCCCTAGGTGTATAACAGTCTTAGATAACAGGGCGTACAATATTTTGTTACATTCTGTATACATTGCGTTGGGGAATCTTGGTAAGCCCGCTTCCATCTTCGGCATCATCGTCGCTTACCATCAGGTGAGATGATGACAAGGGCTAATCAATTGTTCATAAAAATGATATTCTTGGTATTAAGCCTTAGCTTCAGTAATAATTTACATATTATACAGGGTGTAACACAGTAATAATTTACATATTATACAGGGTGTAACAAAATTTGTGTAGGCCCTGTTAACTGGGGCTTCTACTTATCATACAATTCTCGAAAAAAAAATTAAACCGTCCATACAAAAATTCACGAAATTGGTCGATCCAGCTTAACGATTTGTTTGAAGATTTTTTTTTGGTTTTTCAGCAGTCATAGAACAGAAGTTTTTCAGTAACCCCTAGTTAACGGGCCCTACGTCAATCTTGTTACATTAATAGGCATTATTTGAGTTTGCGTGTACCATCCTCGACTACATCGTCACTTACCATCCAGGTGAGATATAGTCATACGCACTCAAATTTTTAATAAAAAAAAATATTAAACAAGTATTAAAAACCAGATGTAATTGACGAGAAGAATGTAATTTTTTTTTAATTTCAGTCGTAACATTTAAGTCTGAACAAACTTAGATTTCTACGTTTGAATCGTTCGGAAAACTTTATTGGAAAACTTCACTTAAACAGTTCGGACTTCGCCGACGAAGGTGGATGAAGTTAAACTTGAAGTACAGCTATATTAATTCTTTATTTTTATATCTGCGATTAACTTTGTTGTTAAGTAGGTCCCATTTTTCCACCTTGGCGATCAACCAGCTTTGGCATGTGATGATGATGAATATTATTACATCATTCAAAAGATGTTCATGACCATCATCGTCAGCTGACGGACGTGCACTGCTAGACATAGGCCTCCCCCAAGGATTTCCATGACGACCGGTTCTGCGCTACTCGCATCCAGCGGCTTTCCGCGACCTTCACCAGGTCATCGGTCCACCGAGTGGGAGGCCTGTGTACACTACGTTTTCCGGTGCGCGGTGGCCATGTTCACAGCTGGGCAAAAGCCTTTACCGAGTTCGGGTGTTTGTTTTGCCGTAATCGTAACGGGGGGAGGGGAGAGAGGACGCTGATGCACATCCCCTGGTCTTTGATCCTTTAGTCGCCTCTTAGGACACCCTCGTAGGATAACTTTAGGAATTAATTGAAAACCTAACACAAACTTAACCCCTATTTTTCCGCCAGTCGGGTGAAAATGTATCCTATGCCACTCGGGGATCAAGACGAGTCTAACGACACCTCGCACTCCAAAATCCATCAAGCCGTTTAGGCTACAGAGGGTACCAAAGAAATAAATAACCTGTTTGTTTTACTTTTTGGGTAAAAAAGTATTCTGTCACTCACAGAATCAATACAAATCTAATGACACCTCAAAATCCAAAATCCATCAAGCCGTTTAGGCTACAGAGCGTACCAAAGAAATAAATAACCTGTTTGTTTTACTTTTTGGGTAAAAAAGTATTCTGTCACTCGCAGAATCAATACAAATCTAATGACACCTCAAAATCCAAAATCCATCAAGCCGTTTAGGCTACAGAGGGTACCAAAGAAATAAATAACCTGTTTTTTTTTACTTTTTGGGTAAAAAAGTATTCTGTCACTCACAGAATCAATACAAATCTAATGACACCTCAAAATCCAAAATCCATCAAGCCGTTTAGGCTACAGAGGGTACCAAAGAAATAAATAACCTGTTTGTTTTACTTTTTGGGTAAAAAAGTATTCTGTCACTCACAGAATCAATACAAATCTAATGACACCTCAAAATCCAAAATCCATCAAGCCGTTTAGGCTACAGAGGGTACCAAAGAAATAAATAACCTGTTTGTTTTACTTTTTGGGTAAAAAAGTATTCTGTCACTCGCAGAATCAATACAAATCTAATGACACCTCAAAATCCAAAATCCATCAAGCCGTTTAGGCTACAGAGCGTACCAAAGAAATAAATAACCTGTTTGTTTTACTTTTTGGGTAAAAAAGTATTCTGTCACTCGCAGAATCAATACAAATCTAATGACACCTCAAAATCCAAAATCCATCAAGCCGTTTAGGCTACAGAGGGTACCAAAGAAATAAATAACCTGTTTTTTTTACTTTTTGGGTAAAAAAGTATTCTGTCACTCGCAGAATCAATACAAATCTAATGACACCTCAAAATCCAAAATCCATCAAGCCGTTTAGGCTACAGAGGGTACCAAAGAAATAAATAACCTGTTTGTTTTACTTTTTGGGTAAAAAAGTATTCTGTCACTCGCAGAATCAATACAAATCTAATGACACCTCAAAATCCAAAATCCATCAAGCCGTTTAGGCTACAGAGCGTACCAAAGAAATAAATAACCTGTTTGTTTTACTTTTTGGGTAAAAAAGTATTCTGTCACTCGCAGAATCAATACAAATCTAATGACACCTCAAAATCCAAAATCCATCAAGCCGTTTAGGCTACAGAGGGTACCAAAGAAATAAATAACCTGTTTTTTTTACTTTTTGGGTAAAAAAGTATTCTGTCACTCGCAGAATCAATACAAATCTAATGACACCTCAAATTCCAAAATCCATCAAGCCGTTTAGGCTACAGAGGGTACCAAAGAAATAAATAACCTGTTTTTTTTACTTTTTGGGTAAAAAAGTATTCTGTCACTCACAGAATCAATACAAATCTAATGACACCTCTTAATCCAAAATCCATCAAGCCGTTTAGGCTACAGAGGGTACCAAAGAAATAAATAACCTGTTTGTTTTACTTTTTGGGTAAAAAAGTATTCTGTCACTCACAGAATCAATACAAATCTAATGACACCTCAAAATCCAAAATCCATCAAGCCGTTTAGGCTACAGAGGATACCAAAGAAATAAATAACCTGTTTGTTTTACTTTTTGGGTAAAAAAGTATTCTGTCACTCACAGAATCAATACAAATCTAATGACACCTCAAAATCCAAAATCCATCAAGCCGTTTTGGCTACAGAGGGTACCAAAGAAATAAATAACCTGTTTTTTTTACTTTTTGGGTAAAACAGTATTCTGTCACTCACAGAATCAATACAAATCTAATGACACCTCAAAATCCAAAATCCATCAAGCCGTTTAGGCTACAGAGGGTACCAAAGAAATAAATAACCTGTTTTTTTACTTTTTGGGTAAAAAAGTATTCTGTCACTCACAGAATCAATACAAATCTAATGACACCTCAAAATCCAAAATCCATCAAGCCGTTTAGGCTACAGAGCGTACCAAAGAAATAAACATACATACATACACTCTAAAAAATAATAAGCCTCCTTCATGCGTAGTTGGGTAAAAAGTCAGTGGCGTTAGCATGGGGGCGGTTTTCTGTCAAGCACCCAAAATAAAACAGCCCAAGCCTAGACCCCTCCCCCCGTAGAATTCCTGGCAACGGCCTTGGTTGTTTCAACTCTGAACCAGATAGACGACATGATCTGAATAAAGGGATATTTAAGGGTGTCTTAGTTGAAGTTATAGCTACCACAGATTAGGAAATCGCAATCAGCACACCAGAGCACAAAAAATGGGCGAGACCAGTGAGCCGGAATTTTTTTCAATAGGTATTTACCTTTTTTTATGGGGTCAACCGAAAGCTAAGTTCATGAATTCTTATGCTGCTCACAAAATTGATTTTCCAGCATAAACTGTTTGACAACGTCTCAATAATTACCATGACGCGAAGAGTAAGTAGAGAGTAGCACTCTACGTTTACGTCAACTTAGATTTCTCTTCGTATACAGAGTGACAGTAATGTATTACTCCAATTACTCCAATTTTGATTTTTCTGGTCTTGAAGAGGAGCTCTTAGATGAGTTTGCTAAAATAATCAATCACATTGTTACGGGGTGGCTATTTACGGGTGTACGATAGATGAAGGTCAAAAAATCAAAAATCAAAAACAATTTATTTCAAATAGGTGTTTACACACACTTTTAAATAGTCAAAACAAAAAAAAATACAGTATATTACAAATAATGTCATGATTCAGATTACAGTCTCAGGTAATGGTATTTGATATAGAATCAACATATATATCTTTGTCATTTACATAATCTATTATTTTATAATATCCTCTAGAGCACAAAACTTTTTTGACATGAGTCTTGAACTTATTCTCTGACAAACTAGTTACATTTTCTGGAATTTTATTGTAGAATCTTATACACTGCCCCACAAATGACTTTTTAACCTTACTCAGTCTCGAAAAGGCTATATCTATTTTATTTACATTTCTTAATGGTTGCGTGGAGAACATGAAAAGTGACCATGTTCGCATTTCACGAAAGTCTTTGCGTCGTCGCGAGTGTGGAACGACTGGCGAGCCTTGCACAGTGCACTCGCTAAGTGCTTACAAAGCGCAAATAAAAATATTTAGTAGTAAATGTCGCTACAACATTATTAAAGTTGGCTTAAGTTGTTGTCAGTTGTTAGTTCTTACGGAACTGAGACATGGTCGCTTATTATGGGCCTCATAAGAAGGCTCAAGGTCACCCAAAGGGCAATGGAGCGTGCTATGCTCGGAGTTACTCTGCGTGATCGAATCAGAAACGAGGAGATCCGCAGGAGAACTAAAGTAACCGACATAGCTCACAGAATCGCTAAACTGAAGTGGCAGTGGGCAGGGCACATAGCTCGTAGAACAGATGGCCGATGGGGCAGTAAAGTTCTCGAGTGGCGACCGCGCACCGGAAAACGTAGCGTAGGCAGGCCTCCCACGCGGTGGACCGATGACCTGGTGAAGATCGCGGGAAGCCGATGGATGCAGGCAGCGCAGGACCGGTCGTCGTGGAGATCCTTGGGGGAGGCCTTTGTCCAGCAGTGGACGATTTGTGGCTGATATGATGATGATGATTAGTTCTCAGTCAACCCCTTGGGCTGACACCCCCCAACCCCCTTTACGCCACCACAGGGAAAATTGATGAAACATACTATTTCTATTAACCAAACGCAAACACGCCTTTTCCGACGCTTTGTGCGAAAGTTCTGCAACCATTTGCAATCGCAGACAGGATCACACGAATTTTGTAGGGCGCAAACTATGGCTTTAACTATTTTATGGGGATCAAAACGCTGGTACCAATAACTCAGCCACTTGGGCCCAATCCAAGTTTGCAAACTCCGAGTTTTGATAGCCTCGGCAGGGTTGGTAGGTGCAGCTATGGCATTCGTTCTCGATTCGAAAATGTGTAGATGACAGAATTGGTCGTTGGTGTGGTTTGTATTTGAACGGTCTAATACTTATGGGTCCTCTAAAGCAATAAGAAATTTGATGGCGGCTAATATTACTAACATAAGGGTAAAACACGAGTAGACGCCACGGACTGATGCCGTATTTCTATAAATAAAATGACCTTCAGGAACAAGCGGATACAGGTAACAGATGGACGAATTACTCCTGTATTTAAAAAAAAACGGCCAAGTGCGAGTTGGACTAGCACTCCCAGGGTTCAGTACCACCACACCTCTCCACACAACTACATAGTATAATGACAATGATACCTATTCACATTTTGATCAAAAGACATCAACGCGAGCGACAAAATATGCTTTTTTTGGCATACAGTTCGGGCAAATTTTTACAAGCTTTTAATTAACTTTCAATGTATGTATGTATGTTTGTTCGGGTGAAATCATGCAAGTTAAATTTGACCCACTTCCCGGTTTCCGACTGAGCTGAAATTTTGCATGCATATACATATATTGCGTGACAATTCAATATCAGAAGCTTGTAAGTACCTAAAAGTTTTTAGATTTTTCGAAAAAAAAAAAACTTGTTTTGTTTCATTAATAGTACTTCAATCACATCAAGTTTCACGTTTTTACGATAGAGCTAAATAAAAAGTACTGTAAAAACCTATAAAAAAACACGTTTTTGTATGGAGACCCACCTATATTTTTCACATTTGCTGATTTTGAGCGGCAACAGGAATACACATTCTGTTAAAAATTCAACCTTCCACCTATTACGGTTCATGAAATACAGCCCGCTGACGGACGGACAGACGGGCAGACAGCGGAGTATTAGTAATAGGGGTCCCGTTGGGTTTACGGAACCCTAAAAATGTAGTGAACAGCTCGCCGTTCCTCTTCCTACTTTTCAAGTTTTCATTAGCTTTTGGACCACTCTAATGCCTATGATCTGGAAACGCAGCTTAGTTGTACTAATATTTAACAATGGTGACAGATATTAATGACGTGCGCAATTAACGGAGTAAGTATATTCAAGCTTTCCGATAATCCTAAATTATTAGAAAAAAATGTTTATGACTCTTTATTTCCCGTAGTTAGACTACATCTTATATCTGAACAGCATCATCACCATCATCATATTAGCTCATATATGTTCCCACCGAGGAGCTCGAGCCTACCCTGAATTAGGACGATCGGGCATTTGTCAACAGTGCGGTGGGCAGTGGCATAGATTACTAATTAGTTGCAGTGGGCAGTGCAGGTTGATAGAATTCACTCACAACCTTCGAGTTTATTCGCAGGCGTGCGCAGGCTTCATGTTTTCCTTCACCTTAAGAGCATTGGATAAAAATGTACATATGAAATCGAAATTCGAAAACACATTAGTACGTGGCAGGATTCCAACCACGACCTCCTGGATAGTCAGATAGGAGGTAGTGGCTCTAGCCATTACACCACCGACGCTCTGAACAGCATAGTTTCATTGAAAGACGTTCAACTGAGTCCAATCTTTGTGAATTTTCAACCGACGTCCAATAAAGTTCTCAATTCGACTCTATGTATTTTTTCAAACATGGCGCTCTTTCAGAGGCTATAATTATGATTCGAAAATTAAATCTTTTGCACAGGCAACTTACTTATACGCGGTCGTGACTTTCTTGTACGAGCTCGATCATTAATTTTGCAGTTTAGTTTCAAATGTATAAGTCAATTTAAAAAGTTTAGTAGCAAGGAGTTTTCATACATAGAATAAAATCGGATAGATTTTATACGAGTAAAAAAGAATGACTCCGTACGTCTTAGCATTGAATTCTCAAATTTCTTTTAAATGGTTGTTTATTATATTTAATTATACTACTTTTAATGTCATTATTTTCACATTAACATTTGTCAAAAATTGAATAAGCTATACAGCTTATACACGCGTATGAGCCCGTTGCCTAGTTTCGTTATAAAAAAATGTCCAGTTGCAAAAACGCGCTATTTTCGAATTACCTAATTTATTTGTATATACGTACTACGTATGTTATGTTGATATAAACATATTCAATTCATTGATTTGTTTTTTACTTTTTTTCACAACTGTATTGAAAAACGTCGTGTGATACACAGGTGTGTAGGTTATTGCAAACTCGTAACATTAAAAACCCTCTTCTTCAGCTCGTTTACAATTACCTACTTTCTACCCTTGTATCACAATGTATACTATTGTTTGCTTGTTGCGCGATAACTTAGTACATTGTAAACCGATTTTCATGATTCTTCGGTAGGATAATATGCTTCCTTGATAGTTGGTTCCTTTTATCAAAATTGTTGTAGTATTTTTTTTAGAAAATTAACAAAGTAATGCTAAATTGTATTAAGTTGTTGCAAATAGAAGTCAGTATTTTTAACGTGTTTAGCATTTTTAGACTTTGCTCTTGATCATATGTCTAACAGTTATCAGGTTGAAGCAGTGTATATGTCGCAGGCATACTGTATAATTCGTCATTATAAATACGGTCGGGAAAATGTCAGGCAAATTATATAATGGCGAGGGTGGGGAGACTCGCTTAGCGAGGCTCTTTGACAGTTAAATCAATCAAACCTGACCGAACCTAACATCGCATTTTGAAAATTTGCCTGACTTGGCATTGACCGTTTATATACGGACAAATTATTACAATTTGCCTGGTTAGGCGTACAGAATTATACAATTTGCCTGACCGTATCTAAAATGACTAATCATACAATTTGCCTGCCACATATACAATTACTTAAAAACTGAAGTACCGCGCACTTGACGACTTTCATCGCAGTATATCTGTATCTATTATCCAAACGGGTGCTTATACCTTTACGTGTGATAACCTGGACAAATCAACACAACCTTCGCTTTGTTATATTTGTAAACGAACAACAATAATCCGTGCTAAAACCCCATCTTAAGTCCGAGTTATGAATGGGCCCCGTCGACGTGGGTGTTTCGAATGAATCAACCGTAATGAGTCGTGCGAATCCCTTGTGAGTAGGGCTGACTGCTTATCTTTTTTTTTTTTTGGTGACTTTAAGTGCTTCTTAAAACACATAGCTCGTAGAACGGGGGCACATTGGGTTATGGAATAGAGTAAGTAATGCGGGGCATACAGATCGTAGAACAGATGGCTAAAGGGGCAGTAAAGTTTTCGAGTGGCGACCGCGCAACGGAAAACGTAGCGCAGGCAGGCCTCCCATTTGGTAGACCGACATTTGGGTGAATGTCACGAGAAGCCACTGGATGCAGTCAGCGAAGGACCACTTGTTGTAGAAATCCTTGGAGGAGACCTTTGTCCAGCTGTGGACGTCTTTCGGCTAACGTGATGATAAAGAAGTAAGTGTTTCTGTTTTTGGTCGTAAAGGTAAATACACAATTACGTAGGAGTAAAAGAGATGCAACTAGTGGAAGTGTATGTTTGGAAGAAAAAAAAAGTTTTTCAGTATTACATTAAAACCGCCTCCGTTTAGTTCATTAGCTTCACATCGGGAGGTCGGGAGTTTGATTCCCGATGGACTCTGACTTTGTATGACTCGGTTTGGTTGGTAGAAAGGCATTAAAGTTTTGCCGCCAAACATCAGTGTTAACAAAATTTCTGTGTTCCGGCTTGAAGACAAAATAGCCAGTTCTCCATTGCGTTGGGGAATCTTGGTAAGCTCGCTTCCTTCCATCTCTTTTTAATCACCTCCGTAGCTCAGAGGCAAAGTTCACTGGCTTTACACAGGAGGTCGCGGGTTCGATTCCCGGCGGGGTCAATTGTAAGACTCGGTTTGGTTGGTGGTAGGGCATTTTCTAAGCCCGCCTGGCTAGCTACCACCATCTTATTTAAGTCTTGCCGCCAAATATCAATGTTGATATCATCGGTGTGTTCCGGCATGAAGATAAGATAGCCAGTTCCCCATTGCGTTGGGGAATTTTGGTAAGCCCGCTTCCATCTTCGGCAACATCGTCACTTACCACCAGGTGAGATGTTGTCAAGTGTTTACCAATTGTTAATAAAAAAAAAAACTTCGGCATCATTGTCACTTACCGTCAGGTGAGATGATGTAAATGTACCAATAGGCTATTTTACCGTACAAAAATAAAATTTAATAAAAACGCTATTCA
The DNA here is from genome assembly GCA_947284805.1 of Coleophora flavipennella. Taxonomy (NCBI): domain Eukaryota; kingdom Metazoa; phylum Arthropoda; class Insecta; order Lepidoptera; family Coleophoridae; genus Coleophora; species Coleophora flavipennella. Next base: position 5,312,970 of record OX369254.1, on the reverse strand, counting down.
ATAAATAGCATTTCTTCTAGAATAGCAAAAACACATGCTCATATGAAATATTAAACAATTTTTATTATTTATTAAAAACAGCAAACTAGTTCGTTAAAGACTGTGGCACTTATGACGTCACCATGTCAGTAACGCGAATAATTGCATGACAAACTTTTTTTGGCAGTTGATAAAACGTTACTAAAATGACTAGTACTTAAATACCGTATTGTAGATAAATAATTTTAAACAAAAAAAACCGACTTCAAACAGGAAACTAAGGTTCCCCTCGATTTCTCTGGGATGCCATCATCAGATCCTGATTTCCTTATCGTGGTACCACCCTTGGCATATCTCCTTTAAAAAAAAAACTAATAATCAAAATAGGTTCATAAACGACGAAGTTATCCGCGATAACACACAAAAAAAATAAAAAATGTATACGGTCGAATTGCGTAACCTCCTCCTTAATTTGAAGTCGGTTAAAAATCGATTCATAAACGACGAAGTTATCCGCGAACACACATAAAAAAAATAAAAAATATATACGGTCGAGTTGAGAAACCTCCTCCTTTTTTTGAAGTCGTTTAAAAAACACATTAAGAAGCAATGTAGACTTTTAATGTATTTTGTATCGCAGGAACTTTCCATTTGTTATTAGTTAACGTAACGTTATGAAAACCGACTAAAATTCATTCACAAAATTGCGTCGTCGACATGCTTTTCTGGTGTGTGGTACACACTTAACAGTCCATATCTTGAAAACTACTGAACCAATTTTAATGAAACTTGCACGTTTTCCTGAGTTGGAATATGCGTAATCCAATAAGAAAATAATTATTGCATTTAATTTCTCATTTCCGAGAAATACGTGGACAAACATACAAATATACACTTATCAAATTTAGCACATCTCTTTAGAAGCCCACATACAGTAACATACAGAATATAGTGCAATTCCAACAATATTACGTACATACATACGCTTCGAATCCAAAACTTTTTTTGATGGCGTTAAAAAGTGACAAATAAAAATAGTTGAATAAAAAATCTGTTACCAGTTAAAGAGGAATCCTTATCTGAAAATATTTTTCACTGTAAAGAAAACACCCAATACCCCAAACGCTTTTTGCGTTCGGGGTTTTGGGTGTTTTCATTTCAATTCAATTTTCATTTTAACGCAACCATACCTGCAACGCAAAACATGAAGGAAAATCTACGTATTTATTTTTTGACACCCCTAAATATAGGTGTCTCGATCGGACGCTTAGTCATGGTTGATTTGAAGCTTCATCTAAGAAATCATCAACCAATTGCGACCGTCATGCTTCGATGACTTGAAGAAAGAGTTGAAGTATTCAGTATTATAGTTCTCACCAATGTATATTATTTTTGAGTATGAAGAACTAGCTGTTTCCCACGGCTTCACCCGCGTGGAAAACGTTTCTATGACTTTTCGAGAAGAGGATCGCGAGCGTGGAAAAAAAGTAGCCTATGTGTTAAACTAAGTCCTAATCTGTCTTACTACCAAATTTCAGCCAGATCCGTTGCGTACTTTTTGCGTGAAAGAGTAACAAACATAAATCCATACATTCTTACAAACTTTCGCGTTTACAATATTATTATTAGGATAGGATGATATTAATGTAATATTTACTCTTATCTAAGTTATCTCTGACTCACTGACTGATTTAATCTGTAACGCAAAGAGCATATAACGAACTAAAGTTTCTTCTGTAACTGTTGGTAAACTGTCTGAAACGCTATGTCTAAATCCAGAGGTGACCTCAGTTTAATTGAAACTTCTAGATAGTTTATAAAACAGATTTATACTTATATTTCACAGTTTCACACTAAATACTCTTAATTTTAATATGCTAAAGACTAATAAAACAATTGGAAATACTCAGAGCGCTACACACCGCTCCGGATGCCATATTCACAGACTGTGTTGCCCGTCTAATCGAGGCTCTTTTCCACACTGCTAACAAACATAACTAAGCTCCGCGCCATCATACTAGTATTCTTAGTAGAAATAATTAACACTGACAACACGGGCTCTCAATAAACTCTATAGTTAAAATATATAATTAGGTATCTAATTTATAACATGTCAATAATGATACTGTAACGCAAATAGGCTGGCAACTTTGGTTGGCAACTAAAATATTATATTATTAGTATTTACTTCTCAGAATTAATATAAAAAGCGTCAGTGGCGAAACGGCAAAGGGCCGCTACCTGCTGAAGTTGACCAACCCGCACTGGGCCCGCGTGGTCGAGTAAGGCCCGATCGCCCTAATTCAGGATAGGCTTGAGCCCCTCGGTGAGGACGTAGCCAGGCGGGCTTAGAAAATGCCCTACCACCAACCAAACCGAGTCTTACAATTGACCCCGCCGGGAATCGAACCCGCGACCTCCTGTGTAAAGCCAGTGAACTTTGCCTCTTAGCTACGGAGGTGGTTAACCTGAACCATACCTGAACCAATTGTCCTATTGCTCCGGCCGACTTGAGTGCGGAGTTTATTCACCATATTAGCTCATATACTCGTACGTCTGTCGCACGGCAGGTAGTTGGCGGGTAGATAGGGAGCCGATGCGACCAATTTAATTTATTATTAAGGATAAAGTATTAGACCTAAAAACATCATAAGAATTAGAAAACGATACACACTTAAATTTAAAATAGAAATCACAGAAAAAACATGAATATAACCTACCCAAAACAAATAGGTATTATATAAGAGAGAATTCCTTTATTTAATTTGTTTTATTTAAAAATTAATATGAACGATGAATATAATTTTGATTTTTAATGATGTTGTCAGATGGATTGACGCATGCGCGGAAAAGAAATAAATAAGATAAAAAGAAGGTTGAATGAAAGAAGATTGAATAAATGCGCACCGCGCTACACGTCTCCACCGAGATACTCAAGCCTACCCTGAATTACGGCGATCGGGCCTTAGTCGACCGCGCGAGCTCAGTGCTGGTTGGTCTATTTCACACACAACCTTCGAGTTTCTTCGCGGGCGTGTGCAGATTTACTCACGATGTTTTCCTTCACCGCAAAAATACGGGACATAGGTTGTCCCGGCGGGACATGAAAATTAAGTGGAAATTTTTGCAAGAAATACGGGACGGTTGGCAACACTAGGACAGGCAGACAGGATACGTCATGGCGAAACTATAAGGGTTCCTTGTTGATTACGGAACCCTAAGAATTTAAAAAAACAATCGTACAATCATGTATGTGGCACTGATGTGGTACTGATCCATAACACAGATTACTAAATAGTTAACTTCTTTCAATCGTGTAAGCGGGTACCTACCTCAAAACGTGGCATTTACATTTTATTCGATGTGAGCGAATGGCCTTATACAATTGTGAATGATCTCATACATTTGAAGTTTAGACTGGACATTCACAAAATAATGTTTAGTTGATTCCTAGAATAATAAAGATCTAAAAATAATATCCTTGTCAAAAAAAGTTCACAATAGACATTCGTTAAAACGAATTCGCCAACAAATAGGCGGGTATTCAAAGCAACTAATTTGCGAACAATATTTTGATGAATATAGCAATTCATCTTGTGGTTTTGGTTTTCCGATGATTTGCATTTATTTAGGTTTTGTTTGACTGTTTTAAAGGTTTAATTTCATAACCATAAATAATATTTCTCCAAAGCCTTTGAAGTTAACAAAAATAATTAAGTGTTTTAGGTGTTATATAAAACACGTTAAGGCCCTAAGAGCACTCAATCTGAGCAGGTTGAAACGTGTTTAAATAATATCGAACGTAAGTCTATTCATTTTAAGTTCAAATCAATGCGAGCTTGAACGCGGCTGTTACGTTGAAACCGAACGCCCAATTCTCAATTTTTACATGTTTTTATTGCTTTTCATCACTTTCAAATAAGTTTAAAAAAATGTGTCCAATTAAAATGAAAGGTCTTAAAGTCACCGATTTTCGTGTGTTGGTTTCATTCAACATTAACTATTTGTTTTCGAGAAATATTGCAATTAATGCCAAAAACAGGGTCTACAGTATATTTTTTTACATCAAAATTGCTAATATTTTTAAAATTGTATTCAATTAAATCGATTTTTTAGTACTTTAAGTCTATTATATATTTTTTCCATGGTGATAGCTTTACACAGTCTTTCAATAGTTTGAATTGAATATTGTCTTTTGACCCATCTTAGGGCCTTTGTAATATAGCAATAAACTTAAAATTTTCACTACAATTACTAAAATTATAACTACATTACCATTTAAATTAAAATCATTCATAGTTCAAATATCAAACTGACCTTGATAACAATGTTATCACATATGCGTCAGCTAGATGACGTCATCGCAACACACAATCACACGCCACACATAATCACACGCTACACATAGAAAAACTATACCGTTATTTCGCCAGTGCCACCATCGCCTCCGTGGCGCAATTGGCTAGCGCGTTCGGCTGTTAACCGAAAGGTTGGTGGTTCGAGCCCACCCGGGGGCGTCTAATTTCTGGCGGATTGATTTTACAAAAGTAACGTATTATACTCACAAAACTGATAATATCAAATTTTTCCATGGATTTTTTTTCTTAAAAAAATCTGTTATCAATAATATTCACTCACCAATTTGCCCATTGTATGAAAAGTAGATATTTTCGTTAATTGGCCACAATTTTAACGAATATACAGGCTGACGTTGAATTAATTATCGGATCAACTGGTGAAAATTAATAACTTCATCAAAAACGAAAAAGATTCAATAATACCCTATTCAATTTAATTCAAAATTGAGAACCCAACCGTAAAAAATAACCCCTTTTTTGGACAGTCGGGTGAAAATATATCCTATATCACTCAAAATGAACCTAAAGAAAGACAACTCGCACTCCAAAATCCATTAAGACGTTGAAGCTTCAGGACCAGCAAAAGAGACGGACATACATACATACATGAGAAAAACGTTACCATCCTTTTTGGCAGTCGCGTAAAAAAATCTTATAAAAGGTTAGCAAATCAATACATATGTTCTATAATAGTTATTTACTTATTGTGTAAACATAGTTCATTCCAACGTAGACGCCCGAATCTTAAAATTCGATACTTTACAACGAAATTGAAGGTAAAATCCGATTTACCTTTCGAAATTAGCAGAATAGTTAGTAACTACTGCTTTTTAAAATTTTATGTTAAAATAATATTTTAATGTATTTTAACATATTTTATTTTATTTTATGTTAAAATATTAAGTACCTTAAAATATGACGTTTAAAGGAAAAACTTGTTTTTTCTTATTTGTCAGATTCGATAGTGTACGTAGGGACCATCGATATACAGGGGAAATTTAAGGTGGGTTTGAACTGAACAACTTTTGTTCTACAACTTTGCTGAAAACGCGATTTTTTTAAAGATTTTTTATACAAATCGGTCAGCTGATTGGCCGGTTTTGAATGCAAAATCCGAAAAAATAAAAAAATATTATTTGAGCAAAATTGTAGAATAAAAGTTGTTCAGTTGCATCAGTATAAGCCCACCTTAAAGTATCACTGCACCTTTATATTACACAACCTAGTTTAATATTTATTCGGTCGAGAAATGGCCACTTACTGTCAAACCCATCCAGGTAAATGACCGTGCTTAAGGTCAGTTAACCTGCGTGATCGGCGCAACCACGCAAGTCGCACTGATTTACCACCGTTTCACCTTATTAATTATTCAGGGTGTAGCAAAAGTGGTGTAGATCCCGTTATCTGGGGGTTCTCCAACTTTCCCCATATTTAATTGTTTATTCTCAATAAAAAAAATTGGAGCATCCATACAAAAATGCACAAAATTGGTCATACGGCTGATCGATTGGTAAGAAGAGTAAATATTTTTTTTGCGATTTCTGCAGCAATGTCGTAAAACAAGAGATGTTCAGTATGATGAGTAGCAGCCCCAGTTAACGGGAACTACACCAATTCTACAGCCTGTATATACAGAATGTTGTTTTGGTCAACAGCGCCCTTTTCAGGGGGGCTTCTACTCATAAAACTAAACAACTTTTGTTCAAGGTTCAAAATTGCTGAAATCGCTACTTTTTTGGCCTTCTTACAAACGATCAGCTGACTGTAATTCGCAAAGTTAGTGTGGAAAGCCAAAAATTTTCTGAAAACAACACTCTGTAGGTATAATAAAGATGATTAATTAGTCACTGTTATGGAAGCATTTTCCTCTCAATTTAATTATATCTCTTCCTGTATGGTATCCAACAGGAAAATGTGTTATTCCTTGATTCTAACAAAAATTAGAACTTTAAAGCCACCGACTGACTTGGTTTGGCCACGTTTGCAGAAGAGAAAAGGAGCATGTGACACGTAGAGTGATGGATATGAGGGTGGAAGGATACAGGAGCAGAGGAAGACCGAAGAAACGATGGGTGGATGGAGTGAAGAAAAATATGGAGGAGTGTGGAGTGACGCAGGAGTTGACCAGTATGAGGCCGGAATGGCGACAAAAAACATTTAAATCCGACCCCAAATAGTTGGCCAATAATAAGGCTCGGAAGATGATGATGATGATGATTTCCCAACCCCATCCCTGAATCAAAAAATGGTTTCAAACCAATGGTTGCAATCCCTCAGTAGTTTTAAATGGCCTATTCAAGGACACGATAGGGTACGTCAACGAAGAAAATTCTCCCCCTTTTACATGTATGAGAGGTACCCTAAAAATTTTTTAATCAAGATTTTATTATACCACTTTGTCGGCGTGATTAATATGTAAGTATACTCATGCTAAAGCGTCGGTGACTCAACCGGTAACGACTCGGTCCATCTAACCAGAGGTACCGGGTTCAAATCTGGACGGCCAAATGTACCAATGAGTTTTTCAAAAACTTACGTACATACTTACCGATTGCTTTAACGGTGAAGGAAAACATCGTGAGGAAACCTGCACACGCCTGCGAAGAAACTCGAAGGTTGTGTGTGAAGTCGACCAACCCGCACTGGGCCCGCGTGGTCGACTAAGGCCTAGTCGCCCTGATTCAGGGTAGGCTCGAGCCCCTCGGTGGGGACGTATTTGAGCTGCAATGATGATACTCATGCAAAATTACAACTTTCTAGTACTAATAGTCTCTGAGCTAAGCCGCGGACAGACGGATGTACAGACAGACATGGCGAAACTACGTATAAGGGTTCCTTGTTGACTTCGGAACGCTAAAAAGGGTAATTGATAAAAAAACCGGCCAAGTGCGTGTCAGAACCGCACACATAGTGTTCCGTACCATCGTACTAGATGGCGCTAGTTTCTTCACGTTTAAAAAAAAACACGTTTTTTTTTGTATGGAGACACCCCTTATTTCTTCACTTTTTCTAATTTATAGTGTTTGTTGTTATAGAGCGGCAACATAAATACATAATCTGTGCAAATTTCAACTGTCTAGCAATCACGATTCATGAAATACAGCCTGGTGACAGACAGACCGACAGACAGGCGGACGGACAGCGAAGTCTTAGTAAAAGGGTCCCGTTTTAACGGAAACCTTAGAAATAGTCTAAAGAAAACGCTTGATTTTACCATTAGAATTTGTTAATTCGTACGTATGAGTACGTACTTATGAATGCGTACGTATGAGAAAAAAAATCCAGGAGGTCATACATTTTGTCACATTCCATTAAATTGTATAAATTTTTTAATCCAATTTTTACTGTGGCAGTGTTTTTATTAGTTTCATAATTATAATATTATGTTGAATACATTCATGAATAAAAATAAAATCAATGAATTTAATTTGTGGAAAACAAATGTATTTACTTATCTACCTTTTTAGGGTTCCGTACCCAAAGGATAAAAACGGGACCCTATTACTAATGAGTCCGCTGTCCGTCCGTCTGTCTATCTGTCCGTCTGTCAGCAGCCTGTATTTCATGAACCGTGATAGCTAGACAGTTGAAATTTTCACAGATGATGTATTTCTATTGCCGCTATAATAATAAATACTAAAAATTTAAAAAAGTCAAAGTTTCTACAAAAAACTTTTTTTATAAACAGGAATAAACTAGCCCCATCTAGTATGATGGTACGGATGGAACCCTTTGTGCGCTGTTCTGACTCATACTTTACCGGTTTTTTTATTCACAATTGCTCTTGGCATCGTCTCACTTGGTAAGTGACCATGATGCTGAAGATGGAAGCGGGCTCATCCACATTCCTTAACGCAGTGGGGAACTGGCTATCTTATCTTCAAGCCGGAACACACCAATGTTTTAGCGTTGATGTTCGGCAGTAAGACTAAGAATTAGATAATGCCATTCCACCAACCAAACCGAGCCTTACAAAGTTAGACTTTGCTGGGGATAGAACCCGCGACCTAATGAACTTAACCCTTACGCCATGGAGGTGGTTAAAATATATTGTAAAAAGTATTCTATACAAGTAGGAGCTGATTACTGGCGCTTCTACACATCGTACTGAATAATTTTAAACAAGGAAATTTTCAGAAAAAAATTGGACAATCCATTTAATAACTACACGACAAAATCCTAACTGTATAAAAACCCCTCTTTTTGGTTAGTTGGGTAAAAATGTATTCTACTACTTCTTTTGTGGTACTATACACAAGTAGCCCTTAAACCTACTACTTCTTTTGTGGTACTATACACAAGTAGTCCTTAAACCTACTACTTCTTTTGTGGTACTATACACAAGTAGTCCTTATGCCTACTACTTCTTTTCGGTACTATCCATAAGTAGTCCTTAAACCTACTACTTTTTTTACGGTACTATCCATAAGTAGTCCTTAAACCTACTACATCTTTTGTGGTACTATCCACAAGTAGTCCTTAAACCTACTACATCTTTTGTGGTACTATCCACAAGTAGTCCTTAAACCTACTACATCTTTTGTGGTACTATCCACAAGTAGTCCTTAAACCTACTACATCTTTTGTGGTACTATCCACAAGTAGTCCTTAAACCTACTACATCTTTTGTGGTACTATCCACAAGTAGTCCTTAAACCTACTACATCTTTTGTGGTACTATACACAAGTAGCCCTTAAACCTACTACCTCTTTTCGGTACTATCCATAAGTAATCCTTTAACCTACTACATCTTTTGTGGTACTATCCACAAGTAGTCCTTAAACCTACTACTTCTTTTGGTACTATCCATAAGTAATCCTTTAACCTACTACATCTTTTGTGGTTACTATCCATAAGTAGTCCTTAAACCTACTACATCTTTTGTGGTACTATCCACAAGTAGTCCTTAACCCTACTACATCTTTTGTGGTACTATACACAAGTAGCCCTTAAACCTACTACTTCTTTTCGGTCCTATCCATAAGTAATCCTTTAACCTACTACATCTTTTGTGGTACTATCCATAAGTAGTCCTTAAACCTACTACTTCTTTTGGTATTATCCATAAGTAGTCCTTAAACCTACTACTTCTTTTGTGGTATGATCAATAAGTAGTTCTTAGACCTACTACTTCTTTTGGTACTATCTATAAGTAATCCTTAAACCTACTACTTCTTTTAGTGCTATCCATAAGTAGTCCTTAAACCTACTACTTCTTTTAGTGCTATCCATAAGTAGTCCTTAAACCTACTACTTCTTTTAGTGCTATCCATAAGTAGTCCTTAAACCTACTACATCTTTTGTGGTACTATCCATAAGTAGTCCTTAAACCTACTACCTCTTTTAGTGCTATCCATAAGTAGTCCTTAAACCTACTACTTCTTTTGGTACTATCTATAAGTAGTCCTTAAACCTACTACTTCTTTTGTGGTACTATCCACAAGTAGTCCTTAAACCTACTACTTTTTTTGGTACTATCTATAAGTAGTCCTTAAACCTACTACTTCTTTTGTGGTACTATCCACAAGTAGTCCTTAAACCTACTACTTCTTTTGTGGTACCATCCACAAGTAGTCCTTAAACCTTCTTCTTATTTTGCGGTACTGCAAAAGAGGCGTGATGCCTGAACGTGGAAGTAACTTTAGAACGATAAAGCTGCAATTTTCTTTTTCTCATCGACTACGATGACAGAAAACTATTTCGATCAGAAAAATATTTTCGAATTGCATAAAAAAAATATTAATATCCTCATTCACTCCAGAGAATCTAGTAGCCATTTTATTATATATTTTACCCGACTACGAAAAAAGAGGGGTTATTTTTTTAATAACTTTGTTTAAAAAAAAATATTAATTATTATTTTTTTTAAATCACCCGATCCTTTTGTTTCTCTTTCCTTTTCAGCAAAAACTTTATATGGCTCCTTGCTAGCCCTTCTCATTCGCCTTCTCTTCTCACGCGCCTTATTGATCTACTCTGTTCTTCTTCTTTAGCACCTCCACCATATATTATGACGACCCTATAGTCATCAGGGGTAACGTAGCTCTTGGGATCCTCGTCTATCCTATAATAAGGACTATAATAAAATACTTATTTGTGTGATTTTGTGAATACGTCAAACTTGTAAATTTATTCACTTGTAAAGGGGGCTCTGCCGGCTGGCTAATTAATGGAAGGAAAGATAATTATTACTGTTACACCTTTTCTATTCAGAAATACGACACGAAGAATACATGGCCATGCGTCCTGGCCCAGGGCCCAATCTAGAATCATTTTCAACTGTTCTATCGAACATTTGATTTAAAATATTAATCCTAATTTGAATTTGAATCCTTTACTTTTTAAAATGACCCGCGAATAGAAAAGATGCAAAAAGGCACGATGCCTGAACGTAGAGTCATACGATCTCTACATTACTATCCATAAGTAGTCCTTAAACCTACTACGTCTTTTGTGGTACTATCCACAAGTAGTCCTCAAACCTACTACTTCTTTTGGTACTATCCATAAGTAATCCTTTAACCTACTACATCTTTTGTGGTACTATCCACAAGTAGTCCTTAAACCTACTACCTCTATTGCGGTACTACCAGTAGACCGGATCGCCGATCAAAAAATGGTGACAGGCTGGCAACAGCTGTCAAACGTCAGTGTCAACGTCAAATGTCCTGAATCCTGGTCCTCCTTCAACCCACATTCCTAATCCCGGTCAGGTATACTATACATAAAAACACTTTGCCAGAAAGATAGGCCAACAAAAATATCTCCAGCGCCGCTACTTACTGTCTTATGTCATATCTGTATGTTAGATTTTTATATATAAAATGCTTTGTTTCAGTACGTACGTTAAGCAGATTCTATCGTTTTTCGCGTTCATCCGAAGCCAATTTTCTTTATCAATATTTCAAATAAAAGGGTTCTTTCAATAAAATTGTGTTAACAAACAGAAACTTTCTGTTGAACAGAGCCCCTACGCTTTACCCGCAAATAATTTAATTAAACCCTTCCGCTTCCATATTTTGCAAGGGTCTTAATTCTGTGGTTGGTAAGGTGATTTTATGTTTGCCGAATTTCCTTTTGTGAGTTTAAATAATAATACAAAGAGTTTGAGAGATTTTAACTCCTTTATGTAACTTTTTCACCGATTGCTTTAACGGTGAAGGAAAACATCGTGAAGAAACCGGCACACACCTGCGAAGAAACTCGAATGTTGTGTGTGAAGTCGACCAAACCGCACTGTGCCCGCGTGGTCGACTAAGGCCCGATCGCCCTAATTCATTAATAGGTGATATGAATGAATGAATACCTATGTATAGCTCACAGAATCGCTCGCTACACGTAAAGGCAGTAGGCAAGGCACAAAGCTCGTAGAACAGATGGCCGTTGGGTTAGTAAAGTTATGGAGTGGCAACCGTGCACCAAAAGACGTAGCGTAGGTAGACTTCCCACTCTTAAAGGTTGCGGGAAGCCGCTGGATGCCGGCAGTGGAGAACCGGTCGGTAAAACCTCTAGGGGAAAGCCTTTGTCTAGCAGTGGACGTCTGTCAACTGATATTCTAGTAGATGATGAACTTTTCGGTTTTGTGAATACGCAATGTGTACTGGCTGTTGTCGTGTTCTACCAGGAGTTCAAGGAATTGCCGCAAAATCGTTCAAAGGCAATTGCTCCACAGACAAGACCTAAACTCTTAAAGAAGAAGAAACGCGCAATGACACCTCTAGCGATGCTGGGCGTTGCTTGCTGGGGCCGAGAAACGTGCACACGATGAGGCCTAATTTATTTTTACAGGGAACCCATATCTGTCATTACATTACGGTAAGAGAGGGTTCCCAGCACGGTCGAGAGATAACGACATTGAAAGTGTCCTTACAGTTTCGCGTTTATAAATGAGACATTTAAACATTTCTTGCATCTTGGAGCCGCCTGGTTTGTTCCGAACCGATGGTAAGAGGCCAGACGGTCTGACTCTGGTCCCATGGCAGAGAGGGCGCTGCCTTTTGTGGGATGCCACCTGTATAAGCACTTTTTCAGCGTCTTACCTCAATGGTACTGCTCGTATGGCGGGTTCATCATCACATCAGCCGAAGGACGTCCACTGCTGGACATAAGCCTCCCCCAAGGATTTCCACAACGACCGGTTCTGCGCTGCCCGCATCCAGCGGCTTCCAGCGACCTTAACGGCGGGTTACGCGGCTGAATTTGCGGCGGCTCAAAAGCATGCTTAGTATGCCGCTTTAGAAGGCAATTACCTTTTTGTCCCCTTCGCTGTTGAGTCCTCTGGTGCGTGGGGATCGGAAGCCAGGGCTTTTATTAACGTAACGACTTAGCCTCTCGTTTACGTCAGAGGGGCCATGTTCCTCATTCCGGTTCGTACCTGATTTAACCTGTATCTGTAGCACTGACTGACCATATGCCGCGGGAGGTGAGCGCGCCTACAGCTCCGGGACCTACCTGGACAGTAGGTAGTGGTTCTCTTCCACGAGGCACTCGCCTTGCAGAGTACCAGGACAAGCGTCTTGGCGGCAAGACCTACCGTAACTGGTCCTTGTCTTCACCTTATGGTGTTGGCAGGAATAGCGGCCCCCACTGTTATGCCCTAGGGTAGGTAAGTGGGGACGCTATATCATAAACCTGGCAGTCTAGCGTATCTGGTAGATGTGCGAGAGGGCTTGACCATATGTATAATGATGAATTATACAGTATGCCTGCCACATACCATCGCAATCCAACGCGGTAACGCTGCGGGTGTGGTGGGTACCTTTGAGTCTGAATCTGGTACGATTCGGGGCGGGATTTTTGATTATTATGTAAGTGTTAATATTTTTATTACGTTTAAACAGATTATTGTAAATGTTGAATGTGCGAGTAAAGAAGGTCGTTCCAAAGCGATTGCAGCTAGATATATATCACAGTTATTGTTATCGATAAATTAACTCTGTTCCCTGTTTGAGCGGTTCTCCGAAAACATCGAGTTGACGGAGCTCTAGCAAAAATACCAAACCGAAAGACATTCATTGCTGGACAAAGGATTTTTTCACACCGATCGCTACTGCGCTAGTCGTATCCAGTGGCTTACCACAACCTTCATCAGATTGTGGGTCCATTAAGTAGGAGGCATGTCTACTCTGCGTCTTCCGGTGCGATTACTAGATGATTATTAATTATTGTAAATTAGGTATTTTATTCAATGGATTAATTAAATTTAAGGTTGTTAAAGAGATAGAGAAGTAGGTAATACCAACGAAATCAAGATAACTAACTATAAAGCTTCTTTTACAAAACCACGTCACTGCAGCACATTTCCTTTGAAAACTGAAGGAAATCCCCGAAACGCCGGTAACGAAGCGGCGAATAAAAAAATCTCCCTCACTGAAAGCAATTCTGACTTTTTAAATATTTCTTTATAAAAATTGCTGTTAATATTTCAACGCGGGGTGTTTTCAAAGGGTGAAGCGGAACGAAATCTTGTTAAAGTTAATGAACAAACTTCAGTGCCTCAGTCTCACTTAAATTAGACAGCCTTGCCACCCTACTCTCGGGAAGAAACTAGTCATGATTAAATTTAGTAGAACATTATCCTTTCAACATAGTCTTAACTGCCTCCGTGGCGTAGTGGTTAGTCCAATCGCTTCACACCAGGAGGTAGCGGGATCGATTCCCGGCGGGATCAACTTTGTAAGACTCATTTTGGTTGGTGGTAGGGCATTTTCATAGCCCACCTGACTAGCTACCACCATCTTGCCGCCAAACATTAGTGTTAACAGCATTGATGTGTTCCGGCTTGAAGATAAGATAGCCAGATCTTCGGCATCATCGTCACTTACCATCAGGTGAGATGATGCCAAGGACTTAGCAGTTGTGAATTAATAATAATTTTAAACAAAAAAACTAAGGTTCCCCCCGATTTCTCTGGGATTTCACCATCAGATCCTGGTTTCCTTATCATAGTACCACCCTTGGGATTTCTCCTTTCCAACGAAAAAAGAATCCTTAAATCGGTTCATAAAGGATAACTTCGTCGTTTATGAATCGATTTTGATGATCATTTTTTTGTTGGAAAGAAGATATTCTAAGGGTGGTACCATGATAAGGAAACCAGGATATGATGATGGAATACCAGAGAAATCGAGGGGAACCTTCGAAAATCGTAGTGGCGAATAGTGCGTTTGAAGTCGTTTTTTTTTGTTCAAATTATGGAGTGTGAAGTGTCGTTTGATTTTCAACCGACTTCCAAAAAGGAGGAGGTTCTCAATTTGACTGTATGTTTTTTTTTATGTGTGTTACCTCAGAAATTTTGACTGGGTGAACCAATTTTGATGATTCTTTTTTTATTTGAAACCTAGTGCTTCCCGTGTAGTCCCATTTAAATTTTATCAAAATCGGTGTAGTAATTTATTAGAAAATTAACAAAAACCAAAAATAATAATGCAAAAATGTACTAAGTTGTTGCGATGGAAGTCGGTTTTTTAACGTGTTTACCGTTTTCAATTATTCTTGATCCCGTTAATGACATGGAAAACATATTGAGACTTCTAATAAAACAGGGGTAATGTTTTTGTGTAGTCGGGTTTTTAATTTATAATTTATTTGGTTACGTTATTGTTAAACTGTAGGTAGTTTAGCAAGTACAGTAATGCGTATTTATTAACCGTCTTTAAAAAGGGGTTGTTTCTCAATTCGACTGGCTTTTTTTAGGGTTTTGTACCCAAAGGGTAAAAACGGGACCCCCATTACTAAGCCTCCGCTGTGCGTCCATCCGTCTGTTACCAGGCTGTGTTTCATGAACCGTAACAGTTATACAGTTGAAATTTTTACAGATGATGTATTTCTGTTTCCGCTATAATGGCGATTACTAAAAACTATAAATAGTGATAAAATAAGGGGGTCTCCATACAAAAAATGTGTTTTTATAAACGTGAAGAAACTGGCGCGATCTAGTATGATGGTACGGAACCCTTTGTACTAGCGCCATCTAGTATGATGGTACGGAACCCTTTGTGTGCGGTTCTGACTCGCACTTGGCCGGTTTTTTTTTTGTATGTATGTCACGAGATTTCTCCGCCGATTGTAAAACGATTTTATGTATTCTTTTTTTATATAGATAAATAGTTTTTTGCTCACGGCTTCGCCCGCGTGGACATGTTTTTATGACTGGCTTTGAGGGTGAGTGGTGCGCGAGGCTCTAGCGGCTTGCGAGAGTAGATATGAGTTTATGCTCAGGAACTAAGTCGGGCTTTTCTTATTAGCGGTCTATGTAAATTCCTATCCCCTCAATCAATTCTATAGAAAAAAACACTTTAATCCGTTGCGTGTAAATGAGTTTTCTTAACGTGCGCGAGCGTGTAAATGAGTTTTCTCAAGATCTCTCGGGAACTATGTCAGTATATAATTAGTAAATTATGTCATTTCCCACCCCCTTAAACATCTCTGTGCAAAAATTACAACAATCCAGTGTTCATTTACGATGTTAAAGAAATTAACCAAAAAGAGTATTTTTTTCAGTTTCACAGGAACTGCATCGGACTATGTTATTTCACGAAATAAAAAGTACATAACTACTTTCCAGTAACACAGGCTACCTGAATGTCAAATTTCATCAAGATTGGTATAGGCGTTGAAGAGTGAAAAGCTAACAAACAACCAAAAAAAAAAACGACGGGTTGCACTCCGGGAGTGCCGGCAGAAGTGAAAACTTGAATATTAACGTTGTGCATTTTTGATATTTTGGAATGGTTAGGGAATAATTTTGCACGAATTGCTTTGATTATCAGTATAAAAGTACTATCATTTATGTGGTAGAATACAATATTTATTTATTGCGCTATCGTACACAAACATGACAATTTATATTACATTAAAAAGTTTATATCTCAGAAAAATCAACAAAAAATCAACTCAATCCGTTTTACGAATTTTCGATCAGGTCACGTGTCCTGACGCGAGTTTAACATTTTTTACCCATTAAAAAAAAAGTGCACAACGCCGCTAAAGAAGTTTTCACTTCAAAAACATTTTCACGTTTATAATATCAGTAAAGATTATACTTAAATAACAGTCTGATAAAATCAATCCATAATTATCTTCTCAAAAACTCAATGAATTTTAAAAACTTTTGGCCTTCATCCAAATTAGTTTCCAGCATAAAAATCGTCTCTTTAACGATTTAAAAATAGACTTTAACAATAGACGGTAAGATTGATATTACATTTTTGGATGGCAACCGAAAATTGGTCCGCATTCAGATGGACAATGCAATGGCGTATATTGTTCGAATATTAAAAATCATTCGAGCGATATTGAATCGCGATTAATTCGGCGTATGCCACTAATGATACCGGATAAATTAACTCACGAAGTAATTTTGTTGTATAGTATAATATATAATACATTTAAATTCAAAAACATTTATTTTATTATTTAAGTATTAATTAAAATTTATTAAATTATTCTAACTAATAAAGTATGTTTGGAGTACTATCTGTAGTACAACTGAACGTAGTTCTGGAAATGTTTTGAAGGATAAAACAATTAAACAAAAAAAAAACTTTTTTTTATATAGAATTAGCTGTTTCCCGCAGCTTCACCCGCGTGGACAACGTTTCTATGACTTTTCGAAGGTGCACAGTGCACAGAAAAAAGTAGCCTATGTGTTAATACTGGTCCTAATCTGTCTTCCTACCAAATTTCAGCCTGATCCGTTCAGTAGTTTTTGCGTGAAAGAGTAACAAACACACATCCATACATTCTTGCAAACTTTCGCGTTTATAATATTAGTAGGATAGGATTTATTGGATCGGATTTAACGGATAAATAAATCCAACAAGCCATTTTGGTTGCATATTAGTTTAAATACATTTAAAATCAAAATTATTTATTTCATATTTTTTACTCTTATTAAAAACTTTATTAAATATTAGTACAGAATTAAAAAATCCTACTGCTTGGAGTTTGTACACCCAATATTTTGTAAACCTAATAGAATTAGCAGATCCCAAAAGACTGGCAGGTGCAGGGTTCCGGCGTTCTTTGTTAACAACCTTACGTCCCCACTGTTGGACACCGGTCTCCGCAAACTCGGGAAGGTTGCCGTAGACTAACCTAATAAGCTGCTACCTCTATGCCTATTTATTAATCTGCTAGTTTTTGCCTGTGGTTTAGCTTGCGTGGATTTAGTTTTTTTATTTGACTTTTTTGAGGGTGTGCGGTGCGCAAGAGACAAGCGGCTTACGATCTTATAAATAACTTTCTTTCCATTTCCATGCATCTATTGGGATAAAAAGTATTCCACATTGTTCTCCGCACTTTACATTAGCTCTGTGCGAAATTTAATAGAAATTGGTTCAGTAGTTTAAATGCAAAATCGTTACAAAGAAGCAAACAGACACATTTTTGGACAAAATAATACGTATTAGTAATGAGTAACTTTGTGTTAAATCAGTGCAGATTTCATCACGAGCCAAACATATTACAAAATTTTAACTCGAAAATAATTGAAATAAAAAAAATTGTGTGTGTCAGCTCCGACGCACGACTGGAGTTTACTCGCGCTTGAAAAAAAACTATAACTCACTTCATTTCTACTATTGAACACGACCTTTTTGGTATCGAAACTTTTTCGTAACGCTGTCATTCATCGATAGATTTTACTCCTCACATTTTTCTCATACCGGGCCCCTTATATATGCAAATCGATTCTTAAGGAGTAAACTCCAATAAACTCCAATAAAAAGTCAGTTCAGACACTAAATCCGTTGCGAAATATTGAAGTTTGTACAGTTTAGATAAACTCGTAGTGCGATTCTGACCAATACGCATACGGCATAAGAACGCAGAGATATGCTATATATAAAGAACGGTATAAAGTCCAAAGTGTCTAGCTTGATGTCCTGACTGTTTATGTAGAGAGTACATGACAATTTCAAGAATAAATTCTTTTTTTTATACTTTTTAGAGTGTGATTTTTCAGTAGTCGGGTTTTTGGTTTTATGAACTTACTTTTTTAAAAATTTCAGCCAGCTACCTTTAATGGTCAAATAAATAGAGTCCTTTAGAGGTCGATCAGACGGACAGACGAACAGAGTAGGCATAGAAATAGGGTTCCTTTATTTTGCGAGGAACCCTAAAAGCAGTAGTCAGATTCGAATATAATTACACAATATGGTTCGTTAGCATAACAAATAGTTTTCAATATATTTTGTTTACATTTTCTGTATTACCTACGAGTAGTAAAACGTATTGTTTTGCGAACGTAACGAATTGTTTTAATGCAATTTTCGTTTTTACATTTTAGTTGCTTTGTGTGTTTGCTTTTCTGAGTTTGCTGTCAGTCTGACAATAGGGATGACGACAGCATCAGAAATAAATTATGAACTCTTGATCACTAAATTGCCCTCCTACTTAAACTTCGGAAAATCTTACTAGTTTTGTTTTCCATCAAGTATTCGATATTTAATTCACCAAAATCACAAAATGAGTACAAGAACGACGCTGCTAAACTATAACGTCACGACTAGGTATTTCTAACATTTTAAGAACAAAATGTCGTTTTTGACAGATGATAAAAAGTAACTCAGATGACTAGAATTCGTCATCCCTATTGTGTGACTAAATTATTTATTATCAAAATTCCACTTTAACAAACATGCAGTAATTAATAATTGCAAAACCGGCCAAGCGAGATTCGGACTCAAGCAATGTACGGTTCCGTAGTCGTTACAAAAAAATATTGAATAAATAAAAAAAACCAAAATTATATTTGCAGTTGATAATAGAACATTTTGTACAGAAAATTTATAAACTTTTTACAAATTCAACTGCACTACGTTGGTACGCACAACGTTGGTCGACTATTTCTCCTAAACTAAAAAAGTCTACTTAGCCGTGATACTTTTCCTTATCAATTAATTATATATAGACTACTTTCATTATTTTTTTGTCAAATTTCCAAATACAGCGGTTTAGTTGTTAGGAGGTTGGGACACTCGACTCCAACAAAATTTAGCATTTTTAAGCCTATTTTTTCGAAAACGAAACTTTAAATTATAAAATGGTGTTAGAAGAAACCCAACTATTTTTTAAGCTCTAACCATCGATGGGTTGGACGAGAAAAAAAACATCCCCACTTCACTTGTAGGGGAGGTACCCTTAAAAAGTTTTTTTTCACAGATGATGTATTTCTGTTGCCGCTATAACAAACAATACTAAAAATTAGAAAAACTGCAAGTCTCCATACAAAAAACGTGCATTTTTTTAAACGTGAAGAAACTAGCGCCATTTAGTATGATATTCCAGTGACTTCCCACGATCTTCCTGAGGTCGTCGGTTCAATAAGTGGGAGACCTGCCTTCTCGCCCTTCCATAATAGGTATGTTATATCATCTAGTAACAAAGATAATTCTAAAAGACACGGACTGCATTCCAGCTGCAAATTCGCAGTTTGGATGCAGTTAAAGCGCAACTTACTAGAAGAACTGCATCCAAACTGCGAATTTGCAACTGGCTTGCAGACGAAATGTAGTCCGTGTGTCTGCACCCTTAAAGCACACCCTGGACACTTCATACAACGGACTAGAAATGACATTTCAAAACAGGAATGACGGAACAAACAAAATGGCGGCGAAATCATATACGTTCGACAACCAAACTGTAACCAATCTGTACCAATTTGGGTGACGAGGGGGTGAGGTCGCAATCTAGAGAGCGGCAGGGAGTGTCCATATTGTATGTTAGTACTAATATATATACTTTACTTAAAGTATCCTGGTAAGGCTAAATCTTCGTATGAGAACCAAAGTAACCAACAGTCTGTGCTTCGACTGCAACTCACTTTTCCTACCTGTTTTACATTAGCAATTCTTACAATATTTGCTTAGTTACCTATTCTGATCAGGCGTTTCAATCTTTAGTGTGTGTGTGTGTGTGTGTGTGTGTGTGTGTGTGTGTGTGTGTGTGTTTAAGTTAAAATTATAATTATGGTTTAAATTAAGCTCCAGTATGTCGAGCTAATGTATTAGCTTAGCTTGGTGTACCAACAGAGCCCACAAAATCACTAAAATCGAAAGGCGACTGGGACAATCAAAGCTCTCTAGTGGCAACCGCGCAGCGAAAGCCGTAGCGCATGCTTAATAGACCGTTGACCTGGTGAAGTTCGCGGAGAGCCGTTTGATGCGGGCAGGGCAGGCTACGCAGGACACTCATCGAACATTTGAATTTTCTCAAATGCTACCAGACCTTAAAAAAATGGTAGATCCCTAATTGTTCCGTACCTATTACCTCTGATTTCGTTATGGTTGGTTAAGGCGAGGCATACATTGGAACAGTTATCTCTGTTTTTTTCTTTACGTGTAAAGAGTAAAGAAAATAACCACAATTTCGCACTTTTCAAATGTCTTTTTTCTTTCAACTAAAAACTACAATTAATTTTAAAAAATCCAACTGACATATTAAAGTGTGTGTTTAGACTAATCGACTTTTAGAGTTTTAAATTTAGAGTTTTAAATCGGTCTGGTTTGCCTGT
The DNA here is from genome assembly GCA_947284805.1 of Coleophora flavipennella. Lineage (NCBI taxonomy): Eukaryota > Metazoa > Arthropoda > Insecta > Lepidoptera > Coleophoridae > Coleophora > Coleophora flavipennella. The sequence goes on along the minus strand of OX369254.1, from coordinate 5,292,116 downwards.
AGAATGCAAATTTCTGCTTTAAAAGAGGTTTCTTTGATGTATATTTTTGAAATAAAACTTCTTTACGCACGCTTGACTTGGGGAATAAGCTGGTGGATGCGTGACGAGAAGAGAGCGTTACGGAAGTTTGATCGGGTGAGGCGAACGGAATTTGAGAGGGATATATAAATAAGTGAAGATAGAAAGAGGGATACTATTTATTTTTGTTTTCCAACAATGTCGATTGTTAAAACAAACATATAAGATAAAAAAGATTTGCTTATTTTCAGAGGATACTAAAACTATTTTCATAAACTGTCTATACCTCCACATAAAATAACAAAAATAAATAAATATTCTGGGACAAATCACACATGGTCATCTGGCCCCAAAGTAGGATTCCCTGTGTTATGGGAACCAGAGACTGATATACATACTTATATACGTTTAAATACATACATATATAGATATTTAACACCCAGACACAGAGCAAACAAATCTGCTCATCACACAAATGTTTGCCCTGGGTGGGGATCGAACCCACAACTCTCGGATCAGTAGTCAAGAGCGCTAACCACTGAGCCACCGAGTCAGTCAAAAAAGATTTGATTATTTTCTGAAGTCTTAGTATTTACTCTCATACATATAGATGGAGCTAAATAAGTTTTACTTCAGTCGTGTCGTATAGAGCACACTCGTATTTTTTGTTATATATAAAAGTTAATGAGTCGTGTTTCTGCAAGATAAATAATAAAGTCATTGAAATGAAGAATCAGTTTAGAAAATAACACTTTAATATGTTTTGTAATTTTTGAGAAAATTCGAAAAGTCAAATATCAATGTTGATATCATTGGCGTGTTCCGGCATGAAGATAAGATAGCCAGTTCCCCGTTGCGATGGGGAATCTTGGTAAGCCCGCTTCCATCTTCGGCAACATCGTCACTTACCACCAGGTGAGATGTTGTCAAGAGTTTACTAACTGTGAATAAAAAAAAATAAAAAATCCTGCGACCAAGGTTTCCAAATGCGTCGCATTAATTTCGTGTATCCATATAAAAATATAATATTTCATAATTTGTAGTGAATTTCTTTTTGAAGTCTTTAAGTCGGTTTTTATTTCATTTTAAATGCTACTTTGTGACGAGTTATAAAGAAGCGTGTCGGTAAGTCAGTCCAAGATTCCAAGACCGTATTAGCCGTCCTCGAGAGCGGTCCGATAAAACGGCGCCGTTCCAAATGACTTCGGAACTCGACACGACCCGTTGCAATTTAAGACAAAGTTTCAAAATGGAACGTTACGAGATTCTTAATTGAAATAGTTCGTTAGAAAAAGATTCACTTGTAACTTTTTCTTTGGAAAAATAGTTTTGAAAGGTACCTGCACTGGTTATTTGCTGTTAGAGTAGATAAGACCATTCCTTTGAGTCATCATATTAGCTCATATACGTCCCCACCGAGGGGCTAGAGCCTACTCTGAATTAGGGCGATCGGGTCTTAGTCTTCCACGCGGGCCCAGTGCGGGTTGATCGACTTCACACACAACCTGCGAGTTTCTCCGCAGGCGTGTGTAGGTTTCCTCACGATGTTTTACTTCACCGTAAGAGCGTCGAATAAACCTACATATTTAGAAATCTAAATTTGAAATCACATTGGTCCGTGGCAGGAGGTGAACAACGACCTCCCGGACAGGAGGCGGCGGCCCTAACCGTTACGCCACCGACGCTCCTTTGAGTAACAATTTAAAAGTTTAGATTTTGCTCAATTTCGAAGAATTATTGAGTATTACATATTTTGGGATTACATACTACATAAAGTTCGTTCGCTGAATTAGCTGCATCTCTCATAAATGCCGCTCGCCGCTGCCGGCTCGCGTCAAACGGTTGTGTCAAAGGGGCCGCCTTGAGTTCAATCGCGACGCCGCCGACCTTACACCCGCACGGACTCGCGCGAAACTTGTTCAGTCTTATATGTAGGTGACGATTTTGAAGATACTTCGTCCAGCAGTGAGTGATTTAAATTAGTAATAAATTTTAAAAAAATAGGTACCTAAATTGTTTTATCCTTCAATACATTTCTAGAACTCCGTTCGGGTACCTATACTGCAATTAACACCCTGAACGATTTTTACTTAGTGTTTCTACAATTTGTTAAAAATAAATCAGTACAAATAACTACGGGTTGGTCTTGGACTGTCTAGAACCCAATTGACTACATTTGATATTTGCCTAGAGCTTCAAGTGACTATAGTCACACACACACACACTATTAAACAGTCCAAGACCAACCCAATTGTTTTATTTTTTTTATGTGTTCATACTATTCCGTAGGCGATTTTAGTTTATTTAACTTTTATTTTATTTCCATATTTTTTGTGCTCAGAGTATTACCACTAGACTGTGGTATAACGCCACTCAACCTCGCTTCCTGTGTCGCTTGATTGTAGCGCGCGTATATTGAGCCGTCTCATAATATCGTTTGTGAGACCAATTATAAGAAATTAAAAATATTTGCACATGTAATGTATATATCTTTAGAATGTGCGTCAAGACCTTTCTTTTGATACCAAACATGATATAAATATAAAAAAAGATTTTTTTTGGTTATTAAATTAATCTATAAAATCCGCCTTGATGAATTTTTTTATATACTTTATATCCTATGACACACGGAGCGATGGCACAAATCCAATGATTTATCAAGATCGGTTAAGTGGTTTAGGAAATACGAGGGAAGAGATGAACATCCATACATACATACCATAAACTGTCAAAAACATAACCCTCCTTTTAGTTGTCGGGTAAAAAAGAGTATTTTTTCAGTGCCATCAGGAACTGCATCGGACTATGCTATTTTCACGGTATGAAAGTTTTTGATATATTTTTTGATTACGATAGGGCTTGCGACTATCTGGGTTTTAGTTGAAATAAAATAAAGTTAAATAACTTTTAGTTTATAAGGTTAATTTCTTCAACATCGCAACGGAACAATGATTTTTGCACAGAGATTTTTGAGGGGATGGGAAATGACATCATTTAGTAATTAGCATATCCTGACATAGTTTCCGAGGGATCTGAGGAAAACTCATTTCCACGCTCGCGCACGTCGGCGTCGCAATGTAGTAACGGATTGAGTGATCTTTTGTATGGAATTAGGGGCTGGAAAGTGACATAGTATAGACTGCTAATCAGAATAGCCTGATATAGTTTCTGGGGGATCTGGAGAAAACTCCTGTCCACGTTCGCGAGCCGCTTGCAGCTCGAGCACCACTCATCCTCCAAGACAGTCATTAAAATCAAAGCCGCGGGAAAAAGCTGGTTATTTCATATTTTCAATATGAATAAATACAAGGAAACAACTTCCAAACAACGTCCGCGCGACACAGTTTTATTTTTTCTCAAAAACTGGAACTATGTCTGAAACTTTGCGGGTTGTCCGTCGTAAATAATTCTTGAAGTGGGTTCGTCTTCATACATCTTTAATATGGTGTTATTTATGTTCCAGCAGCGGGCAACACCGGCTTTCCTTCTCAAATGCCTCGGGAAAGAAAAATGAAACAAGTTTTCGCATAAATAAAAGTTTTACCTTAGACGCTGCGGTTGTGATGACGCGCTAACATTTTCGTGCATAGCTCTTATGGGCGGCCATTTTGTTTTTTTCTTGTTTTTTTATGGCTCGTTTTTAAGCGACGGGCCATTAAGGAAACGCGCAAGGGAAATGAGCCTCATTTTTAACTTTAGAAAGGTTTATTGGATACTATATTTTTGTCAGATTATTATTTTTATAACTGGTAATTTTCTGCTACCTGTTACGTCTTTTGACAGAAAATTATGATGCTGTATTTTTTTTAAGTTACTTAGTAGTTTTTAGGAGATATAACATTTTTTAAATACATTAAAAAACTTATTTGTTTTTGTTACTTTTTAACAGAAAATGATGATGGTGTATATTTTCAAGTTACTTATTAGTTTTTAGGAGATATTACATTTTTTAAATACATTTTAAAACTCATTTGTTTTTTTTAGTTTCGTATTTTTTTTGACAAAAAATGATGATGGTGTATTTTTTAAGTAACTTAGTTTTTAGGAGATATTAGATTTTTTAAATACATTAAAAACTTATTTGTTTTTGTTACTTTTGTTATTTCGTTGACAGAAAATGATGATGTATGTATGTATAGACGCTATGTATGGACGCTAGAAACCATATACGTTGGGTTTTTTGGCGGGATTTGTGGTAGACGCATTCGTAGTTTTATTTTGTTGTTTTTTCATTGTTTTCTGCTAGGATTTTGTTCAAGAAGTAGTGCATTTTGGACAAAATCGTCTAGTGCAAGTGAGCAATGTGGAGAACGAGAAAATAAAACGAAGGAGGACGTGAAAACCCAACTTGCTCTGGGTGCAGTTTTATAGACACCCTACAGCAACTGGGTGTTCCACCTCAGAATGTAGCTGCTGCAAATGCTGTCAAAAACTTCAGAGAAGATTCGTAATGCACCGGCGTCCGGCACTAGCATTACAAATCTAAAAACTAAAGGAAGCTTAAATACGTCAGACATGGCTGTATGGTCTTAGTCACCTTTGCCTTTTCCGCGCTTTTGAAAGCCGGAGAGAAGAAACAAAAAAAAAAGCATATACGTTGTAACCGACAAAATGTAAACTTTACAACAGAGCCAAAAAAACATCTTAAATTTTTGAACTAAAATCATAACTCAAGATGTATTGAACTTGGAAACGTGAATTTTGGATATTAAGTGTATTTAAATAAGCGCTACAATAATCTTTATTTATTTTTTTGCTAAAGTTCATACGGTAGATTTTAGAGCGGGTTACAACAATTAGACTTTTTTTTCATACCGTAAAAATGATGTATCCTTCTTAGGTCAATGTATGAAAAACAAAATATGTGAAGTCTTTTCAGAAAGCACAAATGCTGTAACCTCTATGTTTATAAGGTATTTAAGCATCACAGTTGCTGTTAATCATATCCCTTATTTTACAACAAGAAACTGATGTAACTGAGAGCATAAAAATAATAATCAAAGTAATCAAAGGAAGTAAGAATAGCAGAAGCAAAATTTAAGGTTGTTTTAAAAAATCAAACTTGTCTTCTTTATAATTATCTTTCTTTTATTTTCTATTAGTTATTTGCTGATACACCACAGACACTGTTGGCATGGCCACCGTCAGATGTGGCTGGTAAGAGACAGCGAAAATCTGAGGTAGCAGACCGCATTTACTCAGGAGTACCGTCTCATGCCAGGCGCAGCTACGGGGGATACGATCATAGTGACGGGTGCCTTAGCCTAGACTGTTTTCCTTTTTGCACTGATATCAATACCCCTGCAGAAGAACTTGTGCGCCACCGGAACGGAACGGAACGGATATATAAATGTTTCATTTACTATTTTCCAACCAAATTATGTTTCACATTCATTACTAATACAAAACTTAACTATTCTGCTTCAAACACCACATCTTCTTCATCTGTATCTTCCAAGCAGTCTTTTAATTTATTATTTGATTTGAGGTTTAGATACTCATTAGAATAGGTGCTTTGGATTACTTTCTTGTAAACAAATTTTTTCAAGACCTTAAATTTATTTAAGGCAATTGGCAGCGCAGAAGGGTTTTTGTTTATGGAACGATTTTTCAATCAAATTACTGAGTGATATCTCAGTCGTTTTATCTTGAAACATGAAAGACTTGACGTACATTAAATTTGGTATTTGATTTTTAAATGTCGCAATATGTAGTTTGGATATTGGTAATTTTTGAATTTTCTTGAACATATTTTTTAACACCTCTTCGAATCCCATAAAATCTTAGCCTTTGAGAATATTAACTTTGTACGTGTTATCAACCCTTTAATTTTGAAGCAAACCAATTAAAATGTAAAGCTTTTAATATTAATCTACACGTAATTTAAAGTAAATACGACAAGGTAGGTACGTAAATTTATGACATCCACAGAACATGAAACATTGTATTCTGCTGTTCGAATTTGAAACATTCATGAATAACAAACTCTCGCAAACGAATAAACTCGCGAGCGAGTAAGTTAATAAAGACTCTTTAAAACATTTTCGTCTCTTTAATTATGGCACCGGCAACTTTCCCGTAGGAATGTGTCAACAAAGTTTTGTAGACTTTACGAATGTTGCGCTTCGGGAAACTTCGGGTAGCTCCGTGCGAGATATGGTCTCTCTAGTATACTGCCGGGTTTATTATTGTATCCCTATACCAAAGTATATATATTAGTACTAACATACAGTATGCACACTCCCTGCCGCTCTCTAGATTGCTACCTCACCCCCTCGTCACCCAGATTGATACAGATTGGTTACAGTTTGGTTGTCGAACGTTATAGGATTTCGCCGCCATTTTGTATGTTCCGTCATTTCTTTTTTGAAATGTCATTTCTAGCCCGTTGTATGAAGTGTCCAGGGTATGCCCGCTCGTTGTGGATCCCTTTTTTCACCCTTTAGGTAGGAAACCCTAAAAACCAGCCAAGTGTAATTCGGACTCGCAAACCGATCGAGGGTAGCGTACCACCACACCTCTCCATACAAGTACAACAATGATACATATTCATTTCAAACGAAAGGCATCAACGCGAGCTACAGAAAAAAACGGTTCGGAATCTAGGGCAAGTACGACTCACACTTGGCCGGTTTTTTGATTTGTTATTTTACTTTTTTTTTTACGTGCTTTGGCTGATATGTTGATAATGTGAAAATCCTTGGGGCATGCCTATGTCCAGCAGTGGACGTCCTACGGCTTGTAACGCGGGAACTCTGTTATATAACCTTCTTCCTTTCGATTTATTTCATTTATTTCTCATGCGCTGGCATATAACTACTTATGTGTCACAATTTTAATAAAGAGTAACATATGATTCAAAAATCCGAAATCTCTTCAATCTTCAATTTTCCCTACTACTTAGATATAAATAACTAAAACTGTTGTATGTAAAATAACAGAAACTGATGCTCTCATAAAAGACCCATCTCGGGTCTTATATTTCATCCTACATTTCTACAACCATCATTAAAGCGGTAATATTACAGATTGTAATTATTTTTGACGTCAATTACTACTAAACGATAGAAAACGCAAGATTAAAAAAATACCCTTATTTTTGATGATGTTCCTTAAAGTCAAAAGCTATTAGAAACACGATTGAGCAGTTTTGGCTCGATAGAAAAAAAAATCTCAAAAATAGCTCTACACCGTTACTTTCAACTCTAGTTATGACTAATATTTTGAAGTAAATATTTTAAAAAATATACAACAATGTTTGTTATGATAATACAATATACAATACCTCTTAGGTGTGAAAACTTATTAGCTATGATTACGATACAAGTGTTGTAAAAATGTAAACAACAAACGAGTTGTGAGAAACCAGGTAAAATAAAAAACGACCGTGACAGAAAAAACAAATACATGGATACACACCTATTAAGGTTTCGGCAACCAAAGTTCATTAAATGCGACATGTGGCTCTTTTAAATGTTTGGTGTGTAATCTCACTTTGTTTTTCCTACACATGCATTAAGCATATTTTATATTACACGTACATCAACTATTTATAATTTTATTCGTATTCACAACTAAAACAACTCAATTCAGTTTTACAAAATTTGCGCCATATTTAATTTAGCTAGGCAGACGTACGCATGCATAAGTTTTTTTTAATGTTACCATAAATAGATAACCATAAGGCTTGGGAAATTATTATTGTTAGCATTAAATCCTCCTTGGAAAAGATGCCTATTCCTTGGCGTAACCTATTCGCTTAATTCACATTTATTCTCCTTTCATCACAAAGATATATACATAATATAACCCAAAGAGAATCTAATCAGCTAGCGTTATATACTAACCGCACGGAGGATTAACCTATCTCTCTTAATTCTCCTTTTATAATTCTTAGAGATTTATTCTGTGTCTTTAGTTATTATATTTTAAAGTGAAACTTTTATTACTTTTATCATGGGAAACCACTTGGTGCGTACAACACAGTCTTTCAGGCGGAGTGTATGGGCATCATTCTGGCTGCTAATGCAATCACTGCTACAAGGGTACAGGGCTACTCCATTCGTATCCTTTCAGACAGTCGAGCGGTTTTACTGGCCCTCCAAAGTAATGTCATCACTTCGGGGCTAATACACGAGTGTCACCAAAGACTAACAGAGGTATGTTACCACAGCAATGTAACTCTGCAGTGGATCAAGGGACACAGTAACTCGCGTGGAAACGACGCAGCCGACGAACTGGCCAGGAGAGGGTCAGAACTTGTAGCTGTAGGACCGGAACCTATTTTACCCCTCCCCTCGGGCTGGTTCAGATCCACCTTACGGCTGCGTACAAGGTCAGAACATAACCGATATTGGACAGGACTGGAAGCATGTCGCCAGGCCAGACAGGCGCTACCGTCGCCAAATGCTGGCCTGACTAGGAAGCTCCTGAAACTCGGGAGACTCCAGCTCCGTAAGGTAACAGCGACCATTACCGGTCACGGTTACTTTAACAAACATCTTTTTACCCTGGGGATAACAGACAGCCCGCTGTGCCGCGCGTGCATGGCGGCCGAGGAGACAGCCGCCCACATCCTCCTGGATTGCAGAGAGGTGGCGGCGTACAGGGCCGAGCATCTCGGCGACCATAGGACACTCCCGGAAGTCGTCGGCAACCTGCGGGGGCTACTGGGCTTCCTGGAGGAGCTGGGCTGGCAGTGATGCCGGCCAACCACGCAAAATGGGCGCTCAGGCGCCTGGTTGCGGAAATCAGCCCGTCCTTACAATTACAATTACATCGTCTCAAATATTTTTGTCTATGAGTTGCATGTCGCGTGACGGTCGCTTTCGTTTGACGGTATGATCGTTTCGTCCTCTGTACCGTAGCGAGAGCAGCCGTGATCGTTTCGTCCTCTGTAAAGTTTCACTTTTACCGTGGTTTCATAAAACCACACACTTATTTTTTTTTATTTGCTTCAAATTCCTTTTGTCTTGTTCCTCAGAGCTACAATAATTTGCTAATATTTTAATATATTAATTTTAATATAAGCTTTTTCTATGGTATACGTCTCTTATATATATTATACTAATAAAATATATTAATTAATATTTTGCTCACAGTAAACTAGCTTACAAAATGCCGCTTTTCGAGCAACTGTATTGAAATTAAAAACCTACAGTCTTTATCGTCGACAACCTATTTCAGTATATCACCGTGTGAATAATATCGCATTGAGTCAAATGGTCCGTGAGAGCGACAGATGGCCGCCGAGGAAAATTGCTAATCATACGCCCCACGCCTCTCGTTCTTATTTTCTTATTAACGAGATTGTGTTTATTGTCTGTCTACTGCTTTATATTATTGGCCTTGCTTACTTTCGTGCCATATGTTTCGCAAGACCTCGGAACAAAATAATAAGAATTTGGAAATAGAACGTTTTTGAAGTGAAAACTTGTTTAGGCGCGTTGGGCATTTTTGTTATGGGAAAAACCATGAACTTGCGACACTGTAACAGACACCCTACCAGAAACATTCGCAGGGTCAAAACTTTGTAAACCTATTCGTTCCGAACAACTGAATAAAAAAAAATGAAACCTACAGTTTTTATCGTTGACAACCTATTTCAGTATATCACCGTGTGAATAATATCGCATTGCGTCAAATGGTCTGTGAGAGCGACAGATGGCCGCCGAGGAAAATTGCTAATCATACGCCCCACGCCTCTCGTTCTTATTTTCTTATTAACGAGATTGTGTTTATTGTCTGTCTACTGCTTTATATTATTGGCCTTGCTTACTTTCGTGCCATATGTTTCGCAAGACCTCGGAACAAAATAATAAGAATTTGAAAATAAAACGTTTTTGAAGTGAAAACTTGTTTAGGCGCGTTGGGCATTTTTGAGATGGGAAAAACCATGAACTTGCGACACTGTAACAGACACCCTACCAGAAACACTCGCAGGGTCAAAACTTTGTAAACCTATTCGTTCCATACAACTGCATTTAAAAAAAATGAAACCTACTGTCTTTATCGTTGACAACCTATTTCAGTATATCACCGTGTGAATAATATCGCATTGCGTCAAATGGTCCGTGAGAGCGACAGATGGCCGCCGAGGAAAATTGCTAATCATACGCCCCACGCCTCTCGTTCTTATTTTCTTATTAACGAGATTGTGTTTATTGTCTGTCTACTGCTTTATATTATTGGCCTTGCTTACTTTCGTGCCATATGTTTCGCAAGACCTCGGAACAAAATAATAAGAATTTGGAAATAGAACGTTTTTGAAGTGAAAACTTGTTTAGGCGCGTTGGGCATTTTTGTTATGGGAAAAACCATGAACTTGCGACACTGTAACAGACACCCTACCAGAAACATTCGCAGGGTCAAAACTTTGTAAACCTATTCGTTCCGAACAACTGAATAAAAAAAAATGAAACCTACAGTTTTTATCGTTGACAACCTATTTCAGTATATCACCGTGTGAATAATATCGCATTGCGTCAAATGGTCTGTGAGAGCGACAGATGGCCGCCGAGGAAAATTGCTAATCATACGCCCCACGCCTCTCGTTCTTATTTTCTTATTAACGAGATTGTGTTTATTGTCTGTCTACTGCTTTACATTATTGGCCTTGCTTGCTTTAGTGCCATATGTTTCGCAAGACCTCGGAACAAAATAATAAGAATTTGGAAATAGAACGTTTTTGAAGTGAAAACTTGTTTAGGCGCTTTGGGCATTTTTGAGATGGGAAAAACCATTGAACTCGCGACACTGTAACAGACACCCTACCAGAAACACTCGCAGCAGGGTCAAAACTTTGTCAACCTATTCGTTCCGAGCAACTGTATTGAAAAAAATATAAGAAACCTACAGTCTTTATCGTTGACAACCTATTTCAGTATATCACCGTGTGAATAATATCGCATTGCGTCGAATGGTCCGTGAGACCGCCTCCGTAGCTCAGAGGCAAAGTTCACTGGCTTTACACAGGAGGTCGCGGGTTCGATTCCCGGCGGGGTCAATTGTAAGACTCGGTTTGGTTGGTGGTAGGGCATTTTCTAAGCCCGCCTGGCTAGCTACCACCATCTTATCTAAGTCTTGCCGCCAAATATCAATGTTGATATCATTGGTGTGTTCCGGCATGAAGATAAGATAGCCAGTTCCCCATTGCGTTGGGGATTCTTGGTAAGCCCGCTTCCATCTTCGGCAGCATCGGCACTTACCACCAGGTGAAATGTTGTCAAGGGTTTAGCAATTGTGAATAAAATAAATAAATAGATGGCCGCCGAGGAAAATTGCTAATCATACGCCCCACGCCTCTCGTCCTTATTTTTTTATTAACGAGATTGTGTTTATTGTCTGTCTACTGCTTTATATTATTGGACTTGCTTACTTTCGTGCCATATTGACTGACTCGGTGGCTCAGTGGTTTGTGCTCATGACTACTGATCCGAGGGTTGTGTGTTCGATCCCCACCCAGGGCATACATTTGTGTGATGAGCAGATTTGTTTGTTCTGTGTCTGGGTGTTAAATATCTATATATGTATGTATTTAAACGTATATAAGTATGTGTATCAGTATATGGTTCCCATAATACAGAGAATCCTACTTTGGGGCCAGATGACCATGTGTGATTTGTCCCAGAATATTTTATTATTTATTATTTTCATTTAATGTTTCGCAAGACTTCTAAACAAAAAAATAAGAATTTGGAAATAGAACGTTTTTGAAGTCAAAACTTCTTTAGGCGCGTTGAGCATTTTTGAGATGGGAAGACATTGAACTCGCCACACTGTAACCGACACCGTATCAGGAACACTCGCAGGGTCAAAACTTTGTCAACCTAGTCGTTCGCCAGGAACACTCGGTGGGTCAAAACTTATAAAACAGTAAAAGTTTTCACTTCTATCGGCACTCCCGGAGTGTTTAGGTTTTTAGAGTTCCGTAGTACAACAAGGAACCCTTATAGTTTCGTCATGTATGTCTGTCCGCGGCCTAGCTCCTAGGCTATTATTAGTAAGAGCTGAAATTTGGCAAAGATAAAAGCTTAGTGTTTTTTTTTTGGGTACAATAAAGAGTATTTATCTTATCTTATCTTATCTTTTTAAGGTTTGGTTGGTGGTAGGGCATTTTCTAAGCCCGCCTGGCTAGCTACCACCATCTTATCTAAGTCTTGCCGCCAAATATCAATGTTGATATCATTGGTGTGTTCCGGCATGAAGATAAGATAGCCAGTTCCCCATTGCGTTGGAGATTCTTGGTAAGCCCGCTTCCATCTTCGGCAGCATCGGCACTTACCTCCAGGTGAGATGTTGTCAAGGGTTTACCAATTGTGAATAAAATAAATAAATAGATGGCCGCCGAGGAAAATTGCTAATCATACGCCCCACGCCTCTCGTCCTTATTTTTTTATTAACGAGATTGTGTTTATTGTCTGTCTACTGCTTTATATTATAAGCAGGGTCAAAACTTTGTCAACCTAGTCGTTCGCCAGGAACACTCGGTGGGTCAAAACTTATAAAACAGTAAAAGTTTTCACTTCTATCGGCACTCCCGGAGTGTTTAGGTTTTTAGAGTTCCGTAGTACAACAAGGAACCCTTATAGTTTCGTTACCCTTGAAGGTAAAGTGGGAATGATTTTCTTTTCTCGTCAATCCCAGTTGTGTGGGGTATCGTTGGTTAGAGCTTAAAAAATAGTTGTGAGTCTTCTTGAACCATTTTATAATTTAGGGTTAAGATTTTGAAGAAATAGGCTTGAAAGTGCTAAATTTTGTTGGAGTCGAGAGTCCCCACCCCCTAACAACTAAAGCGCTGTATTTCGAAATTTGAAAATTATATATGGACACGATAATGGCAACTACGGAACACTACATTGCGCGTGGCCCGACACGCACTTGGCCGTTTTTTTATATATAACTCTTGCGTCAAACATTATTATAAGAGTTAGCTCCTCTTTAGTTATTTTTTATCATTAAAAAATTGTATTCGTTTTACCTCCCACTCGGTGGACCGATGACCTGGTGAAGGTTGCGGGAAGCCGCTGGATGCGGGCAGCGCAGAACTGGTCGTCGTGGAGATCCTTGGGGGAGGCCTATGTCCAGCAGTGGATGTCCTTTGGCTGATATGGTGATGATTCGTTTAACAGCAACTCACCTGATGCTCATCAACATCATCAATCAGCCAAAAGAGGTTCACTGCTGGACAAAGACCACCCCGAAAGATTTTTGGACGACCGGTCCTGCGCGGCCCGCATCCAGCGGTTTCCTGCGCTCTTCACTAGGTCGCCGATCCACCGAAGGGAGGCCCACCTACGCTACCTCTTTTGGTGCGTGAACGCCACTCGAGAACTTTAATAACCCAACGTCCATATGTTCTACGAGCTATGTGCCCCACCCACTGCCACTTTAGTTTAGCGATCCGTAAGCTAAGTCGGTTGGTTTTTCTGCAGATCTCTTCATTTCTGATTCGTTCGAAACTCCGACATCGCTACATCGCCCTTTAAGTGACCTTGTGCCTTCCTATGCGTATGCAACCATGTCTCAGTTCCGTATTTTATCACTGGCAACACACACTGGTCAAAGAACTTAGTTTTGAGACTCTGCGGTATTTGGGACGTGAAGATATTGCAAAGATTCATGAACGCTTTTTTTCAACCTTGGATTTTCTATCGTATAGGAGTATTTGATGTCAAAAATAACGAAAATCTTTAATATTACCGCCTTAATGCCTATTATTAATATTAATTTTACAATATACTAGCTGTCCCGGCGAACTTCGTTCCACCTTACACTACTCTACACTTACCCTACCCTACCCTACACTACCCTACCCTACCCTACACTACCCTACCCTACACTACCCTACCTTACACTACCCTACCTTACACTACACTACACTACCCTGCACTACACTACACTACCCTACCCTACCCTACACTACCCTCCCTACTCTAACCTACACTACCCTACCCTGCACTACCCTAACCTACACTACACTACCCTACCCTACCCTAACTACACTACACTAAACTACCCTACCCTACCCTACCCTAGCTACACTACACCTACACTACACTATACTACCTTACCCTACCTTAAAACAAATTATTTTTGACTGATATTTTTTTTTAAATTGACGAATATCGTATTTTAATACTTATTATCCTATTCCGGACGAAGACAAATGCAAAAACATAAAAATCATAAAAATTGTTTCAGCCGTTCTTGAGTTATAAATGGTGTAACTAACACGACTTTCTTTTATACGAGTATAGATAGATTCTAGAGCATAGACATTTTTGACATGAGTCTTGAATTTATTCTCTTTATTTTCCTCGCTCATCCATCTATAAGCCGACCTTGGCCCAAGTGTGGCTATTAGCGAAGTTGTGAGCTATCCATCATCTCGTCCAGCCGGTATCGCAGTCTACGTCACTCAAGTTTTCCTATCCCGGTGAAATATGATCATAAGTTGGAGTGGTATGCTTAGAGTTACTGGTATACCCATACATTTGGCAGCCTATCTTATACATCATTATCATATCTGCTCATATACGTCCCCACCGAGGGGCTCGAGCCTACCCTGAATTAGGGCGATCGGGCTTTAGTCGACCACGCGGCCCCAGTGCGGGTTGGTCGACTTCACATATGTTACAGTGCATTGTGGGTAAAAAGTAAAATCTATGGTTTGTCACGTGTGCATCGTGTTTAAAAAAGTAAAAATCTATGGTTTTGATGAATTCATTCGCGGTATTTACATTCTTTCCTGATATTTCGTTCATGCGCTCCTAACGATTCTTTTTTGTAAAAGTCGGGTGTTGTGATTCCGTCATTGAAATGTGAAGTTGTGCTTACAGAATAAATAAGTATTCACATTGTAATTATCCGAGGAGTTTCATTTGGGCAGTATACCTCATCAGCTGGACGTCTATTGTTACATCATCAGAAGTGGGGTGGCCACGTACTTTTTCGATCCAGTAAGGGTATGAAAATTTAATTATCTTGGTGGAAAAACCAGGTGAGTTTACACCGTTTTAAACTGTAGTCTCTTAATTTTATTTAACATGACTATGCCTTCTCTTTCATATTTTTTTCGCTAAGAAAAAGTGATTCGAGCGAGATACTTATTAATCGTACTATATTTAGTTAAAAGAAAAGGTAATTTTTGCTATGACCTCAATATTTTGTCAAAAAGTCAAATGTACAGAAAAATAGGTTAAGTAAACGTAAGCTTATTCACAAAACCATGTTAGCTATAACAACTATAAAAATGAGAATTAATTAACAACTGTTTTATATAATTTCAAACTCTTCGTTTTAATTTCTATCTCGCTAAATTTATTCAGCTAGTTACCTAAATTTTATGGTCATACTTGTCCTTCGTATACCCATCTGGTGGCGAATAGCACAAACAATTTTTTTTGTTGCCAAAGATGACCTAGTAATACTAGAGCTGATGCATTTATAAAAATGCGCAGAAACCCGAACTGTGTTAGGCTATCTTTGTGTATTATGATTTTTGAACGTGCCTTTAAACGAAAAGAGAAGGTGACCTCTAGCGTCTAGTAATGACTGCGTATCTATAAATGTGGCGATTTGTATTTCTTTGTAGAAAGTTGCCAAATACACCGTGATTGCGTAGAGGTGCCGTATTTGCCTGTTGTCCGATGATATCTAATGTAATTAATTTTTAGAATCTTCATACAAACAGCGTAATTTTGGTATCACTGTTTGTGTCTGTGTGTTCTAATGGCTCAAAAAGGCTGAGTACCCAGAGCCGAAAAAAAATAAAATAAAAAAATCAAACATCTGTTTGTTCTCAAAACAAACAAAAAAAAAATATATAAATGAATACAACTTTTACTAGTGGAATTTAAGCACGTAATCAAGAATTTCAGAAAAGAAAAAAAAAATAGTTTTACTTTAACCTTACTACAATTCGGGCGAGACCATTACGGAGTTAAGATATTATATAGGTGGGTATTCAAATATTTCTTCAACTAATTGATAGGAACATTAGGTTGGTACGCGTTTCTTTACAGTATAAAGTATTAAAAGGACATGTCGGTATTGGACGAGTGAAAATAAAATGCACACATATGTTCTCCTCTTACCAAAACAATCTGACATCATTCCCCGTGTAGGAATACTTAAATAACTAGCGTAATTGGGTAGGATATGACTATTTTTCGTTAATACAGTGCGATCATTCCAGATTTTCTTGTAACAACTTCTCAATGCCTGGAGGAACGGAATCGAGACGCCGAAGACGGTCGCGATCCATGACGAGACATGGGTCACGTTCTCGAAGAGAGCGCTCGCGGTCTCGTTGCAGGCAGTCGCGGGCTCACCGCAAGAAGTCAGTGGCAGTAGACAGGCCTCGGCGTTCAAGGCAGTCGCACTCAAGGTCAGACTCAATTATCCGTGATAGACGTCGGCGTAACAGGTCCAGGAAGCGAAGTGCACAACGGCCACGTGCAGTGTTGTATGCTCGCGGAAGAAGTCGATCTAGAAGTGGACATTTAACTAACGATAAACGGTCATGTGATGCTCGATCTCCAAGTGTAAACACTAACATAGATATACATAATACCCCTAGTGCTGTGGATGATGGAGTGTCACGTGACTCAAATAGGATTAATCCTGTAGTTCATAGCAGTAATAAGTCGAAAGCTGTCGAGACTGAAAAATTAAACAATGTAAATGGTGACTTAACTTGTAGTGCAAATGTTGTACAAAATGTAGAAGATAAATTGCATAAGTCATCAGAGGAAATATTAGGATCACCCATTGCCAGCGAAATTGATATTAGGATTCTCAATACGTTAAGTAAAACCTTACAAGCGGTTGCAAACATAAACCCACACGGCAAGGAAAAATTGTCATCTGTTAATATTATACCGGAGTTTGATCCAAAAGTCAAAAACCAAACTATAGTTGCATGGTTAAATAAAGTGAATGAATGTGCGGAAATTTATGGTTGGGACGGTAAACAAACAGCCCATTATGCTTTGCCAAAACTTGTAGGCACTGCGAAACGGTGGTATGAAGGTCAACCAACTGTCATGCATGCCTGGGAGGAGTGGCAAGAGAAACTTAAATCTGCGTTTCCAGTTTATGAAAATTATGGTCGTTTATTATCTGACATGTTAAACATAAGGGCCAAATTTGGGGATGATTTAGAAGAGTATTACTATGAAAAACTAATAGCATTGAATCGGTGTAATATAACCGGTAAAAATGCTATAGATTGCATTGTCTTTGGAATAGATGATAGGTCTGTAAGGTATAGTGCAGAAGGGGTTGGATTCGAGGATACAGATAAACTGTTGGGTTATCTACGGGGCGTGAAACGTGAAAAAGGTAAGCCCAACTCCAGTTCTGAATTTAATCAGAAGTCAAGAAAAATAGATGCTGTTAAACAAACACCAAAATGTTTTAACTGTCATGAATATGGACATGTGGTCGCAAATTGCAAAAAGCCTATAGTCAAGTGCCAGAAATGTATGAGAGTAGGTCATAATAATCCTAACTGCACCAGGGAAGTTTGGAAGGACAAAAAGGAGGTGAAAACATTATGACTAGCTGAAATGGGTAATGAAAATGTTGACGAGAAGTTCAAAAAGAAAGTTAGTATCAACGGTATGATGTTAAGTGGGTATGTCGACTTTGGCAGTCAATGTACTTTAATTCAAGAGTCAGTAGCCAAACGTTTAACAGATCAGACGCAATGGAATGTCGCAGACTTACCATCTTTACGTGGCTTCGGAAATTGTATCATAAAGCCAATAGGTACTTGTAAAGTTGAGCTGACAATTGAAAATATTAAGGCGAACGTAGAGTTGGTGATAGTTCATGATCGCTATATGAGTTATCAAGTTTTAGTGGGACAAACAGTAACCGCACAACCTCATATTGAGTTCATTAAAAATGACAAGAGTTTAATTTTAAGATCTTCAATGTTCCGTGATGAGGATAAACGTGTTAATCTGAGGATTTGTGCCCTTATTAATTTACATGGTAGTGCCAGTGTTAAGGTTTCTATGAATTTAGATTATACAGGGGAACTTTGTATAGAAGATAGTCAGCGAATTAATTATAAAGTAAAAGGGGGAAAAGTTTTAATGAAAAAGGGTATTGGCTTTATTATTATTTTAAATGTGCAAGGAAAAATTCTCCAGTTTAAAGAAAATGATCTTATAACTCGCGGTTTACATTACAAAGAATTCCAATGTAATAAAATAGAATTTGCACGCGTGAATAAATTAGATAATACCTGTGATCCGATTAATTTGGAAGATTTGAATATTGGAGAAACTTTGAACAACGCGGAAAAGGAATGTCTGTTGACTTTAGTAAATGAATACCGTGATTGCTTTGCTAAGAACTTGTCGGAACTAGGCTGTACTAATGTAGCTACTATGGAAATACATCTCAAAGATACAATACCAGTTGTCTACCGGCCATACCGTTTGAGTCATACGTAAAGAGCTGAAGTTAGGTCTATGGTAGGTGATTTGTTGCGTCACGATATAATAAGAGAGTCGTCTTCTCCATACGCGTCACCAATTATAATGGTAAAGAAAAAGACTGGTGATAAGCGCTTATGCGTGGATTATCGTGCATTAAATAATAAAACTGTTAAGCAACGATATCCCATTCCACGTATAGAGGATCAGATTGATCGGTTATCAGGCAACGACTATTTTTGTGCCCTTGACTTGGCATCTGGATATTACCAGATACCTCTTAGCGAGGACTCTAAGCCCAAGACGGCATTCATTACCCCAGATGGCCAATTTGAGTATAATAGAATGCCATTTGGACTAGCCAATGCTCCGGCAGTATTTCAGAGGGCGATGAATGCAGTATTGGGCAATGCTAGGTTCGACACGGCGTTGGCTTACATGGATGACATTTTAGTACCCTCGAGAAATTTCGATGAGGGCATGACACGCTTGCGTCATGTGTTCGATAAGCTTCGGTTAGCGAATTTAACACTTAAGCCACAAAAATGTTATTTCTTCAGACACCAAGTGGACTACTTGGGGTTTGAAGTATCCAGAGAAGGTGTCAAGCCAGGCAAGCATAAAACAGACGCTGTGAATGGTTTTCCCGTACCAAAAGATATTCACAACGTCAGGCAATTTATAGGACTGGCGAGTTTCTTTAGACGTTTCATAAAAGGGTTTGCACAAATTGCCAGACCTCTTAACCATCTGCTCAAGAAAGACATACCGTGGTCTTGGGGTGAGGAACAAAGCCAAGCCTTTCAAGAATTGAAAAATATTTTAACATCGAGACCTGTTTTAGCCTTGTATAGCCCTACAGCTGAAACGCAAATCCATACGGATGCGAGTAAACATGGAGTAGGTGGAATATTGATGCAAAGACAAGATGAAACTGCGTTAAAACCAATTGCATACTACAGCCGTCAAACCTCGCCGGAGGAGTCACATTTTTCATCGTATGAGTTGGAGACCCTGGCGGTCATAGCTTCTTTAATAAAATTTAGGCATTATGTACTTGGTCTAAGATTTACTATCGTAACAGATTGTAATTCTTTGAGAGCAACGTTTCTTAAAAGGGATATGATTCCGCGCGTTGCTCGATGGTGGAGCGTAATTCAAGAATATGATTGTGATATTCTGTATAGGTCCGGTGACAAAATGATACATGTGGATGCTCTAAGTAGAAATCCGTCAAACGCTGATGAAATAGGAGTTATAAAAGCTATAGAAAGTTTTGATGTTATGTCGATTGAAAATGATTGGTTAGTAACGGTGCAATCAAATGATTCGGAAATAAACCGCATTAAAGATATATTATCAAACCCTGAATTTAATGACATTGTTGAGATACGCAAGAATTTTATTTTGAAAAGGGATCGAGTCTTCAGGAATACAGACGAAGGATTACGCTGGGTAGTTCCAAAAGGATGTAGATGGCAAATTTTACGGAAAAATCACGACGAAATTGGGCACTTTGGGTTTGAAAAGACGTATGAGCGTATAAAACAACATTACTGGTTCGCACGTATGAGAAAAATCGTTAAAAAGTATGTCAACTCCTGTCTTGAGTGTGCGCACAATAAGGTCCCCGCTGGTAAAAAAGAAGGATTCCTTCACCCCATACCAAAAATCCCTATAGCGTTCCACACTATTCATATTGACCACGTCGGTCCGTTTGTACCGAGTAAGCGAAAGAATGCTTATATTCTTGTTATTATAGATTCATATTCAAAGTTCATTGTTCTGAAGGCGGTGAAAAATACCAAATCTAGTACGAGTATTAATGTGTTGAGAGATTATTTTGGTACATTTGGATTGCCGGTTAGACTGATCAGTGATAGAGGTACTTCGTTCACCAGTTCCAAATTCAAAGGCTTTACGTCGGAACTAGGTATAAAACATATTCAGAACGCGGTTGCCTCTCCACGTGCCAATGGCCAGGTGGAGAGGTACAATAGAACAATCCTAGATTCCATAGCGGCACAAAATCATGGTTTGGACGAGAGGCTATGGGATGAAAGATTATTGCAAGTACAATGGGGACTAAACAACACTGTTAACAGTGGAACAGGTAAATCCCCGTCGGAGATTTTGTTTGGTCTTAAACTAACTAATTCTCAAGATGGTCATCTCGTATCGGAAATTCAACCTGATATAACCGAAACTGGGATTTCGAATACCGACGGTAGTTATAAATCCAGTGAGATGACAGTAGACACTCAGATCCAATCCCCACGTGAGCCAAATTGTACTGAAGATTTAAGGCAACCTAATGAAGTAGTTAACCCCGATATTTTTGAAGATAACGTTTGTCCACAGACAAATGTTTTGAGTGACCTTGTAGTTGGTTCACCCGTTGACGATTTTAATAGATCTGATCATATTGTAAAGATAAGATCAGAAGTCAACGAATTCGTTAACAAATCACAAGAAAAACAAAAACGGGATTTTGATAAGAAAAGGAAGGAAGCTAGAAAGTATCATGTAGGGGATTTAGTTCGAGTCGAACGAACAAGTCATACAACAGGTAAAAGCAGAAAATTGTTGCCTAAGCTATCAGGTCCTTACAAAATTACAAAAGTTTTGGAAAACGACAGGTATGAGGTTGTTGACACTCCCATCACAAAAAAGGGAAGTAGTGCTTATAAAGGTGTCTTTGCTGTAGATCGAATTTTCCCATGGATGTGTTTTAACAACAGAGAAAGTGATGGATCATCTGATTCTAGTTGATTATTAGAGGTTACTTTGGATTAATTGATAAACTAATAATCGTAGAAAGTTACAAATAAAATTACAGAAAATTTTAAGATACAAATCAAAATTAAAAGTGGTCAAGAAAATTACGAGTGACTCCTTAAGATAAGGAGCGGGTGAACGTTATGAGTAACGTCATCTGGTTATTACGCGTATGTATAACTATGTTATGTTTTTTTTAATACATCAAAGTGTTATGATTCTCCTGAACATTGATTTATTAGAGAAAAATATCGTTAACAACTTAATGCCAATTATATAATGTATTTTATGTTTTATGTTTTGATGCACAAGGTGTGCACCGCGCATCGCATGATTATGCGCAGCACAATTGCTTATGTGGGTATCGCGTAACGCACACCTATGTTGAACAGTGTGTGTTTAGCGCAACGTGCGCTTATATTAAGCACAATGTTCATAGCGCAACGTGCGTTTATATGAAGCACAAAGTGTGCACAGCGCAACGTGCGATTATGTGAAGCACAAAGTGTGTTTAGCGCAAAGTGCGCAACCTATTTATGTCTGTTATGCACAATGTGTGCCAAGTACAACGTGTACTTTTTACTGGGTGCAACGTGTGCCCTTATTTAATATGTATTTCTCTACTTGTTTTAACGTTAAACTCATAAAGCGAAATGTCTAATGTTGATTTCGTGTTCTCTATAATTATATAACATGTGCCAAGTACAACGTGCTATTTTACTGAGCGCAATATGCGCCTTAATTCAGTGTATACTTTCCTCCATACTTATTTAACATTAAATTCATCATGCAAAATATTTACAAAAGTATCGCATACTATAATATTTTATATCTAAGCGCAGTGTTTTTGAATTATTGTTTATTTTAAATTTTAATGTTCACGAGGACGTAAACATGTATCAGGATGGACGAGTTGTTACAGTGCATTGTGGGTAAAAAGTAAAATCTATGGTTTGTCACGTGTGCATCGTGTTTAAAAAAGTAAAAATCTATGGTTTTGATGAATTCATTCGCGGTATTTACATTCTTTCCTGATATTTCGTTCATGCGCTCCTAACATAGGATTTATTTGATGACGAAACTTGTCTGAAATCTGACCATTTTTTTAAATAAATAATTTCCATTCAAAATAGATGATCCCTAACCTAGTCAAATCATATGCTAATTTTATGTCTATCAAACACCCACTAGCTTCTTAGCTTCTAGCTTCTTGGTACCCAAAATACGTGAACTGGTTGAGATAGATCAGTTGGTTGATGGTGAATGTACTTACAATCCGTGGATGACAGAACTTTGGGATTTTCCCTACTCTCAAAACAGGATGTTTTTCTGTCAGATAACGACTGTAACACACACATTATATTAGTCATGTGAATTCCCGAACTAAAAATATGTAAACATAAAACTTTTTAGATAAGAGTGGTCAGCATAGGTACATCGCATTTATTAAGCAAAACCACACTTATTAAATGCGATGTACCTATAATACAATAACAAGATATAAATAGCTTACGTGGACATTTGATAGTTGTTTGAAAAATTGTCTTAAAAATATGCAATTTAAAAGTAAAAAGGACCCTAGGTCAGTCGGGCCAATGGAGAAAGAAAAGTTAAGCGAGAGAGAGGACCATTTTTTATATAAGGAACATTTTTTTTTCCTTCACATAGCACAACAGAGATAGACTGGATTCAAGTGCTAATAACTACAGCCTCCCTGATATAATAAAAGGATTTGAATGTAAATCACATGTTAAACGCTCATAAGAATTAGAAATGATTTGAACGATTAAAAATTATTCAAAATGATTACAAATCAAATCATTTTTAATCCTTTTTAATGATTTTGTTTAATCAGGGCTGTGATTAAAATAACTAAAAAAGAGATTATAAGGTTTTCTTATTTGTTTACTTAGCTTAAGTAATAAAAATATGTATCGTTTATTTAAGTAAATAAACTTTAAACAAAAAAAAATGTTCTGAGGACAGGTTATAGCGGTGAATACTTATAACCTGTTTTGTCCGTTAAATTTGGAACCATATTAAAATAAATAAACTCATGTGAGTCCAACTATGTAACTTAATTAATTAATTCATTAACTTTAATTATCTTAACGTTAGTTAAAAGACACTATAATATTAAGAAATTATAAAGTCACATGAACAATGCGTTCATAAATCTTATTATTGGTCAACTGACAGCCAAAACCGTGTGCTAACACTGGTCTTATGTACAGTTGGTAATATTACAAATTATACAGTCAGTCATTCAAATCACCTACCCAGATAACCAGGGTTGTCAATTTTGAACTACATAAATATAATCATAAAATTTAAAAGACACTTACAATTACAAATTTTGAAATTACATGAATACAAACGCAAATTTAAATTTCCAACTAATTAACCAAGAAAGGGTAACAACGGTACTTTTTAAAGATTATTTTAATTTAATTAAATCATGGTAGATCTTATCTATGGTTTCTGTATCTTTCCTTTTATTAATTAAATCTTGATGCCTCTCCATTTACATAGATTCCATAATCAGACGCTTTTTATAATTATGTTCTGTATTTAAAATTTTTAATATTTTAAGATTTTAGCCTGCTTACCCTCGAGTAGGCTTTATCATTACAAAATACAAAAGCTTTAGCTCAACCTTTTTTTTTTAAATAAAGACAAAAATGATATAAAACTCATGGCATTTAAAAAAACAGAAACAAAACGATTTACAAAAAGTATTGTATCATATAACACTTGACAGCCCTACCAGCACATCACACACCAGAAACTATGTACTCGCGACTTAGCTTGCTCAATAGCAAGTAAGTGGTTGTAGCATCGTCTTGAATTCATCCAGGGAAGCAGCAGTTGAAACAGCAGGTGGCACAAAGTTCCAGAAACCAACTCCAAGGACAAGAAAAGAGCTCTTGTACATTGATGTACCCGGAATCGGCGATAACAGCGTATAGTCCGGTTGTTCTCAGATCATTGCAGAGTCAGATCGATAATAGCTACATAATTTTTAAAAAAAAATGTTCCTTATAGACTCCAAAACGGCTGGACCGATTTCGATGAAATTTTCAGACAATCTTCAGATTCCAAATAGGTCCTCTCTCTAGCTTATCTTTTCTTTCTCCATTGGCCCGACTGACCTTATCTAAAAAGTTTTATGTTTACATATTTTTAGTTCGGGAATTCCACTATTAATAATACGTATGGTGCAGTCGTTATCTAACAGGACAAAGTATTATTTTGAGAGTAGGGAAATTCCGACGGAAGTACGGTACTACTATTAGTATCTGGCAATTGCATGACACCACCTCGTGGTCAAATAATATAAGTAAAATAGTCTTTTTCTTTCTAATTTAGAGGTAAGGGTTAATTTTAAGGGTCTTAGGAAATGAAAATGTAAAAAAAAATACATAAAAGTTATGCAAATTTAAAATATGCGACATTAATACCGTAGATAAGTTTATATAGTTCAGGATCGTGTATAAAGATATGCATAGAGCTACTGTTTCGTAATTAATGTTTTACTTAAGAAGAAATAGGTCATAGATATAATTATAGAGTAATTTAGGTTCCTTCTTTGTTTGCTAGTGAAAACTGCCAATGTTTTTATGTTATTATTTATTATCTCGAGTTGTAAAAGGATGTCTTTCTTTCTGAAACTTTATATGTGTAATTAGACATTATCTTCATTAAGTTTTTATAGAGTGTATAGACTTCCTTTGTGACATTTGATGTGTATTTTCGTTCATTCTCTAAAAAGCTACAAATTTGCGAACTAGTCACAGATTTGTAAGCTCTCAGATACCATAAAATTCACTATTTATCAACCATTATGATTCAGCATAGAACGATCGCCATCCAACACAATAAATGGTTAAATTTTTTATAAGAATTTTCTAGTTGTTTTCTTCTAATCTTTTGATGCGCACTCACAGAAAATCTCGTCGAGTTTAGTTAAGTCCTTACTTTTGGATCCGAATAAATTCTGAGTAACGATTCTTTTTTGTAAAAGTCGGGTGTTGTGATTCCGTCATTGAAATGTGAAGTTGTGCTTACAGAATAAATAAGTATTCACATTGTAATTATCCGAGGAGTTTCATTTGGGCAGTATACCTCATCAGCTGGACGTCTATTGTTACACATACAACCTGCGAGTTTCTCCGCAGACGTGTGCAGGTTTCCTCACGATGTTTTCCTTCACCGTAGGAGCGTCGGAGAAACGTACATATGAAATCTAAATTCGAAATCACATTGGTACGTGGCAGGATTCGAATCACGACCTCCCGGACAGGAGGCGGCGGCTCTAGCCGTTACGCCACCGACACTCTTATCTTATACATTGGCTAGCATTTGTGATCTACAGACTTAGATCACAGGAACTTAAAGGGACAAATTCACTTTGGCAAAACTTTCAGAACATGTATTGGATTTGTCTCTTTTTGTACAAACAGGCTACTTTAAAAAGTAAAAACCAGCCAAGTGCGAGTCGGACTAGCACACCTCTCCACACAACTACATAATATTATGACGATGATACCTATTCACATACAACAAAAGACATGAACAACGTAAGCGAAAAAAAATTTGTTTTTTTACATTCGGTTCGGACTCCTTAGCGCGAGTACAACTCAGCAGTGAGGACATTTATTGGTTGTTATCCTAGCATTGTTTTATGCTAAGTTTTTCCATGTATGGCTGGTAAATTTTATTTATGACTGCGTCATCTACGCGCGTCGGCGGCGTAGCGGCTAGGGCTGCTACCTCCTGTCCGGGAGGTCGTGGTTCAAATACTTTCGAATTCCGAAACATATTATTTATCTATGGTTCAAATCTGGACAGCCAATGTACCAATGAGTTTTTCAAAACTTACGTACATATCATTACCGATTGCTTTAACGGTGAAGGAAAACATCGTGAGGAAACCTGCACATGCCTGCGAAGAAACTCGAAGGTTGTGTGTGATGTCGACCAAACCGCACTGGGCCCGCGTGGTCGACTACGGCCCAATCGCCCTAATTCAGGGTAAGCTCGAGCCCCTTGTTGGGGTGGTATATGAGCTGATATGATGGCGTCATCTACAAAATGCTTGCTGGGACTTTTTATGTGAGGTCTTATCGACAATTATTTTGTTTAGCTTCTTCTTGTAGATATGTATTCTATTAAATTTAATTGGAATAACAACGACTTAAAGTGACTTCATCATCATCATATCAGCCGACGGACGTCCACTGCTGGACATAGGCCTCCCCCAAGGATTTCCATGACGACCGGTTCTGCGCTGCCCGCATCCAGCGGCTTCCCGCGACCTTCTCGCCACTCGAGAACTTTAATGCCCCAACGGCGATCTGTTCTGGTGACTTAAAGTGTTAAAAATTACATTTAAAGACAAAAAGCTACTTATAAGTCTTTACTAATTTAAAACAATAGATTTGAAGTTTAAAAACAGCTTATTGGAAAGAACATAGAACATACAGCAACACAGAAGTAGGTACTAGAAGCGATAAAGGAGAATTCAACAAAAAGAAAAAAGGTAAGTAGTTAAGGCGAGGTATTGATTGGAACAGTTGTTTCTGTCTTTTTCTTTACGTATAAAGTGTAAAGAAAATAACCACACTTTTTCTCTTTTTCGTTGGTCAACCAACGATTACTCCTAAACTAAGAAAGCCTTCTTAGCCGTGATTGTTTTTCTTTTAAATTGATTTAATTTTTTTTCCAGATATCCTTAAATAGCGGTTTTTTTTGTAGGGGTAGGAAGGGGGAGAAGGGCGGGGGGGGGGGGAACACACCTACTCGAACAAAAATTTATTAGCAATTTACAGCTTAATATTTCGACAACCGATCAAAAAATGGTTTTTAGCAAACCCTCAGTTGTTTTGAACGACATATTTAAAGAAACATGTTTAACGGTGAAGGAAAACATCGTGAGGAAACCTGCACACGCCTGCGAAGAAACTCGAAGGTTGTGTGTGAAGTCGACCAACCCGCACTGGGCCCGCGTGGTCGACTAAGGCCTAATCGCCCTGATTCAGGGTATGCTCGAGCCCCTCGGTGGGGACGTATATGAGCTGTAATGATGATTTAAAGAAAACTCACACGATAGGGTAAGTTAGCAAATAAAATTCACCCGCTCTTCATATGTAGGGGCAGTACCATAAAAAAAAATCTAGATTTTATTATACAAATTTCTCGGCGTGATTAATATATACAACCATGCCAAATTACAGCTTTCTAGTATTAATAGTCTCTGATCTAAGTGCGGACAGACGGACAGACAGACATGGCGAAACTATAAGGGTTCCTTGTTGACTTCGGAACCCTAAAAAAGGTGAGTACAGTAGGTACAGTAAAGTCTAGTTGTTTGGATTGAAAAATAAAAGACGATTCCACCTCAAAAGTTCATCATCAGATCAACTTCAAAATACCAAAAGAATCTATTGTCACCGGGAATACGGCTTCAGTCCACATTTCAGCTCAATCGGACCACTGAAAATCACTCTAGAATCGATCGCAAGATTTGAACTAAACAAGAATACATACATAGAAACATTGCAAGTTAAATAAACGATTTTAAAAATACAGCTCTTTGTCGGTAGGTGTGGCAAATCTAGTTATTCATTGTGCTTAAATTTTGGTTTCAGTTGTATGTCTTACTTTTTATGCAATCTGTTACAAATACATTAGTTAACTATTAAACTTAAAAAAAAAAACATTTGAAATCACTGTAAATTTGTAGTTAAACTGTCGCTAAGATTGTTCTCGTACCCTTCCATTACAAATTCATAATACAATTACCTTTACAAATTCTTGTGAACATAAAACAATTAACAGGGCCAACGAAACAGATCTAATCTAACCTGACACAATGACATTGTAAGACTTAACGAATAAATAACGAAGGCGTCAGTTCAACGCTAACTTCTGTTAACTGAATTAAAACCTCACTGAAGTTAGCTAACGAACACACGTTGCTGCGGGGTGTTCATTTCGTGTTGATCATAGATTCCAATGGAGTATCCGCTAAAAAGTTGTATTGCTTATACCGTCTACGTTTTGTTACCTGGACTGTGTCGGTGTTCCCCGACTCTTGTAATTTGGGCATCTTCAAGGGGAGAGTGAACTGGCACAATTTGAGTTTGTGTGTCTTATCCTCGACTGCATTGTCACAGGCACGAGTGAGATACAGCCAAACGCACACGATTTTTTTTATTCACAATTGGCATCATCTCACCTGATGGTAAATGACCATGATGCCGAAGATGGAAGCGGGCTTACCAAGATTCCCCAACGCAATGAAGAACTGGCTGTCTTATCTTCATGCCGGAACACATCAATGTTGTTAACACTGATGTTTGACGGCAAGACTTAGATAAGATGGTGGTAGGGCACCAATCAAACCAAGTCTTACAAGTTGACCCCACTGGGAATCGCACCCGCGGCCTCCTGGTGTGAAGCGAGTGGACTAAACATTACGCCACGGTGGCGGTTAAAGAAGACGTACCTACCTATACATCCTATAAAAAGGGTTCGGTGAATGCAGCAATTATTTAAAAGTCCCATAAAAAATTCTCGAGTCGCCATAACAATCGGTCTTTTTTTTTACTAATAATAAGTAGTATGTATAATAAAATAGTAAAATGAGACGGGGAATAAAACAAATTACAGGAAAGAACGTTGTTCAGTTCATTATCTAGAATTACTCGTACACATTACAGCTTACAAAAGCGTCGGTGGCTCAACCGGTAACGACTCGGTTCTTCTAACCAGAGGTACCGGGTTCAAATCTGGCCGGCCAATGTACCAATGAGTTTTTCAAAAACTTACGTACTTATACTTACCGATTGCTTTAACGGTGAAGGAAAACATCGTGAGGAAACCTGCACACGCCTGCGAAGAAACTCGCAGGTTGTGTGTGAAGTCGACCAACCCGCACTGGGCCCGTGTGGTCGACTAAGGCCTGATCGCCCTTATTCAGGGTAGGCTCGAGCCCCTTCGGTGGGGATGTATATATGAGTTGATGATAATAATAACAATAATAATTACAGCAACGACGAAAACGATTTTGAAAGGAATACGACTGTTGCGATAGTAAGTATGACACGTAATACAAACGACGAATGTATGTACAGACAAGCCTATTCAGAAAGTTACTGTGTTTTACATTCCTCTTGAAGTTGGAGCTAAGTTGCCTCGGCTTCGATACAAACATAAGACATGTAAATGCTCTTAATTCCCCGTGTCTATGTTACTGCCTTCTTACAAAAAGTTAAAAAAATACTGTGAAATAAGACGTTAGGCAGAAATCAGAATAAATAAAGATAAAAAACAAGCTTTTAAAGCACATCAAACTAAAAAGTGAAAAGTTATTCTCGGTATAAGCTGAAAACAATAATGAACGAAATATATTAGTATTATTGTGAAAAAAAGCGTGGGTTGCTCGATATACGAAAAATATGGCACAATGCGCCCCACGCTGTTTTCACAATAATACAAATATTTTTCGTTCATCATTGTTTTCAGCTTATATTAAGAATTATTTTTTACTTTTTAGTTTGATGTGCTTTAAAAGCGTGTTTTTTACTTTTTTAAACCGTATTTATTTTTAAATTTTCAGTTCAGGATAATGAGATAAACTTATGAAATTATTGTATTGTCACTTATTCTTGATAAATGTACAAAGTTTGAATTAAATCTGTCCGTTTAAAGTGGGTCAAAATCGAGTGCAAAGGAGTCGGTCACAAACATACATACATACATACATACAGTTGAAGGTAATATAAGCGTGTTAAAAAGAAGCAGAACAATAACTTTGATACAGATTATTGTAAAGTTTCCTAATCAACAATATTTTAGGTATAAATTATTGGAGAAAGAAATTTGGGTGGTTAGAAGTGGTTTTCACGTGGTATGTCTTTTATTTGGCTTTTTGTAACCCTGATGAAAATATTTTAAGGGTTTAGTGATTAGATTAGATGAGATTAGATTATTTATTTCATGTTACCATTTACGTGTTCATTAAAAAATAAAAATGTCAAAGTGTAATATAATCGTCAAAATTCGTTACATCAATGCCACAATAAAAATAAGGTGTCAAAACAAAGTTAAATAAGAAGTCAAAATAAAATAAAATAGGAGGTCAAAACAAAAAAGTAAATCCATCATAATGATGATTAAAATTTCTTTTGTAGAAATTCGTCAACATTGTAAAATTAATTATCCAACAAAAGGTTTTTTAGTCGGAGATAGAACAAATCGTCATTTGTGACATTCCGTAGATCCGCAGGAAGGTGCTCGTAGTAGGTGGGTCCGATAACGCGCGGGTTTTTCGTGGCGAGTTCAGTTCGCCGCGGCACAGCCACGAGCCGGCCCACGCTGCGCAGTGCGTGCCCGCCGCGCGCCGCCCGTGCGACACTCGAACGTGGACAAGTTCCTTCGTACATATGCTATTACTTCATACAAGTACAGCATTATTATATATTGGGCAAGGATGGTCCGGCACGTTTCCCTCGGTTTGGTTCCAGATAGGACTCGCAGTGCTCGTTTCTCTAGAACAAACACGCGACTAGAGTCGGTGGAATTTCCCCACAGCATGATTCCATATAATATCAGGGATTGGAAATGTGCAAAGTAGGTATGCCTTAGAACTGCGTTGGACACTAAAGGACGTAGCTTTCGTAGGTCATACGCAGCGCTGCCGAGCTTCACGCATAGTGCTTGCGCATGTTCTTTCCAGTTCATGATCGGGTCTAGTGTGAAACCTAGAAATCTACATTTGTCACATAGGGGAACTGGGCAACTGATAACAATTGGTCTTTGAATGGGGCGTGCAGAGAAGACCATTAGATCGGATTAGGCCGCATTAAGTACCAAATCATTTGACGAAAACCATGCGCGTAATTGGCTATAGGTGTTGGTAATTTTTACATCTACTTACTCATATGTTCGCGCACATAGAACTACAGTTGTGTCATCAGCAAACAGTACCGCTATGCCATCCGTGACGGAGTAGGGCAGGGCGTTAATAAAAATTAAAAATAAAGTGTTTCCGAGGGCTGAACCTTGAGGAATACCTATAGTCACATCGCCTGCTTCCGACCTAAGCCTTTTTTCTGCTGTATTGATTTCTACAGTTTGCATCCTATCTGCTAAAAGTGGGTTTTTGTACTTGCTTATTATTCTTAAACTGTAGCGAATCGAACGCGAGGAGATCCGCAGGAGAACTAAAGTAACCGACATAGCTTTCAAAATCGCTAAATAGAAGTGGCAGTGGGCAGGGCACATAGCTCGTAGAACAGATGGCTGTTGGGGCGGTAACGTTCGCACCGGAAAACGTAGCGTAGGCAGGCCTCCACGCAGTGGATCGACGATCTGGTGAAGATCGCGGGAAGCTGATGGATACGGGCAGCGCAGGACCGGTCGTCGTGGAAATCCTTGGGGGAGGCCCGTGTCCAGCAGTGGACGCCCTTCGACTGATATGATGATGATGATAGTGAATCAAGAAATATATTAGATACCATTTTGAAGAACAAAGTCAATATATTACTGATGTGTAAACTATTTTGAATTAAAATTTAGTCGTCGTCGGCTTTAAAAACAGAGATTTTTAGGACCAATGTCGTCGGCTCTGAAAAAAAGAGATTTTTAGGCCCAATGTCGTCGGCTCTGAAAAAAAAAGAGATTTTTAGGACCAATGTTGGCGATGAAAGGAAGCTATCTAAGCTATCTGATCTTTTGACCTATTTAATCTTCCGTGGTGTTTAGTTCAATTTCGGACTAAGAGGCGAAAGTAAAAATGAATTTTAGTTTAAAATAAGTTTGAAACATTGAATATTTTACACAAAATTGAATCTGAAATGGGGATAAAGAACATTTAAAAGGGGATAAAGAGGAAATATTATAAGGTATCAAATAAAAGGGCTTTAGTGCTTCTCCTCATCATACTTAAGAACGTTTTCTAAGAAACCCGTAATGAATTAAACAAAAACTAATTCAGAAAAACGCTTAAACTTGACAAATGTGTTGACCGTTGTATAAAAGTCTGAAGTGACCTTCAAATTAATTTACTGATAAGTATTTTCACGTGAATAAATGCTTCGAAAATCCAATTTCTTTCTACGCTACCAGGGGCAAACTGATCCAGGTAAATACCGAATATTGTAATCGACGTGACCACGCAAGACTTACTTAACTATGACCGCGATCCACTTTCAGCCGTTGGTGCTGGTTGAAATCATTAGATTGCAGTCTTATATGCGACTTGAAATCTTCTGACATTGAGCATAACTCGGCGATACTTTAGTTGTTACTTCACATAATAGGAAATATATCAATAAACTTTTATTCCATCCAAAACCAACTCATCCCACTAAAACCATCAGCCTCCGCTCTTTTGTATGAATAACTCTAGTTGTTAGATCTATCTAGTGTTCTCAAATTTCGATGAATAAACAATTTCTTGCTTCATATAACAGACATCAACCAGTACCTAATGTAAGTTAAAGACTGTTAATAGAAACTGTGTTAGCAGAAAGCTCTTAAAACAAATTAAACTTATTTATTTGGTTTTCAAAAAAAATATCAAACCTACAAAGTCGAAGAAAATATGGCATGCAAAAAATATACCTATAACAAAACAATTGAATTGTCATTTGCTTAAAATATCAAGCTTTAAAGCTAAACATTGTGAAGGGAAGGTGAAGGGAAACATCGTGAGGAAACCTGCACACGCCTGCGAAGAAACTCGAAGGTTGTGTGTGAAGTCGACCAACCCGCACTGGGCCCGCGTGGTCGACTAAGGTCTAATCGCCCTGATTCAGGGTAGGCTCGAGCCCCTTGGTGGGGACGTATATGAGCTGTAATGATGATGAAAGCTAAACATTGCATAAGAAGATACTTTTTGTTGCACAAAACACGGATGTTAAAGCTACAGTCTAAACGAAACGCAAGTTCGCAGCAACAATATGACAGAAACTCGAGTCGGCGCGAGCGTCGCCGCCAGCGGAAAAGAGGTCGTTCCTTGTTTCATTTCAAATATTTAATTATACAGCCAGGGTGGTGATTCAGTAAATCAGAGATGATGGCGTTAAAGAAATCTTCTGTATATGTTAAATGATACCATGAATGACGCATAGCTCTAACCAATGGACGGATTGGGCTGAAAATTTAGCACACAGATAGCAACTATGACGTGGTACCCGCTGGTATTTTTGGAAATCATATATTACACCTCACTATATTTTCCTTTTGTGTTGAGCAATAATTGTAGTATATGCAACGGTTATGTTTTAAGACCTAATTGCAACAGTTGCATAGATTATTTTATCTACAAACATACAAACATATTATGTGTACTCTAAGATGGGTTCAGAAGCCGTAGGGAAATGACCTGCATTATGATAACCAATTTTACTATCAGATTTTTCTTGTCTGTGGTGGTAGGTAAAATCTGTACTTTAATGTTAATATAGTATCGATTTTTGTATCGTTCTGAGTTTTAATTTGAAACAGCTGTCATAGTAAAATTGTTTGTCATAATGCTGGTCATTGCCTACGGTTTTTTGACGCATTTTAGAGGATTTATGATATTATGTGTGTAGATAAAGTGTTATCCATCAATCAAACAAGATGACCTAGAATTTCCAAGATACATTATGGTTCAAAGTTTTGAAGGAAATTTGATGAAACGTGTTTGGGACTAATACTTTGGGCGGCCTAGATCTCCAAAACTAGAAGATATACGGCAAGGTTAGGCACAAATGCATTAGATTTTTCGAGAAGAGCTAAATTTGTTCTCTGTGGATAGGTACATCGCCATAAGGTTAGTTCTTCCGACTTGCCTAAACAAGATACCATCAAGACCTCCGACGGGGTGGGGGCAATTGTCGCAATTGTACTTAAAAAAAACCTGAATTACCGGTCGGATCGAGTTGAAAATACATTTAATAGCGGCATTTTAACATTACAGTACACGCGCCTCTACTTAGCACGCGGTTACTCGCGCGGGGTACATGTGTAGCCCATTTCGAAATGTATTTTTTTTTAGAAATAACAATTTTTTCACGAAAAAAGCAACGGAAATTTAAAAAATTGTGTTTACTAAATAAAATTAAGCAGAAATTAAACCAATTAACATTCTAATATACTAATTAGAAAATTAAACAAAAATCTTTGAAAAAAATCACAATTGTCCTAAAAGTACGAGATCAATCAACATTTTCGTTAAATATCATATTTAATTTAAAGTTAGTTATTTTCTTATCACAATCAGGATATATGCAAACCTGATGATGGTACAAATTCATTTCTTGTAGTGGTTACAATCTCGGGCCCTGCTTTTCCCCAAACACTTTGTCTTACTATTGTGCAGACGTCCGTACACGAGTAAATTTGTCCGATGTTTATTCAACAAGGCTTAGTAGGGTGACCAGTTGCAAAAATATCAAGCAAATTTTACCCATGGGCTACACTGGTAGCCCGCGCATGTACTCCAGTGATTCACGATTCTTAAAAGTTAAGTCGCCGTAACTTCAATACAGTGCACCCCAATTTTTTGAACATTTATATTATCCTTATCGTTATTCGTTTTCCGCCAATCCCCTCATCCCTAACACCAGCTTAAAGCAGTTCATTAGAACTGGCAAATCAAGTTGGTTGCGCTCAGGGCGCCCGCGTCTCCGGTCCGCGCCGCGTCACGAAATGTGATAACGCTCCGAGACATACTTCTATTGGTTTAACGCTAGTTTTGTTTTCAGGTGTTTTGGATATGGCTTTTAGTGAAGCTTTCTCAACTTCTTGTAATGCTATCTATAGTATAAAAATGAATCGCAAAATGTGTTGGTAAGCGCATAACTCAACAACGACTGGACCAATTAGGCCAATTCTTTTTTTAAATGTTCGTTATTGTCAGGAGAAGGTTCTTATGTAGGGTAGGGTAGGGTAGGATAGGGTAGTTTAGTGTAGTGTAGGGTAGGGTAGTGTTTTTAGGGTAGTGTAGGGTAGGGTAGGGTAGTGTAGGGTAGGGTAGGGTAGGGTAGGGTAGGGTAGGGTAGTGTAGGGTAGGGTAGGTAGTGTAGGGTAGGGTAGGGTAGAATTTTTCAGTAGTGAAGTGTAGTGTAGGGTAGGGTAGGGTAGTGTAGTGTAGTGTAGGGTGGTGTAGGGTAGGTTAGAGTAGGGTAGAATAGTGTAATGTAAGGTGGAACGAATTTCGCCGGGACAGCTAGTAATATTATAAATGTGAAAGTATACGTCTTAGTTAGTTTATTCTTCCTTCACGCCGTAACAAAAGTTTTTTAAAGTGAAACTTTTATTACATCGTCTCAAATGTTTTCGCATGTGTGTTGCATATCGCGTAACGGTCGCTTTCGTCTGACGGTATGATCATTTCGTCCTCTGTACCGTAGCGAGAGCAACCATGATCGTTTCGTCCTCTGTAAAGTTTCACTTTTACCGTGGTTTCATAAAACCACACACTACTTTTTTATATATTAGTACTAACATACAGTATGGACACTCCCTTCCGCTCTCTAGATTGCTATTTCACCCCCTCGTCACCCAAATTGATACAGATGGGTACAGTTTGGTTGTCAAACGTATAGGATTTCGCCGCCATTTTGTTTGTTCCGTCATTCCTTTTTTGAAATGTCATTTCTGGCCCGTTGTATGAAGTGTCCAGGGTATGCCTTAACGGAGCAACGGATTTACCTGATTTTTGGCACAGTTAAAGTGAAGGGGTGGGAAGTACTAACATAGGCTAAATTTACCTGTAAAAATAACGTACTCCGACACAGCTCTTGGGGGAAATAAAAAAAAAGTGTCTTCCTCAACCTGTCTAGGGACTTTGATCTGGTCTTCCATGACATGTTCTGAAGAAGCTGGAAAATGCAGGTGTACACGAAATGTGTACGTGATGGACACTAAAAGTAAAATTTTGTAACTCAATATTTTGTAAATCTAACAAAGTGTTTATAGAAATCTTGAATTCATTTGATGAGATGTAATCAACGATATGCCACTTAGGGGAGTACATTAAAACATGTTTAGCTCCTTTTACATGTAAGGAAGGCTACACTGTTTTTTTTGTATATTCATTTCATGTTCCATTTCTGGTCATAGGCTTATTGTAGTGTAGTGCAGGACAGCGGAAAGTGGCGTGATTTGGTGTCGGAGGCCAAGATTCTATTCTGTAACATGGATGGACGGAATAACAGACGGACATGACCCCGTATTGAATACGTAACCTAAAAAAAATCGAAAAACATGAAAAAAATTAATACAAGCTTTTAATACTCCATTGTCACGTGATACACATATGCATGCAAAATTTCAGCTCAATCGGAAACCAAGAAGTGGGTCAAATTTAACATGCAAGATTCCACCTGAAGAATCAGAACATACATTGCAAGTTAAATAAAGGCTTGTAAAAAAGAAAGCAAAAATACCTTACAAAAACAAGTTCAGTATCAGAATTAAAAAAAAAAAACGGTAAAGTGCGAGTTAGAACCGCGCAGAAGTACTTGATGGCACTAGTTTCTTCACGTTTAAAAAAAATATGTATGGAAACTTTTGATTTTTCTAATTTTTAGTATTTGTTGTTATAATCGGCAATAGAAATTCATCATCTGTGAAAATTTAAACTGTATAGCAATCACGGTTCATGAAATATAGCCTGGTGACCGACGGACAGACGGACCGACAGACGGATAGACAGCAGAGTCTTAGTAATAGGGTCCCATTTTTACCCTTTGGGAACGTAACCCTAAAAATCAACGAAATTACTATTCGAAGTAGGGTAACAAAGATTAAAATATGTTTCTGGTGGTTCTTTCATTAAATAAGGAGAAAAATATAGCAAAAGAACGAAAAAGTGGAAGAATATTCACCAGTCAATGGCAAAGTCTTTAGAGATTGGCATGAAGGAAGGAAATTACCCCCCCGAGTCGACCCATTTCAGAGGAACTAGTACGAAGACAATCAGTGCCCTGTATTTTTTGCTACTAGCCAAATGTTGCAAGCAACAAAAAATTATGATGAAGTGCCATCTTCGAGATGTCCAAAAATGTTTCATCATCATCATATCAGCTCATATACGTCCCCACCGAGGGGCTCGAGCCTACCCTGAATTAGGGCGATCGGGCCAGTCGACCACGCGGGCCCAGTGCAGGTTCGTCAACATCACACACAACCTTCGAGTTTCTTAGCAGATGTGTGCAGGTTTCTTCACGATGTTTTCCTTCACCGTAAGAGCGTCGGATTAACGTACATAATGAGATCTAAATTCGAAAACACATTGGTACGTGGCAGGACTCGAACCACGGCCTTCCGGATAGGAGGGAGCGGCCCTTGCCGATGCGCGTAAAGGAAGGAAATTACCCACTGGGGTCGACCGATTCCAGAGGAACTAGTACGAATACAATCAGCGCCCTGTATTTTTTGCTACCCGCCAAATGTTGCCAGCAACAAAAAAATATGTTGAAGGCCCATCTTCGAGATATCCAAAAATTTTTTACCATATAAGTATTTTTCTGTGGGTACTTCAATATTATCACGACCTTGAAAACTGAACAATACGACTGGATTATTAAAACTAACTAACTATCCACTCCATGGCGTTACGGTTAAGTCCATTAGCTTCACAACAGGAGGTCGCGGATTCGATTCCCGACGAAGTATGACTTTGCAAGACTTGGTTTGGTTGGTGGAAGGGCATTTTCTAGCTACCACCATCTTATCTAAGTCTTGCCGCCTAACTTCAATGTTCACAACATTGATGAGTTCCGACTTGAAGATAAAATAGCCAGTTCCTCATTGCGTTGGGGAATCTTGGTAAGCCCACTTCCATCTTCGGTATCATCGTCACTTATCATCAGGTGAGATGATGCTAAGGGTTTACCAAAAAAAACACAGTTTTTCACAAATATTGGCATTCTCAAAGTTAACCTCTAAAGTAAGTCTAAATAACATTCCTAATGTGCACAAAATGTTGTGTAGCGGAAAAGTATACATATTAGTACTTACATACAGTTTGGACACTCCTTGCCGCTCTCTAGATTCGACCTCACCCCCTCGTCACCCAGATTGACTACAGTTTGGTTGTCGAACGTATATAGGATTTCGCCGCCATTTTGTTTGTTCCGTCATTCGTTTTTTGAAATGTCATTTTTGGCCCGTTGTATGAAGTTTACAGGGTGTGGTAACGGTGTGCCGGCACCCTACATAGGATTCAGATATTTGTGGCATTATACAGGATGTAACAAAATTGGTGTAGGACCCGTTAACTTGGGGTTCTTTTCTTCATACTCTACAAAGTTTACGTAACCTAAGTAAGTTTAAGTAACCTAACCTAACCACTCCGGGAGTGCCAAAAGAAATAAAAACTTTTTAAAGTTTTTTAAGTTTTGACCCTGCGAGTGTTCCTGGTATGGTGGCGGTTACGTTACATTACATTGTCGCGAGTTCAATGGTTTTTAGCATCTCAATTATGCTTTCATAAGTTATGACCCTGCGAGTGTTCCTGGTAAGGTGGCGGTTACGTTACATTACAGTGTCGCTAGTTCAATGGTTTTTTCCCATCTCAAAAGAAGTTTTGACTTCAAAAAATTGCCGTTTCATACAAAAAATTCACAAAATTTTAGATCAGCTGATCGATTGTATGAAGAGCTAAAAGTTTTTTTTTGTGATTTCAGCAAAGTAATAGTACAAAAGTTGTTCAGTATGATGAGTAGATGCCCCAGTTAACGGGACCTACACCAATTTTGTTACACCCTGTATAAACCTTACCTTACTGGACACGTGCGGAAAACTGCTCTGGCTAGTTTAGGTCACGTAACGGCTGAGTTCTAGCAGGTACGACTACATACAGTTTCAGATGTAACTGAAAAGCTAAAAGTTCCACGTAGTTCTTGAAATTACAGAGCTTTTCTCAAATACAGAAGGAAAGGAGATAGTAACCAGACCAATTTAAAAAATAAACCCGACTGGAGGTATATAAAAGGAGGTTAATCTTTTTCGGGTATGTATGTATGTTTATATAGCTAAGACGGCTTTAAGGACTGCCCAAATAAGAAAGATAATGTTTTTAAGCAGTCGGGTTTTTTTTTTAATGGTTAAGTTAGGTTAGGTTAGGCGGTCACAGCGCGAAATTTTTCGCGTCGTTTAAATGCAGCCTTAGACCATTCGCTTTACACCAGGAGGACGCGGATTCGATTCCAGGTGGGGTCAACTTGTAAGACTCGGTTTGGTTGGCGGTAGAGCGTTTTATAAGCCCGCCTAGCTAGCTACCAACATCTTACATAAGTCTTGCCGAGAAACATCAGTGTTAACAATATTTATGTGTTCCGGCTTGAAGATAAGATACCCAGTTCTCCATTGCGTTGGGGTATCTTGGTAAACCCACTTCCATCTTAGGCATCATCGTCACTTACCATCAGGAGAGATGATGCCATGGGCTTACCAATTAAGATTTTTTTGTTTAAATCGGCTGGTAGGAAATGTTTACTTTTTCTTCGATATCAGAAAAATTGTAGAACAAGGTTGTACAGTTCCGAGAGTAGAACCACCAGTTAAGAGGTTTAGTTATGCGTCCAGTCTCCCTGTATTTGATCAAAATAAACTTCTGGCGTTGTACGTGTTAAATTTACAATAAATGGATTTTTTCAATTTTTTTTATTCACAATTGGTAAACCCTTGACAACATCTCACCTGGTGTTAAGTGACGTTGTTGCCGAAGTTATTAATGTGACAGTTTTGAGCCGTTAAACTTACTCGTAAACCGAAATTTAAAATTAATCGTGCGATTTCAAATCGGCTATTTACACTCTTATAACTGAAGAGAAAGGTCGTATTTCAATAAAATAAAACTTTACAGAAACAAAAGAAATGTTCTTATTCTGAAAATTATAAAATAACTAGTGGGTGCCCGCAGCTTCGCCCGCGCAGATTCCGATTTTTGCGGTTCCCGTGGGAATTTCCCAAAATGCTTTCATAGCGGATGCCTACGTCATAACATCTACCTGCATGCCAAATTTTAGCCCGATCCATCCAGTGGTTTAGGCTGTACGTTGATAGATCACTATGTCAGTCAGTCAGTCAGTCACCTTTGAGTTATATATATTTAGATATGTGAAATACGTCGTTTTGATTGAATTTTTTAGGATTTTATTTATACGGGAAATTCACACCTTTTGAACATGTTTTAGGCACATTCAACGGAATTTTATTCCATGTGTTAAAAAAAAACCGGCCAAGTGCGAGTCAGAACCGCACACATAGAGTTCCATACCAACATACAAGATGGCGCTAGTTTCTTCATGTATAAAAAAACGAGTTTTTTGTATGGAGACCCCCCTTATTTTTTCACTTTTGCAAATTTTTATTATTTATTGTTGTAGCGGCAACAGAAATACATCATCTTTGAAAAATTTCAACTGTCTAGCTATCACGGTTCATGAAATACAGCCTGGTGACAAACGGACGGACGGACCTCGTTTTTACTCTTTGGGTACGGAAATCTATTAAATAAAAGTTGGTAAGTGAAATACGACTTTTTGAACAGATGCTCCTATAATTAACGAACGAAATAACTGAGTTCAATGCACTTTTAATTGCCTAGGATAGGTTTGTATATCGCATCGGGTCTGAAATTAAGCTTAAATGTAGTTTACGAACACTTTGAATTTGGCAAAATTATCTCTGAATGTAGTCGTTCAGTTGATTTAGTTAATGAGTGTTCAAGTTCTAGAGAATAATTAATAATCTCAAGTTTCAGTAATAAAATTTACACACTTCATATATAAATAACAATTTTTAATTTGTTGTAGATACTCAATTTCAGTTAAGTATCACATTTAATTTTTTGACGTGTTAACGTCTTATAAATTGATGACACGGGCTGCATGCACGAAAAAGTGTCCCGTTACGTGACGTCTGTCGCCGCAGTACGCTGAGCCAAACGGGCAAGCGAGAGTTGTAGTTGTACTTGCTTAGGGCTTGGGGCCTGTCAAGGTCAAGGTCAAGTTAAGTTAAGTTGAGTTAAGTTAAAAGGATTAAAAGTACTAGGCTTCCAGGATCTTACAAGAGGTATTCCAATTCGGTCCATTCTTTGTGAGGAAAAAAGTGTGTGTAAGCACCTCATCATTACAGCTCATATACGTCCCCACCGAGGGGCTCGAGCCTACCCTGAATCAGGGCGATTAGGCCTTAGTCAACCACGCGGGCCCAGTGCGGGTTGGTCGACTTCACATACAGCCTTCGAGTTTCTTCGCAGGCGTGTGTAGGTTTCCTCACGATGTTTTCCTTCACCGTTAAAGCAATCGGTAAGTATGTACGTAAGTTTTTGAAAAACTCATTGGTACATTGGCCGTCCAGATTTGAACCCGGTACCTCTGGTTAGATGGACCGAGTCGTTACCGGTTGAGCCACCGACACTTTTGTAAGCACCTATTTAAAATAAATTATTTTGATTTGCATAAAATTAATAAGAGTTCAAAACATGTGTTTATAGGGGGAGTGAACTATAGAAGATTATGTTTTAGTTAGGCACTGGAGGTGTTTTATTATCCGTCCGTCTGTCTGTCTGTCTGTCTGTCACCAGGCTGTATTTCATGAACCGTTATCGCTAGACAGTTGAAATTTACACAGATGATGTATTTCTGTTGCCGCTTTATCAACAAATACTAAAAATTAGAAAAAGTTAAAGTCTCTATACAAAAAATGAGGTTTTTTTTAAACTTGAAGAAACTAGCGCCATCTAGTATGATGGTACGGAACCCCTTGTGTGCGGTTCTGACTTGCACTTGGCCGGTTTTTTCATACAGTTGAGAGTACTTAGTTGTACCGCTGTAGTATACGCTTATAAGATTTCGTTTTAACACGTT
Source organism: Coleophora flavipennella (assembly GCA_947284805.1). NCBI lineage: Eukaryota > Metazoa > Arthropoda > Insecta > Lepidoptera > Coleophoridae > Coleophora > Coleophora flavipennella. The sequence continues at coordinate 5,249,989 of OX369254.1, read as the reverse complement.
CGGCCGCGGTACCGGGGTACCCCGTTTTAGATAGAATTTGTATAATGTCACTACGGGGTACCCCGCGTTTGCTATTCTCTCTCTAAAAGCCACTACGGTGATCGCCGTGTAAAATCCCTTATATTAACATGTAGCTTAAGTTTACTGCCATTTTCGCTAGTAACGTAACTACTCTACTGTCATGGATACAAGTCTTTATGTGTGAGTGTTTGAAGGTCACGCAAACATGCAAAAAACATTGCGAAATTGACAGTACGGCAGACCCCGTGGTGCCTTGTATGGCAACCAGGGGGTCGGGGTGATCAGTGCTTCGCCGAGTGCGGATACGAACGGACGGGTGCGGTCGGTTTCGCGCGCAAAAAATATCGAGCCCCGACACTAAAGGTAAGCATAAAGCACGTTGATTATTCGTGAATTATGGTCAAAACATACTTACTATATAAATATAATGCGATTTTATGGTTGATTTCACTCGTATACTCCATTTATCGCGGGTAATTGGTAGTTATAAGTTGTAGGTAATTTTTTATTTCTTTTGTTTCTAGATGAGCTGGGAAAAGGGTGAAGATCGCCTTCGGCAACTATTGGACGATGCCTCAACTCCAGGTTCAACATCTGAACGTGATCCTTACAGCGACGAAGACGGTGAATATGGTTCGGACGCGGATTACCAACCTGATCTTGCCGAGTTGTCTAGTTCTGATGAAGAAGAAATAAGTGAATCGGAACATGCGTCAGTCTCAGGTGAATCAACTCAAGAAGACGAGAAAGAGAATGTAGACCGAGAGCCAGTACCTCCGCCACTGCCACCACCTAGTTTCAAGGTATCATTACCATTGTTTAAAATATTGCCTCAAATAACGAAAACATCAGGTCCTCTTGAAACATCTCCTGTGATTATCCAGACTGCACCCTCAACTTCCACGCCTGAAGTTAGTGCCGAGGTGACTTTACCACAGAACAGAAACGTCCAATCATCAGTTGATGCTTCTTCTAATGAAACTGGCCCTCTCATACAAGACCGAAATTCCTCACCATCGTTGTTGAGCGCTCCTTTACAAAACTGTCCTGAAAATATACTACAAGATCAAATCTTACCATCTTCGCCCATTAGTGTTGATGTTCGTCCTTCAAACCATCCTGAAACTGGAGTAGGAGACCAAAATTCCTCAACATCGTCAAACAACCTAAATACTTTATCAGAAAACCATCCAGAAATTGAACAAGAACAAATCCCGTCACTATTTTCCGTCAGTATCGAAAGTTCTTCTGGAAGTCAACAAGTTAGTATGAGACCAGAGGTTATTGAACCCGTGATATTACCATCTACGAGTAGACCTAGCAACAACCCAGTACCTCCTTCTAATACTACCACCGAAACTGAAGTGATAGACAACGACGAATGGAGTTCTACTGTTGAGCCAATTCCTGAGTTTGGTTTTGACATTTTATCTCAAGGACTTCGTGTTGGAACCGACTGCGATGCTACAGAGCTAGATATTTTCAAGTTGGTGCTATCAGAGGAGTTATTGGATTTTATAATAACAAGAACAAATGATTATGGTGCCAATTTGGTCAACGTCAACAGGCCACATACAAGATATAGCCGAAAGCAGTCTTTTCGACCAGTAACGAAGGATGAGATGTTGGCTTTTTTGGGTTTATGCCTTCTGCAGGGTCAGACTAGACCACCAAAAAGACGATCAATGTTTTCATATTCTGATCCCTTATATTACCACCCATTTTATTCATATATAATGTCTGCAAGACGATATGAACAGATTTTACGTTGTATTTCCTGTGCAGAGCCAAACGCCAAAGGAGAGAAAAAAGTAAGTGATTTTATTGAAGCTCTTTGTGAAAACTTTCGAAGAATATTTGGGCCTGAGCAGGAGCTCTCTCTAGACGAGTCTCAATATTATTCAGAGGCAGTTTAAATTTTCGGCAATACATAAAATCCAAAAAAGCTCGCTATGGAATAAAGTTTTACGAGTTAACGCCGGCAGAAGGGTATGTTCTTAATATAGTTATGTATTCAGGCAAAGATAATTCTGATTCTGAAGAAGGAATAAAGAAAACTGAAAAAATTGTGATGAAACTATTACGGCCTTATTTAATGAAAGGTCACCATGTATTCATGGATAATTTTTACAATGATGTAGAATTGAGCCAAAAATTATTAGACCTACGTACTCATACGACTGGAACACTACGGAAAAACAGAAAAACTAATCCAAAAGTACTAATGACAAAGAAGCTAAAGAAAGGAGACTATTTTTGGAGTCGCAAGAAGCAAGTTTATGTGTCAGTTTGGAAGGACAAGCGACCAGTTAACGTTCTGACACCAAAGGTTCATCCCAACCTTAAGAATGTTTTAAATAGACATGGGAAAGTCACGGAAAAGCCAGAAGAAGTCGCAGAATACAATAAATATATGGGTGGTATTGATAGGAAAGACCAGATGGTGTCATATTATTCCTCTCCGCAGAAGACCATTCGTTGGTACAAGAAAGTGTTCTTCCATATGTTAGATGTCACTGTATGGAACGCATTTTACTTGTACAAGAAATATTATAACAGAAACCGCAAATATGAGTTTTTAGACTTCCGTGATGCCCTCATTAGGCAAATGACAAAAGTGAGCAATGACCTAAAAGGCAGGGACACTGTTAGAGCAGGAAGTATTTATTCTAGTAGGCGACACACACAAACGGCTCCTATACCAGTGGCAGGATCTTCGGCACAGCAGGCTTCAAGGCAAGGCGGTCATTGGCCTGAAGAAATTCCAATTCCGGAAAATTCTAAAAGGAATGTCAAATACTTAAACTGTTGCCTGTGCACTAAAAATAAAAGGCGTAAAGAGACTAGGTACAGGTGCAAAGGATGTACCCATAAAACTCCTCTTTGTCCTTCATGTTTCGAAGAATGGCATGAGAAATATGTTGCTATTATACACTGATTTGTCAGACCAGAGACTGATTACTTTACGATATTGTTCGGAAGTAATAAATATATTTTTATTGTTGCCATTTTTTAAGACTGTCATACTTTGATTAATCATAAATAATAAAAAAAGTTTAAAGCTTTTATAATTAGATATCCAGGGTGAATTTGTTTTGTTTTACAAGAAGTGACCTTTATGTTGATTAATGTAAGCTTAAAAAGGCTGTGTTAATAATAAATGCAGAAACTGATGTTTAAGTTTTAATTGTTAACTAGGTAATATGATTAAGTCAATATTTTGTAAGTTTTCTATTTTAATGTGTGAGACTGAATTTAGAATTAAAAATATTTATCTTCTTAAATAATAAAAAAGTTTAAAGCTTTTATAATTAGATATCCAGGGTGAATTTGTTTTGTTTTACAAGAAGTGAACTTTATGTTGTTTAATGTAAGCTTAAAAAAGCTGTGATAATAATAAATGCAGAAACTGATGATTAAGTTCTAATTGTTAACTAGGTAATATGATTAAGTCAATATTTTTTAGTTTTCTCTTTTAAAATGTAAGACTGAATTTAGAATTAAAAAGCTATATCTTCAGCATGATTATTCTGTTTTATTTTGAATTTATTCCTCAATCAGGGCTATATCCTGAAATACGGTGTAAGCCGTAGTGGCATACTTTATCAATTTAGTTAATATTTGACACGACAGCACTGCTTTTACCGTCACCCGGTTATAACCGTTCTGCACAAACAGATGATTGATTAACTACATGCATTGGCAGTACGGCTATAACAGTAGCACGGTATTAGCCGTACTTCAGTTAGTTGAAATAAGGTGTACGCTGTTAATGACAGTACGGTTATAACAGTACAACGGCAGCAGCCGTACGGACATAGGTCAAAATTTATCAATGATAGTATGTGACAGTACGGGTATGCCCGCACTACGGTTATAGCAGTTACTAGCGTAGGTGGGTATTATTTGAATACAACCCTCATGCCGTACGGTTCCCGCCGTCGTGAATATTTGTATGGGAAATTTAGTGATTTTGAGTGAACATAAGGGGTCCGGGTGCCGCGGTCGAAAGTGTTAAGTTGTGTTTTTGTTTAAATTTTTAAGTTATAGTTAATAAGTTTTACATTGTGTTTATTTATTTTTTTTATATTTTTGGGTACAATAAAGAGTATTTATCTTATCTTATCTTATCTTACTTCTGTTTTCTAGTCCGATAAATTTCTGTGCACAAAACTGTATATTGAGTAATGGAAGACACAATCTTACAAAGAAACATTTTTGACACCCTTTTACCTTCACAAATAAAAATTTTTGACACTCTTTAATATTTACAAAGAAACATTTTTGACACCCTTTAATCTTTACAAAGAAACATTTTTGACACCCTTTTATCTTTACAAAGAAACATTTTTGACACCCTTTAATCTTTACAAAGAAACATTTTTGACACCCTTTAATCTTTACAAAGATACATTTTTGACACCCTTTAATCTTTACAAAGAAACATTTTTGACACCCTTTAATCTTTACAAAGATACATTTTTGACACCCTTTAATCTTTACAAAGAAACATTTTTGACACCCTTTAATCTTTACAAAGATACATTTTTGACACCCTTTAATCTTTACAGAGAAACTTTAATGACACCCTTTAATCTTTACAAAGATACATTTTTGACACCCTTTAATCTTTACAAAGAAACATTTTTGACACCCTTTAATCTTTACAAAGATACATTTTTGACACCCTTTAATCTTTACAAAGATACATTTTTGACACCCTTTAATCTTTACAAAGAAACATTTTTGACACCCTTTAATCTTTACAAAGATACATTTTGACACCCTTTAATCTTTACAAAGAAACATTTTTGACACCCTTTAATCTTTACAAAGATACATTTTTGACACCCATTAATCTTTACAAAGAAACATTTTTGAGACCCTTTAATCTTTACAAAGATACATTTTGACACCCTTTAATCTTTACAAAGAAACATTTTTGACACCCTTTAATCTTTACAAAGATACATTTTTGACACCCTTTAATCTTTACAAAGATACATTTTTGACACCCTTTAATCTTTACAAAGATACATTTTTGACACCCTTTAATCTTTACAGAGAAACTTTAATGACACCCTTTAATCTTTACAAAGATACATTTTTGACACCCTTTAATCTTTACAAAGAAACATTTTTGACACCCTTTAATCTTTACAAAGATACATTTTTGACACCTTTTAATCTTTACAAAGATACATTTTTGACACCCTTTAATCTTTACAAAGATACATTTTTGACACCCTTTAATCTTTACAGAGAAACTTTAATGACACCCTTTAATCTTTACAAAGATACATTTTTGACACCCTTTAATCTTTACAAAGAAACATTTTTGACACCCTTTAATCTTTACAAAGAAACATTTTTGACACCCTTTAATCTTTACAAAGATACATTTTTGACACCCTTTAATCTTTACAAAGATACATTTTTGACACCCTTTAATCTTTACAGATACATTTTTGACACCCTTTAATATTTACAAAGATACATTTTTGACACCCTTTAATCTTTACAAAGATACATTTTTGACACCCTTTAATCTTTACAATGAAACATTTTTGACACCCTTTAATCTTTACAAAGATACATTTTTGACACCCTTTAATCTTTACAAAGATACATTTTTGACACCCTTTAATCTTTACAAAGAAACATTTTGACACCCTTTAATCTTTACAAAGAAACATTTTTGACACCCTTTAATCTTTACAAAGATACATTTTTGACACCCTTTAATCTTTACAAAGATACATTTTTGACACCCTTTAATCTTTACAGAGAAACTTTAATGACACCCTTTAACCACTCCCCTGGCGCGCCATTTTGGCAGATTATGCGGATCTGTGTTTGGCCAATAGTAGGCGCGGCGGGAATTTGACGCTTATGTGAAACGCCTAAATCTGGTCAGATCCCTTTACGCGGGAAGCGGCTCACTTCATACCTGATTATGGAGCGAAAACTATCGCTGCGTTGTTCTATCGTTTGCTAAAGCTCCTTGATAAGACAAGGATAGAGTTAGGAATGAGTGCAAAGCCAACGGTGAATGATTTTCGATAGAAATCTCCTTCGAATCAGTCAGTGTTTTAAAGTGCGCCCGGGCGGTGCGCGTACCTGTTTTTAAAGTGATTGTTTAGTGATTGTTTTGTTGTTTTGCATAGAAAAACTCGGTGTTGTTGAAATTCCCAATAAACTGGGTAAGCAATACAATGTTATTATATTATCTATTGTTATTGTAGCATTCACAGTTCACGTTTTTTTACGTTCAAGTGCAATACCTACTAATACTTACTTACCCTATCTTTGGCCGAGACTGTTGAATTATATTTCACAAAGTTTAATACACAAATATTTTAGTCAGATAGTCAGTTTATGACGATTTCACCGTTATAAGTTTTATATATAGTGTCCATACAAAGATATTGAGAAATAATTGTTTTTGTAACCCTTGACAATAATGGCGAACACCCACAAAGAGCCCCGCCAGTTGAAGCAAGATGGCGCCGCTGGCAGCGCCAGCTGATTCGTCCTCGCCGCGTACCAGAACTAGGCATTTGCCAGGGGAGTGGTTAATCTTTACAAAGATACATTTTTGACACCGTTTAATCTTTACAAAGATACATTTTTGACACCCTTTAATCTTTACAAAGATACATTTTTGAAACCCTTTAATCTTTACAAAGATACATTTTTGACACCCTTTGATCTTTACAAAGATACATTTTTGACAACCTTTAATCTTTACAAAGATACATTTTTGACACCCTTTAATCTTTACAAAGATACATTTTTGTCACCCTTTAATCTTTACAGAGAAACTTTAATGACACCCTTTAATCTTTACAAAGATACATTTTTGACACCCTTTAACCTTTACAAAGATACATTTTTGACACCCTTTAATCTTTACAAAGATACATTTTTGACACCCTTTAATCTTTACAAAGATACATTTTTGACACCCTTTAATCTTTACAAAGATACATTTTACACCCTTTAATCTTTACAAAGATACATTTTTGACACCCTTTAATCTTTACAAAGATACATTTTTGACACCCTTTAATCTTTACAAAGAAACATTTTTGACACCCTTTTTATCTTTACAAAGAAACATTTTTGACACCCTTTAATCATTACAAAGAAACATTTTTGACACCCTTTACTTTAATCTTTACAAAGAAACATTTTTGACACCCTTTAATCTTTACAAAGATACATTTTTGACACCCTTTAATCTTTACAAAGATACATTTTTGACACCCTTTAATCTTTACAAAGAAACATTTTTGAAACCCTTTAATCTTTACAAAGATACATTTTTGACACCCTTTAATCTTTACAAAGAAACATTTTTGACACCCTTTAATCTTTACAAAGAAACATTTTTGACACCCTTTAATCTTTACAAAGAAACATTTTTGACACCCTTTAATCTTTACAAAGATACATTTTTGACACCCTTTAATCTTTACAAAGATACATTTTTGACACCCTTTAATCTTTACAAAGAAACATTTTTGACACCCTTTAATCTTTACAAAGATACATTTTTGACACCCTTTAATCTTTACAAAGATACATTTTTGACACCCTTTAATCTTTACAAACATACATTTTTGACACCCTTTAATCTTTACAAAGATACATTTTTGACACCCTTTAATCTTTACAAAGAAACATTTTTGACACCCTTTAATCTTTATAAAGATACATTTTTGACACCCTTAAATCTTTACAAAGATACATTTTTGACACCCTTTAATCTTTACAAAGAAACATTTTTGACACCCTTTAATCTTTACAAAGATACATTTTTGACACCCTTTAATCGTTACAAAGAAACATTTTTGTCAACCTTTAATCTTTACAAAGATACATTTTTGACACCCTTTAATCTTTACAAAGAAAAATTTTTGACACCCTTTAATCTTTACAAAGATACATTTTGACACCCTTTAATCTTTACAAAGAAACATTTTTGACACCCTTTAATCTTTACAAAGATACATTTTTGACACCCATTAATCTTTACAAAGAAACATTTTTGACACCCTTTAATCTTTACAAAGATACATTTTGACACCCTTTAATCTTTACAAAGAAACATTTTTGACACCCATTAATCTTTACAAAGAAACATTTTTGACACCCTTTAATCTTTACAAAGATACATTTTGACACCCTTTAATCTTTACAAAGAAACATTTTTGACACCCTTTAATCTTTACAAAGATACATTTTTGACACCCTTTAATCTTTACAAAGATACATTTTTGACACCCTTTAATCTTTACAAAGATACATTTTTGACACCCTTTAATCTTTACAAAGATACATTTTTGACACCCTTTAATCTTTACAAAGATACATTTTTGACACCTTTTAATCTTTACAAAGATACATTTTTGACACCCTTTAATCTTTACAAAGAAACATTTTTGACACCCTTTAATCTTTACAAAGATACATTTTTGACACCCATTAATCTTTACAAAGATACATTTTTGACACCCTTTAATCTTTACAAAGATACATTTTTGACACCCTTTAATCTTTACAAAGATACATTTTTGAAACCCATTAATCTTTACAAAGATACATTTTTGACACCCTTTAATCGTTACAAAGATACATTTTTGACACCCTTTAATCTTTACAAAGAAACATTTTTGACACCCTTTAATCTTTACAAAGATACATTTTGACACCCTTTAATCTTTACAAAGATACATTTTTGACACCCTTTAATCTTTACAAAGATACATTTTTGACACCCATTAATCTTTACAAAGAAACATTTTTGACACCCTTTAATCTTTACAAACATACATTTTGACACCCTTTAATCTTTACAAAGAAACATTTTTGACACCCATTAATCTTTACAAAGAAACATTTTTGACACCCTTTAATCTTTACAAAGATACATTTTGACACCCTTTAATCTTTACAAAGAAACATTTTTGACACCCTTTAATCTTTACAAAGATACATTTTTGACACCCTTTAATCGTTACAAAGACACATTTTTGTCACCCTTTAATCTTTACAAAGATACATTTTTGACACCCTTTAATCTTTACAAAGAAACATTTTTGACACCCTTTAATCTTTACAAAGATACATTTTGACACCCTTTAATCTTTACAAAGAAACATTTTTGACACCCTTTAATCTTTACAAAGATACATTTTTGACACCCATTAATCTTTACAAAGAAACATTTTTGACACCCTTTAATCTTTAGAAAGATACATTTTGACACCCTTTAATCTTTACAAAGAAACATTTTTGACACCCATTAAATTGTACAAAGAAACATTTTTGACACCCTTTAATCTTTACAAAGATACATTTTGACACCCTTTAATCTTTACAAAGAAACATTTTTGACACCCTTTAATCTTTACAAAGATACATTTTTGACATCCTTTAATCTTTACAAAGATACATTTTTGACACCCTTTAATCTTTACAAAGATACATTTTTGACACCGTTTAATCTTTACAAAGATACATTTTTGACACCCTTTAATCTTTACAAAGATACATTTTTGACACCTTTTAATCTTTACAAAGATACATTTTTGACACCCTTTAATCTTTACAAAGAAACATTTTTGACACCCTTTAATCTTTACAAAGATACATTTTTGACACCCTTTAATCTTTACAAAGATACATTTTTGACACCCTTTAATCTTTACAAAGATACATTTTTGACACCCTTTAATCTTTACAAAGATACATTTTTGACACCCTTTAATCTTTACAAAGATTTATTTTTGACACCCTTTAATCTTTACAAAGATACATTTTTGACACCTTTTAATCTTTACAAAGATACATTTTTGACACCCTTTAATCTTTACAGAGAAACTTTAATGACACCCTTTAATCTTTACAAAGATACATTTTTGACACCCTTTAACCTTTACAAAGATACATTTTTGACACCCTTTAATCTTTACAAAGATACATTTTTGACACCCTTTAATCTTTACAAAGATACATTTTTGACACCCTTTAATCTTTACAAAGATACATTTTTGACACCCTTTAATCTTTACAAAGATACATTTTTGACACCCTTTAATCTTTACAGAGAAACTTTAATGACACCCTTTAATCTTTACAAAGATACATTTTTGACACCGTTTAATCTTTACAAAGATACATTTTTGACACCCTTTAATCTTTACAAAGATACATTTTTGACACCCTTTAATCTTTACAAAGATACATTTTTGACACCCTTTAATCTTTACAAAGATACATTTTTGACACCCTTTAATCTTTACAAAGATACATTTTTGACACCCTTTAATCTTTACAAAGATTTATTTTTGACACCCTTTAATCTTTACAAAGATACATTTTTGACACCTTTTAATCTTTACAAAGATACATTTTTGACACCCTTTAATCTTTACAAAGAAACATTTTTGACACCCTTTAATCTTTACAAAGATACATTTTTGACACCCTTTAATCTTTACAAAGAAACATTTTTGACACCCATTAATCTTTACAAAGAAACATTTTTGACACCCTTTAATCTTTACAAAGATACATTTTTGACACCCTTTAATCTTTACAAAGAAACATTTTTGTCACCCTTTAATCTTTACAAAGATACATTTTTGACACCCTTTAATCTTTACAAAGAAACATTTTTGACACCCTTTAATCTTTACAAAGATACATTTTGACACCCTTTTATCTTTACAAAGAAACATTTTTGACACCCTTTAATCTTTACAAAGATACATTTTTGACACCCATTAATCTTTACAAAGAAACATTTTTGAGACCCTTTAATCTTTACAAAGATACATTTTGACACCCTTTAATCTTTACAAAGAAACATTTTTGACACCCTTTAATCTTTACAAAGATACATTTTTGACACCCTTTAATCTTTACAAAGATACATTTTTGACACCCTTTAATCTTTACAAAGATACATTTTTGACACCCTTTAATCTTTACAGAGAAACTTTAATGACACCCTTTAATCTTTACAAAGATACATTTTTGACACCCTTTAATCTTTACAAAGAAACATTTTTGACACCCTTTAATCTTTACAAAGATACATTTTTGACACCCTTTAATCTTTACAAAGATACATTTTTGACACCCTTTAATCTTTACAAAGAAACATTTTTGACACCCTTTAATCTTTACAAAGATACATTTTTGACACCTTTTAATCTTTACAAAGATACATTTTTGACACCCTTTTATCTTTACAAAGAAACATTTTTGACACCCTTTAATCTTTACAAAGATACATTTTTGACACCCTTTAATCTTTACAAAGATACATTTTTGACACCCTTTAATCTTTACAGATACATTTTTGACACCCTTTAATATTTACAAAGATACATTTTTGACACCCTTTAATCATTACAAAGATACATTTTTGACACCCTTTAATCTTTACAATGAAACATTTTTGACACCCTTTAATCTTTACAAAGATACATTTTTGACACCCTTTAATCTTTACAAAGATACATTTTTGACACCCTTTAATCTTTACGAAGAAACATTTTGACACCCTTTAATCTTTACAAAGAAACATTTTTGACACCCTTTAATCTTTACAAAGATACATTTTTGACACCCTTTAATCTTTACAAAGATACATTTTTGACACCCTTTAATCTTTACAGAGAAACTTTAATGACACCCTTTAATCTTTACAAAGATACATTTTTGACACCGTTTAATCTTTACAAAGATACATTTTTGACACCCTTTAATCTTTACAAAGATACATTTTTGAAACCCTTTAATCTTTACAAAGATACATTTTTGACACCCTTTGATCTTTACAAAGATACATTTTTGACAACCTTTAATCTTTACAAAGATACATTTTTGACACCCTTTAATCTTTACAAAGATTTATTTTTGACACCCTTTAATCTTTACAAAGATACATTTTTGACACCTTTTAATCTTTACAAAGATACATTTTTGACACCCTTTAATCTTTACAGAGAAACTTTAATGACACCCTTTAATCTTTACAAAGATACATTTTTGACACCCTTTAACCTTTACAAAGATACATTTTTGACACCCTTTAATCTTTACAAAGATACATTTTTGACACCCTTTAATCTTTACAAAGATACATTTTTGACACCCTTTAATCTTTACAAAGATACATTTTACACCCTTTAATCTTTACAAAGATACATTTTTGACACCCTTTAATCTTTACAAAGATACATTTTTGACACCCTTTAATCTTTACAAAGAAACATTTTTGACACCCTTTTTATCTTTACAAAGAAACATTTTTGACACCCTTTAATCTTTACAAAGAAACATTTTTGACACCCTTTACTTTAATCTTTACAAAGAAACATTTTTGACACCCTTTAATCTTTACAAAGATACATTTTTGACACCCTTTAATCTTTACAAAGATACATTTTTGACACCCTTTAATCTTTACAAAGAAACATTTTTGAAACCCTTTAATCTTTACAAAGATACATTTTTGACACCCTTTAATCTTTACAAAGAAACATTTTTGACACCCTTTAATCTTTACAAAGAAACATTTTTGACACCCTTTAATCTTTACAAAGAAACATTTTTGACACCCTTTAATCTTTACAAAGATACATTTTTGACACCCTTTAATCTTTACAAAGATACATTTTTGACACCCTTTAATCTTTACAAAGAAACATTTTTGACACCCTTTAATCTTTACAAAGATACATTTTTGACACCCTTTAATCTTTACAAAGATACATTTTTGACACCCTTTAATCTTTACAAAGATACATTTTTGACACCCTTTAATCTTTACAAAGATACATTTTTGACACCCTTTAATCTTTACAAAGAAACATTTTTGACACCCTTTAATCTTTATAAAGATACATTTTTGACACCCTTAAATCTTTACAAAGATACATTTTTGACACCCTTTAATCTTTACAAAGAAACATTTTTGACACCCTTTAATCTTTACAAAGATACATTTTTGACACCCTTTAATCGTTACAAAGAAACATTTTTGTCAACCTTTAATCTTTACAAAGATACATTTTTGACACCCTTTAATCTTTACAAAGAAACATTTTTGACACCCTTTAATCTTTACAAAGAAACATTTTTGACACCCTTTAATCTTTACAAAGATACATTTTGACACCCTTTAATCTTTAAAAAGAAACATTTTGACACCCTTTAATCTTTACAAAGATTTATTTTTGACACCCTTTAATCTTTACAAAGATACATTTTTGACACCCTTTAATCTTTACAAAGATACATTTTTGACACCCTTTCATCTTTACAGAGAAACTTTAATGACACCCTTTAATCTTTACAAAGATACATTTTTGACACCGTTTAATCTTTACAAAGATACATTTTTGACACCCTTTAATCTTTACAAAGATACATTTTTGAAACCCTTTAATCTTTACAAAGATACATTTTTGACACCCTTTGATCTTTACAAAGATACATTTTTGACAACCTTTAATCTTTACAAAGATACATTTTTGACACCCTTTAATCTTTACAAAGATACATTTTTGTCACCCTTTAATCTTTACAGAGAAACTTTAATGACACCCTTTAATCTTTACAAAGATACATTTTTGACACCCTTTAACCTTTACAAAGATACATTTTTGACACCCTTTAATCTTTACAAAGATACATTTTTGACACCCTTTAATCTATACAAAGATACATTTTTGACACCCTTTTATCTTTACAAAGATACATTTTACACCCTTTAATCTTTACAAAGATACATTTTTGACACCCTTTAATCTTTACAAAGATACATTTTTGACACCCTTTAATCTTTACAAAGAAACATTTTTGACACCCTTTTTATCTTTACAAAGAAACATTTTTGACACCCTTTAATCTTTACAAAGAAACATTTTTGACACCCTTTACTTTAATCTTTACAAAGAAACATTTTTGACACCCTTTAATCTTTACAAAGATACATTTTTGACACCCTTTAATCTTTACAAAGATACATTTTTGACACCCTTTAATCTTTACAAAGAAACATTTTTGAAACCCTTTAATCTTTACAAAGATACATTTTTGACACCCTTTAATCTTTACAAAGAAACATTTTTGACACCCTTTAATCTTTACAAAGAAACATTTTTGACACCCTTTAATCTTTACAAAGAAACATTTTTGACACCCTTTAATCTTTACAAAGATACATTTTTGACACCCTTTAATCTTTACAAAGATACATTTTTGACACCCTTTAATCTTTACAAAGAAACATTTTTGACACCCTTTAATCTTTACAAAGATACATTTTTGACACCCTTTAATCTTTACAAAGATACATTTTTGACACCCTTTAATCTTTACAAAGATACATTTTTGACACCCTTTAATCTTTACAAAGATACATTTTTGACACCCTTTAATCTTTACAAAGAAACATTTTTGACACCCTTTAATCTTTATAAAGATACATTTTTGACACCCTTAAATCTTTACAAAGATACATTTTTGACACCCTTTAATCTTTACAAAGATACATTTTTGAAACCCATTAATCTTTACAAAGATACATTTTTGACACCCTTTAATCGTTACAAAGATACATTTTTGACACCCTTTAATCTTTACAAAGAAACATTTTTGACACCCTTTAATCTTTACAAAGATACATTTTGACACCCTTTAATCTTTACAAAGATACATTTTTGACACCCTTTAATCTTTACAAAGATACATTTTTGACACCCATTAATCTTTACAAAGAAACATTTTTGACAACCTTTAATCTTTACAAAGATACATTTTTGACACCCTTTAATCTTTACAAAGATTTATTTTTGACACCCTTTAATCTTTACAAAGATACATTTTTGACACCTTTTAATCTTTACAAAGATACATTTTTGACACCCTTTAATCTTTACAGAGAAACTTTAATGACACCCTTTAATCTTTACAAAGATACATTTTTGACACCCTTTAACCTTTACAAAGATACATTTTTGACACCCTTTAATCTTTACAAAGATACATTTTTGACACCCTTTAATCTTTACAAAGATACATTTTTGACACCCTTTAATCTTTACAAAGATACATTTTACACCCTTTAATCTTTACAAAGATACATTTTTGACACCCTTTAATCTTTACAAAGATACATTTTTGACACCCTTTAATCTTTACAAAGAAACATTTTGACACCCTTTTTATCTTTACAAAGAAACATTTTTGACACCCTTTAATCTTTACAAAGAAACATTTTTGACACCCTTTACTTTAATCTTTACAAAGAAACATTTTTGACACCCTTTAATCTTTACAAAGATACATTTTTGACACCCTTTAATCTTTACAAAGATACATTTTTGACACCCTTTAATCTTTACAAAGAAACATTTTTGAAACCCTTTAATCTTTACAAAGATACATTTTTGACACCCTTTAATCTTTACAAAGAAACATTTTTGACACCCTTTAATCTTTACAAAGAAACATTTTTGACACCCTTTAATCTTTACAAAGAAACATTTTTGACACCCTTTAATCTTTACAAAGATACATTTTTGACACCCTTTAATCTTTACAAAGATACATTTTTGACACCCTTTAATCTTTACAAAGAAACATTTTTGACACCCTTTAATCTTTACAAAGATACATTTTTGACACCCTTTAATCTTTACAAAGATACATTTTTGACACCCTTTAATCTTTACAAAGATACATTTTTGACACCCTTTAATCTTTACAAAGATACATTTTTGACACCCTTTAATCTTTACAAAGAAACATTTTTGACACCCTTTAATCTTTATAAAGATACATTTTTGACACCCTTAAATCTTTACAAAGATACATTTTTGACACCCTTTAATCTTTACAAAGAAACATTTTTGACACCCTTTAATCTTTACAAAGATACATTTTTGACACCCTTTAATCGTTACAAAGAAACATTTTTGTCAACCTTTAATCTTTACAAAGATACATTTTTGACACCCTTTAATCTTTACAAAGAAACATTTTTGACACCCTTTAATCTTTACAAAGAATCATTTTTGACACCCTTTAATCTTTACAAAGATACATTTTGACACCCTTTAATCTTTAAAAAGAAACATTTTGACACCCTTTAATCTTTACAAAGAAACATTTTTGACACCCTTTAATCTTTACAAAGATACATTTTTGACACCCTTTAATCTTTACAAAGATACATTTTTGACACCCTTTAATCTTTACAGAGAAACTTTAATGACACCCTTTAATCTTTACAAAGATACATTTTTGACATCGTTTAATCTTTACAAAGATA
Source organism: Coleophora flavipennella (assembly GCA_947284805.1). Taxonomy (NCBI): domain Eukaryota; kingdom Metazoa; phylum Arthropoda; class Insecta; order Lepidoptera; family Coleophoridae; genus Coleophora; species Coleophora flavipennella. The sequence goes on along the minus strand of OX369254.1, from coordinate 5,233,611 downwards.
CATTTTTGACACCCTTTAATCTTTACAAAGATACATTTTTGAAACCCTTTAATCTTTACAAAGATACATTTTTGACACCCTTTGATCTTTACAAAGATACATTTTTGACAACCTTTAATCTTTACAAAGATACATTTTTGACACCCTTTAATCTTTACAAAGATACATTTTTGTCACCCTTTAATCTTTACAGAGAAACTTTAATGACACCCTTTAATCTTTACAAAGATACATTTTTGACACCCTTTAACCTTTACAAAGATACATTTTTGACACCCTTTAATCTTTACAAAGATACATTTTTGACACCCTTTAATCTTTACAAAGATACATTTTTGACACCCTTTTATCTTTACAAAGATACATTTTACACCCTTTAATCTTTACAAAGATACATTTTTGACACCCTTTAATCTTTACAAAGATACATTTTTGACACCCTTTAATCTTTACAAAGAAACATTTTTGACACCCTTTTTATCTTTACAAAGAAACATTTTTGACACCCTTTAATCTTTACAAAGAAACATTTTTGACACCCTTTACTTTAATCTTTACAAAGAAACATTTTTGACACCCTTTAATCTTTACAAAGATACATTTTTGACACCCTTTAATCTTTACAAAGATACATTTTTGACACCCTTTAATCTTTACAAAGAAACATTTTTGAAACCCTTTAATCTTTACAAAGATACATTTTTGACACCCTTTAATCTTTACAAAGAAACATTTTTGACACCCTTTAATCTTTACAAAGAAACATTTTTGACACCCTTTAATCTTTACAAAGAAACATTTTTGTCACCCTTTAATCTTTACAAAGATACATTTTTGACACCCTTTAATCTTTACAAAGATACATTTTTGACACCCTTTAATCTTTACAAAGAAACATTTTTGACACCCTTTAATCTTTACAAAGATACATTTTTGACACCCTTTAATCTTTACAAAGATACATTTTTGACACCCTTTAATCTTTACAAAGATACATTTTTGACACCCTTAAATCTTTACAAAGATACATTTTTGACACCCTTTAATCTTTACAAAGAAACATTTTTGACACCCTTTAATCTTTACAAAGATACATTTTTGACACCCTTTAATCGTTACAAAGAAACATTTTTGTCAACCTTTAATCTTTACAAAGATACATTTTTGACACCCTTTAATCTTTACAAAGAAACATTTTTGACACCCTTTAATCTTTACAAAGATACATTTTGACACCCTTTAATCTTTACAAAGAAACATTTTTGACACCCTTTAATCTTTACAAAGATACATTTTTGACACCCATTAATCTTTACAAAGAAACATTTTTGACACCCTTTAATCTTTATAAAGATACATTTTGACACCCTTTAATCTTTACAAAGAAAAAATTTTGACACCCATTAATCTTTACAAAGAAACATTTTTGACACCCTTTAATCTTTACAAAGATACATTTTGACACCCTTTAATCTTTACAAAGAAACATTTTTGACACCCTTTAATCTTTACAAAGATACATTTTTGACACCCTTTAATCTTTACAAAGATACATTTTTGACACCCTTTAATCTTTACAAAGATACATTTTTGACACCCTTTAATCTTTACAAAGATACATTTTTGACACCCTTTAATCTTTACAAAGATACATTTTTGACACCTTTTAATCTTTACAAAGATACATTTTTGACACCCTTTAATCTTTACAAAGATACATTTTTGACACCCTTTAATCTTTACAAAGATACATTTTTGACACCCTTTAATCTTTACAAAGATACATTTTTGACACCGTTTAATCTTTACAAAGATACATTTTTGACACCCTTTAATCTTTACAAAGATACATTTTTGAAACCCATTAATCTTTACAAAGATACATTTTTGACACCCTTTAATCGTTACAAAGATACATTTTTGACATTCTTTAATCTTTACAAAGAAACATTTTTGACACCCTTTAATCTTTACAAAGATACATTTTGACACCCTTTAATCTTTACAAAGATACATTTTTGACACCCTTTAATCTTTACAAAGATACATTTTTGACACCCATTAATCTTTACAAAGAAACATTTTTGACACCCTTTAATCTTTACAAACATACATTTTGACACCCTTTAATCTTTACAAAGAAACATTTTTGACACCCATTAATCTTTACAAAGAAACATTTTTGACACCCTTTAATCTTTACAAAGATACATTTTGACACCCTTTAATCTTTACAAAGAAACATTTTTGACACCCTTTAATCTTTACAAAGATACATTTTTGACACCCTTTAATCGTTACAAAGACACATTTTTGTCACCCTTTAATCTTTACAAAGATACATTTTTGTCACCCTTTAATCTTTACAAAGAAACATTTTTGACACCCTTTAATCTTTACAAAGATACATTTTGACACCCTTTAATCTTTACAAAGAAACATTTTTGACACCCTTTAATCTTTACAAAGATACATTTTTGACACCCATTAATCTTTACAAAGAAACATTTTTGACACCCTTTAATCTTTAGAAAGATACATTTTGACACCCTTTAATCTTTACAAAGAAACATTTTTGACACCCATTAAATTGTACAAAGAAACATTTTTGACACCCTTTAATCTTTACAAAGATACATTTTGACACCCTTTAATCTTTACAAAGAAACATTTTTGACACCCTTTAATCTTTACAAAGATACATTTTTGACATCCTTTAATCTTTACAAAGATACATTTTTGACACCCTTTAATCTTTACAAAGATACATTTTGACACCCTTTAATCTTTACAAAGATACATTTTGACACCCTTTAATCTTTACAAAGATACATTTTTGACACCCTTTAATCTTTACAAAGATACATTTTTGACACCCTTTAATCTTTACAAAGAAACATTTTTGACACCCTTTAATCTTTACAAAGATACATTTTTGACACCCTTTAATCTTTACAAAGATACATTTTTGACACCCTTTAATCTTTACAAAGATACATTTTTGACACCCTTTAATCTTTACAAAGATACATTTTTGACACCCTTTAATCTTTACAAAGAAACATTTTTGACACCCTTTAATCTTTATAAAGATACATTTTTGACACCCTTAAATCTTTACAAAGATACATTTTTGACACCCTTTAATCTTTACAAAGATACATTTTTGAAACCCATTAATCTTTACAAAGATACATTTTTGACACCCTTTAATCGTTACAAAGATACATTTTTGACACCCTTTAATCTTTACAAAGAAACATTTTTGACACCCTTTAATCTTTACAAAGATACATTTTGACACCCTTTAATCTTTACAAAGATACATTTTTGACACCCTTTAATCTTTACAAAGATACATTTTTGACACCCATTAATCTTTACAAAGAAACATTTTTGACAACCTTTAATCTTTACAAAGATACATTTTTGACACCCTTTAATCTTTACAAAGATTTATTTTTGACACCCTTTAATCTTTACAAAGATACATTTTTGACACCTTTTAATCTTTACAAAGATACATTTTTGACACCCTTTAATCTTTACAGAGAAACTTTAATGACACCCTTTAATCTTTACAAAGATACATTTTTGACACCCTTTAACCTTTACAAAGATACATTTTTGACACCCTTTAATCTTTACAAAGATACATTTTTGACACCCTTTAATCTTTACAAAGATACATTTTTGACACCCTTTAATCTTTACAAAGATACATTTTACACCCTTTAATCTTTACAAAGATACATTTTTGACACCCTTTAATCTTTACAAAGATACATTTTTGACACCCTTTAATCTTTACAAAGAAACATTTTTGACACCCTTTAATCTTTACAAAGATACATTTTTGACACCCTTTAATCTTTACAAAGATACATTTTTGACACCCTTTAATCTTTACAAAGATACATTTTTGACACCCTTTAATCTTTACAAAGATACATTTTTGACACCCTTTAATCTTTACAAAGAAACATTTTTGACACCCTTTAATCTTTATAAAGATACATTTTTGACACCCTTTAATCTTTACAAAGATACATTTTTGACACCCTTTAATCTTTACAAAGATACATTTTTGACACCCTTTAATCTTTACAAAGAAACATTTTTGACACCCTTTAATCTTTACAAAGAAACATTTTTGACACCCTTTAATCTTTACAAAGATACATTTTGACACCCTTTAATCTTTAAAAAGAAACATTTTGACACCCTTTAATCTTTACAAAGATTTATTTTTGACACCCTTTAATCTTTACAAAGATACATTTTTGACACCCTTTAATCTTTACAAAGATACATTTTTGACACCCTTTAATCTTTACAAAGATACATTTTTGACACCCTTTAATCTTTACAAAGAAACATTTTTGACACCCTTTTTATCTTTACAAAGAAACATTTTTGACACCCTTTAATCTTTACAAAGAAACATTTTTGACACCCTTTACTTTAATCTTTACAAAGAAACATTTTTGACACCCTTTAATCTTTACAAAGATACATTTTTGACACCCTTTAATCTTTACAAAGATACATTTTTGACACCCTTTAATCTTTACAAAGAAACATTTTTGAAACCCTTTAATCTTTACAAAGATACATTTTTGACACCCTTTAATCTTTACAAAGAAACATTTTTGACACCCTTTAATCTTTACAAAGAAACATTTTTGACACCCTTTAATCTTTACAAAGAAACATTTTTGACACCCTTTAATCTTTACAAAGATACATTTTTGACACCCTTTAATCTTTACAAAGATACATTTTTGACACCCTTTAATCTTTACAAAGAAACATTTTTGACACCCTTTAATCTTTACAAAGATACATTTTTGACACCCTTTAATCTTTACAAAGATACATTTTTGACACCCTTTAATCTTTACAAAGATACATTTTTGACACCCTTTAATCTTTACAAAGATACATTTTTGACACCCTTTAATCTTTACAAAGAAACATTTTTGACACCCTTTAATCTTTACAAAGATACATTTTGACACCCTTTAATCTTTACAAAGAAACATTTTTGACACCCTTTAATCTTTACAAAGATACATTTTTGACACCCATTAATCTTTACAAAGAAACATTTTTGACACCCTTTAATCTTTACAAAGATACATTTTGACACCCTTTAATCTTTACAAAGAAAAATTTTTGACACCCATTAATCTTTACAAAGAAACATTTTTGACACCCTTTAATCTTTACAAAGATACATTTTGACACCCTTTAATCTTTACAAAGAAACATTTTTGACACCCTTTAATCTTTACAAAGATACATTTTTGACACCCTTTAATCTTTACAAAGATACATTTTTGACACCCTTTAATCTTTACAAAGATACATTTTTGACACCCTTTAATCTTTACAAAGATACATTTTTGACACCCTTTAATCTTTACAAAGATACATTTTTGACACCTTTTAATCTTTACAAAGATACATTTTTGACACCCTTTAATCTTTACGAAGAAACATTTTTGACACCCTTTAATCTTTACAAAGATACATTTTTGACACCCTTTAATCTTTACAAAGATACATTTTTGACACCGTTTAATCTTTACAAAGATACATTTTTGACACCCTTTAATCTTTACAAAGATACATTTTTGAAACCCATTAATCTTTACAAAGATACATTTTTGACACCCTTTAATCGTTACAAAGATACATTTTTGACATTCTTTAATCTTTACAAAGAAACATTTTTGACACCCTTTAATCTTTACAAAGATACATTTTGACACCCTTTAATCTTTACAAAGATACATTTTTGACACCCTTTAATCTTTACAAAGATACATTTTTGACACCCATTAATCTTTACAAAGAAACATTTTTGACACCCTTTAATCTTTACAAACATACATTTTGACACCCTTTAATCTTTACAAAGAAACATTTTTGACACCCATTAATCTTTACAAAGAAACATTTTTGACACCCTTTAATCTTTACAAAGATACATTTTGACACCCTTTAATCTTTACAAAGAAACATTTTTGACACCCTTTAATCTTTACAAAGATACATTTTTGACACCCTTTAATCGTTACAAAGACACATTTTTGTCACCCTTTAATCTTTACAAAGATACATTTTTGACACCCTTTAATCTTTACAAAGAAACATTTTTGACACCCTTTAATCTTTACAAAGATACATTTTGACACCCTTTAATCTTTACAAAGAAACATTTTTGACACCCTTTAATCTTTACAAAGATACATTTTTGACACCCATTAATCTTTACAAAGAAACATTTTTGACACCCTTTAATCTTTAGAAAGATACATTTTGACACCCTTTAATCTTTACAAAGAAACATTTTTGACACCCATTAAATTGTACAAAGAAACATTTTTGACACCCTTTAATCTTTACAAAGATACATTTTGACACCCTTTAATCTTTACAAAGAAACATTTTTGACACCCTTTAATCTTTACAAAGATACATTTTTGACATCCTTTAATCTTTACAAAGATACATTTTTGACACCCTTTAATCTTTACAAAGATACATTTTTGACACCCTTTAATCTTTACAAAGATACATTTTTGACACCCTTTAATCTTTACAAAGATACATTTTTGACACCTTTTAATCTTTACAAAGATACATTTTTGACACCCTTTAATCTTTACAAAGAAACATTTTTGACACCCTTTAATCTTTACAAAGATACATTTTTGACACCCTTTAATCTTTACAAAGATACATTTTTGACACCCTTTAATCTTTACAAAGATACATTTTTGACACCCTTTAATCTTTACAAAGATACATTTTTGACACCCTTTAATCTTTACAAAGATACATTTTTGACACCTTTTAATCTTTACAAAGATACATTTTTGACACCCTTTAATCTTTACAAAGAAACATTTTTGACACCCTTTAATCTTTACAAAGATACATTTTTGACACCCTTTAATCTTTACACATACATTTTTGACACCCTTTAATATTTACAAAGATACATTTTTGACACCCTTTAATCTTTACAAAGATACATTTTTGACACCCTTTAATCTTTACAAAGATACATTTTTGACACCCTTTAATCTTTACAAAGATACATTTTTGACACCCTTTAATCTTTACAAAGATACATTTTTGACACCCTTTAATCTTTACAGAGAAACTTTAATGACACCCTTTAATCTTTACAAAGATACATTTTTGACACCGTTTAATCTTTACAAAGATACATTTTTGACACCCTTTAATCTTTACAAAGATACATTTTTGACACCCTTTAATCTTTACAAAGATACATTTTTGACACCCTTTAATCTTTACAAAGATACATTTTTGACACCCTTTAATCTTTACAAAGATACATTTTTGACACCCTTTAATCTTTACAAAGATTTATTTTTGACACCCTTTAATCTTTACAAAGATACATTTTTGACACCTTTTAATCTTTACAAAGATACATTTTTGACACCCTTTAATCTTTACAAAGAAACATTTTTGACACCCTTTAATCTTTACAAAGATACATTTTTGACACCCTTTAATCTTTACAAAGATACATTTTTGACACCCTTTAATCTTTACAGATACATTTTTGACACCCTTTAATATTTACAAAGATACATTTTTGACACCCTTTAATCTTTACAAAGAAACATTTTTGACACCCTTTAATCTTTACAAAGATACATTTTTGACACCCTTTAATCTTTACAAAGATACATTTTTGACACCCTTTAATCTTTACAAAGATACATTTTTGACACCCTTTAATCTTTACAAAGAAACATTTTTGAAACCCTTTAATCTTTACAAAGATACATTTTTGACACCCTTTAATCTTTACAAAGAAACATTTTTGACACCCTTTAATCTTTACAAAGATACATTTTTGACACCCTTTAATCTTTACAAATATACATTTTTGACACCCTTTAATCTTTACAAAGAAACATTTTTAACACCCTTTAATCTTTACAGAGAAACTTTAATGACACCCTTTAATCATTTCAAAGAAAAAATTTTAACATTTTTTTTTAGCGTCACACACATACCTAAACACTGCTCAACATTGCCTAGGGATATTTAAAACATTTTCATGCAAAACAAGGTCTCTTAAAAAACTATAAAAAATATTTAGGACCCGCTTCAATCTTCGGCATCATCACATCAGGTGAGAAGATGCCAAGGGCTTACCAATTAAGAAAAAAAGAAAAAAAAAGACATGGTAAAAATACTTTCAAGATGGGCAAGTGCATATTTAGGTAGGACTACCTTCTAAGTTCATATATAAGGTGTCACAAAATTAGCTGAAACTATGTTAACTGGTGCTTCTACCCATGAAACTGAACAAATTTCCCCATGGAACCCATAGTCAAATCGCAAAAAAAATAATTGGCTGTCCCATACTAACTCGATCAGCTGATCAGCCAACTTAGTATGGGAAGTTTTTTTTTTAGATTTGACTGGGTTCCGTGGGGAAAGTTGTTCAGTTTCATGGGTAGAAGCACCAGTTAAAATAGTTTCAGCTAATTTTGTTAGACCTTTTATACATGGATTCTACTAATTTCATACAATCTGTGCCATCCCTCTATGACAATATAAAAACATGGTTATGGTTAATGGGAGCGATGTCTGACCGGGTGCTGTCCGTGTGAACTGGCCTACTCTTATCAAGGGCATTAATGACTTTAATCTGGTTTACTTCAAGAATTGAATTTTGACGTTATTAACTAATTATTGTTTATTTCATGATTTTTCACAAATGACAATGTCTTAATATTATTTTATGACCATCAGAATGAGTGTAATTTGCACCTTTTTTGAAAAAAATACCTTGAATCTTAAACACAAGTATCATTTTCTGAACGGTTTTACAAAAACCACTTTAATCTAAATTAATTTATGAGAACTAAGAGGGTAAATAATAATAATACTTGCTCATCTCGAAAGTTGCTACCCTACACACGTAATACGTATTTTTTATAGTTCTTCAAAAAACCATGTTTTATACGAAAAGTTAAAAAACATCCCTAGGCTAGCCTAAGTTGAAATGTGTACATGATAGTTTTTTTTTTCCCCCGGTGATGGGGAGGAGGTGAATACATTTACGCATACGCAATAGCAGCCTAAGGCTGCCACTGGTTATGTGGGACTAATAGCTCTGCGCCTATATGCATACGTACCCGTTATACACATAAGGTATATATGAATACGCATACACAGGCCCAAAGACCGCACTACCCACTAAACACCACCTGAAGAACTTTGGCAGCATAGGCCACCCTAAAAGTATATCGGAGCGACGACCCCTCCTAGGGAGGGGCGGGGTGATAGCCTTGATCCGATGCTGCAGCACCACCTGGAATCTAGGCAATTGGTGGACTGACGACCTGGTGAAGGTTGCGGATAGCGCAGGACCATTCGTCGTGGAAATCCTTGGAGGAGGCCTTTGTCCAGCAATGAACGCCTTTCGGCCGATACGATGATGATGATCCATCCCAACTATTTATTTCACAATTTATTGCACACAGAAATAGGGACAAACAAACATTAAACTAGATAAGAACATACAAAATGTACAGCTTATTTCTATTAGAAATTTCTTCCAGCAGACCTAGGAAAGAGAAATAACAAAAGAATGGCAGAAGACGTGTACATTAACAAAGACAACATTTTTAAAAACAGAAATTTTTACAACATATTCCTAAATAAATACCACGTACCTACAAAATAATACATAATATACTACATAATGTAATTTTATAATAATATAAATATAATAAAATGCATATAATTTAATAAATAAACTATAATTTTTTTTAATTTTTTTTTATTCTCTATTGGTAAGCCCTTGGCATCATCTCACCAGATGGTAAGTGACGATGATGCCGAAGATGGAAGCGGGCTAACTTTAAAAAGGAAAAGACAAGAAGTGTTCTTTTAAATTAGATTTAAAAGAATACAGAACTATCCTGGTACCACAGTAAATTTCGCGTTCCATGGTCCGGCTATCACTCGGTTACTTCATTAACCCTCTCTCACTTCATTTAAGTTCGGTTAATCGTTTGGAATAGTGAGTTATGGATGGGTTGTGTGACCCGTTCTAGGGGGTTGGTACAATTGATGAGAAATAAGCTTAAGTTTTTGTGAGATCCTGTGATACTCGTACATGGCCACGAACTTGGTGAAGAGAGTACTGCCTATTTTACTTACAAACGGAAACGAAACTGGCAGAAATTTATGGATATACTTCTGAAGCTTTGATTCAGTAAAATGTTTGAATAATAATAATAATTTATTTATTTAAAACAGAAATTTTCATAGTGTCTATAATCGGTCCCAAACTAGGCACAGCCTGCATCTTGGGCACCAACAATACCGCTGCCCCATTTTAAAATACAGTAACTGCACAATTTTTAGACCAGATTTTTTTTAGTATTAATGCTTTTTTTATTATTTTAGTTCCTAATTTGAAGTATTTTTTGTTAAAATATTTTTATTGAAGTATCTTCTATTCATAAATCGATTTTTTATCAATTTGGCGCATAAACTTTTTTTTATAAAGCATGTTTAAAAATCTGAATATTCACAGTTACTGTGTTTTGAAATTGGGCAGCCTAATCGATAAGACATACTGTTTGTTGAAATAACTACCTATTTAATTTTAAAATATGTATAATGACTGAACAAACTGTTAACACTATACTACTATTTCAAAAATAATTAATTAATGCAAAAAAGTGAGTTTATGTGTTTTTTTTATTTATTTTTTATTCACAATTGGTAAGCCCTTGGCATCATCTCACCTGATGGTAAGTGACGATGATGCCAAAGATGGAAGCGGGCTTACCAAGATTCCCCAATGCAATGGAGAACTGGCTATCTTATCTTCAAGCCAGAACACATCAATGTTGTTAACACTGATGATTGGCGACAAGACTTAGATAATATGGTGGTAGCTAGCCAGACGGGCTTAGAAAATGCCCTACCACCAACCAAACCGAGTCTTACACCGTGTCTGTTTGTGTTGAGTGAATGTGTGTTTGTTTGTGGGAGGGATTTAGGAGGATTCGTGTTAAAGGTTTTTTGTTTTTTTTTGTTTGTTAAACAAACTAATCCGCTAAAGAAACCCTACATCTTTTCATTGCAGTTTATACAGGTAACTACAAGAAGCTATGTACTTCGAAAATTCCATGCTTCGGCTCACAAACTCTGAATTAAAACTCCGCTTACCTCTTGTTACAAGGTCCAACCTATCACTTAACCAGTAACGTGTGAAAAATTTGATAGCGTTTTCATCATATATAATCGATATGATGACGAAAACTGATAAACGTACATATGAAATCGAGATTCGAAAACACATTTGTACATTGCACGATTTAAACAGGAGGTAGCGGCCGTAACCGTTACGCCACCGACGCTTTCGTTCCATATTGCAGATGAAAAATATGAATTCTTTTTTCAGATAATTATACAGCTGTGACAGCTCTAGCTGAATTTAGTTTGACAGCTCACCAGAGCCAGTGAATAAAGCTGTCAAGCCGTTGACTATCGAAATGTCAGTTAAATAGCAGCCAATTGCTTGAATAATAAACATAGAAAGTTCTTTCTCTTCATATTTTTTTTATAATGCTTCTTATTCATAATAAGGCACTTCGGGGTAATAAGACCCACTTTTTGCAAATTGAAATAGAACCATTATTTTACAACCCTGAATGAAAAAAGTGTTTACAGTAAAAGCTATGTTTATTTGTGCCAATGTAGTTATTAAAGCTATAACGACAATAAGGTACTTTTTTAAACGTTTTTAAAAACCTCTATTTTGGGCTTTACTAAACATGGTGTGATAATAAGGCCCGTGCCGCTTTAAATTAGTTTGGCGCAAAAGTAAGCAAAAAAGACCTCAAAATTATTTAAATATGAACATAGTAAATATTCATAAACTTGATAAGAGCATGCAGAAACTAAAACCAACAATATATTTTTTTGAAAAATTCACTTTTGCACTGTGTAATAAAACTGCCCAGCTATCGAATTTTTAGGTGTTTAGTGTTTGAATATTAGTATTTTACTTAAAAATATCGTTATTCATGCTAGAATTAAGTATTTATTGTCACGGTTTTTTTATTTATAATTTTCATACATTCAGGCTTATTATTACACATATTTGGCTTAGAAGGCCCCTATTGTGGGTTACAAGGCCATGTAAAATTCAGTACGGAAATATAAGGTCCAAATATATTAGCTTTCAAATATACGAAATGTGCCCTTTTCGAAATTGCTTATTCATTTATAACTTGTGTAACTTAGGTACATGAGTAAAAATAACTTTCTAAAATTAATCACTCATTTTATAAAACACTAAGGGGGCATATTAGACTGCAGTAGGCTTGGAAGGCCCAGCCAAGTCTTGTAAGGCCCAAGCAGCAATTTTGTTAGGCCTTCCTAAACGACTTGGGCTTTGCAACACTTGCACTTGCAAATCGATCATTTTCGTAATAGACATTTATAAAATCGTACATGTCTATGTATATATCAAAAGAACAATGTTCAAATGAGCACACTAAACAAAAATCTCAGTATAAAAAAGTAAAAACTTGCGTTTGTGGGAGCAAAACTTAACGAAAACAGTGACCGTGACCGAGGTCGGCGAAAAACCGAGCGTCACTGGCAAGATGGCGGCCGCACGCAGCCAACTCTGCGTTCCTGCGTTCCTATTGGTCTGTTTCATACGTACTGTGAAGTTGGCGCGGATCAAATGTATTTTAAACGGTTTTCTGCGATTGGGCTTTGCAAAACGGCGGGCCTTATCACCCGAAAGTACCTTACATAACACCTAAGATGTGAAAAATAAAATACAAAATGCCGAGTTATATTTTCTATACCTTGCGAGTTCCAATTTTGGCCAAAACCAGATAGACCTACGTTAGACTGTAGTTGATGCATTTCTGGGACTAAAGAAATACATCAACAAGGGATGCTAACCGAAGCTAAGGAAATACGTCAATACGCGTAAGATATGACACTTTAAATACAAAATACCTAGTACTATTTCTATACTTTGTGAGTTCCAATTTCTGCCGAAATCAGATAGAGCCACCTTAGACTGCAGTTGATGCATTTCAGGGACTAAAGAAAGACATCAACAAGGGATGCTATCCGGAGCTAAAGAAATACGTCAATACGTCTAACATGTCTAAGATATGACAATTTAAATACAAAATACCTAGTACTATTTCCATACTTTGTGAGTTTCGATTTTTGCCGAAATCAGATTAAGCTGTCTTAGCCTGTAGTTGATGCATTTCTGGGACTAAAGAAAGACATCAACAAGGGATGCTATCCGGAGCTAATGAAATACGTCAATACGTCTAATATGTCTAAGATATGACAATTTAAATACAAAATACCTAGTACTATTTCTATACTTTGTGAGTTCCGATTTCTGCCGAAATCAGATAGAGCCACTTAAGACTGTAGTTGATGCATTTCTGGGACTAAAGAAAGATATCCGGTTCTAAGGAAATATTTTAAAAACGAGTGATGCAATATGGGGCTAAGTGATCAAGAGGTGATTCAGCATTGGGTTTAAAGAAAGACATCAACGATGGATGCAATCTGGGGCTAACGTGTAATTCAGACATAAGACTCAAAAAATAATGAACAAAGAATAAAACGTGGGTGATTTAGCATTGTGAATTAAAAAAGACATCAATAAAGGATGCAATCTGGGGCTAAGGAAAGACATCAACTTGTGATTCAGCAACGAGATTTCTTACCGATGCCAAAGATGAAAGAAAAAAAGACTTCAATGAAAGATTCAAGAGACTGGGGCTAAAGAAAGACATCAACGAGGGATGCAGCACTGCATTTTAAGTAAAGCAACAAAGTTGCTCTAAGAGAAGACATCAATGCGCGTAGTACTGGAGCTAAAGATAGACATGAACAAGCGATGATCTGCACTATATTTTTTATATTATGTTTTTAATTCTTAAACTTAGAATGATAATAAAAAGTTTGGCGACATCTGTAGTACCCGCCACTAACAACTACGTTGCCACAGCTCATGAATGAACCATCGATCAAACTATATGGAGAGTTGCATCTTCATCTCAATAGATGGCACCACCATCGCAAGAAGGCTTTTAACAAAGCATCTACAACGCACTATCAACATTTCCTTGCTCATAAGCATATATACAAGCACCAACCATACACGGTTGGTCCACGGCCGGACCCCAGGCACACCACCTCGCCTGGCGGAGATATCTCCCTTTGTTCTCGTCATGTAGGAGCACATCCGTTCCTACAAAAGGTCTTTATTTCAAAAAGTAAAAACAAATAACGAACAAAAAAATATATCAGTTAAAACGAAGAAATACGTTCACAATATATAAGCGACAATGTAACAACGTTAAACTACCCGCCTTTGCGATAAAAACTGAGTTTAAAACGGAAATAAAGGCCGCTTCCACCCGATCGAGGGGAAAGACTCATTTGCTGCCAGATTGTTCTTTTAATAGATTCGAGACTTGAAAAGATTGTAGCTGGAAGCCAGACCCGGATTTGGAAACCTGGGGCCCCTTGGACATAAAAATTGCATAAGAAAGAAGCGGATCTATTGACGGAATGGATAACTTTTTTTATTTGATGTCACAGATAAATAAAGGCCGCTTCCACCCGATCGAGGGGAAAGACTCATTTGCTGCCAGATTGTTCTTTTAATAGATTCGAGACCTGAAAAGATTGTAGCTGGAAGCCAGACCCGGATTTGTAATCCTGGGGCCCCTTGGACATAAAAAGTACCTATGAAAGAAGTGGATCTATTGACGGAATGGATAACCTTTTCAAGCGACTTCCAAAAAGGAGGAGTTTCTCAATTCGCCTGTATGTTTTTTTTTATGTGTGTTATCTCAGATCTTTTGACTGGGTGAACCAATTTTTTTTTATTTTTTTTATTTGAAAGCTAGTGCTTCCCGTGTGGTCCCATATAAATTTTATCAAAATCGGTGTAGTACTTTATTGGAAAATTAACAAAAACCAAAAACAATAATGCAATAATGTACTAAATTGTTGCGATGGAAGTCGGTTTTTTAACGTGTTTAGCGTTTTCAATTATTTATTTGATGTCACAGACAAATAAAGCCTTTGCATGCATTTTTTATATGTAAATATGGCACTTGTCTGTGGAAAATATTGGCTCATCGCAATAATCTGTAATTTAAATATATAATCACGAAAATACTGAGAAATGTACCAAAGAAGCGGTAATTACTAGTTTCATCATCGTCATCATATCAGTCCACTGCTGGACAAAGGCCTCTCCCAAGGTTGTTCACAACGACCAGTCCTGCACTGCTAGATGCGGTCTAGCGGCTTCCGGCAACATCGCCAGTTCGTTGATCCACAGAGTGGGAGGCCTTCCTACGCCACGCCTTTAGTTGCGCGGTCGCCTCTAGAGAACTTTACTAAGCAAATCGCTGTTCTATACGAGATATGATGCCCCTTAAGTTTAGCGATTATGTGACCTATGTCAGTTTTCTTGGTTCTCCTATAGTTAGTTTTCACAGAAGTCGACAAATTTTAATCTTTTCACTTCTGATTTAACCACGTAGGGAAACTTCGACCTATTAATTTAACAGCTCAAATGACTGTCATAATTAAAGTGCTGTTTTCTAATAAAAAGGTTTCGGAGCCCAAGATCCAAAATAAGTATCATCATCATCATATCAGCCGAAAAACGTCCACTGCTGGACAAAAGCCTCCCCAAGGATTTCCACGACGACCGGTCCTGCGCTGCCCGCATCCATCGGTTTCCCGCGATCTTCACCAGGTCGTCAAAATAAGTATATATCTAGATAAAGCATTTATTTGCTATACTATTAAACGAGCAATATTTGTGAGCATATATATGTATTTTGAGATCTCGTAAACGGATGTAACGATTTTGATGAAATTAGCATTATAGGAGTGTTTGGAGGCTAAAAATTGATCTAGCTAGATCTCATCATTTCAGTCCACTACTGGACATAGGCCTCCCGCAAGGATTTCCACGAAGACCGGTTCTGCGCTGCCTGCATCCAGCGACTTCCCGCGACCTTCACCAGGCCATCGGTCCACCGAGTGGGAGGCCTGCCTACACTACGTTTTCCGGTGCGCGGTCGCCACTCGAGAACTTCTTAGGGAAATCTATGTATATCTGATTTTTCTTTTTTTCCATAACATTGGTAATTGATTTCACTACACCGGATTTACAAGCGATAGTCCAATGGTCAAAGCTTTGGACTTCCTCCTCTTAGATGACGAAATCGATTCCCCGTCCGATCAATGTTTAATAGTATAGTTTTGGTGTTGTTAGTAAACTTTAATAGATTAATAAAGTAAGAACAAATCTCGCTGGCCCAGACACTTATAATATGTAATATGAGTGCAATCTGGGGTCTCCTCAAAAACTGGGGCCCTAAAGTCATTTTAGTTGGCCTAGCTAGAGTATAGATGAAGGATTGAGAAAGTTTTGTGCTGACTGAAACTGTATCAAGTCCTTACATTGTAAAGAAATGGACGTATTGTTGTTTTTTTTTATTCACAATTGGTAAATCCTTGACAACATCTCATCTGGTGTTAAGTGAAGATGTTGCCGAAGATGGAAGCGGGCTTACCAAGATTCCCCAACGCAATGGGGAACTGGCTATCTTATATTCATGCCGGAACACACCAATGATATCAACATTGATATTTGGCGGCAAGACTTAGATAAGATGGTGGTAGCTAGCCAGGCGGGCTAAGAAAATGCCCTACCACCAACTAAACCGAGTCTTACAATTGACCCCGCCGGGAATCGAACCCGCGACCTCCTGTGTAAAGCCAGTGAACTTTGCCTCTAAACTACGGAGGCGGTTAAAACTAAGTAATGTAAAAATAACATTTCAAGAAGAATTTATGCTTTTTAGAAGCGTCACTATGTTAGTGCTTGTATTGTTTGTAAGGATATGAAATGAAATGAGCCTTTGATAACTAGTGCCCTAAAATGGCCGCCTGACTAGCTACCACCATGTTATCTAAGTCTTGCCGCCAAACATCAATATTAATAGCATTGATATGTTCCAGGTTGAAGGTAAGATACCCAGATCCCCATTGCGTTGGGGAATCTTGTTAAGCCCGCTTCCATCTTCGGCCTCATCGTGACTTACTTTCAGGCACACCGTGGACACTGCATAAAAATAGTCATGAAATGACATTTCTAAAAACTAATGACGGAGCAAGCAAAATCACGGCGAAATCCCATACGTTCGACAACCAAACTGTAACCATCTGTATCAATCTGGGTGACGAGAGGGTGAGGTCGCAATCTAGAGAGCGGCAGGGAGTGTTCATACTGTATGTTAGTACTAATATGTATACTTTGCTTCAGGTGAGATGATGCCAAGGGTTTATCAATTCTGGATTTTAAAAAAATAGACCTCCAGATAACTGCAACTATCATATCAACCGTTAAAGGTTTTGTTTGGACATAGGTCTCTCACTGACCTAGCGATCTTATGCCGATCTCAATCAAAAAAATACCTTATCCTATGTCACTAATACCAGTTATTACTAGTACACATTACTGTCCTACCACAGATGATTTTAATACTTCGTTATAAAGAAGGCCATAATCTTGGTTTTTGCTAGTGTTGCCACAGTTTCTTTATCCAAACCGTACTCAATCTCAGCCAGATTGACATTGAAAAACATGCTCGCGACAATAGAAACATCGCTTAACCCAGCGAACGCCGCAGGGTCATTTAGGCAGATAACGCCGAAATTTATGTTCAGTGATTTTTAACCCTTTACGGCGGGGACGTTTCCGGAACGCGTACGATAAATCAAAAACGTTGAGCGAAAAGCCAAATTTGTGTGATTTTGATATATGTCAGATGTCAGTGTTTCTGGTTTTTGTATCGCAGATACGATTATTCATTGGGATATGATTGATTGGGGTGAGTTTTCTCGTAAATTTGACGATTTTGAAGAGAATATGCTGTAGTTTATGAAAGAAATCATTTTTTTTCATCATCATCATCATATCAGCCAAAGGACGTCCACTGGACGTCAGCCAAAAATAATTTAATGTCGCTCACGGGATCAAGACGAATCTAACGACAACTCGCATTCCAAAATCCATCAAGCCGTTTAGGCTACAGCCACAGATTACTAAATAGTTACTTGCTACAGCCTCAGCTAAAACAGTCATACATACATACAAAAATGTACATAAGATTAAAAAATTAAATCATCATCATCATATTTGACCGCCTCCGTGGCGTAATGGTTAGCCCATTCGCTTCACGCCAGGAGGTCGCGGATTCGTTTCCCGGTGAGGTCAACTTGTAAGACTCAGTTTGATTGGTGGTAGGGCATTTTCTAAGCCCGCCTGGCTAGATACCACCATATTATCTAAGTCTTGCCGCCAAACATCAGTGTAAACAACATTGATGTGTTCCGGCTTAAAGATAAGACAGCTAGTTCTCCATTGCGTTGGGGAATCTTGGTAAGCCCGCTTCCATCTTCGGCATCATTGTCACTTAACATCAGGTGAGATGATGCCAAGGGGTTACCAATTGTAAATAAAAAAAAAATATCAGCCGAAGGACGTCCACTGCTGGACATAGGCCTCCCCTATGGATTTCCTCGACGACCGGTTCTGCGCTACCCGCATCCAGCGGTTTTTCGCGATCTTCACCAGGTCATCGGTCCACCGAGTGGGAGGCCTGCCTACGCTACGTTTTCCGGTGCGCGATCACCACTCGAGAACTTTACATCATATATTGCCTAAAGTAAATTAAACATTATAATAAACGCTGTCCCCAAACCTCGTCTTTTAAATTCCGAATTCAACTATCCCCCAGAGACTATGACTCATGCATAGTTTACAGCTGTTATAAAGCTTCTATTCCGTGACGTCACAAGAGGAGCGGGGGGTTGAAAAATTATGGCAGCAACCCCTGGGAACAATAAAGTGTGGAATATTATTATTATGCAGTACCCAATGTGCTTCCTACTGCGTTTTAATCGACGACAGTATTTTGGTTATTGCTTATGAAGTGATGCTTTTAAGTTAAGTAGTTTAGGGTAACATTACACTTTAAAATAAAATAAAGTGGCCCACTTCGGTTTTTTTATTACATATGAGAAACAAAACAGTCACATTAATAAATCTATTAAAAAAATTCGCTTCGCCCGCGTGGAAGTTTAAGAAAAAAGTAGCTCAATTAAATGTTAGGCTTACTTGTAATCATCATATCAGCGCATAATATACGTCCCCACCGAAGGGCTCGAACCTACCCTGAATTAGGGCGAATGAATTAGCTACCCTACCCTACACTACACTACCCTACCCTACACTACCCTACCCTACCCTACACTACCCTACCCTACACTACACTACACTACCCTACCCTACCCTACATAAGAACCTCCTGACAATAACGAACTCGACAAAAAAAGAATTAGCCAAATCGGTCCAGCCGTTCTCGAGTTATGCGCTTACCAACACATTTTGCGATTCATTTTTATATTTTAGACTAGCTGTCTCGGCGAACTTCGTTCCACCTTACACTACACTACATTACCCTACCCTATACTTTCCTACCCTAAACTACACTACTCTACCCTACACTACACTACCCTACCCTACATTACCCTACCCTACACTACCCTGCATACACTACACTACCATACCCTACACTACCCTACCCTACACTTCCCTACCCTACATACACTACCCTACCCTACACTACCCTACCCTACCCTACATACACTACACTACACTACCCAACCCTACCCTACCCTACACTACACTACCCTATACTATACTACCCTACCCTAACTACACTACACCTACACTACACTACCCTACCCTAAAACCAATTATTTTTTGACGGATATTTTATTTTTTATTTTTTTTATTTAATTCCGAGCTGTTTTATACTTATTCACCTTTTAAACCTTCTCTGGACTTCCACAAATAATTCAATACCAAAATTAGCCAAATCGGTCCAGCCGTTCTCGAGTTTTAGCGAGACTAACGAACAGCAATTCATTTTTATATATATAGAAGATATTTACTTTCTATCTAATTTCCTATCTCACATATTCCGTTGTCGAGATGAAAACTGGAATAGAGCTCTGCGTAATCAACTCAGCAAAAATATTCGAGTCTCTTTGCATTTTATCATTCATGAAGACTCCTCCAATCCAATTCACAATGATAACATTCTCCCTCTTCCCACCAAAGTAATGTAAAAAACTCATCTGTCTAACAGGTTATTTCAAATTCTTTTTTCTAAAGAGAAAAAAATTCTAAATGCATTTTTTAAATCGAAGACGTAGGTACTCCATTTTCGTGAATCGAACACGTCATCAATTAAATTACTTTGCTCGTCGCTACTGTGCTGTGACGTGTATATGTCGCCGTCATCTGGTTGAATATGCTATTTGATTGAATGACTAGCGCGTTCATTGAATGACGAGATTCAATTGAATCACTAAAGGACAACTCGTCAAGTTGTTGAATGTAACGTTCAACTTCTTGACTGGACGTCATTTAACGAAGTTGTTAAATGGGATATTCCGAATAAAAACCGACGATTTCTTCTTCTGCTACCCATTGGAGCTCGCTTCGCTCGCTCATTTAGTTTTTTTTTAGAAAAATCAAATTTTTGCCAACTCCGTTTTCGTTGTATGGAATTTTGCTTTCACAATGTGAACAAGAACACTTAGTTACAAAGCCCTAATTCTCACAAATAAACTAAACAATAACTATGAACTAAATTTCAATCACCTGACTGATTTTACGTCCGCTCTGTTCAAAGGGCTATGTTATAATCAGCTAACTAGTTAGTCGTTGAGTGACGCTTGTTCAATCAACGTTCGGCTTAGTGATTCAATTGAATCTCGTCATTCAATGAACGCGCTAGTCATTCAATCAAATAGCAGATTCAACCAGATGACTGCGACATATAATTTAACACAACCTCATCTGCCATTTAAAATTCATGCTTATTTTCTAGAAAATAAGACTGATAATCATTCCGAGGAGTTAACATTCACTAAGGAAATTCCCCCAAATTTCTTGTGAGGGGCACGGAGCCATAAAGACCCCTTGGGAGCCGTGATGCAACTGCAGCCTCGTTCCTCTGTTTTGAGGGGAACTAATTCTGGGTAGTTTAATAATAAACATCAAGGGTCGGAATAGGTCTCTGTTGATTCGTGTTGTATACCGAAACTGTATTGTTAATTATTACTTGATTGTTAATTTGGTAATTTATAACGAGAATATAGAGCGTCGGTGGCGTCCTATCCGGGAAGTCGTGGTTCGAGTCCTGCCGCATACCATGTTAAGTCATGTTTTCGAATTTCGATCTGTTATTTTGATATATATTTATCCGACGCTCTTATGGTGAAGGAAAACATTGAGAGGAAACCTGCACACGCCTTCGAAGAAACTCGAAGGTTGTGTGTGAAGTTGACTAACCTTCACTGGGCCCGCGTGGTCGACTAAGGCCCGATCGCTCTAATTCAGGGTAGGCTCGAGCCCCTCGGTGGGGAAGTATATGAGCTGATATCTTTTTTTTTTTTTTTTATTCACAATTGGTAAACCCTTGACAACATCTCACCTGGTGGTAAGTGACGATGTTGCCGAAGATGGAAGCGGGCTTACCAAGATTCCCCAACGCAATGGGAAACTGGCTATCTTATCTTCATGCCGGAACACACCAATGATATCAACATTGATATTTGGCGGCAAGACTTAGATAAGATGGTGGTAGCTAGCCAGGCGGGCTTAGAAAATGCCCTACCACCAACCAAACCAAGTCTTACAATTGACCCCGCCGGGAATCGAACCCGCGACCTCCTGTGTAAAGCCAGTGAACTTTGCCTCTGAGCTACGGAGGCGGTTTAACATGTCATCAAACATGAGGGCCATTTTTAGGGGGACTAAAAAAATAGTTTTGCAAACTATTATCATGTGACATATTAAATGAAAGGGCTTGTAGAGAAAATCTCAAGCATGTATTTTTTTAATAATTTTAAGATAAATAGTTTTGAAGTTATTTATCAAAATAGGGGGAAATTTCCCTCCCCCCCACGTCCGTCCGTTATCTCAGAAATTACTGGGCCTTAAATCTTGAAAAAATCACAGTACAGGAAAATCTATGAGAAAATCTAGTCCTTCCGTTCCTACAAGAAAATTAAAATTTCCAAAGTCCAGAATATGTAGACCCCTATTTACCTAGAACATAGTATACATGGACTGAGAGGTCTTATTAAAGTTTAAAATTTCGCAAGTCCGATTCACAATGAGCCAGTTTTTCAAATTTATTTCTTTGTATAAGCCTAATAACTTATCTACGTGCCTGATTTCAGGTTTATAATTTACCTTTATTTTGATGAGCATTGGTGATTCCAACCCTGGGTATATACGCGAGTACAACTCACACTTGGCCGTTTTTCGATTTTTTTCTTTGTATACGTCCAATAACCTATCTTGATACCAAACTTCAAGTTTCGAATCATTTGGAAGGGTCTACCTATAATTTTGATGAGTGAGTGGGATAGTCATTAAAAATGGTGAATGTCTTAGAAATGGTATAAAACTGTTTATAAAAATAAGGATTCTAGGTGATTGATCCCTCCCACCTTACTAGATAAACAAAATCGCCAGCGTGTAGGTATGTCAAACAGATTTTAAGTTGCGGATATGTCGAAAGTGAACCGAAAAGGTTTCTGTAATCTGTAATATAACCCACGGCCGGTGTCGCACTTTACCTTAACAAACTTTGCTGACACACTGCCGTGTATTTAGATGTTAAAACCATTGTATAAGTTGTAATCAGTAATCATGTACAACTGATTTCTTTAACAATAAAGTTTCTAATGCATGACTACACTTGGTACAAAATAATTAAGTGTGCTTTGAAATCATTCCCGAAAGGACTTAATAACAAGGATATTTAAATTTTCATCCCACAAAGTATACACTCAATTGTTTCATCGATTCGTCCCCTCACTGTACATGAATCATTAAGAACTCAACCCTCCTTACATGGTGTTCTTAACAAACCCAGCAACATGCCCTCAGGTGCCTTCAAGTAGTAGGTACCACAAGCGGCGTACGCGCCATTCCCCTAACGGTATGCACAAAAGTTCCTCATCGCACACTGCATCCCAATTACCTCAAGGAATATTGTGCAGGATTGTTACGTGGATATAGGGCGACTAAAAGGAGTATTTTTTTTTTCAATCAACAATTGTTAAGCCCTTAGCTTCATCTGATAAGTGATAAGTGACGATGATGCCTAAGATGGAAGCGGGCTTACCAAGATTCCCAACGCAATGGCGAAACTGGCTATCTTATCTTCAAGCTGGGATACATCAATGCTGTTAACATTGATGTTTGACGGCAAGACTTAGATAAGCTGATTGCAATTCCAATATTATATTTAGTTTAAATAGGTGTTTACACACACTTTTAAATTGTCAAAAAAAACTTTATGTCATTTACAAATAATGTTAAGATTCAGATTACAGTCTCAGGTAATGGTATTTGTTATAGAATCAATATATATTTCTCTTTTTCAATTACATAGTTCGTTATTTTATAATATCCTCTAGAGCACAATCATTTTTTTGACTTGAGTCTCGAATTTATTCTCTGGCAAACTACACAGTTACATTTTCAGGAATTTTATTGTAGAATCTTATACATTGCCCCGCAAATGACTTTTTAACCTTACTCAATCTCGAATAGGCTATATCCGTTTTATTTACATTTCTTAAGTTAAAATTATGCCTGTCACTGTTTTTAGGAAATAAGTGCAAATTCTTTCGAAATTACATGATGCTTTCATGTATGAATTGACAAGCAACAGTTAAAATATTGATTCCCTTAAACTTATTCTGTAACGATTTACGTGATCGCATCTGATAGATTGCGCGGCTAGCTCTTTTTTGCAAAATGAAAACAGTTTCTACGTCAGCCGCCATAAGATGCCATAAGACATTAAATATACTATGGCAGTAAGTAAAGTAAACTAGTCTCGCAGTACCTACGTCCGTTAATCTGTCTTATTTTCTTAACGGCTAGCGGCTTCGGAATAAGTTCCCGCTAAAGTTTCAATGTGTTATTCCCATTGAAGTTTAACATCCAGAATTATACCAAGGAACACCGTAATATTTACAAATTCTAGCATTTTAATATCTATTTTTTTTTATTCACAATTGGTAAACCCTTGACAACATCTCACCTGGTGGTAAGTGACGATGTTGCCGAAGATGGAAGCGGGCTTACCAAGATTCCCCAACGCAATGGGGAACTGGCTATTTTATCTTCATGCCGGAAACCATCAATGATATCAACATTGATATTTGGCGGCAAGACTAAGATAAGATGGTGGTAGCTAGCCAGGCGGGCTTAGAAAATGCCCTACCACCAACCAAACCGAGTTTTACAATTGACCCCGCCGGGAATCGAACCCGCGACCTCCTGTGTAAAGCCAGTGAACTTTGCCTCTGAGCTACGGAGGCGGTTAATACACTATTATTGTTTTTTTTTTACATTTAGAAACAAAAATTTTATACATTTCGATTTTTTCAGCGTTTAATAATAAAATATTTATAGGAACCCAGTTTAATCTTCACTTCGTCAATTTTGTTTTCTTTCCTATTTACCTTAAAAATAAGATTGTAGCTAGCCAGGCGGGCTTAGAAAATGCCCTTTCACCATTCAAACCGAGTCTTATAAAGTTAGACTCCGCCAGGAAGCGAACCTGCGACCTTCTCATGTGAAGCTAATGAACTAACCATTACGCCATTACGGAGGCGGAAACTGTTTATGCTTTATACGGAAAATGCTATGAGTCGGCAAAAGATGAGCAAGCAACTGTACCAGGCTGCCAGGTTATCCACATTTTGGACGGAAAACTAAAATTTAGAAAACTTCTACTGTCTAATGATTGCTACTTCAAGCGATCCTGAGCTTCTTGTTTCTGAAGCTTCCGTAAATCATCAACCATCTGGTGAGGGCTGTCAAACACTACTCATTTTCTGCGTCTGCCTCTCGAGCTGTAAAACGATGGTAAACTTACCTAGATACAGCAGTATCTATTTAGTGTGTAACAAACTTGGTGTAAGAGCCATTAACTGGTGCTTCTGCTCTTTATACTGAATAACTTTCCACATAAGAATCATAGACAATTCGGATTTTTTGAACTCTTCGATCAGTTGATTGACTAATTTTGTTTTAACTTGTACGGATAGTTTTATTTTTGGTAAATGGTTTATTTTTAGGGTTCCGTACCCAAAGAGTAAAAACGGGACCCTATTACTAAGACTGTGCTGTCCCTCTGTCTGTCACTAGGCTGTATTTCATGTACCATGGTAGCTAGACAGTTGAAATTCTTACAGATGATGTATTTCTGTTGCCGTTAAAACAACAAACACTAAAAATTTGAAAAAGTTAAAGTCTCCATACAAAACACGTGTTTTTTTAAACGTGTATAAAACTAGCGCCATCTAGTATGATGGTATGGAACCCTTTGTGCGCGGTTCTGACTCGCACTTTACCGGTTTTTTGACGTTGTCAACTTTTCTATTACAAAACAAATAAGCGTTTTATCTGTCTACATGACTGTATTAATTATGGTCAATTGTACAATAAAGCCATTCATGATCACATGCGTCGTTGATTCTTTTTTATTCGATAGGGTATGCTTTCGAGTTGGTCCTACATCAATTTTATCAAAATCAGTGTAGTAATTTTTTAGGAAAATTTAAAAAAACTAAAATAATAAAGAAAAGTTGTACTAAGTTGTTGCGATGGAAGTCGGTTTTTTAACGTGTTAAGCGTTTCCAATTATAAACTTGTCGATATCTTACAGTTTGTAGCTATTGTAATGATCTTATTGGTCATAACTCTCGTCCATCGAATCTCCTTGTGTGAACTTTCTGGCTTTGTGTTAATTAAAAAGCTTTGTATAAATTCTAAACTTTCGCGTTTAGAATTCTGTCAATAATTCTCTAGATTACACTATTACGCCACAGTGCACTTGGTGGCGCAGTACGGTGCCGAGCTGTAGGGATGCTCTGTGGAGTGAAAGCGCGTCTTTATCTTACAGAAGCGAGCTGTCCGCGCCATCGTTAAGCATCCCACAGGACAAATCCGCGAAACCCCACTTCAAGTCGTTAGGTACCCTTACTCTGCCCTCTATAGTTGTTTTTCAAGTTGCCATTAGTGTTGGGAAGGATCTAAATAATTTCCCAAGATGTAGGGATACCTGTGACTACAACACTAGAGGTGCTGGGAGGTTGAAGCGGGTGCCATGTAGACTAGCGAAATCTCACAAGTTGTCTTATGTCCTGGGTCCTAAAATTTAAAATCAAATGCCCGAGGACATTGCATCTGCTTTAAGAGAGCAAATATATTTTTATGGTCAGGCTAAAACGTTGGCTTATCGAACAGCCGCTCTGCAAGATTAATGATTTAGATATATAATTAAATATTATCTATAATTTATTCTAATTTCAATGTTTATTTTTTATTTTGTGACATTGCACCTATTTAACATTAACTAAATTAATGACTTATGTTAAGTACCTATTAATGTTATTGTTTTATTTTTTAAGAATGTATAAAATTATATTTTATCAATAATGAGTTTTATTGTTTCATTATTTGAATAGTTTTAGATCCGCAAAGAACTCTTGAGAAGATCCTCACATCCTCTTCATCATCAGCTGTAACTTCCCCAACCGTAGACGTGATCGATTCAATAATCAGCTAGCCAATAAAGCTTAGTGATATAAAAACAAAATAACACGATAAATAAAACACAAGGTCGTTTAGTTTTGTTAGGGTTTCCAACAAAATCCAAGATTATTACTTACTAGTTTTAGGAACAAAAACTCAGTAGACTTTTACTTGTATAAATCTGTATTCATTTATAATATCCAAGCACAAGTATTGAAACTTCCGTCGACTGATCTCATCGTAGACTGAATACCAACCGCTCAGTCCGTGAGCAGCAAACCTTGAGAGAGGTAGGGGTGGGGAAGATCCCACTCCTACCCAGAGCTGAGCTGATCACCAGCGCGTGACGGCCGACAATAGTGAGCAGTGTTGCCAATATAAAATTTGATTTTTCAACTTAAACAATAAATCACGACATTCGGCCATCCGCTTCAGTGCAACCCCCGGTGCACGCTCACAAAATAGTCAGTTGGTCTTCGTCAACAATTCTAACATTTATTGAAAGTCATATTTTACAATCTCACAAATTCTTAGATTTCTTACAACAATTATGATTCTAAATTAAAATCACCGAATCTCACAAATTATCATATTAAACAGTTTTGTTTGGGGTAA
This sequence comes from Coleophora flavipennella, assembly GCA_947284805.1. Classification (NCBI taxonomy): domain Eukaryota; kingdom Metazoa; phylum Arthropoda; class Insecta; order Lepidoptera; family Coleophoridae; genus Coleophora; species Coleophora flavipennella. The sequence goes on along the minus strand of OX369254.1, from coordinate 5,206,187 downwards.
ATATATCTATTAAACTTTAGCTCATAGGAGAACCGACACTTTTACATTAATTGAATCACGATATTCGGTTAAGACTCAAAATTAGTTTTATAACAATTTATACCTCCACAATCTACATTGTCTGTGTCATTCCACGGGCCTTCAGGAACTTATTTTTTTTAACAAGTCTTCCAGTTCTTCACAATTTAAGGCTATCTCAGATTAATTTTCTATAGTGTCATTGAAATTAATCAAAGTAAGTTTGTCATAGAAATATTCTGAGCAATAATTAAAGCTGATGTAAAAAGAATTTCCGAATTTAAAACAGCAGTTTGAAGAATTAAAAAATAGTATAAGCCACGACACGATACCAGTAAACTTAATAAAAATAAGTAAAAATATATAGAGCGGAACGTTTAGTTTATTTCCAAAACTTGTGTATTGATAAGATGTTTTCCCGGACGATTTAGAAATAGGCCATATTAATCCTAATTGGGTCTTTGACTGCATCAAAAATAAATTATGAGATATAATTAACTAAGTAGCTGTCTTTCTGTAATTTCAGAAAAGCTTGTTCATTCTATTTACAACATTTTCTATTACTTATTTATAACAATCACATAAATAGTACGTCAATGGTAATGAAAAATTATGACGACATAGTTTAACATTACAAACATTTTTTGAAAAAGTCTCATTTTTGACAGTTGATAAAAAGGAAGTCAAATGACTAGTAAGAAGCAGCTACCGGAATCCGGTATTGTTAAACTAATACAAACTATTATTTAACCATTTTTTTTAACACTGGGTATTTTTTATAATCTTTCGAATAAAAATGATGACGTCACCGGCCTAAATACTATGGGAAAAACCGTCTCAGTACTAACAATGATTATGGAATGAATTCTGTTAATTTGTGGTATTAAATTACTTACAGTATAGAATCGTCATGTCACCAATGAGTTTTTTATTTTATTTACATGCTTCATAAAAAACGGAACAATGCCAATTGTATTTTGTGTGATCTTACTGCTTTTAATAAACGTATTTTTTTGCTATTTATAAAAAAAGATCAAAAACAACTAAAGACCAATAGCAAAGTATTAGTACTAACGCCACTAGCGTTGTTGCCAAATTTCTCTAAAATACTTGAGAAACTCATATATAACTAATGTGATTTCTCAACTTGTAAAACATATTAAATTCTAATAATTAAGCTAGTTACAAAATTGTCAAGGCCTTAACTAATGTATAATTGTCATGAGTTTGGTTTCATAAAAACAAACAAAAGCTTAGTTTCAGCTATATCTTTTTTTATAGTGACCGCGGGTGATTTTAAGTGCAACACCTGGCAACCGGCGTCTATCCCTTGGATAGCACGGCCAATTGTATAATTGATATGGAAAACAAAAAAATAATGTATTAAACTCTTCTTAGATTTGTTCAAAGCTTTCGAGGGTGTATTATGTAAATCATTGTTCAATCAATTAATAACTATAGGCACACGTGGAATTTAATGTTTAAAAGTTAACAAAATGAAAGTTATCAATTTTACTAAATTACTGTGACTTATGTGGACCTCGCGTAAATTAAATCTTTTTTTGTTATGTTTACCCTCTGTTGTCTAACATACAGTATAATATTTTAGGAAAATTCTGTAAACATTCAATCTATATTAGTGCTACAAAAGCAAGGTCTTCGAATTAACTTTAATAATTAATCTGAAACACTGAGGACTACATTACTTACTGAACAAAAATATTATTGTTGAAGTCACAAACTATACAGAGGTAGGAGTGTATTTACATACTAGAAATTTGAATATTTTTAAGAAATAATAGTTAATATTTTAGAAAAACAAACTAAATTATGAGGAATTACGTTCTAAATATAAATAATATTTATGTTCTGTGAAAGTGACTTCTTACATCTATATTTATTTAAATAAAAATTAAGTGCTGTCCCTCGGTAAACGCATCACCCGAAAACAGCTGAACTGATTTGGCAAACTTCTTTCGAACATTTGCAACAGTTCAATCAAGGCTCATATCCAGCATAAGGTAAAACCACCAGTAATTGATACTGCACCAATAGTTGACACTTTGACGAAGAAAATTAAATATTAAGAAAAAAAGGAAGACAAAGATCGAGATGGTGTCAGATATAGTATAGACATCTAGCGACACCAATACAAACTAAAGTGGCGTCATAAACAACATCGCTAGTTACTGCGTTCGACTGATGATAACCGCACGCTTCGCGCCATATTTATTGTTATTTTCTTGTGCAGTTTGTTTAGTGGAAGCGGTTGTAGAAGATGTGCGTTTACATAAAACTACGTATAAAACTGCTGCAAAAAAGTTTAATCTAAGCATACCTATGTCAACTACTGAAAACAAAAAGTGTCAACTACTAAATATATTTGTTTTCAATAAGTGTCAACTACTAGCATAGTACCTTTATTTTATTAAAAAAATAACAAAAATTCACATTAGTTTTATTGCTACAATTCTTGTCACATTCTGGAAGGGGAATAATTTGCGCAACTGTTACCGATTAGAAGTTCCCTCTAAGATGATTTCATACCAAACTATGTCAATAATCAGACTAATAAATCATTAAGGTGTCATCTACTGGGTATTTTACCTTAATATACTTTGAAACAAATTTTTCATTTAAGGAGAAGGGGACAAAATTCACAATACTTCGTCGTAGGCAGAAACTCCACTGCCAATTTCTTTACTGACTTCCGAAAATCAATGAGGTGTTGACGTGGCTGATGTACTGTGACCGGCCTCTTCAACCATCCAAAAAGTCATCGGAGAATCTGAGAGCTTTGACGGTATTTAGATATTTTGTCGTAACGTTGGCGACGGCGATGGAGGCCTCCGCCGCCTCCGCTGTTGAGTTCGCCCTCGTCCTTGCTTATCAAAATCCTCCATTACCTCGGAGAGATTAAAAAAAGCATTAGACGCTAGTTATATTATTATACAAGTAAGAAATGTGGCAATTGCAGGTTTGTTGCCATTTCTGCCGAGGCATAATATAGATATCGTCGGTGGAAAAGCAACATTACTTAACCGCCAAATTGGGCATATCGAGTTAAATATATATTCGGACTCGGCGATTTTTTCTGCGTCGATCTATCTAGGAAGCATCGCAATTAGAGCATTTTTATGGCGCTTCAGTAACCCGAAAAAAGGCGGGTATTTTGTTTTTCAATTACTGAAGTGACGCAATTTTAGGTTTTTTTTTCATTTGTGTCACATAAGTCATGTTTACTTACCGTAAAAAAAACAAAATTTCATTTTAAGTACTTTTTACTTTCTACGGTTTAGAAAACAATGTTTTTTGAGTATTTATGCTCTTTTTGGAATTTAAGAATAACGCAGTAAAAGTAACTTTGACTTATGTTTATAGGGGTGATGCATGGTGTATAAGAAATTTTGGCTTCTTACTTTTACCGGATGAATGGCGTGTACGTAATTCTGCCTTGCAGTTAATTTTTTTTTTAATGTCAAAAAAGTATTTCATGCTTTAGTTTAAAATGTATTCTGCAAGTAATAGGTAAAATCACTATTATTAAATTTTTTGAAAAAAACCGTGTAAGTAAAATAGGCTGAATAATAAAGTGTGAATTTAATTGAATAAGAATTTAAACTGGGATGAGATTTAACTATTTTATCGTTGAAGATATAGTCAAATACCTGACAACAGAATATGAGTAAATTATTATGAAATTGATTTTGTCAATGGGTGTTGTTTACGTGCAATGAAGTAAGCAAATAATTATATATTGTTAAATAAATATCGTCACCATCGATAATAAAAACGCGCGCACGCAGACACTTCAGCCAGTCTACTCAACAGAGCTGTTCCGGAAGGTCCTTTTTTGCCACTGCGCACAAATTAATCAGAAAGTGGAAATAAGATTGGTGTGATTGCAATAACGGGGTTATGAAACAGGTAAATACGTTATTTATTTCATTGAATAGTATTGTAGTATTATTATTTTCACAGAACTGAATTACTATTCTTAAATTGTGTCATAATACCCAAAATTACGTCTTTTATTATTATTGGTTTTACGTGATATATATTTGATTAAGTGAATTTCAACGAAATCGGTTCAGTAGTTGTGCGTGATGGAGTAACAAACAAAGTAAAAAAAACACATTTATAATATTAGTGTGATTTCAGATCGTCATGGAGAGTAAGAGGAATTTTTTTTACAAAAATTACGCGAAAAAGTTTATCAACAATCATGAGCCTAAATCTAGAACGTCAAAAAGCAATGATCCAGATTTAGCCAAATACATGGAAAACTTGAGCGACGGTCAGAAGCCTAAAGCTGGAACCTCAAAAATAACTAGTTCAAATTTGAACGTTGTACGAAAACTGACATTTCAAACTAAAAAAAGAACAAAGAAAGCTCAAAATACTCAATAATATGCATCAAAACAAAAACGTAAAAAAATTTAACCGGTTTTTTAAGTGACGCAGATGAAAATACAGCCCCTTTGATTGACAATAATCAACAAATTTATGACTTGACAAATGAAGGAATGACTCGCATCACGAAAAAATTACAGACAGAAGATAGTATTGTGCGAATGAATTGATTTTTTTTGATAAATTACAAAACTAGATGAAATCGAAGAGCCTTGCGATCAAAAGACAATGGGAAACGAATGTATGGAGTCTGGGCCCACCCCTAAATAGTGTCATATGATATACCGTTGGATAGGGCTTTTTAAGCGGAACATTATTTACTAATAAACCTATACTGAAATGATTGTACTTTCGGAGATACGACGTATTAAAGTTGTCTCAATCTAACATATTATATATGGATATTTATTATGTACAATAGTAATAATACATGTATTTCATTTTAAAACAAGATTTATTGTTCGTCCTGTGCATCAATAACAATTTCATCATTTAAAAAAGTTTTATTCTGCATAAAAATACCTACTCATTTATGAGTACCTCACTTCTATTGAGAGGTGGGCCCACCATTACTCATTCTCCTTTGCAGAAAACACTTTAATAGTGAAGACCAATTTCAGGCGGATAATATAAAATACAACTTAGAAGAAGAAAATGAAATGTTTAATTTTGACTACAACAAATCTCATCTGTTCAAAAGAAGAGATTCCGTACGATTCGACTGATACCCAAAAAGTAAATATTTTTGATAAAGAATCAGTTGACAAACACAGAGTTGAAAGTCATAAAAAATGACAAACAAGCTAACAATTGCTTTCAAAATGAATTAGAAAATAAAGATTAGGAGCTTGATTTGTCTGAAAGTATTATAGACATAAAATACCCAGAAGATATAAAAAACATAGATTTTGATAGTTTTATAGACCTAGAATACCCAAAAGATATAAAAAATATATTTTGATTTGCCTGAAAATACAGATACAGAAAATAAAACTTCACTCAATATTATAAAAAACAAAAATTGAAATCAACGAAAATGAAGGTATTTAAATTTCTGAAAGCAACAAAAGACCACAAATATATAATGGCGACCACACTTGTTTAATTAATATGCCAAAAAAGATTGAATTAGATGATTACAATTACGATGATCATAACATAGCGTATGAAATAGCTCGCAAAAATACAGAAAAAGAGCTTATAATTCTTCTATTTTCGATGATAATGTTATGGAACTGGACTTAACATCACCTAAAAACAAAGATTTACAAGAAAAATTTTATAATTTAGAAGATAGAGAATAAAATCAGATTGATATCGAAGATAAAGGCAAAACTTTAAAAAATGGCCTCATGAATTGTGATATTTTCGAAGAAAAAATAGGCTTTTTTTACCTGAATCAGAAAAAAAGAACAAATACGTCAATGAGAATTCTGTGGGAGATAAAGACAATAAGAAATAAGCAACAACATTAAGAAATAAGTGCTTCTAATTGAAAAAATTAAACACAGATGCAAATCAAACGTGAAAAATATGTAACTTTTAAGACAGCAGAACGGACAAGAATATGTTGATTTTTTAGTCAAACAATGAAGATAAACTCTTAACTCTTCATCCTAGGAAGAGAGTGGGTCGAAATCATCAGAATCTCAAGAAGATGTTAGGAAAAAAATCAAGAAAATGAAAAATAAAAAAAATATCTCCAGACAGTAGAAGGATGGATAAAACTTGTGAAGAAGACTGTGAGAGTGCCAGTGCTGTATAAAAAAGAAACATAAGAACTAAAAAGAAGAGAAAATCTGGTCAAATATACATAACAAAGAAAGAAAAAATTGTGCCTGCCAAAGAAATCAAACTGAATCCCTGTTCTTTAAATAACTGTACAAATAAATCGTATGAAATTGTTGAAGAAAGAAAAAAAAACGTTGTATATACACTTTTGGGGTCTAGATAGCATGAGACTTAAAGATTGGCTGGTAAGCCACTCAAAAATGGTAGCTGTTAAACGACATCGATCATCGGATATAAGTAAGCGTACAAATACTATTAATTACTTTATTAACGAAGGTGAAGGACAAAGACAAGTGTTTCAACAATTTTTTGTGCGTACACTAGATATTAAGCAAAAAACATTGTACAATATAGCCACGACCTCTCTTCATGGCTCTGCAAGTGAAGATATGCGAGGCAAACATGCGCCCAGTTACAAAACCCCTTAAGCAGTTACGTAAATACATACAGTAATTACCAACAGTTCCCTCGCACTACTGCAGGAAAGACACAAAAAAACGAATTTTCTACAGGAATTCAGGAATATAACAAACTTATACAGAATTTACAAAGTGTCTCAAGAATATAAACGCTTACAGTACGTAGGAGAAAAGTTGTTTAAAAAAGTTCAACATAGGGTTTCATTTTCCCCGCAAAGAGTAGTGTTTAAAATGTACACAATTTGAAAATGACATAAACATTGACGTAGAAAAAAAAACAGAAGGACTTGAAGGACAAAGAAGAAAGTAATGAAAGATTTAAAGCACATCAAGAAATTCATAACAAAGACGACAATATTTTATGTACAACTTTTGATCTCCAAAAAGTCCTGAATACGCCTCATGAAGAAAATATGATTCAAAATTCAAAAATTCAAAAAATCTTTATTTGTGTATTGATGGTCTATTACAGCCGAAAATTGGCTGAGTTCAATTTAACTTTCTATGAATCAGGTACAAGAAATAGATCCTGTTACACATGGTCTGAAATTGATGGAAAAAGAGAAGCCATTGAAATATCAGCAATTTTACAAATGTATTTTTGTACGTGATGGATCCATGTAGCAAGCATGTTGTCCTATCAGCCATATTTATAAATACAATCAAGTTTATTACCATAAGAAAAAAATCTTTTAGATTTGCGTATAGGTAATTTGTGTTAAGTAATTTTTCATGAGTCTAATGATTTTTTGTATAAGATTTCAGTATAATGTAAGACATATTTTTAAATCAACCGTAGTCATCAGAAGTTTTATTGTGGTTATTAAAAATTGCAATTTATCTCTAAAGTCATTTTTCCCGAGAAATCATTAAGTCAAACATACTTTTAAGAAATTGTAGTCAAGTTACATATTAATCTTATCGTCTCATAAGCCGATAAACTAAACTGTGAAAATGGAAAGCGAGCCCTGGAAGTAATTTTACTTCACCAGATTAGCAGTATATTTATATTATAAGAAATTTTGTCCTACTTTTATTTCTGTATGTTACGTGTTATCAGTACTTTTAAATGCAATGAATATTTAACCTGATGACATGGAAGTAAATTTGACACACTTTAAAATAAGATCATATTACGTAAGCGCCACTTATTTCCCAAAATAACACTGAAATCACTATGCAGCATACTCATACAAATAGAAGAAAAAAAATGGGTGGCATATAAAGTTATTTCATTAAAATCGGTTAAATAGGTAGAAAGTTATTATTTTTTTTCCAAAAATATATTTTTTAAATGGCTTTTTCTCGGAATGGCCTTTTGGTGTAACGGTAATTTTGCCTTTCCAGCGACGATATGGTGCTTCTCTCAAACAAACAAACAAATAAATTAGAATAATAATAAAAAACTGAAAAACCGCAATTACCTCAGAAAACAGTTAAAGATATCAGAAATCTGACTGCATTTTTAAGGAAAACAAAGACCAGCCTATATTGGACGTTGTCTGTAACTACTAAGCAGTAATAGTGTACGGTTGACAACGTAATGTCAAGTTTTGTTCCATTTTCAAAATAGTAAGTATTTTATTATTCAGATTCCGATTCAACTAACCAGGATATAATGGGTTTCGCTTTGCGTATTTTCTTATCTTTCTCAATAATGACGGTATTTTCACGTATGCTCTAAAATAATCATTTATAACCAGGGGTTACTAGAATCATTATTGTTAATCTGTTCGTTTTGGACACGCTTGGCCTTGAGTTTGGAAATACTAAGCCTTTAAAACAAATCCATAGGCGTACCGAGTTAGAAGTGACATATCTAGCCAGTTGATGTATATCCTACAGAGGCTCACTTGGCCCGAAATTCATTGACACACTTGGCCCACAGTGACATACCTAGCCACTGTTTGCTATATAGGCACACTTGGCCCAAGTTGGCATACTTAGCCACATATCTACTTAGGCACGCTTGGCCTAAAGTGACACATCTAGCCACTTGATAGATACCTACATATCTTATATAGGCGCACTTGGCCCACCACGTACGACGTGGGTACGTCACGACTAGGTAGTAATACCCTAGCTTCGATAAATAAATAAACATAATAAATCGATAACAGCAGTAATAAAATCGCAAGTATATTATAGTACATAAAATATTAAGTCTTTCAATAATACAGTGTTGGCTGGAACAGATCCCCTTTTCGGATAAGTCTGCCTTCGTACAAATTTATATTTAGTTGTTCTTGTACTGTAATAAGAGTTTAAAACTAAACAAACAAGTCTGACATACCTTCCGAGTATAATTTAATAAAATAATAATAAGTAATAGTAATGATTATTTACTATCTTTTTTTTATATTTCAGTGTGGTACTGGAATTAAACTTTCCGGCCAGAATAACATTCTAAAAGAGTTTCTTCAATGATATACTCGTAGTCCACAAATTACAGTTTATTAAACCAACGGGTTATACCTTTCCTTTTTAACCAATGCAAAATAATTTCGAAGAACAGTGATGTTTGTTAATTATTTTTTGACATCGTTTTATCAAAACAGTTTTAACCTATCCTAAGAAATAGCTAGTTGTAAAGAAATATAATTTATCTTTGGTGTCCACGTTGACGAGCAAATATCACTTCACTTCCCACTTCCAATCTGTCGTGGGGCAAATCTTTGTTTTCTCCGATACAGGTATTTACAATAGTTTCAAGAATATTAAGAGACTGACTTTCCGCTTCTAAGGTATATTTTGAGCCCATTAATTTTATTAGGTATCTTACTATTCTTATTTATACCACAGATTACTAAATAGTTACTTTTTATACTTCATTTTCGACTGGTCCTGTCACAAAATGAAACTTATTAAAAATGAAACAAACGCGATAATTGTATAACAGGATTATTGCACATTAATTAATTCCAACTTCCAGCTATAAATAAAATAGGAACTGCCCACCTTTGACGAAGTCCTGGGTTTGGCATACATAGCCTTATACATGGGCACATTTGGCCCGTCTCAGTGACATACCTAGTCACTGTGACATCAACTAGACTGTATCTATGGGCTGCTTAGTTACTTAATCAATATGAGGACTCACCTGGTCCGATATGTATGACACACCTGGTCAATATGAGGACTTACTTGGTTCAATATGTATGACACACCTGGTCATTGAACTCGTCTATGCCATGCCTAGTTATAAATAAACTAACTTTGAAAATAACCATCATTTTAACGTCACAATGTCTTAATTATTTGTCATACCCTCAGTTTCAAATTTCAAACAATGTGCTTTTCTCAAATTAACAGCAATGCAAGATGCTATTGAAGAACAGTGGCCCTTACAATAACATTTACATCGTTTTCCAGACTAAAGTTGTCAAAGAGTAGCCTTGCGCAACGATAGTCCGGCAAGTAGGAATTTTAAATAAGTAGGTTATTAGCCGCCATTCGAAGTTTGTGCAAAATATTATTGAAGAACAATGGTCCTTGCAATGATATCTACACAAACCTACCAGAACAACGTAGTCAATAGAGTAGCCATGATCAACGCTGATCCGATTATGACGAACAATTACCCGTTTCTATGTTTGAATTCGAATAACTAAAATACGATTAATGCAATATATCATCGCAAGACAATGGTCGTTACGATCAAAATTGCAAAAACTTACCGGAAAAACGTTACCAAAGAGTAGCCTTGGCCAACGCTAATCCGATATACGTAGTTATTCAAAACGTAACACTAAAGATTTTTATTACGGGCAGAAGGTATGACAAAATAACTACTTAATAAAACACGTGCACTCATATCTTTTGTACAGTTTAAAAAGTTACATACCTTTATGGGCTGAGGGTAGTGACCCGCTTCTGAGTTTTTAGGAACAAAAACTCAGTAGACTTTTACTTGTATAAATCTGTATTCATTTATAATATCCAAGCACAAGTATTGAAACTTCCGTCGACTGATCTCATCGTAGACTGAATACCAACCGCTCAGTCCGTGAGCAGCAAACCTTGAGAGAGGTAGGGGTGGGGAAGATCCCACTCCTACCCAGAGCTGAGCTGATCACCAGCGCGTGACGGCCGACAATAGTGAGCAGTGTTGCCAATATAAAATTTGATTTTTCAACTTAAACAATAAATCACGACACTAGTGGTAAAGAATGCAAAGTTTGACTTGGTGGAACACTGCTGCAGCAGCTCGTTTTATAGGTTCCTGACGCCAATGAGAGATGCCACTCCAGTGAGATGTGGCCCAGTTAGCTACCGCGATTACTGCCACTGGCCATGATCATGATGTAAACTCTCTTTAAATTTCAATGTTTAATAGTGTAAAGATCGACAAATATTAATAACATCCCTAACCTACTGTCACAGATGATATAGGCGTCATTTGCCACTATCTTTTTTTTCTGACTGTCCAAAAAGGAGAGTACCACAGAAAAGTGAAAATATGGAGGGTACTGATTTTCGGGTATTGTAGTATGTCATCATGATCAAATCAGCTCATATACGTCTCCACCGAGGGGCTCGAACCTACCCTGAATTAGGACGATCGGGCCTTAGTCGACCACGCGGGTCCAGTGCGTGTTGGTCGACTATTCAAATCTATCAAATATGTATTGGAGCGATATTGCTGCACATTTACTGGTAGGCGCTTTTGTATTATTTCTAGAGGGTACGCGGTGCGCGGGTGGCAAGCGCCTCGCGAGGAATTATACACCTAAACCTGTAGCGCGTTGGTTGGCAAAGTAGAAGTTGGTAAGGTATGGCGTGGGTTTAAATAAAAATACGTGCACCCATTCAAGATTTATTTTAAGATAAAAGACCAAGAAAGAAATCCTTATCCTTACTAATTATTATAAATGTGAACATGACATGTGTTTGTTACTTTTTCAAGCTTCAACACGTTGACCAATCTCGGTGAAATTTGGCATGCAATAACTTGTGAACGACTTTACCGATTATGATGAAACTTTGGTGGATTGTTGTGCGCACTTCAGGGAAGGTATATAAGAAAAAAGGCCCCGCGAGCCGCTTGCTGCTCTGTGGAAACTAGTTATTGTATATTTTATACTCAGTCCTGTACTCAGTCAGGTAGGCGAGAGCTTGAACCTGATTTCTGAGTGCCTCGCCCTATTAAAGACATTAACGAGGACTGTAAATTAAAATGCTTTAAAAAGATGTCAATCAACAAGGTTTGCAAGTCGTAGGTTCATAGAAAATATCAACGTGGACTGTCCAGTTGTAGCTCTATAGATAAAACATTAACGACGAGTGTACTATATACTGTTATAGTTTTGCTGAGGCCTAGGATCGCTCGAGGTGGCTTAAGTCAATAAAACACACGAGATTTTTCAACAAAAAAAGATACAATTTTATTTAACGCTAAACCGAGATCAAAACACATCATATCAACATAATACATGACAATATTATTGTCAATTTGGCCCTGTGGGCTAGACGTCCGAACGCTGTGAGAGGTTGCTTGCGACTGACCACTCTGACCACTGACCGATTTTTCAAATAAATATTCTAATTAAGGCTTTAAGATGTCTCAATCCGAGCAGGTTGGTACGTGTTAAAATAATATGGAACGTACATAAAGTCTATTCATTTTAAGTTTAAATCAATGCGGGCTCCGACGCGGCTGTTACGTTAAAACTAAACGACCAATTCTCGATTTTAACGTGTTTCTATTAATTTTCTATACTTTCTTTTTTTTATTATTAAAAGTTTGAGTGCGTTTGACTATGTCTCACCTCATGGTAAATAAGTTTAAAAAGGTTTTAAAGTCACCGATTTTTGTGTGTTGGTTTCATTCAACATTAACTACTTGTTTTCGAGAAATATTGAAATTAATGCCTTAAACAGGGTCTACAGTTTATTATTTTACATCAAAGTGGTAATATTTTTTAAATATAATTCAATTATATAGATTTTTTATTAATTCAAGTATATTATATATTTTTTTCATAGTGATAGCTTTACACAGTCTCTCAATAATTTGAATTGAATATTGTCATTTGACCTATTATTAAGGCCTTAAACATCAACGCGCATTACACAACATGGCTATGTTTGTTGGATTGAATCAAATATAAACACCTTTTTAAAACAGGACCTTCAAAAAAAAACAACGATAACTAAAAGTTTTACTAATGCCTCTCAATACAATACAATCAATCTTGATAAATGGTCTTTTGTTAAGCACGACAAAATTAATTCATTGCTCGAACGCGGAGACCGAATGGGATCTTTTTAACGATTTCTTGGGTCATTTAACTAACGTTAGGGAAAGGGTGCAAAACTGATCAAGTGTAAACATGTAATGTTTTTATTTACCCCATTTGGAGGGCTTTGTACCCAGCGGGGGTCGCAGTCGAATGAAATTAATTTGGATAAATGTATGGGACTTTTTTGCAACAATTTTACGGCTGTAGCTAAATTGAGCAGTTAAAGTGAGTGGGGATATGTACTATGTATGAATAGCGTCGGTGGCGTAATGGCAAGGGCCGCTACCTCCTCTCCGGCAGGTCGTGGTTCGATCCTGCCACGTATCGATGTGTTTTTGAATTTTAATTTCATATGTACGTTTATCCGACGTTTTTATACGATGAAGGAAAACATCGTGAGGAAACCTACATACGCCTGCGAAGAACTCGAAGGTTGTGTGTGAATTCGACCACCCCGCACTGGGCCCGCGTGGTCGACTAAGGCCCGATCGCCCTCATTCAGCGTAGGCTCTAGCACCTCGGTGGGGACGTATGTGAGCTGATGTGATATACTATGTAGGTTTCCAATAGTTTTTAGCTCGTAAAGCAGGGCGGTTAAGTGCCGAAAGACGTAGCGGAGGCAGGCAGGCCTCTTACTGAGTAGACTGACGAACAAGTGAAGGTCACGGGAAGCCGCTGGATCCGGGCAGCGAAGGACCGTCGTTGTAGAAATCCATGGGAGAGACCTTATCCAGCACTTACTTCTTTCGCCAGGTATGATGATGATCAAACTACAAACAAAGAGATAACGTAAATAAATTGCACAACCACTTTGTGCATACTTTCTTGTGAAGCCTTCCCAGTCTGTCGTAGTCGGATACACACAAATCAATTATGAACATTACCTTTACTTAGTAGCAAAGAATTAAGTTAGGTTGGTATGACATGATCTTCTTATCGTTCTTGTTTTTTTTTTTATTCACAATTGGTAAACCCTTGACAAGATCTCACCTGGTGGTAAGTGACGATGTTGCCGAAGATGGAAGCGGGCTTACCAAGATTCCCCAACGCAATGCCCTACCACCAACCAAATCGAGTCTTACTAGTTGAGCCCACCGGGAATCAAACCCGCGACCTCCTGGTGTGAAGCGAAAGGACTAACCATTACGCCTCAGCATATCTTCATGCCGGAACACACCAATTGATAAGATGACTTAGATAAGATGGTGGTAGCTAGCAAGGCGGGCTTAGAAAATGCCCTACCACCAACCAAACCGAGTCTTACAATTGACCCCGCCGGGAATCGAACCCGCGACCTCCTGTGTAAAGCCAGTGAACTTGGCACAATTAACCGTGCTATCCATCGGACAGACGAGCGGCGGTACTTAGCATCACTTAGGGGTCAGGTGTAACGCATTTAGATTTACACCTGCGTGAGGACGTGTGCAACGCGACCTTCATACACATCTGGATTCCGATGTGTAGGTTTCCTCATGATGTTTTCCATCACCGTTGAAGCAATCGATTTGAATATGTTCGTAATTTTCGAAAAAAAACTCATTGGTACTACTTGATGAAAAATTTACAATAATTTGGGTTTGTATGGGAGGTACTTTACTCGTATTTTTCTTGAAATAATTAACTAACATGAAGAGTAGGCCTTATTAAGTCCTAGTTATTCGCAGAGTTTAAAATAATTAGAGCCATTATTGGGAAAAAGTTGACACAACCTGAAATAGTATGGGTGTTACCTAGTTCCAACATAAATTTAAAGCAACGTGCCCAGTTTCAAAAAAACCATTAAAAAAATCATACAATAAAAAAAGTATTGTATACTATGGTGACAACTTTAAAAAATCAAGTCAATCAATTGAAAAATTAAAAAATCGTATTTAAAAAAACGGCTGGATACAACATTTTTTTTTATTATTCACAATTAGTAAGCGCTTAGCATCATCTTACCTGATGGTAAGTAACGATGATGCCGAAGATGGAAGGGGGCTTAACAAGATTCCCCTTATATTCAAGCCAGGATAAGATGGTAATAGCTAGCCAGGTGGGCTTAGAAAATGCCCTACCATCAACCAAATCGAGTCTTACAAGTTGAGCCCACCGGGAATCAAATCAGCGACCTCCTGGTTTGAAGCGAAAGGACTAACCATTACTCCACGGAGCGTAATCTTGCCCTAACCGAAATTTTAACCCTAATCCTTCCAGTATTAGAGAACCGGACGGAAGCGGACCCACACACACACACAAACACACACAGACACACACATTAATGAAGACAATCGATTCCCACCAAAATATATTTTTTTGTCATCACAATTATAGGTAGGTACCTTATTCACTCCTTCGTCGCTCGCTAACGCCACAGTATTACAGTATGGCTTACAGTAGCGCAACGCCTTTGATGCCGCACGATGCGCTACCGTACTAGCCCATACTAGCTTGTAGTCAGCCTGGCAAACTCGCGGAGTTTGCCAGACTGTGCCCCGCCACCCGCTGCCCCGCAAGTACCCCTCCGTTGCTCTGCGTAAGTATATTCGTTGCGCTACTGTAAGTCGCTATATTGTGATACTGTGCTAACGCTCCTCAGACGATCGACACTAAAAACGTTTTTATGCGTCGGTGCTACGGCATAGGAGCGGAAGCTGTTAGAATGTAGTTTACGCGTCTTCGTAGCAAGTTCCTACTTCACCTATTCCTACCAATCTTTTCCTGTTGGTGGGGAAGTCGTAAAAGTGTAAATCACAATCTTTATACATAAAAATGAATCTCTATTTCCCTTGGTCTTCGAATCACGCGTGAACGGCTGGACCGATTTCACTAATTCTTTTTTTGTTGACTTTGTTCTTGTCAGGAGAAGGTTCTTATGTAGTGTAGTGTAGGGTAGGGCAGTGAAAGTGTAGGGCAGGATAGGGTAGAGTAGGTTAGGGTTGGGTAGGGTAGGGTAGTGAAGTGTAGTGTAGGGTAGGGTGTAAAGTGTAGTGTAAGGTGATACGAAGTTCGCCGGGACAGCTAGTGCTCCTATAAAAATATATATTACACAAATAATACTTGGACGGGTGTTTTCGGTAATCCGTCTGAGATTTTCTCGAAAAAAAAAACATTATGTAGGTCTTACTCGTAATATGTGATTGTAGTGTTTGTTTGTTTTTTTGTAATTTTAAAAATTTAAGAAACCCCTGACTAAAATGATATGTATTATTTTTATATCACAATTATTATAATTATCATTTATCTATATCCTATTTATTGAAGCCATTCCAATAAGATAAAGATGCATTTATTCTATGCCCACAAAAGCAAAAAACTTTTTTTTTTTTAATAAAAATGTTAATTTTCTCTATATTGGATATGCATTAACATGACATTGAAACTAATTATTTTAAAAGCTTAAGAACTATTAAATATAAGTTGGGCAAAGAAAATGACCAAGATCAGCTTGAATGCTGCGAAACCTTAAATAGATTCGAAACGCTGATGATTCTGCCAGGCAAAATAAGCCCAAACATAATACCTTTACTGCAAGTTGATGAGGACTTGGGTATACTGAAGCTTCCAGGTGATGCTGCAGCAGCAGGTCAAGTTAACAGGGACCAGGGTACCGAAATTCAAATCGTACAGACCTCTGTAAGTTGCTCACATCCCTTCATCAACTAGAAAAGAGCTGACTATCTTCAATGTTTTTTTGTTTAATATTATGACACAAAAAAACTAAATCAAAATCGTAAATCCGACTGGGCGTTACATGCCACAGCAGACACACAGATTCACAGATACACAGATACACACGTTAAACTTATACTCTTTTTGCATAGGGGGTTGAAAATACAAAACGAAGAACATTAAGGACGGTAAAAAGGCGTAATCTCTTACGGGATTTCTTCCACACAACATAATAGTGTTATTTCAATTGAAAAACAGAAAAAAGGTTAATGCAAAAGTTACAAACACAACTTTACGTCAGTGTTTCCCGATTCCTATAATTTGGGGATCTTAAAGGCAAGAGTGAATAGGCATTATTTAAGTTTGCGTGTACCGTCCTCAACTGCATCATCACTTACCATCAGCAGTCAAACTCACTCAAATTTTTTAATAATAAAAAAAGGGCTTGTGCACAAATCAAATGAGGTTCAATAGGGGGGAGGGGAGGTCACGAAAAAATCAAGACTGATCACGTTGGGGAGGGGGGATGTATAAGGAGACCTCACGTGTATTTTTCTACAGTGAACGAACAAAGAAACAAATCTAACACATGAGTAGATAGTTTTTCTCGGTTTCATTAAAATAAATCTTAACTTGTTATATACCTACTTCAAAACCCGAGTCTATTTTACGAAATTTTGGCGCGCGTGGCCTTGACCGCGCTTGACCCCGCCCGCTATATACTTACTAGACATGTGCGCCGATGGCGAAATATTTGGCGGCGGCGTAGAAGTAGAATTTGGCCGGCGGCGGCGTAAATGGCGGCGTAAACGGCGTCGTAAATGGCGGCATAAATTACACAAAAAACAGGGAGTTTCAGAAGTAAAATTAATAAAAAAACCGTTTTCATAAAAATTAATATAAGGTATGAAAAGAAACGAAGTCGCAATAGAAAATGGCACAAAAATAGCTTGCTTTGGTAATTTGGTTACGAATAACGTAAATAAATTGTAAGTTACAATCTTATATTTATGACTCCAAGGAGACAAATGCGCTACTGGCCAGAACATTGCAGTAACACAGTAAGTGTTCCATTGAATCTGTATCCACACAGGCCCTGCAGGTCGGGTCATTCATCAGGCTGATTTTTTCAAGTGTGCGTTTGTAGCAAAATGACCTATCAATGCTCCTGTTACCGCTCTGACACGTGTCCTGCTGTTTCTCCAACTGTACTTGATTGCCTCTGTGGTTACCTCACCGATGAAGAGCTTGGAATCTTTGAGTCTAAGACATGTCAGTTTAGTCTTCCTTCGGCCTGTTCCTTCTACGCCTAGAATGGGCTTCACTATTATTGTTTATAGCCAGTATATGACTATGGGTTTTAAACCCCAAGTTCTTACCGTACGCAGATTTTAGCATACCGAAGACTTTTGTGGCCTTGGCCATGGTCCTTTCTATGTGCAGGTTCCACGTCAGTTTTTTATCCAGAGTCATGCCTAGATACTTAACGATCGTGGACTGTCCCATACAGTTTGAGAGTTTTTAATCCTTGTCGGTTTCTTTTTCTTGTGAATGGTACAACCGTGGCCTTGCTACGTTTAATCGATAGGTGATATCCATCACACCACCTTTCAACTTTACGCAAGACCTTTCACGAGTACATTATTCGCGATACTATGTTCGGGAATTTGACATTAATTATAATAACTAGTTCGTCAGCATAACCAAACGTGTAGAAAGATCCGGTATTCAGCTGCTGAAGAAGCCATCAATTGAAAAATTAAAAAAATCGTATTTAAAAAACGGCTGGATATAACATTTTTTTTTATTAAGTATTCACAATTAATAAGCCCTTAGCATCATCTAACCTGATGGTAAGTAACGATGATGCCGAAGATGGAAGGGGGCTTAACAAGATTCCCTAACGCAACGGGGTACTGGCTATCTTATCTTCAAGCCAGGATAAGATGGTAATAGCTAGCCAGGCGGGCTTAGAAAATGCCTTACCACCAACCAAGTCGAGTCTTACAAGTTGAGCCCACCGGGAATCAAATCCGCGACCTCCTGGTGTGAAGCGAAAGGACTAACCATTACGCCACGGAGCGTAATCTTGCCCTAACCGAAATTTTAACCCTTATCCTTCCAGTATTTTAGGAACTAGAGCACCGGACGGAAGCGGACCCACACACACACACACACACACACACACAAACACACACACACAGCAACACACATTAATGAAGACAATCGATTCCCACCAAAATCTATTTTTTTGTCATCACAATTATAGGTACCTTATTCACTCCTTCGTCGCTCGCTAACGTAACAGTATTACAATATGGCTTACAGTAGCGGAACGCCTTTGATGCCGCACGATGCGCTACCGTACTAGCCCATACTAGCTTGTAGTCAGCCTGGCAAACTCGCGGAGTTTCCCAGGCTGTGCCCCGCCACCCGCTGCCCCGCAAGTACCCCTCCGTTGCTCTGCGTAAGTATATTCGTTGCGCTACTGTAAGTCGCTATATTGTTATACTGTGCTAACGCTCCTCAGACGATCGACACTAAAAACGTTTTTATGCGTCGGTGCTACGGCATAGGAGCGGAAGCTGTTAGAATGTAGTTTATGCGTCTTCGTAGCAAGTTCCTACTTCAACTATTCCTACCAATCTTTTCCTGTTGGTGGGGAAGTCGTAAAAGTGTAAATCATAATCTTTATACATAAAAATGAATCTCTATTTCCCTTGGTCTTCGAATCACGCGTGAACGGCTGGACCGATTACACTAATTCTTTTTTTGTTGACTTTGTTCTTGTCAGGAGAAGGTTCTTATGTAGTGTAGTGTAGGGTAGGGTAGTGAAAGTGTAGGGCAGGATAGGGTAGAGTAGGTTAGGGTTGGGTAGGGTAGGGTAGGGTAGTGAAGTGTAGTGTAGGGTAGGGTGTAAAGTGTAGTGTAAGGTGATACGAAGTTCGCCGGGACAGCTAGAGCTCCTATAAAATATATATTACACAAATAATACTTGGACGGGTGTTTTGGTAATCCGTCTGAGATTTTTACGGACCATTTTCTCGAAAAAAAAAACATTATGTAGGTCTTACTCGTAATATGTATATATGTAATCATTTATCTTTATCCTATTTAGTGAAGCCATTCCAATAAGATAAAGATGCATTTATTCTATGCCCACAAAAGCAAAAATCTTTTTTTTTAAATAAAAATGTTTATTTTCTCTATATTGGATATGCATTAACATGACATTGAAACTAATTATTTTAAAAGCTTAAGAACTATTAAATATAAGTTGGGCAAAGAAAATGACCAGGATCAGATTGAATGCTGCGAAACCTTAAATAGATTCGAAATGATGATTCTGCCAGGCAAAATAAGCCCAAAAATAATACCTTTACTGCAAGTTGATGAGGACTTGGGTATACTGAAGCTTCCAGGTGATGCTGCAGCAGCAGGTCAAGTTAACAGGGACCAGGGTACCGAAATTCAAATCGTACAGACCTCTGTAAGTTGCTCACATCCCTTCATCAACTAGAAAAGAGCTGACTATCTTCAATGTTTTTTTGTTTAATATTATGACACAAAAAAACTAAATCAAAATCGTAAATCCGACTGGGCGTTACATGCCACAGCAGACACACAGATTCACAGATACACACGTTAAACTTATACTCTTTTTGCATAGGGGGTTGAAAATACAAAACGAAGAACATTAAGGACGGTAAAAAGGCGTAATCTCTTACGGGATTTCTTCCACACAACATAATAGTGTTATTTCAATTGAAAAACAGAAAAAAGGTTAATGCAAAAGTTACAAACACAACTTTACGTCAGTGTTTCCCGATTCCTATAATTTGGGGATCTTAAAGGCAAGAGTGAATAGGCATTATTTAAGTTTGCGTGTACCGTCCTCAACTGCATCATCACTTACCATCAGCAGTCAAACTCACTCAAATTTTTTAATAATAAAAAAAGGGCTTGTGCACAAATCAAATGAGGTTCAATAGGGGGGAGGGGAGGTCACGAAAAAATCAAGACTGATCACGTTGGGGAGGGGGGATGTATAAGGAGACCTCACGTGTATTTTTCTACAGTGAACGAACAAAGAAACAAATCTAACACATGAGTAGATAGTTTTTCTCGGTTTCATTAAAATAAATCTTAACTTGTTATATACCTACTTCAAAACCCGAGTCTATTTTACGAAATTTTGGCGCGCGTGGCCTTGACCGCGCTTGACCCCGCCCGCTATATACTTACTAGACATGTGCGCCGATGGCGAAATATTTGGCGGCGGCGTAGAAGTAGAATTTGGCCGGCGGCGGCGTAAATGGCGGCGTAAACGGCGTCGTAAATGGCGGCATAAATTACACAAAAAACAGGGAGTTTCAGAAGTAAAATTAATAAAAAAACCGTTTTCATAAAAATTAATATAAGGTATGAAAAGAAACGAAGTCGCAATAGAAAATGGCACAAAAATAGCTTGCTTTGGTAATTTGGTTACGAATAACGTAAATAAATTGTAAGTTACAATCTTATATTTATGACTCCAAGGAGACAAATGCGCTACTGGCCAGAACATTGCAGTAACACAGTAAGTGTTCCATTGAATCTGTATCCACACAGGCCCTGCAGGTCGGGTCATTCATCAGGCTGATTTTTTTAAAGTGTGCGTTTGTAGCAAAATGACCTATCAATGCTCCTGTTACCGCTCTGACACGTGTCCTGCTGTTTCTCCAACTGTACTTGATTGCCTCTGTGGTTACCTCACCGATGAAGAGCTTGGAATCTTTGAGTCTAAGACATGTCAGTTTAGTCTTCCTTCGGCCTGTTCCTTCTACGCCTAGAATGGGCTTCACTATTATTGTTTATAGCCAGTATATGGCTATGGGTTTTAAACCCCAAGTTCTTACCGTACGCAGATTTTAGCATACCGAAGACTTTTGTGGCCTTGGCCATGGTCCTTTCTATGTGCAGGTTCCACGTCAGTTTTTTATCCAGAGTCATGCCTAGATACTTAACGATCGTGGACTGTCCCATACAGTTTGAGAGTTTTTAATCCTTGTCGGTTTCTTTTTCTTGTGAATGGTACAACCGTGACCTTGCTACGTTTAATCGATAGGTGATATCCATCACACCACCTTTCAACTTTACGCAAGACCTTTCACGAGTACATTATTCGCGATACTATGTTCGGGAATTTGACATTAATTATAATAACTAGTTCGTCAGCATAACCAAACGTGTAGAAAGATCCGGTATTCAGCTGCTGAAGAAGCCATCAATTGAAAAATTAAAAAAATCGTATTTAAAAAACGGCTGGATATAACATTTTTTTTTATTAAGTATTCACAATTAATAAGCCCTTAGCATCATCTAACCTGATGGTAAGTAACGATGATGCCGAAGATGGAAGGGGGCTTAACAAGATTCCCTAACGCAACGGGGTACTGGCTATCTTATCTTCAAGCCAGGATAAGATGGTAATAGCTAGCCAGGCGGGCTTAGAAAATGCCTTACCACCAACCAAGTCGAGTCTTACAAGTTGAGCCCACCGGGAATCAAATCCGCGACCTCCTGGTGTGAAGCGAAAGGACTAACCATTACGCCACGGAGCGTAATCTTGCCCTAACCGAAATTTTAACCCTTATCCTTCCAGTATTTTAGGAACTAGAGCACCGGACGGAAGCGGACCCACACACACACACACACACACACACACAAACACACACACACAGCAACACACATTAATGAAGACAATCGATTCCCACCAAAATCTATTTTTTTGTCATCACAATTATAGGTACCTTATTCACTCCTTCGTCGCTCGCTAACGTAACAGTATTACAATATGGCTTACAGTAGCGGAACGCCTTTGATGCCGCACGATGCGCTACCGTACTAGCCCATACTAGCTTGTAGTCAGCCTGGCAAACTCGCGGAGTTTCCCAGGCTGTGCCCCGCCACCCGCTGCCCCGCAAGTACCCCTCCGTTGCTCTGCGTAAGTATATTCGTTGCGCTACTGTAAGTCGCTATATTGTTATACTGTGCTAACGCTCCTCAGACGATCGACACTAAAAACGTTTTTATGCGTCGGTGCTACGGCATAGGAGCGGAAGCTGTTAGAATGTAGTTTATGCGTCTTCGTAGCAAGTTCCTACTTCAACTATTCCTACCAATCTTTTCCTGTTGGTGGGGAAGTCGTAAAAGTGTAAATCATAATCTTTATACATAAAAATGAATCTCTATTTCCCTTGGTCTTCGAATCACGCGTGAACGGCTGGACCGATTACACTAATTCTTTTTTTGTTGACTTTGTTCTTGTCAGGAGAAGGTTCTTATGTAGTGTAGTGTAGGGTAGGGTAGTGAAAGTGTAGGGCAGGATAGGGTAGAGTAGGTTAGGGTTGGGTAGGGTAGGGTAGGGTAGTGAAGTGTAGTGTAGGGTAGGGTGTAAAGTGTAGTGTAAGGTGATACGAAGTTCGCCGGGACAGCTAGAGCTCCTATAAAATATATATTACACAAATAATACTTGGACGGGTGTTTTGGTAATCCGTCTGAGATTTTTACGGACCATTTTCTCGAAAAAAAAAACATTATGTAGGTCTTACTCGTAATATGTATATATGTAATCATTTATCTTTATCCTATTTAGTGAAGCCATTCCAATAAGATAAAGATGCATTTATTCTATGCCCACAAAAGCAAAAAACTTTTTTTTTTAAATAAAAATGTTTATTTTCTCTATATTGGATATGCATTAACATGACATTGAAACTAATTATTTTAAAAGCTTAAGAACTATTAAATATAAGTTGGGCAAAGAAAATGACCAGGATCAGATTGAATGCTGCGAAACCTTAAATAGATTCGAAATGATGATTCTGCCAGGCAAAATAAGCCCAAAAATAATACCTTTACTGCAAGTTGATGAGGACTTGGGTATACTGAAGCTTCCAGGTGATGCTGCAGCAGCAGGTCAATTTAACAGGGACCAGGGTACCGAATATCAAATCGTACAGACCTCTGTAAGTTGCTCACATCCCTTCATCAACTAGAAAAGAGCTGACTATCTTCAATGTTTTTTTGTTTAATATTATGACACAAAAAAACTAAATCAAAATCGTAAATCCGACTGGGCGTTACATGCCACAGCAGACACACAGATTCACAGATACACACGTTAAACTTATACTCTTTTTGCATAGGGGGTTGAAAATACAAAACGAAGAACATTAAGGACGGTAAAAAGGCGTAATCTCTTACGGGATTTCTTCCACACAACATAATAGTGTTATTTCAATTGAAAAACAGAAAAAAGGTTAATGCAAAAGTTACAAACACAACTTTACGTCAGTGTTTCCCGATTCCTATAATTTGGGGATCTTAAAGGCAAGAGTGAATAGGCATTATTTAAGTTTGCGTGTACCGTCCTCAACTGCATCATCACTTACCATCAGCAGTCAAACTCACTCAAATTTTTTAATAATAAAAAAAGGGCTTGTGCACAAATCAAATGAGGTTCAATAGGGGGGAGGGGAGGTCACGAAAAAATCAAGACTGATCACGTTGGGGAGGGGGGATGTATAAGGAGACCTCACGTGTATTTTTCTACAGTGAACGAACAAAGAAACAAATCTAACACATGAGTAGATAGTTTTTCTCGGTTTCATTAAAATAAATCTTAACTTGTTATATACCTACTTCAAAACCCGAGTCTATTTTACGAAATTTTGGCGCGCGTGGCCTTGACCGCGCTTGACCCCGCCCGCTATATACTTACTAGACATGTGCGCCGATGGCGAAATATTTGGCGGCGGCGTAGAAGTAGAATTTGGCCGGCGGCGGCGTAAATGGCGGCGTAAACGGCGTCGTAAATGGCGGCATAAATTACACAAAAAACAGGGAGTTTCAGAAGTAAAATTAATAAAAAAACCGTTTTCATAAAAATTAATATAAGGTATGAAAAGAAACGAAGTCGCAATAGAAAATGGCACAAAAATAGCTTGCTTTGGTAATTTGGTTACGAATAACGTAAATAAATTGTAAGTTACAATCTTATATTTATGACTCCAAGGAGACAAATGCGCTACTGGCCAGAACATTGCAGTAACACAGTAAGTGTTCCATTGAATCTGTATCCACACAGGCCCTGCAGGTCGGGTCATTCATCAGGCTGATTTTTTCAAGTGTGCGTTTGTAGCAAAATGACCTATCAATGCTCCTGTTACCGCTCTGACACGTGTCCTGCTGTTTCTCCAACTGTACTTGATTGCCTCTGTGGTTACCTCACCGATGAAGAGCTTGGAATCTTTGAGTCTAAGACATGTCAGTTTAGTCTTCCTTCGGCCTGTTCCTTCTACGCCTAGAATGGGCTTCACTATTATTGTTTATAGCCAGTATATGACTATGGGTTTTAAACCCCAAGTTCTTACCGTACGCAGATTTTAGCATACCGAAGACTTTTGTGGCCTTGGCCATGGTCCTTTCTATGTGCAGGTTCCACGTCAGTTTTTTATCCAGAGTCATGCCTAGATACTTAACGATCGTGGACTGTCCCATACAGTTTGAGAGTTTTTAATCCTTGTCGGTTTCTTTTTCTTGTGAATGGTACAACCGTGGCCTTGCTACGTTTAATCGATAGGTGATATCCATCACACCACCTTTCAACTTTACGCAAGACCTTTCACGAGTACATTATTCGCGATACTATGTTCGGGAATTTGACATTAATTATAATAACTAGTTCGTCAGCATAACCAAACGTGTAGAAAGATCCGGTATTCAGCTGCTGAAGAAGCCATCTACAGAACGCCACCCTGCGGACATCTTTTTGAAGTGGTAGCAGTAACCTTCTCCCCCAATAGTAAAGATGTTATGATTATCTTCCTAAGCATGCTATCTATCCATTTTCATAGCGTTTGGTCTATACCATTAAAGATAGCTGCATTCTTGATTGCCTCCAAATTAGTGCGATCAAAGGCTCCTTCGATATCGAGGAAGGCAGCAGCACATACCTTCTGGTTTTCCAACGCACTTTCATCACGGTATACTACAAGATGAAGTGCTCTTTCAGTCATTTTACCAGACTGATATGCACATTGTAGTACATGAACTGTTTTTTTCCGCAAGGAACCCCTCCTCTATGTAGTTGTCGACCAATTTTTCCAGAGCCTTCAGCAGAAATGATGAAAGGTTTATGGGTCTGTAGGACATCGGTTCATCGTAGATCTCTGTTTCCGGCTTTGGTAAGTAGACAACCTTGACACGTTTTCAGATTTTTGTAATATATCCGAAGGCGATACACGCAACCTAGGCGAGCGTTGAACTTTTCGCCGTTCGCATCATTTGCGCCGAATACGCCGATTTTTCTAAATGGTCAGCGGCTTCAAGTCCTGATCGGCGGCGGCGATCACCGGCGCGGTCCGGCGCACATGTCTAAACTTACAATACTATGAATCTTAAACTTAGGTTGAATTAAAAAAATACACGTGAGGTTTGAGGGGGAGGAGGGTGGGGGTGGCCAAGATCCTCACTAAATATCACCAGGGGGAGGGAGGGGTCAAGAAGTAGCCGAAAAAACTTGGCGTGATGTGTGCACAAGCCCAAACTTACAGGATATTTTTTTTTAAGTATCAGGTAAAATTCAAGTAATAAGTGTTTTTCGATCATGTTCGGTTGTCAAATACATATATCGACGGTATTGTTTTAAAGATTATAAAATGCAGTAGCCGCTGGCGTACTCTCTATATCATAAAAATGCCATATGCCATGATGTAGGAAAATGCTACGTACGGCCAGCAAACAAGGTACAATACTGATAACATTGTTCTTAAACATAGTACTTTGTTGCTTTTTAAAAATTAAAAATGTATACATTATAAACAGATGGCTGTTGGGGCAGTAAAGTTCTCGAGTGGCGACCGCGCACAGGAATACGTATGAGATTCGATTTTTTCCTGAAATAATCATACCCAGTTCAGTAGGCCTTATTTATTACGTTCCCACCGAGGGACTCGAGCCTACCCTGAATAAGGGCGATCGGGTCTTAGTCGACCACGCGGGCCCAGTGCGGGTTGGTCGACTTCACACACAACCTTCGAGTTTCTTCACATGTATGTGCAGGTATCCTCACGATGTTTTCCTTTACTCGTCTGATAAACGTAACATGACTTCGAAATTCGAAAAAACATTGGTACGTGGCAGGATTAGAACAACGAGGCCTTGTTAAATCCTAGTTAATTACAAAGTTTCATTAAAACAGTAAAAGCCATGAGTTTAAGAGCATGGTACCTTAGCCAAATTTTATTTGGAAAAACGAAGAACTTTGTAAAGAGTTGGCCGTAAAAAAATATAGTAACGCACAAATTTAAACAAGATTGTTAGAGCTATTTTTGAGAAAAGCGACCTATCTGGAGGTACCTTACTTAGTTTTTTTGATGTGTAACATCTTTGCTCTCGCTTTCCTGCAATTTGTGGGAGTGATTTCGTGAAATGGGACGGAAATGTGTTCAGGCTTTAAAAGCGCGGAAAAGGCAAAGGTATCTATGACCATACAGCCTAGTCTGCTGTATCTTTGCCGTCCTTTTTTCAGGCTTAAAAAGCGCGGAAAAGGCAAAGGTATCTATGACCATACAGCCTAGTCTGCCGTATCTTTGCCGTCCTTTTATAAAGTATTTTGTCACATGTTACACATCATATGCGAGTACTGTAGGTCTCGCTCGAATTTTTTGAGATAACGAAATGTCTTGTGTAGTAGACCATTTAAAATTATAATAACGTACAAATTTCATTAAAATCTTTCATTAAAAAGGATGTTATCGAAGATGGAAGCAGTCTTACCAAGATTCCCTAACACAATGGTGAGCTGGCTACATCTTTTTTATGACTGTCTATGAGAGTGAGCATAGGTTATCTCCAGATCCATCAGGAACTACATCGGGCTATTCTGATTAGCAATCTATGTCCCTTCACATCCCCTCAACCAATTCTATACAAAATAACACTTCAATCCGTTGCTCCGTTATTCCGTTGCGACACCGACGTGCGCGAGAGTGGAAATGAGTTTTCCCCAGATCCAAAGGGAACTAAGTCAGAATATGCTAATTAGTAAATTATGTCATTTCTCACCCCCTCAACCATCTCTGTGCAAAAAATATCAACAATCCATTGTTTCGTTGTGATTGTTAAATAATTGACCAAAAAAAAAGTATTTTCAGGAACTTCATCAGCGTTATGCTTTTTTTACGGGATAAAAGTAGCTTATGTCCTTCGGCTACCTGCATGCCGAATTTCAAATTCAAATTCAATTCCTTTATTGCAATAAATGTGGTACAAAAAAGATATTTTAAAAACCAAAGAGAACAGCACATTTAGTCACAAGTGACATACAATAACAATAAATAAATTCATCAAGATTGGTCTAGGTGTTGAAGCGTGAAAAGGTAACAAACAAACAAATTTTCACATTTATAATGTTACTAGCTTTTTCCCGCGGCTTCACTCGCGTGGACATCATTTTAATGACTGTCTTTAAGGGTGATTAGTAAATTATGTTGTTTTCCACCTACTCAACCATCTCTGTGCAAAAAATCACAACAATCGAGTATTTTATCAGTTCCCTCAGGAACTGCATCAGATTATGCTATTTTCCCGGGATTAAAAGTAGTCTATGTCTTTCCCCGTGACACAGGCTACCTGCATGCCAAGTTTCATAAAGATTGGTCAAGGCGTTGAAGCGTGAAAAGGTAACAAACAAACAAATAAACACATTTTCACATTTATAATATTATTAGTAAGGATGTTAGTATTAATTAATTAATTGAAGCATCGGTGGCTCAACCGGTAACGACTCGGTCCATCTAACCAGAGGTACCGGGTTCAAATCTGGACGGCCAATGTACCAATGAGTTTTTAAAAAACGTATGTACATATCCTTACCGATTGCTTTAACGGTGAAGGAAAACATCGTGAGGAAACCTGCACAGGCTTGCGAAGAAACTCGAAGGTTGTGTGTGAAGTCGACCAACACGCACTGGGCCCGCGTGGTCGACTAAGGCCTAATCGCCCTGATTCAGGGTAGGCTCGAGCCCCTCGGTGGGGACGTATATGAGCTGATATAATAATAATAAAAAATAAATAATTACTACTAAGGATACGTATATGCTCGTCTAAGCAAGAATTGTTCACTTAAAGTATTAACAAGTGTACAAATAGGTGAAAATGAGAGCAATAACTACAATATCTACTATACATTTTGTTTCTTGTTCTGCAAACGGTACTTCCAAGGCTTCAAAGCCACGGCTGCCAATTTATTTTCGCATTATACGAACATGATGGTGCATTTACATCGAGAACGGATTATTTAACGTTTGTGGTAAGTACTCGGAATAACTGCTTCTACCACACCATTATATTTCAAGGAATGTGCGAGAAAGAAAGCGGCTTATTACTCTGCTCAACGATGTTTTAACCGCCTCCGTAGCTCAAAGGCAAAGTTCACTGGCTTTACACAGGAGGTCACGGGTTCTATTCCCGGCGGGGTCAATTGTAAGACTCGGTTTGGTTTTCTAAGCCCGCCTGGCTAGCTACCACTATCTTATCTAAGTCTTGCCGCCAAATATCAATGTTGATATCATTGGTGTGTTCAGGCATGAAGATATGATAGCCAGTTTCCCCATTGCGTTGGGGAATCTTGGTATGCCCGCTTTTATCTTCGGCAACATCGTCACTTACTACCAGGTGAGATGTTGTCAAGGGCTTACCAATAGTAAATAAAAATAAAAAATAAAAAGTCTGGAAATATTAAAAAAAAACACTCCAGGAATGCTGACAGAAGTGAAACCTTTTTATAGTTTTATAAGTTTTTAAGTATTGTATCTTATCGTATCGTATCTTATCATATTGTATCTTATCTTATCGTATCGTAGCTTATCGTCTCGTATCTTATCGTATCTTATTTTAACTTATTGTATCTTATCGTATCGTATCGTAACGTATTGTATCGTGTCGTATCGTATTGTTTTATAAAAGTAAATGAATGAATTAATGAATTAGTGTATATATATATTCTTTATTGCACAAAGATATTTACATGAAAAACAATTAGAAAGGACATATACAAAGGTGGACTTATCTCTATAAGAGATCTCTTCCAGCCAACCTTACCTTGTAAATATATACCAAAATCCACGCGGAATGTGCCAAATGTGAATAAAGTACACGAGGTTTCAAAAATTCAAAAAAAGGCGATCACATACGATTCTAATTACTAATTACTAGTATTTGTTTGTTTGTTTATTACCTTTTCACGCTTCAACTTCTCGACCAATCTTAATGAAATTTGGCATGCAGGTAGCCTGTGTCACAAGGAAGGACATGGGCTACTTTTTATCCCGTGAAAAAAGCATAGCCCGATGCAATTCCCTAAGGGAACTGAAAATATACTCTTTTTTGGTTAATTAACATCGCAACGGAACAATGGATTGTGTGATTTTTTGCACCGAGATGGTCGAGGGGATGGGAAATGACACGATTTACTAATAAGCATATCCTGACATAGTTCCCGAGGGATGTGGAGAAAATGTATGTCCACCGCGCACGTGTGATTTTTGCACCGAGATGGTTGGGGGGATGGGAAATGACACGATTTACTAATAAGCATATCCTGACATTAGTTCCCGAGGGATGTGGAGAAAATGTATGTCCACCGCGCACCCTCTAAGTCCATCACAAAAACGAAGTCCACGCCGGCGAAGCCGCGGGCAAAAGCTAGTTAAAAATAAAAGACGAATTTTTTTTATTCACAATTGGTAAGCCCTTGGCATCATCTCACCTGATGGTAAGTGACGATTCTGGGACCTTGATCTTGATTCTCCAAAATTCGTCATCAGATCAACTTCAAAATACCACAAGGATCAATTGCCACCGGGAATACGGCTTCATACCAAATTTCAGAACAATCGAATTTCTGGAAGTCACTCTTATATCGTTTGCAAGATTTGATATAACTAAACAAACTCACATACATACAAACATTGCAAGTTAAATAAAAGCTTTTAAAAAAACGGTTGTCTGTAAAGTCGGTTTACTGACGATAGTTGAACGTGACAACGTCATAAGAAAAAAGCCTTAAACGGAACGCCTCACGGAACGCCTCAGAGCGAGGTAACGACGCATTTTTCGGAACGCCTCAGAGCGAGGTAACGACGCATTTTTTCGTGCGTGCAGCCGGCTCCATCGAATTATAAGACGTTATCACGTCAAAATGGGTATCCCTAGATAGAATAGTTAATTTTATAAAGTTGTCAATTCAGAATTTGACGTGATAACGTCTTATAATTCGATGGAGCCGGCTGCACGCACGAAAAAATGCGTCGTTACCATGCGTCGTTACCTCGCTCTGAGGCGTTCCGAAAAATGCGTCGTTACCTCGCTCTGAGGCGTTCCGTGAGGCGTTCCGTTTAAGGCTTTTTTTCTTATGACGTTGTCACGTTCAACTATCGTCAGTAAACAGACTTTACAGACAACCGTTTTTTAATGATGGTTTGATTACCTACCATGGTTTGATGGTGTCTATTGAAACCATTAAGATGTTAAAAATTAAGAGGATTGTGAAGCTGCGACTTTTCATACAAACGGCGGGCGTTAACGATTTTCAACTCTTAAACGTTAACCGATTTGGACCAATTTTGGACAAGTTGTCAGTCAGAACAAAATCTAGGTTTATACGTTTCGTTTTTTTACTGATTATTATTACTGATTAAGAATAAACAAAAAATGGCTAAAATTAGTTTTGTATGAAAAAACGTCAACGACAATAAAATTAAACTTATTAACTTTATCGAAAAAACAAAAACGTATAAGCCTAGCCTTTGTTCTGACTGACAACTTATCAAAAATTGGTCTAAATCGGTTAACATTTAATAGACGAAAATCAAAATAAATAAGGTGGTGGTGGTGGTCGACTAAGGCCTAATCGCCCTGATTCAGGGTAGGATCGAGCCCCTCGGTGGGGACGTATATGAGCTGTGATAATAATAATAATAATAGGCGAAAATCGTAAACGCGGTTTTTATGAAAAGTCGCAGCTTCACAATCCTCTTAAATACACAAATTTCCACAATTGTTGGAATAATTCAGTGACTCGGAAACACTAAATTTACTAAGGGCAATATTATTAGAGGATTTATTAAATCAACTAGAACCTTAATTTTTATTTCACAACGTAGAAAATCTACAATTTAAACACTCAGTATTAACTAACTTAATCATTTTAATAAAACAATGAACACTAACTACAGAATACATCAAACAGCTTGTAGAAATCCTATCTTTTTATATAAGACTAACTCCCACCGTTTCAACTTGGCTATTGGAGCGTCGCTATCAATTTTCTTCCTCTTTTTATATTTTCTGAAAAAATCGCCGTCAACTTTAACCCTTTGGTCACAATTGTCTCTGGATCCAGGGACGTCGCCAGTGGGGGGTTCACTTTGTAGACCATTCCGAGGGTAGAAGAACCATCTTTTGGACCCCAGTCCGTCGCTTTTCAGTATTTCCTGGATGCGGTCCTGCCGTTTCTTCGTGACAAGATATTTAGTGGTACTCTTCTTCGATTTACTTGCTGTAATCGTAGAGATTTAAGGGCATACAATGAACCAGTCAGCTCATTGTTTACACAGTAATATTGTGGACTTCTCACAGAATTGCTCAACTCAAGGTGTAGTCCCAACTCGTACGTATTCGAGCAGTAAAGTACGCTAGTGGCAAACGGATAGCGGAAGGCGTAGCCTAAACAGGCCTTCCACTCGGTGGATTGATGATCAGTTAAAGAACGCGAGAAGCTGCTGAATGCGGGCAGGGCAGGAACAGTTGTGATGGAAATCCTCAGGAGAAGCCTATGTTCAGGAGTGAACGTCTTTGGACTGATATGATGATGATTTAAAGCATCGGTGATTCAACGTAACGGCTGGATACTCACTGAACAACGATCGTTTGTTTTGTAAAGACTGTATTGAATATTGCTATTACAAAGAACATGATTTATTTATTTACACAGATGTATGATATCACAATAACATCAGTTAGATAACAACCTTATGGTCCCCACTGTTGGGGCAAAGGTCTCAGGTTTCTTCACAACCTCGGGAAGGTTAGGCCACGCACGGGGCCACGTCTGGGTTAGTGGGATTATTTGGGCTAGATGCGGACCTCACTATCAGAAATTTTCAAGCCGTCTGTAAGGCCACTGACACAGCTTAACGACTGCCATCTAGTGATAACAACCAATACCAACGGTAAAAAATGCTTTGAGAAGAAATGTCACTAACAGTCAAACCCATCCAGGTAATATAATACTTATGGTCAGTTCACCTGCATGATCGACGTAACCACGCAAGTTGCACTGAGCTCAGGCCGCTCCGATTATATCATCATTGTCATCATCATCCTATCAGCCGGAGGCCATCCACTGCCCGCATACAGCGGCTTCCCGTGACCTTCACCGATTACATAGTACCTAAGTAACTGAAATAATTAACTTACGTGATAAATAAAGCACCCTAAAAGCATCTAAAAAACTCGGCTCCCTTAATTTAAGGTCTTTGTGTCTGCTAGCGGAGCGGCTTCGACTGAGGGACCGTGAATGTGACCTCGAGCTTGACCGTGACTTGGACCTCGACCGTGACTTCGACCTCGAGCGCGATTTGGAAGTAGTGCTGTTGCGTGAACGGGAATGCTTGCGTGATTTGTGGACGTACTTTGATGTGCTTGGTCTGGAAGAGAAAAATAGAAGGTATTTTAAATTAATATTACAATCATTTATGTGTTTTGTTGGGATGTTGAATTGTATGATGTTGACCTACATGATAATACATAAAACGGATAAATCATTCAGCCATTTAATAATAGCATCAGAAATGAGAAGATCCTTGGGAGAACCAAAGTAACCTTTTTTTTATTAAAGATTTGAGTGCGTTTAGCTGCACTTTCACCTGATCGTAAGTGCCGATGCAGCCTAGGATGTAAAAGTGCCTATTCATGAAGATTCCTAAATTATACGAATCGAGGGATACAGACGCCGCGGCAGGGAATTCTAATCCTTGGCCGTTCGCATAATGAACGAAGAAGCAAAACGCTTCGTACGTAAAGGTGGAAGGGGGGGGGAATGAAGTCGTAAAGCTCTAGGGTACACTCTCCGAAATGAATCCTAACACCGAAGACAAGCGGATTTGCGGCGATGCTTGATGCTTTGGAGCCTGTTTGATACAAGATCCTCGTCACCAAGGAGTCTCCGAGCGAGTCGGTCGATAGAATCCAAGGCATAATGCTTGTAACGAGCCGATCTGTCCCATAAGTGAGAGCAGTACTCCATATACATGACCGAACTTGAGCTTGATATAATATTAGAAGCTGCTCTGGTGTGAATTAAAGTCTTACCTTCGAGAGGATACCACTCTTCTGGCAGCTGTTTTTGTCTTGGATTCAAAGTGTCTCCCAAAGTTCAGATCGGATGTTAAACCCACGCCAAGAAGCTCAAGATGGTCGGGGATCTGGATTGATTCATTTCGAAAAGTAGGAGTCAGGGTAAAAGGACGCCTTTTCGCAGTAAATAGACACGCCTGCGTTTTAGAGGCATTAAAGATTGGTATCGCCCCAGTCAGAGACTGCCTTGAGTGTTAGGTTCACGCGCTCAATCATGGCTTCTCTCTGACTGACATAGGTCACACAACCGCAAAACTTAAGTGGCAGTGGGCAACGGCACATAGCTCGGAGAATATATGGCGCTTACCTTGAGTGGCGAATCCGAATGAGCGAGCGAAACGAGCGATAATAGATCCGTTAAGAACCTGCTTCCCCCCTGGGTGAAAGAAAGACTGCGGCACCGAAAAGTAGGACCACGGGAATCAAAAGATTCTACATAGTGCGTTTTGCGTAGTTGGGTCGATAGCGCAGGTTAACTGACCTGAAGCACGGTTAATACCTGGATGGACTGGAACGACTGTTTCCATGGTTCACTAGACACGTTAAGCCATTGGTGCTGGTTGCTTTCACTAGATGGCAGTCGTTAAGCTGTAAAATATCTTAAAGGCGGCTTGAAATGCGTCTGAAAGTGGATAGGCTTCTTGATCACATCAGCTCATATATGCGTCCCCACCGAGCGGCTCGATCCTACCCTGAATTAGGGCAATCGGGCCTTAGTCGACCACACGGGCCCAGTGCGGGTGGTCAACTTCACACACAACCTTCGATTTCTTCGAAGGCGTGTGCAGGTTTCCTCACGATGTTTTCCTTCGCCGTAAGAGCGTCGGATAAACTTACATATGATATCTAAATTCGAAATCACATTGTTACGTTACAAGACTCAAACCACGACTTCCCGGATAGGAGGTAGCGGCCCTTGCCGTTGCGCCACCGACGCGACGCTCAGGTAATTTCTCTTACTTCGCTCAAAAACTTACTTGCGAGCAATGTCTTCATTGATGGCGCCCCCATAATAATCCCCATAGCCGTCACCATGATCGGGGTACACTTCATCTGGTGCCCGCATCTGGGGGTATTGGGCTGGGAACCCATAATTATATGGGTCCATCGACGATCACATTAAATAAATATCAACAGTAAATATACATCGAAAAGTTTAAAATTTTAATAATATTACGGTGGTTTTATGGTAATCTGTCACTGTCAAATTTTGAATTGCTCGTCTGATTATGACATGAAATGAAGCAAAGTTTCTTTTTTTCCTAGCTTTCTGTGATAGCGTCTTCATTGTCTATCAACAGCATAGGAAAAAGATTTAAATAATTTTAGGAATCCCTACTTCCCTACTAATATTATAAATGTGAAAGTAGCTCTGTCTGTCTGTTACGCTTTCCCGCAAAAACTACTGAACGGATTTGGCTGAAATTTGGTAGGTAGACAGATTAGGACCTGGGTTAAGACATAGGCTACTTTTTACCACGCTCGCGAGCCGCTTGCGGCTCGCGCACTGCGCACCCTCGAAAAGTCATAGAAATGTGGTCCACGCGGGTGAAGCCGCGGGAATCAGCTAGTTAATTGTAAATTAAAAACCCAACTGCATAAAAACTTCACACCTCTTTTTTGGCCAGTTAGGTAAAAATGTATCCTACATGTCACTCGTGGGATCAAGACAAATCTAACGTCACCACGCACTCTACAATCCATTTAGCTGTTAAGGCTATCATCATTTCAGCTCATATACGTCCCCAACGAGGGGCTCGAGCCTACCCTGAATTAGGGCGATCGGGCCTTAGTCAACCACGCAGGCCCAGTGCGGGTTGGTCGACTTCACACACAACCTTCCAGTTAAGGCTATAGATCGTGCCAAAGGAATAATTAAACATACATACTTACACTCGAAAAACACAACCCTCCTCCTGGCACAGTCGGTTAAAAATAGGTTTACTTCTCAGTTTTATTACAGATAAATAACATTCAGGAGAACTAAAGTAACCGACATAGCTCACAGAATCGCTTAACTGAAGTGGCAGTGGGCAGGGCACATAGCTCGTAGAACAGATGGCCGATGGGGCAGTAAAGTTCTCGAGTGGCGACCGCGCACCGGAAAACGTAGCGTGGGCAGGCCTCCCTCGCGGTGGACCGATGACCTGGTGAAGATCGCGGGAAGCCGATGGATGCGGGCAGCGCAGGACCGGTCGTCGTGGAAATCCTTGGGGGAGGCCTTTGTCCAGCAGTGGACGATTTGTGGCTGATATGATGATAATGAAAGAACATTCTTACATACTTATTTTTGCTTGCATATTTAAGAAGATGATCCAAAATAATTTAATACCAAGTGAAAATCTATTATTTACATAGTTACATATATCATCATCATATCGACCGAAAGACGTCCACTGCTGGACAAAGGCCTCCCCTAATAATTTCCACGCCGACCGGTCCTGCGCTGCCCGCATCCAACGGCTTCCCGCGACCTTCACCAGGTCATCGGTCCACTGTGTGGGTGGACTGCTTACAATACGTCTTCCTCTGCGCGTACGCCACTCGAAAACTTTACTGGCCCCACAGCCATCTGTTCTACGAGCTATGTGCCCTGCTAACAGCCACTTAACTTTTGCGATTCTATGACCTATGTCGATTACTTTGGTTCTCCTACGGATTTCTGATTCGATCGCGTAGGGGAATTCCGAGCATACAGAGAAGGTACTAAAAGCGTGAAAAAAAACCGGTCAAGTGGGTTTCAGATTCCGCAGTCAATAATAAATTGATATTTAGTCTTTTTAGTATATTTTTGGATTATTTTAGCAAAAAAAATAAGATAGCGATATCAAATCAATGATTCAAGAATTCCATCATTCATGAACAAATCTTTTCTTAAACCTAACTTGTTAAATCATTCAATGCTCTTCACTTAATTTGAAATGGAATCCTTTACAATTTTTTGTAGCAAGAACTTCGTTCATTACGATTCCGATATCAAAATTAGATATTCAAATAAATTACGATTAGAACAAATTTATCGTTCGAATTAACGACTCTTTCCAAATTTACGTAAGGTAATCTGTACAAAAATTCTGTGATCAATTTTCCCGATTTAAATGAAGCCAAATAAATTACAAATTGTGGAACTCTTAATGGGGAACCCCATTAGGGGTTTTGAAGTTTGTAGAACACTCGAAAGTGGAAAAAATACCGCTTCACTCCAAAGTTTGAGATGCGCGCGTAGATATAAATTTCGTGGAAGTGACTTCACCATCTAAGCGTTTTCTTGGAACTTTTTCGCTTTCCGAATCCCGCTTTTCCCCTCAACATAAACGTTTTTGTCTCTCTTTTTCTACTATTTGACATAACCACACCCTGGACATTTCATACAACGGGCCAGAAATGACATTTCAAAAAAAGAATGACTAAACAAACAATATGGCGGCGAAACCCTATAAGTTCGACAACCAAACTGTAACCAATCTGTAATGTAAAGAGGGGGTGAGGTAGCTATTCTAAGAGCAGCAGGGAGTGTCCATCCATACTGTATGTTAGTACTAATCTAAATACATAACTAATGGTATATTTGATGCAATGTAAGATCCCTCACAGAATCGCTAAACTGAAGTGGCAGTGGGCAGGGCACACAGCTCGTAGAAGTAAAGTTCTCGAGTGGCGACCGCGCACCAGAAGACGTAGCCGACCTGGTGAGGACCACAGGAAGCCGCTGGATGCGGACAGCGCAGGCCCGATCTTCGTGGAAATCCCTGGGGGAGGCCTTTGTCCAGCAGTGGACGTCTTTCGGCTGATATGATGAAGATCCCTTATGGATTGAGAAGTTCAAACAAAGCCTACATCATTCATGCCGTATGCCAAGAAAATACTAGTGCCCTAGCAGGACTAAAATGATCGTTAAAACATATTTCGAACAGCTTACCTTATAGTCTGTATAATATGTACGGTCTTATTAAAACATCTGTTAACGATCGCTGCCAGGGGTGCTGCTATTAGTGAAACTGAACAATTTACCCCACAGAAACCTACAGCACACCCCGGACACTGCTTACAAATGGTCGTGAAATGACATTTCTAAAAACAAATGACAGAGCGAACCAAATCACGGCGAAATCCCATACGTTCGAGATGCAAACTGTAACCAATCTGTATCAATATGGATGACGAGGGGGTAAGTTCGCAATCTAGAGAGCGACAGGGAGTGTCCATACTGTATGTTAGTACTAATATATATACTTTGCCTATAGACAAATCTGAAAAAAAAACTGTGGACTCTATACAGAATTGTTCTATTATCTGATCTTTAATAGGTCCTACACTAATTTTAATACACCTGTATGTTCCAACACCTGCACGTGAGAGGACCAAATGGACGCGACGTACGAATGACGAACGTGCAGACTTTATGGGTTTATCCACTTTAACAACGTAGTCACGACGCATATGTGCGTTTTGCAATACGAACATGACTGAAATAATGACTATCATCGAGTAAAGACTTTACGGGTTATCTAAAGCCCGCCAGTTAAATATGTCATAATTCGTTTATTTGTCACTGAAATCACACACATATTATTATACAATATATAACATTTAAAAATTCATTTACTGTATAAATACATCGTCATCTAATCTTATCATCAAACTAATCTTAGGAATCGACGAGTCCGCCCCGAGTCATCCCTGGCGCAAAGGTGCCCATCACACTTGCAGCGTTGCCACGTTGGATCGCAACGGACAACCTTTGCGCCAGGTACGACCCCGCACGCACCCCCGATCCTCTCTCCTTGATACGACTAAAAAACCAGTTAAATTGAGTACCTTTTTGAAGTAAAACTTCTTTACGCACGCTTGACTTGGGGAGTAAGCTGGTGGATGCGTGACGAGAGCGTTACGGAAGTGTGTTCGGGCAAGGCGAACGGAAGTTGAGAGGAATATATAAATTAGTGAAGATAGAAAGAGAGTTAACAACAAAATTGGTTGCCAAAGCAACAATATCGGTTGTCAAAACAATCAAAACAAACATATATGATAAAAATATTTGATCATTTTCAGAGGATAATAAAATTATTAATTATAACTGTCTAATAAGTACCTTCATATGACAAAAAAGATTTAATTATTTTTTGAAGACTAAGTATTTACTTTCATACATACAATGGAGGTAAAGAAATTTAACTTCAGTCGTGTGGTCTAAAGCACACTCGTAATTTTTTAGCCAGAATAATTTTTAAATTGGTCGCAAGCTTGTTGATCTTGAACAAAACACAGCTGATTAATTAAATTTTCTTCTAACGAATGCTCAAGATGGCGACCGCGCACCGGAAGCAGGCCTCCCACTCGTTGGACCGATGACCTGGTGAAGGTCGCGGGAAACCGTGGATGCGGCAGCGCAGAACCGGTCGTCGTGGAAATCCTTGGGGTAGGTCAATTTTCAGCAGTGGACGTGCTTCGGCTGATATGATGATGCCCAAGATGGTATGTTTTACCCAACACTCTTACGGTGAAGGAAAACAACGAGAGGAAACCTGCACACGCCTGCGGAGTAACTCGCAGGTTGTGTGTGAAGTTGACCAACCCGCGATCAGGTCTTAGTCGACCACGCAGGCCCAGCGTGGTCGACTAAGACCTGATCGCCCTAATTCAGGGTAGGCTCGAGCCCCTCGGTAGGACACGTATTTGAGCTGATATGATGGATGATGTCAATTATCATTTTTTATATTTTTTGTATATTTTAATTCAGTTTTGGTGGGTTTACCAATATTTTTTTAAAGAACCCTGCCCATCCCGCCATAAGTTACTTCTTTTGTGCGTGTATCGGCGTAGTGGCGGGTACGCCGACGCCGCAAGGTTGTTTGCCAGTGCAGTGCATACTGCCTGGTTTTAGGTCTCATCCAGTAGTTCTGGATCCCCACCCTTTCAAAAGAAAGAACAACGACGCATAACTTTGCTTTGAGCGCGGTCTATTCTTCACTTACTTTTTAATATTCAGCAACTTTTCAGCTCATTTAGGTTTCAAACTTCACTTTATTGACTACTTCCGCTCGGTGGTGGTTTTAAAATACTTTTTGTTAAATTTTGAAAATTGTTAGTAAGATTTTCTTATAATCACTCAAAAGTTGATAATTTTAATGGTCACGCAGGTAACACGGGATAGACGAGAACAATAGAGTCAACTCAAATTTTACGCGTAGGGGAGGTACCCTAAAAAAGTCGACTCCAATTTTACGTGTTGGTTAGGTACCCTGAAAAAGTCAACTTCAATTTAACGTGTAGGGGAGGTACCCTGAAAAGTCAACTTCAATTTAATGTGTAGGGGAGGTACCCTAAAAAGTCAACTCCAATTTTACGTGATGGGCGGTACCCTAAAAAAAATTCTCAAGATTTTTTTTTATCACTGACGGCGTCATTAAGGCCGTAAGATGGGTCAAATAACAATATTTAATTCGAATTTTTGAAAGACTGTGTTAAGCTATCACCATGGAAAAAATATGTAATTAATATAAAAATATTCCTTTGATGTTAGTAGTAGGTATTTATAGGTAAAAAAAAAATTTGGTTTTTTTTTGTTTATCTTGTCTTCTCTTTTTTATTTTTGTTTGTGTACTTAAGCAATACAATAAATAAATCATTCATTCATTCATTCATTCATTCATATAATATACTTAAAGTAATAAAAAATCGATTTAATTAAA
Organism: Coleophora flavipennella; assembly: GCA_947284805.1. Lineage (NCBI taxonomy): Eukaryota > Metazoa > Arthropoda > Insecta > Lepidoptera > Coleophoridae > Coleophora > Coleophora flavipennella. Next base: position 5,165,495 of record OX369254.1, on the reverse strand, counting down.
CACAATTCTAAAAATAGTACCTCTTTTAATGTAAAAAAAATATACTGTAGACCCTTTTTTTGGCATTAATTGCAAAATTTCTCGGAAACAAATAGTTAATGTCGAATAAAACCAACACACCAAATTTAGTTACTTTAAGACCTTTCATTTCAATTGAACACATTTTTTTAAACTTATTTTAAAGTGATGAAAAGTAACAAAATCATGTAAAAATCGAGAATTGGGCGTTCGGGTTTCAACGTAATAGCCGTGTTGAAGCCGGCATTGATTTGAACTTAAAATTAATAAAGTTACGTTCGATATTATTTTAACACGTTTCAACTTGCTCGGATGAAACAATAAATCCCTACAAATATTATAAATGTGAAAGTAACTCTGTCTGTCTGTTACGCTTTCCCGCAAAAACTACTGAATGGATTTGACTGAAATTTGGTAGGTAGATAGATTAGGACCTGGATTCAGACATAGGCTACTTTTTACCACGCACTGCGCACCCTCGAAAAGTCATAGAAACGTTGTCCACGCGGGTGAAACCGCGGGAAACAGCTAGTATATACATAAACAAACAAAATCATATACATAAATAAATTATACATTTTATCTATCCATGGTAAAGAAAGTAAAATGAGATAGTAAGGAAGATGTAAAAAAGGATTTAGAAACACAGTTAAAAACAGGATTTAAAAAAGGATTTAGAAACAATAAACATATAAACAAATTTTAACGCGACTTCCGTGTACTAGGTTAACTTCGTTTGGAAATTGTTTTAACCGCCTCCGTGGCGCAATGGTTAAGTCCATTAGCTTCACTAATGGATATCGCGGGTTCGATTCCTGGCGGAGTCTAACTTTGTATGACTCGGTATGGTTGGTGGAAGGGCATTTTCTAAGCCGCCTGGCTAGCTATCACCATCTTATCTAAGTCTCGCCGCCAAGCTACAATGTTAACAGCTTGAAGATAAGACAGTCCCCGTTGCGTTGGGGAATCTTGGTAAACCCACTTCCATCTTCGGCATCATCGTCACTTACCATCAGGTGAGATTCAAAATTTTTAATCGGTTTGGTTGATGGTAGGGCATTTTCTAAGCCCGCCTGGCTAGCTACCCCATCTTATCTAAATCTTGCCGCCAAACATCAGTGTTTACAAGGCTTGAAGATAGCCAGTTTTCTATTGAATTGGGGATAATTGGTAAGCGCGCTTCAATCTTTGGCATCATCGTAACTTACCATCTGGTGAGATTATGCCAAGAGCTTACTAATTGTGCATTAAAAAAAAAGATGATGTCAAGGGGTTACCAATTTTGGATAAAAAAACATACTATCTGTGGCTTACTTGCCTGCAGAACCACTCGTAGCATCTCTTTCAGGGTGCACTTCGCTTAGAGTGCGAATCCAAATGAGAGCAAGACCACGCACTCTGGCCCCGCTGGAGGACTTTTTAACGAGCACCCTGTACTTAGTCCCCCTAGTTTAAAGTTCTTATAAAAAGTTGTGACGAGACGATATCGAAATGTCGACTGTTAAAGAAACACTTTTTTTGCGATGTTGAAATAACTTTTTTCAATACAGTTGCTCGAAAAGTGGTCCTTTATATGCCAGTCAAGTGTGCGCAAAATTGATTTTACCGCACACGTGCTTTTACTTTACCACTTTCTTTTAATTTCTAGCTCGGACGAACCAGACATTTATAGCAAATAAAAAATATAATATCCAAAGATACAGAATCTTCTTTAAGACTTTTGAAAGGAGAATTTTAAAAGAGATAGGTAGTTCCTCCGAGGTTAGTACATAACGCAAGCTGTTTAGATTGTCTTTGGGTTATATCTTTGTGAAGAAAAGAGAAAAAATATGAATGAAGTGGAACCAGTTACACCAAGGAATAGTTCATCTTTACCAAAGAGGTTAAGTATCCTAAGCGGTATTGTAGTCTCTATAAGATAATAAAAAAAAATCTTACGCATGCGTACGTGTGCTAGCAAAAATATAGCGCAATTTTCGTAAAACTGAATTGAGATGTTTTAGTTGTACAAACTAATAAAATTAAGAATAGTTAATATATATGTAATAAAAAATATACTTATGTGTATGTATAAGAAAAAACAAAGTGAGATTACTCCCCGGACATTTTAAATAAGCCACAAGTCGTGTAAAATGAACTTACCAAACAACCAACGATATAAATAGTATGAATGGTGTGTTTTAGGGTTCCGTACTCAAAGGCTAAAAACGGGACCCTATTACTAAGACTTCGCTGTCCGTCCGTCTGTCACCAGGTTGTATTTCATGAACCGTGATAGCTAGACAGTTGAAATTTTCACAGATGATGTATTTCTGTTGCCGCTATTACAAAAAATACTAAAAAATCGCCCAAGCGCGAGTCGGACTCGCGCACGAAGGGTTCCGTACCATTAACTATAAAAATCACGTTTGTTGTATAAATATTTTATATTTAAAAATTGTTCAATTTTAATTTAATTATTTATTTTTAAAGTTAATATATAATTAAATATTCTGTGAATATTTTATGGGTCTACCTGTTGCCTATATCAATATCGAGGAAAAACGAGTAAACAAATCACGTTTATTGTATGGGAGCCCTATTAAATATTTATTTTATTGATGTGTAAAATCTTTGCTCTCGCTTTCCTGCAATTTGTGGGAGTGATTTCGTGAAATGGGACGGAACTGTGTCCCATTGTAACAGGAAGTCGCGTTTTTTCAGGCTTTAAAAGCGCGGAAAAGGCAAAGGTACCTATGACCATACAGCCTAGTCTGCCGTATCTTTGCCGTCCTTTTATAAAGTATTTTGTCACATGTTACACATCATATGCGAGTACTGTAGGTCTCGCTCGAATTTTTTTATTTTGTTTTTTAGTGTCTGTTTTTATAGCGGTAACAGAAATACATCATCTGTTATATGTGTGTCTGCGTCTAGCTGTCACGGATCTTGAAATACAGCCTGGTGACGGACAGACAGACGGACAGCGAAGTCTCAGTAATAGGGTCCCGTTTTTAACCTTTGGGTACGGAACCCTAAAAATTAGAAAAAGTGAAAGTCGTCATACAAAAAAAGTTTTTTTTTGAAACGTAATGGTTAATCCATTCGCTTCACACCAGGAGGTCGCGGGTTCGATTCCCGGTGGGGTCAACTTGAAAGACTCGGTTTGGTTGGTGGTAGGGCATTTTCTAAGCCCGCCTGGCTAGCTAACACCATCTTATCTAAGTCTTGCCGCCAAACATCAGTATTTAATAATAATGATGTGTTCCGGCTTGAAGATAAGATAGCCAGTTCTCCATTGCGTTCGGGAATCTCGGTTAGCCCGCTTCCATCTTCGGCATCATCGTGACTTGCCATCAGGTACAATGATGCCAAGGGCTTACCAATTGTGAATAAAAAAAATAAAAATAAAGGATACATTTTAACCAGACCAGCCAAACAAGAGGATACAGTGTAAACTCATCACGGGACACTCAAGGGACCGGGCAGTTGGTGACGTTATTGAGTGTTTTCGTTATACAGGAGAGATTAGCTTTAAAGTAAACCAACTGGAGCCAGAAAATTTTGACTTTCAAAGAGTGGACGTTATATCGAGTGACGTTTTAGAGAGTTTACGCTGTAATTATTTCGTTGGCATGCTGTGTAGCCTAAACGGCTTGATGGATTTTGGTGTGCGAGGTGTTGTTAGATTCGTCTTGATCATTGTAACTTCTACGATAAAGAAGTTATCATTTGAAGATTACTATTCCTAGAGTTATATTATAACTTAGTTTCAGTGTCGGGCTTTTAGTTTTTAATTAGTTCGTATATTTATAAATGTGCCTAATTCAGGGTAGGCTCGAGCCCCCCGGTGGGGACGCATATGAGCTGACATGATGATTAATGTGCAAGCCGTTAAGAGTAGACTTTCTTCATGGTACTGAACAATTTTCACAAAGAAAACAAAAAACTAATCGCTCAAAGCGATTTTTTCCAGATCACCTGGTGTTTGGAGGCTCGATCTATCTACGCAAATTAGGCAAATTTACAGTTCCATATTTTATGGCTGCCAAACTACTAAAAATACCAGGTTAGCTCCTAAAATTATGGATCTGCGAATGTGGGTGTTAACATTTTTGAAATTAATCCTTTCCCTACTTCGAGTAAGTAATTATTTTAGATACAGAGATATTTACCACTAGCTTTTGCCCACGGCTTCGCCCGCGTGGACATAGTTTTTGTGACTGACTTAGAGGGTGCGCGGTGGGCGAGCCGCAAGCGGCTCGCGTAAGTGGACATGAATTTTCCCCAGATCCCCCGGGAACTATGTCAGGATATGCTTATTAGTAAATCGTGTCATTTCCCACCCCCTCAACCATCTCGGTGCAAAAAATCACACAATCCATTGTTCAGTTGCGATGTTAATTAACCAAAAAAGAGAATACTTTCAGTTTCCTCGGGAATTGCATCGGGCTATGCTATTTTCACGGGATAAAAAGTAGTCTATGTCCTTACTTGTGACACAGACTACCTGCATGCCAAATTTCATTAAGATTGGTCAAGGCGTTGAAGCGTGAAAAGGTAACAAACAAACAAACACATTTTCACATTTATAATATTATTAGTAAGGATAGATGGGTTATGCACTAACAAACTACATTTGAAAATCGAACATATTTACACACACAACATTAAAGGTAGTTAACTTCCGTTACACAGAATGCTACAAAGAAAAGAGATGCCAATTGTCATCTTTTTATTTGCTTCACTTTTAGGAAGCATGTAACCTATCTACCGCCCTTTATACAGCATATCTCTGTTTAGATATCTTATCAGCTCATATACGTCCCCACCGAGGGGCTCGAGCCTACCCTGACTTAAGGCGATCGTGCCTTAGTCGATCACGCGGGCCCAGTGCGGGTTGGTCGACTTCACACACAACCTTCGAGTTTCTTTGCAGGTGTGTGCAAATTTCCTCGCGACGCTTTCCTTCACCGTAAGAGCGTTGGATAAACGTACATATGAAATCGAAATTCAAAAACACGTGGTAAATTTTTTTTTTACGATTTCATAAAAGTCGTAGAACAAAAGTTGTTCAGTATGATGAGCAGAAGCCCCAGTTAACGGGACCTATACCACTTTTGTTACAGCATGTATAAAGTTCGTTTCTCGAAAACGACTCTAAAGTATTGGATGAAACTTAATTTATGCAATGTTTTACCACATCCTGAATACTTTATACAAAGGGCCATAAAATGGCATTTCAAAAAAGGAATGACGGAATAAACAAAATGGCGGCGAAATCCTATACATTCGACCAGCAAACTGTAACCAATCTGTATCAATCCGGGTGACGAGGGGGTGAGGTCGCAATCTAGAGAGCGGCAGGGAGTGTCCTTACTGTATGTTAGTACTATTAAATATACTTTGGTTATACTTTCTCCCAAGTATGGTTATTACAAACGCACTGTTCATGTAAACGACAAAATGAGTTGTTTTTTTTTACATTAGTTCCAGTCATGTGTAAACATGACATATCACGATGATTACGCGACCAAATTTAGGAGGTAGGATGGAGGTAGCTCAAGTAAGCAAGTAATCTTACAAAATGTACGTGGTACGTATACTTTGTCACTTAGCGGTGTTACGTTACGTCACCTGAGACCTGTAACTCTTGCCAATTTTTACCCGACTCCGCCAGAAGGAGGGTTATGTTTTTCGAGAGTATGTATGTATGTATGTATGTATGTATGTATGTTTGTATGTATAATTGTTTGGCACGCTCTGCAGCCTGAACGGCTGGATGGATTTTAGCTTGAGACGTGTCGTTAGATTCGTATTTACTGTGAGAGTGACACTGGGTATATCAAAATAAAAAAAAACAAAATGGCGGATTTTTGGCGCAAAATTCAAATGTTTGACACGCTCTGCAGCCTGAACGGCTCGATGAATTATAGCTTGAGGGTTGTCGTTAGATACATTTTTACTGTGAGCATGACACTGGGTATATCCTACTGTGAGAATGACACTGGGTATATCCAAATAAAAAAACAAAATGGCGGATTTTTGGCGCCAAATTCCAATGTTAGGCACGCACTGCAGCCTGAACGGGTCGATAGATTTTAGTTTGAGGGGTGTCGTTAGATACATATTTACTGTGTGAGTGACACTGGGTATATCAAAATAAAAAAAAACAAAATGGTGGATTTTTGGCGCCAAATTCAAATGAACTCATTCAATAATAAAACTCAAAAAATGAATAAAATAAAAAACGGTAATTTAAAAAACTAAAAAACCCGCCTGCGTTTCTGTGTAATTTGGAAATGAAAAACCCTAAAACAAGAAGGTCGTCATACCCAATTGAACTTAACTTAAGAAAAATTGTAGCAGTCGGGACCCATTCTAGAAATGGAGGCTTAGTGAATTGAGAGCACATACCTATATTACATTGCAGATTACTCCAATAAACTGACTAGACGGCTGACTGTCTAGAATGGGTCCCGACTGCTACAATTTTTCTTAAGTTAAGTTCAATCGGGTATGACGACCTTCTTGTTTTAGGGTTTTTCATTTCCAAATTACACAGAAACGCAGGCGGGTTTTTTAGTTTTTTAAATTACCGTTTTTTATTTGTTTTGCTGTGGTAGGGTTTAACCATACTTTTCAAGCGACTTCCAAAAGGAGGAGGTTCTCAATTCATCTGTATGTTTTATTTTTATTTTTTATGTTTGTTACCTCAGAACTTTTTACTGGTTGAACCGATTTTTATGATTCTTTTTTATTTGAAAGCTAGTGCTTCTCGTGTAGTCCCATATAAATTTTATCAAAATCGGTTTAGTACTTTAGTAGAAAATTAACAAAAACCAAAAATAATAATGCAAAAATGTACTAATTTGTTGCGATGGAAGTCGGTTTTTTAACGTGTTTAGCGTTTTCAATTATGTAAAGTTACTTTTGCCACATTTCAGATCGTATTAAATTTCTAGCTCAAAGTCAAAATATTTATTTCCGACTAGCTGTTTCCCGCGGTTTCACCCGCGTGGACAACGTTTCTATGACTTTTCGAGGGTGCGCAATGTGCGAGCCGCAAGCGGCTCGCGAGCGTGGTAAAAAGTAGCCTATGTCTGAATCCAGGTCCTAATCTGTCTACCTACCAAATTTCAGCCAAATCCGTTCAGTAGTTTTTGCGGGAAAGCGTAACAGACAGACAGAGTTACTTTCACATTTATAATATTATTATAGTAGGGATAGTAGGGATTTCGGACTACAATATAATCCACAGAGTGTAAGCAAAGTATATATATTAGTACTAACATACAGTATGGACACTCCCTGCCGCTCTCTACATTGTGACCTCACCCCCTCGTCACCCATATTGATACAGTTTGGTTTTAGTTTGGTTCTCGAACTGTATAGGATTTCGCCGCGATTTTGTTTGCTCCGTCATTTGTTTTTAGAAATGTCATTTCACGACCATTGTATGCAGTGTCCGGGGTGTAGTGTTGGTAACAAAACAATGAAATTGAATGTAGATTAAAAATAATCTAAAGCCACGTTGTAATGTGCCTTAAAAATAATTTTTAAAAAATCCGTGCAATATTCTACCCAGAACGACAGACATACAAGACAAGAAAGTTATAATAACGGGAAGTATTGAACAAATCTGTTGAGGGATTCCACCCGGAACGAAAGACAGAAAGACAGACAAACAAGAAAGTGACTTTAATAAAAACATGTTAATATTATTAAGGTTCTTATCTTCGTGAATGTTAACTGAAGTAGCAGCGACACTTCAACCCAGTCAAAGATTTAAAAAATATTACTTTACCCGGTGGGATCTCTACCCCCATAACCACTTTCAACCACCTCTCCGTAGCGTAATGGTTAAGGCCATTGCTTCACATCAGCAGATTCGCGGGTTCGATTCCTGGCGGAGACTGACTTTGTAAGATTCGTTTGGTTGGTGTTAGAGCATATTCTAAGCCCACCTGGCTAGCTACTACCATCTTAACCAAGTCTTACCGCTAAACACTGTGTTCCGGCCTCAATATAAGATAGCCAGTTCCCCATTGCGTTGGGGAATCTTGGTAAACCCGCTTCCATCTTCGGCATCATCGTCACTTACGTCAGGTGAGATTACGCCAAGGGCACTACCCGGACACGACATTTTTAAAAACAAATGACGGAGCAAACAAAATCAAGGCGAAATCCCATACGTATGAGAACCAAACTGTAACCAATCTATATCAATATGGGTAACGAGGGGGTGAGGTCGGAATCTAGAGAACAGCAGGGAGTGTCCATACTGTAAGTTAATACTAATATATGGCCAAGGGATTACAAATTATCAATAACAAAACCCTTGCACTCTAGTCGAAGATTTGCTGAGTTTATCGAAATCTACAGTGAATTAGATATTTTTTCAGATTCTCGGAACGATTTCGCTTGACATAAATCCTTGATTTAAATAAAACATTTATGTAAACATACATTAACGATACATAAGTATATTATTTGTGTAAGCGATGACGCGCTACCCTTGTCACGTCCTAACAAGAGGTTCAGTATGTGACAAATTCTGCGCTCCACACAAAAGGAACCCTAAAACAAACTTTGTTTTGCGGCTAAAACCGGACACTTCTAAAAGAAATTCTCGCGTTTTCCGGAAATGAAACGGCAAAAAAGTTTTGTGGAAGTTCCTCGTATATCTGACGAGGGACTGAGTTGTGATTTTGTTTACATTTGCGAGGTTTCCCGGTATTAACGATTTAAGGTTTTACTCAGAAATTTCGGATAAACATTTTGGAATTATTAATGACATAGATTTTACGGGCATGTGGTGTGCTGATTTAATTTATGTCTGTGAAAGCCTTACCTACTGAATGTTTAAAAAATAATTATATAAAATTCACGGGACACGTCTTACCTGACACTACGAACGAAAGGGTGAACGAGAGTAATCTTTTGCGCTGCGCAAACGCTACAGATTGCCTCCAAGGATCCCTTGCCAAGTATCCGTTTTCCGACTTACTTATTGCCCGATCTTCTTCATCCCTAATGAGATTGTTCGTTATCATCGATGAAAATAATTGGTTATCTGTAAAGTCGATTTACGGACGATAGTTTAACGTGATAACGTTATAACTATAACGTAACGGCACAATGAGCGTAACGGGAGAATAAGTCTTTCCTTTTCTTTCCTTTGACTGACTCGTTGGCTCAGTGGTCCTGCTCTTGACTGCTGATCCGAGATTTGTGGGTTCGATCCCCACCCAGGGCAAGCATTTGTGTGATGAACAGATTTGTTTGCTCTGTGTCTGGGTGTTAAATATCTATATATGTATGTATTTAAACATATATAAGTATTTATATCAGTCTCTGGTTCCCATAACACAGGGAATCCTACTTTGGGGCCAAATGACCATGTGTGATTTGTACCAGAATATAATAATATTTTCGTGGATGCAGCCGGTGTCCACGGATTTATTAGACGTTGTCACGTCAAAATATATACAGGGTAGTGCAAATCATTTTAAGAGGATAAACTACATCTAATTTAGAACAAAAAAAAGTCATATTAACTGTGGGTCGGAAATCAACGGTTTTCGAGTTAAAGCCCATTTAATTTTTCAATTTTGTATGTAATTAAAACGCATTTATTTTAATGTTTTTTGATTTTCCAAAAAAAACTAAAATATAGTTGACTTGCAAAATACGATAAATGTCAATGGACTTAACCAAAACGCCACATCGGCGGTTTTTCTAACTTTCAGCTTCGACAGTCTTAGAAAGCCATCGATTGCCAACCTAGCCATCATCAGACCTCCCTTCAGTTTCTCAAAGTGCTATCATTGTGGTGACTTTTGTAGGGTACTCGTAGGCTAGTTTATAGACTTTAAATATGATGTGAAGAAACAGTGATCTTGAAGAATGAAATATTACTGAAGACGTAAATTCTACAAATATCTACCGAAAATATATTATTCTGAAGACAAGGCGGTTTGGCCAATGAGCCTTAGTCTGCCCTGAAGGGGGCGAAAAACATTTTATATTCATATCATAAAATGACATTTGCGACAGGGACAGCGCTATAGAAAATTGTATCTTCCTTCTCGCGGTACATAAATTATAGTGTTTAGTGGTTTAATTAAGTTTATTCTTTATATTATATTGTTTTTGTCTTTCAATTCAATTCGATAGTGTTTATTCCTGACAAACAAAGCAACCAAATCGAATAGAATATGAAAACGACTAAACTTATTTTATTTTTTATTTTGGTTAATTAAATCGAGTCAATAGTCGAGTCGAGTAATTAAGAAGCGTCGGTGGCTCAACCGGTAACGACTTGGTCCTCCTAACCAGAGGTGCCGGGTTCAAATCCAATGTACTAATGAGTTTTTCGAAACTAACGTACATATACTCACCGATTGCTTTAACGGTGAAGGAAAACATCGTGAGGAAACCTGCACACACCTGCGAGAAAGTCGAAGGTTGTGTGTGAAGTCGACCAACCCGCACTAGGCCTGCGTGGTCGACAAAGGCCCAATCGCCCTAATTCAGGGTAGGTTCGAGCCCCTCGGTGGGGACGTATATGAGCTGATATAATGATGACGAAGTCGAGTGTTTTGTTCAAATAGAACGACATCTACCTACTTTTAAAGTATATTCTTTCATCAAACATTTTTATTCGGGAACTTAGTAGGTTTTGTCACAGTATTACGTTATGACTTGCAGTAGTGCAACGCCTTTGATGTCGCACGATGCGCCACCGGCGCGGCGGCGTAAGTACTACTAGCCCATACTAGTCTGGCAAACTCGCGGAGGCTGTGCCCCGCCGCCCGCTGCTCCGCAAGTACCCTCCCGTTGCTCTGCGTAAGTACATTAGTTGCGCTACTGTAAGCCGCTATAGTGTAATACTGTGCTATTGTTTTTCTCAGGATGCCAACAAGGATTTCTACTTATCGTGTCTGTAGGAAACTACTTAATTTACCCAGATCGGACAGTTATTATCTCTGGGCTTGTAGATAAATATAAATACGTTAATCTGAACAGAAATGTTCATTTGGTTGAGGATTTCTGCAGGATGCGAAGAAAGTCGATGGCCTATTCTCCTAAAAGACTTTACGTTTCTTGTTAAACATATTTCGCATTTTTTATAGTAAATATCACTAAGACTAAGGCCTGATCGCCCTACTTCAAGGTAGTGTCAAGATCCCCTCGGTGGGGACGTATATGAGCAGATATGACAGTAAATATAAGGTAGTTTAGGTCAGTTAAGTTTTTTTCTATGCATTAAATCATACGTTTATGTAGCATTAGAGCTAGTTATTAATGTAATTATATATAAAAGAATCTGCAACCGAGTTAGGTTTGTCAAAACGTGTATTTATGAGATATAAATTCTAGCCACGGCACCACTCTGCAATGTTTTGTACGTATGTTAAGATAAGTACGTATATTATGATTAAAACAGATCATTTGATACGACCATTACCGATGATAAGCTAAATAAAAATTTATTTATGAAAAATGTTACTTTTCAAAATACAAATATATACCTAATTACAATACCTTAAACACCTAAAATAAAATTCCAAAAATACCTTAAATAAATAAAACACCTAAAATACTTAAAATGAAACACCTTAAATAAAACACCTAAAATGCTAACAATTGTATTACCGATAAGTTATGTATGTATGGGTGTGTGAGTGTTTGTGTGTGTGGTGTTGTGAGACTTTTTTGTACGTAACTTTTTCAATGTGATCAAAATGTGATATATTTTAGTAGTCCTGTGTCCCGAAATATTTGTCTACACCTTGTACTCTGCAGTGTGTATCACGGACAGTGCAGAGAGTCAAAAGTAATTTCCTTAGAACACGCGAAAATCCCTTTTATCTTCTGTCATGGAAAAAGAAAATTAGCTGCGAAAATAAACATTAATTCCTATTATTATTATTTGCAATTACGAGTATATAGGTATAATAATTCGTAAGCATGAACGAACAAACAGATAGATGTCAAATAATAATAACTAATAAAGTAATAATAATAAGTGGTTAAATATTAGAGAATCACTATCAAACCAGATAAACGCTAAATGGATATGAACACTGGTAATTTAGTCTATACAGAGTGTGGAAATACTGCTGTAGGAGCCATAAATAGGGCTTCTACTTCTAGATAGCAAATAATAATAACTAATTAAATAATAATAATAAGTGGTTTAATGCTAAGGAATCACTATCGAACAAGATAAACGCTAAATGGATATGAACACTGGTTATTTAGTCTATACAGAGTGTGACAAAACTGTTGTAGGAGCCATTAACTGGGGCTTCTTCTAGATAGCAAATAATGATAACTAATAAAGAAATAAGTAGTTCAAAGCTAAGGAATCACTAGCGAACAACATAAATGATAAATGAATATAAACACTGGATATTTAATGTAGTCTATACAGAGTGCAACAAAACTGGTGTAGGAGCCATTAACTGGGGCTTCTTCTAGATAGCAAATAATGATAACTAATAAAGAAATAAGTAGTTCAAAGCTAAGGAATCACTAGCGAACAACATAAATTATAAATGCATATAAACACTGGATATTTAATTTAGTCTATACAGAGTGCAACAAAACTGGTGTAGGAGCCATTAACTGGGGCTTCTTCTAAATAGCAAATAATGATAACTAATAAAGTAATAAGTAGTTCAAAGCTAAGGAATCACTAGCGAACAACATAAATGATAAATGAATATAAACACTGGATATTTAATTTAGTCTATACAGAGTGCAACAAAACTGGTGTAGGAGCCATTAACTGGGGCTTCTTCTAAATAGCAAATAATGATAACTAATAAAGTAATAAGTAGTTCAAAGCTAAGGAATCACTAGCGAACAACATAAATGATAAATGAATATAAACACTGGATATATAATTTAGTCTATACAGAGTGCAACAAAACTGGTGTAGGAGCCATTAACTGGGGCTTCTTCTAGATAGCAAATAATGATAACTAATAAAGTAATAAGTAGTTCAAAGCTAAGGAATCACTAGCGAACAACATAAATGATAAATGAATATAAACACTGGATATTTAATTTAGTCTATACAGAGTGCAACAAAACTGGTGTAGGAGCCATTAACTGGGGCTTCTTCTAGATAGCAAATAATGATAACTAATAAAGTAATAAGTAGTTCAAAGCTAAGGAATCACTAGCGAACAACATAAATGATAAATGAATATAAACACTGGATATTTAATTTAGTCTATACAGAGTGTAACAAAACTGGTGTAGGAGCCGTTAACTGGGGCTTCTACTCTTCAAGCTGATTAACTTTTCCAAAGACATCCATCGTCGATTCGCAAAAACAATTTTGAACTTTTTTTACAAATAATTCTGCCGATTGACCCATTTTGTGCATTTTTGTATGGAGTGTCGAAACTTTTGGAACATTGTTCCTTATCGGCATTATCGCACGATTGACCCTTGGCGAACTCATGAGAGCTGGGCCGAAAAAAAGTAGGTAAGATTTCAAACGGCACGACACTTTGGCTAAGGATAGACTATTTCTGTTACGTTCAAATGTCCGCAATAGCCTAGCGGTAGAATGCCCTGCTTATGTCGACAGAGGTTAAAGTTCGGATCTGAGTGGTATTTATAATGTTTAAGGATTTGTTATTGTTTTTAAATATTGTTTTTTATCTACCTTACTACCTTTTAACAGCCTCCGTGGCGTTATGGATAGTCCATTCGCTTTACACCAGGAGGTCGCGGGTTCGATTCCCGGTGGGGTCAACTCGTACGACTCGGTTTGATTGGTGGTAGCGCATTTTCTAAGCCCGCCTGGCTAGCTACCACCATCTTACCTAAGTCTTGCCGCCAAACATCAGTGTTAACAACATTGATGTGTTCCGTCTTGAAGATAAGATAGCCAGATCCCCATTGTGTCGGGGGCATCTTGGTAAGCCCGCTTCCAAATTCGGCATCATCGTCACTAACAATCAGGTGACATGATACCAAGGACTTACCAATTGTGAATAAAAAAAGGTATGTCACTAAGAGTCAAACCCATCCAAGTAATGACCGTGTTTACCGTACTGCAGCCGCTCCAATCACGAACATAATTAATATGACAACACACAAAAGAAAAGGTACGTAGCTTAGCAAAGATCGACTTAAGAAAAAGATTAATGAAACAATAAAACAATAAGGCATACAATTGATTGTATTACTAATCGGTTTCGTCATTAATCATAGCAAATAATGACGTAATTAATATTAATTAACGATATAGCGCCGTTGGGGTGACCATGCGTTGAGATGAAGTAGGGATATTTATATTATTCCTGTTTATTGTTTTATTTTACTATGCTTGTATTAAGGTAACGAAAGCTAAAGTCGTTTTTTTTAAGTTTGTTTTACTGGATTTAGATAATTACTGCGTTGGCTCAGTATTGGCTTATTCATGTCATGACGAAAACACAATAGTATTTTTGACGTGATTACGTCTAATAAATCGATGAACGCTGGCTGCATGCACGAAAAAGTGTCACGTTCCGCGTGCATGCGAGAGCGCGGAACAAGCGATAGAGAGGTACGATCGGCCTAAGTGTTGATCAATGTTTTCTTATGATGTTATCAAGTAAAATTATCGTCCTTTACAGACAACCAGTTTTTAACGTGATAACGTCTTATAAATCGATGAATGCCGGCTGCATGCTCTTCACGCTACTCTCTACCTTTCTACTCTTCATTATACTCTCTCCTCTCTCTACTCTACTCTTCACTCTACTTTCCACCACTCTACTCTTCACTCTACTCTTTCCTCTCTCTACTGATTATTCTACTCTTAACTTAATTCATTTAATTTATTTTCTAATTATTACTTTTGTAGTGTGACTTTATTTTTGTTCCCAATTTTGTCGTAATTATATCATTTCTTTATTTTGACAATCATTTATCCTTTGACATTTTTAAAATACTGTAAACTTGACATTGATAATATGTTAAATAAATCTTATCTAATCTAATCTACTAGGTGCGTGTCAGCTTCTACGTGCGACTGGAGTTTACTCACGTTAGGCACTAGCAGTCTTGGATCAATAGTTTCTGAGATATAACCGTTACAGTTTGATAGTTGTCACCTGAAATAAAGATCTCAAAGAGATCTACGATTTCTCTTGAGAAATTAGTATTCCAAGATCAATTGTTTCTGAATTATGGTGGATTAAAATTTGACAGTTGTTATCCAAAATGAAGATCTCGACGGTACGAATATCTATCATTCATCTTTAGAAACTAGTGCCTAGTATGAATAGTTTCTGAGATGATATAGTTTTAACTTTGACAGCTGGCATCCGAAATGAAGATCTCGAAGAAATCAATGATTTCTCTTACGAAACTGGTAGACCAGGATCAACAATTTCCAAGTAATGGCGGTTTTAAAATTAACCGCTGTCATCTAAAATAAAGATCTCGACGATATCTATCATTTCACTTATTAAATACAGGATTATATTCACGAATCTTTAAAATTAAGGGGCCGTCGCTCCGACACAGCATACACCCCTGTTTTGCAAAAGATGGTCACATGGCCACCCTAAAGGTGATGATGGATGCCAACAAACGTATTACCCAGCCGGTCCAGTGCAGCGATAAATCATGGGCCTCAGTAAGGCGCCGCGAAATCTTGCGCCCTTTCCCTTCTCAAGGAAAAGATGTAATTTATTTTTACGCTTAGCAGGTGCTATTCACAGGTGCATGTTTAAAATGCTTGATTATGTAGAATAATCTAATTCAGCTTCAGACTTTAAACAACAAGACGGAGGCATTTAAACAAATTCTTTAATCAGCTACGAAGCTACCTTATACCCACAACTTTATTGACTAAGTGGGTACATTTGATAATTAGTAGGTACCGGGTGATGATGGAATTACGGCTCAACTTCTGAAAGTAGGTGGAACACCGGTACTTAAAGCTCTTCAGAAATTATTTAATTCCGTTATACTTGAGGGACAAACGCCTAAGGAATGGCACAGAAGTGTGGTAGTGCTTTTCTTCAAAAAGGGCGACAATACCCTGCTGCAGAAGTACAGACCCATCTCACTTCTGAGCCACGTCTACAAACTGTTTTCGAGAGTCATTACGAATCGTCTCGCACGCAGGTTTGATGACTTCCAGCCTCCCGAACAAGCCGGTTTCCGAAAAGGATTTAGTACCATAGACCACATACATACGCTGCGGCAGATTATACAGAAGACCGAAGAGTACAATCAGTCACTATGCTTGGCGTTCGTGGACTATGAGAAAGCCTTCGATTCGGTCGAAACTTGGGCTGTGTTACAGTCTGATGCCAAATTGACAATCGATATATCGAAGTGCTGAAGTGTTTGTATGAAAACGCCACCATGTCGATTCGTCTCCAGGATCAAAACTCGGAACCTATCCAGCTGCAGCGAGGGGTGAGACAGGGAGACGTTATATCTCCGAAACTGTTCACCGCCGCCCTGGAAGATGTTTTTAAGCTTTTGGACTGGGGTGGACTGGGCATCAATATCAACTGCGAGTACATCACCCACCTTCGATTCGCTGACGATATTGTGGTCATGGCTGAGACTATGAACGACTTAGACACAATGCTCGATGGCCTCAGTAGAGCCTCTCAACAAGTGGATTTTAGAATGAACATGGACAAGACGAAAATTATGTCAAACGTCCGTGTCATATCTACTCCTCTCAAAGTTGGAGGCTCTACACTCGAAGTTGTTACCGAATATGTATACCTGGGACAAACAGTCCAATTAGGTAGGTCTAACTTCGAGAAAGAGATCAATCGTCGAATCCAACTCAGCTGGGCAGCGTTCGGGAAGCTTCGCAATATCTTTACGTCCCAGTAATGGAACACATGGAACCGAGACATGTTCGCTTACTATGGGCCTCATAAGAAGGCTCAAGGTCACCCAAAGGACAATGGAGCGTGCTATGCTCGGAGTTTCTCTGCGTGATCGAATCAGAAACGAGGAGATCCGTAGGAGAACCAAAGTAACCGACATTGCTCTCAGAATTGCTAAACTTAAGTGGCAGTGGGCGGGGCACATTGCTCTCATAATTGCTAAACTTAAGTGGCAGTAGGCGGGGCACATTGCTCGTAGAACAGATGGCCGTTGGGGTAGTAAAGTTCTCGAGTGGCGACCACGCACCGGAAAACGTAGTGTAGGCAGGCCTCCCACTCGGTGGATCGATGACCTGGTGAAGGTTGCGGGAAGCCGCTGGATGCGGGCAACGCAGAACCCAGTCGTCGTGGAAATCCTTGGGGGAGGCCTATGTCCAGCAGTGGGCGTCCTTCGGCTGATATGATGAGGTACATTTGATAATTCTGTGCTTCTTAGTGTACAGGCTGAATTAAAATAATTGGTCTCATTTTTAATCGAGCATGTACTCATGAAACTAAACGGCAAGAAAAGAATGTTGAAGTAAAACCAGAAAAAAATTATATCTTTGCAACGGAGCTCTTTCGAAAGCTTAAAATGGTATCTGATATAGCTCATTTTTGAGATCTTTCTATATGTAATATCGGTGCACTTAAAACGAGTAAGGTTTTCATGTGATTTTTTTATTTTATTTTTCCGGAAAACAAAAAATTGACAATTTTCAGATATTTTTTTTCTAAACTAAATAAAACCGGCGCGTGAAAATTTTACAAATGCATTTGTGAAATGAAACTCTGTATAATAACAAAAAAAAACAGATTTTAAGGGTCCCATAAAACATTGTGCGATATTGAGGTCTGAGTCAAACATGTCGCATCGATAGCGTTTGCAGCACTTGAACGCACACTATTTTTCGTCACTTTTTCATATTTTTCAACACGCCGACGAAAACCGCCAGATCTCTTTAATTTCTCTACCTCATCCATCCATCTCTCCACTTGGCTCTATTTTGTTTAAAAGGTCCCGTTAAGTGTACTTTTGCTTTATTCTGATTAATTTTAGTCAGAAAGGACTGAGTCATTCTTCAGAAAAACAGTTTTTAGAACTTGGTGTTACAATTATCTTAAGTTTATCTACAAAATCTATTTTTACTTTGCAAGACTAAACCGACTCTTCAATTATTCAATATAGTTTTAAGCCAGCTTTCAATTAATCTGATTACAGTAAAAAAGGTTTTTAGATTTAACTCTAGGCATACTAAATACAACATAGTTTTGAGAATATTTATCTTGGTTTTGGATATACCTAATTTGCTAAAGGAGCGGTAGGTTTAAACTATTTTCTCTTAAAGAAAGTAATTACTTCAAGAAATCCTTTTTGATTTAGCTAAAACCTAGTTTAGATAAAGCACAGATATGGAAGATTTAATAATTATTCTTGTTTGCTACTTGGGAGGTTACATTAGATTCGTCTTGATCCCGAGAGTGATATAGGATTAGTTTTTTTCCGGACTGGCCAAAAAAAGAGGGGTTGTGATTTAAATTAATTCGTTTAGTTTTTTTTATTAATTTATTTGTGATTTAGCCTAGATCATCCATTTTAAAATTTTAGTACGTCGAATTTCATAATTTGCTTTCTAAAATTCAAAACAATAAACTGTAATCCTTATGTATTTCGATAAACAAATAAATCCATTTTAATTGCGTAATTTTTGTAGATAAGTAATTTCGATCTACTCTACTAAAACAATCCATTTCATAAATCAAGCGTCATAGTTTTGTATTTTAGGAGTCAAAAATTATCTGAAAATTTACGGGAAGCCGATGAGCTGGAGCTTAATGTAGGCAGCCGAAGGACGAGTCGTTGTGAAAATTATTTGGGTAAGCTTATGGTAAGAAGTGGACGGTTTTTGGCTGATATGATGATGAAGATTTAGAACACAAAAATAGTATGTATTCTTAAATAACTTAGACTATAATATTAGTTTTTCTACTCCCTGTCAAATAATTAAAGATCACAAACTTAAAATATTCATTGCATTTAGAATTATTTTCGTACCTACTTATTTTTCTAATCAAAAAACGGTTTAACAGATGGTCGTTGGGGCTGTAAAATCCGAGTGGCGACCGCGCACTGAAAGACGTAGACGTGGCCTTCCACTCGGTGGACCGACGACCTGTTGATGGTCGTGAGAAGACGCTGGATGCGGGCAGCGTAGGGCCAGTCGTTGTGGAAGTCCTTGGGGGAGGCTATTGTCCAGCAGTGGACTTGTTATGACTGATATGGTAATAATAATGATGAATGCAGAGAAAATAAGAAAATCTTTAAGGGCCCCCAGGAGGCTCGAGTTTTCATACAAACGTAGTTCCGCTTTAATACAAAAACTACATGCCGTATTGAAACCAAACTTTGCGAATATATTGAGTAGATACATAACGATGTTTGTAATTAGTTTTTATCGTAGTAAATTTAAACATAACGAAGGCATAAATTAGTTTTGTACTGAAAGTTTTAAACTGCTCTTATTTTTTCCGTTTTATATTAGTACAACACATCAGCTCATATATAGGTACGTCCCCACCGAGGGGCTGTACCGTGAATTATGGCGATCGAGCCTTAGTCGAACACGCGGGCCCAGTGCCGGTTGGTCAACTTCACACACAACCTTCGAGTTTCTTCGAAGATGTGTGTAGGTCTCCTTACGATATTTTCCTTTACCGTGAAAGCGTCGGATAAACGTACATATGAGATCGAAATTTGTAAACGGATCTTGTTGTACAATAAAAAATAAAAGCAATAGCACAGATAGTGAAAATTAACATTGTACAATTTAGGTGCTTAAAGCGATATTTTCAAGGCAATATAGAAATTAGATATACCTCAAATTAAAGGCTGTGAAAAGAAACCATATACAAAAAAATCCACAAAGGACTACAAACTAGACAAACAAATAAAAAAAAAGAAACGTAATCTTATCAGCTCATATACGCCCCCACCGAGGGGCTCGAGCCTACCCTGAATCACAGATTACTAATTAGTCTGCCTGAATTATCGGGCCTTAGTTAACCACGCGGACCAAGGGCGGGTTGGTCGACTTCACACACAACCTTCGAGTTTCTTCTCAGGCGTGTGCAGGTTTCCTCGCGATGTTTACCTTCACCGTAAGAGCGTCAGATAAACGTACATATGAGATCGAAATTCGAAAACACATTGGTCCTTGGCAGGACTCGAACCACGATCTTCCGGATAGGAGGTAGCGGCCCTTGCCGTTGCGCCACTGTTATATTAGTACATCGAAAACTAATTACAAAAATCGATATGTGTCTACTCAATCTATTTGCAAAGTTTGGATTCATTCCGGCATGTAGTTTTTGTATTAAAACGGAAGTACGTTTGGATGGCTCAACCGGTAACGGCTCGGTCCATCTAACCAGAGGTGCCGGGTTCAAATCTGGACGGCCAATGTACCAATGAGTTTTTCAAAAAAACTTACGTACATATTATACTTACCGATTGCTTTAACGGTGAAGGAAAACATCGTGAGGAAACCTGCACACGCCTGCGAAGAAACTCGAAGGTTGTGTGTGAAGTCGACCAACCCGCACTGGGCCCGCGTGGTCGACTAAGGCCTAATCTTGTCTTGTTTTCAAGGAAATTAAATTCCATGACCTACAAGCTGACAAAAGGTTTGAATGCTGTGGCATTAATTTAATCACTTATCATATATTGATATGTTGTACTAGCTTTTGCCCGCGGCTTCGCCCGCGTGGACATAGCTTTTATGACTCTTTTTGAGGGTGAATGGTGCGCGAGCCGCAATCAGCTCGCAATTGTGGACATGAGTTTTCTCCCGGTACCTCAGGAACTGTATCGGGCTATTCGGATTAGCAGTCTTTGTCACTTCTCACACCTTCAACAAATTCTATACAAAAAATTACTTTAATCCGTTGCTCCATTGCGACGCCACCGACGTGCGCGAGCGTAAAAAACAGTTGTCCCCAGATCCCTCGGGAACTATGTAAGGATATACTTATTTGTAAATTATATCATTTTCTACCTCATCTCTGTGCTAAAAATCACACCAACCCATTTTCTCGTTACGATTTTAAATAACTTAACGAACAAAGAGTATTGTTTTAGTTTCCTCAGGAACTGCATTGGGCTATGATAATTTCCACAGATAAAAAGTAGACTATTTCATTTCCAGTGTATCACAGGCTACCTGCATGCCAAATTTCATCAAGATTGGTAGAGGTGTTGAAGTGTAAATAGGTAACAAACAAACAAACACATTTTCACATTTATAATATTAAGTAAGGATTTCTAAATCTTAAATAGCATATAGAGAGTCGGTGACAGAACGGTTAGGGCCACTACCTCCTGTCCGGAAGGCCGTGGTTCGAATCCTGCCACTTACCAATATCTATACGAATATCGATTTCGTACTGGTATGCCTCCCCTTATATATAGCATATCTCTGCTGGTATGTACGTTTATCCGACGCTCTTACGGTGAGAAAAACATCGTGAGGAAACCTGCACACGCCTGCGAAGAAACTCGAAGCTTATGCGTGAAGTCAATCAACCCGCAATGGGCCCGCGTGATCGTCTAAGGCCTGATCGCCCTAACTCAGGGCAGGTGGAGCCTCTTGGTGGGGACGTATATAAATTGATATGATGAAATAAAGCATAAACCTATACTATCAAAAACTAATTCAAATCATTATATGAATCTAGTAAAAAAAAATCCTAAAAATATTAATATGGGTCAAATCCGCGAGTCGTATCAACTCCAAAGGAGCCCATAACGCACTTCTCGTTGCCGCGCTGGATGGTAATAGACAACCTTAGCAGCAGGTAGGACCTCACGTCACATCTCCTCTCTCGAAGGCGACGGCCAATCTTCTTTGTGAAGGCAAAGGCCTCTGAGGGTTCAGCAGCCGGTTTTCTCACAGACCAGCGGCACAAAGCAGTAATTTTCCTCTAAGACCGAGTACTTATTATGCTTCTTTCTCGCCGCAAATTGAGCAGCAGTACCGCATGGGTGAGGAGTGAGGCAGAAAAAGTGGCGTCCCAAAGCACGCACGTTCCTCTCTGCCATAGCACCTGTTTAAACTCTCCGGCCTTTTGCCATCAGATCGACTAAAGCCCGGCGGCTGCATCAAAGATGGAATATTCCATCTGGCCGAGACCAGTGCCCTCCGAGTGAGGTCATTATGGAATTGGTGACGTGGGAATCTTCACAAACAACGACCGCAACTCAGTGAGTGATGGCCAATTGCCTCCACCGTGGACCCGCAAATACATTGATGAAGTTCACAGATATTGATATTGCAGGCGGAGAGCAACTGCCACACGCAAATAGTCGTCGTCAGAAGAGTTCCCGTATCTGTGCCTCCTGATAAAAGATGCTAAACTCGATTTACGTGTTTTTAATTTTTTTACACGATTGGAATCTGTAAAAAAATACCTATCGTTCGTTTATGAAACACATCGCTACGTGCCATAGTTCCAGAGTTAGAGTTGTGTAAAGTAGGGTATGCTGAAAAATACATAAAAGAAATCCACTCAAAAGTATGAAATAATCTTTTAATGTTTTAATACAACTTAAGCGCGTTTTATTATCCCTGCAGTGCCATCTATTGACATTCTGCTGCCAAGATTATAATGTGTGGTATGTGAAGTTAATATGTGGAAAAAAGTACTCTATTCTTATTATTGTAAGTAATTGTAATTATAATTGTAAGTATCGATGGATAATTTCCCACGGGACCTCTTTAGTTTTCCGGGATAAAGAATACCCGACTATACAATGATGGTTAAAACACTCCATCCCAATGTAAAGGTTTCATATTGTTACGTTGAGCCATTCTAAAGATACAATTTTTTGCATTCCTGAAGGAACCCTTAATTTTTTTGGGATTCACAATGTCCCAGTTTTAGTTCGCGATAAGGGTATCAACATGTAAAACTTGATTGTGTAGGTCAAGCCACATATGCGTGGTGATCCATTCTATAAATTAATACTTTTGGTTTTCCCACGGGAACTCTTGAATTTTCTGGGATAAAAAGTATCCTATATGTTAACCCGGGCTATAAGGAACCACCACACAAAATTTCATCAAAATCGGCCTGGTAGTTTTTGCGTGATGCGCGAACATACAGACAGACAGACAAAAATTCCAAAAGTTGTTGTTTTGGCCTCTGTATCGTTAGTAATGTCCACCACAGTTATTATTTTCCAAAAATATTTCATGTACAGACACGGCCCAGTTACAGTTTTATTATATTATAGATTTATAGAAATCCTTCGAAAAATAAAAGCGACATGGATTTTTTCTTTGAAAAATTCGAAATATTGCTGCATAGGTTAATGTCTAAATATCCGAAAAAAAGGATAATAATATTAGGCGACCTTAATATAAATACCTTAGAAGAAAATACTAGAACATCATATTTTAAGGACATAATTAGAAACTATAACTTAATATTACATATAAACGAGCCAACAAGAGACAAGGCTTGTTTAGATCACATAATAAGTAATATTAAAAAAGCAACATGAACAACTTTGCCACTTTATCTGTCAGACCACGATAGAGCTCAGGTACTAAAATTTTCTTCGAAGGTAAAAAACGTGTTACCGCGAAGTTTGTTTATTTTTAGAAGGTGTTACTCATGTGAGAATATAGAAAAATTTAAAAAACATTTGCAATGCTTACATTTTACTAAAGTGTATAGTAATTTGGATTTAAATGAAAGTTTCAATGAGTTTTATGACTTGTTTTGTCTTTTGTATAGACTTTGTTTCCCAATTTCCAAGATAAAAATATCTACATTATCTAAGACTCACTGGATGACAAAGGGTCTCAAAGTTAGTTGTAGAAATAAAAGAATTTTACGAAAGAAATACTATAGGAGTAAAACACGTGAAACGAAAAATAACTACAAGAATTACAGCAAAATTTTAAAGAAATGTATCTCTCGCTCCCAAAAAAATGAGTGCAGTAGGCATATACTTCATAGTAAAAAAAAAGCAAAGCAACATGGAATGTTATTCAGCAAGACTCAAGCAATACACTTTAAAATAAATATATTGAAAAAATTGAGT
Organism: Coleophora flavipennella; assembly: GCA_947284805.1. Classification (NCBI taxonomy): domain Eukaryota; kingdom Metazoa; phylum Arthropoda; class Insecta; order Lepidoptera; family Coleophoridae; genus Coleophora; species Coleophora flavipennella. Next base: position 5,141,474 of record OX369254.1, on the reverse strand, counting down.
GTAATAACACAACTGTGACCGATCCGTCAAGCATAGCAAATTGTTTTAACGACTATTTCATTAACATTAGCAAAATAATTAGTAATAAAACAGAAGTGACTAACCTTAAAGCTAGACTAAAGAACTCTATTTTTATTGACCCAGTAGACGAATATGACATCCCTAAAGTAATGAACTTACTTAATAACACTATGACGGTGTGTGTACAAAAATTGTTAAAGCGTGCGGGGAAGAACTTGTGTCCGTACTGACGTACCTTATTAGTTTATCATTAGAAACCGGTAAATTTCCGGAAAAACTAAAAATATCTGTAGTTATATAAAAAGGGCGAACATTTCACGGTGGCAAACTATCGTCCAATTACTCTTATTTCTATTTTCTCCAAAATTTATGAGAAAATCATGTATAATAAACTAATGGCATTCTTTAAAAAATACAACATCATCAAACATGATCAATATGACTTTCAAAGACACAAGTCTACTTCACTTGCGGCATTTAACTTGATAACAGATATACTCCGCCATTTTGACGCTAACTACTACACTACAGTGCTATTTTGCGACATGTCGAAGGCATTTGACCTGGTTTCACAAAAACTTTTAATATCTAAACTTGAAAACTGTGGTGTTAGAGGACCTGCATTGAGCTGGCTACAAAGTTACCTGAAAAATAGATCTCAATGTGTTGAAGTACTTCAAATGAACTCTAAAAATATAGTGCAAACACATAGTACCAATTTTAAGCTTAACAACTCTGGGGTTCCGCAAGGTAGTGTATTGGGACCTCTTCTATTTATATTGTATATAAATGACTTGTTAGAATTGACTAATCATAGGAGTATTTTATTTGCTGATGATCTTCTTTCAATTATTATTAGCACTGACAAAAACAAACATTAAAATATCACGAAATTAACATCAACAATGAATTAGAGTTATTAATGACATGGTTAAGTAAAAATAATTTACAATTAAATATAGATAAATCACTTTTCTTAAATTTTAATAATCTCAGCGATATGTTACACATAAATTATGACGGACAAACTTTTAGGAGGGCCGATAATGAGACATTTTTAGAAATTATAATAGATCATTTGATAGACTGGAAACAACAAACCAATAGAATCTGTAACAAAGTAAATAGCTTTTCATTTGCTCTGAGTAAATTGACCATGACTACTTCAAGGAAAATAGCAACAGTAGCCTATCAGGCTTACGTTGAGTCTGCTCTTAGGTATGGACTAATAGTCTGGGGCAACGGTACAGCGATAGGAAAACTATTTGTTGCGCAAAAAAAATGCATACGAGCCATTGTCGGTGCAGTACCAGATGAACCTTGCAAACCTATATTTAAGAAATTAAATCTCCTACTATTATCTACCATGTATGATGATGATGATATACATTTACGAAATATGTAAGTTTGTTAAGGAGAATCCTGATCTTTTTAAGACTGCTGATCAAGTGTACCCTAGAAATACAAGACACAAAAATAAACTAGTGCACGATCAAATACCAAGAACAACAAAATATCAAAAAAAATGCTATTCTATGTGTATCAAACTGTATAATAAATTACCTGAGGAAATGAAGGAATTGACGCATAACAAGTTTTTTAAGTCACTAAAAAAAATACTTATTAATAACTGCAACTACTCGGTGAATGAGTTTTTAAATGAAAAAATGTAAAATTTTATTTTCTAAGTTGTTGTTTGCATGTCTTTGAAATAAGGCTAAATGTGTATTGGACTATTAATTTACCTATCAACATACTGTACCTACCACATTTACGCAAATAAAATATTATTCTATTCTATTCTATTCTATTCTTATCGCCCTGATCCAGGGTAAGCTCGAGCCCCTCGGTGGGGACGTATATGAGCTGATATAATAATAAAGTTTGGATGGAAAATCGAGCCTCCTGGGGACCTTTAAAGGAATCTAAACTCGTCACTTAAGTAGTTATGTCAGTATCCATTGTCTATGTGTCCATCAAATCTCATAATATTCATAATCTAGCAATCAAACGCGGTAATACCGCAGGTGTGATCTACTTTTGAATTCGGTGCGATTCGGGGCAAGATTTTTGATTATTTTATAAAGTGTCAATGTTTTTGTAAGACCTTTTTTTTTAATTACATAGTTAGCTAGTAGTTCTACTCTTATGTAATTTGTTTCCGGTCGTAATAAAGTTTTTATATCTAGCCATATGTGGAAATCAGTAACTATAGCTAAACTACTTCTATGGTAAAAGCTATACCCATATAATTTAAGAATAGCTGTAGAATTCCTGAATAAAATCAAATCAAATCAATCCAAACATTGCTTATTGTACAATAAAAAATAAAAGTATTGCACAGATAGTGAAAATTAATATTGTACAATTTAGGCGACCTTATTGCTTAAAGCGATCTATAGCAGGCAACCTAGAAATTAGATATACCTGAAATAAAGGGCTGTGAAAAGCAACCAAATACAAAAAATCCACAAAGGAGTACAATCAAGACAAACAAGTTTAGAAAAAAGATAGGTAATCTTATCAGCCCACATACGTCCCCACTGAGGGGCTAGAGCCTACCCTGAATTATCGGGCCTTAGTTGACCACGCGGGCCAAGTGCAGGTTGGTCAATGACTTATATAGTGAGGTTGGTCGACTTCACACACAACCTTCGAGTTTCTTCGCAGGCGTGTGCAGGTTTCCTCAGGATGTTTTCCTTCACCGTAAGATTCATTCATACTGAATGTGAAATTTGAAATGCCCATAATAAATTAAAAAAGGTTTGCGTTTGCGACTTCGAGGGACATAAGTGGCAGCGAGTTCGCTTAACTGTGACACTATAATTACAAAATGGCGGCCTCGGATATACCTAAAACGCCACGGAATTAAATTAAAAAGGCTCTCAACGCACATTGTCATTGTAATAAGATTCATCTCCACAAAAAAGGCGGCAGTCAGTCTGTCCGTCTGTCTTATAAATCACTTTACATCTCTGTGCTAGCAAACTTTTCAATTACAAGCTTTCAGGGACTGTCCAGGAATATGGAAATCTGAGATTAAGGCGATATGGCATTTTTAAAGTTAGGTCATCACGTCATCATCATCTTTACTAATCCCTACTAATATTATAAATGCGAAAGTAACTCTGTCTGTCTGTTACGCTTTCCCGCATAAACTACTGAACGGATTTGGCTGAAATTTGGTAGGTAGACAGATTAGGACCTGGATTAAGACATAGGCTACTTTTTACCACGCTCGCGAGCCGCTTGCGGCTCGCGCACTGCGCACCCTCGAAAAGTCATAGAAACGTGGTCCACGCGGGTGAAGCCGCGGGAAACAGCTAGTATACTAATATACTGTGAGTTTGTTTAAAGGACGTAATCTCTGGAACGACTAAACCGATTTTGAAAATTATTTCTCCAGTAGAAAGCTACATTATTCTTGAGTGACAAAGGCTATGTATACACTCAAAAACCCCTTGCGGCTCGCGCACCACTCACCCTCAAAGACAGTTAATTAAACGATGCCCACGCGCTATTATAAATATGACGAAAGACCTCCAAGCTATCATAAGTATATATAAAGACTTCATTGCTGAACAAAGGACAAGGATTTCTACAATGAACGGTCATCTCATGGTCATCAGTGGCATCTCGCAACCTTCACCAAGTCATCGGTTCACCGAGTGGGAGGCCTGCCTACGCTACGTCTTAGGGTGCGTGGTCACCACTTGAGACCTTTACTGCCATAACGGCCATCTGACACTTATTATCACACATTTACGCTCCTGCGATTATAATTTCAAAAGCTTCTTTATTTCAATCTAATAAACACTAACATAACAATAATAACTGATTAAAAATCATGATCGAAAAAAAATTCGAGCGAGACCTACAGTACTCGCATATGATGTGTAACATGTGACAAAATACTTTAGGTTAGTTAGATTTGATGACGATATTGTCCCTGGGTGGCGGATCTGACAGTAACGAAAAAACCCGACCAAGTGCGAGTCGGACTCTCGTAAAGTAGAATTCCGCGCTTTCGCGACTTCCTGTTACACATTTCCGTCCCATTTCACGAAATCACTCCCACAAATTGCAGGAAAGCGAGAGCAAAGATGTTACACATCAATAAAAAACGTAATAATCTGTAATCAGAAATCGAATTCTCTTGCGTTACAAAAGTGTTTCCAGATTTAACATAAAAAATCTGAACTTGGTGCCCTACCAGACCCTGAACAAAGAAGTATGCAATTCCACAAGTAGTTTTTAGGATTCCGTAGAGCTAACGGGTGACCAAAGCTACGGGGCCCTATTACTAAACCTCGGCTGTCCGTCTGTCTGTCAGCGGGCTGTATTCCATGTTCCCCACCCTTCCCTACCCTACCCTAACCTACTTAAGAACATTCTCCTAACAATAACGAACTGACAAAAAAGAATTAGCGAAATCGGTCCAGCCGTTCAGGCGTGATGCCGTGACCAAGGGAAATAGGAATTCATTTATATAGTATATACATATATATATATACTAGCTGTCCCGGCGAACTACGTACCGCCTTACATTACATTACACTGCCCTGCCCTACCCTACCCTACACTACACTACACTACCCTACCCTACACTACTCTACCCTACCCTACACTACCCTACCCTACACTACTCTACCCTACACTACCCTACCCTACACTACCCTACACTACCCTACACTACCCTACCCTACCCTACATACACTACACTACACTACCCTACACTATCCTACACTACACTACACTACCCTACCCTACCCTACACTATCCTACACTACACTACACTACCCTACCCTACCCTACCCTACATAAAAACCTTCTCCTGACAATAACGAACTCGACAAAAAAGAATTAGCGAAATCAGTCCAGCCGTTCCCGAGTTATGCGCTTACCAACACATTTTGCGATTCATTTTTATATATTAGATAGATTTCTATTGCCGTTATAAATAAAAAAAAGAAAGTATAAAGACTCCTATACAAGAAACAATATTTTTTTTTGTTCTGTAAGCGAGCTGTATTTCATGAACCGTAATAGGTAGACAATCTGAGGGTAGACAGTTGAAATTTTCACCGAGTGTGTACTTCTATTACCGCTATAATAACAAATAATAAAAAAAAGGAACCCCATACATAAAACGATTTTTTTCTTTTGTACGATAGTACGGAACCCTTCGTGTGTGAGTCTGACTCGCAATTGGCTGTTTTTTTTAAATGTTGTACGAATGTAAGATTTTCATGGCTGAATGGCCAACAGACTCGTCCCGTAGCAATCTCAAGAAACACAGCGGCGTCGCCTTAATAGAAATTTGAATAAAATCAATTTATTTTACGCCGCCCGTGCGTTTATCGCACCCTTAATAGATTGTCGGCAAAAAATGAACGAAACTGTGCAATGTCTTACAGAAGTTGATAAATTCACTGCGTGACATTTTCGGCGTTCTATTGTTTCAGCCGCTTTATTGATTGCAGTTTGGGACACGGACATCCTTTTGTTTGTGTACCAGGGTGTTAGGAAAATTGAGCAATCCTTTTAGTTCACAAAATGTCACTGTCCAATCTAAAAGAACATCCGTTTTTGTATTTAAACTTTTTGTTTTTCTTTCCAGGTTATTAGGGTTCCGTAGTCTTCAAGGAACCCTTACAGTTCCGCTTTGTCCGTCCGTCTGTCCGCAGCTTAGCTCAGAATCTCTTAATTAGTATTAGAAAGCTGTACTTTGGCATGAGTATATAAATAAATATTCTGGGACAAATCACACATGGTTATCTGGCCCCAAAGTAGGATTCCCTGTGTTATGAGAACCAGAGACTGATATAGTATGTACTTACTTATACAGGACGTAACAAAAGTGCTGTAGGTCCCGTTAACTGGGGCTTCTACTCAACATACTGAACAACTTTTGTTCTATGACTTTGGTGAAAATTATTATTTTTTTACTCTTCATACAAATCGATCATCTGATCGACTGATTTTGTGCATTTTATGAAGGAGGGTTCAAATTTTTTTTTGAGTATTGACTATGGGTTCCTTGGAGAAAGTTGTTCAGTATGACGAGTAGAACCCCCAGTTAACGGGAGCTACACCAATTTTGTTACACCCTGTTACACGTTTAAATACATACATATTGTTAAAACTCTTTGGTAGCAATACCAACACCCTGGCCATTTTTTATAGATTCTTTAACACTTATACAAATAATAATTCTGTCATTCTTCTTTCAACGATGTCTCGTAATAAATAACTGATCACCTAAATACTCCATTTATAAGTGGTTATGGGCCCAGCACGCTTCCACTGCGCTATGAGTGATGCTATAAGTGTCACTACACCATTAGAACCTGGCCTGAAATTGACACTTCCTGATAAGGAAGATGAAAGTTATGAAGCCCCATATCAGGAGCTTACCGGCTCTTTCATGTGCATTGAACTGGGAAAGATACGAGACCGTATGGGCAATGTCAGGTCGTGTACAGATGGCAATGTACATTAAAGAGCCGATAAGCTCCTGATATGGGGCTTCATAACTTTCATCTTCCTTATCAGGAAGTGTCAATTTCAGGCCAGGTTCTAATGGTGTAGTGACACTTATAGCATCACTCATGCCGAACTTCTCTATAAGTTTTTCAATATATTTAGTTTGATCGAGCGTTATTGAATCTTTACCTTGTATGACTCGCATACCGAGACAGTCCTTAAGAGAACCAAGGTCCTTAACAATAAAACTTTTCTTAAGTTCACCTTTGAAATCCTCCTTTAGGGATTTATTATTGCTGACTAAAAAGAAGTCATCAACGAAGATGGCTACGATTAAAATGTCTTTGCCTGACCTCTTATAAAAAAGACAGTGTTCGGAGGATGCTTGAGTAAGTGATAGCTCTGCCATGGCTTCACATACCTTTTTATTCCATTGGCGCGGGGCTTGTTTAAGACCATAAAGTGCCTTTTTAAGTAAACAAACTTTCTTTTTAGAGTCTATTGCAAAACCTTCTCGCTGCTCCATGTAGATTTCTTCATCAAGATCTCCATTTAAAAAAGCAGTTTCCACATCGAGGTGGTCAACTTGTAGGCCATGTTGGACAGCAAATGCAAGTAAAAGTCGTACAGAAGATAGCCTTGCTACGGGAGAGAAAGTTTCTCCATAATCGATTCCGGCTACTTGGGTAAAACCTTTAGCCACTAGCCTGGCTTTGTACTTGTTTACGTTGCCAGAAGTGTCCTTTTTAATCTTGAATACCCATTTACCTTTCGTAGTTTTTCGATCGGAGGGTCGGTCGACAAGAATCCAGGTGCCGTGCTTCATCAGTGAGTTGCAGCTTCAGCTTGAACCGCAATGCTTAGACCCGGTTGGGACAACGGCTGGTAGCTTAAGCAACCCTGTAGGTAGCTTCACCTGAGTGTCCAGATGCTGAAACCTTGGTAGAACCTGAACCTGTAAGGAGATATCCTTCTCGAGAGAGGATGTAATATAATTTATATAGATATTTAACACAGAGCAAACAAATCTTTGCCCAGGGTGGGGATCGAACCCACTGCTCTCGGATCAGTAGTCAAGAGCACTAACCACTGAGCCACCGCGTCAGTAAAAAAAAAGCAAAAGTCATATAATAATAATGTATGTCGCAGCCATCTGGTTAAATCTAACCAAATGGCTGCGACATATAAATCACGCCGAAAAAGTTGTACATAAAATAAAATCGTTAAATAGCTCTTTTCAAATCTACTGAGAGTTTGCTAAAATCTAATATTATGATTCGGGATCCGTTAGCGTAATATTAAGTTTTAATTTTTGTTATAGTCAAGTGTTCCCCGTCGTACTGGCCAAACCGCTATCACAGGAAATTCAAAAAAATGTAAATAGTATGAAATGTAATCAGTTTAAAAGGAAAACTATTACGGCTAAGTAGGCTTTCTTAGTTTAAGAGCTCAGAATACAGAAAAAACCAGAATGCGCGTTAAGTCAGAATAGTATGACGCGCGCTGAAGCCAAAAACTCCACGAATACCCTCCTTCCCTCGGCTGTAATGTTGCTATATTAGGTCGGATTTTAATACTTTATGAATTAGGTAAGTTATGAAGACCCACTGCTTGTTTACTCACAAAAATAAATCACCTGCATGCAGGATTTAGAAGAAACAAAACGTCATAACTACACCGATTTAGAGTAGTTTCGTACAAGCACAATTTGCCTCACTTTTATCGCCGTACGCGTGTTCTGGTTTTTTCTGTATTCTGAGTTTAGGAGTAATAGTCAGATGTGATTTGTTTCATAAAAAACATATTTTTTTTAAAAAAGATTACGGGTCCCTATTTAAGTCCGACTTGCACTTGGCTGGTTTTTTCTTAGTGACGTAGTATATCATCATAAGGCCTTTGTCCAGCAGTGGACGTCTTTTTGCTGATATGATGATGATGAATATCAAAAGCGGAGTTCTTTAACAGAAGACGAAAAAAAATATGAAAATAATTACAAAAAAAAGGATTTGACCGATATTTTTAAACCGACTGGTTTTTAATTCGACTGCAGTTTTTTTTGTATGTTCGTCCATTGTCAACCGATTTTAACAATTTTTAGGGTTCCGTACCCAAAGGGTAAAAACAGGACCCTATTACTAAGACTTCGCTGTCCATCCGTCCGTCTGTCTGTCTGTCTGTCTGTCCGTCTGTCGCCAGGCTGTATTACATGAACCGTGATAGCTAGACAGTTGAAATTTTCACAGACGATGTATTTCTGTTGCCGCTATAACAAAAAATACTAAAACTTAGAAAAATTAAAAATAAGGAGGGTCTCCATACAAAAAAAGTGTAAAAACTAGCGCCAACTAGTATAATGGTAAGGAAACCTTTGTAATAGCGCCATCTAGTATGATGGTACGGAACCCTATGTGTGCGGTTCTGACTCGCACTTGGCCGGTTTTTAATTTGATATGTAATGCCTTCAGTGTGTCACTTACAATTTTTTTTCAAAATCGGCTATGTACTTGTTTAGAAAATTTACAAAATGGTGTAACGATAATAGTACTTGGTTGTTCCATTTGAAATCAGTGTTATAACGTGTTCAGCGTAGTTGATAATACAAAAATTTTTCATCTGGAAACATGGCATTGTTTAGAGAATTTGATGCAATAGCCGAGCCTGGAATAATTGAAAACGCTAAACACGTTAAAAACCGACTTCCATCGCTACAACTTCGTACAATTTTGCAATATTATTTTTGGTTTTTATTAATTTTCTAATAAAGTACTACACCGATTTTGTTTAAATTTATGTGGCACCACACGGGAAGCACTAGCTTTCAAATTAAAAAAGAATTATCTAAATCGGTTGACCCTGACGAAAGGTTCTGAGGTAAGACACATAAAAAATAACAGTCGAATTGAGAACCTCCTCCTTTTTGGAAGTCGCTTGAAAAATATAGAAAAGTTACGAGAATGAAGTCGTTCGAGAATGCTAGTGTAAAGTATATTGAGAGTACAATGAAATTGATGCGATATTTCAACTGTCAGCGCGCGTGTCCCAAATAAATTGAGGGCGAAACAAATGAGAACTGATGCTAAGTGATCTCGCCTTCCCACTCTGTTAGGGCAGCAGACACATTACTAACGATTTTTTTCCCACCCAGGGTGTGTCTGATAAAGCTCTAGGAGAGATATCTCTCATGAGTGATATCAGCTTATATAAGTCCCCACCGAGGGGCTCGAGCCTACCCTGAATTAGGGCGATCGGACCTTAGTCGACCACGCGGGCCCGGTGCGGGTTGATCGACTTCACACACAACCTGCGAGTTTCTCCGCAGGCGTGTACTGTGCAGGTTTCCTCACGATGTTTTCCTTCACCGTAAGAGCGTCGGATGAACGTACATATGAAATCTTAAGTTGAAATCACATAAGTACGTGGCAGGATTCGAACCACGACCTCCCGGACAGAAAGCGGCGGCCCTAGCCGTTTCGCCACCGATCTCTCATAAAAAAATAAAAATTGCAAGTTTCCTGCAATAAAAGTATGTTTTCTGTGCAAATTTGTCTAGGTATTGCAAATACGAAGATCTAGTCAACTAGATGTTTTTGTCAAACATCATCACATCAGCCGAAATAAGACTTGCCACCAAATCAGTGTTAGTAACATTGATGTGTTCCGGCTTGAAGATAATATAGCATATTGCGTTGGGGAATCTTGGTAAGCCCGCTTCCATCTTAGGCATCATCGTCACTTACCATCAGATGAGATGATGCCAAGGGCTTACCAATTATGAATAAAAAAAAAGAAAAAAGTCCACTGCTGGACAAAGGCCTCCCCCAAGGATTTCCTTCACGGCCGGTCCTGCGCTGCTCGCATCCGAAGAGGCTTTTGTATCATAGAATATGTATTCTATTTATGTATATACTTTGCAACAGATTATGCAGAAGACTGAAAGATTTCCACAACGACCGGTCCTGCGCTGCCCGCATCTAGTGGCTTCCCGCGATATTATCACCAGGCCATCGATCCACCTAGTGGGAGGCCTTCACGTCTTTCGGTGCACGGTCGCCACCCGAGAACTTTACTGTCCCAACTGCCATCTGTTCTACGAGCTAACAAATTAAAACTTACCAACATACCTTAAACTAAAACGTTCTGTTAAAGATGAGCAGGTGGTTGGTAAGGATGACCAGGTGGTTGGTAAGGATGACCGGGTGGTTGGTAAAGATGACCAGGTGATTGGTAATGATGATCAGGTGATTGGTAAAGATGATCAGGTGATTGGTAAGGATGATCAGGTGGTTGGTAAGGATGATCAGGTGGTTGGTAAGGATGACTGGGTGGTTGGTATGGATGATCAGGTGGTTGGTAAGGATGACCAGGTGGTTGGTAAGCTGAGGATAAGACAAAGGTATAGGGAACTTAATTGTATTAATATTGATGCTTAATGTTGACTAATTATAGAGAAGTGGTTCCTAAGTTACGATTACAATTTTTTTTTATTTAAATTGGATAACAGACACACAAGAACTTTAGAAGGGGACCTACTACCAATTGGTTCCCATAACACAGTAAATCCTACTTTGGGGCCAGATGACCATGTGTAATTTGTCTCAGAATATATTTTTTTATTTTAATTTTTTTTTGTTTTTTTTAAATGCAAATATTCTAACCAATTTAATAATAGTATATTGTTATACTAAGGACGTAAGAGAGCTATTAAAGAATAAGATCCAATTTGGTGCTAATGCGAGTGCAGTTAGCAGAGGGCGGTAATGGATCGAGTGCACCCGAGATATTTAGAAGACCGAGCGAGCGAAGCTAGGGAGGGAGAATATAGTTCGAGGGTGTATAGTTACTTACAACCGAGTTAAGCATTCTACTTCACATCATTCACGCGAGGTAAGTGAGAGTAGAAAATCCACAATGATGATGGTTTGTAAGTTTTAGAGAGCTGCCTGAAATACACAATCAATAGATACACATTCTGACAAAGATTTTATTCCTTTTTCTGCACGCCATTAATTGAAATATTCATAGGATTTTAGATATATCGGTGTCTGGATTTGTTCGGTAAAATATTTTGTACATCTTCTGCTTCGGGATGGTAGAAATCATGAAGTACTTGATTTCTACCATCAATCAATCAATCAGATGAAGTACTTGACATGCTGAACTAACACTTTTAACTAGTAAAAACTTGTAATAATTTATTACGGTCGCAAGTGAACAAGAATAAAATTAAATAAAATGCAGCCATTTCAATTTTTATTCTGTAAAAAGTTTTCTTATCATTGTATAAGAAAAATTAATTGAAATCCCGCCATTTTAATTGGTTTTTTTTTCGAGTAAAGTTTTCTTATCATTTTATAAGGAAAGAGATTGTTTCACTAAGGAGTTTTGCATAGCGTGAACTGAAAAGTTCACTTTACAATTCAAGCATAGTGTGACGTAAAGTGATTTGAAAATGGAACGTCTAAAGAAACAATGCATTGTGTTGCAAATACCAACTTACACAGCCTCTTTGTACAGTAGTAAATCCTACTTACTGAGCATGTATGATGTAAAACAATTGAAACTCGACTTCATAAATACATTAACCCTCTTTTTGGGTTATCGAGTAAAAATGTATGTGTCACCCACGGGACCAAGACGAATCTAATGACTTGTACTCCAAAATCCAACAAGATGTTTAGGCTTAAATTTCTGCCAAAGAAACCGACATAGACAAGAACGCAGACTGGTGGGGGCCCTGGCAGAATATAAGCGTTATGGGCATTCACCTATAACATATGGTGAGCCAGGACCTTTTCACTGGCCTGGCACTTACTGCAATTTTATTGTATTTTTAAACGACTTCAAAAATAGGAGGAGGAGGTTTCTCAATTCGACTGACCATTATAAAAATCGTAATGAACAATTTATAAATTACTAGCTGTTGTACCCGGCTTCGCTCGGGGAGATGATATAAAAAAAGATTCGAGTGTTTTGGAATGTTCCACAATGCTAAGGGATTATTATTCTCTCGAATACTCTCAAATGTTCTGGACTGTTGTAGAAATTTTCAGTGGGCGAAACTTCCAGCCCTTATATCTTCAAAAGCACGCCCTTCAGGTAGTAACGGGAACCTTCTTTATTGACGGGAGATAGAGGGCTACTACACCATATAACTCCCTTGATTGTACCGGGACACATTTATGAGTTTTAACGGCACGCCCACTGTACACTTACTTTTATAATTTTGATTTATTTGAATTATGCTTCATCATCATCATCATCATATCAGCCGGAAATCGTCCACTGCTTGACAAAGGCCTCCCCCAAGGATTTCCACGACGACCGGTCCTGCGCTGGCCGCATCCATCGGCTTCCCGCGATCTTCACCAGGTCGTCGGCCCACCGCGTGGGAGGCCTGCCTACGCTACGTTTTCCGGTGAGCAGTCGCCACTCGAGAACTTTACTGCCCCATCGGCCATCTGTTCAACGAGCTTTGTGCCCTGCCCACTGCCACTTCAGTTTAGCGATTCTGTGAGCTATGTCGGTTACTTTAGTTCTCCTGCGGATCTCCTCGTTTCTGATTCGATCACGCAGAGAAACTCCGAGCATAGCACGCTCCATTGCCCTTTGGGTGACCTTGAGCCTTCTTATGAGGCCCATAGTAAGCGACCATGTCTCAGTTCCGTAAGTCATCAGTCATCAGAATTATATGCTTATGTTTACAAAGTACATAATATGATAAATTAAACAAATACCCCTTCTCCGTTCTGTTGTGGGTAAAGAATATCTGATTGTGGGCTGACTCTTGGCGAACATACGGTTGCTTATAATTATTTAGATACAAATACAGGGTCTTAACAAATGTATGCACTTTTTTTAACTAGAGCTTGTACTCATGAAACTGAACAACTTTTCCCTAGAAACCCATGGTCAATTCGCATTTGTTTTTTTTTATTGAAATTATTAAATTGCGCGGAATACGCCAGAATAGGTACAGTGGTGGTACCTATTCTGGCGTATCCCGCACGGTCATTGAACTCGCGTGGCCTCAGCTGATCATCGTACACCTGGGTATTCTGAGCAGTTTGATAATTTAATTAAAAAATAATAATTGTGAATTGACCATGGGTTTCTTGAAGAAAGTTGTTCAGTTTCATGAGTACAAGCTCAAGTTAAAAAAAGTGCATAATATATTTGTTAAGACCCTATATATAAATCACGAAGTTACCTCTAAAATTAGATTTATGTCAAGTTTCTACACACATAAAACTCGAAAATTTATAATTTTGCAGGGACCAAGGACAACTCGTATCATTTATTTTTAAAGTTATTCAAAATGCTTAACTTTTTAGGCACCCGTTGTGTTTTCTGAACGGGATGGTGAATTAGAAATAATGCGAGAGCGAGGAGGACAAACGTTTTGCTTTGTACGTCCTCTTAATCTAATATATAAAAATGAATCGCAAAATGTGTTGGTAAGCGCATAACTCGAGAACGGCTGGACCGATTTCGCTAATTCTTTTTTTGTCGAGTTCGTTATTGTCAGGAGAAGGTTTTTATGTAGGGTAGAGTAGGGTAGGGTAGGGTAGGGTAGTGTAGGGTAGGGTAGGGTAGTGTGGGGTAGGGTAGTGTAGGGTAGGGTAGGGTAGGGTAGGGTAGGGTAGTTTAGGGTAGTGTAGTGTATGTAGGGTAGGGTAGGGTAGTGTAGGGTAGGGTAGTGTAGGGTAGTGTAGGGTAGGGTAGTGTAGTGTAGGGTAGTGTAGGGTAGGGTAGTGTAGGGTAGAGTAGTGTAGGGTAGGGTAGGGTAGGGTAGGGTAGTGTAGGGTAGAGTAATGTAGTGTAGTGTAGGGTAGGGTAGGGTAGGGCAGTGTAATGTAATGTAAGGCGGTACGTAGTTCGCCGGGACAGCTAGTACATACTAAAAATACGTAACACTGTGCCCTTAATGTCACTAATAGTTTAGAGTTGCTTATACCACTCAAATGCAAACATAAAAGAAACATAACGGCGTAGTCTGAAGTGTTCCTTAATGGCTTCGGGCTATTCCCATCCGGTCGTTTCCAATAGTTGACCCTAATCGAGTTTCGACCTCTATTTATTTACACAAACGATTATCCAAATTGCGTTAAGAACATCTGCTACTTTTCGCACTCTCTTTAGTTGAGACGGTCATAGATTAAACGGGAATTTATTTACCCTTGATTATAGGCAATTAAGTGGCAATGGCTGTTTTAGTTTTGGGTTCGAGTTCAAGAAACTTTGAGTGTAGACTGTTGATAATTACATTACATAGTTCTACGTTTGGACCCCTACGGAGGGGCTCGAGCCTACCCTGAAATAGGGCGATCAGGCCTTAGTCTACTACGCGGGCCCAGTGCGGGTTAGTCAACTTCACACACAACCTTCGAGTTTCTTCGCAGGCGTGTGCAGGTTTCCTCACGATGTTTTTCCTTCATCGTAAGAGCGTCGGATAAACGTACATAATATGAAACATTGGTACGTGGCAGGGTTTGAACCACGACCGCGAAAGCGTCGTCGGTGGCGTAATGACAAGGCCTGCTACCTCCTGTCCGGGAGGTTGTGCAAAATGTATAAAAAGCAAAATATTTACGAAATGTGAAATGTGCAAACTGAAAATGGCAGTATGGTATGCATGTCTAGATGTGTCGATAAAATCTTTGCTACGTAAGTAGATTGAACTAGCTGGATATAAGGTACGCCTCGTACCTCATCATTTTCCGAAAAAGTGGTACATCTTTGCAAAACCTGTGTTTGTAAATGCTTTTCTGGTATATGTATGTATTCATTCATAACAGCTCTTATATGTCCCCACCGAGGGGCTCGAGCCTACCCTGAATTAGGGTAATCGGGCCTTAGTCGACCACGCAAGCCCAGTGCGGGTTGGTCGACTTCACACACAACCTGCTAGTTTCTTCGCAGGCGTGTGCAGGCATCCTCACGATGTTTACCTTCACTGTAAGAGCGTCGGATAAACGTAAATATGAAATCTAAATTCGAAATCACATTGGTACGTGGCAGGATTCGAACCACGACCTCCCGGACAGGAGGCGGCGGCCCTAGCCATTAAGCCACCGAGGCTTTTGGTTATTGCGAAGGCAATTATCGCCCTTCGCAGTTCGGTCAGCCCTCCTAAATTTGAAAATTATGGTTGAGGGGTCCTTTAATTGCATCTTAGTTGCATGTTTCCATTGCTGATGGTGATATAGTGAGCAATTGCTGTCTATCAAAATGATAAATTAACCGCCTCCGTGGCGTTATGTGTAGTTCACTCGCTTTACACCAGGAGGTCGCGGGTTCGACTTTGTAAGAATCGGTTTGGTTGGTGGTAGGGCATTTTCATAGTCCGCCTGGCTAGCTACCTCCATCTTATCTAAGCCTTGCAGCCAAACATCAGAGTTAACAATACTGATATGTTCCGGCTTGAAGATAAGATAATTCTCCATTGTGTTGGGGTATCTTGGTAAGCCCGCTTCCATCTTCGGCATCATCGTGACTTACCATCAGGTGAGATGATGCCAATTAAGGGCTTACCAACTGTGAATTTAAAAAAATGATATTAAGTTTTTATGTGTGTCACCCTTTCGAACTTCACTTTTTTGTTTGGAAATGAAGAGTAGAATCGTTAACGTCCCCACTGATGGGACGTGAGTCTTTTCTTAAAATTATGGAATGTTCGGTCATACTCCGCACACCCCAAGATCGTATTGCATCTGCAAATTGTGTTAAAAACATTAAAAACCTGTACGATTGATATTGAGGTCATATTAATCAATTGGACATCATAATATCAGCCGAAAGTCGTCTACTGCTGGAAAAAGCTGCTGCTGCTGCTGCTGCTGCTGCTGCTGCTGCTCGGTCAAAACCGGCCACATAGGGTTCCGTACCATCATACTAAATGGCGCTAGTTTCTTCATGTTTAAAAATTAACTTTTTTGGATGGAGACCCCTTATTTTTTAACTTTTTCTAATTTTTAATATTTATTGTTATAGCGGCAACAGAGAATACATCACCTCTGAAAATTTGAACTGTATACCTATCACGGTTCATGAAAGACAGACAGACGGACGGACAGTGGAGTCTTAGTAATAGGGTCCCGTTTTTTTCTTTGGGTGTGGAACCCTAATGACATACAGTTGAATTGAGAACCTCCTCTTTTTGGAAGTTGGTTGACAACACAAACTTTTCACAAGCTAATATATTAGCTCCCATCGCCTCATAAACGAAATCATTATCAATCAACACAGACCGACGGACGGACAGCGGAGTCTTAGTAACGGTCCCGTTATTAACCTTTGGGTAAGAAACCCTAAAAATCGTATAGATTTCGAAAACTACTGGCCCTGCGCTGCTCGCATCCAGCGGCTTTCTGCGGCCCTCACCATGTCGACCTTACCACCGAGTTAGAGTGGGTCTTCTGGAGCGCAGTTGAACGTAAGCCTTCCTTCAGTTGATGTTTACGTCAAAGGCGACATCCCAGCGCGGCGGAGTCTGACATTGCAAGACTCGATTTGGTTGGTGGAAGGGCATTTACTAAGCCCGCCTGGCTAGCTACGACTATCCTATCTAAGTCTTGCTGCCAAACATCAATGATAACAACATCGATGTGTTCCGGCTTGAAGATAAGATAGCCAGATCCCCATTGTGTCAGTGGCATCTTGGTAAGCCCGCTTCTAAATTCGGCATCATCGTCACTAACCATCAGGTGACATGATGCCAAGGACTTACCAATTGTGAATAAAAAAAGGTATGTCACTAAGAGTCAAACCCATCCAAGTAATGAACGTTATTACCGTACTGCAGCCGCTTTTGCGTTGAGGAATCTTTGTAAGCTTGCTTTCATCAGGTTCCACTTACCATCAGGTAGATGATGCTACGGGCTTACCAATTGTGAATAAAAAAACAAAAAACTAGGCACTGGTCACAGTGCCAAGGATTGTCACAATACTTGAGTAGATCTCGCTATTTTGAATATTAAATGGCTGAAATATATTTTTTAACGTTTTCAATAGGAAAAAAATCTGAAACTATACATTTGTAATTAAAACATAAAAAATATAGACTTTATTTAAAGTGCAAGAAACTGCGGTTCAAAATTTTGAATTCAGTAAACCATGGCATGTGGGGACTGGCGTATCGGATGAAAGGGCTTCATTGCCACCAACTTAAACAGGTTTTTAATTATTTTCTTCATGATTAGTTTTCGATTTATGACGAAGAATGAAAAAATTTTTTTTTCCCTTTTTTTATATGTATAGGTACGAGTAGGTACCTAATAATTTTGGCGTACGTAGTACCTAACAATTTGCACTATTATTAATTATAATATGTATATAAATTTGTACGGAACCCTCGGTGGGCAAGTCCGACCCGCACTTGTCCGGTTTTTTGACTGAGTCTTACTTTGTTATTTGTTGTTTGTTTTATATTTTATAAATGTTTGTCAAAATAATTAAGGATATTACGCTAAGGAATATTATGCTTTGATTATTAAAACAAAAAAAATCCGTATGTTAAAAAATTGAGATTTAATAGTCTCAAATAAGTACTTTTTTTTTATTCACAATTGGTATGCCCTTGGCCTCATCTCACCTGATGGTAAGTGACGATGATGCCGAAGATGGAAGCGGGCTTACTATATTCCCCAATGCAATGGAGAACTGGCTATCTTATCTTCATGCCGGAACACATCAATGTTGTTAACACTGATGTTTGGCGGCAAGACTTAGATAAGATGGTGGTAGCTGGCCAGGCGGAGTTAGAAAATGCCCTACCACCAACCACTTACAAGTTGACTCCACCGAAGCGAATGTACTAACCATTACACCACGGAGGCGGTTAAAAAAATACGACCCCCGTACTAATTTCAATTGACGATTAATAAATAATTTTGGTTATTTAATTTTAAACTTTTTACGGTATAAAATCGTTTTCTCTAAATGTTTTTTGTTTAACATTTTTTGCGATTACTGTAAAATTTATTCAGTTTCATTAGTACACAGTTATGGACCAGTCAACCTGTATAATGATTACGTCTCTGTTCGTACGGACATATTAACAAATACATTTCTACTATAGTTAATAGTATAGTTATAAGTTATATTATAAGACATAACCGATCCACTTATTTGTCTCATTGCGATCACGTGCGCATTTTATAGCATCGACACTCGTAAATTGATATTGCGGGTCGCAGAAACGCCTCGCCCTGTATATGGAGGATAGAGATAGCCGTATATACTAGTTTGTACCTAGAATGCTGCTTTAGGATCATTCCAAGATTTTTAAACAACCTATAAAAACCATAGCTCATATAACCTCATCAACATAGGTCGTAGAACATATAGCCGTTGGGTCAGTAAAGTCCTCGACCGACGACCTGGTGAAGATCGTGGGGGAGTCGTCGTGGAAATCCTTGGGGAGGCCTGTGTCCAGTAGTGGACGTCTTTCCGATGATATGAATCATCATACAAAAAAGATGACATAAAACCAAAAATGAATTAACCGCCTCCGTAGTAAGTCCATTCGCTTCGCACCAGGAGTTTGCAGGTTCGATCCTTGGCGGAATCCAAAATTGTAAGAATCGGTTTAGTTGGTAGAAAAGTACTTAACTAAGCCCGGTTGGCTTGCTACTACCGCCAAACATCAATGTTAACAGATTTGATATGTTCTTGCTTGAAGATAAGATAGCCAGTTCCTCATTTCTTTGGGGAATCTTGGTAAGCCCACTTCCATCTTCAGCGTCATCATAACTTACCATCAGTTGAGATGGTGCCAAGGGCTTACCAATTTAGGGATGAAATAAAAGAATATAATATGTTAATATTATATGTAGAATATATTTCTCGACTGGTTATCATATTTACTTGAGGTCAGCCTCCCTTGTCCTTTTTTTCCACTGTGCACGGTTTTTTGTAGTGTTTGCGTCTAGTTGTTCTTCTTTCAGGTCTTTCTCTACCTACGTCATCCAAGTGGAGGGCGGTCTTCAGCGTCTGCGTTTCATCACTGGCAGGTTTAGGGCGAGCTTGACCACGTGGTCTTCCGGGTGTCTTTGCACGTGCCCATACCATCGAATACGTTTTTATTTGACTTTATTGGCTATTGGCACAGTATTACGATATGGCTTACAGTAGCGCAACGCCTTTACTAGCAGTACTCGCGGAGTTTTCCAGGCTGTGCCCCACCGCCCGCAAGTAGGTACCCTTCCGCTGCTCTGCGTAAGTACATTCGTTGCAGTACTGTAAGCCGCTATATTGTAATACCGTGCTATTGGGGCGACTAAATAAATCAAATCAAATCAAAACATTTATTTCGGACAACATAATCCATAAAAAGAGTAGTTTTTTTTTAAATAGAACATCTTTATTTGTATCATACGAAGCTCCCTAGAGGCTGGTTTTTTCCGTCTTCATTTTTTTGAAACGCCCGCCGAATAATTCGATATTTCGGATTTTAGCACTACATCTCTACTGGACACTGGTTGCTGGACACCTCAAGATAATTTAGTGTCAAAATTAATTTTATGAAAGATTTTATATTTTAAGATATTTTTTATAATTAAAAGATTTTACATTTTTGTAATTTTCTTATTCGCAATTGGTAAGCCCTCGGCATTATCTCAACTGATGGTACGTGAGTATATGATCCCGAAGATGGAAGCGTGCTTACCCAACGCAATCGGGAACTGGCTCTCTTAGATAAAATGGTGGTAGCTAGCCAGGCGGGCTTAGAAAATGCCCTTCCACCAATCAAAATGAGTCATACAAAGTTACCGGGAATCAACCCGTGACCTCCTGATGTGAAGCTAATAATCTTAATCATAACGTCTCTAAGACGATTAAGAGTACACTACACTTTACTATAATATATAATACACTACTCTACACTATAAACATAACTTCTCATTACAATCGGATCAATGGTTTAGGAACGCATAGAGGACAAACACAAAAACATTAATTTTTAGGGTTCCATACCCAGAGAATAAAAACAGGACCCTATTACTAAGACTTCGCTGTCCGTCCGTCCGTCTGTCTGTCTGTCACCAGGCTGTATTTCATGAACCGTGATAGCTACACAGTTGAAATTTTCACAGATGATGTATTACTGTTGGCGCTATAACAACAAATACTAAAGATTTGAAAAATTTAAAAAAAACACCATACAAAAAACGTATTTTTTAAACGCGATGAAACTAGCGCCATCTAGTATGATGGTACGTAACCCTATTTACGCGGTTCTGACTCTCACTCGGCCGGTTTTTATTATTTATATAACTACATGAGCTCCAATGTACAGCACATCTTTACTACCACTACCACTACCAGTACACTACCACTACCGCTACCAGTACACTACCACTACCGCTACCAGTACACTACCACTACCACTACCAGTACACTACCACTACCAGTACACTACCACTACCGCTACCAGTACACTACCACTACCGCTACCAGTACACTACCATTACCGCTACCAGTACACTACCACTACCACTACCAGTACACTACCACTACCAGTACACTACCACTACCGCTACCAGTACACTACCACTACCGCTACCAGTACACTACCACTACCACTACCAGTACACTACCACTACCGCTACCAGTACACTACCACTACCGCTACCAGTACACTACCACTACCGCTACCAGTACACTACCACTACCGCTACCAGTACACTACCGCTACACTACACTACTTTTTGTAGATATTGCAAGAATTTTTAGGTCATTTTTTACACCTTGGGTTACATTATTTGAGTTTTAGAACGGATCCTTATTTTTTTGAAAATATAATATAGCCTAGCAACCGCGGATAGTGTAGCTTCCTAACGGTGAAAGAATTTTTCAAATCGGTTTAGTAGTTTCGGAGCCTATTCAAAACAAACAAACAATCAAATCTTTCCTCTATATAATATTAGTAAAGACTAGCTTTTTCCGCGGCTTCACCCGCGTGGAGAACGTTTCTATGACTGTATTCGAGGGTGCGCAGAAAAAGGCAGCCTATATGTTACTCCAGGTCCTAATATGTCTACCTACCAAATTTCATCAAGATACGTTATGCAGTTTTTGCGTGAAAGAGTAACAAACATCCATCCATACACACAAACTTTCACATTTATAATATTAGAAGAATATAGATAATTACGAAATCCAATTTTAACTAAATCAAACGAACCTGTAAATTCTCTGGATACCCTCTCTGTAACGTCCAAACAATAGATCGTACCGAAATCTATCAAACTAACAAGACATAGCTCCAACTAACATGTTCGTGTACGGTATTCGAACCCAAGACCGATGTCGGATCGTTAGTCAAGGACGGGTGGCTGAGAGCCGATCGTGTAGGCTTCGGGCGGTATTGGTTCTAGCTCGGATACCTTGCCACGTTGAAATGGATTATGCTAGCCATACTTATAAATACAATTAAGGCTTTAAGATGCTTTAACCCGAGCAGGTTGATACGTGTTAAAATAATATCGAACGTAAGTCTTTTAATTTTAAGTTCAAATCAATGCGGGCTTCAATGCGGCTGTAACGTTGAAACCGAACGCTTTATTTTCGATTTTACATGTTTTATTATTTTTCTATTTTTCCAAATAAATTTTAAAAAATGTGTTTAATAAAAATGAAAGGGCTTAAAGTCGCCGATTTTTGTGTGTTGGTTTCATTCAACTTTAACTAAGTGTTTTCGAGTAATTTTGCAATTAATACCAAAAACAGGGTCTACAGTTTATTTATTTATCATCAAAAGTGGTAATTATTTTAAAATTGTATTCAAACAAATCGATTTTTATTACTTTTAGTATATTATATAATTTTTCCTTAGATAGCTTTACACAGTCTTTCAATAATTTGAATTGAATATTGTCATTTGACCTATCTTAACGCCTTAAGGATCCCCAGGAGGCTCGAGTTTCCATACAAACGTATTTCCGCTTTAATACAAAAACTACATGCCGGATTGAATACAAACTTTGCGAATACATCGTCACTTACCACCAGGCGAGATGTTGTCAAGGGTTTACCAATTGTTAATAATAAAAAAAATATATTGAGTAGACACATATCGATGTGAGTAATTAGTTTTCGATATACTAGTATAAAACGGGAAAAAAGAGCAGCTTCAAACTTTCAGTACAAAACTAATTATGGCCTTCGTTTAGTTATGTTTAAATTTACTACGGTGAAAACAAATTACAAACATCGATATGTGTCTACTCAATTTATTTGTAAATCTTGGATTTTATCCGGCATGTAGTTTTTGTATTAAAGCGGAACTACGTTTGTATGGAAACTCGAGCCTCCTGGGGACCCTCAATTACAAACTACTAATTACAAACGTCGATATGTGTCTACTCAATATATTTGCAAAGTTTAGATATTATACGGCATGTAGTTTTTGTATTAAAGCGGAACTACGTTTGTATGGAAACTCGAGCCTCCTGGGGACCCTTAATTACAAACTACTAATTACAAACGTCGATATGTATCTACTCAATATATTTGCAAAGTTTAGATATTATCCGGCATGTAGTTTTTGTATTAAAGCGGAACTACGTTTGCATGGAAACTTGAGCCTCCTGGGGGCCCTAAAACATCTTAGGAAAGTAGACTTTCAGATAACCATTTGTGATAAGCCCTCTTAAATAATGTACAAAATAAATTGTGCAGCCACGTTGTGTATACTTTCTTACCCAGCCTACGCCGTCTGTCGTACAGAAATCAGCTTTAAAAAAACGCTACCAGTTTCATCATCATCAATCATCATAACAAACCTTTTTTTTAGTCAAGGCGTTGAAAGGTGAAAACAAAAAACAAACAAACACATCTTCACATTTATAATATTAGTAAGGATATGTATAGATTTAACATAATATCAGCAAGGCCGCTCAATTTCCGCAAGGACATATAAATCTCACAGAGTCGGCGCCAGCTTCCATCTAGCTAAGGAAATGCAGACCCGACCACAGAGTAAAATTATAGTCTGTTTTAACAAGGGAAATATAGAAGTTTCTCACTTGTACGAGTAGTGTTGGGAGGTCTAGAGTGAGCCACTTTATTTTGTACTGAGAAAACAAATGAGTAAGGTTAACCCTTTACGAGGCCTTGGACAAATCCTTTAGTTATAATGATTTTTAATAGATTTTTACGAGTTACTAGCTGTGCTCACTACTTTAAGGTACAAGCTTTTAATATTGCATTGTCACGCGATGTACATACGTATGCAAAATTTCAGCTCACTCGGAAACCGGGAAGTGGGTCAAATTTAACTTGCAAGATTTTATTACAAACACCGGGACAGGTGAAACTAATATAAAGCTTGTAAAATAATAAATAAGAACGATCACGAAACTTTGAATGTATGA
Organism: Coleophora flavipennella; assembly: GCA_947284805.1. Classification (NCBI taxonomy): domain Eukaryota; kingdom Metazoa; phylum Arthropoda; class Insecta; order Lepidoptera; family Coleophoridae; genus Coleophora; species Coleophora flavipennella. The sequence continues at coordinate 5,117,592 of OX369254.1, read as the reverse complement.
CATTAAACATTTTTTTTTTAAATCTAAAAACTTCTAGGTACATGCTTTAATTTGATTTTTTTTTATTATTTCGTATTGTTCTCAGCAAACCATTTCATTTGGTACCCATATTGTAGAAGTGAATTAAAAGTAACTAGTCCGCCATCTTGGGTGTGCCGCCATGTTGGATTTAGAGTGACGTCACACAGTTAACCATTGCCATCCAAACTGAACGTGTATACAAAATTTCAGCTCAATTGGTTAAAGTTATCTGCTTCAAAATTGAGTTGCAAGATTCCACCCGAACAAACATAACATAATTGATTGATTGATTGAAAACACTTTATTGCACAACATAAGAGAAAAAAAAAAGATACAATGATTAAGGAAGTTGTACATATAGGCGGTCTTATCGCTAACAAGCGATCTCTTCCAGACAACCTTATAATTATATTGCAAGTTAAATAAAAGCTTGACAAAAATACGTTGCACTTTTCACAAAAGCAACCGTTTGACGGACGACCACAAAAAAATGACAATTGCGTTCGGTTCCAAGTTTTTTTTTTGTGTGACCTTAGGTAATATTTCTATTGTAGTATTTTTGACAGTTTGTGAGTGATAATTTACCAAAACCTGGTAATAATCTCCAAAAACCTATGTGGGAGACGCTCAATCCATAGCCTGTTTCAGGGTAGATAAGCTACTTTTGAAATGTACTCGTAGAATTTATTCTTTTGTATATTGTAGATATTAACTGTCAAAAAAATTTGTTTGGGTTTTTTAAGGGTGCGATATCTCAAAAAGAAACCTTTATAGGATCACTTCGTTGTCCGCCTCTCCGTCTTGTCAAGACCTTTTTTCGGAATGCGTGAAAGTATCAAGTTGAGCTTAAAGTCAAATTTTTACGGACCTTTGAACTGTTAAAAATCGAGATTTTAAGTCAACATAACATATTTGAACTATATCGCAAATAAACAAAAACCTAGTACTTCCCGTTGAACCAGAATCATGAAAATTGGCAAGAAGCAAGGTATCACAGCACAAGTAAAGGGAAAATCAGAAAATTGTTAATTGGCCGTTACGTCACAAAACATTTTTCTTGTACAAACTTACATTTTGTAGTTGGAAAATTGACCGTGACGTAATCGATGTATGGGAGAACATTTTTTCAACAATAAATTTTAGTTTGTCTAAAGATCCGCTTATTTTACTATTCGTTTTGTGTAAAACGTGTTGGTACGGAGCCCTCTGGGGCGAGTTCAACGGGTAAAGGAATTGCTTTATAACGGGTGTACAGCAGCACAGGATTCTGAAAACTGATAGGGTACATTAGTTTATCATCTGAAGATAATCGGCATAAACAAAAATTTCAGGAATGTAATGTAAACCCAGAAACCGTGTTTCTTTAAGGCTTCTGCGTCCCTAAAACAGCAACTAGATTCACGATGTTTCAAACATCGAACGAAACACCTTGGAAATAAAGTTCTTGTCAGCTCGTACTGCAACGTGGCTGTTACGTCAATCGCTGCGAACAAATCGTGCGAAAATTTTAATTTTTAATTCATTATAAATAAAAAGATGAATTTCCAATTTTATATTGTTTTGTTCAGAAATTCATATGTTAATCCAGGTCCCAATCTGTACATCTACCAAATTTCATCCAGATCCGTTCCATAGATCTATACATATAAACTTTCGCGTTTATAATATTAGTAAGGATACTAAATTGTACAGAAGTTCTTTTAACCGCTTATGTAAATTATTTACTTAGATTTAATTAATATCCAAACTTTCTCTTTTGTTACCTCTCGGCAAAGCATAGGTTAGATTTTTTTAGCTTTCCTACTACAATATCAGCAACTCAATAAATTAAGGCACGGTCCAAAACAGAACAATGTAAGTAAGAAAGTCAAACAAATTCTACCAACTCATTGGGCATAGACAATCGCTAATTCAGTTATATAGACTCCATCCATTGTTTGGCAAAAGTTATTATCTCGAACACAAGTTACGCGGAAAATATGCCGCCGAACACAATATTTTCGCTTATCTATCGTAATTTATGCGAAAACTTGTGCAAAGTTGGTCACTTATAAGGAGATGATCGAAGTTACTGATGTCGATGACGATAAAATCATAATTTTTGGGTTGCGACGTTTTGTTCGAGGGCTTTGAGGAGTGTTGTTTCTTGTCAAGTTTTTGTATGATACTAACTTTTAAGTGGAAATATACAAAGTTGATGTCCATCGTGACAATGTTGTTTATTGAGACATTGGACGGGTCATCATCATCATCATCATATCAGCAGAAGGACGTCCACTGCTGGACATAGGCCTCCCCCAAGTATTTCCACGACGACCGGTTCTGAGCTACCCGCATCCAGCGGCTTCCCGCGACCTTCACCAGCTCATCGGTCGAGTGGGAGGCCTTACGTTATCGAGTGGGAGACTTTACGTTTTCCGGTGCGCGATCGCCACTCGAGAACTTTACTGCCCTTACGGCTATCCGTTCTACGGGATTGTACGGGTATCTTGACGATAATAATATTGGAAAAATCCTACAAAGTGCAGTATAATTTAATTAAAATGGGTTTAACGATATAATAATGCAGTATTGCTTTCGCCACATTATACGTAGAATTTTTTTAATCGCAGCATATATATGAATTTCGGAAAGAAAATAAATTTTGGGGTAATATGGAATACTTTTATTAAATAATATTTAAAAAATAGGTAAAGGTGCTAACAATGGATGACCGTGAAAATAGGCTTCGGAATAATCTTAACATAGAGTTGCCTTAAGTTGAGAAATTTCACTTGATAAAAAATATAATTCATTTTACAAAATTTTAAAATAAAAAAAGGTTTGGTAACGATCGATCGTCCCCCTGGTATAAAAATGATCGAATAAATACCTAGAACGTAAAAGGAGTAAATCTATTTGGTGTCGGAATTACCCCCCAAAGTTGTAGAAATCATTTTGGGTATACGACACCCTTAATAATTTTAATTAAAATACTAAATTTTTAAAGTAGACGGAAATAGGAAGTTATGCAGGCCAGCAGCAGCGCTTGGTGGCAGGTAGTAGTATTTTGCAGGGCAGTAGTAGTGCTTGGTCACCAATGATAAGCAATATCGATGGGCTTTAAAATTAGATAGTAGTAAGGATTCTACTTCCCTTCGGGTATGCGGCAGGTAGTGAAGAGCGGCGAAATATATGCCGGTGGAAGACTCAGCAGTGACTCAGGGTTATTATGATTCGGAGTACGGGCAGGGTGGGAGACCCTACGAACATAAATAAAAATCTAGTTCGCAACAGCAACAAATAAAAACGGATAGCTGTTTCGTAACATAAATTACTTACCCGTGATAAATATAGGAGGTCTTGTTAAAAAAAAGGAAAAATCACAGCACTTCAAAATTTAAAATAATATTTTGTACAGCAACTCGTTTCGACGGTCATCAATTGTTTTTTTCTTGTCAAAAGCTAACAATCATTTTCAAATTAAATTTTCATAGACGAACAAAACCAAAAGAGCATTTAATCATGAAACGCAAGAAAGAAGATCGGCTTGAAGTGATACTTTGCGTTTCAAAATACCCACAAACTCACAAAAAAAAGGCGAGAAGATCAAAAAAATTTTTGAAATTTGGACAAGCCTATAGTCGTTGGACAGCCCTGAAAAAGAAAAAAACAAAAACTCCCTAAGCAACTAGCTAACTACTAACGTTCACTTGAAGTTGAAAGAAATTGACATTTATACACGATTCGCGTACACATACAAACGGCAAAAACCCCATCAACAAGAGAACTAGTATTAAAGGATCGCTGTGTATTGAGCCTAACTTAAGAAAACAGGAGAAACCAAACAACTACTAAAACATTAAAGACCAATAGGGTTGACAAAAACTGAAAAAAACTTGCAAAACATTGTCGGTTACCCCAGCGAAAATGTGGACAAAAGCGGTAAATCCGACTCACGGATAAAATTAACACCGGAAGTCTGAAACGCGATACGCAAGAGTCTAAAGGGACAACTCTACCGAAAAATAGGCCATTTGAGGTAAGAAAAGGGCAAGATTCATGAAAGAAGTTAGAAAAATGGGAAATTGTTATAAGACCTCAAGAAATCTAAAAAATACTGCGGAATACAGAAACGTTGTCACATAAAAGTGAACAGGGTACGCCAAAAATTTAAGGAGTACCTCGCAAAGCAACGCGTAAAAATATTCCAACCAGTAACCTTTAAAGATTTTTTCCTTAAACCAAGGTTAAATAATCGTGAACTAAAAGTAAGTCTGTCCCGACTTTCGATTGAAAGAAATCTAGAGTCTGGCCATTGACTACTTAAATAAAAATTCTCTTGGAATCGTAATGGAATACACAGGCAAAAACAACTCAACAACACGTAAGCAATTATCCGAAAGAGGTATAATGCCATTTAGCCGGGGAAAAAACGACCCGTGTGAAGAGAATCAAAAAAATACCGTGCATACAAACAAAAAAACCGCACGTTTCCAAGAAAACTGCACGATTAAATTAAGTAAGGGGGTCTTGGGGTATTAAAACTTGAACCATAACATCCGGAAAACGGATCCACCCACGAACGATAAAAAAACGGGTACGTTAGGGAAAGATTAAAGGCAGAAAAGGGGATAAAAACATTAGTTCGGGCGCCATTAATGCAGCATAATTTAATTAAAATGGGTTTAATGATATAATAATGCAGTATTGCTTTCGCCACATTATACGTAGAATTTTTTTAATCGCAGCCTAAATATGAATTTCGGAAAGAAAATAAATTTTGGGGTAATATGGAATACTTTTATTTAATAATATTTAAAAAATAGGTAAAAGTGCTAACAATGGATGACCGTGAAAATAGGCTTCGGAATAATCTTAACATAGAGTTGCCTTAAGTTGAGAAATTTTACTTGATAAAAAATATAATTCATTTTACAAAATTTTAAAATAAAAAAAGGTTTGGTAACGATCGATCGTCCCCCCTGGTATAAAAATGATCGAATAAATACCTAGAACGTAAAAGGAGTAAATCTATTTGGTGTCGGAATTACCCCCCAAAGTTGTAGAAATCACAATCGTTATTTGTATTATTTTTTACTTAATACGCTTTAATAACACAAACTATTCTGTTAAAATTTCAGCGGAATACCGGACAGACGGATGGACGAGTAACCGACATAGCTCACAGAATCGAACAGCAAAGTTCTCGAGTGACGACCGCGCACCGTAAAACGTTGCGTAGGCAGGCCTCCCATGCGCTGGACCGACGACCTGGTGAAGATCGCTGGAAGCCGATTGATGCGGGCAGCACAGGGCCGGTCGTCGTGGAAAATTCTTGGGGGAGGCCTTTGTCTAGCAGTGGAAGATTTTCGGTTGATATGATGATGATGACGGACGGACGAACGGACAGCGTCGGTTTAGTAAAATGGTCCTGTTACCTTTTGTTACGGAACCCTAAAAGTAAATAAAAATATTCAAGGGAGAATTTAATAATAAAATTTCACTTACCGTCTAGAGCTTGCGTCCATACAAAACGTTGCCCCTATAATTTAATATAAATAATCCCACATTTCTTCCTGCCTCTAGTGTAATGTGTAGGCATGTAATGCAACAAGGGGACTTGTGGTCGAGGATTTTCTATAGAGCTGTTAGTGCCACCATGATTAGATTAGATTACATTTATTCATCACGCGACACAAATTCATAAAATATACATGTCAAAATATAAAATATGTCAATGGTGAGGTGGTCGTCAAAAAATAAATTTACAAATTCACAAAAACAAAATGTCAAATTACAAAAATTGTAATGTCAAAAAGTAAACTGAACAATGAGTAAATAAATATTTAAAATTATTTATTTCATTTTTAAAAATTCGTCATTTGAATAATACTCGTTATCCAACAAGAAGTTTTTCAAATGGCGCCTAAATGTTTTGTCATCTGATATTTCCCGCAGCGTCGGTGGCGTAACGCCTAGGGCTGCCGCCTCCTGTCCGGGAGGTGGTGGTTTGAATCCTGCCACGTACCAATGTGATTTCGAATTTCAATTTCATATGTACGCTTATCCAACGCTCTCACGGTGAAGGAAAATATCGTGAGGAAACCTACACACGCCTGCGAAGAAACTCGCAGGTTGTAGGTGAAGTCGACCAATCTGCACTGGGCCTGCGTGGTTGACTAAGGCCCGATCGCCCTAATTCAGGGTAGGCTCGAGCCTCTCGGTGGGGATGTATATGAGCTGATATGATGATGATTTCCTGCAGTGAGGCGGGTAGCCGTTCATAAAATGTTGGCCCAATTACGCGCGGATTTTTCATGGCTAGTGTAGTGCGCCGGGGCAAAGCTTGCAACAACTAGCAATGTAGATTTATATGGCAGCTGTGACAGCAGATGGCAGATGAAAAGGACAGCGATCGCTACGCTAATTCTGTTTACTCCTCTGGGTATAATTTTGGTTGTAAACTAGGAAAAAACTGCTACGTGCTAAGACGTGTATTGTAAGCATATACCTACCTATATAAACCCTGTGTTTGATGTTCTCATTTTAACTGACTTCAAAAAAGGAGGATATCAATTCGACCCGTATATACAGGGTGACTGGTAAGTAGTGCAAATCCTTTTAAAGGGATAAACAACATCTTATTTGCAACAGAAAAAGTCATATTAACTGAGGATCGGAAATCAACGGATTCAAGTCGAAGCGAATTTAATTTTAAAATTTTCATACAAAATTTTAAAATTAAATAGGCTTTAACTCGAAAACCGTTAAATTGGGTATGCTAAATTTTTTATAAGCCATGAAAATAAAAAAACCATTTCGAGATATTTTTATTTAAAGCCATATTTTTTCATTTTTCACTCGAAAAAGTAAAAGATTGCGTAAAAAAATCGGAAAAGGACAATAACCTTCATTTGACCCCTATGACGTCACGAGTTTACAATAAAACCTTATTTCACCACTGAACGGAACGTGCACTCTTACTTGTCATATCAATTACGGACCTTGCATTTGAGGACGAGCTTTCGTCGAGCACTGAAAAAGGCACTATTTATTTATCATCCACCAAAAACTACGTTTGAAACAATCAAATATTATTAGAACGTCATTCAAATTAAATACTTAAATGGGTAAGATATTCATTAGAGGTCCAATTTTTATTGTGGTTCTAAAAAACATTTAAACTCTGAAGGCCTTGTCCATACATAGATTATGATGTTTGATGACAAGTAAATTTTGACTTTGACGTTTCGTTGTTGGCTTTGTGATAGTTTCGTTTCGGAAAAGGCAAAGGTTACTAAGACCATACAGCCAGGTCTGACGTATTTAGGCTTCCTTAGCTGTTGGATTTGTAATGCTAGTGCCGGTGCAATGAAAAAACAACAAAATAAAACTACGAATGCGTCTACCACAAATCCCGCCAAAAAACCTTTGGGAATGATTGACTAGGGAAATAGGGCTGTTCGTTTCATAGTAATGTGAACCGATGACGTCATCAAGGTTTCAAAATTTAAAAAAATATTTAAAAATATCTAGAGGCTTAAAAAATGAAATATTCAAATTAGTTTTTCAAAATGGTCTAAACCATCAGAAAAAAAATTAAAAAAAATACATATTTTTTTTTAGCATACCCAATTCCGACCCCCAGTTAATATGACTTTTTCTATTGCAAATTAGATGTCACCCTTTATATGTAATATTCTTGGAAATGCACAATATTCGTATATGTGGGCTTCAAAACTAGGTGTGCCAAATTTTATAAATGTAATATGTATGTTTGTCCTGTATTTATGCAGAAACTAGAAATCGAAATGTATTTGGATTGAGTATTTTTCAATTCAGGGAACTGTGAAAATTTCATCAAAATCAATTTTGTGGTTTTCAAGATATAGACCGGTGTGTACACATCACTGCAAAAACGCGTCGTTAGTTTAACGCCGCATCTTTATCCATTTGTTTTATAATCTTACTAGCTGTCTTGGCGAACTACGTACCGCCTTACATTACATTACACTGCCCTACCCTACCCTACCCTACACTACACTACACTACCCTACCCTACCCTACACTACACTACCCTACCCTACCCTACACTACCTTACCCTACATACACTACACTACACTACACTACACTACACTACACTACCCTACCCTACCCTACACTACCCTACATACACTACACTACCCTACCCTACCCTACCCTACCCTAAAATAAAATAGATGTTGGCCGATTCTCAGACCTACTCAATGGGCTCACAAAATTTCATGAGAATCGGTCAAGCCGTTTCGGAGGAGTACGGGAACGAACATTGTGACACGAGAATTTTATATATAAGATAAGCGTTTTGAATAATTATGTAACAATTAGAAATAATACAGTCATAATAACTACAAATAATTTGATTGTCTGGCCAATATGGTCCTGGACAGATCCTGGACAGCCTTCCGTTTCTTTAATTATATCCCAGGCGGCGCAGTTTCATCGGAGATGAAAACCCTATAAATCGGTTGTTAACCGCCTCCGTAGCGTAATGATTAGTCCATTCGCGTCACACCAGGAGGTCGTGGGTTCGATTCTCGGCGGGTTCAACTTTGTAAGACACGGTTTGGTTGCTGGTAGGGCATTTTCATGGCCCGCCTGGCTAGCTACAACCATCTTATCTAAGTCTTGCCGCCAAGCATCTTTGTTAACAGCAATGATGTGTTCCGGCTTAAAGATAAGATAGCCAGACCCCCATTGCGTTGGGGAATCTTGGTAAGCCCGCTTCCATCTTCGGCGTCATCGTCACTTACCATCAGGTGAGATGATGCCAAGGGCTTACCAATTGCGAATAAGAAAAAATAAAATAAAATAAGGACACATGTATAGTAATGCCAACTTTTCTAACGGGTAAGTTTAGGTAACAAATTGGTATGTTTTATAAAATACCTAATGCAGTAGTAATCAATTAAGAACTACCTAGTTTAAACTGCATGTAGCTTACATGTTTTTATTATTATGATTATTATTACATACACTACCTATTCCTATTACTTAATCTGAGCCAGGACATTTTTACTGGCCTGACACTTAATTGCTACATATATTTTATTGCATTTTGTTAGTAATTACTTCGTAAGAAGTTACAAATTAGTTACACTGGTATAATCTACACCTTCTATCTGTTGTTGTATTTTGTGCTTTGTCAGTAAATAAACAGTTTTGTCAATCTATCTTTTCCTGTCCTTTGGTATTTGGAAAGTGACAATTCATGCACGCACATCTGGTCATCTCAAATGTCCTCAATGAGTAGAAACGCCGCAATGTAAAATATGGTTTATCACCTCTATATAGATATTTTTGATCAATTGCCCTCCCCCAATCTCCGACAAACAGGGGCGACAAAGATCATACTTCTTTTCATAATCGTTCGCCGCAGACACGTTAAATACAGGAGGCTATAAAAATTGTGCAAAAAACCATAAATATCCGGGTAATATTCAATTACTGCGATATAGTTGGAATTTAAGAGGGTGCTTCTGCTGGGGTGGTGTATGTGTGTATGGTGAAAGGAGCTTACCTATTGGAGATTTTATTTTAATTCTTTTATACATTACTAGCTGTTGCCCGCGGCTTCGTTCCTTGGATATCGAGAGTGAGAGGGGATTAAATAGCCTCCATTCCATCCGGTCCATCCTGAAATTCGATTCTAGGTATTGCTGAAAGATTTTTTAAATCGAATGGGTAGTTTCAAAGATTACTTCTTATACATATAAATATACAAACTTTACATCTTCATAATATTAGTCGTACTTTATAATATAACATTATTTGTAATATTAGCGTCGGAATTTCGACTCGTCCGAAAACATAACTGTTGACGAGTCATCGAGAGTTCAATTCATATGATCTCCAACGTAACTCAGCCTTAAATTTCAATTCTGCCTTTCGAGTTTTGGATCATTGGCAGGTCTAAATGGCTTCAAGTTTGCTTCAGCAAGACGCCGCCTCACTGTACACGAGCTCAAATTGCTCCGCCAGCACTGATTTTTGACTTCTACAGCCGTTTGAAATCGATTTCTCAATATTGTTGACACCATATATCGATCCTCCCGCACTGTCGCGCACCTTGCTCGGCCTGTTCCTGGTCTGCGAATATTAGATGTAGTCTCTTCAAATCGCTGGAGCACTCTTTGAACGGTTAATAGCGACACACCAACAGTTCTCGCTGTATAATACTGACTGCGCCCGTCTTCAAGTATTGCCAGAAATCTGATACACTCTTCAGGGGTAAGTGACATGTTTTTAACTGAATTTGATCGGAATAATTAATTTCTGCACAAGAAATTTCCTATTTATATGACAGGACAGAAACAAAAGTTAAAAAAATAGTTCCAAATTTGATGTGTAAATTTTGAAAATCGTCTTTGTTTAATACAATCACCAACAAGAAATAAAAAGGTTTGGTCCTTCGTTTATTCGTAATGAAATAAACTTTAATTTAGTTTTAATTTTGAAAGGATTGCTCAAATATTTTAAAAGAATAGCATTTTTATCACCGAATTCTTTGCGATCAAATCTAGTTAATCTGCAACTTAAAGCTATTTATTATTAATTAATAACTAGCCGTTCGCCTACGGCTACGCCCGCGTTGTTTTCGATTTTCGCATGGGAATAAGACGTTTTTCTGGAGTTAAAAAGTGGTTTATGTCATATTCCGGAACCTAACCTATATGTGTGCCAAGTTTCATCGCGATCCGTTCAGTGGTTAAAGCGTGCAAGAGTAACAATCATCCATACATACAAACTTTCACATTTATAATATTAGTAGGATTATGAATTGGTACAAAATCTTCTTTCACCTATCTTATAGACACAAGAGGAAGAAATAAAGACTAGTCTCTACGTGACTGCTTGGTAGTTTTCAAGAATTTTCAAATGTAAGGTTTATTTTATGTAACTACATGACGGATTAGGGTAAATGGCCGATACAACACTTACCTACTGGAAGTAACTGGATACTTTTCAAAACTTGTCTTAATGATCTCAACCGAACAAAGATTAATAGCGCAGACTGGACACGTTCGTCGCGGCCCCATTTGGCAACGTCCGCGCCACGGCCGCAACGCCGCAAGTGAGGGCTGCGGCCAATCGGGCGCCCACATTTGTCATATTTGTCATGCGACTCAACCGCAGTGGAGGACCATTGATCACACGCTCTTGAGTTGTTCAATGGATATAGATCCGTTAGAAAAGCTCGGAAAATGTTAAGAAAAATACCACTTACAGTCAAATCCGTGACAAACACGGAAAATCCATGTTTGTAGGACTCAGCTAACTGAGCAACGAATGCAGCGTGACAAATAAAAAAATTAAGCGTGTAAAAGTTTAGTAATATTAACGAGTCAAAGGTAACTTTGTCCAGTTGCACAATATTTTAGTTCCTTCAGAAAAACATTTCAATGGATATGTAAAAGAAGCAATATCTTCACGTCCTAAATACCGCAGTGTCTCAAGACTAAGGTCTTTGAGCACTGTGTGTTGCCAGTGATGACTTACGGAACTGAGACATGGTCGCTTACTATGGGTCTCATAAGAATGCTTAAGGTCACCCAGAGGGCAATGGGGCGTGCTATGCTCGGAGATTCTCTGCGTGATCGAATCAGTAACGAGGAGATCCGCAGGAGAACCAAGGTAACCGACATAGCTCACAGAATCGCTAAACTGAAGTGGCAGTGGGCAGGGCACATAGCTCGTAGAACAGATGGCCGTTGGGGCAGTAAATTTGTCGAGTGGCGACCGCGTACCGGAAAACGTAGCGTAGACAGGTCACCCACGCGGTGGACCGACGACCTGGTGAAGATCGCGGGAAGCCGATGGATGCGGGCAGCGCAGGACCGGTCGTCGTGGAAATCCTTGGTGGAGGTATTTGTCCAGCAGTGGACGTTTTCGGCTGATATGATAATGATGATGATGATGTAAAAAGAGACTTCGTAAGTAAATAGTAAAACCAGCATGAATGTTATTTTGTAAAATCATTGTACATTCATGTAAAAATGCAATACAATTTAGACTCTAATGAAGTTGTGACAGCAATAAAATGTTTGTATTTTTATTGACCCACATTCGTAGGCAATTGTATTTAAATTGTATGGGTCGTGTATCTTCTTCAAATTCTAGATCTGTGCCCGCTCAAGCAGGCATCTGTAAGGTGTCTGATTATTGCCCACACCAGGAAAGTGTCCCGTTAAAATATTGCCGAATATTACCGGACGCGTGCCGAATATTACCGAGTATTACCGGTTATGACCGAGGTAATACGAGTGCTCGTCTTGTAATAGCAATAATAGCTCGGCGTATAATAAGTGTGGGTGTGTTTTATGTCTCTGGCTGGCCCTTGAACTACACAATTTGATATAGACCTAAGTGACAGTAGGGTGGCAGATGAATTATTGCCGCGAGGCGTCTGGCTTCTGGTTTTACTGTCCTTTTGTTTGTTTGTGCGAAATAATAGACAAGAGGTTACTTCAAAATTTGGAAATGTAAAGTGAGTACTTACTTACTTACTTAAGTAAATATTATTTATCTACTGTCATAACGTAAAATTTGAATTTTATACTTCAAAACGAGTTTATATTGACATACTTTATTGATCAGCTTACCAATATTAAAAAAACACATTTCTCGAACAAAATAATGAATAAAAAATTTTTTTTTTACCATTACGATAGGATCAATCCAAAAAGTTAATATCACTAAAAAGATTCCATCAATTAGTTTCATATAATGGAACGCATATGCGGGGCGTGCTATTCATAAAGCATTACAAAAAAGTTTTTATCTACACTCATGTCGTAAATCCTTCATTTACTTATCAGAAACGCTAAGCAAATGATATACCTTTCGATGGAGCCGTGACTAAGGATTCATACAAATTTCATTTCGTTATCGCAAAGTTGTAACAAAATGAAGTTTTTTTTTTTAATTTTTACGCAGATGCTTGCTATTTGAGCACACTAGCGTGTTTCGGAACGCAACCTTGGCGGCGCGCATGCGCGGTGCGATATTACTGCAAATTTATTTTCGCGCCATTAACGTTTGTATTTTTCCATAAGCAGTTTGTATAATATGTAATTATTCGTTGTAATAAGTAAGTCGTTATTACAAGTATCCCATCTACATCTACTATAAATGCTCGAGAAGGATCGGTTCCATCCGCAAATATAACCTTTAATAATTGTACCATACAAAACTTTATTTTGTCTTTAATTTAAATTTGTTGTATGAGTGTAGATAAACTATTGTATGCAACTGTACATAATTAGTATTTAACACTCGTGTATACTTTTATGAAACTCGCTGCGCTCGTTTCATAAACCACACTCGTGTTAAATACCCCTCATTAAGTAACAGTTGCATAAATTGCAGTTGCTCCTCATTTTTTTGTACATTATTACAATTTACCTATCCTGTTTGCCATGCCCTAGCAGGGCCCATGTACCATGCTATATTTACATTATTTTAAGACCTTATTTTTGTACATGATTGCAAACTATAAATAAATGAAATGAAATGAAATAGCTATTGTTGCAATTTTTACCCGTCAGGCTTTGTCATTGTTTTTTACCTGTCTGTGACAACGCCCGCTGTAAATCCCGTTTCTTTTATTTTTTTTTATATTTTAGTAGCAGTAATAGAAATACACAATATATAGTGACCAACCTAAACATTTCAATAAAAAAGTAAAAAAACTAAAACTCGACTACGGAAAAGTATGAAAACAAGAGTATCCCGCCTGAAATCATAGCCTTTATTTTTCCCTATATCTGGGCGTAATAGCCGTGTTCACAAGCCATAATGATAGGTACTTCTGACAAAAATTTTGATTAAGATAGAGCTTGGGACTACGGCTATTGCCCCAGCCCCAGATGATTTCAGGCGGAAACTTTTGTTTTCATACTTTTCCGTAGTCGGGTTTTAGTTTTTTTTAACTTTTATTTTATTTCTATATTTTTAGTGCACAGAGTATTATAACGCCACCCTACCTCGTTACCTGAGGCCGCGTGTCCTGTCGCTTGATTCTAGGGGTTCTAAATATATTTATATATTTAGAATGTCCTTGTCAAGACTGTCTTTTGATACCAAACGTGATATGAATATCTAAAAATATATTTTTTTGGTTGTTTAGAAATCCGCTATATTTATTTCTTTTAAACTCTTTATATCCTATGACACGTGTAGTTATGACACGAATCTAAAGACACCACAATAGTCAAGATCTGTTAAGTGGTTTAGGAAATACGAGGGAACAGATGAACGATGATCCATCCATCCATACATACATAGAAAAACAGAACCCTCCTTTTTTCGTAGTCGGGTAATAGAGAACCGACCAAGTGCGACTAGCACTCCAAGGGTTCCGCACCACCACACCTCTTCACACAACTTGAAAGGATAATTACAATGATACTTATTCACATTAAAGACAAAAGACATCAATATATTTTTTTGTCATTCAGTTCGGACTCTTTAGCGCGAGTATAATTCACGCTTGACCGATTTTTAGGGTTTCGTACCCAAAGGGTGAAAACGGAACCCTATTACTAAGACTCCGCTGTCCGTTCGTCTGTCCGTCTGTTACCAGGCTGTATTTCACGAACCGTGATAGCTAGACAATCTTAACAAAAAACGTGTTTTTAGGGTTCCAAAGTCAACAAGAAACCCTGATAGTTTCGCCATGTCTGTCCGTGGCTGAGCTCATAGAGAGACTATTAGTATTAGAAAGCTGTAATTTGGCATGGGTGTTTTTTGTAAGAGTCAAGACAGTGTGTCCACCTATTTCAAGCAAAACCGCTATTTCAGGATATCTGAAAAAAAAAAATCTTGTTTTTTTTTAAAAAAATGTAAAGATATAAAGACAGTACAATGGAAACCCTATCGGGTTATTGTATTGCACAGAAGTCGAAGACTATTAAATATTATGTAGAAAGCAAAGGATATATATGCTCGTGATTACAAACAACTTTCCCAAAGAAACTTTATGTCAAATCAGAAAACAGATTTTTGGTGCTCGATATATGATAATTTATCAAATCGACAAAAAAGTATCGAAGACCAAAATATTTTTAATATTTGACGATCACGAGTACATTCATATCCTCTGCTATCAAGAACTAATTAAAAGTCATCCCATGTATGTAGTTAACATACTTAAATAAAAAGAACTGCCTTAAAGATGTTCACAACACAACAACAATAATGACGTCATTGTTTACCCCTATCTATGAAAAGAACTTTATGTGTGACTGTGTGTGAGTGTATATCGCTGATACATTTATGTTTTCTTGACAAACAGGTTGTGTTGGTGTATTACATTTTAATAATTATTTTTTGTGGTGACAGTACTCCACCCTGCGGCACTCCTGCAGTAATAAAGCAGGAATCGGAGACTATGTCGTTCAGGCGCACTCGCTACTGACGGTTGTGGAGGTAGCTCAACCGGTAACGTCTCGGTCTATCTAACCAGAGGTACCGGGTTCAAATCTGGACGGCCAATGTACCAATGAGTTTTTCAAAAACTTACGTACATACTTACCGATTGCTTTAACGATGAAGGAAAAACATCGTGAGGAAACCTGCACACGCCTGCGAAGAAACTCGAAGGTTGTGTGTGAAGTCGACCAACCCGCACTGGGCCCGCGTGGTCGACTAAGGCCTAATCGCCCTGATTCAGGGTAGGCTCGAGCCCCTCGGTGGGGACGTATATGAGCTGTAATGATGAATTATTTTTTGTATTTTAATATATTTATTAATTATGTTCAGAATTTTATGATTATTAGAATTTTACATTAGAATTAGCAAGTAAGAATAATTTTAATTTATTATTAATACTGTTTTTATTAATTTCTTCCTTGAGACCTGTTGGTAGCTGGTTGATTAGGAACGGTATAATATATTTTAGTTCTCTATTTCCGTACAAATTTATTAAACTCGATAATCTTATAGTCTCGTTTCTTAGCGCTCGAGCACACCCCGGACACTGCCTACAAACGGTCGTGAAATGACATTTCTAAGAATTGACAGAGCAAACAAAATCTCGGCGAAATCTTATACGTTCGACAACCAAACTGTAACCAATCTGAATCAACCTGGGTAACAAGGGGTATTAGGTCGCAATCTAGAGAGCGGCAGGGAGTGTCCATACTCTATGTTAGTACTATTATATATACTTTGGCTCGAGTTTGCTTTCCGTGTTAGGTGACAATTTGTAAATATTGGTTAAATAAGTTTTTACTGAGTTGGTTATAGTTGACTTTATTATGAACCGGAATGATATTAAAAAAGGATTTTTTTTTCTGTATAATCGCTTTTAAAAGATTGTTTAATTTTTGGTGAGATCATTGTTTTAAGTATACGTAACTTTAGTTGGTAGATTTGGTCTAAGTGGTTTTGAAAGTGCGTCCATAGCTACTAAGGCCGTACGTCATGATATATATTCACCCAGTGCTAAGTATAGGTATAGAAGAAATAGTAGGACATAATTATACAATCAATTTAAAAGGAAAACTATCACAGCTGAGTAGGCTTTCTTAGTTTAGGAATAATAGTAGACCAACTTAAGACGTTCAGTTGAATTTGTAAAAAGTTCATAGATTTTCTATACAAAAGGTCTTTTTTTAAATAAACATTTGTTTTTTAAAAAGAACGGACTCCTACTTTGCGCGCCTCCGACTCGACCTTGGCCGTTTTAGCTCTATTATAAAAACAGTAATACATACTAGCGTTAAACTTGGTGTGATTATAGTACGAATACTGAAGTAAAACAACAAATAATAAAAATCTGCCAAGTATGAGTCGTACTCGCGCTAAGAAGTCCAAACTGAATGACAAAAAAAGCATTTTTTTGTCGCTCGCGTTGATGTCCTTTGTTTGTAATATGAATAGGTATCATTGTCATTATACTATGTAGTCGTGTGGAGAGGTATGGGTGGTGGTACGGAACCCTCGGAGTCCTAGTCAGACTCGTACTTGGCCGATTTTTTTGCTGAAGTTTATTTTCCTAAAAAGTACTTAACCGATTTTGATTAAATAAAATATGGCACGGCAAGTTACTTCAAAATTATAGAAATGTAAAGTGAGTAAATGGTATTTATCTACTCATATGAACAGAATTTTTTTTTAAAACCGGTCCAGAATTGACGGAGAAATCGGTAGACATGCTAAAAAAGTATACAATCAAACATAGAACCTCATCCTTTTTTGAATTCGGTTAAAAATTCAACTGTTTACCTGTTACGGTTCACGAAATACAGCGCGCTGACAGAAAAAAAGACAGACACCGGATGGACGGATAGACGTACACCGTAGGCTTAGTAATAGCAAAGAATACTAAATGTAATAGGGTCCCGCTGGTCAGAAATTGGAGCATAGCACTTTACGGTTCTGAGACGTGGACAACGACTCAAAGAGAAAGAGAAATGCTGGAAGCTTTTGAAATGTGGTGCTGGCGAAGGATGGAGAAAATAAGCTGGACTAAAAGAGTAAAGAACGAAGAAGTCTTGAAACGAGTAAACGAAAAGAGGAACATAATTGAGACAATTGAGAACAGAAGAGGGAAGATGATAGGACACTTATTTAGACACGATAATTTTATCAAGAACATAATAGAAGGAAAGATCGAAAGAAAGCGCGGAAGAGGAAGACCTAGAATTGCTTATATAGACCAAGTTAAGAAGAAAGTTAAGGTGGAAACGTATAGAAAAATGAAGGAGATAGTGTGGGAGAGAGAGCTGGTCTGGTTAGAGTGTATGAAATCCTAAAAAGATTAGGAGTAAGGTTAAGAAGACGATGACAATTTATGAGATGTGTATCTCACTGAACTTTTCATAGAATAGCTGAACAATGTAGCTACAATGCAATGTAAGAAAAATGCGCCACTCCTACCAAAACAAAGTGGCGACCACGCCCAAATAGTCACTTTGCTCATCTGTTACATTTAAAATTTGCACCGTAATGTCCGGAACGAGCTCTGATGGAACTGGGTAGTGGAAGCGCGACCCCTTTTAGGTTGAGTCTTGAAGAATAAGGAAGCTACTGAAATCGAGCTTTACAAATGCAAATAAAAAACGCACAACACACATCACGTAAGTCCTTATTACAGCGCACTATGTTAATTTTTGGGGTTTCGTTCACCCAAAAGGTGACCAACGGGTCCCTATGACTAAGTCTCTGCTGTCCGTCCGTCCGTTTGTCTGTCAGCGGATTGTATTTCATGAACCCTAATAGTAAGATAGTTGAAATTTTTACAGAGACATTTTCTATTTCTGCTATAACAACAAATAATAAAAAAATTGGGTCCCCATACAAGAAACGTGATTTTTGTTTGTTCTGTATGTTTGTTAGCGGGCTTTATTTCATGAACCATAAAATATAGACAGTTGAATTTTTCACAGAGTATGTATTTCTGTAGCCGCTATAACAATTAATTATTATTTTTAAATAAGGGGCCCATATACGTGTTTTTTGTGTCATGCTACGGAACCCTTCGTGTGCGAGTCACACTTACCCGGTTTTTAATTTCAAAACAGATGTAGGTCGTCACTAATGTACACTAATAAATAACTTACTAAAAAAAATTGTCGAGTTTGCCTATAGTAGGTATTGTGGCACGCCTGCTCCGTAGGCGAAGGCGCCTTTTAGGATCACAAGGGATCAATATTATTGGATTTTATCCGAAATTTGAACTCTTTTTTAGGGTTCCGTACCTAAAAAGGAAAAAACGGAACACTTATAGGATCACTTCGTTGTCCGTCTGTCCGTCTATCTGTCAAGATCCTTTATCTCGGGAACGCGTGGAGGTATCGAGTTGAAATTAAAACCATATACTCCGGTCTACACAGCCCCTTGAAGCTGTGAAAAAAATCAAACATCTAAGTTCATGTAAAAAAAAAGATACATCCGTTTTTGCCGCAAAAAACGTTTATTTCGACACTCTCAAGGGAGTCAAAATTTATAGGGTATTTTCCGTTGACCTAGAACTATGAAATTTGGTACTTAATACCGTCTTATACTACAAGTTTAGGGAAAAATGTGAAAACTATACATTTGTAATTAATTCATAAAAATATAGTATGTATTTAAAGTACGAATGGCGATCCAAATTTTGAATTGAGATAACCGTGTCAAAAGGGGTATCGTAAGAAAGGGCTTCATTGGCATAAGCTTAAACAGATTTTTAATTATTTTTATGATGTATAGTTTTCGATTTATTATTTTTAAGGTTCTTTATCCAGAGATGTGGTGGTACGGATCCCTCGGTGAGCGAGTCCGACTTCCACTTGGCCGGTTTTTTTTAGTACACAATTGGTAAGCTCTTGACATCATCTCACCTGATGGTAAGTGACGATGATGCCCGAAGATTGAAGCAAGCTAACCAAGATTTTCCAACGCAATGGGGAACTGGTTAATATCTTCTAGCCGGAACACATTAATGCTGTTAACATTGATGTTTGGCGGCAAGACTTAGATAAGATGATGGTACCTAGCCAGGCGGGCTTAGAAAATGCCCTCCAATCAACCAATCCGAGTCTTACAAAGTTGGACTCCGCCGGGAATCGAACCCGCGACCTCCTGATGTGTAACTAATGGACTTAACCATTACTCCACAAAGGCGGTTAAGTTTCAGATTTCTCTCTTAGCTTACTTCTTATGGGACACTATGCTTATTGTTAGCAACCCAAGGCTTTTCAACTGCTGGCACACAATTTTTTCTTTTCTCCTAAATTTTTTGAGTGTATGTAGGGAAAGGGGGGGGAGGGGAAAACGGGGTAATTAAAATTAAAGTTTGAATTTATAATAAATCTGACACTGTTACATATTTTCTATGTTTTTTATTTTAATTATCATATTTGTTTATTTGCCTTTTAAAATGAATAATTTTAGGAACATTTGTTGCATTATTAAAGCTTAAGAAGATAAAAAGTGTAAAAAGTCCCACTTCCCCATCTTTCCCACAAGATGGGGTACACCCATCCCTTGCTGGAAAAACTCGCATGTAAATGTTGCTCATATTCTTCATCTTCTACCCATTCGCCGTTACGGCCCACGCAGCGCAACATTAATACGAGTCCAAGTGAATAATATGTTCTGTAAAACAAAACAGGGGTATTTTGCTAGCCGATGGTGTAGTTTTAACTTGATTTTTTTTCGTTTTTCTTGTTTTTGCTGCAGATCATTTCTGAGTTTCCTTTAATTCTTTCATTTTCAGTTTACCCCCTTCTACTAGTTCCTGATGTAACATCTACCCCAAATGTCATTCTAATACATTATGCACTGCATTTTTCATACTTTCCTTCGACCGTTCTCCCCTATTTATCCTTCTTTTATATTTTTTTTACCATCGTAAACTACCAAAAACAAAAACCGTTGTATGAGTAACTTTAAAACAGAAATATATGAAAGGAAGACGGGATACATCCCCATCTAGCCCCCTTACGTTTTAAGAAGTTTTAAAAAATCATCAATTAAAAACAATGGCCATTACACAGAAAATCGCATTCTTACCTGTTTTCGTGATCATTGGTGCACCATAAAAAATTTCAACTGCTGTTATTTACGGCAAATCCACGTACAAAACAAATGACAAAAATGGATAAGAAATACCCCAAAAACGTTTTTTTTTGCTTTAAGAATAAAATTTTTGCTTTTACTGTTAGGCTAACATGTGAACTACTAAACACTATGGTGGCACATGTTTACTTGCCTATTCGCCATTGGTCAATTAGATTACGGGAAACAGGGGCTTACTCCTCTTGCCCGCCACCCTGTCTTGCCCCCTCTTCCCCTATACATGTATGAATCTAGGTATGTTTTTAGATTCGTCTTGACCCCTTGAGTGACATAAAACACACTTTTAGCACTTAAAGTTAAATTTTTAAATCGATTGGCTTAATTTTTTTGCTTCTCTTTTTAAAAATTTGTAACCGAAATCAGCTTTGCTCAGAGTTTTCATTTTCTTCCTTATTCCTCACAAACTTGACGTCACGCCCGCTCACAAGTACGCAACTTAACGACGTCATTAAAGCACATGATTACGTCACCTGCCCGGCGGAGCGTACAGCGACCATTAGCTTGTACTATAATAATCATAAAGTCACAATAACATTACATACAAATCGTAATTAAGATAGTAATTTGGGTCAACTTAATAATTGAGAAGTGTCTGACCGAAAACCCATAGGTATATCCAGGTATGTTTCACATCAAGTTTAACCTCCTCAGTGGCGTAGAGATTAGTCCACTTGCTTTACATCAGGTGGTCGTGGGTTTGATTCCCTGCGGGGTCTTATGTTGTAGGACTCGGTTTGGTTTGATTGGTAGTAGAAAATAGCGAAGAAACTCGCAGGTTGTGTGTGTAGTCGACCAACCCGCACTGGACCCGCGTGGTCGACTAAGGCCCGATCGCCCTAATTCAGGGTAGGCTCGAGCTCCAATTCAATTTTTTTTTTCAATTCAATTCCTTTATTGCAATAAATGTGGTACAAAAAAGATATTTTAAAAACCAAAGAGAACAGCACATTTAGTCACAAGTGACATACAATAACAATAAAAGTAAGTATTTTAAAGTCAGAATATCGGAAATCTAGGTTATTTAAGATATTACACACTTAAATTACATTATATTACACATGTCAACTTTACATAAAAATCAATAGAATATAACAATGAATATAACAACTCCTCTGTGGGGATGTATATGAGCTGATATGATGATGATGATGATGAGGGAATTTTATTAGCCCGCCTGGCTAGCTAACACCATATTGTCTAAGTCTTGCCGCCAATCATCAATTTTTCTCCTATTTACTGAAATATCAAAAATCTCTACTACCTTTGTTATACTTCAGATCTTCAATTAATTAATCATTCACACAATTTTAACACCAATGACGTAAAAACTAAATTAAAACATTTTTAGAAATATATTATGTCCAGCAGTGGACTTCCTTCGGCTGAAATGATGATTAAGTTTTTGACAGACGATAAAAAGCTTTAGATAAAAAGGATCAGAGGTGTGGCCACTAACACACAGGGACATAGAAAGAGTAGAAGGGTTTAGATGTGGTGTTGAAATAGAATGATAAAATCTGTTTGATTATTCACAATTAGTAAGCCCTTGGCATCATCTCACCTGACGGAAAAGAAAATAAATAAAAAGGTTCTGGGGAAGGTGAAAGAGAAGATAATTCCATTGCAAATAATTGAAAACTATCATAGAAGGAAAGATAAAGAAAAGAAGAGGCAGAAGAAGACTAAGACGAAACTACAAGTTATTAATTATTTTAACACTAAAATCATAAAGAAAATAAAGGAAAAGGCTGCTGTCGTGTCGTATCAAGATTTTAAGATGATACCCGAGGATAGGAAGAATTAGAGATTACACCAGAGACAAGAGCAGTGCTCATAAATTAAAAGAACTCATCATCATCATCATATCAGCCAAAGGACGTCCACTGCTGGACTTAGGCCTCCCCCAAGGATTTCCACGACGACCGGTTCTGCGCTGCCCGCATCCAGCGGCTTCCCGCGACCTTCACCAGGTCGTCGGTCGTAATTAAATTCATACATTCGTAATTAAAAGAAGTAGAAGATAAAAACTAGGGCGTAAAGTAGGGTTCCATATTCTTTTTAGAAAATAAATGTATCATCATCATCATTACAGCTCATATACGTCCCCACCGAGGGGCTCGAGCCTACCCTGAATCAGGGCGATTAGGCCTTAGTCGACCACGCGGGCCCAGTGCGGGTTGGTCGACTTCACACACAACCTTCGAGTTTCTTCGCAGGCGTGTGCAGGTTTCCTCACGATGTTTTCCTTCACCGTTAAAGCAATCGGTAAGAAGAAAAAGCAGAAGAAAGGCTAAGAAGCGTCGGTGGCTCAACCAGTAACGACTCGGTCCATCTAACCAGAGGTACCGAGTTCAAATGTATATTTAAAAAAAATCAAAATTATATATCAGTTGGTAATAAAACATTTTGTACGGAAAATCTAGGAACTCATTATAAGGATAATCATAATCATAATCCTTTATTATAATTATTCCTTAAATAGCAGTTTAGCTTGTTGGGGAGGTAAGGGGAGGAACACACTTGACTCTAACAATAACTAGCACTTTAAATTTAAATATTTAACAAAGCTATCCCTGATATGAAAAATATTTTTAGTACTCCTTGCCTGCGTCAGTGTTTCCCGATTCCTATAATTTGGGGATCTTCAAGGCAAGAGTGAATAGGCATTATTTGAGTTTGCGTGTACCATCCTCGACTGCATCATCACTTACCATCAGGTGAGTTGCAGTCAAACGCACTCAAATTTTTAATAAAAAATAATAAAAAAAAAAAACCTTATTAAACGATAGGATTCGTCAACGAAAAAAAAAACTATATTTATTTTTTTATTATTTATTATTGTACAACTTAGTCGGCGCGATGTATTTGTATAGCCATGCTTAGTACCTAATATAATATAATAATATATACTTTGCTCATGCCAAATAACAGCTTTCTAGTACTAAAAGAGCTATTTTTGAACTAAGCCGCGGACAGACAGACGGACACACAGGCTTGGCGAAACTAGATGTGTTCCTTGTTGACTTAGGAACCCTAATAACTCAAATTTTGAAAGACCACTCTAATATCTATTAGAAAACCTCCTTTTTTAGGTAGATACCGTTAAATACTATCTATCACTTAATAATAACATTACCTGTCCAGTCTAATACACATTTGTGTGCAAAACGTTACACATCAACATCATACACAAAGACAATTAGCAAGGTATTATAAAGGCATAACGCGGCACTCTGGACGCCACAGATTCGGGCGTCTGGCGTATCTATGAAAATTCAATTTGAAACGGCCGACGTGTTTTTGTCCCGCCCTGTATGGACGTACAATCGAGGCGAAAACTTAAACTGACGTATATATTATATACTTAAATAAATCTCTTAATATTAAAAACAAACACGCTTTTTAAGATTTAATAGATTTACGATTATTAAAACTTGCATTAATAAAATTTCTTTGCCAAGTATCGATCACGAGAAGATCGTGTTCGGCGTTTAATTTTGTAGCTTCATGCTTTCGGAAACTGACCAATAGCCATTCTAATTTAGATTTGCACCTTTCGATGCAAACAAAGAGGTGCTATGTGTGTCGCAGCCATCTGGTTAAATCTGCCATTTAATTGAACGGCTAGCCCGTTGACTGAATGGCGACATTCAAATGAATGACTAAAGTACAACTGGCCAAGTCGATGACTGCAATGTTCAACGATTTGGCTCAACGTTATTTAGCCAAGTCGTAACTACGAAACTCCGAATAAAACCAATGATTTTTTCTTCTGTGAAGCATTCTGGTACTTAGGAGGGGAGCCCGCTTCGCGAGGCTCTTTGACTCTATAATCAATCAAACCTGACCGAATCGAATATCGCTCGCTTCGCTCGCTCATTCACAGTTTTTTAATCACTAGTTTTTTTTAAAACTACACGCTAGAAATCCTATACAACGAAAAGGGAGTTGGGAAAAAAATATTTTTTCTAAAAAACTGTAAATGAACGAGCGAAGCAAGCGATATTAGGTTCGGTCAGATTTGATTGATTATACATACAAATGCTGCGCAGAAGAAGAAACGCTACACGCTACACGCTAAACCTACGTACTACATGCTACACGCTACACGCTAAACACTACAATGTTTTTCAATCAACGTTCAAGCTAGCTTACAATCAGCTAACTAGTTTAACGTTGAGTGACGCTTGTTCAATCCAAGCTCGGCCTAGTTATTCAATTGAATGTCACCATTCAATTAACGGGCTAGCCGTTCAAGCAAATGGCAGATTTAACCAGATGGCTGCGACATATGTTTAACGTGTGTTTCTGTGTCATGTGTCTGTCTGTGGCATCGCGTCGTATCTCCCAAACGGGTGAACCGATATTAATTAAGTTTTTATTTTATTTGAAAGATGACTTGATCGAGAGTGTTATTTATTAGCAAGCTGTTTGAAGATCATCAGCTATTTTCTAGTCGATGAAGAGATGTGAAAAACTTCCACAGGTCTGATCGATTTGAAATTTAGTATATAATATTATTAAGGATGATTTTGGTACCTACAGCTACGTAAATAATCTAGTGTTGTTTTTTATATTTAGAAAAATTGTTTCAATAATTGCATTGAAGAAATTGAATTATTAAAAATAAACTGTACGGCAGCCCGCACTAAACTTTCTTTTTAATTGTTTTCGGTTAATTTTTCTTTCACAAAAAATAGAATAAAAAAATGAAATAATTTTGATGAGTGCATGTTTCATAACAAAATGTATACTTATTCATAACCAAATTTATATTTATTCGTAATACATGATAATTCAATTATTTTTTCCAGAACAATATAGACAAACCGTTAGAGCCGTTTTAGAACTTTGATGAAGTTGCAGGAATATGGTAAAACTTGTCTTGATACTGCAGTATCACCTGGAATCTGCAGGATACCCAATTTATCACCAACGAACAGCAGAGGTATCGTGTTTGGCCTCATTGGAATAGTCTCAATTAATAACGTAAGAGAGATGGTGAATAAAAAGGTGTCGTGGTCTTTTTATTAATTTTTATTTTACAACAATACTTCGGCCGACGTGCCGACTTGCGTCGGTGGCGCAACGGCAATGGCTGCTACCTCCTATCCGGGAAGTCTTGGTTCAAGTCCTGCCTCTTACCAATGTGTTTTCGAATTTCGTTCTCGTATTATTATGTACGTTTATCCGACGCTCTGATGGTGAAGGAAAATATCGTGAGGAAACCTGAACACATCTGCAAAAAAACTTGAAGGTTAATTGTGTGTGTGAAGTTGACCAACCCGCACTGGGCCCGCGTGATCGACTAAGGCCCGTACGCCCTGATTCAGGGTAGGCTCGAGCCCCTCGATGGGGACGTATATATGAGCTGATGTGATGAACAACACTTATTTTAAATATATTTAAAACATTCACTCACTTTTTTTGTCGACTGTACGTCACTGCACTGGCCGTCGCATCTATTAGTATTTGCATTGCACCAGCAATCTGCAATGCAAACGTAGTTATGTAATAGCTCTGTTACAATAGAAAGCCGTGTGTGTATAGTTTTGGCGTTAATTGTACTTTGGGGTTAGTTTGTGCAGAGAGTGACTAGGAATTCACACCTATGAAAATAATTTGTGTACAAAAGGACGGATGTTTTGAGGCCGCACTGCGTATTGGCTATTAGTGCTGCAAAAAAATATTAAGGCGGTAATATTACAGATTTTCGTTATTTTTGACGTCAATTACTCCTAAACGATAGAAAAGACAAGGTTGAAAAAAAATACCCGTATTGTCGATGATGCTCCTTAAAGTATAAAGCTACTAGAAACACGATTGAGCAGTTTTGACTCGATAGAAAAGAAATCCCAAAGATTGGTCTACACCGTTACTTTCAACTCTAGTTATGTATGACTAATATTTTGAAGTATTTTTTTTTTAAATGAGTAATGTTATTAGTTGTTATACTTTCATTGTAATTTTTTTATTAAAACGAAAAACCATTGAAAAAGTGAAAAAGTGTGGTTAGTTTCTTTACTCTTTAAACGTAGAGAAAAAGATAGAGACAACTGTTCCAATCAATACCTAGCCTTAAATCTATCTTCTTCAATAAGCTTGTTTTTCCCACTGCTGGGCAAAGGCCTCATCTCCATACGCCTCTTATCTCGATCTAAAGCCTCCTTAGATCGCTCCTGTAGATATTGTTCCAACTCGTCACGCCAGCGCCGCCGGTACTGCCGTGTTACGTTATATACTTTTAACGACCAGTCTGTGGCCATTGAAGCCCATTTTTGGGCCATTGTAAGCCAGATTCCCTTATTAACCGTAAAATCTTCCAAAATTTATTTTTTTTTATAATTCAAAATTTAAATTCCAAAGATGTTAATAAAAATAGGTGCACTCTTTCTGATGATCATGAAACAATTATTTTATTAATACACATTATGTCGGATATGAAAATTATTAAAAATAAGCAAAATCATTAGTTACCTAAGTCAAAATAAAATCACTGATCTAAAACAAATGATGCCATGAGGACATGACAAGAGAAGTTACAATTAGATTTTTTTGACGTGATAACGTCTTATAATTCGATGGAGCCGGCTGCACGCACGAAAAAATGCGTCGTTACCTCGCTCTGAGGCGTTCCGTGAATGCGTCGTTACCTCGCTCTGAGGCGTTCCGTGAGGCGTTCCGTTTATGAAACCATTCCATCAGTATTTTCTTATGACGTTGTCACGTTCAACTATCGTCAGTAAACCGACTTTACAGACAACCGTATTTTTTTTTTAATATGTCATTATGTCTTTGACAAGAGTAGGCCAGTTCATCGTTACCCTCAACCATATTAGAGGGAAAGAACGACACGGCTCCCGATATTTTTTTAAGTTAGGAGAACGATAACAAAGCAAATATTATGCAATTTAAAAAAAAACAACTAGGCCTCAGACACGGCTACGACGGTCATCTAACTTTAGTGATAGCAACCAGCCCCTTTGTTCTAAAAACATAGCAAACGACTTATACACTTTGTAATCTGACTGTAATTTGCAGGATATCATATACCAGGAACGATTTCCGAATGTGTCATATAGCTTTAAGATACTAAATTATTAACAATACTAGAAAACCACCATGTATTTTATCAAGAATCGAGAATTCAACAATAATATTAAAAATGTGTTTTTTTTGTTACCTTTTCACGCTTCAACACCTCAACCAATCTTAATGAAATTTGGCATGTAGGTAGCCTGTATCACTGGGAAGGACATAGGCTACTTTTTATCCGGTCCGATGCAGTTTCTGAGGGAACTGAAAAAATACTCTTTTTTGGTTAATTTCTTTAACATCGCAACGGAACATGCCCTCTCGTATATCTACCAGATACGCTAAACTACCAGGTTTATAATATAGCGTCCCCACTCACCGACAGCTAGGTCATATAGTGAAGGCCGCTATTCCTGCCAGCACCATACCAGTTGCGGTAGGTCTTGCCGCCAAGACGCTTGTCCCGGTACTCTGCAAGGCGAGTGCCTCGTGGAAGAGAACCACTACCTACTGTCCAGGTAGGTCCCGGAGCTGTAGGCACGCTCACCTGCCACGGCTTTCGCGGCTGGCGGTTCGATCCCCGCTCGGGATGCCACAGAAGCTGGCTCCCACATCACGGAACAATGGATTGTTGCTATTTTTTGCACAGAGCTGGTTGAGGGGGTGGGAAATGACATAATTTAGTAATTAGCATATCCTGAAATTGTTCCTGAGGGATCTGGAGAAAACTTAAGTCCACGCTCGCGTGCCGCTTGCGGGCTGGCGCACCACTCACCCTCGAAGACAGTCATAAAAACGATGTTTTTAGGAATGCATAAAAAGATAAATATCCGACTGCGTAAAAACTTAACCCCTATTTTTGGCCAGTAGGATAAAAATGTATTCTATGTCACTCACGGGATCAAGACGAATCTAACGACACCTCATACGTTAATATCATACATACATAGGTACTTACATACGTACATACCCTCTGAAAAAAAAACCCTCCTTCTGAGGCAGTCGGGTAAAAATTAAGAGATTTTAACCCTTTATTAACAAAAAAAATATATCGCTGTTTTTCTAATTATTTTCCATTATTTTTTTACTCTTCCAAAAATAACATGGACAAAAGCATGTTCGTTTCAAATTGCATGGGTATAAAAATTGAGTCAGTCAGCCCAATCCCGAACGCCTGTCAAATATTTAAACTTCATCATAAAGTGTACATAATTACTTTACGCCCCTAGAGAGAGGGGTGCATACCTTCGTACAAGGCCTAGTTACGCGTGTAATTATACCCGAATCAATTTAATTATTAATCGCATTAGCAAACAGTTTAATTTAAACTTTGAATTCCTGGATAGTACAGGGTGGTTCAATCGAGATCACCCAAAGGGCGATGGAGCGAGCTATGCTACCTCATAACATATCTTGGATGGCCATGCCTACATATAAACTCATTCAGTAATACCCTTTGATGCTGGATTCCTAAAATGTAAGTATGTATTTAGTATTACTGAGCAGGCATCTAATCAATCGTCGAATCTGATTCGGCTGGACAGCGTTCGGGAAGCTTCGCAATATCTTCACGTCCCAGATACCGCAGTGTCTTAAGACCAAGGTCTTCGACCAATGTGTCTTGCCAGTGATGACATACGGAACTGAGACATGGTCGCATACTAAGGGCCTCATAAGAAGGCTCAAGGTCTTGCTCGGAGTTCCTCTGCGTGATCAAATCAGAAATGAGGAGATCCGTACGAGAACCAAGGCAACTGCAATATATCAGAGAATCGCAAAATTTTAGTGGCAGTGGGCGGGGCACGTAGCTCGTAGATGGGCGTTGGGGCTGTAGAGATCTCGAGTGGCGACCGCGCGCCGGAAGATGTAGTTTAAACAGGCCTTCCATTCGGTGGAACGACTACCTGGTGAAGGTCGCGGGAAGCCGCTGGATGCGGGCAGCGCAGGACCGGTCGTCGTGGAAATCCTTGAGGGAGGCCTTTGTCCAGCAGTGGACGTCTTTCAGTTTATATGATGATGATGACAGGATGGTTACTACCGGTTCGGTCAGCGTCATGAGATTATTCTATAAAAAATTCTCAGGGCGCCTTTTTTCCACTGCTTTCTAGTGCGAAGAAGACTAAATAAAAAAACCGGCCGAGTGCTAGTCGGACTCGCGCACAAACGGTTCCGTACCAATATCTATAAAAATCACGTTTGTTGTATGTTTTATTTTAATTTAATTCTTTACTTTTAAAGTTAACAAAACAACTCAATATTCTGTAAATATTTCAAGCGTCGACCTATTTGCTGTTATCAATATCGAGCTAAAATGAGCAAAAAAATAACGTTTTTTGTTTGGGAGCCCCTTTTTTATATTTGTTTTGTTTTAATTTTATTATTTATTTTTTAAGTGAATATATAACTAAATATTATGTCAATATTTCAAGCGTCTACCTGTTGCCGTTATCAATATCTATCAAAAACTAGCAAAAAAATCACGTTTGCTGTATGGGAGCCCCCTTACATGTTTTTTTATTCTGTGTTCTAGTTACGAAGTAACTATTTAGTAATCTGTGGTTCTAGTATTTGCTGTTATAGTGGCAACAGAAATACATCATCTGTATATAAATTTCAACTGTATAGCTATCACGGTTCGTGAAATACAAGCCTGGTGACAAACAGACGGACAGCGAAGTCTCAGTAATAGGATCCCGTTTTTACTCTTTAAGTACGGAACTCTAAAAACATTAAGTTGGTTCTACTTTAGGAAGTAATCTTTAAAGGGAGAAAAGTGAGGTTATGAACTCATGTCTCAATCTGATCTGCAGGTCACCTGGTCATCATCATATCAGCCGAAGGACGTCCACTGCTAGCCATAGGTCTCCCCCAAAGATATCCACGATGACCGATTCTGCGCTGCCCGCATCCAGCGGTTTCCCGCGACCTTCACCAGGTCATCGGTCTACCGAGTGGGAGGCCTGCCTACTACACGTTTTTTGGTGAGCGGTCGCCACTCAAGAACTTAATACAACGGGCGAGAAAACTTTCTAAAATAGAATGACGGAACAAACAAAATCACTGCGAAATCCCATACGTTCGAGAACCAAAAGGTAACCAATCTGCATCAATCTGGGTGACGAGGGGGTGAGGTCGCAATCTAGAGAGCGGCAGGGAATGTCCATACTGTATGTTAGTACTAATATATATACTTTGCCAATACCATCCCATAACACGTCCAACAAGACGAGGGTCAGTACACAAAATTTGCATTTTCACTGCATCCAACCAATCTGCATTGCAAACTTGTGTAAGCCTGCTCTATATGTTTGTATGTGTAACACTATACCTACAAAGTTTGTTTCGATGCGTTGAATTCATGTGCATATAGTAATTAATAGGGGTCTAATTATGAAATTACCGATTCAGTTTTTGAAGTTCAATCAAAGTATATTATATTAGTGCTAACGTACAGTATGGACACTCCCTGCCGTTCTTTCGATTCGACCTCACCCCATCGTCACGCAGATTGGTGACAGTTTGGTTATCGAACGGAACGAGCCATGTTACTAACCACTACCGAAATAAAATTTCCAAATGATCCTATTTATTGCATCGTGCCGTAAAATTTTAAATCTATCAAATTCACACTTACGTACTGCGAAATTCTGCAAACTCGTCACGTATGCGATCGATTACTGGCATACGGAAGTACTGAGCTACGGAACTGGGTTGTAAACTCGATACTCCGAGAACTGTAGCGCGAATGTTAAACACAAATAAAATATCAGAAAAATAAAGAAATAAATAACTTCAGTAATGACGGTAGAAGTGGTTTTGAATGCAAAAGTAAGTTGGTGTTTGAAAAACTTTAAGAGTCCCCAGAAGGCTCGAGTTCCCATACAAACGTAGTTCCGCTTTAATACAAAAACTACATGCCGTATTGTATTCTGACTTTATTAATTTAAAAGTAAATTAAATTGACAACTACTCATATATTTCATTTATTACTTTGGTAGTAATTTTTTAATTATTATTTTTAATTTAAATTTTATTGTGATTTATTGTATCATATTGTAATGACGTGTAAATTTAATTTACCAATAAAAATGTCTATATCTATTGAATTCAAACTTTGTGAATATATTTAGTAGACACTATCGTTGTTTGTAATTAGTTTTCGATGTACTAATACAAAACGGAAAAAAATATGAGAAGTTTCAAACTTTCAGTACAAAATTAATTTAAGCCTTTGTTTAGCTATGTTTCAATTTACTGCGAAGAAAACTAATTAAAAACATCGATATGTGTCTACTCAATATATTCGCAAAATTTAGTTTCAATCCGGCATTCAGTTTTTGTATGAAAACGGAAATACGTTTGTATGGAAACTCAAGCCTCCTGAGGACCCTTGCAAACGAAGTTCCATGCAAAAAAATGTAAGTTGAAAAAAGCAGTTTTTGGTTTAGATGTGGGTAGATTTACAGGTACTGCAAGATGAATTTAGGCCTTAAGCAGACCTCCCACTTGGTGGACCGACGTTCTGGTGAACGTCGCAGGGATCCGCTGCATGCGGGCTGCTGTGGAAATATTAGATTTTTTTTTTCAGTATGGATATAGAGTGTGTGCGGTGGGTGAGCCGCGGTGTGCGAGAATGTGCATGTTAAATGTTCATACCTAGCTTTCCTCCAACGTTCTAGAGGGAGTGCGGGGATGATTTCTAATGCTTGATGATAAATATGTGCATCTTCGTAGTAAGGTAAAAAAAGATATATGTTTATCCGACTACGAGAAATGGATAATTCTATGTGATGAAAGGTTCGAATTGACTACGTTATGTTTGCCAGGCTGGCTACGGCTAGTACTGCTAGTACCTACGCCGTGGCGGCATCGTGCGACATAAAAGGCGTAGCGCTCTGTAAGCCATATCGTCATCACATCAGCTCATATAAACGTCCCCACCGAGGGGCTCGAACCTACCCTGAATTAGGGCGATTGGGCCTTAGTCGACCACGCGGGCCCAGTGCGGGTTGGTCGACTTCACACACAACCTTCGAATTTCTTCGCAGGTGTGTGCAGGTTTCCTCACGATGTTTTCCTTCACCGTTAAAGCAATCGGTGAATATATGTACGTAAGTTTCAAAAAACTCATTGGTACATTGGCCGTCCAGATTTGAACCCGGCACCTCTGGTTAGGGGGACCGAGTCGTTACCGGTTAAGCCACCGACGCTTTTTAGCCATATCGTAATACTATGTAATTACTCCGGATTATTTGCGCAATGCACAGGGCTGAAAATCGGTATAATTGGTGTGCCTTGTGGGAGGCCTGAGACCATCAGTGGACTAACACGGGCTGATGATGATGTTGAACCTTACAAGACAAATTCAAAACATTCAAATTCCTAAGTTAGTTGAATAGGGATGACGACAGCATCAGAAATAAAAATTATGAGATCACTAAATTGCCCTCCTACTTCGGAAAACCCTACTAGTTTTGTTTTCCATCAAGTCTTCGATTTTTAATTAATCAGAATCATAAATGAGTACATAAATGACGCTGCAAAACTATGACGTCACGCCTAGGTATTTCAAACGTTTTTAAAACAAAATGTCGTTATTGACAGATGATAAAAAATTAAGCGTCGGTGGCGTAACGGCTAGGGCCGCCGGCTCCTGTCCAGGAGGTCGCAGTTCGAAGCCTGCCAACTATATACCAATGTGATTTCGAATTTAGATTTAATATGTATGTTAGTCCGACGAAAAAGAGAGGCGGAGGACGCCCTCCATACACGTGATACACCAGTATGACCACACTCGCACAAAAACAGGATCTACCCGAGCCGACAACCCTAGACAGAATGTCATGGCGCAGAAAAATTAGGAGAGCCGACCCTATTTGACCTGGGAAAAGGCAAAGAAGAAGAAGATGTATGTTTATCCGACATTCTTACGGTGAAGAAAAACATCGCGAGGAAACCTGCACACGCCTGCGGAGAAACTCACAAATAACCCTAACTAATTCAGGGTAGGCTCGAGCCCCTCGGTGGGGACGTTTATGAGCTGATATCATGATAAAAAGTAAATCAGATGACTAGCATTCGTCATCCCTATTCTCGATTTCACACGGATGCAATACGAAATCTTGTATTTTGCATTCCTATAGAATTAGAAGATGATCCGTCTGCAGTCTGAGTAAGCCGTTTGGCGGATTAACGAGCACTGAACAAACATACCGACGCAGAGACTGCACTGCACTGTAAGAGCTATGCAAAAACTTTACTTGCAAATGAATATTTGAATTAAAGACCACATGCACATTAAGAATGTAGTATGTGTACCGCGTCCGTGGCGTATTGGTTAGTCCATTCGCTTCACACCAGGAGGTCGCGGGTTCGATTCCCGGCTGGGTCAACTTTGTAAGACTCGGTTTAGTTGGTTGTAGGGCATTTTCATGGCCCGCCTGGCTAGCTACCACCATCTTATCTAAGTCTTGTCGCCAAACATCAGTGTTAACAGCATTGTTGTGTTACGGCTTGAAGATAAGATAGCTAGTTGTCTATTGCATTGGGGAATCTTGGTAACAACCATCAGGTGAAGGGCTTTTAAAATAGCGCGAATTATATTTTTATGTTATTTTTTAGGGTTCCGCACACCAGAAGGGTAACCAACGGGACCCTATTACCAAGGTATATATATTAGTACTAACATACAGTATGGACAATACGTGCTGCTCTTTAGATTGCGACCTCACCCCCTCGTCACCCAGATTGATTCAGATTGGTTATAATTTGCTTCTCGAACGTATGGGATTTCGCAGAGATTTTGTTTGCTCCGTCATTTGTTTTTAGAAATGTCGTTTCACGACCTTTGTATGCAGTGGCCGGGGTGTGCTATTACTAAGCCTCCACTATCCGTCTATCCATCTGTCTATGAGCGGGCTGTATTTCATGAATAATAGACGGCAATTTTTTTTACATAGTGTGTATTTCAATTGACTGTATTAAAAAATAATAAAAAATTCAAAAAAAATAATACGAAACGTGAAGAAACTAGCGACATCTAGTAGGATCTAGTAGTATCTTCTATATAGTTGATTTATGAAGATCGTTGAAGAATTATGAATCAACCAGTGGGTGCCTGCGACTTCGCTTGCGCAGATCCCGTTTTTTGCTGTTCCCGTGGGAATTTCCTAAAATCCTTTCTAAGCGGATGCCCGCGTCCTAAATGCTATCTGTATTCTAAATTTCAGCGAAATCCGTTCAGTGATCTCGGTTGTGCGTTGACATACCAGTCTAAAATATTTATTTCGGTACGGAACCCTCACTGCGCGAGTTCAACTTGCATTTGGCTGTTTTTCAATAGTTATTGACTAATTTATATTAAACAGTATAAGCACAGTATTACAATATAGCGGCTTACATTAGTGTAACGAATATACTTACGCATAGCAACGGAAGGGTACTTGCGGGGCAGCGGGCGGCGGGGAACATCCTGGCAAACTCCACGAGTATGCCAGGCTGACTACAGGCTAGTATGGGCTAGTACCTACACCGGCGGCGCATCGTGCGACATCAAAGGGGTTGCGCTACTGTAAGCCATATACTGTGGTTTATGCAATAATGGTACTGAGTATTAGCAATAAATTACATTAGAAAGCCAATTTCTACAAAAAAGTGATTTACAACATTATTTCCGTGCGTTCTTCAATTTGGAAGCTGCTAATTAATTTAGAACCTATAGCACACCTCGGACACTGCATACAACGGTCGTGAAACGACATTTCTTAAAACAAATGACGGAGCAAACAAAATCACGGCGAAATCCTGTACGTTCGAGAACCCAACTTTAACCAATCTGTATCAATCTGGGTGACGAGGGGGTGAGGTCGGAATCTAGAGAGCGGCAGGGACTGTATGTTAGTACTAATATATATACTTTGCCTATAGTGTCGTTTAAATAAACTCTGTTTCACATAGAAAAGTGCATGAGAATTGTGTCGCTTTTGGATTTTTCAAGCGACTTCCAAAAAGGAGGAGGTTCTCAATTCGTCTGTATGTTTTTTATGTATGTTACCTCATAACTTTTGACTGGGTGAACCGATTTTTATGATTATTTTTTCATTTGAAAGCCAGTGCTTTCTGTGTGGTCCCGTATAAATTTTATCAAAATCGGTGTAGTACTTTATTAGAAAATTAACAAAAACGAAAAATAATATTGCAAAAATATACTAAGTTGTTGCGATGGAAGTCGGTTTTTTAACGTGTTTAGCGTTTTCAATTATTAGCTTAACGACCACGATGGGTTCAAAACATTCAAATCTTGTTTCTAGGAATTACATAATATATTTGTTGCTAACCATAATGTTCACTTGTAATAAACTAGAGTGTGTAAGGCGTCTAAGGCGACCCACACACCTACAATAGTATTGCGCAATGTTGATGATTGCAGAATATGATTGATGAGCTCTGCAACCCACACGGTACAATTAAATCTTCAATACTAGCCCTATATGTTCAATAATATTGTGCAATCATCAACATTGCGCAATGTAGGCCTAAGGCGACCCACACACCTACAATAATATTGCGCAATGTGGATAATTGCACAATATATTTTGTCTGATTGCAGTCTTCAATACTACCCCTATATGTTCAATAATATTGTGCAATCATCAACATTGCGCAATATTATTGTAGGTGTGTGGGTCGCCTTAGGCGTTGAAAAACAAATGATAGCGCCCGTCTATTGACAGTGTAACAGAGTTAGTAATTTGACAGCGTTACAAAGTCATTTAGTAAGGCAATGATGAACTTACATCTTTTGTTTATTTGATAAAAAAACCGAGCTAGCCTTACATTAGTCGCATATGATGTTTAACATGTGATACAGTAGTTATGAAATTAATGAATTATCGGGTCATACATTCACGGGCCGGGCCTTTGGATAGTAGGTCATATTTGCGTTCGTTCTCATATTAGGCGGCATCGCCATGTTATCTTTGCCTTCGTGACTTAAAACGTTCATATTTTCTATTGGGTGTCAATTAAATGGTTAGCATAGTATTGTTATTTCTGTGAGCAGAAAAATATAATCGGTGAGCAGAAATAGCTAATTGGTCAGCAACTCATGGTCAGCAAACATTTCAAAATCAATCAGCAATTTATGTCATTCTGGATGGCTGTAATTATTTTAAACATCCCCGTACTACACTCTTCCTACAGTGTTGAGTGGTCGACGGAGCCCCTTCGGGGCTCCTACTTCTGTGGTCTCATGTTAAACCTAACACTACGACTGTGCGGGGAGGCGAGCTTAGCTCGCCTCCCCGCACAGTCTCCGAACCTAACGGATCCGAGTCGGGGTGCTCCGCAAGTCCGAGCTCGCTTCGCTCGCTCCCGCTTCCATTTAGAACTCCCCGTACCACACTCTTCCTACAGTGTTGAGTTGCTGCTTATAGACATGTTTTTCTGCCGCTCAATCATGAAATCTTGCCGCTCAAGTAGTTATTTTGCGGACTGAATGTTTATTATGCAGTTACATTATATTTATTCCCTTTTCTATTACACTCGTCCCATTTCACAAAATCACTCCCAAAAATTGCAGGAAAGCTAGAGGAATGTTACACATCAAAAACAGACGTAGATTTGTTAAAATTTTGATACATGCCATATTAATATCTACCGCACCTTCCTATGGTAACTGAGGAGCGTTGGAACGAAAACCGATAAACGCCATTCTTTTTTTTTTCGGTACCTTGTGTTAAGTTAGAGCGTCGGTGGCGTAACGGCTAGGGCCGCTGCCTCCTTTCCGGGATGTCGTGGTTCGACTACGTACCAATGTAATTTCGAATTTAGATTTCATATGTACGTTTATCCGACGCTCTTACGGTAAAGGAAAACATCGTGAGGAAACTTGCGGAGAAACTCGTGGTCGACTAAGGCCCGATCGCCCTAATTCAAGGTAAGCTCGAACCCCTCAGTGAGGACGTATATGAGCTGATACAACCTTGTGTTAAATCTCAAACCTCTCTGCAAAAACAGTTAAATCCTGTTCAAAATAATTATTGAAAATAATGGTCATTTCTAAACTCGACAAACCCAATGAGTAAATTTATTGTCGATACGAACACCGATAAATCCTACAGATCAAAGTGCTAGTATCCGATATTCTAGTATCACATATTTTCTTCAATCGAACTTCGTGAACGCACCCAGTGTTGACTCAGTCATGGCTGTCAAAGTCACTGTCAAATTATGTTTGCAAACTAGCAAAACCCGATAAATCCAAGTATTGTTATAATAGAAAAATCGTAGTAGACTACCACTAATATTACAATTTTTTCTATTATCACAATACCTTCTTCATATGTTCATCTCTCGAAAGTTAAAAAGACTTCTCATACGAATCGTCCAGCTAACTATAAATTAACTAGTGAGTCCAAAGTTTAACCATTCATGTTCCAGTTTGTCCGAAATTCTATCTAGCCTTTGTAGTTTTCCATTAATTCCAGTGGTATTCTCAATTCCATCTAAATCACAAACCGCCGGCGATGGAATGCAGCGTGCATAATTGCAACACCGTCACATCATACGTCGCTGTTAACGTAACCCATTTGCACCGTTCCATAAATCATGGAGTTCGCGGTAGACCACTGAGAGTGTGGACTTTTTCCAATCATCACTCTCTTTCTTTTTATGGCGCGTTCAATTCAATTTTTAACCAACCTGCGTAGCCCAGAGGAAAAGTTCACTGGCTTTACACAGGAGGTCGCGGGTTCGATTCCCGGCGGGGTCAATTGTAAGACTCGGTTTGGTTGGTGGTAGGGCATTTTCTAAGCCCGCCTGGCTAGCTACCACCATCTTATCTAAGTCTTGCCGCCAAATGTCAATGTTGATATCATTGGTGTGTTCCGGCATGAAGATAAGATAGCCAGTTCCCCATTGCGTTGGGGAATCTTGGTAAGCCCGCTTCCATCTTCGGCAACATCTTCACTTAACATAGGTGAGATGTTGTCAAGGGTTTACCAATTGTGAATATAAAAAGTTTAAAAAAAATTCAATTCAATATATTTATTTCAAAATAGGTGCAAATTACACTCTTTCTGATAGTCATAAAATAATAATAACAATGTCATTTGTAAAGAATCAAGAAATAAACAATAATTAGATAATAACGTCAAAATTCAATCCTTGACGTAAACTAGATTATGTCATTAGAACATGAAAACAATATGACACGAAAAGTTATACATAAAATCATTGAATGACATTAATGCCTTTAACAAGAGTAGGCCAGTTCACACGGACAGCACCCGGTCACGAGTATAACGCGAGAGTCAGCTATCGCTCCAATCAACCATATTAGAAGGAAAGGAACGACCCGGCTCCCGATGCGCCCAGTTGTCTCAGTTCCCAGTAGTCTCACTGCATAGTCCTACCAGTTGAACTAATGGGAATTTCTTTCCCAATAAACTTACCGCTAGTAAATATTCGATAATCTTCGCGGTTTCTTCTCATTAATCTTACTCTGTCAAAATTTTACCATTTGCCGTAAAATTACCGCTGCTAAACTCAACTGACATTGGGCGGGGCACATAGCTCACAGAACTGACAGACGTTGGAACAGTAAAGTTCTTGAGTATCGACAGCGTTCCCTAAGACGTAGCCTAAGCAAGGTTTTGAAAGCATAAAAGCACAGGACCGTCGTTCTGGTAATCATAAGAACCTATGCTCAGCAGTAGAAGTCTTTTGGCTCATATGATGACTTAAAACAGACACATGTTACTCATTAAATTTTTATTTAATTTAAATATATTTTTATTAATGAACAAGAATCTACAGCAATTTGTTCAATAACATACAAGCAATAAATACATGATATGTAGAATAGGGGTGACGACAGCATCAGAACACTTGATCACTAAATTGCCCTCCTGTTTAAGTAACTTCGGAAAAGCTTACTCATTTTGTTTTACATCAAGTCTTCGATTTTTAATTCACTAAAATCACAAAATGAGTACGTAAATGCCGCTTCTAAACTATGACGTCACGCCTAGGTATTTCAAACAATTTTAGAACAAAATGTCGTTTTTGACAGATGATAAAAAGTAAATCAGATGACTAGCATTCGTCATCCCTATTTAAACCATAGCATTCATATCATGACACCTGACAGTCCAAAGTCTCCGTAGTCACACCTGGGACAGATTTTAAAATGGATGACAAATACGCTTTGCTCTGCCACCACTGCCGCGCCGGAGCACGAGTGACTCTGCAATTTTACACCATCCCGTCCTCCGTCCCATATTCGTCCCAGATTCGAAGCTGATGGATTTTCAAGTGAGATTCACTCGGATTTGAGTTGAGGCATTTTTGAGCGGGTTTTGCTGGTTTTCAAGGTGTAGGTAATGGGTTCGTTTCTGTGATGCCTTGTCGCGATTAAAAAAAAACTTTTGGGGTGATGTGAAAATGATGGAGATGTATTTTAAATATCATGAGTTTGCATATTTTTGAGAAATGCACAAAAATGTTATCATTAAGACGCATTTCCTTTAATATATAGAAAAAGCTCTGTTACATATTAGTATTTAACCGTCTGACTTAAAAAAGAAGGAGGTTCTTGATTCAATTATATTTTTTTTACATGACTGCCCATATATATATATGTAAAATTCTCGTGTCACAATGTTCGTTCCCGTACTCCTCCGAAACGGTTTGACCGATTCTCATGAAATTTTGTGAGCATATTGAGTAGGTCTGAGAATCGGGCAACATCTATTTTATTTTAGGGTAGGGTAGTGTAGTGTAGGGTAGTGTAGTGTAGGGTAGTGTAGGGTAGGGTAGTGTAGTGTAGTGTATGTAGGGTAGGGTAGGGTAGTGTATGTAGGGTAAGGTAGGGTAGTGTAGGGTAGGGTAGTGTAGTGTAGTGTATGTAGGGTAGGGTAGTGTAGGTTAGGGTAGTGTAGTGTAGGGTAGGGTAGTGTAGGGTAGGGTAGGGTAGGGTAGGGTAGGGCAGTGTAATGTAATGTAAGGCGGTACGTAGTTCGCCGGGACAGCTAGTACCTATTATATATAAAGGTCCACTGCTGGACAAAGGCCTCCCCCAAGGATTTCCACGACGACCGGTCCTGTGCTGCCCGCATCCATCGGCTTCCCGCGATCTTCAACAGGTCGTCGGTCCACCGCGTGGGAGGCCATCCTACGCCACGCTTTCCGGTGCGCGGTCGCCACTCGAGAATTTTACTACCCCAACGGCCATCTGTTCTAAGAACTATGTGCCCTGCCCACTGCCACTTCAGTTTAGTGACTCTGTGAGCTATGTCGGTTACTTTGATTCTCCTGCGGATCTCCTCGTTTCTGATTTGTTCACGCAGAGAAACTCCGAGCATAGCACGCTCCATTGCCCTTTGGGTGACCTTGAGCCTTTTTATGATATATATGTTTGTAGTAATAATGTATGTTTCTTTATTCCACGATATCTCCTAAACGACTGGATGGATTTGAGAGTGTGAGGTATCGTTAGATTCGTCTTAATCCAGTGAGTGACTTCCCAAATAAGAGCGGTAATATTTTTTATGCAGTTTTATATATATGTATTTATATTTTATTTCAAGTTATTTTTTTGTGTATGTTACTCGATTTGTGAACCGATTTCAATATTTTTGTTCGTCGATACTTTATGGTGGTCTTATATATTTCGGATCATCAGAAAGGTTTTGGCCGGATCTAAGAAATAAACTTGTCTTTGAGAAGTTTTGGAGTGTACAATCAATATTCACACACGTTTGCAACACGAGGCTTCACGATGATTCGGATAAAAACAGATTATTTTATAGACTGCGATGAGTTCGGCACGGGGCTGGCTTCCCAAGTTGACAGTTCAGCTGCTCGATCAAAAGTGCTCGTAAAATAATTGGCGCCTCTGTCGTAGCCTCTGTAGGTAGGCTGCATTGTCTTTGATGGTTCGATATTCACAACGATTCTGATTGGCTAACAAACAAGTACCAACACTACCAACTTCCGGTTTCCGGTCCCGCACCGACCACGCCTTGGCAAAAGTGACTATTATGACTAACCTAACTAACCGCTTGACATTTCAAGATAAAAAACACGGTGCTTCGACGCATGCATAGATGGCGCCACGTCCTTGCGCTCCGACACGGCCATCCTGACGGCGATGCGTGCCCAGCAGCTGCCATAATCTGTAATGAGGAGTGGATGTGTGTTTAAGTTAGGTATTCAGATTACCTAACTTATCATAAATCTACTACAGA
This sequence comes from Coleophora flavipennella, assembly GCA_947284805.1. Taxonomy (NCBI): domain Eukaryota; kingdom Metazoa; phylum Arthropoda; class Insecta; order Lepidoptera; family Coleophoridae; genus Coleophora; species Coleophora flavipennella. The sequence continues at coordinate 5,075,697 of OX369254.1, read as the reverse complement.
TAAGTAGGCCTGTGGTATGGCCCTAGAATAGTACCACCCATCTCTTCCCGAGGGTGTGGTAAGAGGGATCAAACACCGGAGGATGGGCAGCAGCGTCTTTTCTGCGTACCATGCCACACACCACGATCGCCCACCTGCCTGTCAAGCGATTGCGCCTTTGTACAGCAGTGAACGTTGCCTGGCTGATATGATGACGATGAGCTGTGTAGGTACTTGAACTCCCCTTCCACAGGGCAAAGCTCACGAAAAAAAAGGTAGGTACTTGAACTCCCCTTCCACAGGGCAAAGCTCACGAAAAAAAGGTAGGTACTTGAACTCCCCTTCCACAGGGCAAAGCTCATAAAAATAAAGGGAATACGTAGAGGTCGATGCTGTGTGACACACAGAGGCTCTAAAATGATAAAGGTCAGGTCGATGCTGTGCTCTAGGCGCATATATCCATATGCGCCGTGGTACACAGGGGCCCTAAAAAAAAAAGGAAAGGTCGATGCTGTGCTCTGGGCGGTCTTGTACGCCGTGGTACACAGGGGAAAAGGAATGACGGTAAAAATGAGAAATAGTTTGCAGTCGTCACTACAAGTATCATCAGTAAACCTGACCAAACAACACTGGCTGTAAACAAATTACACGGAAACGACCAAATCATACAGTCGGCACCATCTTTTTCTTTGTTATAGTTTATGGTTGGTTAGTTTATGGTCAGTTAGTCTATGATGGTTCCGAACCAAGGTGTCGTGTCGGCTCCGTGCGGACATTGAGTCGTCAGACTAAAGAGTCGGACAACCAGCTGTCGTCAGTCTGTAGCATTGTCAATGGTAGTCGTGTACCTACTCAGTGCCTCTAACTTGCACTGATGCAACAGATAACAGATTTCTTTTTAATGAAAACTGCTCACCCGATGGAATTCCAGTATTGTGCATCAACCACGCAAAGGTCGACTCTCTTCTCCATCACTGGGGCAGCTTCGCAGGTGCTTCCCTCTTGGCTACATCGCTTCAAGCAGCTAGACATGTAGTGGCCCTGCCCCTTGCCGATATGGGTCGTAGATACACAGATCCGTAGTAGCAATCCATGCACGTGCATTCACATCCAATCTATCGGGGTTGAAATCGGGTAACCTCAATTCATGGGACGATTATGGCGTCCGCGTGGCTAGTAACAGCGTCAGAAAATTCTGATTTCATTGTTCCAGAAGCACTTTCTATTTTGTGTTGCTCACATCACTATCTGGAACACGTGGGGCGTCCATGTCCTATCCCAATTCTGATTTCGGATCATCAGAAAGGTTTTGGCCGGATCTAAGAAATAAACTTGTCTTTGAGAAGTTTTTGAGTGTACAATCAATATTCACACACGTTTGCAACACGAGGCTTCACGATGATTCGGATAAAAACAGATTATTTTATAGACTGCGATGAGTTCGGCACGGGGCTGGCTTCCCAAGTTGACAGTTCAGCTGCTCGATCAAAAGTGCTCGTAAAATAATTGGCGCCTCTGTCGTAGCTTCTGTAGGTAGGCTGCATTGTCTTTGATGGTTCGATATTCACAACGATTCTGATTGGCTAACAAACAAGTACCAACACTACCAACTTCCGGTTTCCGGTCTCGCACCGACCACGCCTTGGCAAAAGTGACTATTATGACTACCCTAGCTAACCGCTTGACATTTCAAGATAAAAAACACGGTGCTTCGACGCATGCATAGATGGCGCCACGTCCTTGCGCTCCGACATATAAATTGTATCAAAATAATTACAAAAAAATCACAGCAATCCATTGTTCCGTTGCGATGTTAAAGAAATAAACCAAAAAAAGATCTTTTTTTTTTCAGTTCCCTCAGTAACTGCATCGGACTATGCTATTTTTACGGGACAAAAAGTAATTTACGTCCTTCCCCGTGACACATGCTATCTACATGCCAAATTTCATCAAGATTGGTCAAGGTGTTCAAGTGTGAAAAGGTAACGAACAAACTAACAACTTCAAGAAAGAGATCAATCGACGAATCCAACTCGGCTGGCCAGCGTTCGGGAAGCTTCGCAATATCTTCACGTCCCAAATACCGCAGTGTCTCAAGCTAAGGTCTTTGACCAGTGTGTGTTGCCAGTGATGACTTACGAAACTGAGACATGGTCGCTTACTATGGGCCTCATAAGAAGGCTCAAGGTCACCCAAAGGGCAATGGAGCGTGCTATGCTCAGAGTTTCGCTGCGTGATCAAATCAGAAACGAGGAGATCCGCAGGAGAACTAAAGTAACCAACATAGCTCACAGAATCGCTAAAATGAAGGGGCAGTGGGCAGGGCACATAGCTCATAGAACAGATGGCCGTTGGGGCAGTAAATTTCTCGAGTGGCGACCGCGCACCGGAAAGCATAGCGTAGGTAGGCCTCCCACTCGTTGGACCGATAACCTGGTGAAAATCGTGAGAAGCCGCTGGATTAGGGTAGCGCAGAACCGGTCGTCATGGAAATCCTTGGGGGAGGCCTAAGTCCAGCAGTGGACGTCTTTCGGCTGATATAGAAACGTTGTATACGCGGGTGAAGCCGCGGGGAACAGCTAGTCATATATAAATCTGTCTATTGTTTAATTTAGATGGCACAGCCATCGCTAAACTTTGACTACGACAATACCACTTCAGCTACATAGGTCATTGTGATAGCAACGTATACTGCGTTATAGCAAAGCGTGCGAGGGTGTGAATTGACTTGCGTGATATAACAGCTCGGGGCGGAGAGCGCTCTGAAAGTTCCAGGGGCGGTCAACTATTGGATTTTGTAATGACTACTTAGACATGCTAACTATAAACGTTTTTACTTTCGAGCGACTGAGGTTTAGTTTGCTTTAGGTAGCCACGAACGTAAAAATAATCGAAGTTGAGATTTTTATGGGGATCGACTATCTTACACTAACAGAGTCAAAACAAACAAAAAAAATGTAATATTCGTGTGTGTATAGACTATATTTTTTAAGTTTTTTTCTTTCTTGATTTTTTTAGGCTTGTAAAAAAATATTTACTATTTATTTTTCTCCAAAAAATTCTTCAATGATGATGATGAAATTTTTTAAATCTTTATAACTTTACATGACCTGCTATAAAAGGTACTTTTATAAGGTAATTTGTTATTCCGGGAAAAATCTGCTAAAAGCACCCCACATACAAATCCAGGTTATTTTATTGAAACTTCGTTAATTACTTTATCTTAATAAGCCCTACTTATCTACACCGGGTAGTTATTTCAGGAAAAAGTTTAATAGGTGATGAATGCTACGCAAAAAAGTATGCACAACATGTCTATAAAAAATATTTTTAGGATTCTGGGATGAAATTGATGGTGCATCATAGATCACACGATTTAAGTTTGATTGCTTCAGATGTTCTAAATTTTTTGACTTTGTATAGGTTCAGTTCTGTGTTGGTGGATATTTGCCGTGACTAGTTACCTTCCTAAATAAGTACCTACTTGTATGGGAATTAATGTCACGGGCTACTTATAAGCCTAATATAATCTTTATTCATAATAGCCGCATCAAATGGAAAATGTAATAAAAACGGCATTATTAATTACTTTTTGCGGTCAGTATCAATAATAACTACCCTTGTCTTGGTCAAAGTAATTGTCACATCGTGAAGTCGCCGCACATCCTTTTTGCAGTGCGTCGATTTCCGTTGTGCGGGTGAGCTACAAAAGGGACCACACAAGCCTTCTTCTTAAAAAAAATAACCGTCAAATTCCTTTTCTCTTGAGCTCGCTCTGCGAGCATGTGCTTTGCCAAAAATTTATGTGAAAACCCCTCTAGAAGAGTAAGTTCCTGTTTCAAAACTAATTAATTCTAACCTCATCTATCTAACCTCATGCACCTGCATCAATGAGAGGGTCTCTAAGGAAACATGGAGGATGTGGCCTACATCGCAACTCAATTCATGCTCAAGCTATTGCTAACATTAATGGTGACTCTACTGCCTGCCTGCCTTCCGCTGCACTGCACGCTCAACCAGATAGAGGAGCTGCCCTCCGTCTGCCACCCAACACCGTTTTTCTACATACAGCAGAAGCCGTGACGCTACCCTCCGTCCACCGTTCTACGCTTTGATTTATTCTGCATTAAAAAGGAAGCCGAGGAGCTCTTCTATCAAATCATGCATTTTTCAACAATTAAAATACAATACATTAGCCTTTATGGCATCACAGCATAAAAAAATGAACAACATAGAAACAAAACGCACAAAAAAAACACAATCTGTCAGTTCATGGAGCAAAGAGGATTTAAATTTTGGGGATGAAAAGAGATAAACTAGAAATAAACTAAAAAAACACTAATTAAAAAAAACGCAACTAGATTACCTACACTATACTTGATGTCACAGAATGACGATGCAGACTAGCAATGGTAGGTAAGTATAACAACAGGTGGTTGTAAAATTAAAAATGTATGTAATGTCAGTCATCACTAATGCACCTATCACTTCTTCTTCCTTCCCGCAGGGTTTTTAGTCGCGGGCTTAGCTACCTTACTGGATGGCTTTTGCTTGGTGGATCCAGTGATGGCAGTCGCGTCCAGATCAGCTACAAACGTAATGCGACGCCTATCGTCGTCTCCCAGGACATTAATCCGTCCTACACTAGTCCAATACCTTGAAACGCCTACTCGGCTCCGCCCAGTCATGAAAAGGTGGTGTCGCCGTTTTGTCAAAAATTCAGACAATAATGCCGTAGCCCTTCAAGCCCACAATGGCAAACTAATTTGTCTCGCTGCTTGCGACTTCGGAACTTCACAAGGATGGGCCGAGGCATATCATTCGACGTGCGGTAAATACGATGAATTCGGCTAAAGCTGTTGGTGTCCACCTCAGCCAAAGACAAATGTTTGCGGGAAATGTTGACAACCGCTTCAGTAGTTTTTTCGCTCTGGCATCCCATGCAAAAGAAGCATCTTGCACCGACTACGCATCTTAATGCCATCACACTCAGCAGTCAACATCATAACTTCCATCAGGATATCATGTCGCGCCGAGACGACAATGCCTTCTTAGGTTCTTCCTCGAAGCTTGTCATTCGGGCTGTAAAGGTTTGCGCAAGGGCTCCTGCCCGTGAGCCTGTGGTAATTAATTTCCTGTTGTGCTCTATCGCTGTTAGTAAAAGGCTCTCTAGAAGCCTCTAGAGAGCTTTTTACTACCTCCATGGTGTTATAGTGGCATCTGTACACGACAAAAAAGTGCAATATACGGCGTTTGATGATTAAAAGGTTTCCTTTGGCAGAGTGAATCTCCTGAACCCTTAGATCGTTTTAAGAAGGGGAGCCATCTTGATTTTTGATGCAGGAAGTGGGGGGGGGGGGTCCTTTATCAATAATATGTGTTAATTTTATAACATCCTGTGTTTAGGCTATTGCGTTAAGTTTAGTGTCGATTTCGAATAAACGGAAGATAGGGAAATCATTTATCGAATAATATTTACACCATTTTATATTAAAAACGTGATATAAAAGAAAAAAAGTAAAATTAAATTTCAGTATGTTTTGTTTCACCTACTATAAACTTGAAACGGCCGTTATATTTGGTAAACAAAAAATATTTTTTAATAGTCTTAGTATCCTATATTGTAAAAAAACAACATCGCCCCATTATTTTTATATTAAATCTGCAAAAAAATAACAAACGCGATATAAGCACAGATCACATACCTACATATTTTATGATATAAGCAAAGGTCGGACCTATTTACCTAAACTGGATAGTGTTCATGCAATAATGTATTTCCATCTCACTCACGTCTCACTCATAATGAACATACATACGTTAAGTTTAAGCACTACCTATTCCGACATTTCGTTAATAATAAACAGTAAGTACAATAACTGCGACAGCCTCGACTCGGATCGGGTCAAGGCCAATCCCTGCCGCGCCCGTCTGTCTGTGTGTGGTCGGATTTCCTTAAAAATGAAAAAAATAAAGAGGAGCTCTGAGGTTCTAGGATCTTACGCCCTTTAAAACGCCGAAAAACAGCAGATTATGACTAACGTAGGTCACAAAATAATAGCATCAGTAGCTCCTGGGACATCGATAAATGGGCTCAACGCTGATGCTGAAGAGGCAGATGGACGCATTCTTCTGCACGCAAAAGACATGGTCCTCAATGGTGCGTCAAGGATTATGATACATACAGTTGATTCTGACGTCGTAGTAATCGCGATATCCTTTTTTTTCACACTTCAGCGAGACTGTCTCCAAGAGCTGTGGATATCTTTCGGTACAGACAAAAACCAGTGCTACTTACCTATACATGAACTGCCAAAAAATGTAGGCGAAGGTAAAGCAGAAGCTTTGAGCGGCTATCATGCGTTCACAGGGTGTGACACTGTCTCGGCATTTTGTTCTAAGGGTAAAACATTAACTTGGAATGCGTGGCAGCGATGTCCTGAGGCTACATCTGTATTCAAAGCACTGTCTTACCCACTGACAGAAGTGTCCGACAATTTGCTGAACGTATTAGAAAAGTACATTACAAAATTTTACTGCGGGAACGCTGACATCAATTCTGTTTATGATGCACGAAAGTTGCTATTTACGTCAAAAAATAGGTCTTCACACAACATTCCGCCAACAAGAGACGCGCTCAAGATGCACACTCTGCGAGCATCCTATCAGGCAGGTCAATGTGTGGGGACAAGCCCTGGAATCGTCACCTAATATAGTCTGCCCGGCAGACTGGGGGTGGACTGAGTCAGACGATTCATGGCAGCCGGTCTGGACGATGCAGCCTTATATCTGGGAATCAGTCAGCCATTTGACGAAATGTGGCTGCAAGAAGGATTGCAGAGGTCAATGCTCCTGCAAAAATAAAGGCCTGCCATGCACACTGCTGTGCAACTGCAGAGGGAACTGCAACAATTCCAGGTACTTTTGTTTGTGCTCACATAAATTTTCCCATTGTACGAATCAGTTGTTTAATATTGAATTTGACACTTTTTTTTGTTACAGTGTAATAGACAGCGGGGTACAGATAGAAGACATTATGGAAGAGAATACGGAGGATATACTTTAATTTACAATATATAATTTACGGTTTGATTTCATTGATTATTAAAAATGGATAAAAAGGCATTGTACTTCATTTTATTAGTACTTAGGTCCCTAAATAATAACAGGCATTTTGTGGGCTAGCATGCTTCAATTTAGACCACATCGTAGCTACGGGTCCGCTGAGATTTTGGCGAACGCAAACCTTCGCATTTATCGTCATCTTGGTTCCGTGGCAAGTAATTATTTTTTTACATGCACATTACTCAAACCAATAAATTATATTGGTACTTTTTACATCGTACAACTATAGATCTTTCCAAATATGTATGATGTTTTTGTCTTATAAATTAAATAAAAAATTTATAAGAATATTTTTAATAAATAAGAAAATTTCAATTTTCGTTTTTTTTCGTTTTTTTTCATTTTTTCGTATAAAAAGGCAAAAATTTAATATCAGGAAAAAATTTGGCATCCTTGGTTCATATGAAAATGATACCAAAGTTGCCCTAATAGATAAACGCATTTATTGTGATTTTGGTTCCGAGGAGAGTATTTTTTTTTTCACGCAAGTTACTCAGACCAAAAAATTATATGGGTAATTTTTAGAATGCTTAACTATAGGGCTACCCAAATATGTCTTTTGTTTTTTTCTAAAAATTTAAATAAAAAAGTTATAAAGATAACTTTAAAAAACAAGACAATGAAAATTTTCTTTTTTTCTTTTTTTTTTCTTTTAACTTTTCTTTAACGTTAAAAAAGTTCAAAATAAATATCAGGAATGAATACGGCGTCCTTGATTTATACGAAAATGATACCAAACTTGCCTTTATAGCTTAATAAATATTGTCAGGTCAAACGGGGTAATCCCCCCCCCCCCCTTCCAAAATTTACATCTAAAATTTTGATGGCTCCCCTTCTTAAATCCATCTTTGAGTCGCAAAGATCAACTCAGCAAAAGGAAATCTCTTAATCACAAATCGCCGTATAATGAAGCCAACACCGGCAACTATTAAAAGTGCAGTGAAAAGAGGTGAGATTTTGTGAACAGTGATGTAACAAGAGCACAGCAGGAATTAACTACCACAGGCTCACTGGCAGCTAAGTATTGTAACGCTGCAAATTCATAATTTGGTAACTTTATTCACGTTTTACTATTTTTCCAATCTAAAGTTGAGACCTCAGACATAAAAACGTGTTTCTTTTTTTACGCCATTGTACATATACAAAACATTTGTACATTTTACATAATGCCCATTTACATTTTGCCAAATGTTGTCAACCTCTATATCCTGTCCATGCTCACTGACCATTCAAATTTATGGCGTGTTGAGGTTCCCCTCCCTCGTTCCCTTTCCCCTTCTGTCTACAGTAAAACCAAGGTTAATATAATTATAAAATTTATAACTATGCAAATATTATTTGGAATATTATGATTGCTCATTATTAACTTTCAGATTTATGTGACTTTTAATTTGTTTCCCTGTATTGTGCGGTGGTTTAACCCTTTCACGAGCAACGCAACTACGGCAAACCTTATTCGAGGTCAATTCAATACAGATTAAAATTGACGCAGCATCACTGGCAAGCATATTGCCAATACTTGTGAAAAGGTTACTCAGGTTCAGGCTTGTTAAATAAGCAGGGTAAGAATCATAAACTTTATTAGAGCTAAATCTAATCTCAGTCAGGGATAAATAAATAAAGACCATTTAATTCACTTTAATTTAACACAAAACAAAATTATATGATCCATATCATAGGTAGGTACCTACTTTAAATCACGTAAAGCTATAATGTGAAGATAACTACTAGTTTGTAGAAAAAAAATTACGACATTGGGACGAAAAGGATTTTTGCATGACACCGCTCTACGACGAAGTATTAATAATCTTTCAAAAATATTTGTTTTTATTTTATAAATTTTGGAAACAAAAAGTCTTATAGATAGGATTATTATACATAAGGTAAAACTATGTAATATGCCCCAGTTGACAAAACGCCTCACTTGTCTAGCACTCACACTAATAAAGATACGCAGCGCACATGAAGCGCGCTAGTCGTTCACAGTCGCTAAACATCATGGCTGACAAGTGTGCACGTTATTACAAGTTCGCTTAAAAAATATTGAAAAAAGTTGTTTTTTGGCATACAAATAATTTGTGGTAAGCATCAGGGGTTTTTATAATAAAGTGATGTATATAAATTTTATATTTAACGCACTTGCATTGTTGTAAAATAGATAAAAACACCTATCAATTGTTAGTATTTCGCAAGTTATAACCTTGAATCTGTGGCTTTGACCTCGGTGGGGCATTTTAAAAATCGAAATTGATAAAACTCCCTACCGCTTTTTGTATAAAACGCCCCAATATGTATTTGACGGCCTCTGTAGCTCAGTGGTTTACGAGGTGGACTGCTGGACATAATGTATAGGTCACTAAAGGTATATTTTGCCCAAGAAGCAAAATCATGGATGGTTGGAAACAAAGACAAAAAATTGACCTGCTACGACGTTTCAAAACTGATCGGAAAAGCTGCCAACATAACTGCCACCATGTCTAATGGTGTTTCAGCATTGAAATCCTGTGGAATTTATCCTTATGATCCTAGTGCCATTCCAGACCATTACTTTTCTTTATCGGATTCACTGCAAGATCAAAATTTTGACGAATGTGTCCCAGTTGACGAAGATGAAACATCAAGAGAATCCCTGTCCCTTCTGCTGGGTGAAAATAATTGTGCGCTAGAAAACGTCCTTGAAACAAGAGCGATAGTACACACATCACTACAACATGTCAAGCCTCACTCGGAACCTTCAGAGACTTCACAGCCTTCAGCGTCTCATTCGACACAACCCCTGAAAAAACTAATGATTCGTCTCAGTTCAAAGAAACACCATCCAAGGTTTTAATTGAGATTCATCCAGTGCATAAACTTCCATTAATATTTTCAAATAGAAAACAAAAAGCCATCGTCCTTACTTCACCTGAAAATATTGAGAAACGGAGACTACTTCAGAACAAAAGGTATAAAAAGGTGTGAGGCGTATTACCTAATGGTCTCTTTGCAAAGCGCCCCACCTCGAGTTTTTTTCAAAAAATATTTAACAATGTCTGTAGTTCTTATTACAGTATTATGTTAGCTATAATTGTAGGCACTTAACCAAACGATAATCCAGAATAACAATTTGATTATATCTTCTATATTTGTTGTTTTACAGTACTTAAAAAAAATTACCTAGTTTTACCTATTTGTTTCCAAAATATTTTTTCGCATCCTTGAAGTTTGCAAATTGTCAATATTTTTTTACAAATATTACAATTTAAATTACCTATCTCCGAACATAGCTCGCTCCAATGAGGAGATCCGTACGGCACCAAGGTAATCGACATAGCTCACAGAATGGCACATAGCTCGTAGAATAGATGGTCGTTGAGGCAGTAAAGCTTTCAAGTGGCAACCGCGCATCCGAAGACTTAGTGTAGCCTGAACTCCCATTCGGTGGACCGACGACCTGGTGAAGGTTACTTACGGGAAGTCACTGGAAGCGATCAGCTCAGGACCGGTCGTCGTGGAAATCCTTGGGAGAGGCGTTTATAAAGCTGTAGACGTCTTTTGGCTGATATGATGATGAAACTGCATAATGATCAGTATGATAAGAATACAGACATGGAACTAGACCACGCAAGTTGACCTAAATTGCGGGCCCGAAAGTTTGGCGCTTTTTTTTACGTGGAATTACAAATAGAGATGACGACAGCATCAGAAATAAATTATGAACTCTTAATCACTAAATTGCTCTGCTACTTAAGCTTCGGAAAACCTTACTCGTTTTGTTTTCCATCAAGTCTTCGATTTTTTATTCACCAAAATCACAAAATGAGTAAATATATGACGCTGCTAAACTACGACGTCACGCCTAGGTATTTCAAACATTTTTAGAACAAAATGTCGTTTTTAACAGATGATAAAAAGTAACTCAGATGACTAGCATTCGTCATTCTCATGATCTCGTTATGTGTTATGAAAAAATATGACAATAAACTAATCAAAGAAATATTTAAATTAAAACTGGCCAAGTGCGACTTGGGGTCACACAAACAGAGTTCCGCACCAAAACTTTAGCTACCAACAGAACAAGACTAATTTACGTATAGCAAAGCATGTAACGAGAGGATGCTTTAAATAAATAGGGGTTTACTTATTATCATCATTACAGCTCATATACGTCCCCACCGAGGGGCTCGAGCCTACCCTGAATCAGGGTACTTATTATGGACTAGAAATTCCATTTTCCTGTGGCAACGGAAAGACTAGATTTTCCCGTATTTTTTTTTATTTTTATTTATTAAAAAATTTAATGCGTTTGACTATATCTCACCTGATGGTAAGTGACGACGTAGTCGAGGATGGTACACGCAAACTCAAATAATACCTATTCACTGTCGTCTGATTAGTTAAATGAGTTAAATTGAATAGTTAAGTTGATTTTTCAAATATATGCATTCAACTTCATTATACTGTGATTTTTTCAAGATTTTTAGGCTCAGTAGTCTCGGAGGTAGAGGGACAATCTTCGCCTATTTTCTTAAATAACTTCAAAACTACTTATTTTAAAATTATAAAAAAATATATATTTTTTAGATTCTAACAACAAGGCCTTTCATTTGATATGTCACACAACACATAAAAAAAAATCTTAATTACCTCCCAAAGGTGGCATCATGTTTTAAATTCATTTATTTTCATTAAGCATCCGTCTTTGGGTCACCAATTTACATAATATGTATACGAAATTTCAACATAATTAGTCTAGTAACACACGCCTGCGAAGAAACTCGCAGGTTGTGTGTGAAGTCGGCGAACCCGCACTGGGCCCGCGTGGTCGACTAAGGCCCGATCAAACTAATTCAGGGTAGGCTCGAGCCCCTCGATGGGGACATATATGAGCTGATATGATGATAATGATAGTTTCCGAGCAAATAGACTGTGACAGACGGACGGACAGACAGACAATTGAGTTTACCTTTTGAGACACGGAACCCTAAAAATAGAATAACTTAATAAATACAAAAAATTGTTCACGTTTGGTGTTCCTACAAATCCACGCTCTTGCGTATCCACTAGAATATAAGTCTTACTATTCAGTTATATATAGGGTGTAACAAAATTGGCGTAGGTCCCATTAACTGGGGGTTCTACTCGTCATACTGAACAACTTTCTCCAAGGCACGAATAGTCAATTCTCAAAAAAAAGTTTGGACCCTCCATTACTAAAATGGACAAAATCGGTCGATCAGCTGATCGATTTGTATGAAGAGTAACAAAAATTTTCGTTTTTAGCAAAGTCGTAGAACAAAAGTTGTTCAGTATTATGAGTAGAAGCCCCAGTTAACGGGACCTACACCAATTTTGTTACACCCTGTATAAAAGACTATATTCAACTATAGCCAGCCGGAGTGATGCTACAACGTTGTCCCGCAGCATACAACTTTTAATTAGATGTTGCGCCAGGGGGCACCAAGCGACGGCCCGCTGGAATAAAATTAAAAATGGCAGGGGTTGTTAAAATTTTATAGCATAGGGTAGCATTGGACAGATAGAATCGGACGGTGATAGTAAAAGTTGGTTGCGAAAATGATATTCTTTAAAGAATTTTGTTTAATTTATTACTTTTGAGCGACGAAGGAGTAAAAGATACAATATAATCATTACATCCAAAAATTTGACTTCGAGATTTTGAGGGAAATATCCTGTAAATTAGGGGTTCCTAAACTTTTAAAATAACGGAACAACCACCAAACACCTTTCATTTTATGGAACCCCATATCAAATGATTACAAATCAAAGACACCATCATCATATCAGCCGAAAACCGTCCACTGGTGGACAAAGGTCTTCCCAAGGATTTCCACGACGATCGGTCCAGCGCTGCCCGCATCCATCGACTTCCCGCGATCTTTACCAGGTCGTCGGTCCACCGCGTGGGAGGCCTTCCTACACTACGTTTTCCGGTGCCCGGTCGCCACTCGAAAACTTTACTGCCCCAACGGCCATCTGTTCTATAGACTCCTAAAGACGTTCTAAAGATACCAGAATTTAAAAAAAAACTAAAACATGTATTAAAAATATAATAAAAGTGAAACACTTTATTTTTGAATTTAACTTTTAATGTAAAGAATTAACTGTTTTCACTGTTTTATCCATAATTGCTTTATATTTCACTATGATGTCGCGGAACCCTGGTAACTTTTCTACGGAACCCCTAGGTTCCGCGGAAACCCACTTTGGGAATCGCTGCTCTAAATCACTTATTTACTCTTTATAGCTTTTGCCCGTGTCTTCGCTCGCGCGGTCATCAGTCAGTATGATGAGCAGAACCCCCAGTTAACGGATCCTATACCAATTTTGTTACACCCTGTATAGTACTAGTTATATGAAGTAACTTGTACTTAGGGTTGCCAACTTTTTCTAAAAGAAGTAGAGTATTTCTGATTTCAGAGAGTGTAAATAAAGAGTACAGATTAATAAAAAAGTGCTTTTTGCAGTACTTAACAATTTTTATTGTTTTTAAAAGAATTATAAGACTCCAAACATCCTATTATATTATATTTATATAGATTAGGAGTTCCTTTAGTCCTGTTCCTCTGTTCTCGCCAATTCACATTCAGTTTTATGGCTTTGGGTACAAGTATGTAAATTCAGTAAAAATAAAGTCATTCTTTGTAATTAATATTAATTGGACTTGTATGGCATTCAAATTTTGTGCCAAAAGTCAGTTTATGTAAAAAAGAGTATTTTAGCGTACTCTATTAATGTTATAGATGACAAAGTACACCTACATGAAATAGAGTACAATACTCTATTTTAGAGTACGGTTGGCAACCCTACTTGTACTATTACAACAATCACGAGTACCGGTTGGATAAAAAGATATAGCATAAGAAATATGTTTTTTTTTTAATTGATACACATTTGTATTAAAAAAGCGTCGGTGGCTCAACCGGTAACGACTTGGTCCCCATAACAAGAGGTGCCGGGTTCAAATCTGGATGGCCAATGTACCAATGAGTTATTTAAACTTACGTACATATACTCACCGATTGCTTTAATGGTGAAGGAAAACATCGTGAGGAAACCTGCACACTCCTGCGAAGAAACTCGAAGGGTGTGTGTGAAGTCGACCAACCCGCACTGGGCCCGCGTGGTTGACTTAGGCCCGATCGCCCTAATTAAGGGTAGACTCGAGTCCCTCGGTGGGGATGTATATGAGCTAATATGATGATACATTTTTAATAGAATTTATTAAAATTAATAGACCTGACAGCATAAAAAATAAATTTATGAAATTAAATTCACGAAAACCAAATCCTTCTAGAATGTCAGGAAAACTTATGCATTTTGTTTTCCATGAACAGTTTCTATTTTTAATTTATTAAAAACACATAATTAGTACGTCAACGGCAATAAAAAAAAATATGACGTCATATTTCAATATTTCAAACATTTATAGAACAAAATCTTGTTTTTGAGAGTTCATAAAAAGTAAGTCAGTTGACTATTCAAGTACCGAATTGCAACACAATTTATTATTCTTAAGTGCTACTAGGGTTCAGTTACGTTAGTACTAATATATATACTGTGGTTCAGTACACCCAACGGGTGACCAGCCTCCGCTGTCTGTCCGTGAGCTATAATTTCATGAACCGTAACAGGTAGACAATTGAAATTTCACAGAATGTGTATTTCTTTTGCCGCTGTAACAAAAAATACTTAAAAATTAAAATAATAAGGGGGGTCTGCATAAAAAAACAGGTATTTATAGGTCGTTATAAGTAATTTTATTTAGGCTTATCGTAAAAACGGTAATACATACAAGTGTGAAACTTAGTGTGATTATAGTACTAGATTATATACATAAATTAAAACAACAAATAATAAATATCGGCCAAGTGTAAGTCGTACTCGCGCTAAGAAGTCCAAACTGAATGACATGAAAAGTATATTTTTGTCGCTCGCGTCTATGTCTTTTTTTTTTGAGTGAATAGGTATCACTGTTATCTAAATATATTAAAATTCTCGTGTCACAGTTTTCGTTCCCTTACTCCTCCGAAACGGCTTGACCGATTCTCATGAAATTTTGTGAGCATATTGAGTAGGTCTGAGAATCGGCCAACATCATTTTTTTAGGGTAGGGTAGGGTAGGGTAGGGTTGGGTAGTGTAGTGTAGGGTAGTGTAGGGTAGGGTAGTATAGTGTAGTGTAGTGTATGTAGGGTAGGGTAGGGTAGTGTAGGGTAGGGTAGTGTAGGGTAGGGTAGGGTAGTGTAGTGTAGGGTAGTGTAGTGTAGGGTAGGGTAGGGTAGTGTAGTGTAGTGTATGTAGGGTAGGGTAGTGTAGGTTAGGGTAGTGTAGGGTAGGGTAGTGTAGTGTAGGGTAGGGTAGGTTAGGGTAGTGTAGTGTAGGGTAGGGTAGGGTAGGGTAGGGCAGTGTAATGTAATGTAAGGCGGTATGTAGTTCGCCGGGACAGCTAGTTATACTATATATTTGTTCGGAGAGGTGTGGCGGTGTGAAACCCTCGGAGTGCTAGTCAGAATCGCACTTGGCCGGTTTTTTTTAATCTTTCGAGTATTCTATGATTAGCACGAGCCAGGAGATAAGTTTTGAATTTTAACTGAAATGAAAGCGAAACCTTGAAAGTAAACTTAATAGAAAATGCTTCAAATTTTCCAAGCTTTCGTATGAATATTCAGCAAACAAACATTGCTATGTTGAATTCGCAGTGTTGGGCTAAAAACTGAAAACGCCTGGCTAATGGCAAAACCATTAAAGAGCGCAACTGAAAAAAAAAATTTTGGAATCCAACCCCATTTCATTTTCAAGCAAAAGTTTTATACGTTTGTTTCGAATGTTATTTTTTATTTTAATGTTTTTTAACCTTACCATCAGGAGAGATGATGCCAAGAGCTACCCAATTGTATATTTAAAAAAACCTACATACACCAACACAATAACATTTTCGTTATTTTAATTTTTAAGTAAGTAAATATTTAGATAGATAGATAAACCGTTTATTCACCGACCAGGACAATACAGGACTTATAATTTGTAATATACTTAAAATGCAAAGGCGGCCATAACGCTTTATCGATTTTATTTTCAAACGACAAGAGAGTAAAGAAGGTATTGTGATGGCTTAAAAAATCAGAGTTGAGATTTTATTGGGATCAATTAATTGTCTTACAATATCTAAGAAACTGTAAAATTTAAAAAAATATGTATGTGTGAGTATGTGTGTATGTCCTTGCGTGCGTCCGGTGCTCTAGTCCCAGATTCTACAAGAAAACAGTAAGGAAAATCTTATTGTCAACGTTATGTACACAGGCCAGCACATCAAGCTGTCTAGCTTGTGCAAAGTGTCTAGCTTGTGCAAAGCGTCTACTTTGGACCGTTCTTACGTCGTATGCGTATGGATGAGAATCGCACTACGAGCAAAGTATATATATATTAGTACTAACATATAGTATGGACACTCCCTGCCGCTCTCTAGATTGCGACCTCACCGCCTCGTCAGCCAGATTGATGCAGATTGGTTACAGTTTGGTTGTCGAAAATATAGGATTTCGCCGTCATTTTGTTTGTTCCGTCATTCCTTTTTTGAAATGTCATTTCTAGCTCGTTGTATGAAGTTTTCAGGGTGTGCTACGAGTGTCTAGCTTGAGGTACTGGCCTCTGTACATGTGGAAGCTTTATTGTAGAATCCGCCGAATTCCAAAACAGCGCGCCGAACAACGCCGGATTGCCATTCGGCTAAAAGAAAGTATACGCCGCATTGTATGAGGTGCTGCTTTCAGTATGAGGCGCTGCTTTATGTAAAAACTACTGAGTAACATATTTAAAATGAGCTAGCGAAGCGAGCGATGTTAAGTTCGGTCAGATTTGATTGATTATACAGTCCGACGCTCCCCCAAGAAATCATCGGTTTTATTCGGAGTTTTTTACTCAGTAACTAGTTTACAAAACGGCGCAAAGTCTGACGCCTTAGAAAACGTTGCCGTTTTACAATCCGGCGCCATTCATTGGAAACCGGTGGATTGTACGTAACGGCTGCGACATACACAATCTGGTAACAAAACCTTTTCACGTAACACACAATAAAGTTATTACCTATTCCACAGCAGAAAATTGCTTACAAAGTAACTAAGCATAGATTATACACGGTATTGTTACATAAATATCTTTTAACGTCGCCCATACTACTGAAAGCCTTTACTACCGTACTTAATGTTTAATACTTTACCTGAGTGCTCGTTTATTAACGGCACAGCCTTTGATATTTAAACTTGGAACTTTTTAGGCTAACATCACCTGGCTTTGGCGTTTAGAAAGACCGCAGGCCAACAGGCTGGGTTGCCAGCTTTTAGTTTGGTCAGAGGCTTTTAGCAAAAATCAGGATATACTGTATGTGTGTGATAGGAAATCTAACGTGAGTTTGGACGGTAACAGAAAATGAAGAAGTTTTATAATGCGTGCCACTAAAGATGAGACTTGAAACACCACGTAAAACATTTAAAAAAACAAACAGGAAGGTGTACAAAATGGTTATCCTTAGTATTTTGTTATCCATAATCATTTTCTTTTTTTTGACATATAGGTGTACACGTCGTAAACCATCTTCCTACTTTGTCTTTTTAATGTTTTAGGTGGTGTTTCAAGTCTCATCTTTAGTGGCACGCATTATAGCTATAATTTTTTTACTAAGCACTAGTTTTATCATCATTATTATCAGTTTTAGCACTGCGCCGATAGGGTTCAACTTCCTGCTGTGCGCCGAGGTGCCCACCACTCTGTTGTACGTGTCCCGGCTTCACTGATCTGATGGAGTACATGAAGGTGAAGACCAAGTGCGCCTCGAGGGTAACGCCATTGGAGTCGCGTCACAGCGTCACCTTCAAGACGTTTGTGGTGCGAGTCTCTACTGGGCAGCTGGAGTCCTTCACTAGGGAGCAGTTCTGACAGAATGATGTGGTGTTTCGGAGATTCCGCGGCGGGTAACGCCACTGGAGTCGCGTCACAGCTTCTCCTTCAAGTCGTTTGTGATGCGAGCCTCGACTGGGCAGCTGGAGTCCTTCACTAGGGAGGAGTTCTGACAGAATAATGTGGTGTTTCGGAGATTCCGCGGCGGGTAACGCCACTGGAGTCGCGTCACAGCGTCACCTTCAAGTCGTTTGTGGTGCGAGTCTCTACTGGGCAGCTGGAGTCCTTCACTAGGGAGCAGTTCTGACAGAATGATGTGGTGTTTCGGAGATTCCGCGGCGGGTATCGCCACTGGAGTCGCGTCACAGCGTCATCTTCAAGTCGTTTGTGGTGCGAGTCTCTACTGGGCAGCTGGAGTCCTTCACTAGGGAGCAGTTCTGACAGAATGATGTGGTGTTTCGGAGATTCCGCGGCGGGTAACGCCACTGGAGTCGCGTCACAGCTTCTCCTTCAAGTCGTTTGTGATGCGAGCCTCGACTGGGCAGCTGGAGTCCTTCACTAGGGAGGAGTTCTGACAGAATAATGTGGTGTTTCGGAGATTCCGCGGCGGGTAACGCCACTGGAGTCGCGTCACAGCGTCACCTTCAAGTCGTTTGTGGTGCGAGTCTTGACTGGGCAGCTGGAGTCCTTCACTAGGGAGGAGTTCTGACAGAATAATGTGGTGTTTCGGAGATTCCGCGGCGGGTAACGCCACTGGAGTCGCGTCACAGCGTCACCTTCAAGTCGATTGTGGTGCGAGTCTCGACTGGGCAGCTGGAGTTCTTCACTAGGGAGGAGTTCTGACAGAATGATGTGGTGTTTCGGAGATTCCGCGGCGGGTAACGCCACTGGAGTCGAGTCACAACGTCTCCTTCAAGTCGTTTGTGATGCGAGCCTCGACTGGGCAGCTGGAGTCCTTCACTAGGGAGGAGTTCTGACAGAACGATGTGGTGTTTCGGAGATTCCGCGGCGGGTAACGCCACTGGAATCGCGTCACAACGTCTCCTTCAAGTCGTTTGTGATGCGAGCCTCGACTGGGCAGCTGGAGTCCTTCACTAGGGAGCAGTTCTGACAGAATGATGTGGTGTTTCGGAGATTCCGCGGCGGGTAACGCCACTGGAGTCGCGTCACAACGTCTCCTTCAAGTCGTTTGTGATGCGAGCCTCGACTGGGCAGCTGGAGTCCTTCACTAGGGAGCAGTTCTGACAGAATGATGTGGTGTTTCGGAGATTCCGCGGCGGGTAACGCCACTGGAGTCGCGTCACAACGTCTCCTTCAAGTCGTTTGTGATGCGAGCCTCGACTGGGCAGCTGGAGTCCTTCACTAGGGAGGAGTTCTGACAGAACGATGTGGTGTTTCGGAGATTCCGCGGCGGGTAACGCCACTGGAATCGCGTCACAGCGTCACCTTCAAGTCGTTTGTGGTGCGAGTCTCGACTGGGCAGCAGGAGGCCTTCACTAGGGAGGAGTTCTGACAGAATGATGTGGTGTTTCGGAGATTCCGCGGCGGGTAACGCCACTGGAGTCGCGTCACAGCGTCACCTTCAAGTCGTTTGTGGTGCGAGTCCCAACTGGGCAGCTGGAGTCCTTCACTAGGGAGCAGTTCTGACAGAATGATATGGTGTTTCGGAGATTCCGCGGCGGGTAACGCCACTGGAGTCGCGTCACAGCGTCACCTTCAAGTCGTTTGTGGTGCGAGTCTCTACTGGGCAGCTGGAGTCCTTCACTAGGGAGCAGTTCTGACAGAATGATGTGGTGTTTCGGAGATTCCGCGGCGGGTAACGCCACTGGAGTCGCGTCACAACGTCTCCTTCAAGTCGTTTGTGATGCGAGCCTCGACTGGGCAGCTGGAGTCCTTCACTAGGGAGGAGTTCTGACAGAACGATGTGGTGTTTCAGAGATTCCGCGGCGGGTAACGCCACTGGAATCGCGTCACAGCGTCACCTTCAAGTCGTTTGTGGTGCGAGTCCCAACTGGGCAGCTGGAGTCCTTCACAAGGGAGCAGTTCTGACAGAATGATGTGGTGTTTCGGAGATTCCGCGGCGGGTAACGCCACTGGAGTCGCGTCACAGCGTCACCTTCAAGTCGTTTGTGGTGCGAGTCTCTACTGGGCAGCTGGAGTCCTTCACTAGGGAGCAGTTCTGACAGAATGATGTGGTGTTTCGGAGATTCCGCGGCGGGTAACGCCACTGGAGTCGCGTCACAACGTCTCCTTCAAGTCGTTTGTGATGCGAGCCTCGACTGGGCAGCTGAAGTCCTTCACTAGGGAGGAGTTCAGACAGAACGATGTGGTGTTTCGGAGATTCCGCGGCGGGTAACGCCACTGGAGTCGCGTCACAGCGTCACCTTCAAGTCGTTTGTGGTGCGAGTCCCAACTGGGCAGCTGGAGTCCTTCACTAGGGAGCAGTTCTAACAGAATGATGTGGTGTTTCGGATATTCCGCGGCGGGTAACGCCACTGGAGTCGCGTCACAGCGTCACCTTCAAGTCGTTTGTGGTGCGAGTCTCTACTGGGCAGCTGGAGTCCTTCACTAGGGAGCAGTTCTGACAGAATGATGTGGTGTTTCGGAGATTCCGCGGCGGGTAACGCCACTGGAGTCGCGTCACAACGTCTCCTTCAAGTCGTTTGTGATGCGAGCCTCGACTGGGCAGCTGGAGTCCTTCACTAGGGAGGAGTTCTGACAGAACGATGTGGTGTTTCGGAGATTCCGCGGCGTGTAACGCCACTGGAATCGCGTCACAGCGTCACCTTCAAGTCGTTTGTGGTGCGAGTTTCGACTGGGCAGCTGGAGTCCTTCACTAGGGAGGAGTTCTGACAGAATGATGTGGTGTTTCGGAGATTCCGCGGCGGGTAACGCCCCTGGAGTCGCGTCACAGCGTCACCTTCAAGTCGTTTGTGGTTCGAGTCCCAACTGGGCAGCTGGAGTCCTTCACTAGGGAGGAGTTCTGGCCGAAGGGTGTGGTGTTTTAGAGATTCCGCGGGAGCTTGCTGATCACTAACGCCGATACAGCGCTAAACTTGGCTCATTATTTTAAGTGACTTATAATTTTATTCTATGTGTAGAATTTTGTTTTAAAATTGTATTGCTTTTTATGTATAATATGGGTATGTACGTTGTACTTTGTTACCTGAAATAAATAAATGAACAAAAATAAAAAAAATATCAGCCGATAGACGTCCACCATGACTATACAAAACCTCCCCATGGATTTCCACAACGACCGGTTTTACGTTGCCCGCATCCAGCCGCATCCGGGTTTTACCACATTATAAGCAAAATACAGACAAAAATGAAGAAAAAAAATCACAAAGACTATGTGTGAAAATTTTATTTGCTAAAAAACAAGAAATGAAATTTTCATAAACTTGTAGGTGTTTTAAAAGTATCCTGAAAAGTGCTTCGGTTGTGAAAGAACAACTTTTTTTATAATTCATTATGTTCAATAATTTAGTAAGTTTCTTTCCATTTTTTGTATTGTGTGTGTGTGGTGTGTGTGTGTGTGTGTAATTTCTCTGGTAGCAGAGTCGCAAGTTTTATTTTTTTCCATTGTTTTTGACACACAATATCTAAGTATTGATCGTACAGTAATGGTCGTTTTTTTAATTTAGAATAAAACGTTGTAGCTAAAATAGGATCATTTACTTTTTGTCCACCTCGACTTCATCATCATCATCATCATATCAGCCGAAGGACGTCCACTGTTGGACATAGGCCTCGATATGATTAATTAAATGTTAGAGATGGATTACAATAAATATTAAAATTATTATTGAAAACATTTGAAATATTGTTTCTTATTTGAATTAGTAGCGATCGTAACTCAGAGACTAGCGTGCTTGGTTCTATCACGCAGGTTAACTGACATGAATCACGGTCATTACCTAGATGGGTTTGACGGTATTTTACATTAGTTTACTACATAATTATATCTATATCAGGATGACAGGAGGCACCGTTTGTAAAAATATAAGCTACTAGCTTTTTCAGGCGGCTTTGCCCGCGTGGACATCGTTTTTATGACTGTCTTTGATGGTGAGTGGTGCGCTAGCCGCAAGCGGCTCGCGAGCATGGAAATGGGTTTTTTTCAGATCCCTATCACAGATCATGCTATTATGATTAGCAATTAATGACACTCCTCAACCACCTGTACAAAAAAGCACAAAAATCCATTGTTCCGTTGCGATTTTAAAGAAGTTAGCGAAAACTATTTTTTTTAATTTTATTTTTATTAAAAATTTGAGTGCGTTTGACTATATCTCACCCTCAGGAACTGCATTGGATGCTATTTTCAATAGCCTTTGTCCTTCCGCATGACACAGGTTACGTGAATGCCAAATTTCAACAAGATTTTTACCCGCGACGGAACGGAGACGGTATATGCGTTTGGGGTGTGAGGCTGTTTGTGCAAAAGAATGTTACCATTTCTCCTAAACTACTACTCCGATTTTGATGTGGTTTTCAGTGATGTGTTCAGATTTGATGGGTGCATGTTTTAGATAGGTGTTACGGTGACAGCTCACCAGGGGGCGCTGCAGTAAAAAAATTGTTTGAACAATCTAATGTTGCTATTTATCTCCAAAACTACTAGTACAATTTGGATGCGGTTTTCAGTGATGGGTTTGGATTTGATTGGTGCATGTTCTTATATATGTGAAATCTTACCGACAATTTGTTTGAAATCGTTAAAGTGTAAAGGGAAACAAACAGAGTTAACGCATTGTCATTTTTTTCTTACTTTAGTTAAAAATGTCTTTTTAGCCGCCATTTATTATTCTGCTTAATTTTATCGAGTTGAGTTACAACAAAACCCCCGGCAAAGTTTAGCTGTAAATACTTATTAAAATTATATTTCGATATATTAAAATAAACTATATCGATTTTGTATAATGTATGTACCTATGCTCTTTAAAAAGTTTGAAATAAAAAGCAAAATTAAAATTTTCAACAAACCCTCGACGATTAAAAGGCAAAGTTTAAATGTAAACACTTGTTCCAATTTTATATTAATATATCTATTAAAATAAAATATATATTTTTATAATGTATGTACCTATACTCTTTAAAAAGTTTGAAATAAAAAGAAATTTTTTTTTTTTTAAAATCCACGACGTTTTAAATGAAATTGGAAAATGATAAAATAATTAAAAACCCCGACTTAAAGAATTTCTGTAACTAGTGATAATAAACGTAAAAAGCTTTTATAAGATGATTTGATCTCTTGCAGTGTCGGACATATGAACAACAGAGTATCAGTTTTCATAGCACTTCCCTACGTACCTTTTGGTTCCCGAAGATGTAGATGTGGCAATAAAATATTCAACTCCCTATGAACTTAATAAAAAACCCAAGAAAATCCGTCCGGGGCTGCCATTAAATGAACTGGTTTTGTAGTTTTATAGTAACGTGAATAATACGAGATATTTTATTGCTCTACTTATTTATATTTATGTTAAAATTCTAAAGAGTGATGGCAGCCCTCGACGGATTTTCTTGGGTTTTTTATTAAGTTCATAGGAAGTTGAATATTTTATTGCCACATCTACATTTTCGGGAACCAAATAGGCACTTGGGAAGTGTTATGAAAACTGATACTCTGTTGTTCATATGTCCGACACTGCGACTACTGCGAGAGATCAAATCATCTTATAAAAGCTTTTAACGTTTATTATCACTAGTTACAGAACTTCTTTAAGTCGGGGTTTTTAATTATTTTATCTTTTTCCAATTTCATGGGTTTTTTCAAAATTTTTAATTTTGCTTTTTATTTCAAACTTTTTAAAGAACATAGGTACATACATTATACAAAATCGATATAGTTTATTTTAATATATCAAATTATAATTTTAAAAAGTATTAACAGCTAAACTTTGCCGGGGGTTTTGTTGTAACTCAACTCGATATCATTAAGCAGAATAATAAATGACGGCTAAAAATACATTTTCAACTAAAGTAAGAAAAAAATGACAATGCGTTAACTCTGTTTGTTTCCCTTTACACTTTAACGATTTCAAACAAATTGTCGGTAAGATTTCACATATATAAGAACATGCACCAATCAAATCCAAACCCATCACTGAAAACCGCATCCAAATTGTACTAGTAGTTTTGGAGAAAAATAGCAACAGTGGATTGTTTAAACAAATTGTTTACTGCAGCGCCCCCTGGTGAGTTGTCACTGTAACACCTATCTAAGAACATGCACCAGTTAAACCAGAACCCATCACTGAAAACTTCATCAAAATCGGACTAGTAGTTTTGGAGATAAATGCGGACATTGGTTTTTATAAAAAATGTTTACTGCAGCGCCCCCTGGTGAGCTGTCACCGTAACACTTATCTAATAACATGCACCCATCAAATCTGAACACAACACTGAAAACCACATCAAAATCGGAGTAGTAGTTTAGGAGAAAATGGCAACATTCTTTTACACAAACAGCCTCTCACCCCAAACGCATATACCTTCTCCATTCCGTCGCGGGTAATAAATATAAAATTGGAACAAGTATTTACATTTCAACTTTTCCTTTCAATCGTCGAGAATTTGTAAAAAAAAAAATTTTGCTTTTTATTCAAGGTTAAGGTGTTGAAGCTTGAAAAGTTAACAAACAAACAATCACTTTCCACATTTATAATATTAGTAAGGATTTCAATGGGGTGATTACTTTTGGCCCACCTTGTATAAATACAATAAAAAAAAATAGCAGCTGTCATTGTAACCATCACAGAGTTCACCACCACAAATGTCCCAGTTAAAAATTCAATGCCTGCTTAAATCAGAAACAACGTTCATTTCTTAAACTCTCGAACGCTGAGATCAAGAAAATCTCAAAGTTTATAAAATACCCAAACAGCTGTGCTGAAGAAAAGTGATTTTCCCATTTTGCATAAGCTGTAAATGCTGGAAATACCTGGAATGGACGGAGGGATTAAGTGCTCGCTGGGTAAGGTATTTAGCTCTAGAAAACTGAAGATGGGTTAACATCGCTTTTTAATGCCTTGGTTTTAGTAAGCTTTTTTGGTGCAGGGGTGTGTTTGAGAATGACAAATTAAAGTTCTATTTCATCATCATCATCATATCAGCTGAAGGACGTCCACTGCTGGACATAGGCCTCCCCCAAAGATTTCTACGACGACCGGTTCTGCGCTACCCGCATCCAGCGGCTTCCCGCGAACTTCACCAGGTCATCGGTCCACCGAGTGGGAGACCTGCCTACGTTACGTTTTCTGGTGCTAATAGATAGCCAATCTTTCATATAATACTCTAAATAGGTTTTTTAATTTGCATTTTTGGCAAAAAAAAGTACTTGAACTGGTGTCATAGCATGTGACCAACATACACCTTCACAGTCTGAAAATAGCATAATCCGATGCAGTTCTTGAGGGAACTTGAAAAAAATACTCTTTTTTTGGTTTATTTCTTTAACATCGCAACGAAACAATAGATTGTTGATGTTTTTTGTACAGAGATGGTTGCAAGCGTGGGAAATAACATAATTTACTAATAAGCATATGACATGATCTGGGAAAAACTTATTTCCACGCTCGCGCACGTCGGCGTCGCAACGGAGCAACGGATTGAATTGATTCTTGTATAGAATTGGTTGAGGGGGTGGGAAGCGACATAGACTGCTAATCAGAATAGCCCGATATAGTTCCTGAGGGATCTGGAGAAAACTCATGTCCACGCTCGTGAACCAGTCACCCTTGAAGACAGTCATAAAAATGATATCCACGCGGGCAATGCCGCAGGCAAAAGCTAGTATCACCTCAAAATATTTTTTGCCATTTAAAAGTTATATTTGCAGTTGCAGAATTGACCGTAACATAATATATCGATTTATGGGAGAAACTTTTCAACTACAAAGTTAAGTATGACCTTGACCTTCAATCTGATTGTGATACTCGTTGACGTTTGTAGGGCTTCGTAGGCAAAATTGTTTTGTACAGATTACAGAACCCACAGTACACTAGTGTGACTCTCACTTGGCCGGTTTTTATGGAAACACAGTGGAACTCGTAGTGATTACTACACGTAAAAACATAGCGTAATCCAATAATCGAGGATGCTAGTGATGTGACTGTAGTATTTATATAACCCTGTTATTTTATGCTTTCTGTAAACTTTTTAACAAAAAAATGAAAATATCTGTATAATTATGTTGTCAAAGAATTTCAGTAGATAACAAAAACAAATGTTACATATAATTATCACCGTGTGATCGCGTATTTATTTAATTTTCATGCAAAAATTGTTTTTACTTTCGAGTATAATATTCAGTATATACAATCTTAGAAGGTACGCACTTTTTTAACTGGAGCTTGTACTCCTGAAATTGAACAACTTTCCCCAAGAAACCCATGGTCAATTCGCAATTATTATTTTTTAATGAATTTACCAAACTGCTCAGAATAACTCCCAGGTTTACTAACTTGACAATCAAAGGTCAAAGTTTAATGACCGCGTCCCGGCCCGCAACTATACGTTTTCTGGCGTATTCCTCGCAATTTAGTATTTTGAATTTAAAAAATTCGAATTTACCATAGGTTTCTTAGGGAAAGTTGTTCAGTTTCATAAGTACAAGCTCCAGTTGAAAAAAGTGCATACCTTTGTTAAGACCCTGTATTTGTTACCGTGATGGCAAAAAAATTAAGTTGAGATTTCGATGGGGATCGATTTTCTTACACTATCTATTAGTGTAAGAAAATCCTAAAATAATAAAATAATAATGAAAAAAAAACTAAAATAAGATAATAAAGAAAAACTTATTGTGGGTTGTTTACTTCTTATAATAAACTGGTTGTGTTAAGTTTTTTATTATTTTAAGCATATTGTTGTAGTATATCACTAAGGTGTGCAGTAAAAGTGTAAAGTTCGGCAGGCCTCCCACTCGGTGGACCGACGACCTGGTGAAGATCGCGGGAAGCCGCTGAATGCGGGCAGTGCAGGCTTTTGTCCAGCAGTGGACGTCTTCTGGCTTATATGATGATGATGAAAAGTGTAACGTTGTGGTACGGCTCTAGAATAACAGGATGAATAGGATGTCGTAAGAAGTGACTAAGGCATCAAAAACCGAAGATAATTAGCACTGTGCCACTACACGGTATAGTACTGCGATTGCCCACCCGCCTGCCAAGTATGGTGTTACAGGGGGGTTACTTGGGGGAGGCCTGGGGGAGGCCTATGTCCAGCAGTGGATAGATGTTTGTACATAAATAAGTAAAATAAACTTCGTTTATTCGGTTTCTGATTAAATTCCATAATAGTACGAGTACATCCCTATCAAGGTCCAGAACCGTTCGCAGTTGTTGAATATTTATATCGTCCTTTTTGTACCAGTTAATCGAATACCGTGTTTCGGCCTTTTTATTGGATTTTCAGCAGAATACATCGAAACGGATTAGCTTATTTATGTAAAAAGAATTGTTTTGTTCGGACATGCACTAGGTTTTGCAGTTGTTGGACATGGTACATGCATATTTAAAGGTTTCAGTACTGAATATCAGGTTACATGACTATAGACATAGACATCATTTATTAATAATATACATTACACGTCAAGAAATCAAAGGAATAATATAAAATAAAAATTATCACATTAAATTACATAAAAAATGACATTTAAATATAGCCATAACCAAGGTATGTTATATCTAAAGAGTTTGTTATATAACTCCAGAGGGAAAATCTTTGTCATGTAAATGGCCGCACGATTTGGGATGATGAATGACTGCATCAAAAATAAATAAATCACTAAATTAAAATGCTTTCTTTCTGAAATGTAATCTTACTTGTTTTGTTTTTAAGCTATTGCATAGCTTTTATCGCGGGCTTTGAGCGCGGCGACCGAATCAACAAATTTTGTAACGAAAAAACCTAAAACCCCGCGTTCTAAAAAAACTTACAGTGCCATCTATTAGCAATTTGCTGTACTAAAAGTACTTTGTCAATTTTACTGGTGTAACTTTCTTAGTGTTAATTTATTACATACTCGTAAACATCCCGCGCCCCAAGGACTAGCCGCAAGTGGCCGCCATTTTGTACTTTTTAGTTATTGGACCGATTGCTTCCAAAATTGATATCTGAGGGTCCCTGAGGTCCCTTGTCACGAATCCGTTGTTGGAAGTGAAAAAAGTGGCCGCCATTTTGAACTTTTTAGTTACTGGACCGATTGCTTCCAAAACCGATATCTGGGGGTCGCTAAGGTCCCTTATCATCACGAATCCGTTGCCCGAATTGAAAAAGTGGCTGCCATTTTGAACTTTTTAGTAACTGGACCGCTTGCTTCCAAAATTGTCGGCCACTTTTTTAAATTCTGGCAACGGATTCTTGATAAGGGACTTCAGGGACCCTCAGATATCGATTTTGAAATCAATCAGTCCAGTAATCAAAAAGTTCAAAACTATATGGTCCTTTTATCAAAAGGAGCACACGAAAACAGTAAAACATCAAAAAAAAGGTGAATAAATACTGTATAAATAAAAAAAATAAAAATAGTTATAATTGCATAAGTTGATAAAAAATGCTATGCAATAGCTTTACTGCGGCAGTTCCCGAGTGCCACACGCTTTTTTTTATTTAGTCTTCAATTTTTTATTCATAAAATTCACAAAATGAGTCCATTAATAACGCTGAAAAACTATGGCTTCACGCCTACGTATTGGTATTTTTTTTAACAAAATGTTGTTTTTGACAGATTGCTAAATAGTAACTCAAATGACTAGCAATTATTCCTAATATAGGTTCCTGTAGTGAGAGTGAGACAAAAAAACAGCCAAGTGCGACTCGGGGTCACACAAACAAGGTTACCCACCAAAACTCTAAATTTCAACTCAGCTCTTAGTATATTTACCTTGCTCTAGGCAAATAGGGGTCTACTTATTCTGGACTCTAATTTTTATTTTTTTCTGTAGGAACGGAAATACTTTAGATTTCCGCATCGGTTTCTCTGTAATCTATGCATTCAACTTTATATACAGTGATTTATTTAAGATTTTAGACCCAGTAGTATCGCAGATCAGGGTGGGAATGATCAATTTTCACCCATTTCCTAAAATAACTTCAAAATTATAAATAAAAATATTTGATATTCGCACAATAAGCCCTTTTATTTGATATGTCATACAATATACTTATATCAAATATTTTTTTCTTTTTTTATTCACCCCCCAAAAGTGGCCTTCTTCTTCTTCTGTCTAGACCTTTTCCCATTTACTTGGGGTCGGCCTTCCTTGTTCGCATTTTCCATTTTGCACGATTTTGTGCTACGTCTTTTTCAACCATCGTCAACCAGGTAGCGGGTGGTCTTCCACGCGTACGTTTCGTCTTTGGCAATTTTAGGGCAAGTTTTATCATATGGTCGCCGGGACGTTTTGAACTTGACTATACCACCGCAAACGTTTTTCTTTTACTTTGTCAGCTATTGACGCTACTCCGAAACTTCCCTTGATATATTCATTACGGATTTTGTCTATAAGTGTTACACCTGCTGACCAGCGTAGCATGCGCATTTCCGTAGTGTGCAGTTTGTTTAATTGATTCTGACCCATACAGATTTGCAGGTCTAATAGCTGTCTTATACATGTGTACTTTTACTTTTAGAGGCATTTTTCTGACACACATAATGCCGGTAAGCTGTTTTCACTTCATCCATCCTTTTGTTATTCTATGAATAATATCATTGTCAATGTTGCCATCGTTGCTAATTATCAAGCCAAGATATTTAAATTGATCGACTGTTGGAAGTGGTGTACTTCGTATGGAGATATTGATGTTTATTGGTATCATTGACGTTATCAAAAACACACGACATGTGTTCTGTCTTTTTCCTACTGATTCTTAGGCCATTTGTTTCTAAGGCTTCTATCCAGGAATTTAAATGTAACTGAAGGTCTTCTATGTTATCTGAAATAAGAACCGCGTCATCGGTGTATAGAATGTTCCAAGGCAGCGACTTTTGACAATGTTTTGTGAGGTGGTCTAAGGTAGTGTTGAAAAGCAATGGGCTCAGTGTGGAGCCTTGATGCACTCCGACTTTTATTTCAAATGGTTCTCCCTTCTTCTTCTTCTTTCCGCTACAAAACCGCATTGGTTTTGTGTTAGTTTTATGATGTGCTTTAATCCGTTGTTTAGTACTCGCTCCCAGATTTTCAGTGCATGTGACATTAGTTTTATTGTCCTGTAATTACTGCATTCCCTAACGTCGCCTTTTCCCTTATAAAAGAGTATTAAGAGACTGTTTTGCCATGAATCAGGTATAGGGTTTCCCTGGATCAGTTTATAAAATAATGTATGCAGCCAATCTACTCCCCGATTTCCCAGGCTATTCCAGACTTCCACCGGTATTTCATCTGGACCAGGTGCTTTGTTGTTTTTCATTTGGCGTATTGCTGTTTTAACTTCTTCTGGACTTACATCCTAGGGTGTTCCCTGCACTTTTTCAGGCCTGCAGTAATTTTGGCTTCTTGGATGAGATACATTTAGAAAGTGTTTGAAGGTCTATTTCTAATGTCAACGTCTTCGGTCAGTAAATTTGAATCCTTATCATTTATATACTTGACAGATGTTATGTCTTTTGTATTGTTGTGACGGATTTTGGCTATTTTGTGTATGTCCTGTTCTGACCCAGCCGTTTCCAGTTTCTTGTAAAGTTCAGACGCCCCAAAAGTGGCCGTCATGTTTAAAATTCATTTACTTCGTTACACTTCCGTCTTTAAGTCATCGATTTACATATGTGTACAAAATTTAAACTCAATCGGTCCAATAGTTTTGGAGCAATTTGGCTGTGACAGACGGATGGAGGGACAGACAGTCAGACACACGTGTTCCGTTTTTACCTTTTGAGGTACGGAACCTTAATAAAGTCTTATTTTCATACACTTTACTTTTGCTCAGCTAAGTATT
Organism: Coleophora flavipennella; assembly: GCA_947284805.1. Taxonomy (NCBI): domain Eukaryota; kingdom Metazoa; phylum Arthropoda; class Insecta; order Lepidoptera; family Coleophoridae; genus Coleophora; species Coleophora flavipennella. Next base: position 5,044,757 of record OX369254.1, on the reverse strand, counting down.
TGAATTTCTTACTTGCTCCACATCTCCGTCAAGCCGTAAAAACACATTTCGTCTCTACAGATTTTATAGAAACTCAGTGCCTACACCATTGATATAGTGAGTTTGATCTGATCGATAAAAGAGATATTTCACACTAAAGGCGAAGGGACACGCAGCGCACTACATCTTTTTAAGGTTCCATACATGCAACGGGTGACCGATTTTGTTTGCTCCGTCATTTGTGTTTAGAAATGTCATTTCACGACCGTTGTTCGCAGGGTCCGGGGTGTGCTTAGCTACTAAGCTTTTAATCAATATAATATCAATATCCTACTTTATAATATTATAAACGCGTAAGTTTGTTAGAATGTATGGATGTATGTTTGTTACTCTTTCACGCAACAACTACTGAACGGATCTGGCTAAAATTTAGTAGATAGACAGATTAGGACCTGGATTAACACATAAGCTACTTTTTTCCACGCTCTTGAGCCGCTTGCGGCCTTCGCCCTGCGTATTCTCGAAAAGTCATAGAAACGTTGTTCATGCGGGTGAAGCCGCGGGAAACAGCTAGTATATTATAAAAGAAAGTGTACAATGTGTGTGCCGCTCAAATTCAGAAACCAGTCCCGGTGTGATCAAGGAAGTTATATGGTGTGGTAGCCCTCTATCCCCCATCCATGTAGAAGTTTCCTGTTTTACCTGAACAGCGTGCTTTTGAAGATATAATGACTGAAAGTTTCCAGCTCTAGGAATTTTTAGAACAGCCCAGCATTTGGGAGTATTTGAGAGGATTCCCCAACAACATCCCAGATCATTGTGGAGCATTCCAGAATACTCTCGAATGTTCTGGAACAGTTTGTACCATTCGAAAGCTTTTTGTGTCGGGTAGTTGGGACTACTCCCTGAGCGAAGCCGGGTACCCCAGCTATTGTGTAATAGTGATAAAAAATAAACTATATAAGTTTCATAAACTACCATCCTTGTGCTTTTTACTCTTTCATCTCAAACCCTTTTTATACGGAGTAGTCTTGCTTGACCTCCTCATTATGTGGTCCTGCGCAAACAGGCGTTGCTCTCACAGTTACACGAAAAAACTTTTTTCATTCGCGCCGAAGTTCCGGGTGTATTCACCCCGGAGCCATAGCATAGATGATAAGTTAAGAAAAACCACTCCATGCAAATGACGTAATCACTGTAAAGGGTAAAAGAGTCGGTAGCTCAACGGTAACGGCAGGTCCTAACAGAGGTCCCAGGGTCAAATCCGGACGGCCAATGCACCAAAGAGTTTTTCTAAACTTACGTACTATACTTACCGATTGCTTTAACGGTGAAGCAAAACATCGATTGCAGATGTTCATGAAATTCGCGTTACACATATCCGGATGTATAAATCTAAATGTCCTACACGTGAACGCGGGTGATGCTAAGTGCAACACCAAGCAATCGCCGTCTATTCCTTGGATTGCACAGTTATTGTACCACACGATAAGATAGACTATACAGTATGACTGGTACCTACATGACTGCAAAACCTTTTGACCAGTGATTCTACTTATAAAACTTAACAATTTTTGTTCTAAATACAAATGTGATAAAGTAAACAAAAATTATTGGACTTTCGTATAAATCGATTTCGTATAGATGGATCTTTGAAGTTATGTACCATTCATCCTTTATAAGTCTAAAAGGGTCAGTAACCTTGGGGAAAATCAGTTCAGTCAAACTGGGTGGCCAGGCCTGTAGACCCCGTAGTGCGTGCGGCCTTAGAATAGTACCACCCCCACTCTTACCAAGGAAGTCGTATAAGACGATTAAGATATCAAAAACTGGAGAATGGGCAGCAGTGCCCTTTCCACGCACTGTGCCACCACACTGCACACTGAGATAACCAACCCGCCTGTCACTCGTGGCGATTACAGAAAAACCCTTCCAACTCGGGGGAGTCTGTACCTAATGAGTGTTTCGAAACTTACGTACTTACCAAATGGTTTAAATATAAAGAAAAACAATTTGCGGAAACCAGCACATCTGATTCCAGATGTGTATGACGGTCGTGTCGCATACGTCCAGAGGTGTAAATCTAAATGCCTTACACGTGACCTCAGGTGATGCTAAAAGTAACACCAGGCCACCGCTGTCTATTCCCTGGATAGCACGTTAATTGTGCCACATCATGAGAGAGCAAGAAGAGTATGATTATAGAAGGCCCAGCTAACGGCTTTTATTCCAATGTTGTTACAGGATACATGGTGTCCATCTGTTTCTATGAAGCGATCCTTCTGTACCTATATCTATTCTGTGCCGCAGTTCCGTGTACGTTACGTATACACTTGAAACACTTGGATTGCTTTTCAGACCCCAAGGCTGAAAGGGCCGGGCGGTCTTTTAAATACAGAGATAGGGTACTTGAATTTTAATAATATGATTAAAGAGGGTTGAAGTATGCCGCTTGATTTTATATTTGATTACATTGATTATCATCAGCTGATTTTTACTTTCGAGCGACGAAGAAATGAAGAAGGTATTGTTATGACAAAAAAATTGAAGTTTAGATTTTGATGGGGGTCGATTGTCTTACATTAATAGACTCAAAAAAAATATGTGTGTGTGAGTGTGTGTGTTTGTATGTACTTCTGTCCTGTGCTCTAGTTCCTTAACTACTAAGATGGATTTGAGTGAAAGGGTCAAGGCAACCTTATATTAATATCTTTAGGAATTTAAAAAAAAACCCAATCTTGATTTTTTAAGGGTTGCCACCGTAGTAAAAAAACAGATATTTTTGTTTTACTCAAAATTTGGCACTCACGATTTTGATGAAACTTTGTGTACTACTACTATAACTGTAAATGGCCTACAGTACACGGTAGTTCAACGTTTCAAAAAAACGGAATAAGTTACCCTCCATACGAGTCTAAGTTGTTTGTTACTTTAAGTAAGCAAGGCACAGATTTGAATAGAAGGATCCGCCCGTCTCCTTATTTGACTTAGATTTTCTTGATACAAGCAAAAAGTAGCGCCATCTAACAAAACTCGTACGAACTAGCGTGGGCGAGAGTTGACGTCAGTGCCGCGTTAAAAGAACCTTGGTAGAATTGTCGCTTTACAGTTCGTTTATTTAATTTGTTTACAAGAAAAAATACAATGTAAGGTTACTTAACGATGATACAACATCCCATGTTTCTTTTTAGCCTTTCTTTCATGATTTTAACAGCCTCTAACAACACAATAAGGCATTTTTATATGAAATATCTTTCCACCGCACTGTACAATTTCCCGCAGACGACTAAGTCGCGAGTGTGCGAAACTTTAGATTTTCGCACCAATTCGCTGGGACCATTAGTCGCACGCGTTGGCCGGGTCCTTACGCCAGTAATATATAAGTCACTGAAGCAAGGGTAATGATTATTGTAGATTTGTTTATGCACTATGAGAGACAGTGAAGGCCTTGCAAGAAAGTATGCACAGCCTGGCTGTACAATTTATTATTTTATTATTGGCTTTTGCCCGCGGTTTCGCTCGCGTGGGCATCGTTTTTATGACTGTCTTTGAGGGTAAGCGTAAACGAGACTTCACTCCGGATCCCTCGGGAACTATACCGGGCTGTGCTGATTAGCAGTATAATGTCACTTCCCACCTTTCCAACTATTTCTGTGCATAAAATCACGTCAATCCATTGCGACGCCACCGGGCGCGATCTTGGAAATGAGTTTTCCTTAGATTCCTCGGGAACTATCTCGGCTATTTTAATCAGTAGTCTATGTCATGTCCCCCCCCCCCCCCCTCAATCATTTCTGTGCAAAAAATCACAACACTCCATTGTACCGTTGCGATGTTAAATAAATTCACCAAAAACAGAATATTTTTTCAGTTCCCTCGGGAACAGCATCGGTTTTCATGGGAAAAAAGTAGCTTTTGTGCTTTGTAGTGATACAGGCTACCTGCATGCCAAATTTCATTAATATTGGTCTAGGGGTTGAAGCGTGAAAAGGTAACAAACAAACACATTTTCAAATTTATAATATTAGTAAGGTGATTAAGGATTATTTTCAACTAGACGTCCGCCCGCGGCTACGCCCGCGTTGTTTTCGATTTTCCCGTGGGTAAAAAGTAGCCTATGTCCTCTTCGAGGTCCTAACCAATATGTGTGCCAAGTTTTGTCCCGATCCGTCCAGTGGTTCAAGCGTAAAAAAATAACAAACATCCATACATTCATACATACAAACTTTCATATTTATAATATTAGAAGGATGTTTATAAGTGGGATAATTTTATATATGTGTGCCAATCTATGACCATCGCATAATAAATGAATAGATGAAAAACTAGTATATTGCTACATTTTCCTATTAGTGTTTGCTCCTGGGTTTGCCCGCGTGGGGATATCGTTTGTGGATTTTGTTTTCGCTTTCAATCCTATCCGTGGGAATTTCGAAAATTGATACTTTTTCTTCGTCGTTAAAGGAACCTTTGTGCAAAATTTCAGCTTTCAAGTCCAACTTTAGGCTCAGTGTTGATGAATCAGTGAGTTGTCAGTGAGTAAATTATTGAGTGAGTGAGCGAGTGAGTGAGTGAGTGAGTGAGTCAAGACTTTCTTTTAATTTAATATATTTATTTTAATAGAGATAGAGTATATAGCGTAACGTTTGACGTCCTCTGGCTATAGCTGAAGTGATGATGTGTATAAGTTTGTTGGTGACAGCTGGATACTCAGTGCTAAAGATAGTAGGTAGTGGTCGATGATAAGGATAAAGCATATTAAAAAGCGAAATTCACATTAAGGCTTTTAGATGTCTCAATCCGAGCAGGTTGATACGTGTGTCAATAATATCGAACGTAAGTCTATTCATTTTAAGTTCAAATCAATCTGGGCTTCAACGCAGCCGTTACGTTGAAACCGAACGCTCAATTCTCAAATTTTACATGTTTTTATTACTTTTCTATACTTTCAAATGAGTTTAAAAAATGTGTTCAATTAAAATGAAAGGTCTTAAAGTCACCGATTTTTGTGTGTTGGTTCATTCAATATTAACCATTTGTTTTCGAAATATTTGCAATTAATGCCAAAAACAGGGTCTACGGTGTATGTTTTAACATCAGAAGTGATAATATTTTGAAAATTTTATTCAATTAAATCGATTTTTTATGACTTTCAGTTTATTATGTATTTTTTCCACAGTGAAAGCTTTACACAGGCTATCAATCCCTACTCCCTACTTAATATTATAAATGTTAAAGTAACTCTGTCTGTCTGTTACGCTTTCCCGAAAAAACTACTGAACGGATTTGGCTGAAATTTGGTAGGTAGACAGATTAGGACCTGATTAAGACATAGGCTACTTTTTACCACGTTCGTGAGCCGCTTGCGGCTCGCGCACTGCGCACCCTCGAAAAGTCATAGAAACGTGGACCACGCGGGTGAAGCCGTGGGAAACAGCTAGTAATTGAATAATTATTGTCATTTGACCTTTCTTAAGGCCTTAAGGTGGAATGTTTTCTAATAGCGCGATTTTTTTAAATGTTTTTCGTGTGTTAACCTGTTTGGCGATAGTCTTACATTACTATCTACGAATTATAATGTAATGTAAGTATATAATGTATGTTCCTGATCTAGATTTTGGTGATTACCTGAATATATTGTATTTTGTGATTATTTCTCATAATATTTAAAATATGGAATTTCACAATTTATAAATTCATTAAAATTCATATGAGACCAAAAACAGGTAAAACTTGTTAAAAACTAAATATGGAGTTACAACCTCTACGTAAAACTTAAAAAGAAAAGACGTGTGGCACTCGGGGACTGCCGCGGTAAAGCTATTGCATAGCATTTTTTATCAACTCATGCAATTATAATTATTTATTTATTTTTTATTTATGCAGAATTTACCAGTGCCATATAGTCCTTGTTGCGCAGGATGTTCATGTAATAAATTAACACTAAGAAAGTTAATCATCATCATCATCATCATGGATAGATAGATGGCACTGTAAGTTTTTAAGAACTAATTTTTTTTTTGGGGTGTTAGGTTTTATTTTCGTTACGTAATTTCTTGATTCGGTCCCCTTAAAGCCCGCGATAAAAGCTATACAATAGCTTAAAAATTTGCGTTAATAGAAAACATTCCACCTTAAGTCACTAAAGTCTTATTTACTGAATCAACATATATAAGTCCCCATTGAGGGGCTCGAGCCTACCCTGAATTAGGGTACTTAATAGTTCGTATGATTTATTACTATAGTATTTAAAAATGTATTCCCAAAAACACAAAATTCAAAAATCCATCAACCAACATAGATCACAAATGAAATCACACTCACCAACAGAACCTAACAACAGTCAGACAGGGCAAGCTCGATTTATGAGTTTCAAAAGAGCGAAATCTGGAATTTATCGCGCTAAGCTTAAACTGAAACAAATCACCGCGTTGGTTCTGTAAGTCGAGTCTGGGAGTTTGCTAACACCACGTGGCCTGGCGTGGATTTTTACTGAAATATCGTGCTTGTGCCGGACGCTTCCAACTTGCACAGAGTCTTGCCTCATTTATACAGCGCGCAGAGTTGGAAATGGATAGAGCTGTTTGGTTAAATAATTGAACTGAATAAATATGAAGTATTCTAGCATATAATCGTTATCCAGTCCGCAGGGGCAAAAATAAGGAGATTTTTTTCGTATCGGTCATGAAAAACCCAAGTTTTGCTTTCAAGGAGGCGGGGAGCGTTAACCGCTATATGGGATTGAAGGTGTTAAAAATTGATATTATTCGGTAACTCAACGGGTAACTCTGTGGCAAAAATGTCTATGAGAAACATAAGAAGACCAAATTTCAAATTTGTTAGTGGCATCAACATTTCTTTCAGTCATCCATACTTTGTAAGCAATTTATTTGTACAGTCTATAGCAATTAATTATTATTATTTTGAATACGGAGTGTTCATTTCATGAGATAATGATTTACTTTTAAAACAATACAAGAAACAATAAACAAACAAAACAATATAAGAAAACTTTTCGACTTATTCCAAAAAGGATGAGGTTTTCAATTCGTATTTTTGTATTGTATGTATGTTAAGCGATTTCTTAGCCGATTGTGAACTTCTGAAAATTAAGTAAAAAAATACAAAATTTTTATTTGTTTCGATTAAGGTTAAGATTATATTTTCAAATAAATAGGTATGTGTGTCAGATCTACTATGTATTCAGTAAGTCTTTTAAGGAACCTTGTGTTTAAGGTTTGAATCAAACTCTAAGCACCTAGCCTATTATCACACCCCGGACACTTTATGACATTTCAAAAATTTATTGACGGAACAAACAAAATTACAGCGAAATCCTATACGTTCGAGAACCAAACGGTCCATACTGTGTGTTAGTACTAATAAATATATATATAAATTTGAACTTCCCATACTAAGTTAGCTGATCAGCTGATCGAGTTAGTATGGGAAAGCCAAATTTTTTTTTGCGATTTGACTATGGGTTCCATGGGGAAAGTTGTTCAGTTTCATGTGTAGAAGCACCAGTTAAAATAGTTTCAGCTAATTTTGTTACACCTTATATATATTACTTGGTAAGTCTTTCTCTGTTAGTAAAGAACCCTGTGTTTATGGTTTGAATCAAACTTGAAGCACCTAGCCTTAATAGGCTAATAGGTATAATTGGTGCCTGCCTCTTCTATAAAATAACTAACTCTACTCTCAAATAAGCAGACTTTCTGTTGTGTGTGAGTAGCGAAGTTGCAGAACGTGCTCGCGCCGCCCATATTTTGCACGTCTTGCGTTTGTTAAGGCTACCTCACAGTGCAGCGTTAGTTGTTGCCAGTTGGATACAGATCCAATAGCAGTCTGGTGTTATTTGCTGATTATTTGCAGGAGAAGTGTTATTGAATTTTATATGTTTATTTTATATTTTGTGATAAATATTGGATAACTCCTTTATGGTGGGAATTTTGTTCTATTTTTAACCGACTTCAAAAAAAAGGAGGAGGTTTCTCAATTCGACCGTATACTTTTTTTTATGTGTTTTCGCGGATAACTTCGTTGTTTATTAACCGATTTTGATGATTCTTTTTTTATTGCAAAGGAGATATCCCAAGGGTGGTACCATGATAAGGAAACCAGCATCTGATGATGGCATCCCAGAGAAATCGAGGGGAACCTTAGTTTCCTGCTTAAAGTCGTTTTTTTTGTTCAAAATTATGTTCTTTTATGGTCTAGGGTGTTCAGCTACCACAGTCAACTCCTGTAAACGGAATTTTGTATTGAAAATTTAACGTTTTTAGGGTCTCTTAACAGGAAATGGGACCCTAATAGTAAGCCTATGCTGACTGACTTTCTGTCCATCTATCCGTCCGTCTGTCCGACTTTTGAAAGACTGTATCTTTTGATCCGTAATAGTTAGCTGACTAATTTTTTTACAGAATGTGTGATAGGGGATTTCCTAACAATTAGTAGAAAGAAAAAAGTTAAATTTAAGAGTTTATTTTCTTTCTGCATATTCCGTAGTCAACAAGGAACCCTTATAGTTTGGCCATATCTGTCTATCCGTCTGCCCGCGGCTTAGCTCAGTGACTATTGTACTAGAAAGCTGTCATTTGGCATGCGTATGAATCACAACGTAAAAGTGGTGAAATAAAATCTAAAAAAAATATTTGGTGATTGAAAAAGATGAAGTGATTTTTTTGACGTACCGTGGTTGCGATGAAAGTCATTTTTTTGACGTACCGTGGTTGCGATGAAAGTAATTTTTTAGGGTTCCATATTCACAGGGTAAAAACGGGACCTTATTACTGAGACTTCGCTGTCCGTCTATCTGTCTGTCTGTCTGTCCGTCCGTCCGTCTGTCACCAGGCTGTATTTCATGCACCGTGATAGCTATATAGTTGAAATTTTCACAGAATTGATGTATTTATGTTGCCGCTATAACAACAAATACTAAAAAACAAAATATAATAAATATTTAAGGGGGCTCCCATACAACAAACGTGATTTTTTTTGCTCGATATTGATAACGGCAACAGGTAGACGTTTTAAATATGCACAGAATATTAAGTTGTATTATTTTAAAAATAAATAATTAAGTAAATAAAATTAATATTTAACGGGGGGGCTTCCATAAAACAAACGTGATTTTTATAGATAACTAGCTGTCCCGGCGAACTACGTACCGCCTTACATTACATTACACTGCCCTACCCTACCCTACATACACTACACTACACTTACATTACATTACACTGCCCTACCCTACCCTACATACACTACACTACACTACCCTACCCTACACTACCCTACACTACACTACACTACTCTAGACTACCCTACACTACACTACCCTACCCTACCCTACCCTACATAAGAACCTTCCCCTGACAATAACGAACTCGACAAAAAAAGAATTAGCAAAATCGGTTCAGCCGTTCTCGAGTTATGCGCTTACCAACACATTTTGCGATTTATTTTTATATTATAGACTAGCTGTCCCGGCGAACTACGTACCGCTTTACATTACAGTACACTGCCCTACCCTACCCTACTCTACCCTACCCTACACTACACTACCCTACCCTACCCTACACTACACTACCCTACCCTACCCTACACTACCCTACCCTACATACACTACACTACCCTACACAACCCTACACTACACTACCCTACATTACACTACCCTACTCTACACTACACTACCCTACACTACCCTACCCTACCCTACCCTACATACACTACACTACCCTACCCTACCCTACACTACCCTACCCTACCCTACACTACCCCACCCTATACTACACTACACTACCCTACCCTACCCTACCCTACATAAGAACCTTCTCCTGACAATAACGAACTCGACAAAAAAAGAATTAGCGAAATTGGTCCAGCCGTTTAGGAGGAGTTCAATGACTAACACACGGACAGAAGATTTATATATATAAAGAAGAAGTTCGGAACCCTTCGGGCGCGAGTCGGACTCGCACATGTGCCGTTTTATTTGACGTGTTTGTTTCCAATTATTAACACCCTGTATATGCCCAGAAGAGCTAAATAAAAGGAGTCCAAATTCCGGAAATTTAAACACCTTTGTTGAAAATCGCGTGTGAAGCGAACCTTACGTGAAAACTAGCGAGCGCCAACAGCTATTACTTTGATTGTATCACGTGTTTTAGGTAAACACTTTATGGTGATGGATCACCGAATTTGCATTTTTCTCTTACAGCTCAGTTCTGAATAAAGCGCTCTGGTGCAGTACTTACGTCCTACTTACAGCACAAAATTTTAGGGATTTTTAAAGAATACGTGCAAGGCCTACAGACTACCACTGCTGGACATAGGCGTATAAGACTAAATTACTTTTTACATAGAAATCGAGATTAGTCTGGTATTTAGAAATAAAGTTTGTCACACACGACTTAGATAATATATATATGTCGAAGGGGGGGGTTAGGTTATGGATGGCCTCGTGGTTCACGTCCTTAACTATTTCGGTATTGGGCGTCGAAATAACAATGCAGCTATATCACAGAGGTTCTCCTTCAATATTCTTGATCATTTGGCAATCGAAATTGTACAGGATGCCTTGGATAACAATGGATGCAAACGCGGTGATCACAGCGATGGCGTGACACGTCCGTTTTGCTCACAGATCACCCCTACTTGTGTTCTGCTCGACGCTCCGTCAAAAAGTGTCTGCTCCGAGACTGACGTCCAGCTAATATGGCTTCTCCACAGATCTAATAAATTCTCAACTCAGTGTCGATCACATCACAAACAGCCTTTCGTTAATACGTCATCTTTGCTACCACAAACGATCGTCTCACGAGTACAAGCGATCGTCACGCCACCACCGGTTTCACCCAGGTACTAATACCTGACGTTTGATCCAAACAAAGTTTAACGATCTATGTAAACTTATCTCGAGCTGGTATTGGTCGTATTTTCAATGACGCTCCGACACGGCCATCTTGACGCATCACACGTCCCCGTGTGGGTCACCTGAAAGAAAAACATGACCACCAGAGTATTTCTTTTCTTAACTGGCCCGCTCGGCCAACCTGACATAAAATACAATAAGCATCAAGAGATTTTTATCACAGTTTACAGAGAAATTTTTCACTAAGCTTTCAAAATAAATAGGCACTTTCAGTAAAACAGTCAAGTCAATGTCAATTGTTAACAATTTCACTCGTTTAATCACTTGAATTGTATCGCAATGTATCCCAATGTATCGCAATGTTTCGCAACAAATTAACTGCAGTTCGGTAACCCCCATTCGGTTGATAACCACAACAGTCACCCATCTTGGCAACTCTGGGCCACCTCCATCCGGTGCCCAACCAAACTACAGTCACTCTACCTGGCGACTCTCAGACACCTCCATCCGGTGCCCGCCCAAACTCACAGTCGCTCCACCTGGCGACTCTCAGACACCTCCATCCGGTGCCCGCCCAAACACACAGTCACCCGACCTGGCGACTCTCTCAGGTGTCCGCCCAAAAACACAGTCACCCTACCTGGCGACTCTTGGACCACCTCCCTCCGGTGTCCAACCACACTATCGCTTCCATGCGGCGATCTCAAACATCACCTCTTTCTGGTGATTGCCAACATCACCTCCCCGGTGATACGCCTTCGAGCCAAACGCACGCCACACACGGTTGTGGCCGCACAGCAACGAGAAAATCAACTCGGTGTTTTACGCCTACGTCTACGAATGGCTGAGACTATTGGCGTTCTGTTGCGAAACATTGTGTCACGGTCAAGTACAAAAGTCCTTACTCTGCACTAGTAGATGGTCTAGGTTCAGTCTCTCCAACATCAATTCTGTCCAAGTCAATAATACTGTCACTATATATTTAACGTAATCTGTCGTAAGCGTATTTGTTGGTCAGATTAGACGTTAACGCTTTAAAGACATAACGGTCATGATTCTCCATTTGTAACAACGCAAAGTTAGGTAACTTGTGAAACTAAGCTATAGTTTAGAAATCAGCCACTGGCGCCGCCCCAGAGCAGTACACCACCCATCTCTTCCCAAGGGCTCCACAAGAAGTGACTAAGTGACCAAAAAAAACTGAGGATGAGCAGCACCGTCCATCACGCCTATACTGTACCGCCAAACAGCCCGCCAAGCGTAGCGTTTTTTTTTTTACAATTGGTATAACCGCTCCAACATGGGGGAGGCCCATGTCTATTATCACATCAGCAGCAAGCTGATTAACAACTCCTGTCATAGGATGCGTTACTCTCCGTATTATCACTAGTCTGTTGTCGTGCTTCACTTAGATAAAACTACAGCCTGTGTGTGTAATCGACAAACATGACATTTAGAGGTTAAGCTACTTTACTCGTACCTAGAAGCAACTCCAGGAGGCTGTACTTCGTAACATAGGATTTATTTGATGACAAAACTTGTCTGAAATCTGACCATTTTTTTAAATAAATAATTTCCATTCAAAATAGATGATCCCTAACCTAGTCAAATCATATGCTAATTTTATGTCTATCAAACACCCACTAGCTTCTTAGCTTCTAGCTTCTTGGTACCCAAAATACGTGAACTGGTTGAGATAGATCAGTTGAGATAGATCAGTTGGTTGATGGTGACTGTACTTACAATCCGTGGATGACAGAACTTTGGGATTTTCCCTACTCTCAAAACAATATGTTTTTCTGTCAGATAACGACTGTAACAAACACATTATATTAGTCATGTGAATTCCCGAACTAAAAATATGTAAACATAAAACTTTTTAGATAAGAGTGGTCGGCATAGGTACATCGCATTTATTAAGGAAAACCACACTTCAATAACAAGAGATAAATAGCTTACGTGGACATTTGATAGTTGTTTGAAAAACGGTTTTAAAAATATGCAATTTAAAAGTAAAAAGGACCCTAGGTCAGTCGGGCCAATGGAGAAAGAAAAGATAAGCGAGAGAGAGGACCTACTTGGAATCTGAAGATTGTCTGAAAATTTCATCGAAATCGGTCCAGCCGTTTTGGAGTCTATAAGGAACATTTTTTTTTCCTTCACATAGCACAACAGAGATAGACTGGATTCAAGTGCTAATAACTACAGCCTCCCTGATATAATAAAAGGATTTGAATGTAAATCACATGTTAAACGCTCATAAGAATTAGAAATGATTTGAACGATTAAAAATTATTCAAAATGATTACAAATCAAATCATTTTTAATCCTTTTTAATGATTTTGTTTAATCAGGGCTGTGATTAAAATAACTAAAAAAGAGATTATAAGGTTTTCTTATTTGTTTACTTAGCTTAAGTAATAAAAATATGTATCGTTTATTTAAGTAAATAAACTTTAAACAAAAAAAAATGTTATGAGAAAGTGGTAGCCCTAGTTTTGATAAGCATTGCTATTTAAACGGAGACGGAGGGTCGAAATGATTCATATTGTTGCAACCATTCCAGTCAAATGGAGTCCCAAAAAAAAACATGTATCAATTGTGGCAGAGTGTACGATTTCAGCCCATTTTGTAGGTGGTGCAGAGACTGCGGAATAAATAAATTTATCGAGGAGGAGAAGAAAAAAAAAAAAATAAGTGTTAATCTTCCGTTCACACATCATGAATTTCGTGTCTAACATTTTTTTTGGTGTTTGTCTAAACGTACTATCCTCATAGATAGCAGTGAGAAGCCAGTGCTGTCGTTAGCTGGTAAAGATATTGAGTAAGTTAGTATTCTCAAGAACCTGGAAGCTATTATCGATCCGACTCTGCAATGATCTGAGAACAACCGGACTATACGCTGTTATCGCCGATTCCGGGTACATCAATGTACAAGAGCTCTTTTCTTGTCCTTGGAGTTGCTTTCTGGAACTTTGTGCCACCTGCTGTTTCAACTGCTGCTTCCCTGGATGAATTCAAGACGATGCTACAACCACTTACTTGCTATTGAGCAAGCTAAGTCGCGAGTGCATAGTTTCTGGTGTGTGATGTGCTGGTAGGGCTGTCAAGTGTTATATGATACAATACTTTTTGTAAATCGTTTTGTTTCTGTTTTTTTAAATGCCATGAGTTTTATATTATTTTTGTCTTTATTTTAAAAAAAAAGGTTGAGCTAAAGCTTTTGTATTTTGTAATGATAAAGCCTACTCGAGGGTAAGCAGGCTAAAATCTTAAAATATTAAAAATTTTAAATACAGAACATAATTATAAAAAGCGTCTGATTATGGAATCTATGTAAATGGAGAGGCATCAAGATTTAATTAATAAAAGGAAAGATACAGAAACCATAGATAAGATCTACCATGATTTAATTAAATTAAAATAATCTTTAAAAAGTACCGTTGTTACACTTTCTTGGTTAATTAGTTGGAAATTTAAATTTGCGTTTGTATTCATGTAATTTCAAAATTTGTAATTGTAAGTGTCTTTTAAACTTTATGATTATATTTATGTAGTTCAAAATTGACAACCCTGGTTATCTGGGTAGGTGATTTGAATGACTGACTGTATAATTTGTAATATTACCAACTGTACATAAGACCAGTGTTAGCACACGGTTTTGGCTGTCAGTTGACCAATAATAAGATTTATGAACGCATTGTTCATGTGACTTTATAATTTCTTAATATTATAGTGTTTTTTAACTAACGTTAAGATAATTAAAGTTAATGAATTAATTAATTAAGTTACATAGTTGGACTCACATGAGTTTATTTATTTTAATATGGTTCCAAATTTAACGGACAAAACAGGTTATAAGTATTCACCGCTATAACCTGTCCTCATAACATTTTTTTTTGTTTAAAGTTTATTTACTTAAATAAACGATACATATTTTTATTACTTAAGTTAAGTAAACAAATAAGAAAACCTTATAATCTCTTTTTTAGTTATTTTAATCACAGCCCTGATTAAACAAAATCATTAAAAAGGATTAAAAATGATTTGATTTGTAATCATTTTGAATAATTTTTAATCGTTCAAATCATTTCTAATTCTTATGAGCGTTTAACATGTGATTTACATTCAAATCCTTTTATTATATCAGGGAGGCTGTAGTTATTAGCACTTGAATCCAGTCTATCTCTGTTGTGCTATGTGAAGGAAAAAAAAATGTTCCTTATAGACTCCAAAACGGCTGGACCGATTTCGATGAAATTTTCAGACAATCTTCAGATTCCAAGTAGGTCCTCTCTCTCTCTTATCTTTTCTTTCTCCATTGGCCCGACTGACCTAGGGTGCTTTTTATATTAATAATATGTATGTTGCAGTCGTTATCTAACAGGACAAAGTATTATTTTGAGAGTAGGGAAATTCCGACGGAAGTACGGTACTGCTATTGGTTTCTGGCAATTGCATGACACCACCTCGTGGTCAAATAATATAAGTAAAATAGTCTTTTTCTTTCTAATTTAGAGGTAAGGGTTAATTTTAAGGGTCTTAGGAAATGAAAATGTAAAAAAAAATACATAAAAGTTATGCAAATTTAAAATATGCGACATTAATACCGTAGATAAGTTTATATAGTTCAGGATCGTGTATAAAGATATGCATAGAGCTACTGTTTCGTAATTAATGTTTTACTTAAGAAGAAATAGGTCATAGATATAATTATAGAGTAATTTAGGTTTCTTCTTTGTTTGCTAGTGAAAACTGCCAATGTTTTTATGTTATTATTTATTATCTCGAGTTGTAAAAGGATGTCTTTCTTTCTGAAACTTTATATGTGTAATTAGACATTATCTTCATTAAGTTTTTATAGAGTGTATAGACTTCCTTTGTGACATTTGATGTGTATTTTCGTTCATTCTCTAAAAAGCTACAAAATTTGCGAACTAGTCACAGATTTGTAAGCTCTCAGATACCATAAAATTCACTATTTATCAACCATTATGATTCAGCATAGAACCATAGCCATCCAACACAATAAATGGTCATTCTTTAGCGCCTACATGTTTTAGAATATCAAAATCCACTGAATATATGTTATGAACCTGATGTGATGTCTTGTTTACGAAAATGCCATTACTCAGCCATAATAAATCATTTCGGATAACATCTGTGTTTCATTTAACGCTCCCTGTACAATTATAAACAGTGCGCATGGTTAAATTTTTTATAAGAATTTTCTAGTTGTTTTCTTCTAATCTTTTGATGCGCACTCACAGAAAATCTCGTCGAGTTTAGTTAAGTCCTTACTTTTGGATCCGAATAAATTCTGAGTAACTCGGTTAACCCAACAGTTCGGTTGCTGCCAAATGATCATCATGGAAGGACTTGTAACATGAAATCTCATTACTATACTCGAAGGAAGTGAGCATATTTTAAAGAATACTTAACTATGAGCACCAACGTTTAAACGTACTAAGATTCACCTGACCGTTGCCACGAAAGTGCTTAAGGCGTTTATGAACGTGAGTTTGAAACACAAAGGGCATTGCGTAGATCGAATGACACATGGATGTATTCGAACAGAGCCTCCGGAATTACAAAATCAGTCATTTCGATTTTATAGGGATAGAATGCACCTGATGTAACCCCTGGCTATGCCTGACGGTGGTGAAATAGTGACCACCTATGAAGTCAATCGTTGTGGTTAACTATCAGAGGAAGCGATTACCGTTCAGGCATGATGTTGTCATTTAATTCACGGTTATCAACACACTTGCGTTCTATGCCATTCTTTTTCTTTGCCAGCATGATAAGGCCGTCAAAAAGGTAAAGCTTCGAAGCGTATAACATTCGCAGTCTCCAGCCCATGATTCCTGTATCATCATCACATCAGCCGTAAGACGTCCACCACTGCACTCCGCATACTACCCCGTTATTATTCTTTTTTTTTACAATTGGTAAACAAAATATTTTATTGGGGTCACCGAAATTAATCTACCTTCATAGGGTCTACACGATAGCGGGGCATTAAGGATGCCCTCGACAAATTTATCACGAAAGCTATTAAAAATAGGCAACAACTTTGGCCTATGATCAATGAGGATATCAGTTTCCATACTACGAAAGCTAATAAGGGTTTACCTACTCCATATTAAGATGTTAGTCTCAATATTATAAAAGCTTAAAGGGGTTTCAATACTTTCAATCCTGGTTTAGGTTTGTATAACCGAAACTCTAGTTCACTAAATGAATCATCATATTTACAAGGAGTCCTCTTTTTAAATCTTCCGTTCAACCACGACGAACCACGACGTTGTGTCACAAGGAATGATCCGAAAGCACGTGAAAGAGTACTTTGAAGGACTACAAGGCTAATTTTGGTTACTAATGCAATCACCACTAGAAGGGTAAGGGACTACTCTATTCGCATCCTTTCCGACCGTCGAGCTATTTTGTTATTGACAAACTCGATTAATTATACTGTCAAGCCTAGATTTAAAATATCTGAACCGATCATAATATTGTTGGCACGTAAGTTCATATCTGGCATAACAAGAAATGTCAATTTTGAACAATGCCCGTCATTTATTACCCTCACTCGATATTTGTTCTGTACAGTAAACGTAAGCGTTGCCTACGAAAGTCAATCATGCGTTAGTATTGAACACACTTCCGAAAGTTTATACTCGAAACTTCTTTAACGAGAGAATACTCGGTACCACCACAGATTGGGTAATAGTACTACGTACTGCTACCACTATCAAAACAAAAGGGGTACGACTCACCGGATTTTCGTAACTCCGCGTACATCACGCACTTCGCAGAAGCCGCACGCGCCGCTCGCGTGCATCTCCGCTGCTGCCAGCATAGCCCACGCTATCACCTCATTCCAATGGTCGTTCCGTAAGGGAGATGTCGACAGTTGTGCACCGTGCACGTGGATTAGCTTCAGGTATATTCGGGGTCAATTCTGTCAATGTGATTGCAGCAGATGTAGGATGGTGCTCGCATAGCCTCAATCAATCGCAGCATGTTCAGCACGAAGAATTGTTGCCAGTGAGTTTTTATTTCGCTGCTCCATCATCAATTTTCACATTTTCTCGTCGTTGTGCACTTGTTGCGAGCGCTGGGAACAATCCAACTTCTGATGTCGAAGGGGGGGGGGGGGGGGGGGGGTAGTTTATGGATGGCCTCGTGGTTCACGTCCTTAACTATTTCGGTATTGGGTGTCGAAATAACAATGCAGCTATATCACAGAGGTCCTCCTTCAATATTCTTGATCATTTGGCAATCGAAATTGTACAGGATGCCTTGGATAACAATGGATGCAAACGCGGTGATCACAGCGATGGCGTGACACGTCCGTTTTGCTCACAGATCACCCCTACTTGTGTTCTGCTCGACGCTTCGTCAAAAAGTGTCTGCTCCGAGACTGACGTCCAGCTAATATGGCTTCTCCACAGATCTAATAAATTCTCAACTCAGTGTCGATCACATCACAAACAGCCTTTCGTTAATACGTCATCTTTGCTACCACAAACGATCGTCTCACGAGTACAAGCGATCGTCACGCCACCACCGGTTTCACCCAGGTACTAATACCTGACGTTTGATCCAAACAAAGTTTAACGATCTATGTAAACTTATCTCGAGCTGGTATTGGTCGTATTTTCAATGACGCTCCGACATATATATATATATGACTAATTTAACTATATAAATGCGGGACCGGTCGGTCGTCCTGGAAATCCTTGGGGGAGGCCTTTGTCCAGCCGTGGACGATTTTCTGCTGATATATATGGTAGTCATTCAATGAACTGCCTAGCCGGTTCATTAAACGGCGGCATTCAACAAACTGCCCGAATGATAATACATTTAATGACTTGGCTGGCTGATGCTTAGGCCATTCATTAAAGAACGAAGCGAATACAGAGCGCTGTGTTAGTTTTAACATAAAAATATATGTCCTGAAATATCATGAAAATATAAATGTCCCCTTCTTCCTCCTACTTCCGCCCTTAAGCACTCCTCCCCCTGAGGTGTGAATTTAAACTACCTGGCTATTAGAAGTTGAACTTTATCGAGCCTAGCCATTTGCCTAGGCGCTCAATTGAATGGATGAATAATCATTCAGGCAGTTAGTTGAAAGGCGCAAAAGGCTACGCAGTTAAATGAATGCAACATATATATTTTTAAATTGATTCGTATGGCGAATTCGCGAATTTGGATGGTATCTGTTCTGAAACTAGAACAAATAGTAAAATAAGTATTTTCAGAAAGTATTCACGATTTTTTCATACTAGTCATGTATACTTTCTGATACTAATATTGTAAACTCTCTCTCTCTCTCTCTTTCTCTCTCTTTTCTTAGCATTTATGTTGTAAACTATTTTGGAAAATATACAAGGTCAATAACAATATGTACTGAAATGCCCAGGCTTGGTTAGGCATTTGAAGCATTGAAAATTACAATTAACATAGTTAATAAATATTGTAGTTAATAAAAAGAATAATTATTATTTATTTTTATTTATTATTATTTTATTTTCATTTTTATCATCATTCCATCAACTTTATTCATTTCCATCTTCGGCATCATTGTCACTTACCATCAGGTGAAATGATGCCAAGGGCTTTTTAATTGTGGATTAAAAAAAACTTTAATTGCAAATCTACAATTAATTTCATGAACAAAACAATGTACAGAAGAAATACCCTTTTTAACCGACTTCAAAAAAGGAGGAGGTTTCTCAATTCAACTGTATATACAGGGTTTAAAATAATTGGTGTAGGACCCGTTAACTGGAGCTTCTACTCATCATACTGAACAACTTTCCCCAAAGAACCTATAGACAATTCTCAAAAAAAAATTGGACCCTCCATACTAAAATGCACAAAATTGGTCGATCAGCTGATCGATTTTTATGAAGAGTAAACATTTTTTTGCGATTTCAGCAAAGTCGTAGAACAAAAGTTGTTCAGTATGATGAGTGGAAGCCCCAGTTAACGGGACCTACACCAATTTTGTTACACCCTGTATATATATTTTTTATATGTGTCGTCGTTTATGAACCGATTTTAATGATCCTTTTTTTGTTGGAAAGGAGATATTACAAGGGTGGTACCATGATAAGGAAACCAGGATCTGATAATGGCATCCCAGAGAAATCGAGGGGAACCTTAGGTTTTTCTTTGAAGTTGGTTTTTTTTGTTTAAATGTACTATTGCAACACAACTGTTTTTGTCTTCTTTTTTAGCTCTCTTTAGTTTGTTAAGTTAATATTTATTACACACAAATATTTACATGAAAAACACTTAGAAAGGACATATACAAATGTGGACTTATCTCTATAAGAGACGTCTTCCAGCCAACCTTACCTTTTATATTATGTACGAGTGTATTAATATGTGTGTGATTCCAATTACAAATAAACATAATATTATCTATCTATCTATCTAAATGTTTATGAAACTTTTTTTTTTCAGAAATACTATTTTTGGATCCTAATAGTTCTAACTTCACCCTGTGTAATCATTCCACTCATTCACGATAAACTTCTGAAGGTGTTGAGGAAATAGCAAGAAAAAGAATCAACTCAGCTAAAAGTGTTTCACCGGTATATCACCCTGGCAAACAAATCCTCGCCACCACATAATGTGTTACCCCCGGAGATAGATAATTTGCCGGAACATTTACCAGCTGGTTCGTTTTATGGGCTGCAAGGAACGTCGCGACTAAATAAAATATACATAATAAAAAAGGATTGTCCTGTGTTGAGGTTTTTAAGTTTCAGGGGGTTTGAACGTATCAATCAATACACTTCCTGAGCGAAGCCGGGTACCCCAGCTAGATATGAAATAAAATTCACGAAATAGCCCTCTTTTTGCAATTTCAGAATAACTTACTCATGTGGTTTTCCATAAAAAAAAAACATTTTTAATTTACAAAAACACTTAATTACTCGTAGTTCGTCATAGGCAATGAAAAGTATGACGTCAGAGTTCAATATTTTAAACATTTTTAGGACAAAACCTCGTTTTTGACAGTTCATAAAAAGTAAGTCCAAGTACCTAACCGGTTTGTATTAAAGCGTTTAAAATTTTAGTTGGAGGGAAATTCAGTGAACAATCTGTCAAAATGTATTTTTAAGTTTTTTATTCTAGTAAACCAAAGTACCGAATTGGTTTGTATTAAAGCGTAGGTAATAGGGATGATGCTGCTAGTCATTAGAGTAACTTTTTATAATGTGTCAAAAACGAAATTTTGTTCTAGAAATGTTTGAAATATCTAGAAGTGACGTCATCATTTTACAGCGTCAATTGTGTACTCATTTTGTGATTCTTATGAACTAAAATTTAAGACTCGATGAAAAATAAAGCAAGTAAGTTTTTTTTTAATTTTAGTTGGAGGGAAATTAAGTGATCAATCTGTCAAAATTTCTTCTTGACGCAGTCATCATCCCAATTCTTGTGTTTAATTGAGTGGAAAATTAGGCATTAGCTTAAACGGAATGACCGTTAAAGCGTTTAAAATTTTAGTTATAGCGAAATTCAGTGAACAATCTGTCAAAATTTATTTTTAGGTTTAGATGTAAGCCAAAGTACCGAATCGGTAGGTGATAGTGATGATGACTGCTAGTCATTAGAGTTACTTTTTTTATAATGCGTCAAAAACGAAATTTTGTTCTAGAAATGTTTGAAATACCTAGAAGTGACGTCATCATTCTTCAGTGTCATTTGTGTACTCATTTTATGATTCATATGAACTAAAAATTTAAGACTCGTTGAAAAATAAAGCGAGTAAGGTTTTTAAAATTTTAGTTGGAGGGAAATTTAGTGATCAATCTGTCAAAATTTATTTTTAGTTAAAGTAAATCAAAGTACCGAATCGGTAATGGGGATGATGACTGTTAGTCATTAGAGTTAATTTTTATTATGTGTCAAAAACGAGATTTTGTCCTAGAAATCTTTGAAATACCTAGAAGAGACAACATTGTTCTTTACCGTCATTTGTGTACTAATTTTTTAGGGTTCCGTACCTCGAAAGGAAAAAACGGAACCCTTATAGAATCACTTTTTTGTCCGTCTGTATATCTGTCAGGACCCTTTTTCTCAGTAACTCGTGGGGGAGTCAAGCTGGAATATATATCAAATACTCAAATCTACTGTACCTTGGAGCTGTGAAAAAATCAAACTTCTAAGCCAACGCAATCAAAAGATACAGCCGTTTATGCCGCAAATTTTCGACACTCGCAAGGGAAGCAAAATCTCCCGTGAATTTAGAATCTTGAAATTTGGTACGAAGTAACGTAAAGCACAGATAAAGGAAAAATTGCGAAAACCGTAAATTTTTAGTTAGGTCATATAAAAAATATTTTTAATTATTTTAAACTTACTACCCCTTTTCTTATGAACGCGTAGAGGTATTAAATTAAAATTCTTATCAAATACTCAGGTCTATAATACCTTTAAGCTGCAACAAAATAAAACTTCTATGTCAACGCAATCAACAGAAATTTAAGCAGCATATTTCAAACTCGCAACTACTCGCAAGGAAATCAAAACCTAAAGGACCCAATGGACCTAGAATCTTGAAATTTGCCATGAAGAAATGTTTTATAGCACATATAAAGGGAAAATTCCGAAAACCTTAAATTTTTATTTACATCACATATTATTTTTTTAATAATTATTACTTTATTACCCTTTTCCTCATGAACAAAATAAAAATACCATAACTATGACTCGATTTTCGTGATGGGTGAACTTTTACTTATATACCTACAGGTTTGTACGGAACCCTCGGTGCGCGAGTCCGACTCGCACTTGACCGGTTTTTGCTTTTATGAATTGAAAATCGAAACTCGTTATTAAATAAAGCGAGTATGGTTTTAAAATTTTAGTTGGAGGGAAATTTAGTAATCAATCTTTCAAAATTTATTCTTGACGCAGTCATCATCTCAATTCTTGTGTTTTATTGAGTCAAAACTTAGTCAATAGCATTAAACGGGATGACCGGTTCTTTGTCTCTTTCTTTGTCAATAAAGATTGACTAAACAACAAGGCTACAAAAAATGTGTTCATTGTAAGATAATGTTTATCTTACTTGTTTTGGTCACATTATAATTTAACGTTTTTTAACGTCAGCCAAAATTGTGACACGTATCGAATAGAAACAATTATATTTATTTTCTTTTTTATGCATTCAAATATAATTTTTACCCTAACAACTTTTATCTTTAAGACAAATCAAACGAGCCCAAATTCAAAAAAAAATATTGCATTGTTTTAGTACCTACCGATTTGCATAGTCAACGACTTTACACATGTATGCAAAATTCCAGCTTTATCGAACACCGAGAAGTGTTTCAATTAAAACTTGCAAATTTTGTAGCGGACAACTTATATAAATACGTAAATCCATCACCAGATCAGCTTGATGGTACCAAAATATTGAATTGTTACCTACTTTACATACCCGTGCCAAATTTCAGCTCAATCGAACACCGAGAAGTGGTAAAAAAAAAAATTATAAAGCGGACAACTTACATACGAATATAGCTGTATTACTAAAAGCTTTTAATTAATTAAAAACCCGACTGAATAAAAATTTATCCTCTATTTTTTGGCTAGTCAGGTAAAAATATATTCTATATCATTCACGGGATTAGGACTAGTCTAACGCTATCTAGTACTCCAAAATTCCTAAAAACTCTCTTTTTTTGTCTAGTTGGGTAAAAATGTAACCGATGTCACTCACGGGATCAAGACTACTCTAACGACTTTACAAACATCAGAATCCATCAAGTCATTTAAGCTACAGGGCGTGCCAAAGAAATAAACATTCATACATATCCTCGAATAACATAATCCTCTTTCTGGCGCAGTCGGGTAAAAAGAGTCATATAAAGAAATGCAACAATGAATGATCTCTTTTTTGTTATCTTACCTCGGTTTTTAAAGCTATAGTTTTAGGTACTAATATACATTGGTTTGAGTTTAGTACTAATATTTGTAATACAGGGCGTGTTGATAAGTGCCCCAATAGATGAGAGACCTCTGAACAGGAACAATTAAGTTTTGGTCATTTATATACGTTTCTTTGACTTTTAGAGGGTGCGCAGTGGAAAAAAGTAGCCTATGTGTTAATCCAGGTCCTAATCTGTCTACCTACCAAATTTCAGCCAGATCCGTTCAGTAGTTCTTGCGTGATGAAGTAACGAACATACACACTCACAAACTTTCGCCTTTAAAAAATTAGTGTGATGGTTTTATTTCCGTAGCTTATCCAACTGAGTGACTACGGCAGTCAATCAGCCTACTCTCCGGAAAATTTTCACCCCCAACTTGAGCTCGCCTCAATTCAAATCACGCCTCGGGCGCCAGAAGTATTCCGGTCACAGTTCCCTCAGGATACCACGGGCTATCGTTTGTCAGACAGCGTTACCCTCTGGGGCCTTAGGTGGTTGGTTCCTCCCCATCCTGAAGTTCTGAAAATATCATATTTCAATGCGGAAGACAATTGAAGTTTATTTTATTTCGTTTGTTTTGAACATTTGAATTTTGTATGCGAGAGGCGAACTTTATCGCTTCTCAAATGAGATTTGAACCGTCTCCGTGATGGACCACTCGTTTCTTGTAAGGAGGCCACGGGTTCGATTCCTGGTGGGGCCTCGATTTATAAGCCTGGGTTTGGTTGGTGTCTTCGAAACCTGCCTGGCTAGGTAGCTTTTATCCAAGTCTTGCCGCTAAACATCAATGTTAACGAAGATAGGTCAGTTCCCTATTGAATTGGGTATTCTTTGTGAGCCCACTTCCATCTTCGATATGCTCGTCACTTACCGTCAGGTGAGCTAAAGCCAAGGGCTTACCAAAGGTGTGAATTAAAAATTAGTTAAAATAAATTCAAGGGTTCTGTGACTAAGGTACTAAGCCTACGCTAACCATCTGTCTGTTCGTTTGTCCATCCGTCCGTCTGTCTGACCTTTAGAAGTGTAGAAGTCAGCATTTTTTGAAATTTTTATAAAATATGTGTTAATATAGGGATTTACCAACATATAATAAAAAATAGAAAAAGTAAAAAATTAAGGGGGTTTCCATACAAGAAACCTGTTTTTTGAAGGTTTTTTTGTTTTAGCTTTATCGTGAAAACGGTAAAACATACAATCGTGAAACTTGATATGATCTTGAAGGAAAAGAAAAAAAATAAAAAAACCGGTAAAGTGCGAGTCAGAACCGCGCACAAAGGGTTCCGGACCATCATACTAAAAGGCGCTAATTTCTTAAAGTTTTAAAAAAGATATTTTTTGTATGGAGACCTTATTTTTTTCTAATTTTTAGTATTTGTTGTTATAGCGGCAACAAAAATACATCATCTGTGAAAATTTCAACTGTCTAGCTATTACGGTTCATGAAATACAGTCTAGTGACAGAGGGACAGACAGACAATTTAAAACTTTCAATTTGTATATTTCAACTGTCTAGCTATTACGGTTCATGAAATACAGCCTGGTGACAGACGGACGGATATCAGAGTCTTAGTAATAGGATCCCGTTTTTACCCTTCGGTTACGGAACCCTATATAGCCAAGTATGAATCATAATCGCGCTAAGGAGTACGGACTGAATAAAAAAAAACGAGCGAGACCTACAGTACTCGCATATGATGTGTACCAAATCACTGTTACACATTTCCGTCCCATTTCACGAAATCACTCCCACAAATTGCAGGAAAGCGAGAGCAAAGCTCATTTGTCAGATCGAATAGCGCGCGCTTTCGCGACTTCCTGTTACACATTTCCGTCCCATGTTACACATTTCCGTCCCATTTCACGAAATCACTCCCACAAATTACAGGAAAGCGAGAGCAAAGATGTTACACATCAAAAAATCTATCGCTTGCGTCGATCTCTTTTGTCTGTAATGAAAAGGTATCATTGACATATAGTGCCACTCGCACTTGGCCAGTTTTTCAAACACAGCAGCATCTATTTCATTAGTGATGGTCACGAATATTTGAGCACTATAATAGCCATTTTAATTCACAATTAATTACTGATAAGTACGGTTATTTAAGAGCGTCGGTGGCGTAACGGTTCGGCCGCTACCTCCTGTCCAGGAGGCCGTGGTTCAAATCCTGCCTCGTACCAATGTGTTTTCAAACTTCGATTTCATATGTACGTTTATCCGACGCTCTTACGGTTAAGGAAAAACATCGTGAGGAAACCTACACACGCCTGTGATCGGAAACTCGAAGGTTGTGTGTGAAGTCGACCAACCCGCACTGGGCCCGCGTGGTCGACTAAGGCCCGATCGCCCTAAATTAAGATAGGCTCGAGCCCCCCGGTGGGGACGTATACGAGCTGATAAGATGAAGACGGTTATTTAAATTGCCATCTCGGCCATTGTTTTCAAAGTCTTTAAAAGTCGACTAAGTTACTTTCACATCAGCAAATGTCCGTGTTTTCTTAATCTCAAAGGTGGCGTTTTCTCGCTTTATCTAAATTCCGTTCAAAATTTAAGACAGTGACAGTATCTGCAACGTGTCGCCTCTCCGCTCCGCTTAGCTCCGTATGGCTCCGCTTCTATCCGTTCTGCTCCGATGCTCACACGCCGTCTGAGCTACTCTTTGCTCGGTTGGATATACTTTTAGAAAATACTTGAAGACTGCATATGCTTAAATAAGAGTAAAACGTGAAAAAGTATTTAAATTGTAAGTTATGGTTTTCACTTTAAAATATTTGTTAATATAAAATATTTAAAAATAAAGGGTATCGTAAAAAAACTCATAAAGCTTCCCACTGCGTGAGCATCTCTCTCTCACTTCCCAAACTCAGGAAGTGAGTCATACTCCATACACGGTTCCATCATATTAGGGTATATTGCATGAAATATGAAAATTCGGCAAAAACGATGTCAAAAAGTTAAATGAAAATTTAAATCGGCCA
The DNA here is from genome assembly GCA_947284805.1 of Coleophora flavipennella. Lineage (NCBI taxonomy): Eukaryota > Metazoa > Arthropoda > Insecta > Lepidoptera > Coleophoridae > Coleophora > Coleophora flavipennella. The sequence goes on along the minus strand of OX369254.1, from coordinate 5,017,964 downwards.
AGAAATACGGAATATTAAAAGCATTTTCAACTACTAAATAGACAGAGATCCACTAGGTAAATGTGACGACATAAAAAACACAGTCCATATAAAGTCTATGCTACAAGCTGTTTTTCTAAAAAGAGATAAAGATAAATCTTTAATGGCTTATAATTTGGTTATTTTTATAGTTATTCAAAAATATTTTTTATATACCGTTTCTTATATGAATAAGCTTTTATGAAAGCAAAAAAATAATCATGCATATTCCCCTGCGATTTCGCTCTAACGGTGGGGACGTATATGAGCCGATTTGATGATAGTGACCTCCAAATAAAGTTATCTGACTCGGCTTAACGACTGCCATCTAGTAATAGCAAAGCGCCAACGCCTTAAAGGGCCATGGGAATCACGGAAATGATCGATAAAAATGCCACTACTATCAATCCCATCCATGCAACGACCGTGCTTCAGATCAGTTAACCTGCGTGATCGACGCACCCACGCAAATTGCACTGAGCGTACAACCTATAATTAATCCAAATCGCACTACTGAGCGTACAACCTATACTTAATCCAAATCGCACTGAGCGTACAACCTATACTTAATCCAAATCGCACTAAGCGTACAACCTATACTTAATCCAAATCGCACTGAGCGTACAACCTATACTTAATCCAAATCGCACTGAGCGTACAAACTATACTTAATCCAAACTGCATTGAACGTACAACCTATACTTAATCCAAATTGCACTGAGCGTACAACCTATACTTAATCCAAACCGCACTGAGCGTACAACCTATACTTAATCCAAACCGCACTGAGCGTACAAACTATACTTAATCCAAACAGCACTGAACGTACAACCTATACTTAATCCAAATCGCACTGAGCGTACAACCTATACTTAATCCAAATCGCACTGAGCGTACAACCTATACTTAATCCAAACCGCACTGAGCGTACAACCTATACTTAATCCAAATCCCAATGCAAAAGGACATTATCCGACAGAAAAAACGTTAAAGTGAAGTGAAAAGACCAACTCTGGGTTCGCAAGTTTTGTAGTGCACGTTTGGTTTTACCCTACCATTTGTGCAGAAACTTGCCAACAGATAGCCAGCAGCAAGTGTTGGAACAGCAATACAAACAAATTATGTGCAGAGAGAAGACTTACTAGGTCACGTATGCTGATTTGCCGGTAGAATAGAGGTAAGTATCCCTACCATTAACTATTTTCAAAGGTGAAATAGAAAGAGTACAAGGTGTAAGAAAAAACCCGCCAAGTGCGTGTCGGACTCGCGTTCCGAAGGTTCCGTACTTCAAAGTTCAAAGATATAATAAATGTTCAAAGATATTAATATAATTACTTTTCCCTGTCAATACATTTATGAAAATATAATGTATTTACGTAAAAATCTGCATCTCTTTTCACTGAACAGTGACAGGCACAGTCGTAATCTTCGGAATAGGAATAAACTTCAAGTAACTTATACCAGACTTAGCAAAATTAATAAGTCCTTTGTGGGACAATGCTCACTCATGCGTGTAAAACAAATAACCCGATGATGTCTTAAATTTGTTTGAAAAACAGTTAAAAATTGTGTCAAAAGAACTCTTTGCAAAAAAGGTTAATATAAAACATCCGAATACTTATATGACAAAAATGTATGGGTAGATAATCGACACTACTAATCATGTTTAATAGTAATAAAATGATAAAAAACCTAAGAATTGACGTGGAAGCGACAAGAAATGACAAGTCTAGTACTTCCTTTAATTATCTAATATTTTTATTTAGCATTGACATAAGTGGTGCATGCTCGCTTAAATATTTGTGCGGATGGTGGCGCATCGGGAGCCGGGTCGTTCCTTTCCCTCTAATATGGTTGATGGGAGCGATGGCTGACACTCGCGCTATACTCGTGACCGGGTGCTGTCCGTGTGAACTGGCCTACTCTTGTCAAAGGCATCAATGACATTCAATGATTTTTACGTATAACTTTTTGTGTCATATTGTTTTCATGTTCTAAGTACATAATCTGATTTATTTCAAGGATTTAATTTTGAATTCTATGTGCTCTGCCCACTGCCACTTCTGTGAGCTATGTCGGTGTTTCGGTATGTTTCTGATTCGATTACGTAGAGAAATTCCGAGCATAGCACGCTCCATTGCCCTTGGGGTGACCTTGAGCCTTCTTATGTGGCCCATAGTAAGCAACCATGTCTCAGTTCCGTAAGTCATCACTGGTCATGAGAGACCTTAGTATTGAGACACTACGGTATTTGGGAAGTGAAGATAAGCGTCCCGAATGCTGCCCAGCCGAGTTGAATTCGTCGATTGATCTCTTTCTTGAAGTTGGACCTACATAGCTGAACTCTTTGTCCCAGGTATACATTCGTAAACAACTTCTAGTGTAGTGTCTCCAACCTTTAGAGGGGTGGATGTGATCAAATTGACCATCAGGATAGTCCCATATAAATTGTAAGATTTTTTAGCCAATCAACTAAATTAATATATACATATAGTGCTAAAGCCCCGCAAGGTTGTTTGGAAGCCTTAACTTTGGAACCTTTTACGCGGTAATGGTTAGCTTCCGTGGCGTAATGGTTAGCTCATTCGCTTCACACCAGGAGGTCGCGGGTTCGATTCCCGGTGGGGTCAACTTGTAAGACTCGGTTTGGTTGGTGGTAGGGCATTTTATAAGCCCGACTGGCTAGCTACCACCATCTTATCTAAGTCTTGCCGCCAAACATCAGTGTTAACAACATTGATGTGTTCCGGCTTGAAGATAAGATAGCCAGTTCGCCATTGCGTTGGGGAATCTTGGCAAGCCCGCTTTCATCTTCGGCATCATCGTCACTTACCATCAGGTGAGATGATGCCAAGGGCTTACCAATTGTAAATTAAAAAAAGGTAATTATTGATAAAAAAAACGTGAATTCAATATTAATTAAATAAAAAAACAATTTGTAGTGTTTGCAACACTAAGAAAAGGTTGCCAGGTTTGGACGGTCACAAGTGTATAACAAAGTTGTACTTAGTTGTTGCGATTGAATTCAGCCGGTTATTTTAGTTTGTTTAGCGTTGCCAATTGTATTACCTGTTTTTTTTTTGCTTGTGTGGGCTCTGAATAAATGCTTATCATACCTTATCTTAATTATTCTTAAAACATTAGACGTTCGAGTTGTTAAGACGTTCGAGTTGTACCCATGGTAACGGCTATTATTTGGTACATTAACCGCACGAACAGCTTTAAATGTTCGCCGCAATAAACATTCGCCCGTCCGCCCGATGTATTTATGTTCGTAAACTGCACACCTAATAACGAATAATGGTGGCTTCGTTTAAACAGATTTTTTTATCCACAATTGGTCAGCCCTGGCATCATCTCACCTGATCCTTTCCCTCTAATATGGTTGATGGGAGCGATGGCTGACTCTCGCGTTATGCTCGTGACCGGGTGCTGTCCGTGTGAACTGGCCTACTCTTGTTAAATGCATTCAATTATTTTTATGCATAACTTTTCGTGTCACATTGTTTTCATGTTCTAATGACATAATATTATGGTTTATATCCTGGATTTAATTTTGAAGTTATTAACTAGTTATTGTTTATTTCTTGATTCTTCACAAATGACATTGTTATTATTATTTTATAACTATCAGAAAGAGTGTAATTTGCACCTTTTTTGAATAGATATATTGAATTGAATTGAATTGATGGTAAGTGACGATGATGCTGAAGATAGAAGCGAGCTGATCAAGATTCCCTAACGCAATGGGGACTGGATCTTCAAGCTGGAACACATCAATGCTGTTAACATTGATGTTTGACGGCAAGACTTAGACAAGACGGTGGTAGCTAGCCAGAAGGGCTTAGAGAACGCCCTTTCACTAACTAAATCTGTACTCTCATAAAATTATTTCATTTTCCTTAATGACACCTACAGCGTGCTGGTGACTTGGGTGCACCACTTGGCAGGCGGTCTTCCCGGAGCTTTCTTCCTCTCTAACTTTCCCGTCATGATTTGGTACTCTAGGCTGTTGGGACGGCATGAAAAGTATCCAAAGAATGAGAGAGAGTGTTGTTGACACACTGTTGAAAGGCGGGTCTCAACTTTGAGCTCCTTTAGGATGGAGAGCTTCGTCCTCATGGCTGTCCAAGGTACACGTAGTAAACGACGCCAAAACCACATCTCAAATGCATCTATCCTGCTTTGCATGTTTGTTTTAATTGTCCAGGTCTCTGAACCATACAGGAAGATGAAGAATACCAGGGCTTACGTCACAGCGGCGGTTAAAATATGTAAAAAACGCTAAACACGTTAAAAAACCGACTTCCATCGCAACAACTTGGTACATTTTTGCATTATTATTTTTGGTTTTTGTTAATTTTCTAATAAATTACTACACCGATTTTAATAAAATTTATACTAGACCACACAGAAAGCACTAACTTTCAAATAAAAAAAGAATCATAAAAATCAGCCAAAAGTTATGAGTTATATATAACACACATAAAAAAAAACGTACAGACGAATTGAGAACCTCCTCCTTTTTGGAAGTCGCTTGAAAAGGTTCATTGCGTCAAATATCTTTACCTACTATATTACCTCTATAAATGAAAAAATGTGTTTGTTTGTTTGTTACCTCTTCAGGCTTGAACACCTCAACCAACGTGACTTTATTTGGCATATACGTAGCATGTGTCATCAAAAAGGACATATGGTTACTTTTATCCCGTGAAAATAGCATAGTCCGATACATTTTCTGTGGGAATTGAAAAAAAAAACACTACTCTCTACTTACATCACACACTATAATATTATAAAGGCGAAAGTTTGTAAGTGTGTATGTTTGTTATTTCTTCACGCAAAAACTACTGAACGGATCTGGCTGAAATTTAGTAGGTAGACAGATTAGGACCTGGATTAACACATAGGCTACTTTTTTTCTCGCTCGCGAGCCGCTGGCGGCTTGCGCACTGCGCGCTGTGCTCCCTCCAAATGTCATAGAAACGTTGTCCACGCGGGTGAAGCCGCGGGAAACAGCTAGTATAGTATAAAAGCGAGTTGTAGTTCGCGTAGATGTTGGTTGAGACTTATCAATTTGGGGCAATTATCTGGGTGTACCTCCGCGTCATCCTTACTAATATTATAAACGCAAAAGTTTGTATGTATGGGTCTATGGATGTTTGTTGCTCTTTCACGCAAAACTACTGAACGTATCTGGATGAAATTTGGTAGGTATAGACAGATTAGGAGCTGGATTAACATAAAGGCTACGTTTTTTTACACGCGCACCTTCGGAGACAGTCATAGAAACTATGTTCACGCGAGCGAAGCCGCTAGCAAAAGCTAGTCCCTACTTCCCTACTTAATATTATAAATGTTAAAGTAACTCTGTCTGTCTGTTACGCTTTCCCGCAAAAACTACTGAACGGATTTGGCTGAAATTTGGTAGGTTGACAGATTAGGACCTGGATTAAGACATAGGCTACTTTTTACCACGCTCGCGAGCCGCTTGCGGCTCGCGCACTGCGCACCCTCGAAAAGTCATAGAAACGTGGTCCACGCGGGTGAAGCCGCGGGAAACAGCTAGTTATCTATAAATTTGAAATTTGGTTTGGTATGGTTCACCATTTTTTTTAGGGTAGTACCTTCCCTTCCTACATGTTAAATGGGTGTATATTTATTTATTTATTGGGTAATAAAACTAATAAATAATAATCGTGTGTGAAATAAAGTCTTACTTAAGTAACCTAGTTCCGAAATATTCCAATAGGTGGCGCTGAGTGTCTTTTTAAACACGCTATCGTTACAAACTATTTGCAAACCAGACCTCTTCGAACATGCGCTTACATCTTAATCATCAAATCATAATGCAAATTTTTGGATACTCTGCCGAAGCAGAGTACGTTACCTGTGACATTACTATAGATAGGATTAAGCCGCTGGCAAAAGCTACTACAACTATAGTAGATTGTTAATCAAGGGAAGAAAGTGACCCATTGCACTCGAACGAAGTGAGAGCGCCAATAGTTCGTGGGTGAAATGGGTCATTTCACCCGAGTTATACACTCTTATTTTTCGTTTCGACTGTGATAGAGGAAATGTATTATTTAAATGATATAAAATGTAAAATGGATATCAAAAAATTAAGTTTACCTGTACCCAGCCTCCAACCTTTTCGCAATGGCCGCTTGTCACGGCCGACTAGATTGTAACTAATCGAGTTGGTCACGACGTGCATCTTGGGGGCCATGGCGAAAATTGAAAAAAAAAGTGTCTTGTTATCATGGAATTATGGCGCGTAGCAGAATAAAGGTATGATTTTAAATTTTAATCTTCTGTAATTGTGAAAAAAAATAGACCAACTATAAAATGATTTAATATCAACCTATAGATCGTAATAAACACGTCGTTTAAAATATAGCTGAGTTAAGATATACAGGGTCTTCGGCAGATGGTTGAAAATACGAAAATGGGGGATAGGTGGGGTCGCCTCCCACCTATTTTGAGAATTAAAAAAAATCTAGGACTTGTAATTTTTTTTACAGGATTTTTTTTCCTTTTTTTAGAAATTTTGCCATTTTTATACCTTTGAACACATGTAACTTTTTGTTTTTTAAAGCTAGCTCCAAAATCTTTTTTTTAATAGACTTTTATAAGATTTTCGGCTCTAAAAAACATTATGTTTGTTTCAAGTTATTGCTAAAAACAAAAATGTGGGCCCCCGAACTTAAAAAAAAAGTTGAACAAAAATTTAAAAGTCAACTTTGCGATGCATTTAAAAAAAAAATAATGGGGCTGCAAGGCTTCTGTTTTTTTTAAAACATCTCTAAAGCTTAGGCTTTTGAATGGTATGTAATTTGTTTCGGTATCTTTTTTGTAACCGGAGTTGTTAATTTTTTTTACTCAATTGGACCATGTTGACGAAATTCCACTAGTTACATGTTTTGTGAAATGTATCAAATGCAAAGTTGAAAATAATGTAATTACTTACTGTTGGGACGATTACAAAGAGCAGGTACGTTTTTTTACATTATTGCACACACATAATGGCTATCTTTTGTCATTTATTGGCATATTGGAGTTAGCACTTCCATATGCCAATAAAATGTCCGCATATTCCGCATTGGTAAATTGAGCCATTTTAAACCACAACAAAATCTTAACAAAACGTCTGATAATAACAAAAAGTGACAAACAACAAAAAAACTTAACAAAATCACAAACGTTAACGTTTTTTTTTGTTTTCGTTAATTTCACTTTGCTGTGTTTGTGATTTTGTTAAGTTTTTTTGTTGTTTGTCACTTTTTGTTATTATCAGACGTTTTGTTAAGACTTTGTTGTGGTTTAAAATGGCTCAATTTACCAATGCGGAATGTGCGGACATTTTATTGGCATATGGAAGTGCTAACTCCAATATGCCAATAAATGACAAAATATAGCCATTATGTGTGTGCAAGAATGTAAAAAAACGTACCTGCTCTTTGTTACCGTCCCAACAGTAAGTATTTACATTATTTTCAACTTTGCATTTGATACATTTCACAAAACATGTAACTCGTGGAATTTCGTCAACATGGTCCAATTGAGTAAAAAAAATTAACAACTCCGGTTACAAAAAAGATACCGAAACAAATTACATACCATTCAAAAGCCTAAGCTTTAGAGATGTTTTAAAAAAAACAGAAGCCTTCCAGCCCCATTATTTTTTTTTTAAATGCATCGCAAAGTTGACTTTTAAATTTTTGTTAAACTTTTTTTTTAAGTTCGGGGGCCCACATTTTTGTTTTTAGCAATAACTTGAAACAAACATAATTTGTTTTAGAGCCGACAATCTTATAAAAGTCTATTAAAAAAAAGATTTTGGAGCTAGCTTTAAAAAACAAAAAGTTACATGTGTTCAAAGGTATAAAAATGGCAAAATTTCTAAAAAAAGGAAAAAAAATCCTGTAAAAAAAATTACAAGTCCTAGATTTTTTTTAATTCTCAAAATAGGTGGGAGGCGACCCCACCTATCCCCCATTTTCGTATTTTCAACCATCTGCCGAAGACCCTGTATATGAAAACCTCTTATTTTAATGTAATTTAATAATATGACATAACTTAATTATCCTCGACTCCGTGGCTGGCAATTAAAAAAAATACTTTCCATCCTAGGGATGAAATTACTTTCCACCCTAGGGATGAAAATACTTTCCACTCTAGGGATGGAAAAGCAATGTTCCACCCGGCTATCTACTTATGAAAAATAAACTTTCCGAACAGGAGAGATGAAAAATGTTATTTGTTATTCTTAACATTTAAAAGGACAAACCTCTATTATTAATATGAATAATACAAGTAGGAAACTCAGCTTACTATTATAGGAGCATGCTTAAGCCGAAAACTACAACATCCAGGATCATGCCAAGCGCGCCTCAGGGATCGCTAACTACGTTCACACTACTGGTTCCAAGTTATAATGTCATAGCTGTGTGTTGATGGCGTCTCCATTATTATGATGTGGTTTGGTAGTTTGGAGATTTCTCAAGATAAGTACCTATAAATGTTGTTTGTGTGTGTGTGAAGCCGTCGTATCGTAGCTCAGTTAAGAGCTTAAGAATTGTGTCAAAAGAACTCTTTGTAAAAAAGGTTATTTTAAGATATCCAAATATTCAAAGGACAAAAATGTTTGGGTAGACAGTGCTTCTTCTATCAACGCTAATTATGTTTAATAATCATTAAATAAGTTTCGAAAAACCTAAAACCTTTTTGGTACAAACTGTTTTTTATAAAAAGAGTTTGTTTGCTTAAAAATCCAAATGCTCAAGTGAATATAAAAAATACCCGGTTATTAAAAACAGGTGAGCACAGTATTGTATTTCCTTCGATTAAACAAGATTCTGGGACCATGATTCCGTCTCCAAAGTTTATCGTCAGATAAACTTTAAAATAACAAAAAGCTCTATTATCACCGGGAATACGGTTTCATTCCAAATTTAAGCTTAATTGGACCCCTGGAAGTGGCTTTTAAATCTATCGCAAGATTTGAACAGATACATACATACAAACAAACATACGTACATATACATACATACATACATATATACATACAAACGCTGCAAGTTAAATAAAAGCTTTTAAGGCTTAAAGATGCCTGGTTGATACGTGTTAAAATAATATCGAACGTAAGTCTATTCATTTTAAGTTCAAATCAATGCGGGCTTCAACGCGGCTGTTACGTTGAAACCAAACGTCCAAGTCTCGATTTTTGCATGTTTTTATTACTTTTCTATAAGTTAAATTCTTTCGTTAAATTTTCTATAAGTTTATTTAAGTTTAAATAAAACGTGTTCAATTAAAATGAAAGGTCATAAAATCACTGATTTTTGTAAGTTGGTTTCATTCAACATTAAATATTTGTATTCGAGAAATTTTGCAATTAATGCTAAAAACAGGGTCTTCAGTGTATTTTTTTACATCAATAGTGGTTATATTTTTTAAATTATATTCAATTAAATTGATTTTTTATTACTTTATTTTTATTGTATATTTTTTCCATAGATGATAGCTTTACACAGTCTTTCAATAATTTGAATTGAATATTGTCATTTGACCTATCTTAGGGCCTTAATGATGATCATGTAAAAAAACGAACAGGTCGTAAAGAACAAAGACCACCAACTCCCGCGCGATACCAAATACCTAATCACAGCAAAAAGCGCAGCTCTCCGTAGACCCGCACGATTGACAAGGAGCTAATAAACTTCAGCGAAAAGATGGTTCACACCTTTCCGAAATGAAGAACTCACATCGGAGTAAACTCATGGAGAAAACTTCCCCGTCAGATACAGCTTACTATAGAGTAGCCAAGGCACAAGGCAATCACCCACACACCTCCCCTAACGCGGCCCGACAATACCGATGAGAAATCAGAATGCTTTGCGGACAGCCTTGCCTCTCAATGCACATTCAGCACGCAAATAGCGACCATGCCCATATCTAATCAGTGGAAGAGGTGGTCCGTCTCAGGAGCTCACTCCCCTTAACCACGGACCCCATCTCAGTATTCACAGACGAAATACAGGCTATTATTAGAGGTCTTAAACCAAATCTGTAACTAAGCAACCTGCAAGCGGACTACGCAATCGGTTGGCAGTTTCGATGCAGTTTACTTGTAGTTGGCAGAACTGCATCAAAACTGCTGACCGACTGCGTCGTTCGCTAATAAAACTGCACGCCAACTTCACGCCAACCTCAAGCGGCAACACCAGTCGGTCGGCAGTTTCGTTGCAGTAGTGCCAACTGCATGGAAACAACAATCAAAGTGAAAATTTGCTGTTGGCATGCATGCTTTTTTTTGCTGTTCGTCTGTTTAAACCTTTTCTGCATTTTATTTTATATTAAGGGTTGTCAATTTATTATTATTTGTTATGACCTTTATCTGCAAAGTTATATTTCCACAAAAATTGTAAGGTTACTTAACTTAACAAGGTTATACTTTAAATAAATCCTTACCATAAAATGAGTCTGAGCTATGTGAACCGCATAATATACATACATAATTAACCTCTCACCATTCTTACATGAGTCCTTATATTATAGTTTATATCCCACCCATCTGAGATTAGCAACAAGACAAGGCAAAACATTTTCGTGTCACCTTTGATCTAAGTCAGTGACTTATCGTAGAGGCATTGTATGGTTCATTAGCAATTTGATCTCTAAAGTCGACATTTAATACGTACCTAATCTAATGATTTGTGGGTAACTCATGAACAGGAGGGAGATAAAATTAAAAATTTAAAACTTGACATAAAATTATGACTTTTCTATTTTGGGCAGTCGGGTATAGATGTATACATTTTATCACTCCCGGGATCGAGACAAATCTAACGACACCTCGCACTCCAAAATTCATCCAAAGAAACAGACATACATACTTACATACACACACCTGAAAAACATTACTCGTCTTTTCAAACGACTTCCAAAAAGGAGGAGGTTCTCAACTCGACTGTATGTTTTTTTTATGTGTGTTACCTCAGAACTTTTGACTGGGTCAATCAATGTTTATGATTTTTTTTTATTTGAAACCTAGTGCTTCCCGTGTGGTCCCATATAAATTTTATTAAAATCGGTGTAGCACTTTATCATAAAATTAACAAAAACTAAAAATAATAATGTAAAAATGTACTAAGTTGTTGCGATGGAAGTCGGTTTTTTAACGTGTTTAGCGTTTTTGGCAGTCAGGTAAAAAAGCAAAGTTTAGGGCAACATTTTTCCTCTTTAAAAATTTCTATAATTGAAGGTCGAATGTTTTCTTTTGACACGAAGTTTTTTTAATTTTCATGTATTATAACTAGAACCTGGGAGAACAAGCGTTGCTCGGGATCTCCTAGGAGTGTAGCGCCATCTACTGTTTGGTAACTAAACGAAACAAAAATATTAATTATAAACCGATTTTTCTTAGGGATGATACCTATCTGGATAGACTTAAAAAGTAAAACAGTACTTGAATACAAAATTACTTCCAAATCGTTAGAGCCGTTCCAGAGAAACCAACCATAAACAAGAATTGCTCATTTCAAAAAGTAAGATGTGTATTTTTTACAACTTTAACCAGTTTTACGACAGTCTTAAAAGTTTTCTAGTAATTTCAATGAATTTATTTAATGTGAAATTCCTAATTTTGGATGTTATTTATGACGCATAATCACAAAATGTCATATGTTTCAGCTTATCGAATTGAGAAACCTCCTCTTTTTTTAAGTCAGTTAATAAAATGTTTTCCAATGCATGCGTTATTCCGAATTGACGATGAAATAACTGCAATTTTTTTTTTGGCAGTGTCCCTACTGTCTCTCCATACACTGTTTAAAGCTGATCGTTCAAACCCAATCAAGTGTAAATAATGCCTCTGGAGGATTTGAAATCCATTTAAACAAGGGTTAAGATGACAGTCCAGTCGACCAATTAAGGGTCGTGATTGATCGACTTGTTTTGATTAACAGTTTGGGGGTTAAAATGTAGTTATGACCTTGTTAATGACAGATTAGTCTTTATTGTAACTTTGGCCTCAGACTTCATAAGTAATTCATACATATTTACTTTGAGTATACATACCTACATGAATACTCTAAGAATATTTACCTGTTATAAAAAAAATCCCAAGGAACCCTTAAAATTTTTAAAAAATGGGGTGTGGCTTTTTTGGGGACACGGCCATATGTTTTTAACGTGAATACGTCTTGTCTTGTTGAAGTAAGCGAAAAAAAATTGCGCTGGTAGTCGTGAGACCATTTGAGGACATGAAACGATGGGCAGACTTGTGCTTTGGGAAGCAATGAAGGATTGGTTCAATAAACAGCTCAATAAGTGTCAATGTATTTATTTAAGTATATAGAACCATGAAATACGAATTAATTAAAAATTAAAAACCCAACTGCATAAAACCTTAACCCCCTTTTTGGTCTTTTTGATGCCAAGGGCTTACCAATTGTGAATTAAAAAAAAAAATGTATCCTATGTCATTCACGGGATCAAAACGAATCCAACGACACCTCGCACTCCCAAATCCATGAAGCCGTTTGGGCTACAGAGCGTGCGAAAGATTTAAATATACAGAAATACATACATACACATGAAAAACATAACCCTCCTTCTGGCGCAGTCGGGTAAATATTATATGTACCAGTGAAGCGGTACCAGGATCGCAAAAGAGGGAAGACTTCCGAGCGAATCAACGACACAGAGTTTTATCGTTCTCCCAGAAGAAACCATTAGACGTTAAATTAATGTATGACAACTTTAAAGACTTGGAGCCATTGAGTATGGGAAAACTTTCAGATCTTCTAAATCTGCTCCTCATCAGGAAGTAAGTCTACTGCTCGTCAAAATTATAACAGCTGAATACATAATTTCAAACAAAGTTTTGTCTACAACTTGGTCTTATTTGACAGTTGACCAAAAAATTCATATTTCAAAAAAACAAAATGGCTGCCATACAAACTAATCTTATTTAAACAACCAAGTAACAAACCAAGATACCGCAGGCCTAGCCCCGCGTAGGGCAAAGCCCAGGGTGTCACTCCTGTAAGGTCAGACATGTCAAAAAATATATTAAGAAACTATTGATCCTAGGTTACTAGTTTGTGAAGGGTCCCCCCCTGGAGGCTCGAGTTTCCATACAAAGGTAGTTACGCTTTAATAAAAAAACTACATGCCGGATTGATTCCCAACTTTGCAAACATACTGGTTAGACACATATCGATGTTTCTAATTAGTTTTTGATGTAAGTACTAATATAAAACGGAAACAATAAGAGAATTTTGAAGTATTTAGTTCAAAAATAATATATGCCTTCGTCTAGTAAAGTTTAAATTTATTGCGATTAAAACTAATTCCAAACATCGATATGTGTCTACAAAATATATTTACAAATATAGAACTTAATCCGGCAGTTTGTATATTAAAGCGGAACTACGTTTGTATGAAAACTCGAGCCACCAGGGCTTCAGGGCCTCTTGTGAAGCTGCGACTTTTTATACGCCGTTTGTATGAAAAGTCGCTTTTTTTTATTTTTTATTCACAAACCCTTTGGTAAACCCTTGACAACATCTCACCTGGTGGTAAGTGACGATGTTGCCGAAGATGGAAGCAGGCTTACCAAGATTCCCCAACGCAATGGGGAACTGGCTATCTTATCTTCATGCCGGAACACACCAATGATATCAACATTGATATTTGGCGGCAAGACTTAGATAAGATGGTGGTAGCTAGCCAGGCGGGCTTAGAAAATGCCCTTCCACCAACCAAACCGAGTCTTACAATTGACCCCGCCGGGAATCGAAGCCGCGACCTCCTGTGTAAAGCCAGTGAACTTTGCCTCTGCTCTGAGCTACGGAGGCGGTTCTTCTGGATAAAAGAAATGATAGATCTAGACAAGTACTTCATTTCGGATGACGGCTCTCAAATTTAAAACCGCCAAAACTTTTGAACTGAGCCACGACCGTTTCTTTGCCAAATTTATATTAAAAAAGTATAAATATTTTTCGATCCAAACGTAAGGTTTATTTATTTATTAATTACATTTATCGTTCACCAAAAACAATTTCGTAAAGCTAATACATAAGGACATTATATATAGTGTACAGTATAGGCGGTCTTATTGCTAAAAGCAATCTCTATAACACTTTAAACTTTCACGATTATTCATAACTAGCTGTTTCCCGCGGCTTCACCCGCGTGGACAATGTTTCTGTGACTTTTCGAGGGTGCGCAGTGCGCGAGCGTTAAAAAAAGTAGCCTTTGTGTTAATCCAGGTCCTATCTGTCTACCTACCGAAATTTCATTCAGATCCGTTCAGTAGTTTTTGCGTGAAGATGTAACAAATATACACACTCACAAACTTTCGCCTTTATTATATGAGTGTGATGACAAAATTAAAAGCGGGAATTGACGTAAATCTATATACAGGGTCTTCGGCAGATGGTTGAAAATACGAAAATGGGGGATAGGTGGGGTCGCCTCCCACCTATTTTGAGAATTAAAAAAAATCTAGGACTTGTAATTTTTTTACAGGATTTTTTTATCCTTTTTTTAGAAATTTTGCCATTTTTATACCTTTGAACACATGTAACTTTTTGTTTTTTAAAGCTAGCTCCAAAATCTTTTTTTACATAGACTTTTATAAGATTGTCGGCTCTAAAAAAATTATGTTTGTTTCAAGTTATTGCTAAAAACAAAAATGTGGGCCCCCGAACTTAAAAAAAAAGTTGAACAAAAATTTAAAACTCAACTTTGCGATGCATTTAAAAAAAAATAATGGGGCTGGAAGGCTTCTGATTTTTTCAAAACATCTCTAAAGCTTAGGCTTTTGAATGGTATGTAATTTGTTTCGGTATCTTTTTTGTAACCGGAGTTGTTAATTTTTTTTACTCAATTGGACCATGTTGACGAAATTCCACTAGTTACATGTTTTGTGAAATGTATCAAATGCAAAGTTGAAAATAATGTAAATACTTACTGTTGGGACGGTTACAAAGAGCAGGTACGTTTTTTTACATTCTTGCACACACTTATTGGCTATCTTTTGTCATTTATTGGCATATTGGAGTTAGCACTTCCATATGCCAATAAAATGTCCGCATATTCCGCATTGGTAAATTGAGCCATTTTAAACCACCAGAAAGTCTTAACAAAACGTCTGATAATAACAAAAAGTGACAAACAACAAAAAAACTTAACAAAATCACAAACACAGCAAAGTGAAATTAACGAAAACAAAAAAAAACGTTAACGTTTGTGATTTTGTTAAGTTTTTTTGTTGTTTGTCACTTTTTGTTATTATCAGACGTTTTGTTAAGATTTTGTTGTGGTTTAAAATGGCTCAATTTACCAATGCGGAATATGCGGACATTTTATTGGCATATGGAAGTGCTAACTCCAATATGCCAATAAATGACAAAAGATAGCCATTATGTGTGTGCAATAATGTAAAAAAACGTACCTGCTCTTTGTAATCGTCCCAACAGTAAGTAATTACATTATTTTCAACTTTGCATTTGATACATTTCACAAAACATGTAACTAGTGGAATTTCGTCAACATGGTCCAATTGAGTAAAAAAAATTAACAACTCCGGTTACAAAAAAGATACCGAAACAAATTACATACCATTCAAAAGCCTAAGCTTTAGAGATGTTTTAAAAAAAACAGAAGCCTTGCAGCCCCATTATTTTTTTTTTAAATGCATCGCAAAGTTGACTTTTAAATTTTTGTTCAACTTTTTTTTTAAGTTCGGGGGCCCACATTTTTGTTTTTAGCAATAACTTGAAACAAACATAATGTTTTTTAGAGCCGAAAATCTTATAAAAGTCTATTAAAAAAAAGATTTTGGAGCTAGCTTTAAAAAACAAAAAGTTACATGTGTTCAAAGGTATAAAAATGGCAAAATTTCTAAAAAAAGGAAAAAAAATCCTGTAAAAAAAATTACAAGTCCTAGATTTTTTTTAATTCTCAAAATAGGTGGGAGGCGACCCCACCTATCCCCCATTTTCGTATTTTCAACCATCTGCCGAAGACCCTGTATATTATATGTATATATATAAAAAATAAAAATCACGTCAAGTCCCGCTTTCAATTTTGTCAAAAGCAATCTCTTCCAGACAACCTTTAGTTACAAGAAAGCACAATACGCACAATTTTATAATAAATAAGCAAGTTAGTTTATTTGTAAAGTTTTTCAGTTTCATCTAGATAATACAAACGGAATAGGCTCCGCGAATCAAATGCCGATGGCGGTGGTGCCACTAACGCATTCTGTTTCGAGTGCATCCTATTTGGGATGCAAAACAAGAGATAAGAGCGGGATAACGTAAAATTATGCAAAATTTAAAGTTCTTCGTTCAGCACACTGAGGGAATTCTGTGCTAAAAAGATAAAAATGATCATGTACGTGTCGGATCACACGCAAAGAAGGGTTTTCAATAAATGAATCTCTCTCTCTCTCTCTTATCGTGTGGCACAATTAACCGTGCTATCCAAGGGATAGACGGCGGTTGCCTGGTAGTACATCCATGAATGTAGTACAGAGGCCAGCACATCAAGCCACACACTCGTAGTGCGATTCTGATCCATACGCTTACGGCATAAGAACGGTGTCTAGCTTGATGCGCTGGCCTCTGTACATACATATTTATAATATATAATTTATTTGTATACATAGTATAAGATTTTGCCAGCGGCTTCGCTCGTGTGAACATAGTTTACGTAACTGTAACTTTTATGTAAGCGGCTTGCGAGCGTCGAAAAAAGTATCCTATATGTTAACCCAAGTCCTAATCTGCACATCTACCAAATTTAAGCCAAATATGTTCAGTAGTTTTTGCGTGAAAGAGTAACAAACATCCATACATACAAACTTTCGCGTTTATCATATTAGTAGTATATTGTATGGATAATTGAACACGCTAAACACGTTAAAAAACTAACTTCAATCGCTATAAACAAATAAAATTTTGCAACTTTTTTTGCTTATGTTAATTTTCTAAAAATGATAAAATCCACCTCAGTCTATTTAATTATTTTTTTTGAAATCGGTCAACATTTTACGGAGAAATCACTGAATATACTCGTACAATAAAAAAATATTTAAACAGTAGAACATAGAAACTCCTTTTTTTTTGAGTATCTAGATTAAAACTCCATGATTTTTTTTACAAATTAAAGATTTAAGGTATTTATTCAAAATAGGTGCAAATTAAACTCTTTCTGTTAATAGTCATAAAATAATAATAACATAATTTCATTTGTGAAAAATCAAGAAATAAACAATCATTAGTTATTAATGTCAAAATTCAATCCTTGAAATAAGCCAGATTATGTCATTAGAACATGAAAACAATATGACACGAAAAGATAAATACATTAAAATCATTGAATTTCATTGATACCTTTGACAAGAGTAGGCCAGTTCACACGGACATCACCCAGCAATCCAACTGCATATCTTAAGTTGGTCGATCAATACTCCTAAACTAGGATAGCTTACTTGGCCTTGTAATTCCTTCTAATATTCCAATTCTTTTCAGATATCCTGAAATATCGGTTTAGCTGGTAGAGGCTGAGGAGTCGGGCACATGTATCTTTAATAAAAACCAGTCAAGTGCGAGTTGGAATCGCGGTATGCGGGTTCCGTACCACCACACCTCTCCACAAAACTATGACAATGATGTCTATTCACATGACAAACAAAAGACACAAACGCGAGCAACAGAAAATACTACTAGCGCTATCTAGTGGTGTTTTAGTGAACTATTTTCCGTAAGTCATCATTACAGCTCATATACGTCCCCACCGAGGGGCTCGAGCCTACCCTGAATCAGGGCGATTAGGCCTTAGTCGACCACGCGGGCCCAGTGCGGGTTGGTCGACTTCACACACAACCTTCGAGTTAACGAATTAACGAGTTAATGAGTTAAGTTAAGTTTCCGTAAGTAAACGTATTATATTGAGTTTACCACTTTATTTTCAATTGATAGAATTCTTATAGGTTTTCCTGTAATCTACAAGCAATGAAATATATTTAGTATTTTATTTTTGCAAAACTTTTTTTAAAAAAATCCTAATATTTCCCCCGAAAATGACCCTTATTTTAAAAAACATATTTATTTACTTTGCACATCTGTATTTGGGTCGTAGGATTAAACCATTCTACCAAATTTCACCTAATTTGGTCCAGTAGATTCGGAACAAATTGGCTGTAACAGACGGATGGACAGACAGACAGACGCACGAGTGATCCTATAAGGGTTCCGTTTTCTTGCTGTTGTACGGAACCCTAAAAATTACCTTTTTAAAACTTTTTATTTCGTAAAATAATCATTTATCGAAAAATCTATCTTTGTAAACCCTCAACACTTTTTAAAGACCTATTCAACGATACCCGATATGGCAAATTTTCAGCCCCCCACTTTACATGTAGAGCCTCCTCTAGGCTGCTGTTAAGGGTCCCCAGGAGGCTCGGTAGATATTGGATAGCCCTACTCGAAGCCGATAGCCATGTGGCAAACTGAATATCAC
This sequence comes from Coleophora flavipennella, assembly GCA_947284805.1. Lineage (NCBI taxonomy): Eukaryota > Metazoa > Arthropoda > Insecta > Lepidoptera > Coleophoridae > Coleophora > Coleophora flavipennella. The sequence continues at coordinate 4,999,403 of OX369254.1, read as the reverse complement.
GCCCTTATTTCTGCATCATCACTTAGGTACCATCAGATGAGTTGCAGTCAAACGCACTCAATTTTTTTATTAAAAAAAAACTAGTGTTTAAACTCCAAGGTAATTACAGCATAAAAGGCGAAGGGCTTATTACCTGGCAGTTTTAACGCCTTTGTTATGTTTTCAACCAGCGAGGTCGAGGTGGTGGCACAGCGCAGGTCTTGGGCAGCTCTGCATTTCCTTAACCACAGTATATATGTAATTAGTACTTACAGTATGGACACTCCCTGCCGCTCTCTAGATTGCGACCTCACCCCCTCGTCACGATTGATACAGATTGGTTACATTTTGGTTGTTGAACGTGTAGGATTACGCCGCTATTTTGTTTTTTCCGTCATTCCTTTTTTGAAATGTCATTTCTGGCCCGTTGTATGAAGTGTCCAGGGTGTGCCTTAACTGTGTCCTAGGTAACGCAGTGACTGTGACACTCTTAAACCATCCAGCCGAGAAGAATAAATTGTACAGCCACTCTGTTCATACTTTCTCGCGAAGCCTTCACCATCTGTCGTAGTCGGGCATACACAAATCAACTTTAAAAGTAGGTATTTATTTTTTATTTTATTTATTGTATTGTAAAAGCGTCGGTGGCTCAACCGGTAACGACTAACCAGAGGTGCCGGGATCAAATCTGGACGACCAACGAGTTTTTTTTAAGTTACGTACATATACTCACCGATTGCTGTAACGGTGAAGGAAAACATCGTAAGGAAACCTGCACACACCTGCGAAGAAACTCGAAGGTTGTGTGTGAAGTCGACCAACCCGCACTGTATCCGCGTGGTCGACTAAGGCCCCATATCGCCCTAATTCAGGGTAGGCTCGAGCCCCTCGGTGAGGACCTATATAAGCTGATATGATCGTATTGTATTTTTTGGGTTTGTATGTGAAGTATCTTACGTAAGTTTAAGTTATTCACAAAGTTTCAATAAAATGTTGTAAGTTTTTCGAAAGAAAAGACCTTTTGCTCGAAAGTCAAAATCCGGTGAAGTTCATCGCTTGTCCCTAACAGCACGCACCGTCCGCGTAACGTGGAAACGCGTACCGGACCAGCATAACGAATGTCCAAACACTGAATACCTGATGAACAATTTGCATACGAGAACCACTAGGGTGACCAAAACTACTCATTTACATACACCATTTTTACTAGCATTTTGCGAGTTTTACAGTGGGGCACCAGGTCCTCACCCGAACAGACACTACTTAACCTTAAGATGGGTCAAATGACAATATTCAATTCAAATTATTGAAATACTGTGTAAAGCTATCACCATGGAAAAAATACATAATATACTTGAAGTAATAAAAAATCTATTTATTTGAATACAAATTTAAAAATATTACCACTTTTGATGTAAAAAAATATACTGTAGGACCTGTTTTTGGCATTAATTGCAAAATTTTGTCGAAAACAAATAGTTAATATTGAATGAAACTAACACACAAAAATCGGTGACCTTAAGACCTTACATTGTAATTGAACAAATTTTTAAAAAAATCTTTGAAAGTGATGAAAAGTAATAAAAACATTTAAAAATCGAGAATTGGGCGTTCGGTTTCAACGTAACAACCGCGTTGAAGCCCGCATTGATTTGAACTTAAAAGAAATAGATTTACGTTCGTTATTATTGAAACACGTATCAACCTGCTCGGATTGAGTGATCTTAGCGCCTTAATAAAATTAACAACGCTAAAAAAACAAACGACTTCAATCGCAACAGCTACGAATATAATGCTATATACTTCTTTGTTTCTAATAAGTTTCTAAAAACGTAAGTCGTAAACCAATTTCGTACATTATAATTTTATAAGGTGGAAAATCGCTCATACTAACATGATAGATATTGGGGACAAGCATGATAATATCATACGAAGCAAAAATCCGGTAAAGTGCGAGTCAGAACAGAGTTGCAATAATTAACAAAGGAGTTGGCTTGGCCACTGCCCCAAGCATGAATGATAACTATGAATTATCATATATAGAAACTTCTCACTAACATATAGTGTTCAAATATTCATTCATTAATTACTATGTACTTACTAATCTCATAGAACATTCAGGAAATAATTAACAAATCAAAGAGTTTTTTCGTTTCTTTTGTTTGTAGGAGTTCTACTATTTATTTTTCAGTATTATGAAATAAACAAAAGTTCCTGAAAGTTTTTTCATACGGACTACTTACATTTAGCTATTCAGCGTCACATCTTAGTAAGTACAGTGTTTATACATTGCTGGGGCAGTCGCCCATACCTCATCAAGCCATGTCATTTAGAATTCATCGCTGAAATATTTTTGTGTATTTAGCTTTTCATCTATACTTATAGCTATATTTTTAGAAGAAAGACTGCGAATCCACCAAAACCAAAAAACATGCTCACTTTGTTTCAACTTGTATATTAGAATACGATTTCATCTAAGTAAAAACAATTGGTAATGTTTAAAAAAAATATATTTTTTTTTGAATTTATCAACAAAAAATTATTAAGCAACTGATTTGAACATTTTAATTTTTAAATCACTGGTGATCTATTTATGTTTTTTTTAGTTCATATATAGATGTCTTTACAGGGACGTATATGAGCTGATATGATGATGATGATTAAGTATTTACACCTCCAAATAGCTTATTTTATTTTATTTTTATGCCTTTTGAAAAATGTGAAAATTGCCAATTCGGCTTCCCAACGACATTTTTTTTGGTTTTAAGGAATTTATAATAACCTCATGAAAGACGTTCACTGCTGGACAAAGGCCTCCCCCAAGGATTTAACAACGACTGGTCCTGCGCTGCCCGCATCCAGCGGCTTCCTGCTACCCTCACCAGGTCGTCGGTGGGGAGGCCTGCCCACACTACGTCTTCCGGTGCGCGGTCGCCACTTGAGAAGTTTACTGTCCCAAAGCTAACCCTCTGCCTAGAGCTATCCGGCTAAGTGGAGGTCGCAGCTACGGGTCCGACTGTTTGGATCAGGGTACTACGGGGTCGGGGTAGCCCACCGCTTGCCTGCCGTTGGATCTATCGCCTTCGGCACTCTGGCTTATCGGTCCCCCGACTGGGTCATGGGTTCGTAGTGGTATGTGGTTAGTTGCAGGGGTTGGGCAATGTGTGTTGCCTGGCAAGCATGTTGCGTCCAGGCGTCCTTCCCCGCGTGCAACTATATAGTGTTGTCGTAGCCGGCCATGTGGGCTATGGGCGAAAACAACGCGGGGCACGTGAGTTGTCCATTAAGCAGAACCGCTGGTTTAATTACTGGCAGGGAAGCATTTACGGCACTTGCCTGGTCAGCAAGTAGAGCTAAGCTAATACTGCTCCGGCTAATCCAGCCACGTAGGAGTAAATCTGGACAGGTGCGATAAGCGCCGGGAAGTGAGCGTGCCTACAGCTCTGGTACCACACCGGATATGTGGGAGCCAGCTTCTCTGGCGTTCCGAGCGGGGATCGAACCGCCAGCAGCGAAAGCCGCGGGAGGTGAGCGCGCCTACAGCTCCGGGACCTACCTGGACAGTAGGTAGTGGTTCTCTGCCACGAGACACTCGCTTTGCAGAGTACCGGGACAAGCGTCTTGGCGGCAAGACCTACCGTAACTGGTCCTTGTCTTCACCTTATGGTGTTGGCAGGAATAGCGGCCCTCACTTTATGACCTAGCTGTCGGTGAGTAGGGACGCTATATCATAAGCCTGGTAGTTTAGCGTATCTGGTAGATATACGAGAGGGGAATGTCCCAAAGCTAAAGAAAGGAGGAAAGTGGGGACGCTATATCATAAACCTGGTAGTTTTAGCGTATCTGGTAGATATACGAGAGGGATTGTCCCAAAGGCCATAACCTACCCACCCCACTGCCACTAAAGTTTAGCAATTCTGAAAGCTACTTCAAATACCTAATCACACGAAGTCAATATGGTGGCGCTTAATACACACAGCAATTCTTAACCGACTTCAAATAAAGGAGAAGATTATATGATCCACTATATGTTTTTTTTATATCAGCTCATATACGTCCCTACCGTGGGGCCGAGCCTACCCTAAATTAGGGCGATCGGGCCTTAGTCGACCACGCGGGCCCAGTGCGGGTTGGTCGACTTCACACACAACCTTCGATTTCTCCGCCAGGCGTGTGCAGGTTTCCTCACGATGTTTTCCTTCACTGTAAGAGCGTCGGATAAACGTACATATGAAATCTAAATTTGAAATCACATTGGTACGTGGCAGGATTAGAACTAAGACCTCTCAGACAAGAGGCGGTGGTCCTAGCCGTTATGCCACCGACGATTTTTTATGTATGTTCACCGATTACTCTGTCAATTGTGGATCGATTTTAATGATTATTTTTTTATTCAAAAGAGTTTATTTCCAAGGTGGTCCCATTTTCACCAAGTCAGGACCTGACTTATACAAGATGCGTGGGGGCGTCATCTTGGTGAAACAAAACAACTTTTTAACGAGTTTCCCACGCCGTTTCTTGTGTATTTCCTTACGCAACTTCAATATTTGTCCTGCGTACAAAGTTCCCGTAATAGTGGCTCCATGATTAAGGTTTCCGAACACCCCTTGTCTGTCCCAGAAAAGAGAGCCCCTGATCTTACCGGCAGATGGAAACGCCTTAAATTTCTTCGGAGTTGGAGATAACGGTCATGGACTTTTTTTTCGTTTCTGGGTCATAATGGTGGAGCCATGTTTCTTCCATAGTTATGAATTGAGCCAAAAATCGGTCAGGATCTTGTTGTGACAATTCCAAACAGCTTTGTGAAATTCTCAGTCTCGTTTGTTGCTGTGCGTCAGAAAGGCACCCAGCGCGCTGACACTTTTTCATACTCAAATCTGCCAAGACAATGTTCTTATAATAGTTTATGAAACTGTTGCATAATACCTAGTTATGTGCAGTTTCGTACACTAATTTATCTAATCTCATACATTGGGATTGAATCAACTAAACAACAAAGATCAAAGTTAAAAGAGTAAAAAAAAAAACCCACGAAATTCAGTAGCTACAACAAAACGTCATATAGTGCCAAATCCCAACACATCACCGCGCTTGCACTGAAGCGGACGCTGTCACAGACAGGTAAAAACATTGCTTTCACTGACCTCAGACATTTTTAAGCAGGAATGAAAATTATCCACGAAATTCAGTAACTACCACAAAACGTATTCAATGAATGGCGCCAAAACCTAGCACATCACCGCGCATGCGTTAAAGCGGGCGCTGTCACGGACAAGTAAAAATTGGAATGAAAACTTTTTGTAATGCTGTAAAAATGGCGCGAACCGCTTGTGCGTTCCAATAAAAAAAATTTATATGGAACTTATTTGGTGATGTTAACTGTATTTTTTTAAAAAATTCAGTATTGTGTTTATAAAGTATGCCAATATAAATTCGTTTCATTTAATTCAAACTTTACGATATGAGAGTAGATAAATTTTTTTATTATTTTTTTCAGTCACTGCCGATGTAGGGCGTTCCGTGCGTGGATCGTCATTAGTGGAAGTTCTTCCTCACCAACTTCCTTCACCTCCTTCACCAACGCGCAACCGTAGAGGAGGAGCATGATAATGTTGCTCTCAAGTCTTGATTTACCTGGTCCGTTGTAAAATTTTTAAACGTAGATATTGTATTACCGCGCGAACTTCGATTTTATCCATTTTTAAGGACACGGTCCGATACGACGTATTTTTTTAAACCGGCCAAGTGCGAGTCGTACTCGCGTATGAAGGGTTCCGTACCATTATCTATAAAAATCAAGTTTGTTGTATGGGAGCTCCCCTGAAATATTAACATGATTTTAATTAAATTATTTATTTCTAAAGTGAATAATACATCTCATTGTTCTGTGAATATTTCAAGCGTCTACCTGTTGCCGTTATCAATATCGACCAAAAACGAGCAATAAAATTGGCTTTTGTTGTATGGGAGCCCCCCCCAAATATTTGTTTAATTTTAATTATTTAACTGAATATATTTTTTTTTGTAAAATGGTTTATTTTTCAAGACATTTCCAGAACTCCGTTCGGGTGTACTGCAGCTAATACCCCGAACGTACTTTACTTAAATATAATAAATACTTGTGTACCTATTCCGTTTCAAAGAAAATATTTTCAGCTCACAAACCGTATATCAAAGAAAAGGGATTGAAGTCGTAAAGTAAAATGAAATAAAAATCGTTTCACTTATAATTTCAATGAACTGCTTCGGGGCGTGTAAGGACCTTCTTTATTGCCTCGCTCAATATCCCTTCTTGACCTATTTCTGATTTAAGGTAAGAATTCCCAAAGAAAACAGAAAAAATACGGTCAAGTGCAAGTCGGACTCGCGCTAAGAGGGTTCCGTTACCACCACGCCTCTTCACACAATCAAAGTATATATATTAGTACTAACATACAGTATGGACACTCCCTGCCGCTCTCTAGATTGCGACCTCACCCCCTCGTCACCCTGATTGATACAGATTGGATACAGTTTATTATTATTATTATTATTGTTGGGTGGGACGCCTGCGGGGTACAGGCGGGTGTTCAAGTCACTAGGTGGGACTCATTACACCCTATTCCCATAGTGGTACAATGGTTACTGTGACCCCGGTGGCGTCCCCCCCTCAAACCTTGAGCTCCTTCTACAATACTCCGCTATGTGACTGATTTCCAGGCTGCATAGTTCCTCTTCCCTGATCCTATCGGCGCCAAAAGTCTCCCACCTTAGCCTGCTGTAGAGTACACACTCAGCTAAATAGTGTTGGCTGGTCTCCGGTTCTCCGCAATTGGGACAGGAGGGGTCCATGGTCCTATCTATTAGGGACATGTGTCTGTTTAGCCTACAATGTCCTGTTACTATGCCCATTACCATTGCCAGGCTTTTCCGGCCTAGCGATAGTAATGTTCTGCTCCTCCTGCGATTCCTTCCCTCCAGGAACATTTTCGCTTGTCTGCAACTATTACTTCCTACCCATACTTCCTGGGCTTCGCGCTTCATGAGCTCTGCGATCACTCCCTTTGTGACGCTTGCTGATATTGGAAGTCGAGGCTCCGGTCCTATAAATCTTGAGCTGGCACCCTCTCGTGCTAGCATGTCTGCTCTTTCATTGCCTAAATTTCCTTGATGTCCTGGAACCCATGCTAATGTGACCGCCATTCTCTCTGCCAGTTTATTGAGTGTGTCTTTGCACTCCATAACTAGCCTTGATGAGGTCTCTGCCTTGGCCAGTGCTTTGATTGCTGCCTGGCTGTCTGAATAGATTATAGTGCTGTTGAACTCTTCCCATGAGTCCGCCAGTACTTCTTCTGCACATTCCTTAATTGCAAATACCTCCGCTTGAAAGACACTGGTGTAAGTTCCCAGGGCCAGAGCCTTGTCCCTTTCTGGGTTGCTAGGTATGTGAATCCCTGCTCCTGCTAGCCCAGTGCCTTTCATTCTAGATCCATCTGTGTAGCAGTTAAGCTGGGTTGGTTTACAGATTACATCCAATTTTCTTTGGCGGTACATTCTGCGCGCTTCAATGGGGGCGTGTCGACTGCTCACTTCTCTCGGCTGAGACAAAGTATGTAATATATTAGTACTAACATACATCATGGACACTCCCTGCCGCTCTCTAGATTCCGACCTCACCCCTTCGTCACCCAAATTGATACAGATTGGTTACAGTTTGGTTGTCAAACGTATAGGATTTCGCCGCCATTTTGTTTGTTCCGTCATACCTTTTTTGAAATGTCATTTCTGGCCCGTTGTATGAAGTGTCCAGGGTGTTACACATATACATCGAAAGAAAAAATATATGTATTTTTTTATTCAGTTCAGACTCCTTAGCGCGAGTACGACTTATACTTGGCCTATTATAAATTGACTGCTTGTGTGTAACCGTTTTTACAAGCCTTTAAAATTTTTTAGTTTCTTGTATGGGAGCCCGTTTTATTTTTTATGTTTTTTTTTTCGTTATAGTGGCAATAGAAATACGCACTCTGAAAATTTTAGCTTTCTACCTATCACGGTTCATGAAATACAGACAGATGGACAGACGGACAGACTGACAGCGGATGCTTAGTAATAGGGTACCGTTGGTCACCCTTTGGGTTGCTATAGGTGTACGGACCCCTAGAAATACTATCGAGAGTTGTTTAAAAGCACTTTTAAACTTTCACTTTTTGAGTCTGTTATTTCCTTTTTTTAAAACCGGCCAAGTGAGAATCAATCTTGCGAGCTGAGGATTCCGTACCAACACTCCATATACCTACTTTAAGTTTTTTGTTGTTGCTCTATTGTAAAACTGTTAATACTATAGGAACGGATGTGCTCCTACATGACGAGAACAAAGGGAGATATCTCCGCCAGGCGAGGTGGTGTGCCTGGGGTCCGGCCGTGGACCAACCGTGTATGGTTGGTGCTTGTATATATGCTTATGAGCAAGGAAATGTTGATAGTGCGTTGTAGATGCTTTGTTAATAGCCTTCTTGTGATGATGGTGCCATCTATCGAGATGAAGATGCAACTTTCCATATAGTATGACCGATGGTTCAGTCTTGAATTGAGGTATGTAGTTGTTAGTGGCGGGTACTGCAGATGTCGCCACAATACATATTACACAGATGTGTAGTACGAGTACCTACAAACCCTAAGGTTAATTTAAAAAACCGGTAAAGTGCGAGTCGGACTCGCTCACCGAGGGTTCCGTACCACCACATCTCTGGATAAGGAACCTTAAAAATAATAAATAGAAAACTATACATCATAAAAATAATCAAAAATCTGTTTAAGCTTGTGCCAATAAAGCCCTTTCATACGATACCCCACATGACACGGTTAACTTAATTCAAAATTTGAACCGCCGTTCCTAGCATAATTGATAACGTACTACCTACTTTAAATAAAGACTATGGTTTTAATGATTTAATTACAAATGTATAGTTTTAAAATTTTTCCCTATAATTGTAGTATAAGACGGCATTATTTACCAAATTTCATAATTCTAGGTCAACGGAAAATCCTTACTAATATTATAAATGTGAAAATGTGTTTGTTTGTTTGTTTGTTTATTTGTTACCTTTTCACGCTTCAACGCCGTGACCAATCTTAATAAAATTTGGCATGCAGGTAGCCTGTGTCACAAGGAAGGACATAGGCTACTTTTTATCCCGTGAAAATAGCATATCCCGATGCAATTCCCGAGGGAACTGAAAATATACTCTTTTTTGGTTAATAAACATCGCAACAGAACAATATATTGTGTGATTCTTTACACCGAGATGGTTGAGGGGGTGGGAAATGACACGATTTACTAATAAGCATATCCTGACATAGTTCCCGAGGGATCTGGAGAAAATTCATGCCCACGCTCGCGAGCCGCTGGCGGCTCGCGCACCGCGCACCCTCTAAGTCAGTCACAAAAACGATGTCCACGCGGGCGAAGCCGCGGGCAAAAGCTAGTACCGTATAAATTTTGGTTCCCATGAGAGTATCTAAATACACGTTTTTGCGGCATAAACGGCCATATATTTTTTTTACGTTAACTTGGAAGTTTGATATTTTCATTGCAGGTACTGTAGGCCGGAGTCACATCACATCAGCTCATATATACACGTCCCCACCGAGGGTCTCGAGCCTACCCTGAATTGGGGTGATTGGGCCTTAGTCGACCACTCGGGCCTAGTGCAGGTTGGTCAACTTCACACACAACCTTCGAGTTTCTCCGCAGATGTGTGAAGTTTTCCTAACGATTTTTTCCTTCACCGTAAGAGCGTCGGATAAACGTACATATGAGATCGAAATTCGAAAACACATTGGTACATGGCAGGACTCGATCCACGACTTCCCAGATAAAAGGTAGCGGCCCTTGCCGTTGCGCCACCGACGCTCTGCAGCGAAGAACAGAGTGTATAGTTTTAATTTCAATTCGATACCTGCACGCATTCCCAAAATAAAGGTTCTTGACAGACAGACATAGGGACAACAAAGTGATCCATAAGGGTTCCGTTTTTCCCTTTGATGTACGGAACCCTAAAAACAAAAATAATTGGCCAAGCGTGAGTCAAAATCTCACTAAGGTTCTCGAAATAAATAACTTAATTTTAACTTAATTGTCAGTTTCGATAGCATTGTTGTAGATTTTCGTTGATCTATTAATAATCCTTTTTCCGACGTGTAGTGGTGAACCCTCAGAATACAGAAAAAACCAGAACACGCGTACGGCGATAAAAGTGAGGCAAATTGCGCTTGTCTGAAACTACTCTAAATCGGTGTAGTTTTGACGTTTTGTTCCTTCTAAATCCTGCATGCATGTATTTTTGTGAGTAAACAAGCAGTGGTTCTTCATAACTTACTTAATTCAAAAATTATTAAAATCCGACCTAATATAGCAACATTACAGCCAAGGGAAGGAGGGTATTCGTGGAGTTTTTGGCTTCAGCGCGCGTCATACTATTCTGACTTAACGCGCATTCTCGTTTTTTCTGTATTCTGAGGGTGAACCCTAGATTCGTGAGTTAGACTCGTACTTAGCGATTTTTTTTCCACTTCCTTTCTGTGTGACATTTTTTCTGTAATAGCCGTCATTGTCAGACAATTCCTAAAATATCAACCAACAGTAATAAATCATTGACAGCAAACGATTCCTTTCTAAATAACTCTTGAACATTTTCGGTTTTCCATTTCATTTAATACCCCCAATCATCACTCTCATTTTGCCACAAGCGTCAAATCTAAGCTGTCAAAACTTAGCACAAATACGCCATTAGGCCCGATAAGTGGTTATCAACGGGTCTTGCTGGCAGATTTGATGAAATTTCCGGTCAGCACGATTCGTTCCTGCCCCGGATATTACTATGGACCGGCCGGTCGGGATTGTTCGACCGTAGTCTTTATATTTCTTCTAAGTAATCAAAGCGATCAAATTAGCACAAATACGCTATTAGACCCGATAAGTGGTTATCAACGGGTCTTGCTGGCAGATTTGATGAAATTTCCTGTCAGCATGTCAGCTGTCATGGACCGGCCGATCGGGATTGTTCGACCATAGTCTTTATATTTCTTCTCAGTAATCAAAGCGGTTAAAACTTAGCACAAATACGCCATTAGACCCGATAAGTGGTTATCGACGGGTCTTGCTGGCAGATTCGGTGAAATTTCCAGTCAGCACGATTCGATCCTGCCCCGGATATTACTATGGACCGGCCGGTCGGGATTGTTCGACCATAGTCTTTATATTTCTTCTAAGTAATCAAAGCGGTCGTAGCTCAGTGCGGCTTGCGTGGTTAGGTCAATCGTGCGAGTTAACTGACCTGAAGCTCGGTCATAAGATGAATTGCTTTGTCTGTTAGTGGCATTTACCTTAACCACTTCGTGCTCCGCAAGGCACTTAGAGCTGTTGATGTCAGTTGTTTTCCCTAGATGGCAATCGTTAAGCCGTTTTTTTTGTTTTTTTTTTCCACAATTGATAAGCCTTTAACATCATCTCACCTGATAGTAAGTGACGATGATGCCGAAGATGGATGGAAGATGGATCTTATCTTCATGCCGGAACACATCAATGCAGTCAACATTGATTTTTGAAGGCAAGACTTAGAGTAATATGGTGGTAGTAAGCCAGGCAGTCTTAGAAAATGCCTTCCCGCCAACCAAATCGAGTCTTACAAAGTTAGACCCCGCCGGGAATCGAACCTGCGACCTCCAAGTGTAATGCGGATGGACTAACCATTACGCCACGGAGGCGGTCAATATATACAGTGGCTTAAAAAGTTCTGACATTCGCATCGCATCAAGCCCTGTCACCTCCACCTACCCGGGCTCGGTCCCATTTAGGAAGATACCTATGCCCTAGGAACGTTTATGGATTGTTAACAAACTAGATCAAAAGCAGTTGTACTTCACGCAGCAACTACAAGCACGGTCATTACCTAGTTGGGTGTGTGTGACTTATAGTGGTAATTTTTCTAGACCGTTTCCGTATTTTACAAGTACTGTCAGCCGTTGGTGACGTTTACTATCACTAAATAACAGTCTTTCGGTACTTTGAGCGTCACTGCAGATTGGACGGCCAGGTAGCGGGTAAAAACGCCGGTCAAACGGCAAGTCTTATTTTTTTTCTTGCCACAAGTCCTACAATCTCAACAAATCTGAACAGGGTCCTATGGATCAGGGTGTATGAAGTATGGCCTAACCTTCCCGATATTGGGAAGAGACTTATACCCCAACAGTGGGGGCGTTATGGGTTGTTAATGAACTAGCTATACTGGGTGACTAGTTATTTATCTCAAAACCGGTTGATGAACAACACATTGGTTATCTGCCGTCACTGAAACCTTGTAGTTTTTGAAAGATATATAAAAATAGTATTTATTTAAATTCACAATTGGTAAGCCCCTGGCATCATCTCACCTGATGGTAAGTGACGATGATGCCGAAAATGGAAGCGGGCTTACCAAGATTCTCCAACGCAATGGAGAACTGGCTATCTTATCTTCAAGCCGGAACACATTAATGTTGTTAACACTGATGTTTGGCGGCAAGACTTGGATAAAATGGTGGTAGCTAGCCAGGCGGGCTATGAAAATGCCCTAACACCAACCAAACCGAGTCTTACAAAGTTGACTCCGCCGGAAATAGAACCCGCGGCCTCCTGGTGTGAAGCGTACGGACTAACCATTACGCCACGGAGGCGGTTAGAAAGTATAATGTCGTAGTAGATGAAACTTCTTTCAATTAAAATGTTTACACAGTTAGATAGAATATCTATGAAGATCTACAGCAATACATTCCAGTCGAGCTGTCGGGTCAACGCAGTCATTCATTCAAATACGGCCATCGGTTATACGGAAAAATAGATGGCGTTAAGAATGCGGTCAGTTTTGTAAAATATTTTTAGATCTAAATGGATATAACTTTCGACAACTTAAAAGCCGTTAGATAAAATATTTTATTAGAAATGAGTTATTATGCTTAAAAACCAAATGCTCAAATGAATCATTTATGATTCACTTAGCATGAAGATAAGATAGCCAGTTCCCCATTGCGTTGGGGGATCTTGGTAAGCCCGCTTCCATCTTCGGCAACATCGTCACTTACCACCAGGTGAGATGTTGTCAAGGGCTTACCAATTGTGAATAAAAAAAAATAAAAAAAAATCAACACGTGTACACGGTTCCAAATTCAAAAAGGCGAGCACTGTATTTTTATTTACGATTCTTTTAAAAATAAAAAACGATCCTGGGACCATTATTCCACCTCCAATTTTCATTATCAGATCAACTTCTAAATACTAAAAATATCTATCGTCACCGAGAATACGGCCTTACTCAAAATTTTAGCTCAATCGGGCCTCTGGAAGTCGCTCTAAAATCGATCGCAAAATTTGTGCTAAACTAACATACGTAATTACGTACAAATCGCATTACGTATAAACTGCTATTTCAGAAAATAATGTAGGGTATACAACTAATTGAAAAGTTTAGTAATAGCAGCCTTTCTTAGGAATAATAATAGACCAACGAAGGACGTACACTTGGATTTGTACAACTTTCATAGATTTTCCATTCAAAATGTATCATAACAACTGCAAAAATTACTTTGTTTTTTAAAATATACATTCATTGTTTGAAAGTCTACGGAACCCTACATTGCGTGTGGACCGATATGCACTTGACCACTTTGTAAGGGTTCCGTGCCCAAAGGGTAAAAACGGAACCCTATTACTAAGACTTCGCTGTCTCTCCGTCCGTCTGTCTGTCTGTCCGTCTGTCACCAGCCTGTATTTCATGAGCCGTGATATGTAGCTAGGCAGTTGAAATTTTGACAGATGATGTATTTCTGTTGCCGCTTTATCAACAAATACTAAAAATTATAAAACGTGAAAAAATAAGGGGGGTCTCCATACAAAAAAACGTGTTTTTTTAACATGAAGAAACTAGCGCCATCTAGTATGATGGTACGGAACCCTTTGTACTAGCGCAATCAAGTATGATGGTACGGAACCCTTTGTACTAGCGCCATCTAGTATGATGGTACGGAACCCTTTGTACTAGCGCCATCTAGTATGATGGTACGGAACAATTTGTACTAGCGCCATCTAGTATGATGGTACGGAACCCTTTGTGTGCGGTTCTGACTCGTACTTGGACGATTTTATACGTCGTTATATCTATAGACAGGGATGGAAATATTTTATAGTTGGTAGGTACCTACCTACCTACCTAGCAAGCGACCTTATTTCGCAGCGCGAGGAAATGAGAACTAAACGCCTATTATAATGTGTAGGAGATTTATTTTTAGAAGTAAATAAACTTTTATTAATAATTATAGGTAATAAGGACTGGGCGCTCTCGCTCGGGAAAAATGTAATCCTTTTGTTTGTTTAGTGCAATGAAACACTCTGGCACAGCTATTATCGTAGTTATAGTCATAGCTAATTATAGGTAATACATATCTTTACTGTAACACTGTTTTTCACCTTTGTATGCATGCTTTAATTCTAATGTACCTACAATATCACACTGTTCAGAAATACACTAACAATTTTTTAACTCCACTACACACACACATAATACTACGCATTCCATGTTCAAACTACTGGGTGTTCAACTCTAAATATATAGCTGAACCCTTTTTCCATAGCGTCTGCATGCAATTTTCAATGTCTTTTGTTTTTAATATGATTTGTCAGGAATTCAAATTAAAGTTATCATCATTATATCGGCCAATGGACGAACATTGCTGGATGGGCCCCGCCCCCAAGGATCTCAACAGCTAGCAGTGCTGCGCTGCCCACATCGCGCGGTTTGCCGCGACCCGGTCGTCAGTCCGTCGACTGGGAAAACCTCCTTACGTTGCGTTTCCCGGTGCGCGGTCACCACTTGAGAGCTTTGCTACCCCAATGGCCTTTCGTCAAAATAATGAGCTCACACAAAACTCTGATTGCTTTTTATTTACTGTGAATTTCATTTTTTTGATTGTTTATTACTTTAACAATGGGTAATATAGATGATATTTATCATGAGCTAGACTCATGCCTACATTTAAGACGTTGTTGTGAGCCGGAAAACTGTTTTAATGAAATAGGACTGTCTGACAAATCCCTTCGAATATTACATTTAAACATTCGCAGTATAAATAAAAACTTCGATGGCCTACTTGCTCTACTATCTACTCTTAAAACAAATTTTGACCTTATTATTCTGACAGAATGCTGGTTGAGCAAAGTAGTTAACCCCCCCATACTGCATGGCTATAATTTTAACAGTACACAAAACATACACAATCAAAATGAAGGAGTTGTTATTTACACAAAATCCGACCTTGAATGTCTAGTATTTGAACCCTCTTTTAAGGACGCAAATTGCCTAGTATGCACTATAGGTAATCAGTTAGCTATTTTGGCAATATACAGATCCCCATCTAACAAGACTAGAGAGAATCATGATAACTTTATAAACAGCTTAAATGATCAGTTCACCTGTCTTAAATCTTTTAATAATATAGCTTTAATTGGCGATATAAACATAGATATAATTATTGGTAATAACAAAAATTATTCTGAAGAATATTTAGTATTAAACGCATTTCATGGTTTAATACCTACTCATCAACTTCCAACGAGAGACAAAAAGTGTCTTGATCATGTCCTATTAAAGTCTAAATTACCTTCGCTCACTCTTATTATTGAATCCTCATTAACAGATCATTCTCCTTTAGCTTTCAGTATAGATCTAAAACAAATTCCATATAAACAGACATATCTTTCTGGCCGAATAAAGTATGAAAACCTGATAAATGAACTGAATCTTACTAGCTTTGCCCATATCTCTAACATAATTGATCCGAATTCAGCTGTTAATGAGCTCATATCAGTCATGTCTAATCTTATTCTTAAAAACACAGTCTGTATCAAACCTCCCAAGAAAAACAGAAACATAAAACCCTGGATAACTCCAGGCTTGTTAAGGTGTATAAGGAACCGGGACAAGATGCATAAAAATCTAAAGAGACACCCTAACAATATAGTACTACAGCAAACATATACCAGATACAGAAATTTCTGTACCAACTTACTGCGTAAGGTCAAAAGAGCTTACGAAAAATCGGAAGTTGAAAAATCAAAAAATAATCCTAAAGCGCTATGGAAAATTATAAAACAAATTACAAACACTCAAAAAGTCACTTCCACACCCAATGAACTTTTAAAAATATCTGCTGATCCGATTTCATCTGTTAATGATGTTAATTCATTTTTTGCCAATGTAGGAAAAGATCTAGCTTCCAAAATACGTACAAATACACAACCTCTGCACAATCATTTTTCAACAGGTAATTTTAGTTCTATGGCAATATTTGAGGTCGACGAATCCGAAATAGAAAATATTATCATACATCTCCGACAAGACTGTGCTACTGGTTGGGATGGTATATCTTCTATGTTGATAAACAAATGCCGGAAAGTGCTTGTTCCTCCGATTACACACATTGTGAATTTGTCGCTCAGCACCGGAATTTTTCCAGTAGCCTTTAAAAAAGCTATTGTTCATCCAATATATAAAACAGGAGAAAAAACAAGTGTCACTAATTATCGCCCGATTTCGGTTTTAACATCCTTATCCAAAATTCTTGAAAGAGTGCTTAATAACCGTCTCATTAAATTTCTTGATCATCATAATGTAATTGCCAAAAATCAGTATGGCTTTAAAGCAGCGGTATCAACTGAGGATGCTGTTTCCGACTTAGTTAATTCTATCGTCACTAATCTTGATGATAAAAAGAAGTGCATAGGGATCTTCCTTGATTTATCTAAGGCTTTCGACACGGTTTGCATACCAGTTCTATTTTCAAAACTTGAAGCCATTGGTATTCGTGGAATGGTCCTTAACATATTTAAAGATTATTTGACAGGACGAACGCAGCAAGTCAAGATTGGAAATTATCTTAGTGATGAACAAATCCTGGAGTATGGTGTACCACAGGGAAGTATCTTGGGACCAACTCTTTTCCAAATTTACATAAATGATCTCTGTTACTTAAAGCCTACAAACTGTGAAATTTTTGTTTATGCAGATGACACAGCACTACTAGTCAGTGGGTCTAACTGGGCTGATGTTAAAAACCATGCAGAAACTTCTTTTGAAACTGTGATGAAATGGCTACAAAAAAATCTTCCGACTTTAAATTTAACGAAAACCATGTACGTTCCTTTTTCAATGAAGTCAAATTCACAACCTCCTTTAAACTTTGAAATTAAATCACACTTCTGTAATAAGCAGTCACCAAATTGTCAGTGCTTATCGTTGTCACGCGCGTCTACCATGAAATACCTTGGTGTATATATTGACCAACATCTAAAATGGAATGCTCAGTTAGATATCTTGAGTTCTAGGATTAGAAGGCTCATATATGTTTTTAAAAACCTGCGTCATTCTGTGGATCGCATCACATTAAAAAATATTTATATTTCACTGTGCCAGACACTTCTTACCTACTGTATCACAGTTTGGGGTGGCGCGTCCAAAACAGTTTTTATGAAAATAGAAAGAGCTCAGAGAGCAATTTTGAAAGTCATGTCTTTTAGACCCTTTAGGTATCCTACTGATCAACTTTATCGTGACTGTAAAGTTCCAACGGTTAGACAGCTTTACATCCTAAGAACTATTCTGCGAAAACATTCTGATCCCCCGATTAAAACTGTTCTAAACAAACGCCGTAACACCCCTATACACCCTGTTGTAAAACACAGAACTACCCTAGCTAGCAAACACTATAAAGTTCTTAGCTCCAGACTTTACAATAAAGTACATAAACATTTAAATATAGGTCTACTAAGCAGACATAAATTAAAAAAGATAGTTCATTGTTGGATCCAAAACCTTAACTATCAAGAAACTGAACAGTTACTTCTACCTGTTACTTAATTGCGGCATACAATTTATTTATTTATTTTACTAACCATCTACACATACACACATCACCATTCACACACACACACGTATATACACACACACACACACATATATACACACACAGACTGACACACACACACCCACACACACAAACACACTAACACACATTGCACATGCATTTTGTTGACTTTTATTTTGTTAAATTCTCACTTAAAGTTGTCGGTTGACATCGCATATTTTGTTCCTATCTCTGCTCGCTGACTGCTAAGGTACAGGCTTTCTCTAGCCTAGTTTAGTAGCCAAAGTTCCATTATCTAAAGTTAAGATGTACAACTAGAATTAAGACCTTGTTTTTCTAACTTGTAAACTTTTTGTGAAATAAATTTATTTATTTATTTATTTTGTATAGAGCATCGACATTTTTCTTGAAAATTTACTTCGGGTTCCTTTGGGGAAGTTGTTCAGTCAGTATGATGAGTGGAAGCCTCGATTATCGGGACCAACGCCAATTATTTTTATGTGTTCTGATCAGTGTAATTTTTGTAGTAATACAATTCGGCCACTTTCCTACTGGTCATCTGACTTACTTTTAATGAAACGAGATTTTGTTCCAAAAATGTTTAAAATTTTGAAATATGACGTCATTTTATTTTTTATTGCCGTTGACGTACTAATTATGGGTTTTTGACAATGTTAAAAAGGATTTTTTTAATGGAAAACCCAACTAGTCATCTGACTTACTTTTTATGGAACGAGATTTTATTCTAAAAATTTATGAAATATTGAACTACGACGTCATATTATTTTTTATTGCCTTTGACGTACTAGTTATGGGTTTTTGACAATATTAAAAAGGATTTTTAATGGAAAACCCAACTAGTCATCTGACTTGCATTTTATGGAACGAGATTTTATTCCAAAAATATTTAAAACACTGAAATACGATGTCATATTATTTTTTATTGCCGTTGACGTACTAATTATGTGTTATTGATAAATTATAAATTGAAAATGTTTGTGGAAAACCAAATGATTAAGTTTTTCTGGAATATTTCGTGAATTTTGTTTTATAATTTATTTTTGATTCCCAATTCCAGGAATAAAGGCATAGATTGAGAAGCAAAGCTGTTGAGCTGTGTTTTGTGAACTTTTGAATCAAAATATATAGCACAATACATTATGCATTTTTTTAATCCACAGTTGGTAAGACATTGGCATCATCTCACCTGATAGTAACTGACGATGATGCCGACGATGTAATCGGGTATGTTTAGGTTCCCCAACGGAATGGGGAACTGGTTATCTTATCTTCAAACCGGAACACGTCAATGTTGTTAACAAGATTTAGATAAGATGGCGGTAGCTAGCCAGGTGAGCGTAGAAAATGCCCTACCACCAACCAAACCGAGTTAAACAAAGATAGACTCTGCGGAAATTGAACCCACGACCTTCTGATGTGAAGCGAATGGACCTAACCATTATGCCACGTAGGCGGTTAAAATAATGAATTATACTTAGAATCAGATAAGATAGGATTTAGGAACTCCTCAATATCATGCAACAAGTGTTAATTTTTAAAAGCTTTTATTTAACTTGCAATGTTTAAGTACTTATGTTTATTCGGGTGGAATCTTGCAAGTTAAATTTCACCCACTTCCCGGTTTCCGATTGAGCTGAAATTTTGATGCATATGTATACCGCGTGACAATGCAATAATAAAAGCTTGTATCTAAAAGTGTTTAGGTTTCTCAAAAATTATTTCTCTAGACATTTCAAACACGAGAATGTAAAATGTCTTAAGTATACCCCAAGTGTCAGCTCTTTATAAAATATTGTATTTATTCAAATCCTACCTGTCAGTTCAGAAATTTAAAACATACTCTCACAAAATTCAGACGTGGAGCATTCTCAGTATTTTCCAAGTGGAAATAAGTTCTGCGGGAAGTACAAAAGAGACTTTGCTTCGGTGGCGGCAGACATAAAAAATGTGAACCAATTTGAGTCCTCCCGACGACAGTCATGAATATTAACCGTTTCGCGCCTGTCTCATAGATTCGACTTGTTTCGTAGAGGAGCCAGTCCGAAAACGAAATAATATGCTTTCAGATGTTTTAAGGCGAGGCATTTGTAAAACAGTTGTCTTTTTTTTTCTTTACGTGTAAAGAGTCAAGAAATATTTTTTTTCCTTCGCCCTTTTAGAGCAGGCTAAGGCTCGTTGGCCATACCGCCTAGTCTTCAGTATATGTTTTTCAGTAGTATTAATTTGTAGAATTCACGTCTTCATTAATTTTCAGTAAATTTTTAGATTACGTAATCAAAAGCTCATTATATTGGTCAATTCAGATGTCCAGTCCATTTTTTTTGTTTTAAATATCATTGTTTCCTCACATTTTTCTCCTGTCAATCTGTGTTCAGTAACTTTTCAGTCTTAAAGATCACTTTTTCTTCACGTTCACATCATATCATTGTCTATAAACTAACCTAACCTACATACTCTAGCAAAATGATAGCACTTTTGCTAAAGCTTGCTCGGACTTCTTGTGGGAACTCGAAACACAGTATACACACTTTTATTTCATTATCCTACACAAGAAACACATAAATGATACTTCGCTGATAAATACACTATCAATATTATACATCAAAAACCACTAAATGTAATTTTTCGGATAATAAAAGGAAAATGACAAACTGAACGCTACAAATTCCCGCCAAAAAGTCCCAGAGTCAAGAAAATAACCACACTATTGCTTTTTTTCAATGTTTTTATTTTATTTTTTTATTCACGATTGGTAAGCCCTTGGCATCATTAGTTTTACGTTTTTATATCTCTTAAGACTTCAATTTAAAAACTGATATTTAGCAGATTCTCTGTAGTACTTAAAAAGAAATATCTTCATATAAAAACTATGTACAAATTTAGAAATTTTATTAATAAACAATTCGTTCTACAATGAACGAACAAAGAAAAAAATCTCCCACATGAGTAGATAGTTTTCTCGGTTTCATTAAAAATAAATCTTCGCTTGTTAAATACTTCAAAATAGCGAGTTTATTTTACGAAATTTTAGCGCGCGTGGCCTTGACCGCCCGCTATATACAATAGGTACTATTAATCTTCAAATAGGGTTGAATTAAAAAATACACGTAAGGTTGTGAGGGGGTGGGGAGTGGGGAGTGGGAGGGGGGTAGCCAAGAACCTCACCAAATATCACCAGGGGGGAGGAGGGGTCAAAGAGAAGCCGAAAAAACCTCGCGTGATTTGTGCACAAGCCCTATGCTGTTTGAAGTGCAACAGATTGACTCAAAATGGCAAACGAAATTCAGTTTTCATCACATCTATTAGTTTTTCCTTTGACGATTGTTTCCTCAATAAGTGCGAACAAAATTCTACTTTGCTCCCTGTAGAGAGTTTTGTTTCTCTCTTTTGATTGGTCCGCGTTCGTGAAGGGAAAAAAATAAAATATCACAAATAATGTCAATGGTGGATAAAAAAAAAACATTAAATTGTCTATGGCGATAAACTCACTTTTGTAATTGGTTAGCAAGGAGTTTGTATTAAAGTACTACCTCTTTGTTGGTTAGTATGTGAAGTTAACCAAAGAGGTCGAACGCAATTGAAGAAATTACTAGTCGGTTAGTTTTGGCGGCAATGAGCGCTGACAAAAAAAATAACGGTCATGTGCAATGTGCATTCTTCTTTCTTTTCATTTCTTTTTCTCATGGGTTGTGATGAAAAATTGTGTGTGTCACTCGGGGCCAAAATATTTTATTCTCGTACGACGTATATTGGATTCCTCGCTAAGCTGAGAAATTAAACTAACGCTCTCGGAAAAAAATATTACTTTGTCCCCTTGCAAGTTGTTACACAAATAACTATTTTAGGATATAACAAAACAAGGTAATTTTACAGGTGTAACAAAATTAATAATAGCCAAGGTTGTCTGAAAAAAGATTGCTTTTAGCAATAAGACCGCCTACTGTACACTATATATAATATCAATATGAAATTGTTTTTTTGTACTTTAAGTGTCGCGGAGCGATGTATACGTCTGTATCTGCACCGCGAAGGTCACATGCACTTATGATTAAACTCACGTGTGACTCGCTGTACTGCACAACAATTCTCGTCCTTCACCACCGCAGGGTACACCCGACTATCCGTGCTGCCAAGTGTTCATCCAACTCCTGTAATTAAACTGGCATGAGTATGATAGCGGATCCCATAATCTGTCATGAGGAGTGGGGTTCTACCTTGGGATGGACCTGCAGTCCATGGCTAAATCATGGGATGAGGATGCACATGAAATAAGCAATCAGTGTTGCATGAGGCGCCTTTCTATGAGTGTGTGTTTGATGTCAGGTGTGCACACAAATGAATATCACATAATACATAAGCACAGTAGCATGAGTAAGGCAATGGTTAGTCACACGTCAAACAACAGTGCTGAAAGAAATAAATCATTAATAGGTCGGGGTAAGGAAAGTAAGGGAAGGGGATCACGTCGCCACGTCCCACGTTGGAGGAGCCACTCTCCTCGCCCCCTCGTCCCACCCGCGTCCGGGCTGGCGAGTCATTGGGGACTGTTGCCATGTCCCACGTTGGAGGAGCCATTCTCCTCGTCCCCTCGTCTTCCCCATGCCTGGGCCGCGAGTCGTCAGGGACCGTTGCCATGTCCCACGTTGGAGGAGCCACATCTCCTCGTCCCCTCGTCCCACCCGCGTCCGGGCTGGCGAGTCGTTGGGGACTGTTGGGGGAGTAGGTAGCGTTCCCCATGTCCCACGTTGGAGGAGAAACACATCCCCATGTCCCTCGTCGGGGGAGAGGTTTAATTTCCCCATTGCCAGGCGACATCTGGCTATCCGTCCCCTCGTCCCACCCGCGTCCGGGCTGGCGAGTCGTTGGGAACTGTTGGGGGAGTAGGTAGCGTTCCCCATGTCCCACGATGGAGGAGAAACACATCCCCATGTCCCTCGTCGGGGGAGAGGTTTAATTTCCCCATTGCCAGGCGACATCTGGCTATCCACGTTCACCGAAGTATCAGCGGGTACCACGCTATTCTCACACGTCGATTGATCCACATCTAGGTAGTCAGCACTCCGGAAAGATCTGCGGCTTCCCGTAACTTACAAATCATACTCGAGTATGTCGTCTTCCGTATATCCAAGCAGTCTCAGGTTCATCCAAGGTGATTGGGTTCCCGTCCGTTCCGTGTACTCGACAGGATCCGCAGCGCGCTCGCCACGTCAGCGCCACGTCAGCGCCACGTCAGCGCCACGTCGTTCAATTGTCATCTCTCCACCTAGCTGTGTTAGGAAAGCAATGTGTCAAAGGGCACGAGGATTATAGGTTATGTGTGAGCTGTGGCAGCGTGTATGATGTGTCGTGGAAATATGGTGCAAGGTCGATGGGGTTTGACGATTGTGGAGCCTTCAGGCTGATACCGGCACCAGGCATTGTGTAAATATCAAGATTACATCGGATATAGTTACATGAGCAAGTTAGAAGCAAAGAGAGATTTCGACAAGATATGAAATCAACTATTATACTCAACTTGGGTCCTTTGGCGCAGTAGTAGTAGCAGCTGGCTCGTGTCTCCTTCCTTCCTCGTGGTTGGCTCGAAGAGGTGTTGATCGAAGCACACGCGAAATCGAAATGAAAATGAATTATGAGCCCGGCGCTCCTATATAAAACGAGTGAAATGACTAAGAGGATAAAAACTCTTTGCTGTTTACCGATTCGTCACAGACTAATCAATTTAAGTTAGGTCATCTTTATGAAGTTCATTCGCGACAAGATGTTAAATCCATCGTGTTCGCGACACTCCCGGCAAAGCAGGAAAGAAAGAAAGATGGTAAAGAAAGGTTAAGGTTATAAACTTTAGAGTAATGTGTTTAAGTCGTGTGTCCATTCTTGAATCTTCTCCATGGCCCTCGTCGCGGCTGCCCTCTTCGTTCGGGGTGGTTCGTCAGCTGGATCCAGTACGTCTCTTCTCTCTCTGTGATACTATCCAACGTTTCAAATGTGTCTCAAGTGTGAAGGCGTGAGGGTTCCTCCGGTCCCTCAAGAAGGAGGTCAGGGTGAGTAAGTGAAGCGTTAATTTCTTCATTGTCTGTTATCAAATTCTTGTCAAATTCGTTTAGTTTAATCCTTCTCTTTCTTCTGTTTCAGGTGGTGCGGAAACGGCAGCAGATTCAAGTGGAGCAGGAGATTCCAGATGATGGGGTTCCGATTCCCTTGAAGGACTTGGGGTTTCTTCACAGTCGTCTGGGATTTCCAACGGATACAGGTGAGCTATAGATCTCATAAATATTGTTTCTCCTACTTTGACTTGTGCTACTCGTTGAGCTCCGTCTTTCCCTTCTGATATATCTATTAGTCTTCCTACCTTCCAGTTCTCTCGATTGGTTGGGTTTCCCTTTATCTGAACCATTTGACCTGTTCTTGGTGTTAATTTTGAAACGACTCTGTGTTTTTGATGCATGATGTTTTCTTTCTCGTAGACTAGTCAAGTAACGATTCTGGGACATTTCTTTAAACTCTTCTAATATTTTTAAACCTTTCCTCCAACTCTGTATCAAGTGGGTCTTGGTTGTTGTACATGAAGAAGCTAATTCCTTCGGATTGAGTTCTGTCGTTATGCATTTACCTAGTGTAAGGAAATCCGAAGGCCTCAATATATGTTCAAGTTCGGTATCTACACAGGTAAGAGGTCTGGTGTTCGATATCGCCTGTATTTCTTTGACTATGGTAAGTAGTCGTTCAACAGGTGTATAATGTAGTGCCCTCTTCATGCAGTGTTTGACCAATGCGATCATACGTTCGTAGAAGCCTCCATGCTATGGAGCTAATTGCGGGATGAATTTCCAGTTTATCTGGTTCTTAATGCAAAACGGTTTGGACAGTATTTCATGTATAAGTTTAAATTGTTGAGCGTTATCTGACGTTATTAAAGTGGGAATTCCTGGGTCAGCTATCATCCTCCTCAAGGCGAGGAGACCTTCTTCTGCTGACATGTCCTGGACTATTTCTAAGTGTATGGCTCTGACTGCCAAACATGTGAAAAGAGCAATCCATCTCTTGCTTTGACCGTTTTCTGACTTCACTAGAAGTGGTCCCAGATAATCCAAACCCGTAAAGGTGAATGGTGTGCTGTAGTTTGCTCTTTCCATAGGTAATGCAGGAGTTAGTAATAGACATATGGTCCTCCGCCGTGTTTCACGCAACTTGGGCATCCGTTAAAGATGTTTTAAACATTGTTTTTGGTAGGAGTATAGGATAACTCCTCTCATAAAGCCAATCTACGTTATCGCATTTTCTACTACAACGTATTAATCTATCTACGTCTGTAAATAACTTGTGTCCTGTACCCTTTTTTTTCTGTGGGTAACAGACACTCCCGGCAAAGAAAGAAGGAAAGAAAGTTCCTTTTGTAGGTTAGCTCTTGGGATCTAGTAGCAAAACTGTAGCCCTTCAAACCAACGTATGTGGCCAATTATATTTCTATCAGGCTATGTTGCTACGTCCGCTGGGTCTACCTCCATTGGAACGTATCGTATCACAAGTTAATAATTTTGCTTGATTTCAGCTATTCTCCTAGTGACTGTTACTACAATCACGAAAACAATATGACACGAGAGTTACACACAAAACATCGAATATCACCAATGCCCTTGACAAGAGCAGGCCAGTTCACGAAGACAACGCTCGGTCACGAGTACAATGCGAGAGCCAGTCAACGCTCCCATCAACCATATTAGAGGTCGACTATTAGAGGTTAGTAACTTGTCAGAATTGAACTAATCAATCACGATCCGACTATCTGTTCATGATGTTTGGCGTGATCATTTATAGTCATTTATTCACCAGGCAACAATGCACATTGCTTAGAGGCAGGTCAATTTTACAAACTTAAATATACATATTAACCAACGTACTAATTAATAAATTACATATGATAGAACATTCATGTTCTCTCGCAATCTATTTGAGAAAAGAAAGATCTCCGAAGGCAAAGTGATTACTTTGCATATTTATTCCTATGAGTACTGCCAGAGGTTCTAGACGTGGTATCTTAAAGGTGATCACTGTCTTTGATGGTAACTACTCTGGACTTTCTCATGATAAATCCTCTACCCCCGGAAGCCACGGCAAACTCGGCTTCGACATAAGACTTAGTTGCAGCATCTGTAAAACAGTGTAATTGGACTGAGTCACATTGTGGGCGGTCTATACACTGTCCTGGTATAGATATCTTCGGAGTGTCATCAAGGTCCTTGTGTATTTCCTCTGACGTCTCCTCAATGGACTTCATGAATTGCTTTGAGTTGGAGTAGCAACTTATTAAATTCATTGACGTTTCTTGGAACGGTTTCTTAGAGTTATGATATAAGTCTACCGCTTCTTCGAGTATATCTGTGCCTGTGACTAAATTATCTACATAAATGTCGTCTATCATGTCTCTGACGCGAGGGTGTTTTGATTTAGATAAATGATGCTTTATTGTTGCGTTCAGCTGAAAGGGGCTAAAGATTATTCCAAATGGTACTCTGGTAAACCTCATGTGTAGAAGATTATCTTCTGTCGCGGGTTTTCGTATGTCTTTGAGCCACAAGAAACGAGTAACGTCTGTCTCGGTTGACTGTAGAGCAATGTGTAAAATGCTTCCTCAACGTCTGCAGATATTCCAATCCTTCTAGTTCTGAACCTAATAAGAATGCTGATGGGATCTTCCGCCATGGAAGGTCTACAATATAAGCATTGATTCAGAACTAGCTCTTTCGTCTTTGCAGAGGCATCGCAAACGATTCCGATTGGTTTACCGGGACTGTTGACTCCATGATGTGGCAAATAATGTATGGGATTTCGATAGAACTACGTAAGTACAGTCACACTTGTTTCGACATTACTTAAATTCTGTCTTCCTGTGAGTATCTATCCTAAATTGGAGTCGACAAGAAAGAAGTTTTCTCTCAATTCCAAATTCCGGGTTAATAGTAAGGAAAAATAGTAATTGTTTCCTAATAGAATGTCTATTTGTTCGTTTAGAGATCCATCATAGACTAGAATGGCATCTCCATTGAGTTTGTCCACTGGAAGTAGTGGATACTACACGAGTATGCGGAACCCTATCTTTATTGGTTCTTGAAGTCAAGTGCATCTTGATTAGTGGACCGTTACATTCAATAGTGGGTATCGGTATCGAAGGTATAAGGGGACAAACAGTTCTCCTTAACTGTGTCTAAATTCAATTCTTCGGTTACTTTCTCAGTAACGTAGAGTAGTAACATACTATGGCTGTGTGTGTTGATGGTAGATTTAGACGTTTAGAAGTTCCGATTGGGGCGTAAGAACTTATGATGTGGTGTTGTGGATGTGCAAGGACAGTGGGGCGTAAATGATCTACAATTACTTGCATAATGTCCTGTCTCTAAACATCCACAACGACGCATGCTAATATGAGTCCTTCTTTCACAAACAGTTCTGTAGGTATGATATCGTTCAGGGTAGTGATCTCCCCTGCAGAAATCACATAAAGATTTAGATCTTATCTCCTAGTTCAATTTACGAAAATATAACTCGTGTTAATTCTCTTCCGTTGTAGCTGGATGTGAGAAGATAGTTGTTCGCTGATCCTGTGGCGTTGTGAGACGAGCCAGGTAGCTCATGTTGTTAAAAGTACCTTGCCGTCTCTTCTTCCGTTTTATAATCGATAATCCGGTTGATAGAAAGATTAGAAAGGTTGATGACCGCGATCTTTACCAAAGGTTGTTTTAAGGATAGGCCGAATTCCCTTTATCCTTATACGATTCAGCGTTTCCATTTCCTTCATGTGATGACGATGCATCACCGGATTTCATGTGAAGTGTTTCATTGGAAATGTCTTGGGATATTGTGGCGCTCTTCTTTGACTCAAACTATGTGCTTCTTCTCGGGCAGTGATAATTTTATTCACTTCCTTTCGTATTTCGGTAATGGATTCACCCTTTAGTTTGGTCTATACTTCATAATCAAGTATTCAGGGTACTTTTCCATAATAAGAAACCAAAAGTGGTTGTGAGGTGTATCTTCTCCAAAGAACTGAGGACGCGAAGGTGTCGTTCCATCTCGCTGAATACTCTACGGTAGTTCGACGTTGTTATGTGCAGGAATTACTTTGGTTAGGGCCGAATAAAGAGCGCATGTCACCTGAGTGGGATTACCATATCCATCCTTTAATATGGTCATTGCAATGTCATAGTTTTGTTGGTGCTTTCTAATCCTTTAACTGTCTTACTGATTGTTTCCTTTAGGGAAGACTTCAGATACAGCAATTTTCCATTTCGGATAGGTTTTTATTGTGTATGTAAGACTATTACTGGTCCCAAATTCTTGCTATTTTAGGATATCTATATGGAAATCGGGTAATTGAAGCTTAGGTAGCTTACTAGAAAGATAAGGGCTTGATGCGCGCCGGTTTGTAAGAGATAGTTCAATCCTCAATTCCTCAGCTTGAATTTGTATTCCAGTAAATCGAGAGATATTATCCGCAGATGGATTTGTACTTAATTTGAAAAGGAGTGTGTGGTTTTATGAAACCACGGAAAAGTGAAATCACCTTTCACATTACAGACATTTACAGAGCGCGGAACGGTCATGGATGCTCTCGTTTAGGAGCTACGGTACAGAGGACGAAACGATCATGGCTGCTCTCGTTTAGGAGCTACGGTACAGAGGACGAAACGATCATGGCTGCTCTCGTTCAGGAGCTACGGTACAGAGGACGAAACGATCATGGCTGCTGTCGCTTAGGAGCCAAGGTACAGAGGACGAAACGATCACACCGGTCGTCACGCAACACAGACGAAAAAACTTGAGACGATGTAAAAGTTTCACTTCAGAAATAGTTGATTAGGTGTTGAACCGTTCGAGGAATATCTCCAGTTTTTGCAGATATTTCTGCCTTTCATAAATTAATCCCTCTAAGTTCTGACACACTCAACAACTCAGAAGCCGTATCACAGAGAGACTATGTGTTTCAATAGTCCTTCTAGCCTTAATACAAGAATATCTTTCGTTATGTTGTTCTGGAATCATATTAAATCTCAAGTAGTACTTGGTCATTCCATAAACATAATATAACTCATCAATAAGATTGTTTCAACAACGAAAGACAATGACACCCATATCCCATAAACTCAACAACGAAGGACAAAGACAAACGAATCTACAATGAAAGGGAATAAAGTCCTTTGCTGTATCAAATTATAATAAGAAAGAAAGTTTTTTAAGTTTCATGCAAAAATACTGAACTTGGTCGGGGCACTGCCGTGCTCCACTAGGAATAATTTTCCTTAACGTTAAAATATTTCATTAATTGTTTAAAGTGTAAATTTAAATTCCATTCAAGTTTAGGTTATATTAACTGGCAGAGGCAAGTGGTTGATCAGGCCCTCGCCCCTACCCGTCAATATTCACTGATTAAATTGATTGTTTAGATGCAATAAGGGACCTCACAGCCATTGCTGACTAATTATTCTTCAATGCAATTGTAATTTGTTTAAATAATTGAAATTTAAATCATTTATTGCTTTGGAGTAGGTCATCCTTAATCAACAGTAGGTAATTTTATTGAATTTTACTGTAATTTTATATCAATTGTTTTTTGTTTTAGGTCAAGCCGCCTATAATCGACACATTTTATGCTCCAAGCTACTTGAAGTCATATCAAGGCTGAATTGGAAAATTTCTTTTATTTCTCACTTATTCACATTGAATTGAGTCTGACAATGAATTCAAATTAGTCAAATATGGTAGAGATTAGGAATTGTTCATAATAAATAACACCTACGGGATCTCACTGAAGCTTACTATTTGTAAAGTTGTACAGAAGTTATGATTAAAAACTATCCAATCTTAATTTCAACTCACCAGCAAAGTGAACTGGATTAAATTATATTCATTTGGTATTCCGTTCATTACTTCACTCAAACATGGATAAAATTTTAATTCTGTGGAGGACAAATAAACAAGTCAAACTTCTATGTTTGATTTAGAACTCAGTAAAAATTTTAATTGGAGGTGAGATCATTATTTCATTCAAGTTTATTTTATCGCTTGTAAGGCACCAAAAATAGTTTTGATTTTACCTATTGGAATACAATATTATTGTTCAAGCACCAGGAATCAATGAGGGTCATAAAGCCTTGTAAATAATGAGTTCTAATCAGAATTGATTAAAGTGATTACTAGAAATTTAGTTCCACTACTCACTAATGGATGGCGCCACCATCCATACATTATCAAATTGAACTTATTAATTTTAAGTAATTTTTTGAAATTCTTTCAAATCAACAATAAATAAATTGTCTAGTAATGGGTATTAATATGTAATGTTTGGTTTACTTTGATTCCATTAATTTCATTAAATTGATGTTTTCTTATTCTAGATATAAATTGGATATAAAATAAATTTCTTAATCATAAGAGGAAGTATGTATATGCCTTGCAGCTCCTTTGCAGTACCATAGAAAGGTGTTATAGCTGGGTTTGAACCAGACTAGTTCATGTGAGTCCAAATTTGTGTAGCTGGTCTCGAACCAGACTAATATTCTTATCCTTCCTGTGTTTGCTCGGCGATTAATTTACTTAAACTGCTTCGCTTTAGTGGGTTCTATTGGATCCTCGGATCCCAGCACCTCCACCATGTCGCGGAGCGATGTATACGTCTGTATCTGCACCGCGAAGGTCACATGCACTTATGATTAAACTCACGTGTGACTCGCTGTACTGCACAACAATTCTCGTCCTTCACCACCGCAGGGTACACCCGACTATCCGTGCTGCCAAGTGTTCATCCAACTCCTGTAATTAAACTGGCATGAGTATGATAGCGGATCCCATAATCTGTCGTGAGGAGTGGGGTTCTACCTTGGGATGGACCTGCAGTCCATGGCTAAATCATGGGATGAGGATGCACATGAAATAAGCAATCAGTGTTGCATGAGGCGCCTTTCTATGAGTGTGTGTTTGATGTCAGGTGTGCATACAAATGAATATCACATAATACATGAGCACAGTAGCATGAGTAAGGCAATGGTTAGTCACACGTCAAACAACAGTGCTGAAAGAAATAAATCATTAATAGGTCGGGGTAAGGAAAGTAAGGGAAGGGGATCACGTCGCCATGTCCCACGTTGGAGGAGCCACTCTCCTCGCCCCCTCGTCCCACCCGCGTCCGGGCTGGCGAGTCATTGGGGACTGTTGCCATGTCCCACGTTGGAGGAGCCATTCTCCTCGTCCCCTCGTCTTCCCCATGCCTGGGCCGCGAGTCGTCAGGGACCGTTGCCATGTCCCACGTTGGAGGAGCCACATCTCCTCGTCCCCTCGTCCCACCCGCGTCCGGGCTGGCGAGTCGTTGGGGACTGTTGGGGGAGTAGGTAGCGTTCCCCATGTCCCACGTTGGAGGAGAAACACATCCCCATGTCCCTCGTCGGGGGAGAGGTTTAATTTCCCCATTGCCAGGCGACATCTGGCTATCCGTCCCCTCGTC
The DNA here is from genome assembly GCA_947284805.1 of Coleophora flavipennella. Classification (NCBI taxonomy): domain Eukaryota; kingdom Metazoa; phylum Arthropoda; class Insecta; order Lepidoptera; family Coleophoridae; genus Coleophora; species Coleophora flavipennella. The sequence continues at coordinate 4,967,977 of OX369254.1, read as the reverse complement.
CCACCCGCGTCCGGGCTGGCGAGTCGTTGGGAACTGTTGGGGGAGTAGGTAGCGTTCCCCATGTCCCACGTTGGAGGAGAAACACATCCCCATGTCCCTCGTCGGGGGAGAGGTTTAATTTCCCCATTGCCAGGCGACATCTGGCTATCCACGTTCACCGAAGTATCAGCGGGTACCACGCTATTCTCACACGTCGATTGATCCACATCTAGGTAGTCAGCACTCCGGAAAGATCTGCGGCTTCCCGTAACTTACAAATCATACTCGAGTATGTCGTCTTCCGTATATCCAAGCAGTCTCAGGTTCATCCAAGGTGATTGGGTTCCCGTCCGTTCCGTGTACTCGACTGGATCCGCAGCGCGCTCGCCACGTCAGCGCCACGTCAGCGCCACGTCGTTCAATTGTCATCTCTCCACCTAGCTGTGTTAGGAAAGCAATGTGTCAAAGGACACGAGGATTATAGGTTATGTGTGAGCTGTGGCAGCGTGTATGATGTGTCGTGGAAATATGGTGCAAGGTCGATGGGGTTTGACGATTGTGGAGCCTTCAGGCTGATACCGGCACCAGGCATTGTGTAAATATCAAGATTACATCGGATATAGTTACATGAGCAAGTTAGAAGCAAAGAGAGATTTCGACAAGATATGAAATCAACTATAATACTCAACTTGGGTCCTTTGGCGCAGTAATAGTAGCAGCTGGCTCGTGTCTCCTTCCTTCCTCGTGGTTGGCTCGAAGAGGTGTTGATCGAAGCACACGCGAAATCGAAATGAAAATGAATTATGAGCCCGGCGCTCCTATATAAAACGAGTGAAATGACTAAGAGGATAAAAACTCTTTGCTGTTTACCGATTCGTCACAGACTAATCAATTTAAGTTAGGTCATCTTTATGAAGTTCATTCGCGACAAGATGTTAAAGCCATCGTGTTCGCGACATTAAGTGTAAATAAATAAAAATAAAATAAATAAGCAAGTTTTCCTATTGTTAGCTAGCATCCTAAAGTCTTGATTCTATGTTTTGATAGGTCACAATACCAGCCTTTTCCTTTATTTGATTAATGGCGACTACTCCACAGACAAGAGCAGTAAATATCATTTTGATTTTTCACATTGTGTTTGGTCATAACGCAATTCGGTAACAAAAACGGGCAATCTCAAACGGGTTATGTTGGTAGTTAAAGTTAATAATAGATAGGAAATGAATAAAATACAAGACCTTTAAATGACCCGCTTCAGAGTTTGTGGATTTATTTACTAGATAACATTGTTCATTGTATATGTTACGGCTAGAACCCGAAGTGCGGCTACACCTAGTCTTAGCCGGTTAGAACTAGGTGTAGCAACTTACTCTTGGTTAAATCTAGTATAAGCCGGTTGTTTTCGGGTAAAACTAGGTCTAACTAAACCCTAGTGGTTGATACTAGGTCTAGCCAATAACACACCTCTTAGCTACAACTAGATCCAACCAATGCCTGATCTAAATTAAAAATTTAAACAAGACTAAATGACTACTCTAGTTCTAACCGGCTAAAACTAGGCGTAACCGCACTTCGGGTTCTAGCCCTCGTGTGTCGTGTCGACAAACTCGCACTGGGACCGCGTGGTCGACTAAGGCCCAATCGCCCTAATTCAGGGTACACTCGAGTGGGGACCTATTTTGAGCTGACATGATGATAGAAATTTAACCAAGGGTAAATGGCTACTCTAGTTCTAACCGGCTAAAACTAAGCAGCTCGCGCACCACTAAGCCTCAAAGACAGTCATATAAAACATTGTCCACGCGGGCGAAGCCGCGGTTAAAAGCTAGTCTAATCATATTTTTACTATTTTATCAAGTCTACAGACTGTCACTGCCAAACTGAATTGAAATTTTTGTAGTGCATCCTTACTTGTGTATTCTCGGCGTAAATGTGTCGTGCTTATTTCAGATTTTGTATTTCACTTCTGTTCCCGTAATATGAATTTGGAACGCTAAACAATACGCGTACTACCGTTAGCAAAATTTAAGTTTAGAGCGCCACGAATTTTTTTACGTCACTTCCGTTATCAGAGTTTGAATTTGCAGCGAATAATGTGCGATTTTTGTTACAGAAAATATCTTATCTGCGTTACCTCGTCTCTTAAACGAAGCAGTGGCCCAACAACAAACAGCGAGAAGGTCGATTGCTATTCTTACGATCCTTCAGGGTCGTATTTCTGAAGCAACTGCCTGTTACAGATTACATCCAATTTTCTTTGGCGGTACATTCTGCGCGCTTCAATGGGGGCGTGTCGACTGCTCACTTCTCTCGGCTGAGACAAAGTATGTAATATATTAGTACTGACATACATCATGGACACTCCCTGCCGCTCTCTAGATTCCGACCTCACCCCTTCGTCACCCAAATTGATACAGATTGGTTACAGTTTGGTTTTCGGACGTATATAATTTGGCCGCTATTTTGTTTGTTCCGAAATTCCTTTTTTTAATGTCATTTTTGGCCCTTGTATGAAGTGTCCAGGGTGTGGTTATACGGTAAAATAGCCTATTCTAAACAATACGCATACTTCCGTTGGCAAAATTTAAGTTTAGAGCGCCACAAATTTTTGATGTGTAACATCTTTGCTCTCGCTTTCCTGCAATTTGTGGGAGTGATTTCGTGAAATGGGACGGAAATGTGTCCCATGTGTAACAGGAAGTCGCGTTTTTCAGGCTTTAAAAGCGCGGAAAAGGCAAAGGTATCTATGACCATACAGCCTAGTCTGCCGTATCTTTGCCGTCCTTTTATAAAGTATTTTGTCACATGTTACACATCATATGCGAGTACTGTAGGTCTCGCTCGAATTTTTTTTTCGTCACTTCTGTTATCAGAGTTTGAATTTAGAGCGTCCAGCGAATAATGTGCGATTGTTGTTACAGAAAATGTCTTATCTGCGTTACCTCGTCTCTTAAACGAAGCAGTGGCCCAACAACCAACAGCGAGAAGGTCGATTGCTCCTCTTACGATCCTTCAGGGTCGTATTTCTGAAGCAACTGCCTGTTACAGATTACATCCAATTTTCTTTCGCGGTACATTCTGCGCGCTTCAATGGGGGCGTGTCAACTTCTCACTTCTCTCGGTTGAGAGGAGGCGATTCTTCAGTGAGTGATATAATGCAATGAAGGCAGGTATTTTTGATTGGATTCTTTTAATACCGTTGACTTTGGATACGTTATTCTGTTTATTAGATATTCATTAAGATTGTGAGTTTTTACAAGCTTTTATTTAGTTTCACCTGTCCCGGTGTCTGTAATGAAATCTTGCAAAATAAATTTGACCCACTTCCCGGTATCCCATTGAGCTAAAATTTTGCATGCATATGAATATTGCGTGACAATGCAAGACTAAATCTTTTAACTAAAAGTTTTTAGGTTTTTGAATTTTTTTAGTTCACCTGTCGCGAAGTCTGTAATGAAATCTTGTAAGTTAAATTTTACTCACTTTCCGTTTTCCGATTGAGCTGAAATTTTGCATATACATATATGAATATCGCGTGACAATGCAAGACTAAAAGCTTTTACCTAAAAGTTTTTAGGTTTTTGAATTTTTTTAGTTTCACCTGTCGCGATGTCTGTAATAAAATCTTGCAAGTTAAATTTGACCCACTTCCCGGGTTCTGATTGAGCTGAAAATTTGCATGCATATGAAAATCGCGTGACAATGCAAGATTAAAAGCTTGTAACTAAAAGTTTTTAGAATTTTTTTAGTGTCACCTGTCCCAATGTCTGTAATGAAATCTTGCAAGTTAAATTTGACCCACTTCCCGGGTTCTGATTGAGCTGAAAATTTGCATGCATATGAAAATCGCGTGACAATGCAAGATTAAAAGCTTGTAACTAAAAGTTTTTAGAAATTTTTTAGTGTCACCTTTCCCAATGTCTGTAATGAAATCTTGCAAGTTAAATTTGACCCACTTCCCGGGTTCTGATTGAGCTGAAAATTTGCATGCATATGAAAATCGCGTGACAATGCAAGATTAAAAGCTTGTAACTAAAAGTTTTTAGAATTTTTTTAGTGTCACCTGTCCCAATGTCTGTAATGAAATCTTGCAAGTTAAATTTGACCCACTTCCCGGGTTCTGATTGAGCTGAAAATTTGCATGCATATGAAAATCGCGTGACAATGCAAGATTAAAAGCTTGTAACTAAAAGTTTTTAGAAATTTTTTAGTGTCACCTTTCCCAGTGTCTGTAATGAAATCTTGCAAGTTAAATTTGACCCACTTCCCGGGTTCTGATTGAGCTGAAAATTTGCATGCATATGAAAATCGCGTGACAATGCAAGATTAAAAGCTTGTAACTAAAAGTTTTTAGAAATTTTTTAGTGTCACCTGTCCCAATGTCTGTAATGAAATCTTGCAAGTTAAATTTGACCCACTTCCCGGGTTCTGATTGAGCTGAAAATTTGCATGCATATGAAAATCGCGTGACAATGCAAGATTAAAAGCTTGTAACTAAAAGTTTTTAGAATTTTTTTAGTGTCACCTGTCCCAATGTCTGTAATGAAATCTTGCAAGTTAAATTTGACCCACTTCCCGGATTCTGATTGAGCTGAAAATTTGCATGCATATGAAAATCGCGTGACTATGCAAGATTAAAAGCTTGTAACTAAAAGTTATAAGAAATTTTTTAGTGTCACCTGTCCCGATGTCGGTAATGAAATCTTGCAAGTTAAATTTTACCTACTTCCCGGTTTCCGATTGAGCTGAAATTTTTCATATGGTATAAACATATAAATATCGCATGACAATGCAATATTAAAAGTTTGTACCTAAAAGCTTTTAGGTTTTTCGAAAATTTTACCTTGATTTGTATTAAAATTAAGGGAAAGACTGCACGGTTTAATGACCGTGTATGATTATGTCATACATACATTAATACTTTAATACATACGTTCATGCATTTTAAAATTTACATAATCAGATTTGTGAGCGTCGGTGGTGTAACAAGGGCCGCTACCTCCTGTCCGGGAGGTCGTGGTTCAAACCCTGCCAAGTACCAATTCGTTTTCGAATTTAGATTTCATATGTATACGTTTATCCGACGCTCTTACGGTGAAGAAAAACATCGTGAGGAAACCTGCACACACCTGCGAAGAAACTCGAAGGTTGTGTGTGAAGTCGACCCACCGCACTGAGTCCGACTGCCCTAATTCAGGATAGGCTGGAGCCCCTTGGTGGGGGCGTATATAAGAGATATGATAATCAGATTTGAAAGTAGAAGCACACTCATATTTTAATTTTGACCTCGAGCTAGATTGAAGTACAGTGAGATTCACGCACAGTATCTTACAGACGACCTGGTAAAGGTCGCGGGAAGGCGATGGATGTGGGCAGCGCAGGAGCGGTCGTCGTTTGGGGAGGTCTTTGAGAATCTTTGGGGGAGGTCTTTGTCCAGCAGTGGACGTCTCTCGGCTGATATGATGATCTCATCATCATTATTTTGTGAAATTTCAATTAGGTAGTTTTCAATAAGAGACCAATCTGCAAGAGACCATTGTATTTTGTTTTGTACAACCTGTAGGTCATTTATTGACTGACTCGGTGGCTCAGTGGTTAGTGCCCTTGACTACTGATCCGAGGGTTGTGGGTTCGATCCCCACCCAGGGCAAGCATTTGTGTGATGAGCAGATTTGTTTGCTCCGTGTCTGGGTGTTAAATATATCTATATATGTATGTATTTAAAGTTTAAACGTATATAAGTATGTATAACAGTCTCTGGTAACCCATAACACAGGGAATCCTACTTTGGGGCCAGATGAACATGTGTGATTTGTCCCAGAATATTTATTATTTATTTATTATTTCTGAATTTGTGGCGTTGACAATACGACACCTGTACATGATCACATCCTGTACAAATCATGTGTTAAATATTATGTGGTTCTTCAGTGATTCCAATACGGCAAGATACGACGACGTTCTCTTTGTAGAACAACTGTTACGCGACACGCTGTTATGCGTTCTTGTTTCATTCAATCTTTTTGATGTGTAACATCTTTGCTCTCGATTTCCTGCAATTTGTGGGAGTGATTTCGTGAAATGGGACGGAAATGTGTAACAGGAAGTCGCGAAAGCGCGCGCTATTCGATCTGACGAATGAGCTTTGCTCTCGCTTTCCTGCAATTTGTGGGAGTGATTTCGTGAAATGGGACGGAAATGTGTAACAGTGATTTCGTGAAATGGGACGAAAATGTGTAACAGGAAGTCGCGAAAGCGCGGAATTCTACTTTACGAGAGTCCGACTCGCACTTGGTCAGTTTTTTTCGTTACTGTCAGATCCGCCACCCAGGTACAATATCATCATCAAATCTAACTAACCTAAAGTATTTTGTCACATGTTACACATCATATGCGAGTACTGTAGGTCTCGCTCGAATTTTTTTCATTCCATCTATTTCTTTTTCACGCATGCGCTGACATTTCATGCGAAAATCAAAATTCTTTTCCACTATTCAACATATTTTGAAAACGAAACTTGTAATCCTTTTAAGACTCATCTCGGGTAAGATAAAATTATGTTTGTCATTTGTGATTATAGTTTAAGTGTGTTACGTTTTTCTAATCCTTGTGTTCTTTTTAGGTCCTTCATCACATCAGATTAGGGTGATCGGGCCTTAGTCGACCAAGCGGGCCCAGTGCGGATTGGTCAACTTCACACATAACCTTCGAGTTTCGTCGCAGATGTGTGCAGGTTTCCTCACGATGTTTTCCTTCACCGTGAGAGCGTCGGATAAACGTACATATGAGATCGAAATTCGAAAACACATTGGTGCGTGGCAGGACTCGAACCACGACCTCCCGGATAGGAGGTAGCGGTCGTTGCCGTTGCGCCACCGACGCTCTTAGCTCTTAGGTCCTTATTTCATCTTTATATCATCATAATCAACTGTAAATAAATCGAAATACCTGTGAACACGTCATTACCTACCCACCCACGCCTACTTCCGTACCTACACCTATGACAGAACAAATCTCTAATTTTAACTGTGCCAGCAATCTGTGGCCAAATTTCCACAGAGTAGGTAAACATTGTTATGTCAAACTCATAAATTGGGGGAAAAAAGGATATTTGAAGAAACTCCTCTGGTCCTTTTTTTATCTACAATTGGTAACCCTTTGCATCATCACACCAGATTGTAAGTGAAGATGGAAGCAGGCTTAACAAGATTCCTCAACGAAATGAGGAACTGACTATCTTATCTTCATGCCGGGACACATCAATGCTATTAACATTGATGTTTGATGGCAAGACTTACACAAAATGATGATAGCTAACCAGGCGGATTTAGAAAATGCCTTATCACCAACCAATCCGAGTCTCATAAAGATAGACCCCGCTAGGATTCAAGCCTGTGACCTCCTGGTGTAAAGCGAGTAGACAGACCACTACGCCAGTGGAGGGGCTCCTACTTATTGAGGCACTTGAATACTGGGATAACATTAGATAAGATAAGATCTTTATTGGCTGATTGGATAAATCCTAGATGTCCATCACTGCTAATATGCTCAACGTAGTAACTAATTAGTAATCTGTGGCTCAACCTCTGAGGTCAAATCTACTAAAGTACATAATATAATACAACCATGAACGAACCAGGAACTCTGAACGGACCGAAACATAAATTGAATAACTTTAAAGGAAAACTAATCACCTAAAAGCACTGACCAACCATAAACAAAATGAGGCACTTGCAATAAATTTACACGTCTGGACCCTTACGGCTGTTAATTTTTAATTCTCGCTCTCTGCAGGTCTCACCTCGACGGCGCTCGATGCGAGACTGATGTTTTTCGGCTGCGAAACAGACCGCGACGCTTAGTTATACGGACTACCCTCATTTGTTTTTCTACGTTTTAAATTAGAGGTCAGAAAATTGTTCCGCGGGGTTTATAGGTTATCGTGATTTCTAGGTAAATTTTTAGGTTAATAATATCAATGATTTTGGTTTGATGAATGAACAAGATTAGTTATATTAAGGCTATAAAAAATCCGTTTATAATAAATAAAGAAAAAAGGACTGTAATGAAACAAATTGTGGACTTTAGTTTTTTCAGCGTTAAGCTAAAGCTTTAGGCAGACTACTAAACATTTCTTTTATTTAACTACCTAAAGTCCTCTTAAATCTAGACTTAATCTAGATAAAATTTGCATTTTTTTAACCCAAAAACGCAGGTCTGGTCATTGCAGAAAATTTTGTCGTCACAAATTCCACACTGACTTAAACATTAACATAAAGCTACATATAACCCAAGCTTCCAAAACATTAGTGCTTTAGAAAGGTTAAGTGGACTTTGGTGTCAAGAGGAATTTTGCTCTTTATTAAAAATTACCTACTTTATGGGCTTTTTGTAGCTTACTTTTACCAAAAAATTCCAGCGAAAAATTTAGAAAGTTTTATTTAACTTCATGTAGTTTTATGTTTAGATATTTAATGATCAATCAACGAATCCAACTCGGCTGGGCAGCATTCGGGAAGCTTCGCAATATTTTCACGTCCGAAATACCGGTGTCTCAAGACTAAGGCACAGTCTAAAATGGATTCTTAGACTGTGACTAAGGTCTTTGACCCAGTAAGTGTTCGCTTACTATAGGTCTCATAAGTAGGCTCAAGATCAACCAAAGGGAAATGGAGCGTGCTAAGCTCGGAGCTTCTCTGCTTGATCGAGTCAGAAACGGGGAGATCCGCAGGAGAACCAAAGTTACCGACATAGCTCACCGAATTGCTAAACTGAAGTTGCAGTGGGCAGGGTACATAGCTCGTAGAGCAGATAGCCGTTGGGGCAGTAAATTTCTCGAGCGGCGACCGCGCACCGGAAAACGTAGCGTAGGCAGGCCTCCCACGCGGTGTATCGACGACCTGGTGAAGATCGCGGGAAGACGATGGATGCAGGCAGCGCAGAACCGGTCTTCGTGGAAATCCTTGGGGAGGCCTTTGTCCAGCAGTGTATGTTTTTCGGCTGATATGATGATGATGATGATTAAATTTAACCGCCTCTGTGGCGTAATGGTTAAGTCCATTAGCTTCACATCAGGAGGTCACGGGTTCGATTCCCGGTGGAGTCTTACTTTGTATGACTCGGTTTGGTTGGTTTTTTGAAGTCGGTTGGATTGTTTAACGACACCCCCAAATCGCGGACAAACATACATACATACGGGTCAAACTGAAAACCTCCTTTTTTGATGTCGGTTTAAATACGAAAACCTTCTCCTAAGTGTAACAAAACCGCATCAAAATCGGTTCATCCAAATGAGAGATAATCGCGGACAAACATACATACATACAGGTCAAACTGATATCTCCTTTCTTTTTTTTTGAAGTCGGTCAAAAGGGTCGGTGTTACGAAAGGACTTTCAATACCAAACACCACTACCCCTTTTGAAATTTGTGTAATTTCATACGTTTGTATGCAAATTGTGAAACACCGCAAAATTAAGACGTAATGGTGGCACTTAACGCCTGCCTCTGTATACATAGCAATTACATTTAACAGCATTATATTGCTAAAGCTCGAATGGAATGTTAGGAACACAGTTTGGTAGCAAGAATGACAAGGAAACCTTTGCTTGGAACATTTGCAATGTATGTACGAACACTATGGACACTAAATTCAATCATGTGAACTGTACGAAGGAGAGGCATTGATTTAACAGTTGTCTCTGTCTTTTTCTTTACGTGTAAAGAGAGTTAAGAAAATAACCACACTTTTGCACTATTTCAATGTTTTTTCGTTGAAAAGTTTCGAAAAAGTGAACCAAGTTAAATTTGAATAAACATAGACTACTTACTTAGTTTAAAAAGAAGAAAATTATGATATCAATTTCAAATTTAAAGTAAATATTTTTTCCTGCAAATGTTTACAGGCTTTGCTTCAATTTATGCTATGTGTGGGATTTTTTTATGATCGAGTCAAGTTATCTAGTCTACTAATCTAATCGTGTAATGAACTTACAAGGGCCCTAGGTAATATCCTTGATTATAAGATATCTTCTTTTTAGGCCGAAAAATAAAGCGGGAATAATTTTCCTGATTTTTTTGCTAAGCTCTTCTCACTGCTTATTTGCCAATATACCGCCTCATCGGGCAGCGCAGGACCGGTCGTCGTGGAAATCCTTCGGGGAGCCCTTTGTCCAGCAGTGTACGTCTTTCGGCTGAAATGATGATGAATCATATCAGCCAAAGATGTTCACTGCTGGATAAAAGCCTCACCCAAGCATTTTCACAATGATCTATCCTGCGTTACTCGCATCCAGCGGCTTCCCGCGAACTTCACCAGATTGTCGGTCCACCAAGTTGGAGCTCTGCCTACGCTACGTTTTCCGTCCTAACTTTAATGGCCCAACGGCCATCTGTTTTACGAGCTACTGTATTAATCAATATGTATTATAAAGAAAGTGTACAATGAGCGTGCCGCTAAAACTCAGAAATGAGTTCCAGTACGATCAAGGAAGTTTTATGGTGTGGTAGTCCTCTATCGCCCATCCATGAAGAACGTTCCCGTTTTTACCTGAAGAGCGTGCTATTGAAGATATAATGACTGGATGTTTCGCCATCTAGATATTTCTAGAACAGCCCAGAATATTTTACAGTATTCAAGAGCATTCCCCACAACAGCTCACATCATTGTGAAACATTTTAAGAACACTCGAATGTTGTGGAAGGTTCTGGAACAGTTTGGAGCATTCGAAGCCTTTTTGTGGGGTGGGGCTACTCCCTGAGTGAAGCCGGGTACACCAGCTAGTCAACATATATTGTAAAAGGAAGTGTACCATGTACGTGCCGCTAAAACTCAGAAACAAGTCCCCGTACAATCAAGGAAGTTATATGGTGTGGTAGTCCTCTATCCCCCATCCATGAAGAAGGTTCCCGTTTTTACCTGAGGGGTTTACTTTTAAAAATTTATGGGTTGGAAATTTCACCCTCTAGAAATTTCTAAAGAGTCCAGAACATTGGAGAGTATTCGAGAGCACCCCACAACAATATCCCGGAGTATTGTAGAACATTCTAGAACACTTTCGAATGTTGTGGACCATTCTAAGCATTTTATGTACGGGGAGGCTACCCGTTGGTAGGGGTATACTGCGTATAGGGGTAAAATACGTCGTAGGTTTGAACGTCAGTTTCTGAACTTCCCACGAACTACTTATCTCATATCAACTCCCTTCAATAAAGCCGAATACACCAGCTAGTAAAATTTAACTTAATGTACGTAGTGAAATTATCTAGGTTAAGTAGGTAAAAGGTAATTGATAAGTTATAAAAATAAAAATAAAAAAAACCAAAAAATTGACTTTGAAAAGAAATTCTCTAAAAATTATGAAATAATTTTTTTTTATGTATAAATACACAAAAAATACAAAATACATTTTTAACCACCTCCGTGGCATAACGGTTATGGCCATAAGCTTTACATCAAGAGGTCGAGGGTTCGATTCTCGGCGGAGTATAATTTTGTAAGGCTTGATAGTTTGGTTGGTGAAAGGGCATTTTATAAGCCCGCCTGGCTAGCTGGCACCATCTAATCTAATTCTTACCGCCAAACATCAATGCCAACAACATTGATGTGTTCCGGCTTGAAGATAAGATAGCCAGTTCCCCATTCCGTTGGGGAACTGGCTGGGAAAAACATAATTCAACCCTCGCGGGCCGCCGACCGTGCAACCTCTATTACAGTCATAAACATTTTATCCACGCGGGGAAAGCCGAACACCGTATAAACCAGGTAATCAATCAGCAACTTCAGTCCATATTTCCAACGAAAGCTAACTCAACAAACCTAGCTGTGAATACCTTTGATCCATAATCACGTAGGCCTACTACTTAGCATACAGCATTGGCATTCACACGTCGAACGGACATACAAACATTTTTCAGCGGCACGTCTCCGAACAGAGGGCGCAAGTAAAAACTAGACCTGTCAGGAGTTTGCTGATGTTTCGGATCTGGATACGGAAACTTGTTTTCCAGTGAATGTGATGGAAATATTTTTTTCAATACAGTTGCTTGAAAAGTGTGGCCCTTTTTATGCCACTCGAGTGTGCGGAAAATTGATTTTACCGCACATGTGCTTTTACTTTACCATTTCTTTTTAAATTTCTGGCTCGGTGGAGCAAGATATTTTTAGCAAATAAAAAATATAAAACCAAAGATACAGAATCTTCTTTAAGACTTTTGATAGGAGAATTTCAAACCTCTGTGAGGTTAGTACATATCGCTAGCTGATTTATTTTACCTGTTTTCTCACAACTGTATTGAAAATCTTGGTATGATACAATGTCACTCGTTTCTTATTGACCTTTTTATCACCCTTTTATCATAAATAACTTATTCTGTTATAGGTACCTATAGCGTTAGTTATCGAAGTGGCACGTTAAATCATGTAACTAGACAACACACATGAGTGTTTTTGTACGAATAGATAAACAAATGAAAATTAAAAAACGTTATCAAAATTTTAAATTCCCTTAAAAATTTAACTTTTTAGCTGATCAGTCTTGTATCAGAAGGTCAATTTTTACACACCTTTTTTTTGATTGATTTGTACCTATTGGCTGAGACTCATTGATAGCATTTTCTTCGTTTGTAAGTCATTTGTATAGTCAATATTTAGCAAACTAGCTTTTGCCCGCGGCTTCGCCCGCGTGGACATAGCTTTTATGACTCTTTTTGAGGGTGATTGATGCGCGAGCCGCAATCAGCTCGCAATCGTGGACATGAGTTTTCTCCCGCTACCTCAGGAACTGTATCGGGCTATTCGGATTAGCAGTCTTTGTCACTTCCCACCCCCTTTAACAAATTCTATACAAAAAAATACTTTAATCCATTGCTCCGTTGCGACGCCACCGACGTGCGCGAGCGTAGAAAACAGTTGTCCCCAGATCCCTCGGGAACTATGTCAGGGTATACTTATTTGTAAATTATATCATTTTCCACCTCATCTCTGTGCTAAAAATCACACCAACCCATTTTTTCGTTACGATTTTAAATAACTTAACGAACAAAGAGTATTGTTTTAGTTTCCTCAGGAACTGCATCGGACTATGATAATTTCCACGGATAAAAAGTAAACTATTTCATTCCCAGTGATACAGGCTACCTGCATGCCAAATTTCATCAAGATTGGTAGAGGTGTTGAAGTGTGAATAGGTAACAAACAAACAAACACATTTTCACATTTATAATATTAAGTAAGGATTTATAAATCTTAAATAACATATAGAGCGTCGGTGGCAGAACGGTTAGAGCCACTATCTCCTGTCCGGAAGGCCGTGGTTCGAATCCTGCCACTTACCAATATCTATACGAATATCGATTTCGTACATACCAGTACGAAATCGATATTCGTATAGATATTGGTACTGGTATGTACGTTTATACATCGTGAGGAAACCTGCACACGCCTGCGAAGAAACTCGAAGCTTATGTGTGAAGTCAATAAACCCGCAATGGTCCCGCGTGATCGTCTAAGGCCTGATCTCCCTAACTCAGGGCAGGTCGAGCCTCTTGGTGGGGACGTATATAAATTGATATGATGAAATGAAACATATACCTATAAAAAACTAATTCAAATCATTATATCAATCTAGTAAAAAAAAATCCTAAAAATATTAATATGGGTCAAATCCGCGAGTCGTATCAACTCCAAAGGAGCCCATAACGCACTTCTCGTTGCCGCGCTGGATGGCAATAGACAACCTTAGCAGCAGGTAGGACCTCACGTCACATCTCCTCTCTCGAAGGCAACGGCCAATCTCCTTTGTGATGGCAAAGGCCTCTGAGGGTTCAGCAGCTGGTTGTCTCACAGACCAGCGGCACAAAGCAGTAATTTGCCTCTAAGACCGAGTTCTTATTATGCTTCTTTCTCGCCGCAAATTGCTCTGCCATAGCACGTGTTTAAAACCTCCGGCCTTATGCCATCAGATCGACTAAAGCCCGGCCGGCGGCTGCATCAAAGATGGAATATTCCATCTGGCCAAGACCCGTGCCCTCCCCTCCGAGTGAGGTCATTAAGGAATTGGTGACGTGGGAATCTTCACAAACACGACTACAACTCAGTGAGTGATGGACAATTGCCTCCACCGTGGACCCGCAAATACATTGATGAGGTTCATAGATATTGATATTGCAGGCGGAGAGCTACTGCCACACGCAAATAGTCGCCGTCAGAAGAGTTCCCATATCTGTGCCTCCTGTTAAAAGATGCTAAACTCGATTTATGTGTTTTTATTTTTTTACACGATTGGAATCTGTAAAAATATACCTCTCTGTTCGTCTATGAAACACATCGCTACGTACCATAGTTCCAGAGTTTAAAGTAGCGTATGCTGAAAAATACATAAAAGAAATCCACTCAAAAGTATGAAATAATATTTTAATGTTTTAATACAACTTAAGCGCGTTTTATTATCCCTGCAGCGCCATCTATTGACATTCTGCTACTATGATTATAATGTTTGGTACGTGTAGCTAATATGTATAAAAAAGGACTCTATTGTTATTATTGTAAGTATCGATAGATAATATCCCACGGGACTTCTTTAGTTTTCCGGGATAAAGAATACCCGACTATACAATGATGGTCAAAACAACCCATCTCAATGTAAAGGTTTCATATTGTTACGTTGAGCCAATCTAAAGATAAAATTATTTGCATTCCTGTAGGAAACCTAATTTTTTTGGGATTCACAATGTCCCAGTTTTAGTTCGCGATAAGGGTATCAACGTGTAAAATTTGATTGTAATAGGTTAAGCCACATTTGCGTGGTGAGCCATTCTATAAATGAATACTTTTGATTTTCCCACGGGAACTCTTGAATTTTCTGGGATAAAAAGTATCCTATATGTTAACCCGGGCTATAAGGAACCACCATACAAAATTTCATCAAAATCGGCCCGGTAGTTTTTGCGTGATGCGCGAACATACAGACAGACAGACAGACAGACAGACAGACAAAAATTCCAAAAGTTATTGTTTTGGCCTCTGTATCGTTAGTAATGTCCACCACAGTTATTATTTTCCAAAAATATTCCATGTACAGACACGGGCCCGTTACAGTTTTATTATATTATAGATATATACAACTAGTGGGTGCGCGGTGCGCGACCTGCAGGCAGCTTGGGAGGAATATATTATACTTAAACGGCAGTTTTTGAGTTTGAGGTGTCGGGTACGGTAACGGTAACAGTGTCGAGAGTTCAAAGGTTTTTTTCCCATCTTAAAAAAACCAAACGCACCTAAAGAAGTATTTACTTCAAAAATCTATAAACATCATGACATAGAGCACCACAAAGGCACGCCCCTTTGACCTTAAAACATCAAGTTGTCTCCTCTTTCTTCACATATTGATTCGTATATTTATCCGAATATTGGAAGTCTTAACATCCCTACTACAAAACCCCTATGATTTCTCAAAGGGATGTTTGTCAGCCCCCAACGGGCTCGAGGCTTGAACGCACGAGTTAACTTTTTGACCGGGATACCTTCGGAGACGTGACGGGAATGTTCGGGAGGTGGTGGGTGGGGTAAGGTACAGGCGATTGTTTGGATGATGCAGCAGGGACAGGTAGGTTCAATAATTCAAGATTTAATGAACAAACTTTATTAAAATCCATCGATTTGAAGAAGCGCCGGTGGCAACCAACTTTGGCGTAAGCTGGCGCGATCCATTTTTACAAGCTTTTATTAACCTTGCAATGTATGTATGTTTGTTCGGGTGGAATCTTGCAACTCAATTTTGAAGCAGATTTATTAAACCGATTGAGGTGAAATTTTGTATAAACGTTCAGTTTGGATGAAAATGCATGGTTAACTGTGTAATGTCATTCTAAATCCAACATGGCGGCACACCCTAGATGGCGGACTAGTTTTTATTAATGCACTCCTGCAAAATAGGTATCGAATAAAAGGGTTTGCTGACAAGAATAATTGAAAATTTTCAATTATAAGCTTGTAGGTACAGAGGACAGCACATCAAGCTATACACTCGTATAAGAACGGTACAAAGTGTGTAGCTTGATGTGCTGGTCTGTGTACCTAAAACTTTTAAGGTCTTTCGAAAATCATATTATTTTGATGATGATTATTGTATTATAATCCATCGAATAATTTAGTCAACATCAAATTATATCGCATACTAAAGGTTACGCAGTAAACTATCTTTTCTTATACATGCTTAGAAATTTGAGCATTATTTTGACAATCTTCTTCGAGATAAATCGAAATAGCTGTACTGGCAGCGGCGGCAAAAGTTGTATGAAAACCCATATCTGTCGTGTTTAGCGACCAAATAAATTAGTATGTAAACTCATATCTGTCGTGTAATGGAACTATATTTTACTCTGAAACCTAGGAGGTACTACACACTTTGGCGCGTAAAAAGTTATTGTTGTTTGTGGTTTGTCATTGATTTGAAAAGTAACTATTGAAGTTTTAATTTCCGCGCATTATTTGAGAGAAGAAATATACAAGCCTGGGCCATAAACTAGGCATACTTACGTATGTTGGCCGAGGCGAAGCCGTCGTAGCCGTACACGGTCGTCCATCAATGCATCTTTTGCAGGCCGCTGCAGTAGTGTATTATTTTTCTTTGGTAAAGGTGACTTTCAATTCATTGTTAATCAGCATTTGGTAGAAGGCTACTTGTAAACTGAATAATTACCCACATGGATCCTATACACTGTTAGAACAAAAACTCGTGGGTACTTTCCATACAAACTTTTCAAATCGATCTGATTAACAATTGTTATTGACTATAAGTGTGGGTGATAAACATTGTTTTGCTTCAATAAACATGGTATAGTTTTTTTTTGACCGCGCACCGGAAGCCGTAGCGTAGGCAGGCTTCCCACACGGTGGACCGACGACCTGGTGAAGGTCACGGGAAGCCGCTGGATGCGGGCAGCGCTTGCCCGATCGTCGTGGAAATCCTTGGGGGAGGCCTTTGTCCAGCAGTGGACGTCTTTCGGCTGATATGAGGATGATGATGATAAGACGTAGTATAGTTTCTTTTAATTTAATTCTATATTTTTTATTTAAAGTATGTTCTCTGAGAAGCTCTAGCCTTAATTAAAATAATTTTGTTTTATATTATTATCGAGTTCGTCCGCGTGGAGGTTTTGATTAACGATATTCATTCTAGAAATGCATACCTTTGATTTTCCCACGGGAACTCTTGAATTTTCCGGGATAAAAAGTATCCTATTTAAGTCCACCCGGGCTGTAAGGAACCGCACTATAGAAAATTCAATCAAAATCGGCCTGTTAGTATTTGCGTGATGCGCGAACATACAGACAGACAAAAATTCCTAAAGTTGTTGTTTTGACCTTTATATCGTTAGAAATGTCATGTAATGTCCACCACACAACACAGCTATAATATTCCAAATATATTTCATGTACAGACGCGGCTCCGTTACAGTTTTATTATAATATGTATAATATATAAGTATATAATAATAATAATAGAATATTGACTCAATGATCTCATCATCATCATCATATCAGCCAAAAAACTTCCACTGCTGGGCATAGGCCTCCCCCAAGGATTTTGACGACGACCGGTCAATGTTAAGGCCAAGCACCAATGTTACAGCACTGATTTGTTCCGGTAAGAAGATAAAATAGCAAGTACCCCATGTGTTGAGTAATCTTCGTAAGCCCTCTTTCAACTCCGGCATCATTGACTATTACAATCAAGTGAGATGATGTCAAGGGCTTATAAAAGTGTCTAGAAAAAAAAGATGAGCATTTATTTCTAGATATTGGTTTGCGGAACACAGAGTGCTTATTGGCCAACATTACAAGTTTAACTATAAAAAAGTCCCTGACAACCATATTACATGTATTACAATGTAAGGATAAACATTTCAGCTACACTACACACTTGTCACTTACGCTTGGATATCCTATTTTCAAGGGATAATAATAGCCTACAACTTTATCAGTGACACGGGCTACCTGCGTGCCAAATTTCATCAATCTTGGTCGAGGTGTTGAAGCATGAAACAAACACATCTTCACATGCACTTTTTAACTGGAGCTTGTACTCATGAAACTAAACAACTTTCCCCAAGAAAGCAATTCGCATTTGTTTATTTTTAAAACAAAAATATTAAATTGTGCGGAAAACGCCAGAATAGGTATCATTGCGTGCCGGCGCGGTCATTGAACTTTGGCCTTTTACTGTCAAGTTCATAAGCCTGGGAGTTATTCTGAGCAGTTTGATAATTTAATTTAAAAAATAATTGTGAATTGACTACGGGTTTCTTGAGGAGAGTTGTTCAGTTTAATGAGTACAAGCTCCAGTTAAAAAAGTGCATAAATTTTTTAGAACCCTATATTATGAGTTAGGATCACAATAGGTTGTTTGACAGAATCTAAAATAAATTAAAAAATATTATTCACAAAATAGCATTCCTCCTACAAAAGCATAAAAACTTATTCATTTCATATTTTAATTCAATTTCAATTTTATATTTATCAAAATCACTTAATTACCTCGGCGGGCTTGGTGACGCCACGCCGCAGACCGCCCCTACTGCAACGGCTGCCTGCGCGTACGCAATATGCCCGACACGCCCCTACTGTTAGAGCTCTTTCGCTTCTCCAAAAGATGCTCACTCAGCGCGAGGATATTGACATGTTCGCAGATCCATGGGCTCACTTATTTAATGCAGCTAAGTTATTCTTAAATGATTATGTGTAATATTTTTTTGTTGTCTATTATTTGTGGTGTTCTATTTTAAACTTGACATCTTATTAATTATTATCAATAACTTAATTTAATGTGTAAGTGCTTTGGTTTAAACTGTAAACTTACATTGTGACTGAATAAATAAATAAATAAATAAATAAATAAATTAGTTCGTCAAAGACAATGACGTCACAAGTTTGTAACACGAACAATTTCAGAACAAAATATCGTTTTTGACAGTTGATAAAAAGTAACTCATATGACTAGTACCTAGTCAAATACCGGATTATTATCGAAGCTTTTTTTTTGCTTTATAGGCTTTATTTTTAAAGCTTTTTACTTACATACTTACACCACATATCAGTAAAAGAATTCGGTGTGTTTTTTCGCTCCGATGATTTCCGGCGAGATCTGTTGATCTGAGCTGAGAGGGGAGAATTTTTGGCCGCTACGTGCCCAAGTTTTGTAATATGTGTTTTGGGTTATCCCACTTTGCTGGGACCATCTCCTACTTCGTTAACATGATATTCAGCGTTTGGGATATTCTGTTACTTTAGGACAGGTTGTTGTAAGCAATTTTTACGACACGTTTCGTTTGGGTGTCGTTTTTTTACAAGATTTCGTTTCTTGGGGCATACAGGGTCAAAGTATACATATCAGTACTCACATACAGTATGGACACTCCATGTCGCTCTCTAGATTGCGACCTCACCCCCTCGTCACCCAGACTGATACAGATTGGTTACAGTTTGGTTGTCAATAGGATTTCGCCGCCATTTTGTTTGTTCCATCATTCGTTTTTTGAAATGTCATTTAAGGCCCGTTGTATGAAGTGTCCAGGATGTGACAGGATGTAACAAAATTGGTGTAGGTCCCGTAAACCAGGGATTCTACTCGTCTCAATCGTCTTAATCGTCGATTCTACTCAACTTTCTCCAAGGAACCCATAGTCAATTCTCAAAAAAAAATTGGGCCCTCCATACTTTTTAGTATACTCCATACTAAAAAGTATGGAGGGCCCAATTTTTTTTTGAGAACCCATAGTCAATTGAACCCATAGTCTATTCTCAAAAAAAAAATTGGACCCTCCATACCATAATGCACAAAATCAGTGGATCAGCTGATCGATTTGTATGAAGAGAAAAAAAACTTGGGACCTACACCAATTTTGTTACGCCCTGTATATTAGTGCACTCGCAAAAAGTAAACTGTTTTATTTTACTTTTTGACCCCCGACGCAAAATAGGGTTGTTATTAATTTAATGTGTTTATCTATGTGTCTGTCTGTAACATCGTATGCCCAAGCGAATAAACTGCTTTTGATGTTGGATTTTTGGTTTAAAGGGTTACTTGCTCGAGAGTGTCATAAGCTTAGATCAAGAAAATTTGTTTTGCTGTTTAAAGATAATCAGGTCTTTTCTAGGTGATGAAGGGACGTGAGCTACTTTTACAAGTCTGTTACTCAACTAACTCCTCACCAATTTGCAGCAGAAATGTCGTGTTTGGACTCCTTGAAATGGTCTCAAAAATATATATATTAGTGCACTCGCAAAAAGTAAAATGACGCAAAATAGGGTGGTTATTAATTTAATGTGTGTATCTGTGTATCTGTCTGTAACATCGTATGCCCAAGCGAATGAACTTATTTTGATGTTGGATTTTTAGTTTAAAAGGTGACTTATTCGGGAGTGTCATAAGCTATGATTCAAGAACATTTTTTGTGCTGTTTAAACATAATCAGGTCTTTTCTTGTTGATGAAGTGAAAAGCCTGTTACTTTAATGATATTGCAAGAACGTGGTAACTCTGATCTGATGCTGCAGGATACCCAACTAACTCCTCACCAATTTACAGCAGAAATGTCGTGTTTCGACTCATTGAAATGGTCTCAAAAAATAGGTTGTATATATTATATTCTAATTTGCAATAATATTAATAATCATCATATCAGTTCATATACGTCCCCACCGAGGTGCTCAGTCGACCACGCGGGCCCAGTGCGGGTTGGTCGACTTCACACACATACTTCGAGTTTCTTCGCAGGTGTGTGCAAGTTTCCTCACCACTTTTTCCTTCACCGATAAAGCACAAAACAGATCTGTTTTGTGGTTAAAGCAATCGGTAAGTATATGTTCGTTAGTTTCGTAAAACTCATTGGTACATTCGCCGTCCGGATTTGAATCCGGCACCTCTGGTTAGGAGGACCGAGTCATTATCGGTTCAGCTACCGACGCTTTTAACACTATTATCCCTACTAATATTATAAATCCGAAAGTAACTCTGTCTGTCTGTTACGCTTTCCCGCAAAAACTACTGAACGGATTTGGCTGAAATTTGGTAGGTAGACAGATTAGGACTCGGATTAAGACATAGGCTACTTTTTACCACGCTCGCGAGCCGCTTGCGGCTCGCGCACTGCGCACCCTCGAAAAGTCATAGAAACGTGGTCCACGCGGGTGAAGCCGCGGGAAACAGCTAGTTTATAATAAAGAACATTAATAATGTAATATACACTCAATGGCATAATTAACCGCTCACACCAACAAATGTGTCAAAGAGCACAATAATCTGCTGATCCTGGGGAACCGGTATACTGCTCAAAACGAAGAGCATGTTTTTTTTTTCGCAAAATGCATGGAAAAATTGCCTATTTATTTACTGTGTAGGAACTCTTTTCAAAGAAGTCTACCGAGGAGCCAAGGACCTGCAGAATGTGGTGCTAATCGACACATTTGTAGCCAGGGGATTTTATATAATGACTGCAATTTCCTTACTTTTCTTGATTTAAAAAAATACGAGTGTGCTTTAAACCACACGACTAAAGTAAAACTTCTTTAGCTCCATCTATATGTATGAAAGTAAATACTTAGTCTTCAGAAAATAATCAAATCTTTTTTGTCATATGGAGGTAAAGACAGTCTGAAAAGAGTTTTATTATCCTTTGAAAATGATCAAATCTTTTTTATCTTATATATTTGTTTCGATTTTTTTGACAATCGATATTGTTGCCTTCGCAACCGATATTGTTAGTAAACAAAAATAAATAGTATCTCTCTTTCTATCTTCACTAATTTATATATCCCTCTCAACTTCTGTTCGCCTCGCTCGATCTCACTTCCGTAACGCTCTCGTCACGGATCCACCAGCTTACTCCCCAAGTCAAGCGTGCATAAAGAAGTTTTACTTCAAAAATGATCGTCGCGTTTTGGAACACCTCTCTCTATGAAAATGTACCGAGAAAAAGGCGGTCATTGTGCCGCTGAGTGTTTATTTAATTTATATTTTAAAATAATAATTTACCTCGTGACAAGTGGGCTGTCGCGAACACGATGGATTTAACATCTTGTCGCGAATGAACTTCATAAAGATGACCTAACTTAAATTGATTAGTCTATGACGAATCGGTAAACAGCAAAGAGTTTTTTATCCTCTTAGTCATTTCACTCGTTTTATATAGGAGCGCCGGGCTCATAATTCATTTCATTTCGATTTCGCGTGTGCTTCGATCAACATCTCTTCGAGCCAACCACGAGGATGGAAGAAGACCTGGACCAGCTGCCGCTGCTGCCGAGCCAAAGGACCCAAGTTGAGTATCATAGTTGATTTCATATCTTGTCGAAATCTCTCTTTGCTTCTAATTTGCTCATGTAACTATATCCGATGTAATCTTGATATTTACACAATGTCTGGTGCCGGTATCAGCCTGAAGGCTCCACAATCACCAAACCCCATCGACCTTGCACCATATTTCCACGACACATCATACACGCCACCACAGCTCGCACATAACCTATAATCATCGTGTCCTTTGACACATTGCTTTCCTAACACAGCTAGGTGGAGAGATGACAATTGGACGACGTGGTGCTGATGTGGCGAGCGCGCTGCAGATCCTGTTGAGTGCACGGAACGGACAGGAACCCAATCACCTTGGATGAACCTGAGACTGTTTATGGATATACGGAAGACGACATACTCGAGTATGATCTGTAAGTTACGGGAAGCCGCAGATCCTTCCGGAGTGCCGACTACCTAGATGTGGATCAATCGACGTGTGAGAATAGCGTGGTACCCGCTGATACTTCGGTGAACGTGGATAGCCAGATCTCGCCTGGCAATGGGGAAATTAAACCTCTCCCCCGACGAGGGACATTGGGATGTGTTTCTCCTCCAACGTGGGACATGGGGAACGCTACCTACTCCCCCAACAGTTCCCAACGACTCGCCAGTCCGGACGCGGGTGGGACGAGGGGACGGATAGCCAGATGTCGCCTGGCAATGGGGAAATTAAACCTCTCCCCCGACGAGGGACATGGGGATGTGTTTCTCCTCCAACGTGGGACATGGGGAACGCTACCTACTCCCCCAACAGTCCCCAACGACTCGCCAGCCCGGACGCGGGTGGGACGAGGGGACGAGGAGATGTGGCTCCTCCAACGTGGGACATGGCAACGGTCCCTGACGACTCGCGGCCCAGGCATGGGGAAGACGAGGGGACGAGGAGAATGGCTCCTCCAACGTGGGACATGGCAACAGTCCCCAATGACTCGCCAGCCCGGACGCGGGTGGGACGAGGGGGCGAGGAGAGTGGCTCCTCCAACGTGGGACGTGGCAACGTGATCCCCTTCCCTTACCTTCCTTACCCCCGACCTATTAATGATTTATTTCTTTCAGCACTGTTGTTTGATGTGTGACTAACCATTGCTTTACTCATGCTACTGTGCTCATGTATTATGTGATATTCATTTGTATACACACCTGACATCAAACACACATTCATAGAAAGGCGCCTCATGCAACACTGATTGCTTATTTCATGTGCATCCTCATCCCGTAATTTAGCCATGGACGGCATGTCCATCCCAAGGTAGAACCCCACTCCTCACGACGGATTATGGGATCCGCCATCATACTCATGCCAGTTTAATTACAGGAGTTGGACGAACACCTGGCAGCACGGGTGGTCGGGTGTACTCTGCGATGGTGAAGGACATGAATTGTGTTGCAGTACAGCGAGTCACATGTGAGTTTAATCATAAGTGCGTACATGACATTCGCGGTGCAGATACAGACGTATACAACGCTCCGCGACATGGGCAGTGTAGCTCAATAGTACATTACTGCAGAGGCCAGCAAAAGAGGCATTGATTAACGAACGTGTTAATGTGGGCCGAAGCGAGACCGAGGCACACATAATACGTAAGTCCATCAATCCTAGTTGTGGCCAAGGTTTGTATAGTACTTTTCTAAAATTATGCACGGATATTAAAACTAAGTAGTACCTGGACAGATTTTGTCAAATACAATTGAACTTTTCAAAATCAATGACGAACAATAATATTATTTCACGCGCCAAAGTGTTCATTTGTTTTTTTTTTCAATAATCAGCTTTCTATTTGCAAGCCAGTTCGAAATTTAAATAAAACATTTGTTAAGTTACCTCCTTGGTTGCCATGTTACGGAGTAAAAGGTCGTTCCATTTTTAAATTACACGATAGATATGAGTTTAGTATAATTTATTTGACCGCTAAAACACGACAGATATAAAATATCATTAAAAAAATTCCGGCCGCTGCTCGCATGTATTTGGCCAGTACAGCAATTTCGATTTATCTCGAAGAAGGTTGTCAAAATAATGCTGAAATTTCTAAGAATGTTTGAGAAAATTTATATTTTTAAAAGCTTTTATTGTTCGGGTGAAATCTTGCAAGTTAAATTTGACCCACTTCCCGGTTTCCGATTGAGCTGAAATTTTGCATGTACATGTATATCGCGTGACAATGCAATATTAAAAGCTTGTACCTAGAGATTTTTAGGTTTTTCGAAAAGTAATATCTCGTGAATATAGCATAGACTGATGCAGTTCCTGAGGGAACTGAAAATCACTTTTTTTGGTTAATTTCTTTAACATCGCAACAGAACAATGGATTGTTGTAATTTTTGCACAGAGATGGAGGGATCCGGGGAAATCTCGTCGCAACGGAGTCGGCGTCGCAACGGAGCATCAGATTGAAGTTTTTTTTTTATAAAGAATTAGTTGAGGGGGTGGGAAGTGACAAAGACTGCTAATCAGAATAGCCCGATTTAGTTCTTGAGGAATCTGAAGAAAACTCTTGTCTACCGCTTGCCGCTTGCGGCTCGCGCACCGCTAGGGTTCAAAGACAGTCATAAAACGATGTCCACGTGGGCGAAGTCGTCGGAAAAAGCTAGTCTATAAATAAGAACCCCTTTATAAAAAAAAAAACAGAATATTATATTTCACTAATTACGTAGATCATACTTCTTTAGTCTTCAGTGGTATACCTAGGGTGGTGCACGTGTCCTGGGCGCCATTAAAAAGGGTGCAAAAATCTTCTATTTGCCCTTTATACGTTCGTGATTGGGTCAGCAAACGCTATATATGCGTACCTAATTTTTATTTTTCGTCCTCTAGACTTTGAGAAAATCGGTTTTGACAGACTGAAGGACAGACACATGACTAACCCAATAAGGGTTCCTTTATTTCATCGGAAGTACGCAACCCTAACTGGATTGATTAGCGTCGCACAATGTAGGGAAGGTGCATTAATGGACTATTTTTCTTCATAAAATAGCAAATAAAAATATTTATTAAGAAAGGTTGCAAGTTTAATGCTTGCCCTGGGCTCCATTGCCGATTGGTACACTTCCATTTGTCTTAAACCAGACAACGAAGAAGCCACAGAAGAATCCTTCTCAACAAAATTAATAAAAGAACACAAGACTCGGGACTACAGACAATGCGCAATAAATTACTAGTACTTGAGCACTTTCCCCATTACGCGTAAATACTGCGAAAAACCGAGGCACCTACTTAGTAGCCATCATTCGAGCGTTCTTAATAAACCCCTTCTTGGCCAGGGCAGTAATTAGTAAGGGCATTACGCAATGTAGGGCCTCTAACAAATTTTGAGGAAGGCCCTCAGTGAAAATGGGCACTGGTTCATTAAAAATTCTAGGTCACTCAAAAACTCAAAAGTCATGGTGGGATGAAAAAATAAAAGTATAAAATTTCGTATGACATTTAAGAAACTTTATTATTATGGTAAGAACGTAGATTTCTATAATATTTATAATGGGTGTTAGTTAAAATATTACATATTTTAACCGCCTCCGTAGCTCAGAGGCAAAGTTCACTGGCTTTACACAGGAGGTCGCGGGTTCGATTCCCGGCGGGATCAATTATAAGGCTCGGTTTGTTTGGTGGTAGGGCATTTTCTAAGCCCGCCTGGCTAGCTACCACCATCTTATCTAAGTCTTGCCGCCAAATATCAATGTTGATATCATTGGTGTGTTCCGGCATGAAGATAAGATAGCCAGTTCCCCATTGCGTTGGGGAATCTTGGTAAGCCCGCTTCTATCTTCGGCAACATCGTCACTTACTATCAGGTGAGATGTTGTCAAGGGTTTACCAATTGTAAATAAAAAAAAAATAAAAAAAATTGTGTGCGCGGCTTCTAGTCCTGAAACTTAACAACGTTCGCCAAGAAACCCATGTATTCGTAAAAAATATATGGTATTATATTATTTAAAAAAAATACTAAATACATTTTGGAGGTTCAGGACGGACACGATCAGGATATCACCTCTACCCAAAGCACCAAAATTATAGAATTTCATTTGCAGCATCAGCAGTTGATTAATCAAACCCAAGAGTATATTTCCTCCATTTTCATGTGAGTAACAACTTATTGCAATTCATTTTTTTTAAATGCCAGTTATGCTGACAGTGTAGAGATGTGGTTCCAACAAGGTGGTGCTACGGCGCATTTGTCTCGAGCTACAATGACGATTTTAAGGCAAACTTTCGGCGAGCGTTTAACCTCGAGGTTTTTAGCACGTACATTAAAATTAAATGGGTAGAGCCTGGTGAACTGATATTTTTTTGATCAGCTCTTCGTATCATCTCACCGTGATAAAAAATGACAAAAATTTAAGTGGATTTAGTAACATTACCCAACGCAATCAGGAACTGGCTAACTTATCTTCACGCCGGAACACATTAACACTGGCTGTTCTAACTCGCCACGCGTGGGCTCAAAAAATGCCCTACTATCAAAAAAACGAGTTTGTGGAATATGTATATCACCACTGTCCGTGCGTAGGTAAATCCAATGTCCTGATCTACCTAACGATTTCTATCACTCCTTATGGTCATAGGAGGGTGTTCAGTGAAACAAGATTTACGTTTTACCTTGTACTCGTATTGTTACACAATAAAATGTCTGTTTTAATTCTACTAGATAGGTACTAGTTATACAAATTAGAGTACTGGTCACCGGTTAACTTGAGCGCGGACGAGAGGCAACTGCCGGCTCTGTATGTAAAACGGGCGAGCTTCGCCTTGCTACAAAAAGTGCTGACACTACTGCGTCCCTACAAGTTCTTTGAAGCAGTACCCCGCTAGCAATCGACCCCGAAACCTCTTGATGTGAAACGAGTAGACTGACTACTGAGCTAAGAAGGCAGTATAAGATATTTTATAAAAATGTTCTCTGATTCAAGTTACAATGTTTTAAAAATTGTATGCCTCGTACGAGTATTACCTAAATAAACACCAATTTTTGGGGTTCAGTAGTCAACAAGTAGATCTTATAGCTACGCCATGTTTATCTGTCCGTCTGTTCACGGTTTAGCTCAGAGACCATTACTAGTAGAAAACTATTATTTGTCATGGATATACATATAAATCATGCTGACAAAGTGGTACAATAAAATCTTGAAAAAAATTTTTAGGAATTCTCCTCTTAAAGAGTCGACCAACTTAATATGTGCAGTTGGATTTGAAAAAATTAATGGATTTTCGACACAAAATGTTCTATTACCAACTGCAAAAACAATAATATTTTTTTTAAATATACATTTATTTTTTGAAGAGACTAAGGAACCCTGCTTTGCGCGTGTCCGACTTACACTTGGCCTTCGTTTTAAATAAATATAAAACTGTGAGACTGTAATCTGAATCATGACATTATTTGTAATATACATTTTTTTTTGTTTTGACTATTTAAAAGTGTGTGTAAACACCTATTTGAAAAAAATTGTTTTGAATTTGAATTGAATTGAATTGTGTTCTCATATTTGTCTTGTAATAGTATCTAGATATCAGTGTAATTTTCACTCGACTTTCAATGACTCCAAATCGAAACCCCTTTGAACTAGAGCCCCTGCCTCAGTTACGTCCCTGTTCTAAGCCCGGGTTGTTATTTACCCAAAAAGGTTGCCGCATAAAGAAATTTCGCGCCATTTGTAAACAAATGACGGTTTTGTGGGCACCTTCTAACATTGTAGGCTCCCAAAACATAGTAATATACGAGTACAAAAACAGTTTCGCACCGTACTAGAGTTGATCCTGAAGATAGCGGGCCTAAATTCTGGACCGTAATAAACCCGTTTGGACGGTGCTAGTTTTTTAGGGTTATTTTAGAGTTTTTTTTGGTTTACTTTAGGGTTATGTTTAACTGGGTAAGTGGCTGTATAAAATACTCAAGGCTGCATTGTAACACTTGCCAAATTATTTATTTGTTTATTTAATAGGGTAAAACCAGGGTAGTTGCCCCAGTGGTATAGTTGCCCCAATTGTAGTTACTCTAGTTTCGCGGATGAATCGCATGCTATTTTACTAATCTATCGAAATATTCTCCAATTCCCACTAAGTTGACCGTGTTTCATGTCTCTGTGCGATTCCATGGGAAAGAAAAATGCGATCACCGTTTTTTTGGTGTAAACGTTTTGTTTCTCGTCTGGGCATCTATCCTTAATGTAATTTACGTGGATTAAGCAACTATCCCCTATTTGGGATAGATATCCCAAAATATAGAGGTCTGCAAAAATCGCTTATACTCTAAAAATAAGATAATGTTTATAACTTTTCATAAAGTTTTGATATTTTTTTTTATTTATTTATATATTTTTAAACTAGTGTGTACAATAAAGAGTATTTATCTTATCTTTTATCCTATAAAAAACCAAAGTACCGGCCATTTTTTCAAATAAAGTATTTGGTTTTTTGTACTAAGAGATATAGAGTGATTTTAAAAAGTGTGGCAACTATCCGGCTTTTACCCTAGTTTATTGTACGCAGGATACATATAGGTTCGTCGATGTAAAATACAGATTTTAAACAGTAAAGTGACACAAAGGGTACAGCTAATTTCTAAAAAAAATTCTTCCAGCAGACCCGGGAAAGAAGATAGTTAAATTATTATACAGAAACGTTATTCTTTACCTAACTAAGGGTAAGGAATAACATTTAAAAATAATATTTTGTCATTTTTAAAGTTCCGTACCTACCAAAAAAGCATAAACCAAAACTGTTGTAGGATCACTTTTTGCCCATCTGTCTGTGTCTCTGTCAAGCTGATATTAATAACTATCAAAACTACTCCTATATAAACCTGGGTTTCTTTTGAAGTAATAATCGTATCGAAAAAAGAGTTTAATGTGTCGATAGATTAGAAAAAGCGCTTAAAAATATTGAAAAATCTTATTTTTGGCTGAACTATACAGAATGTAACAAAATTGTAAGTAAGCTGTAGGTCCCTTTAACTGAGGTTTCCACTCATCATACTGAACAACTTTTGTTCTACGACTTTTTCTGAAATCGCAAAAAAAATATTTTACTCTTCATACAAATCGATCAGCTGATCGACCAAATTTGTGAATTTTAGTATGGAGGGTCCAATTTTTTTTTTTGAGAATAGACTAAGGGTTCCTTGGGGAAAGTTGTTCAGAATGATGAGCAGAACCCCCAGTTAACGGGTCCTACACCAATTTTTTTACACCCTGTATACTTACGCCCGAATGCTTCTGAACGAAAGAAATACTAATTTACAATAAGTCTACGGTCCCTTAGAGATGTAATAAATACATAATAATATTCTAAGTAACGCAATTAAAATATAAGGCCAACTGTGTCACATATTATTTGTAAACTAGTTTAATAATCCTACATGTAAATTTGGTATTTGAAATGATTTCCATTTGGAATTGAGTTCAATTTGGAGTTAATTATAAATTATTATTTGCTTATTACGTGATTTTTTTTAACAAACATAAAATTGCTAATCCCATTTTAAAAGGCACCCAGACAAATATTACAGGCGTCAATATCGGCAAAGTCATTGTTGAAATTGACTAGGGAGTCTATCGTCCGAATAAGGGCGATCGGGTCTAAACGCGGGCCCAGTGCGGGTTGGTCGACTTCACACACAACATTCGAGTTTCCTCGCAGGCGTGTGCAGGTTTCCTCACGATGTTTCCTTCACCGTTAGAGCGTCGTCGGATAAACGTACTTACCTAATTATGAAATCGAAATTCGAAATCACATTGGTACGTGGCAGGACTCGAACCACGACCTCCGGGACAGGACCGGACAAGACCGGAGAGGACCACAGAAACTATATTTGGCAAAATTTGTCAAAAAAGGAGCAATAGAAAACGTTATTTTTGTGCGAGAGAATGTGCGGGAACTGGAAGGGTTTCTCTGTAATAGGGTACTTACCTCCCGTTGACCAAGAATAATATGAAGCTTGACAATAGCATGTATAATGGAAAAAAAATCCAAAAATTTTAACCGCCTCAAAATAGGAGGAGGTTTCTCAATTCGACCGTATAATATATATATTCTTTTATGTGTGTTCGCTGATAACTTCGTCGTTTATGAACCGATTTTGATGATTATTTTTTTGTTGGAAAGGAGATATCCCAAGAGTGGTACCACGGTAAGGAAACCAGGATCTGGTGATGGCATCCCAGAGAAATCGAGGGGAACCTTAGTTTCCTGTTTGAAGTCGGTTTTTTTTTTGTTTAAAATTATGTAAATATATGCTTAAAATTATGTAAATATATGCATAACATTACCACTGCTCAACGGAAGAAGCGTAGGCAGACCTCCTACTCGGTAGACTTTAGGGTTCTGTACGAAATATTACGGGATCAGTACCTTTTATTTAAAAAAAATAAACAAAATCGGTTGGATAGAACTGTCGGACAGACTCGCATAATTTTTTTTTTTCATATATAGGGTGACTTTTAATAAGTTATTGATAGTTAAGGATGTGAATGTACTCTTGATTACAAACAACTTTCCCAAAGAAACTATATATCAAATATGGAAAAAAAATTGAGGTCCTTCATACATTTTTGCCGCTTTGATAACTTATTATGTATCGAGGACCAATTTTTTTTTTCTGATTTGACATATTGTTTCTATGGGAAAGTTGTTAGTAATAACGAGTACATTCATATCCTTTGCTATCAAGAACTAATTAAAAGTCCCCCTATATATTTGAGAAAGGCAAAAGTAAGGTGTATTCCAATGCTAAACGACAAATCTGTGCATGAATACTATTCATTACAAAATACGCAAAACGGTTGGATAGAATTGGTCGGACGGACTCTCATTAGATTTCATATTTATTTTAAACTGTATTTTAAATATTTAATTCGAAAAATAACAAACATATCAAACTATAAAATTTCCAATGCTTGATGACAAATCTGTTTATGCCTTTAATATAAAAAATGTTTAAACAAATCAGTTGGATAAGTCTCATTATTTTGATATCATCATAACAGCTCATATACGTCCCCACCGAGGGGCTCGAGCCTACCCTGAATTAGAGCGATCAGGCCTTAGTCGACCACGTGGGCCCAGTGCGGGTTGGTCAACTTCACACACAACCTTCGAGTTTCATCGCAGGCGTGTGCAGGTTTCCTCACGATGTTTTCCTTCACCGTTAAAGCAATCGGTAAGTATGTACGTAAGTTTTTGAAAAACTCATTGGTACATTGGCCGTCCAGATTTGAACCCGGTACCTCTGGTTAGAAGAACCGAGTCGTTACCGGCTGAGCCACCGACGCTTTTAGATATATATTTTAGTAAAACACACACACACACCCACCCAGCCCCTCTTAATGTAAGATAGAATCTCTAACGCCAGATTATAAAATAAAATAGCAAGCTATCTACTTCATGTTTACGAACAAAATCCAATCATCTTATCTCGCTACGTTACCACATAAACATTCAAAATTTTGTGATCTAATTCATAGCCGAGAACTGACGTCTCATAAGCTTAGTCGGTCTGTAGAGGCACGTGAAGTCTGCCAAGACCTTAGGCTGGGTACAGACCATAATGAATTTCGAAGTTTCGCGGCAAGCACAGATGCTCAAGTTTATTCCATTTGAATGTCAGAAATATTCTACTATCAAACACAATTTATAAGAAGACTTTCAACATACCTATAGTATTTTGCGTTACTTAATTTATTTATTAGTTACAAAGTCAAGGAGCGCCATCCATTGCGTTAGGGAATCTTGGTAAGCCCGATTCCATCTTCGGCATCATCGTCACTTACCATCAGGTGAGATGATGCCAAGGGCTTACCAATAGTGTATAAAAAATAATAAAAAAGCGCCCCCTATCTTAAGGTATTAGAGTGGCCCCATCTGGGTGTTAAGGTATATTTGGTAAGCCCGCTTTCATCTTCGTCATTATCACCACTTACTATAAGGTGAGATAATAAGGGCTTATCCACTTAAACACAACATTAAAGGGTTCCGAAGTCAACAAGGAACCCTTATAGTTTCACCATGTCTACCTGTCTGTCTGTCCGTCTGTCCGCGGCTTATCTCAGAGACTATTAGTAGCAGAAATCTGTAATTTGGCATGGGTATACATATAAAGTACGCCGACAAAGAGGTACAATAAAATCTAGAAAAAAATATAACATCAAATTTTACATGAAAATAATGGGTGATTTTTTTAACGTTGAGTATCGTCGAATAGGTCTTTAAAAAGGATTATTCCTTACTCGAACCGGAAGTAAAATACCTAACAAAAATTCTCAACTCGAACCGATTTCATAAACGTATAGAGAAAAAACAACAAGTACAGTTGGAGCGAAAAGTGATAAGCCTTTATACAAGAATATTTTTATTTATTTATTTATGAATCAAGTTACAATTTTTGAACCTTGCATTGAAAAATAACTTACTAAGTGGTTTTAAGATGCAATATAATTCATAAAATTGTAACTACCTACCGTGCGTGTTTGGACACAAGCAGCGAGGCACGGCGGCGGTGTGAATCTGGGTACTTTCTCAAATAGATAATCATACCAACCTCAATCAAGATGGCATGTAGGTAATTATATTGTATATCAAGTGTATCCTAAGGCTAAAAAATTACTAAGTAAAACTGAAAATCTACATAACCTAATCCTTGATTTTGCATGCTAGTTTATTATTAAAAAATATGTATTGGGTTATTTGTAGGGTGTTTGTAACACATAGGAATTAAACATTTAGTAATTATAGAAGTTATTTTGTTAAAAGTTACTTAAAAATTATTTAATATTTTATTGTTAGTTCATAGTAGAAAAAATAATATTTTGTAGTAAGTTGTTAATTTTACATAATGTTTAGTTACAAGCATTTTATTGCAGTGCCTGCAATTATTGTGTATCTTAAGGTTGAAAGTAAGACTGCAAATTTACATAAGCTAAAATGTGTAAACGGATACTTAATAATTGTGTGTAAAATTTAAAATTATCTTTGTATTTAAAATCATCATTTTGTTTTTCTTACTGACTGTACCTTTTACCTTTTCGAGTTCGAGTTGAGAATTTTTGTTAGGTATTTTACTTCCGGTTCGAGTTAGGAATATAAGCCTCTAAAACTACTGAAGGTTTACTAAAAACATTTTTTGATTCAGTAATCGGTTTTTGAAATATTAAATTTTAAAGTGCTAATTTTTATTAGAGTCAAGTCCCCCCTACCAGCTTCACCAATATTTAAGGGGGGGACTACAGTGAAATTAACTACAGTGAAAACTAATTTCAAAAATCGATATGCGTCTACTCCATATGTTCGCAAAGTTTGGATTCAATCCGGTCTATAGTTTTTGTATTAACGCTTTAATACAAAAACTAAAGTACGTTTGTATGGAAACTCGAGTCTCCTGGGGAACATGTGAAAAAAATGTAAATATGGCCTACCAACTGGCCATTTAATAAATTTAAAAGGAAAACTATCACGGCTAAGTTGACTTTCTTAGTCGACCAACTTAAGTTGTGCAGTTAAATTTGTAAAAAGTTCATAGATTTTCCATACAAAATTCCATACAAAGTATTACCAATTGCAAATATAATTTAGTTTTTAAAATGTACCACAAGTCGACTCGCACTTCGCCAGGTTTCCCTAATAAAGGCAACCCATCATTTAAATTTTCTGTGGAGTCTCATCTCATCACCCATAATCATCATCATATTAGTCGAAATAAACGTTAGACAAAGGCCTCCCACAATGACTTCCACAACAACCGGTCTTGCGCTGCCCGCAATCAGCGGCTTCCTGCGACCTTCACCAGATCGTCGGTCCAAAAAGTGTGTGGCCACGCCACGTCTTCTGGCGCGCAGTCGCCACTTAAGAACTTTATTACCCCAACACGGCCATCTCTCTACGAGCTATGTGCCCCACCCACTGCCCTTAAGTTAAGGAGTCTGTCTATGTGAAATCCAAAGATTTAGGATTTCCCTCCTTCAAGCGATTCTTTTTACCCGACTACCTCAGAAGGAGAGCTATGTTTTTCGACTGTATGTTTGTATGTAGATTTCTTTAATCCCTGTTGAAGCCTGAACGGCTTGAAGGATTTTAACGTATGAGGTATCGTTAGATTCGTCTTGATCCCGTGAGTGACATAGGATACATTTTTACCCGACTGACCAAAAAGAGGGGTTACGTTTTTACGCAGCCGGGTTGTCAATTTTTAATGAACTCCTAAAGTTATTACCTGTGCGGTTAAATCATTTACATATCTCCCGTGGAACGAGCTGTATAACTCTTCGGGTACATTGCTCCTGAGGGAATACGGCATGAACACGAATACCCCGACTTGCCTTGACGATAGCTATAATGGTTTTATGCTCTCTCGACAAACTGGTTTTCGAGTTTATTACTGCATACATTGTGTCGTGTTTCAGGAATGAAGTAGGTAGGTTTTTTTTATTTATTTTTTACTAGCTGTTTCCCGCGGCTTCACCCGCGTGGAAAACGTTTCTATTACTTTTCGAGAGTGCGCAGTGCGAGAGACGCAAGCGGCTCGCGAGCGTGGAAAAAAGTAGCCTACGTGTTAATACAGGTCCTAATCTGTCTATCTACCAAATTTCAGCCAGATCCGTTTAGTAGTTTTTGCTTAAAAGAGAGTAACAAACATACATCCATACAATCTTACAAACTTTCGCGTTTATAATATTAAGTAGGATAGGAAGTAGGTTTCGGCCTAGTGCGAGTCGAGCTCGCTCACCGAGGGTCCCGTAGCACAACATAATATATTTTTAATGAATATTTAAAAAAATCGGTAAAGTGCGAGTCAGAACCGCACACGAAGGGTTCCGTACCATCATACTAGATGGCGCTAGTTTCTTCACGTTTAAAAAAAAAACACTTTTTTGTATGGAACTTTTACTTTTTTTAATTTTTAGTATTTGTTGTTATAGCGGCAATAAAAAACATCATCTGTGAAAATTTCAACTGTCTACCTATCATGGTTTATGAAATACAGCCCTAGTGACAGACGGACGGACGGACAGCGAAGTCTTAGTAATAGGGTCCCGTTTTTACCCTTTGGATACGGAACCCTAAAAAAATTAGTCGGACTGAAAAAAAATTTACTTATTTTCTTCCTTATCATTGATTTACGTCAGTTTTTCTACTGTAAATGTAAGTTTATTAACGCGAAAAATATTTATTTATGTGACCAAACTACAAATTATAATTTTGGGGTATTTTCCTTTACTTGTGCTGTGCGACCTTGCTTCTTGCCAAATTTCAGATTCTAGGTCATCGAGAAGTCATACTTCATAATTTTCATAATTTATTTTACGTGATTCATTTTACAAAACAAAAAAAGACGTGTGGCACTCGGGGACTGCCGCGGTAAAGCTATCGCATAACATTTTTTATCAACTTAAGCAATTATAATTATTTATTTATTTTTATTTATGCAGTATTTACTGACTCGGTGGCTCAGCGGTTTGTGCTCTTGACTGCTGATCCGAGAGTTGTGGGTTCCATCCCCACCCAGGGCAAACATTTGTGTGATGAACAGATTTGTTTGCTCTGTGTCTGGGTGTTAAATATCTATATATGTATGTATTTAAACGTATATAAGTATTTATATCAGTCTCTGGTTCCCATAACACAGGGAATCCTACTTTGGGGCCAGATGACCATGTGTGATTTGTCCCAGAATATTTATTTTATATTTATTTATTTACCAGTATGCCATGTAGTCCTTGGGGCGGGGGATGTTTATGTAATAAATTAACACTAAGAAAGTTCATCATCATCATCATCTGCCATCATCAATCGCCATCATCAATCGCCATCGCCATCGCCATCGCCATCATCATTATCATCATCATGATGGATAGATAGATGGCACTGTAAGTTTTTTAGAACTCAATATACAGGATGTTGTTTTGGTCGACAACGCCCTTTACAGTAGGGTTTTTACTCATGAAACTGGACAACTTTTGTTCTACAACTTTGCTGAAATCGCAAAAAAGAAATTGGACTTTTCATACAAATTGATCAGCTGGTTGACCAATTTTGTATGGAGAGGTCATTTTTTTTATGAGAATTGACTATGTGTTCCTTGGGGAAAGTTGTTCAGTTTCGTGAGTAGAAGCCCTCTTGAAAATGGCGTTGTCGACCAAAACAACAACCTGTATTTTTTTTTGGGGTGTCAGGTTTTATTTTCGTTACGAAATTTCATGATTCGGTCCCCTCAAAGCCCGCGATAAAAGCTATACAATAGGTAGCTTTAAAAAACACGTCTGTCTGATGTTAACGGACGATAATTTTACGTGATAACGTGTCATAAGCCAAACGGCTTGTGTGCTTTAGATCACACGACTGAAGTAAAACTTCTTCAGCGTTGTTCTATAAGGAGATCTAAATTACCGCCCATAGCCGGGTGAGTTAACTCCATGGCACTTTTGTGCTCCTGGTACTTTTTACAAATACAACATAACTCACAGTTGGAACACCTCTTGTAAGCTCCTGGAAGTCTTGTATATTTAATCCATTGACACACTTGTTTGACGGTTCATCCGTCCGTCCGTCCAAGTCCAAGTACAACTCTCGCTTGCACGCTCGGCTCAGGCGCAACGTGACAATGACGTCGCACTAGCGTAACGTGATAATGACGTCACACTTTTTCGTGAATGCAGCCCGTGTCATTAATTTATAAGACGTTATCACGTCACAATGTGTAATAATTTACTTCAAAAGCGGTCATCCATTTTTTTAAAATTTATTTATTAGACACCTGTTAAAACCTCCTACTGTTTTAAAATGCATGAGTAGAACTTCCGAAGGTGTACTAAAACTAGAATTAACGATATTTTACTTTTGTAATTAATAAAAATAAAGGATTTTTTTGATTTATTTTGTAAAGCGTGGATGATAAAATAAACTATAATTTGTTTTATGTTTGATTTGTAGTGGTAGGGGACGGTCGGGCAAGAAGAACAGGGTAGGCAAAAGGGGTATGTACTCAAACACGCGCTCAAAGCAAGAGCGAGACAAAATATTTACGTATGGCGCTAGCGCACTTCCTCCTCGGACAGAATCAGTCAGCCGCGGCCCGCCGTGCGAGTTATACGGGTGCACAGGAGACTCTGGTCATTTTCCCCGCTAAAAATAAAAATATTTTAGAGGTAAGTACGCTTGGTTATTTATGGTATATGTAAAGCTTATTGTACGTCAATGCTTATGATCAAGGAGCCAGATTTGTGTGCTAAAGGATGTGAATGTTTTAACCGAAAACATGTTATGTTTTGTAATGTTTTTGTAGCGGGCGTAGGTATCGAAAGGTATCGGGCAAAATGGGTGCAGGCAAAACGGAGACTACCCATTTTTCCCGCCTTTTACTTTTGTATGAATGGATGCTGAGTTAGATTTTCAATATCAATATTTACATATTTTCAAAACAATAAAACGATCAGCCAACCCCATCAACGTCAAAGTTGTTAAAGCGACATAAGAAAAATACAAGCCAAGTTAAGACTAGAGAAAAAGATTGTCATTGTATGGTTTGTAAAGAGCTATATGTAGCTCCTCCGACAGAGGATTGGATAATTGTGTTCCCAGTGTCAAGAATGGGCACACGAATCGTGCACTTCATACAGTGGCCACGGCTCCTACTTTTGCGACTTTTGTTTTGACTAGTACCTAGTGTTGTTTTTGCCCGCCTAGGGTAATCCTTTTGCCTACCCCCTATGGGCAAAACGGGTATTTTCCAAATTTTAAAAAAAGTGTTATTTCTTAGAAATGTTGATTATTTTCTTATTTTTTTTAATTTAAGTCGATTGCCAAAGAGGTAGTTCTAATTCATGTTCACATAATTATTAAATATTCCTACTATAAGTGTGCATTTTATTTGATCTGCCTTAACATGCCCGTTATGCCCGACCGTCCCCTACATCTTTCCTCTCGCTTTCTTTTAATCTGGAGGGAGTAATTTCTGTGGGAGAGATTGCGTGAAGGGTCGGAAGTGTGTAAGCTTTTTTTTTAAGTCAAAACATGGAAATACCACCTTATTTTTTTCAGTCACGAAAGCTAAGGAAACATTGGCCACGCCGCTTAACGCGAGGCCGGAGGCCGGTAGTGTTTTTACTTATGTCAGATATTACATTTTCGCTTGTTTTTTGATTTTACTGCGATAAATGCATCAATTTGAAACAAAGTAAGCTTTAAAAAAGTGCCCAGGCTGTCATTTTTAATAAACTCATCATATCAGCTGGAAATCGTCCACCAAGGATTTCCACGACGACCGGTCCTGCGCTGCCCGCATCCATCGGCTTCCCGCGATCTTTACCAGGTCGCCGGTCCATCGCGTGGGAGGCCAGCCTACGTTACGTTTTCCGGTGCGCGATCGCCACTCGAGAACTTTACTGCCCCATCGGCCATCTGTTCTACGAGCTATGTGCCCTGGCCACTACCACAAACTCACTATAACAAAAATTGAAAATATTTCAGACTTCTATAATCTTACTAATCTATACTTTATAATATTATAAAGAGGAAAGTTTTGTATTTTTTTAATGTTGGTAACTAATAAACTCAGAAACTACATAACCGATTTTGAAAATTATTTCACCATTAGAATGCTACATTATCGTTAAGTATCATATGCTATATTTATTACTAGAAAAAATAAGAGATCCTTGCATAAGTAACGTGAACCATGGTGTAAAAAAAATTCATTAAAAATTTCTATCATCACGTAAGCTACTAAAACTATTAATGATTGAACAAAAAAATGTTCTACAATGTAAGAGAACATATCAATACCTACAAAAAACTTCGTGATACTATGTGTTCAACTATTGTAGTTATTTCTATAATCACTTTTTAAATTTTTAAAGTTAATAAAAAACTGTCCAAAATCAGACAATGATAACCATACCTTCGTATTAACCCATAAGCAAATAAATCATTTCATAAAATAAATTTCGATACCTATAGATGACCCTATTGAATTACTTTAATCACATCCATCCAGAAGATATTACAAATTAAGGAAAATAAACACCGCCGCCGCGCAATGACCATTGTGGCCCCAAGCAATGCAGCCGTAGCGTAGAACAATATTAAAAAGATTAAATATTTGTTTGTTTACATTGAACAGGCTCCGAAACTACTGGACCGATTTAAAAAATTATTTCACTATTGGGAAGCTACACTATCCGCGGTTGCTATAGGCTATATTATATTTTCAAATAGGGATCATTTCTAAAACTCTAATATTATAACCCAAGGTGTAAAAAGAATACCTAAAAAACTCCTGCATTACCAACAAAAAGTAGTGTACTGTAGTGTAGTGTGAAGTGTGTAGTGTGAAGCAGGGTAGGCTGAAGGGTGTAGTGTGTAGTGTAGTGTAGTGTGAGGCGGTTCAAAGTTCGCCGAGACAACTAGTAATATTATAAACCCGAAATTTCGTAAGAATGTATGCATGTATGGATGTATGTTTGTTACTCTTTCACGCAAAAACTACACTGAACAGATCTGACTGAAATTTAGTAGGTTTAGGAATTAACACATAGGCTACTTTTTTCCACCCTAGCGAGCCGCTTGCGGGTCGTGCACTGCACACCCTCGAAAAGTCATTGAAAAGTTGTCCGCGCAGGGAAAGGCACGGGAAACAGCTAGTGTCAACATAAATCGCAAAGTTTCTGTAATTGATTTGATATTGTATGCGACCCCTAATCTACTTGGTGACCTACTAGCCTGGGCGCTTTTTCTGTTTTGGGCGATTCTGTTTCTTTTTGGTTAAAAAAACCGGCCATGTGCGAGTCAGAACCGCACACAAAGGGTTCCGTACCATCATACTAGATGGCGCTAGTACAAAGGATTCCGTACCATCATAATAGATGGCGCTAGTACAAAGGATTCTGTACCATCATACTAAATGGCGCTAGTACAAAGGATTCCGTACCATCATACTAGATGGCGCTAGTTTATTCATGTTTAAAAAAAACACGTTTTTCTGTATGGAGAACCCCTTATTTTTTCAATTCTTGTAATTTTTATTATTTGTTGTTATAGCGGCAACAGAAATACATCATCTGTGCAAATTTCAACTGTCTAGCTATCACGGTTCATGTAATACAGCCTGGTGACAGACGGACAGATAGACAGACAGAAGGAAGGCAAAGTCTTAGTAATAGGGTCCCGTTTTTACCCTTTGGGTATGGAACTATAAAAAACGAGCGAACCTTACAGTCGTCGTATTATCTAATACATATATACATGTATATGTAATATATATATAGTACTGTGGTATTATTATGATCGGTAACATCTGACATCATAAGTATAAAAAAACCTACCGACCATCCGCGCGGCCTCCAGCCTCGCATTAGGCGGCGTGGCCACGTTTCCTATCCTTCGTGACTTAAAAAAATATAAGGCGGCATGGCCCTATTTTCCTTAGCCTTCCTGACTGAAAAAAAAGTGGTATGGCTATGTTTTCTTAACCTTCGTGACTAAAAAAAGCGCTTCACGAAATTACCCCCACAGAAATTGGATTCCACCGATTGCAGGAAAGCGAGAGAAAAGGTCAAAACTACACACATCACATCACACTAATATTATAAAGGCGAAAGTTTGTGAGTGTGTAAGTGTGTATGTTTTTTACTTCTTCACGCAAAAACTACTTAACGGATCTGGCTGAAATTTGGTAGGTAGACAGCATATATTATTCCGATTTCTGTGGTAGACAGACTAGGACCTGGATTAACACACAGGCTTATTCTTTTTTTCATGCTCGCGAGCCGCATACGGCTCGCGCACTGCGCACCCTCGTAAAGTCATAGAAACGTTGTCCACGCGGGTGAAGCCGCGGGAAACAGCTAGTCAAAAATAAAACAAAATATTGTTTATTTCATCATCCACGCTAAAGCAAAATAATAACAGTTTCTGAATACTTCTTTTACAATCAATTTGAATCGCTTGTGTCAGAAGTATTCGCTCTTCTTTACAAAAATACATCAAGTAGATAGGTGCCGCTTGCGGCTCGCACACCACTCAACCTCAAAGTTAGTCATGAAAACGATGTCAACGCGGGCGCAGCCGCGGGCAAAAGCTAGTGAGACAATAAATTAAAAACACAAATAATTTGGGTTTATACGGGAGGCACCTTAATCAGATTATTCCTGAAATAATGAAATGCTCAGTGTAAGTGGGGCTTATTAACAGGGTCTATAGTATATTTTTTTACATCAAAAGTGGTAATATTTTAAAAACTGTATTCAATTAAATTGTTTTTTTTTACTTTAAGTATATTATGGTGAAGGAAAACATCGTGAGGAAACCTGCACAAGCCTCCGAAGAAACTCGAAGGTGGGTTAGCTCTAGCCCCTCGGTGGGGACGTATATGAGCTGATAAGATGAAGAAGAAGTATTTAAGAGCCCGCTGGAGTTCATATATCCCATACAAACGTAGTATTTGATACATTTGTTAACCAAACAACCGATTTTTAAATAATTTTATATCGTTAATAAGAATTGACGTATATCTGTGTCGCTACTTTTTACACCTGTATTTAGTTATATGTATACAGTCAAAAAATATAGATATGTTTAAATCGTGGATAATATTTTTGAATGATTGAATTGATTGAAAACATTTTATTCCACTACATAACACAGAAAAAAAAGATACGAAGATTAAGGAAGTAGTACATATAGGCGTTCTTATCGCTAACAAGCGATCTCTTCCAGACAACCTTTAGGTGCAGGAAACAAGGGAAATCATTATTGTGGGGTAGTAGTGGGCAATAAACAAAATCATAGAGAAAAAAATAAATAAAAAATGTAAATAAATATCCATTCTTAAACTACGTGATACACGTTAATTATAAGTAAATATAAATGATATAAACTAAAATACATATCCATAATGCATACGGGTACATAACATAATATACAGGGTGTAAAAAGACCACTCCCGGAAACTTAAACTGGGGTTTCTACTCATCACACTGAACAACTTTCTCCAAGGAACCCATACTGAATTCTAAAAAAATGTTTTGGACTTCCCATACAAAATTGGCCGATTAGCTGGCTGATTTGTATGAAAAGTCCAAAAAATTTCGAGTATTCGAGGGTTCCTTTGAGAAAGTTGTTCAGTATGATAAGTAGGAACCTTAGTTTAAGTTTCCGGGAGTGGTCTTTTTACAACCTGTATATAAGGTCTAACAAAATTAGCTGAAACTATTTTAACTGGTGCTTCTACCCATGAAACTGAACAACTTTCCCCATGGAACCCATAGTCAAATCGCAAAAAAAAATTTGGCTCTCCCATACTAACTCGATCAGCTGATCAGCCAAC
The DNA here is from genome assembly GCA_947284805.1 of Coleophora flavipennella. Classification (NCBI taxonomy): domain Eukaryota; kingdom Metazoa; phylum Arthropoda; class Insecta; order Lepidoptera; family Coleophoridae; genus Coleophora; species Coleophora flavipennella. The sequence goes on along the minus strand of OX369254.1, from coordinate 4,925,342 downwards.
TTAGTGAGAAGATAAAAAAAATGAGATTTGACTATGGGTTTCATGGGGAAAGTTGTTCAGTTTCATGGGTAGAAGCAGCAGTTAAAATAGTTTCAGCTAATTTTGTTAGACCTTATATATACAGGGTGGGAAGGAGTATACCGACAGATTTTAACCAAAGATTCTAATGCCTATATTTAGACAAAAAAAGTAATATAAACATTTGCCAGTAAAGCCTAATTTTCAAGATATTAATTTTTTAAATAATTCACAAGTTCAAAAAATCTCAAGGGTAACACGCCCTTATAATCTTATCTGACGTTTGTTGCCTCAAAGTATCATACTGACGTTGACTTCACTCGTCGTTTATCGTATGTTGTCGGAGTCGTTCGTGAAGTGTGAAGTTTTCTTTTTCACTCTTTAGACTAAGGTTTCGTTCAGAAGGGATTACTATCGTTAGTTGATTTTTTTGTTCCAGAAATTAAGTAAGTTAATAAGGCAGTTTTAGACCGATGTTGATATAACATTATTTACTCATAATACCACCAGGAATCCATGGTTAAAATCTGTCGGTATACTCCTTCCCACCCTGTATATACTATAAGTAAGTACATACGCAGATTAATGATGATGATGAAAACAACGAGACATAATAATTATGTAAGAGATTATACAGATTATAGAGATTTTGGTGCTTTGAACGTATCTTTGGTTTTTTTTTTAATTTTTATTCATTATTGGTAAGCCCTTGGCATCATCTCACCTGATGGTAAGTGACGATGATGCCAAAGATGGAAGCGGGCTTACCAAGATTCCCCAACGCAATGGAGAACTGGCTATCTTATCTTCAATCCGGTACACATCAATGTTGATAACACTGATGTTTGGCGGCAAGACTTAGATAAGATGGTGAGCTAGCCTTTCGTGGCTTAGAAAATGCCCTACCACCAACCCAACCGAGTCTTACAAGTTGACGCCACCGGGAATCGAACCCGCGACCTCATGGTGTGAAGCGAATGGACTAACCATTACGCCACGAAGGCGGTGTTTGACCTTGACTGTATCGGTTTTATTACTGGTTTATAGCTATAGCACAGTATAACCTAATATATATACTGTGGTATAACAAAGAGTACTAGGCTATAGCATATAGCTATCGAGTGTTTTTCGTGTTCCGGTTCTATTACCGCTATAACAAAAAAATATGATAAAATAGAAAAAGAAAAATTAAGTGCAAATTAAACATGCAAAAAAAGCCTCCGGTGTCTGTTCGTATGTCTGTCAGCGGACTGTATTTCATGTATTGCAGTTGGTAGACATTTGAAATTTTCACAGAATGTGTATTTCTGTTACCACTAAAAGGGCTAAATATAATGAAAATTAATCAAATGGAAAATTAAGCGCGTCCTCGTTACAAAAAACGTGTTTTTCATAGGTATTTGGTAGATATTTAGCTCTATATCGTAAAAACGGTAATACAATACTCGTACTATACTATATGCGTAAAACTTTGTGTGCTTAACAATATTACAATTAATGAAAACCTACAAATAATTAACTACAAATAATTAACTACAAATAATTAACTACAAATAATTAACTACAAATAATTAACTACAAATAATTAACTACAAATAATAATAAAAACCGGCCAAGTGTAAGTCGTACTCGTGCTAAGGAGTCCGATGGTCCGAACTGTGTGAAAAAAAAAATCTGTCGCTCGCGTTGATGTCTTTTGTTTGTTCATGAATAGTTGTCATTTTCATAGCTCATTCGAAAAAAAATAGACTTTTAAAGGTCGGACAGATAGACGCACGGACGGACAGGGTAGGCTTAGTAATAGCGTTCCATTACCTGGTACCTACAGAACCCTAAAATGTCTTGTAGGTAATTCGTGGTTTCATTATTCAAAATTACAGGTAAGAAAAAAATCTATTCTATTCTGTGTTCGACATCAATAATTGCAAACTGTTAACTTATCAAACACTATGATAATTTTGTAAAATGTAAACACTATAAAAAAGAAATTTCCGACCGTGACAGGACTCGAACCTGCAATCTTCGGATCCGAAGTCCGACGCCTTATCCATTAGGCCACACGGTCCTTATGAATTTAGTGTGAAATAGTCATTCAGGTTCTACAATTTATCGATCGTTGTATCAAAATCGTAAAAAAGCAATTAATACAAAACATTAATACTTTTTAATCATTGTGTATCAAAAAATGTTGAAAATTTAACTTGCCATGGTAACTAACATGTTAGGTTAGTACGAATTGTGAAGAAAAACATTTAGTCTTGTTTTACGAAAAATAGGCAAAATTTAGTACTTTCCTACATAGACATTCACTTTCATTTTAGATTTTACGATTTTTATTACAGAATCCTGAGGTGTATTTACCAAATCATTATTTTTAACGGTACCACTGCCATCTACGAAAAAAGAGCGAACTCAAACGTGAACGTTACCGCTTCGCTTCACATGACCGCCGGATGACTACGCTTACAACGCATGTAGTAAGTTCCAAAGTTTACGCGAAGATGGCGCGGCAGTATAATTTAGAGCGCCATCTGTAGTCTTTTTAATGAACTAAACAAACAAGAAACAAACGCAATCTGAACATGGTGGTGGCGTGCAAGGTGGCTTAGTTGATGTCTCAGTGACTAATTTTATACTAATAAAATTTTATCTACTAAGATGGAGCTACCTAAAATACTGTAACACAACTTGTCGATATCAGAACACCTGATTTAAAACTCGAAATTCTCACAAGGAACACTCATCATGCAAGTATTAAAGTAAAAAAGGAGCACCAATACTTAAGGCTATAAGATGCCTCAATCCGAGCAGGTTGATACGTGTTAAAATAATATCGAACTTAAATCTATTTAAGTTCAAATCAATACGGGCTTTAGCGCGGCTGTTACTTTAAAACCAAACGCCCAATTCTCGATTTTGACATGTTTTTAATTTATTATTATTATATCAGCTTATAATATACGTCCCCACCGAGGGGCTCGAGCCTACCCTGAATCAGGGCGATTAGGCCTTAGTCGACCACGCGGGCCCAGTGCGGGTTGGTCCACTTCACACACAACCTTCGAGTAGGTATCTTCTCAGGCGTTTGCAGGTTTCCTCACGATGTTTTTATTACTTTTCTATAATTTTAAATAAGTTTAAAAAAAAATGTGTTCAATTAAAATTGAAGGTCATAAAGTCACCGATTTTAGTGTGTAGTATTCATTCTGCTAACTATTTGTTTCCGAGAAATTTTTGCAATTAATGCCAAAAACAGGGTCTACAGTATACATTTTTTTTTCTTACATCAAAAGTGGTATAATAAACACTACACAAAAAACACAACACCACAGATTAATATATAGTTACTTCGACAACACTAAACAAACACTCGAAAAACATAACTATCCTTCCGACCTAGACGGGTAAAAATATAGGTGTTTTTATAGGATTCTGTAGTGAAACCAGGAACCCTTACTTAACAGTTTTCCGTCCGTCGATATAACACAGCCGTTTTACTCAAACACTATAAATTATTACGTTATCTATGTATAAATTTGAAAATTGGTATGGTTATATCCTGTAGTAGCAGTAGTTCGGTATATGGTTTACCATTTTTTTATTGTAGATACCTACCCTACTTACATATTCAGTGAGATAACATTTATTTATTAGTTGGGTATAAATAATAATCGTGACTTTGAAATAGTCTCCCTAGTTCCGAAATGTTCCAATAGGTGGCGCTGAGTCTTTTTAAACGCGCAAATCAGAACTCTTCGAAACTTTTATAGGTATTTGTTATAATAATAATATAATTATACAGTGGTGTCGATTCGGTGTTACACGACTTAACTTAATTGACAGGATTAAACTTAATTTACACATTCTGTCTTTTACTTTCTGTACCGAAAAGACAAGGATAGAATGCTTAAATTTAGTTTAGTTACGTTAGTACTAATATACCTATATACTGTGGTTTAGTCCTGTCAAATAAGTTAAATCGTGTTAAACCGAATCGACACCAATATCAATTCTAATTTTTGGATACTCTGTTCAAGGAGAGTTCAGACTACAGTCAAAGTATGTTTAAATTAGTACTAACATACAATCATACCTCGGATTCTGCATACAACGCAACGATCGTGAAATAACCTTCTTAAAAACAAATGACGGTGCAAACAAAATCACGGCGTAACTAGTAGGGTAAAACTGCCTTATATCGGCCACGTAAAATCAAAAAGTCAGTCGTGCAAATTGGAGATTAGTTTTCGTGAGTATAAATTAGATTTAGGTATTTATTACTTATTATTATTATTTTTTAGGTATTTAATTATTTATTTTTTATGTTGCAACTGAATGAAAGTTACTTTTCTTGCTCTTCCAATACCTCTTCTTCTGATGATGAATATGCCAGTGCAAACAGTGATGTGTCTGCATCTGGTCACTTAAGTGACCAAATCAGCTTCAAACTTTCTCAGCACCGGAAACTCCTTAATATTGTACACATAAATGCCCAAAGCGTTCCTGCTCACTTTTCAGATATGCTATTATCATTCGATCCTGATTTGATAGATGCAATTCTTATCTCGGAAACATTTCTCAAACCCGGACTTCCTTCCTCTCAGTATTCACTGCCCGGTTTTAAACTCCTACGTAATGATAGGATCGGCAAAGGCGGTGGTGGTGTTGCCATTTATTTGCGAGCAGACATTAAACACAAAATTATTGATGCATCACCGGGTGAATATTCGAAATCTTCGGAACATCTGTTCATTGAAGTAATTTTTCATCACCAAAAACTCTTGCTAGGTGTCTTCTATAGCCCGTCCAGAGAAATAAACTATTTCGACTCTTTCGAATCCAAATTGGAACTTTTGTCACCTCTCTACGATCATATTATCATCCTTGGCGACTTCAACACCTGCCTTCTGAAGGACGATTCTAGGAGCTACAAACTTCTGTCTTTGGTATCCTCTGTTAACATGCATATTCTTCCTTTAACTGCTACCCATAATGCCCCTCATTTTGCACCTTCACTTCTTGACCTAATTATTATCTCTAATCCCTCTCTTGTAGCAACCTATGGCCAGCTTACATCGCCATTCTCATATCATGATTTAATTTTTATATCATACAAACTCAGGCCTGAGAAGCGCAAACCCAAGTACTTGTTTCTCCGTAGTTTTAAAAATATTGATTCAAACCGCCTTAAAGAAGATGCCTTAAGTCTTGATTGGTCTCCAGTGATCAGCTCGTGCAATACTGATGATAAGATTCACCATTTCAACTTAATTATCACCAAACTGTTTGATAAACATGCTCCAATTAAAAGAGTGAAAGTTAAACGGCCACCTGCACCTTGGCTAAATGACACGATTAAAAGAGCTATGACTAAACGAAATAAGGCCAAGCCCAAGCTTAAGAAAAATCCCACTGATGCTAACTTAGCTGACTACAAAAAGCTTCGCAATCGCTGCAACAGAATGTGCCGCGATGCTAAGCGGCGCCACATTCACAACTCAGTTGAGCAATGTAATCCAGCTCACCTGTGGAAGTTCCTCAAAACTCTTGGAGTTGGTAAATCATCAAAAGAGTGTCCGTTTGTTTTTGATCTGAATGTGTTAAATTCTCACTTTTCTAATCCTCCTCTCTGTTTAGATACTCATGTCAAAAATTCCACTCTTCAATATCTCTCTAATCTACCACTTCCTTCTTGTAGTCAATTTACGTTAAGTGAAATATCTCCTAATGAAGTGAAGAAATCTCTTCTTTCTATTTCTTCCACGGCGATCGGAGCAGATGAGCTTAGTTCCCAGATGTTTAACCTTCTCGTAGACGAACTTCTTCCTTGTCTCACTCATATCTTTAATCATTCCCTTAGTACTGGCTCCTTTCCTTGCTTATGGAAAAAAGCGCATGTTATTCCCTTGCCTAAAACATCTAACCCAGCGTCACCTACCCAATTTCGTCCAATCTCTATTCTTCCCTTTCTATCTAAAGTTCTTGAGAGCATCGTTCATAAACAACTATTTTATTTTCTCAATATTAATAACCTTTTAAGTACCTTTCAATCTGGTTTCCGTCCTGGCCACAGTACTGTAACTGCTTTGCTTAAAGTTTCGGATGATATTCGTCAGGCCATGGACAGAAAACAACTAACCATACTTACATTATTGGACTTTAGCAGCGCGTTTAACTCAGTGGATTTTGATATTTTACTTGGAATTCTTTCCTCTCTTCATGTATCCCCTCAAGCTATAAGTTGGTTCAACTCCTACCTCAGGGGTCGTTCGCAGTGTGTTCGCTCAGATCAGTCTTCGTCAGACTGGGTAGATCTCACTGCTGGGGTTCCTCAGGGTGGTGTACTTTCCCCATTATTATTTTCTGTCTTCATAAACTCGTTAACTAAGCTTATCACCACGAAATTTCACCTTTATGCTGACGATTTACAACTATACCACCATTTTAAAGTAGACGAGGCCTTGGATGCTGTACATCGTGTTAACACTGACCTTCTCAGAATTAATGAATGGGCCCAATCATTTGGCTTACTTGTGAATCCCTCCAAATCACAAGCTCTTATTATTGGCGGGGTCACGTTACGCAGCCAGCTAGACATATCCGCATTACCCCCTTTAATTTACAACACTATCCCTATTGGGTTTACTAATACTGCCAAGAACTTAGGGGTTATTTTTGATACCAATCTGTCCTGGACCAGCCATGTCAATGAAGTCAGTAGGAAGGTGCATTTCTCTTTTCAGTCTCTTAAACGTTTACAGAAATTTTTACCCTTCGAAACCAAGCTCCTCCTTGCGCAATCCCTACTTCTTCCCATAATTGACTATGCGGATGTCTGCTTCCTCGATGCTACGGAGGTGCTCCTTAATAAATTAGAAAGATTGCAAAACCTATGCATACGGTTTATTTTTGGACTACGTAAATTCGACCATGTCTCTGAATTTAGATCTAAACTTAATTGGCTTCCTGTTCGTCGTCGTCGTGATGTACACATTCTCTCTTTCCTTTATAAAATCCTTCACAATCCTTCCTCTCCTTCATATTTGCGTGATCGCTTTGAATACATTGTTCCTAGAGATGTGCCTTGCCGATCTATTAAATCACTGTTGCTAAAATTTCCCTCTCACTGCTCCTCCCGCTATGGTGAGTCTTTTTCTGTTCATTCGGTGCGACTTTGGAATGCCCTTCCCCACGAAATTCGCGACAGTCCTAGCATACACATATTTAAGAGGAAAATAAAAGAGCATTACCTGACCTGACTTGCTTTCTCTATATTGCAACACTATAGGTATGTATTATATTATTATTATTATGTATGTTTATTATTTATTTTGTGTATGTAGTAAGTATATTATTATTTTTTATTATTATTTATTTATGTATGTATATGATAGGTATATTATTATTAACTTATACGTATTTGTTATATATAAGTAACATAATACTTAGCAACTTATCTTGTAGTTTTTTTTTTTTTTTTTACATTTCTAATAACAAATTTGTACACGCCCTCTACCCGTTCGTATTTCATTTCTTTCTCACTTACTGGTTTGTTGGCAGAAAACTCTTACAGAGTTAAGCATACCAATTGTAAATCTTATGTTTTTTTTTTACTTATGTATCTCTCATTTACTGTGTACAATAAACAATAAATAAATTAAAAAAAAAAAAAAAAAAAAAAAATATCACATTTATTTGCTGATTTTTCCTAAATTTATACAAGTCTGGGTTTGTGGGGGCTATTTTTAGGTGCCGGTGTTATTGTAATTACCAGTGATATCTTAAAATATCAAAAATATGTAGCTTTTTATTATATTGATGTTTTTCTTAACAAACTACTAATTTCCATGAGATCGGCCATTTGCAACCGAAACTCGTCCAGGTATTTGCCTTATATCGGCCCAGTATACCTTTATCAATAATTATTTATTATATATTAATATAATTATTGATAAAGGTACACCAAATAAAAATTATATCAAATAGATCATCATATCAGCCGAAGGACGTCCACTACTGGACATAGGCCTCCCAATGATTTCCACGACGACCGGTTCTGCGGACCTTCACCAGGTCATCGGTCCAACTAGTGAGAGTCGCCACTCGAGAACTTTATGGCCCCAACGGCCATCCGTTCTTCGAGCTATGCGCCGCGCCCACTGCCACTTAAGTTTAGCAATTCTGAGAGCTATTTCGGTTACTTTGGTTCTCCTACGGATTTCCTCGTTTCTGATTCAATAAAAACAACAATATAAACTCCGAGCATAGCACGCTCCATTGCCCTTTGGGTGACTTTGAGCCTTCTTATGAAGCCCATAGTAAGCGACTTCCTGAGGGAACGGTTCATTCGAGTGGTCGTCGATGGCTGCTCTTCTGACCTAATGGCTATTGATGCCGGGGTACCTCAGGGCTCAGTTCTCTCCGCAACTTTGTTTTTGCTGCACATAAACGATCCGCTGAAACCTGGTATACTTGGGTATGCAGACGACAGCACGGTTGTGGAAAGATACCTGTCTAGTGCTCGAGCTAGGGGTCCGGATATACTATCTCAGATTGAACGCGTGAACCTATCACTCAAGGCTGTCTCTGACTGGGGCGATGTCAATCTTGTTAGGTTTAATGCCTCTAAAACGCAGGCTCGTCTATTCACTGCAAAAAGGAGTCCTTTCACCCTGACTCCTACTTTCCGAGATAAATCTATCCAGATCTCCGACCATCTTGAGCTCCTTGGCGTTGATTTAACATCCGATCTTTGACTTAAACAATTTTTAACTTAACAGGTACTTTTTAGAAACTTTGATTAAAATATTTTGATTTTCTGTTTAGACTATAATTTTAAACAAAAAAAAACCGACTTCAAACAGGAAACTAAGGTTACCCTTGATTTTTCTGGGATGCCATCATCATATTCTGGTTTCCTTATCACGGTACCACCCTTGGGATATCTCCTTTCCAACAAAAAAAGAATCATCAAATTTATACAACGAAGTTATCCGCGAACACACATAAAAAAAATATACAGTCGAATTGAGAAACCTCCTCCTTTTTGAAGTCGGTTAAAAATGCACCGAACAATGGTGACATGTGAAATCTTGTTTAGCCACATCATCATATTTTCTGCCACTTTTAGCTGTACATTTTAAATGAAACCATTTAGGGAATAAGACACATCTAATATTTGATCCTCTTCCACATCACTTATTAATGCTTCTTCACAAGCAGAACATAAAACTTTGTCTGTAGCTTGAGGCGAGACGTTTTCAATATTACTGTTACATTTTTTCTTTTTTTGTTTAAGTTTTTTTGGTCTACGGTTTAATTTATGCTGTGCCGTTTCTAATTTACGCCTAGTCTTGTTTGCTTTGTTTAACTCAATTCTTTTTTTCCTTTCTTCGCGTTCTTTGAGATATTTTTCCTTTTCATCCTATTTTTGCTTGACGAATTGTCTCCATTTTTCAGAAGATATAGCCAAAGGCATCTTTTCTCGTTTTGATTTTTTTTTATTACCAAAATATAATGATTTTGGTGCAAATAAATGATTTTTAAATGCTGGAGATACTGTGTTCCTAGAGGTTGGTGTTGATGTTCTAGAAGCTGGACGGCTACATGCCGGAGATGTTATCAAAGATGGTGATCTTATATGGTGTCCAGTTAAACTTTGGGATGGCGATGCTGGTAGAGAAAAATCAAAACCAGATGTAATGTCAATATTGTCCATAATAATATTGTTGCTTATTAGTAAAGATATATCCTTAGACACACTTATAGTTTTTAAGGAGCAGGTGCAAGCTAACGGGCAAATTTCACAGTTTTTTATTAAAATTTGTGGGGGGCATGCTTAAGCCTCAGCGTTATTTGAATGATGCGATTGGGACGCTTCAGCGAGAATTGGCGCCGAAGCAGTTGGAGATGCCGTAGCAAGTATAGAATTATCTATGTATTCTATTTGGGCACAAACAGTTACTAATTGCATAGGAACTTCCGGTAAGCTGAATCTTCTTCTTATAGGACTTTGGTAATTGGTGTTTGGGACAAACATCGTTTCATCCGCAGGTATAATTGGAAAAGGCTCTGTATCTGAAACCTCTGAATTGACCGGAATCGAGTGTAAATTACAGTCGAAATCCTCCATAAGTAAATGTGGTTTTTCTAAAATAGAATCCGAAGTGGTGCTCTGGTTAGATTTACTCAGCTTTGCGCAGTCAGATTTTTCTAAATTTTCTTTGTTTGTGACATAAACCTCTTCTTCATGGGTAACACAATTTTTCAATTTCTGTTCTATTTGTGCTGAAGCAGTCAGAGCACCGTCGTCAGAGATATCGGTTAAGTCTTCGTCGATTTTGTTATTTTTTGCAGTCTTGCTTACTATTTCACTGTCACAGTCTTCCTGTATTTTTCTCTTGACCAGCAACGTATTTTCAGTATTATTCAAAATATCTGTCTTTTGTCTTATTATTTTTTTAACAGTTGCTAGATCTATGCCTACATTTATAAATTCTTTTTTGCAGTAGTCTAACACCTTGGCAGTTGCTTGTAAATCTGTATCAGATATAACTTCTTCCCTCACTTCTTGCAACATAGCTTCGTGTCTGTTTTTTATACATATGGAATAGTCGACAGCGTCGGGATTGAATCGGTTTAAGCCACATCTTCTAAACCCATTTTTTATGGTTTCTTTCGTGACGTATTTTAAAGTTTCGTTTAATTATGGGCTAAAAGTGATTTATGTTAGTGTTTTGTGTTCGAACGTTTCTTGCCAATTCTTCAACGTTTTACGCCACTGATGTTTAAGTGGCCTAAAAACACTAACATCAGCTGGTTGCATAAGGTGTGTTGTATTTGGTGGAAGTGCATACAAAATTATTCCATTTTCTTTGCAGAAAATACTTAAGTCTCTGGTCAAACGGGATTTATGGCCGTCCACAAAAAGAAGAATTGGCTTCTTAATATTATTTTCAGTTACCCATTTATTCACACCATTAGCTACGTACTCATAAAAAAGGCCACTCCTCATCCAGCCACTCTCTGATATTCCGATGAACCACGACGACGGGGCACCGTCTATTATTTCCTTCGGCGGTCTACGACTATACGGAAAAACTACCATGGGAGGTACAGAATCTTCAAATGCTGAAATTACTAGAAAAACAGTATTTGTTTCTTTTTCACTCCCCTTTTTGACTTCATAGATGTTCTTCCATCCCTTTGGTCCAATTACTTTTCCCGATTTAGGACATATACTGAAGCTAGTCTCATCGCCGTTAAAAATTATACGTGAGTCTTGCAATACTTCTTCATTTCCGGTTTCTTGTAAGTGCGATAGTAAGTCTTGGAATCATTTCTTTATAAACTCTTCCGTAACTATAGCCCTAGCCTGACTGATAGCTTCAGGTGTACGTTCGCTAAGGATCGGGTGACGTTTCATAAATAAATTATACCACTTACAGCCTGGTCTTCCATTTTTAAAAGGATTTATCTGCCATCTTCTTTTACTATTTTGGCGACTGTGTTTATTAAATCACTCCTTTTTCTGGGAAACCCGCATTTTGCAAGCTGAATCAGACATTCTACTAAAGTTTTCTCTTCTGCAGAATTTAACACTGCTTTATTTTCCAACAATACAGTTTTCATCAACCTTTCCATTTATTCTATCTTGTAAAGTAGTTCTAGGAACTTTGAAGACTCTTCCTGCCTCTCTGATGCCCATTTTACAATATCTTATGGCATTGACTGCTTGGACTACATTTTTTCTGTCATATTGTATTCTTTTCTTTTTCGCCTTATCCACATCTGTTGCAAACTTGGAATGCGAGGGCATTTTTGCATATCCAAGATGTTATCTGGTAACAATAATACAAATTAATCCTTGGGCCTACCCTACAACTACTACCTACCCGCCTACCTACCCGACGTGATATCGGCCACCGTTATAACAATTATCTTAACCCTCGGGCCGATGTATCGATAAAATTATCCTTACGAGTATATCAGCTACAACTTACTTAGACGACCAATATTAGAACTCATCTTACTTTGTATCGGCTATAGGTAACTTAATTTTTGGTGGCCGATACCACGATTTTGGCTCGCCTTGTATCGACCATGATCCTACGAGTGGTGGCCGATATCAGGATTTTGACTCGCCTTGTATCGGCCTATCACCATTTACGACGGCCGATATCAGGCCTTTCATGTAATAACCCAACCCTAACCCCGGCCATGCAATTTATCGATAAAATAGGAATAAAACTAAAAAACATACATTAAACACTGCACTATAATGTATTTTACCTCACTTACCCTCGTAACCACGAAATATTAGACGTGATAGTTTTGCTTTTAAATTGATAAAATGTCCTACTATTTAAAAAAAAATCAGATGTCCTGAAATAGCGGTTTAGCTGGGGGGGGGGGGGGGTTGTTGACTCTTACAAAAATTAGCATTCATAGTAGCATTCGGTAAGTACCTATTATAATGTGTGTGTAAATGGATTAGATTTTCAAATGTGGTTTGTTAGTGCATAACCCATCTATGGTAACAAATCTCTGCAATCATATGAAGAAAGTTGCAAAACTCATAGTTTACTTCAGCTTGATAAGAGACGTACTTATTCAACTATGAATATACAGGGTGTGACAAAATTGGTGTAGGTCCCGTTAACTGGGGGTTCTAGTCGTCATACTGAACAACTTTCCCCAAGGAACCCATAGTCAATTCTCAAAAAAAAATTGGACTCTATAACTTATAGTTTCTAATAACAGATGGCGATATCTGTTGACTGGATTGAGTAAATATTCAATAGATGGGTAGGGTAGGGTAGTGTAGTTTAGTGTAGTGTAGGAAAGGGTAGTTTAATGCAGTGTAGGGTACTGTAGTGCTGTGTAGGGTAGTGTAGGGTAGGGTAGGGTAGTGTAGTGTAGTGTAAGGCGGAACGTAGTTCGCCGGGACAGCTAGTATTATATAAAATGTTATGATTTCTCAAGTTTTGGAGGAGGAAATAGGGGACTACGAAATGCTGTTTTGGTCAATTTTAGTGCCTATATAGTATCGGTCTGCGCTGCTGTTCTCCCTTTCTTGCTGTATACGAAGAGGTTTGGGGGAGGGAGAGAGCAACATTTTATTCAAATAACTATTCTTTAGACCGCGTTTCCTCATAAGGAACTAGTCCAGGATCGGTTTCCGAGTTTATAGCTTGACAGTTGTCATACAAAATGAAGATCTCGAACAGATCTATTGTTTCGGATGAAAATTTAAGTTTGATAGCTGTCATACAAAATGAAGATCTTGAAGATATCTAGGATAGATTCTTTTTATAGTTTCTGAGACATGAACATTTGAGTCTTACAAAGTTGGACCCCGCCGCCGGGAGTGAAACCCGCGACCTCCTGTGAAGGTAATCGACAAACCATATTACCATCGGAAACCGGGAAGTGGGTAAAATTTAACTTGCAAGTTTCCACCCGAACAAACATACATACATTGCAAGTTAAATGAAAGCTTGTAAAGTTAACCTTCATCAACAAAAAGTATTTTTTTTTTAACCTTGGGTTTTCTATGGTTAAGTATTAAAGAGTCGGTGGCTCAACCGGTAACGACTCGGTCCATCTAACCAGAGGTAAAGGGTTCAAATCTGGACGGCCAATGTACCAATGAGTTTTTCAAAAACTTACGTATACATACTTACCGATTGCTTTAACGGTGAAGGAAAACATCGTGAGGAAACCTGCACACGCCTGCGAAGAAACTCGAAGGTTGTGTGTGAAGTCGACCAACCCGCACTGGGCCCGCGTGGTCGACTAAGGCCTAATCGCCCTGATTCAGGGTAGGCTCGAGCCCCTCGGTGGGGACGTATATGAGCTGTAATGATGAAGTATTAATTGACGTCAAAAATAACGAAATCTGTAATATTACCGCCTTAACTATATATGAATTAAAAAAAATTAAAGAACCCCTTACAACTTTCTTTTCACCATCTATCTTTAACCTATTCATTGAGACCATTATAGTGAGGTCAAACACGATAACTCTGCTCTTAGTTGATGAGGAGTTGGGTATCCTGCCGATTCCAGGTGATTCTGCAGCATCAGGTCAAGGTGCAATATCATTAAGTAACTCCAAATTACGAATCGATTAGACCTATAGAAATGGCACACTTTTCTTCATCAACTAAAAAATATCTTCGTTTTCAATTGGCATAACAGATTTTATTCAATCACAGCTCTCCACTCTCCATCAAGTCAACTTTTTTTTAATTTATTTTTTACTAGCTGATTCCCGCGGCTTCACCCGCGTGGACCACATTTCTATGACTTTTCGAGGGTGCGCAGTGCGCGAGCCGCAAGCGGCTCGCGAGCGTGGTAAAAAGTAGCCTATGTCTTAACCCAGGTCCTAATCTGTCTACCTACCAAATTTCAGCCAAATCCGTTCAGTAGTTTTTGCGGGAAAGCGTAACAGACAGACAGAGTTACTATCACATTTATAATATTAGTAGGGATTCACCATTGGTAAAACCTTGACAACATCTCACCTGGTGGTAAGTGACGATGTTGCCGAAGATGAAAGTGGGCTTACCAAGAATCCCCAACGCAATGGGGAACTGGCTATCTTACCTTATCTTCATGCCGGAACACATCAATGATATCAACATTGATATTTGGCGGCAAGACTTAGACAAGATGGTGGTAGCTAGCCAGGCGGGCTCATAAAATACCCTACCACCAACCAAACCGAGTCTTACAATTAACCCCGCCGGGAATCGAACCCGCGACCTCCTGTGTATCTTGTTAGGAGCTACGATGCCAAAGACAGACACACAGATACATGTATACACACTACATATGGGCGCCGTGGCAACCCCGCACGCCGCCGCCGCCGCCGTCATTCTCCGCGCGGCGTGAGTGGCGTAAAGACGTTCATTATTTTAGAGATTTTTCCCCACTTTTTAATGTTGTTGACTGACTTACGTGCATTAAAATAACAGAACTATCAAAAAATATATAAAAATAATTCGAAGTGAGTGGATTCCTTTAAAAGACCTTGTGAAATTTTTGAGAAGCTTTCGCCAAGCCGTTTAAATCTTGTCATCTCAGAAAACGTGTACAATGAATGTTGCTCTGGTGTTCCGTTCTGAGATTATGGACGTATTGAAGATGAATCAAGATGATGAAGCACTAATTAATTATGTTATGTTTGAAACGCAACATGAAGGCAAAAATGAATAAAAGACTCCAAGTAACAAAACCGATTGTCGCAGCAGCACTTTTGGATAACCGATTTATGAGTCAGGCAGAAATTGTTTTTTTTTAATTTTTTTTATTAAAAATTTGAGTGGTTTTGACTATATCTCACTTGATGGTAAGTGACGATGTAGTCGAGGATGGTACACGCAAACTAAAATAATGCCTATTCACTCTCGCCTTGAAGATCCCCAAATTGTAGGAGTCGGGAAACACAGACGTGGGCAAGGAGTTCCACTCCATCGCTGTTCGCATAATAAATGAGGAAGCGTAACGCTTCGTGCGCATAGGCTGAATATCAACAACAAATGGGTGGAACCTCCCCCCGCGTCGCGTTGACCGAAGGTGGAATGGAGCTGGGGGAATGAGGTCGTGAAGTTCTTGAGCACACTCTCCGAAATGAATTCGATAGAAAACCGAAAGACAGGCAACTTTGCGGCGATGCTCAATGCTTTGGAGCTTGTTTTTGACAAGCTCATCGTCACCAATGAGTCTCCGAGCGCGCCGGTCGATAGCGTCCAAGGTATACAGCTGATAGCGGGCTGATCCATCCCATAGGTCAGAACAGTACTCCATACAAGAACGGACTTGTGCTTGATATAAAGATAGAAGCTGTCCAGGTGTGAAGTACCATCTCACCTTAGAAAGAATACCCAGCTTCATTGCAGCAACTTTGGCCTTGGACTCAATGTATCTACCGAAATTGAGATTAGGTGTTATTTCCACGCCAAGAAGCTTAAGATGGTCAGCTATCTGAATGAATTCATTCTGGAAAGTAGGAGTCAAGTTGAAAGGAATCCTTTTAGCGGAAAAGAGACACGCCTGTGTTTTAGAGGCATTGAACCTTACGAGGTTGGAATCACCCCAATCAGACACTGCCTGAAGCGATAGGTTCATTCGCTTGATCATGGCCTCTCTCAAAGACAGCGTCTCAGCGCTGTTCGCTCGTGCACTGGATAGGTGTCTTTCCACAACTGTGCTATCGTTTGCATACCCAATAATACCTGGTGTCAGCAGATCGTTTATGTGTAGCAAGAAAAGGTGGCGGAAAGAACAGACCCCTGAAGTACCCCGGCATCGATTGCCAATAGGTCAGAGGAGCAGCCATCAATGACTACTCGAATAGACCGTTCCCTCAGGAAATCAGATACCCAGTTACACAAGTCCACAGGCAGTCCGTATAAAGGAAGTTTGCCAATAAGGCTAGCGTGCCAGACACAGTCAAAAGCCTTCGAGATGTCAAGAGACACGGCGAGAGCCTCACCGTGTTTCTCGATGGCCTCACCCCATATATGCGTAGCATACACTAGAAGATCTCCAGTGGACCGACCTTGACGAAAACCGTATTGTCGATCACTTAGGAGGTCATTGTCTTCTAGGTATGCCAAAATGCGGGTGTTCAATACATGCTCCATAATCTTACAGATTACAGAGGTGATTGCTATGGGGTGGTAATTTGCCGGGTCTGCATGACTGCCTATTTTGGGCACAGGCTGCACATTGGCGAGCTTCCAGAAATTTGGGACTATACCTGTTTTAAGAGAGAGGCAGTACAGACGTATCAGAACAGGAGACAACTCAAGAGCGCAGATCTTTAGCACTATAGCTGGTATACCGTCAGGTCCACTGGCTTTGTTCACGTCTAGATTACGAAGTGTTTTGAGTACCTCCTTATGGCGGATACGAATAGGGGGCATAGTAGATCCGCAAGGAGGTAACTGTGGTGGTATACTATTCGCTGTATCTAGACTTGAGTTTTCGGCAAACATGGAGACAAACAGGTTTGCCTTGTCAGTTGCCGTATGAGCCAGCGTTCCATCGAGTTTCAGCAGTGGAGGCAAAGACGAGCGGCAAAAGTTCGCCTCGACCGACTTAGCCAAGGACCAAAACGCCTTACTCCCAGAAGGATATGAAGCTAGTTTTGATCCTATGCGGCTAATATGGTCGAAACGAGCCCTGCGCAGCGTCTTTTTGTAGGACTTGGCGGCTTTGTTGAATGCCTTCTTCTTGTCACGCGTGTCCGGAGCTTTAAGATTCCGAGCGTGGGCCCACGCCTGGTAAGCCGAATGCTTTTGTGCCTCAGCAACTGAACATTCGGCATTAAACCACGGGCGAGCTTTACTCTCTAAAGGAATGTCAGAAAATGGAATATAATATTCCATCGCCTGACATATTACCTTTGAGATTTCGGTCGCACAGCTCGACGGATCGCTAGAAGAAAAACACGCCTGCCGCCAAGGATAAGATGCAAAAAAGTGGCGCATCTCATCCCAATCTGCTGACTTGTACCGCCATACCCGTCTGGTGCCCTTAGGGCTGAGATCGGGAGGTAAATAAGACAGTACAGATTTCACCAGACAATGGTCAGACGTACCCAAAGGTGAGGATACTGACACATTGTAACGGTCTGGTTCTGTTGTCAGCAGAAGGTCCAAACAATTTTCCGTTTGGCCATCAACGTCAGGTCTACCAGCTGGGAAAGATTTAGCGACAAAGCGAGTTTGAGTGCCTTTCTCCCAGCGCGGTCGGTCTTTTCGTACGGGAACAGCCACTCCTTATGGTGGGCATTGAAGTCCCCCAGAAGGACCAGTTGGGCAGACGGGTACCTTTGTTATCGCTGACGTAGACACAAACACCGCCGTGCGCCTTGAAATTGTGCTCCAGGGAATATCCCGGGTACTGCAAGTTTTTAGAGAACCAAAATATGTCAAGAACTTCCTTTCGTACATCAGAGAAGTGATAAACATCAATGATGTGCCAGAAACTTCAGCAAAAAATGCAGGCATTACAAGCATCAGCAATGAAACCGACACACCATTGTTGCACAAACGAAACATAGCATTAGTTCATGCCAAGGAATCCAAGGTAACACAATAGAGCAAGAATGTTGGCGTTGCATTGCTGGGGCGGATCGAACAGAACCCAAAGATGGTAATTTATTATCTTACTGGAACAGTAAAAAAGGCATTTTCTTATCTTGCTGCTATTGCTACAGCTTTACTCTGTGTGCCTGCCACTAGCACTCCGAGTGAGAGGGTATTCTTGGTAGCCGGGTTAACCGTTACGGCGAAAAGATCTCGCTTGAGCTCAATTTGGGTGAACAAGATCATATTCATTTATGATAATTGTGAAATCTGTAAAGTGGATACTAACGAAAAACCATACTTAGTATTAAAAAAAAATGTTTACGAGGCTATTAAAGTAAGGGTTCATTTGTAAAATAGTTTTTTATTATTTGTGTACGTAATCTAGACAAGTATGTAATATATTGACATTATCTTGTCGTCTGCCTGAAGTTACACGAGCAGCTTGTTAAAATTAAAACAAACTAGGTGGAGAAGGGGAGTAGATGACGTGTTTTATAAAAAAACAAGAAAATCAGCGACGCCGCCGGCGCCACGCCGCCGCCGACTGAAAATCTTCAGCGCGCCGCCGCTGACAATTTTCAAGGCGGCGCCCACATCTAATACACACGTTGAACTTAATAATATCACCCATCAGTTTGCGTCAGGGACATAAGACATAAGAATAACAAAAAATGTCTGAAGAGATCCTTGTATCATGGTAGGTATGTTTTTTTTTATTTCACAATAATTTTTACGCCCCTGGTATCATATCACCTGATGCGAATGTGATGATGCCGATGACATAATTATAATAGACATCTCTATTGGTAAAGTAAATTTACACGTCATTAAATGATATAATAATAGTACACTTAAATAAAATTTAATTTAAAAAAAGATGTGCTTAATTGTCAGTTTAATTTACTTTTCAACCGACTTCAAAAAAGGAGGAGGTTCTCAATTTGACTATATGTTTTTTTTATTTGTATGTTTGTTACGCGATAGCTTCGCAAATTCTGAACCGATTTTCATGATTCTTTTTTTATTATTAATCGGTGTAGTACCTACCTACTTTATTAAAGGGTAACAAAAACAAAAAATGATAATGCATAATTGTACTTAGTTGTTGCGATGGAAGTCGGTTTTTTAACGTGTAATGGTTCCGTTTTTAGCTTTTGAGGTACGGTACCCTAAAAATGGTCAATCAGCTGATCAGCTTGTACAGACTTCAAAAATTAAAATTGACAATAGAACTCTGGCTCAATGTTTTTCAGTAATGATGAGTAGAAGCCGTGTTTAGCGGGTCCTACACCAATTACTCCTGTATACCTTAACTTCACATTTATGTCACATTCTGTATACCTTAACTTCACATTTATGTCACATCCTGTATACTTTAACTTCACATTTATGTCACATCCTGTATACCTTAACTTCACATTTATGTCACAGCCTGTATACTTTAACTTCACATTTATGTCACAGCCTGTATACTTTAACTTCACATTTATGTCACACCTGTATACTGTAACTTCACATTTATGTCACATCCTGTATACTTTAACTTCACATTTATGTCACATCCTGTATACCTTAACTTCACATTTATGTCACAGCCTGTATACTTTAACTTCACATTTATGTCACAGCCTGTATACTTTAACTTCACATTTATGTCACATCCTGTATACCTTAACTTCACATTTATGTCACATCCTGTATACCTTAACTTCACATTTATGTCACATCCTGTATACCTTAACTTCACATTTATGTCACAGCCTGTATACTTTAACTTCACATTTATGTCACATCCTTTATACTTTAACTTCACATTTAAGGGCACACTTGGGGACAAAATCATTAGGTGAATTCACAGTGAGTTGGCACCAACGACCGCCTTGAGGGCCAATTTGTGGGTCCAGGAAACACTCGGGCAAAGTGTTTGCCCCTTGCCCCTTACCCACGTCTGGAGAGGGTGGGTGCAGTGTTGTGTTGAGCGTTAGACGAGAATTTTAAAGATTGCATGATATTATTACCTGGCCCTAGCCACCTATCAATAGTGTCATAATAAATACACTAATTAATTAAAAATAAGAACCCCAACTGTATAAAACTTAACACCTCTTTTTTGGCTAGTAAGATAAAATTGTATCATATATGTCACTCACGGTATCAAGACGAAACTAATGACATCTCGCAATCCAAAATCCATCAAGCCGTTTAGGCTAAAGAAATATTCGTGCACACCTACACTCGAAAAACACAACCCTCGGGTGTCTCGGGTGAAAATACAGGTGTTTTTTGGGTTCTGTAATAAAACCAGGAACCCCTACAGTTTTACAATGTCCGCTTCTTTATCCGTATATATGTCCGTCTGTATACCACAGCCGTTTTACTCAAACATTATTGATGATGATCATCTATCCGACCGATTTCTGTCATGGCGACCACTTAATCTCCTAGTCGGTTTGCCGCGCGTGCGCTTGAAGATGGTTTATGTAGCCAGCCAATCTTCGCAGCGAAACTCCTCGCGGACTGAGGGCATTCAAGTATGCCACCCTCGTAATTGTATGAAACGGTCGCAGGTGGTTGGGCCTTTAACTGGTAGCGTTTGGTATCTTTACGCTGATCCTCGAACTCAAACACTTGCCTATTCTGCTGCCAAACTCTCCCATTGAGAGGGTTCTATGTTGCATCCTTTCATATGTCGTTTCAGAACATCTTTGTACCGGAGGAGCTGTCCGCCATGTTTCCGCTTACCCTTCTCCAGTTCAAGAAGATGCGCTTCGCCACTCTCTTCTCCTTCATACGTGATGCGTGACCGCACCGCCGAAGCTGCCGACGCATTAAATAAACACTATTATATTACTATCTATAAAGGCCAATGCCGGAAATGAATACTTTTTTTTTGTTACAGATAAACGTTACGGCGCGTTACATGGGGGGAGGAAGGGGTCAAAAATCTCCAAAAATTGCGTTACGTAATACTTGAACGCTCCCTCACGTGTTGTGTATCAGAAAAAAGTAAAAAGCCATTTACATATTGTGTTGGAGAATCATGATAAGCCCGCTTCGATCTTCGGCATCATCGTCACTTACCAAGTACTTAACAATGAATAAAAAAAAACCAAAGTTGACTGATAATCAAATCAGCTGAATCATTATTAAGAACCAATCCTTGATGCAAAATGCACTAGTACGCAAAGCACCTTATTCCCCTTTCCCGGTTAGTGAGTACCTACCTACCTCCTACCCATAACTAAATGGGCGAGACTTGGCTATTTCGCTATTTTCGAGGAGCCTATTTGCTTAGCCTAAAATTTAATATTATTACCTGAGTGCCCAATATGTTTTATAACGTAATGTTTTAAACTATAAGTAAGGTTATAGATAAATTTAATCATCAAATCAACTTCAAAATACCAAAAAAGATCTATTGTCACCGGGAATACGGCTTCATTTCAAATTTCTGCTCGCCCCTGGAAGTAGCTCTAAAATCGATCGCAAGATTTGAACTAAACAATCCTAAATACATACATACAAACATAATTTAAAATAAAGCTATAAGTAAATAAATAAACAAATAAATATATAAGGTGTAACAAAATTAGCTGAAACTATTTTAACTGGTGCTTCTGCCCATGAAACTGTACAACTTTCCCCATGAAACCAATAGTCAAATCGCAAAAAAATAATTGATATTCCCATACTAAGTTGGTTGATCAGCTGATCGAGTTAGTATGGGAGAGTCAATTTTTTTTTGCGATTTGACTATGGGTTCCATGAGGAAAGTTGTTCAGTTTCATGGATAGAAGCACCAGTTAAAATAGTTCCAGCTAATTTTGTTGAACCTTATACAGGGTGTAAAAAGACCTCTCCCGGATACTTAAACTGGGGCTTCTAATCATCATACTGAACAACTTTTCCCAAGGAACCTATACTGATTTCTCAAAAAAATATTTGTACTTTTCATACAAATCAGTCAGCTGATCTGCCAACTTTGTATGGGAAGTCCAATTTTTTTTTTGAGAATTCGGTATGGGTTCCGTGGATAAGATAATAATAATAAGTATGTAAATAAGATAAAAATTGTATTGAAATTAATATTTCAGGTAGTAGGTAATCTATATAAATTATAATGCATGTATATTTTAATATTACATATATAAACCCTTTGCGAATTGCTATGCCCCTTCGGGGTGTCATAATTAATAAGTTAAGATCTATATAAGGTGTAACAAAATTAGCTGAAACTATTTTAACTGGTGCTTCTACCCATGAAACTGAACAACTTTCCCCATGGAACCCATAGTCATGGGTAGAAGCACCAGTAAAAGTAGTTTCAGCTAATTTTGTTACACCTTATATATATAAAATTAGCTGAAACTATTTTAACTGGTGCTTCTACCCATGAAACTGAACAACTTTCCCCATGGAACCCATAGTCATGGGTAGAAGCACCAGTAAAAGTAGTTTCAGCTAATTTTGTTACACCTTATATATATAAAATTAACTGAAACTATTTTAACTGGTGCTTCTACCCATGAAACTGAACAACTTTCCCCATGGAACCCATAGTCATGGGTAGAAGCACCAGTAAAAGTAGTTTCAGCTAATTTTGTTACACCTTATATATATAAAATTAACTGAAACTATTTTAACTGGTGCTTCTACCCATGAAACTGAACAACTTTCCCCATGGAACCCATAGTCATGGGTAGAAGCACCAGTAAAAGTAGTTTCAGCTAATTTTGTTACACCTTATATATATAAAATTAACTGAAACTATTTTAACTGGTGCTTCTACCCATGAAACTGAACAACTTTCCCCATGGAACCCATAGTCATGGGTAGAAGCACCAGTAAAAGTAGTTTCAGCTAATTTTGTTACACCTTATATATATAAAATTAACTGAAACTATTTTAACTGGTGCTTCTACCCATGAAACTGAACAACTTTCCCCATGGAACCCATAGTCATGGGTAGAAGCACCAGTAAAAGTAGTTTCAGCTAATTTTGTTACACCTTATATATATAAAATTAGCTGAAACTATTATAACTGGTGCTTCTACCCATGAAACTGAACAACTTTCCCCATGTAACCCATAGTCATGGGTAGAAGCACCAGTAAAAGTAGTTTCAGCTAATTTTGTTACACCTTATATATATAAAATTAGCTGAAACTATTATAACTGGTGCTTCTACCCATGAAACTGAACAACTTTCCCCATGTAACCCATAGTCAAATCGAAAAAAAAAATTGGCTCTCCCATACTAACTCGATCAGCTGATCGGACAACTTAGTATGTGAAGTTCAAATTTTTTTTGAGATTTGACTATAGGTTTCATGGAGAAAGTTGTTCAGTTTCGTGAGTAGAAGCACCAGTTAAAATAGTTTCAGCTAATTTTGATAGACCTTATATAATTACCTATACTCGTATGAATGTATATGATTGATTATATATGATACTGCAATAAAACTGAAATTATGATACTAAAATGAAATGAAATTGCAAATTAAAAAAAAAGGTTTTAATATTCGATACTTAGAACTTCCCTAAGTTACGAGATTGAATCAGAAATGAGGAGACCCATAGAAGAGCCACCATATGACATGGTTCAAACTTAAGTGGCAGTGGACGGGGTACATAGGTCGTTGAACATATAATGGCCGTCGGGACAGAACTTAAAGTCCTCAAGTGGTAACAGCAGGCGCACCAGAAGACGTAGCGTAGGAAGATTCCCCTCGGTGGACCGACGACCTGGTTGAAGGTGGCAGGAAGCCACTGAATGCGGGTAGCAAAGAACCGGATGTTGTGGAAATCTTTAGGGAAGGCCTTTATCCAGCAGTGGACGTCTTTCGGCTGATAAGATGAAGGTTATTGAACAACAAGCCTCGCAACAACAAAAAACCGGCCAAGTGCGTGGGGGGCCACGGGCAATGTAGGTTTCCGTAGTTGCCATTATCGCGTCTATATCTAATTTTCAAATTTCCAAATACAGCGGTTTAGTTGTTAGGGGGTGAGGATACTCGACTCCAACAAATTTTAGCACTTTCAAGCTTATTTTTTCCAAAACGGAACCCTAAATTATAAAATGATCTTAGAAGACTCACAACTATTTTTTAAGCTCTAAACAATGATTCTTCACACGACTAGATTTGTCGAGAAAAAAATCATCCCCACTTTACTTGGAGGTACTTACCCTTAAAAAGTTTCCAAATTTTTTTACAGTCCTCTCCGCGTTATTATCTTTGCCAAATTACAGCTCTTAACCACTGATAGTCTAGGAGCTAGGCCACGGACAGAAAGACGGACAGACGAACAGACAGACATGACGAAACTCTAAGGGTTCAAACACAAAGATTATGCGGTATAGGCACGAAAACAAAATAATTTTCGAAAAACGTAAAAGCTGTTAGGTATAAAGCTTTTATTTGAAAAGAGTTTTTATGCTCAAAAAGGCAAATGCTCAAATGAATATAAATACTTACGCGGTTCCAAATTCAAAAGAAAGTGAAAACACTCTAGACAGAGTGTATTTTTTTTGAAGTGTTCAAATAGGTATCATCATATCAGCCAAAAATCGTCCACTGCTGGACAAAGGCCAAATGTACATAGATTATAGCAAATTTTTATGTAAGTAATAGGTGTATAAACAAAACATTTTACCATTGATAAAATTTTATCTTAATCACATTACATCGTGTAACGTCGAGCATGATTTTACGAGAATTTA
This sequence comes from Coleophora flavipennella, assembly GCA_947284805.1. NCBI lineage: Eukaryota > Metazoa > Arthropoda > Insecta > Lepidoptera > Coleophoridae > Coleophora > Coleophora flavipennella. The sequence continues at coordinate 4,900,499 of OX369254.1, read as the reverse complement.
GTTTATTTTATCACCGTGTGTATTTCATTTAAAAACTAAATATCTACCAAATGAAAAAAGGTTTATTTTAATGAAAACACTTCACGATTTGTTTACATATTTGGCCATTTCCAAATAACTAGACTGTATTTCCTACGATTCTATTGCAAATAAAATACGATTCTGGGACCTTGATTCCACCTCTAAATCTCATCAGCAGATCAACTTCATTTTATTTTTTTCATAATATTTCATTTTTTTTTACAATTTCAAAACAAAATAGAAAACAATTAATCATCTAGCACCATTAAACCTGAATGGTTTGTCTTGGTGTTCACAGTCGTCTACGAGCTACATTACATATCATAACAAAAAGAATAAAAAAAACAGTCATGTTATGCATATACCTACATATATCCTTAACCGCACTGCAATGCATACACAGGCACAGATGAGATACTAGTTACTTCAAAATACCAAAAGGATCTATTGTCACCGCGGGAATACGGCTTCATTTTAAATTTCATTTCCATCGGACCCCTGAAAGTCGCTCTCAAATCGATCGCAAGATTTGGACTAAACAAACATATATTATTATATACATACAGACATTGCAGGTTTTGAATATCTTCCCCACGAAATAACGGTTGTGAAAAAAACTGATCTTCCTACACATGCTTTGGTTTATTTGAGAAATCCCAAAGTTTTTTGTGTATTACTCTACACATAGAACATAAGTTCATAATATAGACCATAAGTTCCTAGGTTCAAAGTCACAAACAGAATACCTGAAGGGTTACAGTTAAGAATGATAGATAAGATAACTCTCTCTATCCTATCATGTGGCACAATTAACGGTGCTTTCCAAGGGATAGACGGCGGTTGCCTCGTGTAAGATAACTAAGAAATTGTGACATTAATTGTAACAACTAAGAATTTAAGGGTTTATCTTGTCTGACCAGTATCTAGTTAACCATGACACTTCATTTCTGCAAGTAGAGCATTACAGTGTATGAAGGTCGCGTTGCACACGTCTGTATAGGTGTAAATCTAAATGCCCTAGTGCCCTACACGTGACCGCAGGTGATGCTAAGGGCAATACCAGGCAACCGCCGCCTTTTATCCCTTGGATAGCATGGTTAATTGTTCCACACGATAAAAGAAAAAAAGATTAATGATTTTAATGACATTCTAATCTATTTGACAAATACGTTTATTGAATTGTAATAGGGATGACGAATGCTAGTCATCTGAGTTACTTTTTATCATCTGTCAAAAACGACATTTTGTTCTAAAAGTGTTTGAAATACCTAGACGTGACGTCATAGTTTAGCAGAGTCATATATGTGATCATTTTGTGATTTTGGTAAATTAAAAATCGAAGACTTCATGGAAAACAAAACGAGTAAGGTTTTCCGCGGTTTCAGTAGGAGAGGAGAGCAATTTAGTGATCAAGAGTTCATAATTTATTTCTGATGCTGTCGTCATCCCTAATTAATATTTGGTATTGTTTAATGTTTTTAACAATTCACCTAATGTTTAACACTTTTATTTGATTTAAATGTATGTTTTCATAATTATGTTATCGTCCAATAAAATGTAATATTTTAAAACAGGAAAAAAACTATGAAACTATGAAAGTCCGTTCAAATACGACGAATAAAGTCACTTTTAAAGAGCTTTATGTATAGTCAATACAAATGCAAGAAATACTCAACGATAAGACCTATAATCCTGGTCTCAATAAATGCACTCAAAAGCACTATTTATAGTGACCTGTCAATTTAATTCCAATCAATGTCTACCTACGTCCAGTTTGAAATCCATCTGCTTCAGACCTTTATTTTCAACTCTACTGTTTCAAGAATAAGGTGAAAAATAAATGTGACTAAAAATTTAGTAGCCCAAGATTGTTATCAATCGAAATTTTTTCAATGCATTCCGTGATCACGGGTGGCCGTGCACCCGCTTGCTGCAAGACGTCTCAGCCAATCAGAAAGCAGCGGTTTAGATGAAACAAAAGCCCCTTTTGTTGGGGGCGTGGCCTCCATTGTTGCGTACAATGGGAAGACAGCCGCTCCCTTTGTGTTCATTGTGTGAGCCGTTGTGGGCTTTTGTTGGGCTTTTGTTAATATGTGGGTGGTTGGAAAAAGGCGAATGGTAGATCGTAGGTGTGGTTTCGTATCCGATGCTGAAATTTTGAATTTTCGTACGGATCCGTTGTGGATTTGATTGGTGGAAGAGGGGTTTTCCTCTATGTATATGTGATCTGTTCGTCTAATTGTTTTGTTTCATTAGTACTGTACAGTTGCACAGATAAGATACTATATTCTTCTTTACATCCGGTAAGAAAGACGTCTTTTTTAACAGAGTAAAGAAATCTATGAATGAAGAATGCGAACAAAATATAATACATTTCTTGTGACCCAGGATTAATCCATCAGGTCAAACTATAGTTGTAGGTATTTATGATACAAGGGTGGTAAAAAGGTAAATAACAAACGAGTGACATTTGTAAGCCCGAGCGGAAATGGCATTAGTAAGTAGGTTAGAAATAAATATTGTTTTAGTAATTGTATAAAGGTCCGATATTGGTGATTTGTAAGATACACCAATTTCGATGTTCTAAATTAGATATTGTTTTATTATATTACCTGAATCGGATGTATACAGAGGCCAGCACATTAAGATAGACACTCGGAGTGCGATTCTGATCCATACGCATACGGCATAAGAACGGCACAAAGTATAAAGTGTCTAGCTTGATACGCTGGCCTCTGGACACCGGTCTATAGGTACCAGGGCTGCCAGATGTACGATTTATATCGTATTCGTACGATTACATAGCAGTCCGTACTATTTAAATTTTGGTTGATTTGTATGGGATTACAATTTTTTAAATGAAACGGTTTTCTATGTTTTGTATAGGCGTACGACTTTTTTTGCTATGTTTTATATGGGTATGGGTATACGATTTTTTTACCCCTTTGGTACGATCTCCTCCAAAAATAATATGACAACCCTGATAGATACCTTAATAGTAACATACCTACAATAAGGCGGTTCTGTGAATTTTAGATTCAGCTATTTATAGTTAGTTCGAACAGCGTCATAATTTTCATTTTTCATTTAGGAAAATATGACTTTATAGCCATCTAATGCCTCATGTTCATCATATCAGCCGAAGGATGTTTCACAACGACCGGTTCTGCGCTGCCCGCATCCAGAGGCTGCCAGCGACATTCACCAGGTCATCGGTCTGCCGACTGGGAGGCCTGCCTACTTACTAATACCTAAATCAGTGGGAAGGTTGGCTGGAAGAGATCTCTTATAGAGATAAGTCCATCTTTGTACATGTCCTTTCTAATTGTTTTTCACGTAAATATCTGTGTGCAATAAAGAATATATATATTGTTTGTTATGCGTTTGATGGGAAACTAGAGTTCAGTGGGATTGTTTAATAATACATTCATTCACGATTCCATGATGCTCGTCAACGATACGCAGTTACAACAAAATGATAAAATTGGGTACCAAGCCAACGGCCAAGGTATAGGTAGGTACAGTAAAGACAATACGCACTATATCAGTACAGCTAGCTTCTTTTAAAAATATCTTCAAGACCATCTACATACGGGTTAGGGTATACTACCTACCAGGTCAGAAAACTGAAATGCTACGCATATAACGAAAGGGTCTTAGATATGTTCCCAGTAGAACCGGCCACCTCTCAAGTGTGTATATATCAAACGCGCCGTGAGTAATTTGGCCGCACGGGAGAACGTTTAGCGCCTTGCCGATACCAAAGGTTGTCTTACTTTTTTTTTGTATAAAACCGAATTACTGTTCTAATTAGCTTATGAAATCTTCTTTTTACCTAGGTATAGCAATTTTAGCAAGATTCCATTTTTGTTTTTTTTTTTTGCATTTTTTGCAAACAATTTTTTTTTGACGTCTGACACTAAAAAGTCTTGAAACCTCTATTTTGGAAAAAAATCGATGGAATTACTCAAATAAACGATAAATATTGATGTAGGTATCAGTCCCACCTCAGTATTATGGTATTTAGTTTGACAGAGATTAGAACAGAGTAAGTACACTTATTACGTCATACATTACGTCAAGATTACGTCACACGTTTACGAATGCCTCTCAGGCACTCAACCAGCTTGAGCGTTGGCCGGTATGAATGCCAGACAACCTCGTTTCTTGGAACGATCGAACCTCATCAGTTACCTATCTACTCTTTTTCTTCTTTCTATGCCTTTTCCCATTATTTGAGGTCGGCCCTCCTTGTTTTCATGCGTCAGGTCTGTCGATCCTCGGTTGTCTCTTCGTCCAGTTGGGCCTGTTCCAAATCCATTGATATGATGGGCCACCACGTAGCAAGAGGGCGACCTCTAGATACCTCTCTCTCTCTCTTGTTGTCCAGTGCGAGGGCTTTCTATCGGTTTTATATCTACTCACGGAGGAAAATTAAAATTTTTTTACGTTAAACCAACGGCATTGAGCCCCGATACAGCCCCACCCTATTTTTTGTATCCTTTGGAGTATGACAGCAAAAGCCGCAAAATAAGATACAACCTATGAATTGTACAGCAGCACTGCACATAATTTCTTGCGAACACGTATAGTCATATATCGGGAGACATAGCTCGTAGAACAGATGGCCATTGGGATAGTAAAGTTCTCGAGTGGCGACCCCGCACCGGAAAACGTAGTGTAGGCAGGCCTCCCACTCGGTGGACCGATGACCTGGTGAAGGTCGCGGGAAGCCGCTGAATGCGTGCAGCGCAGAACCGATCGTCATGGAAACCTTTGGGGGAGGCCTATGTCCAATGGTGGACGTCCTTCGGCTGATATGATGATGATGGTGATGATGACGTATAGTCATGCAACAGCACGTCAAACTAGGTAGGTTCTAAAACTGGAAGAACGTTTCTTTAATACTATGGGCAAGCAATACATACCTATAAGTGCTTATAAGAAAGCAAATTGATTCATAAAGAAAATCGCAAACAAAAACTGTCATTTAAAAAAAGAAATTATTGCATCTAAAATCTGCCCATTATAATTTTATTAAAAGCACCACCCCTCTATCTTTTACCGTTTTGGGTGGCATTTGACTATCTCCAAGAAAGGCTAATAGATTTCTATCAAATTAATATGGCTAAGAACCATCTAATACACAATTGATCTAGCTTTCAATTTTTTTTTAAAAAAGGTCAAATTAGGGTACCTATCGTAGTCTTTTTAAAAAAATAATTATAGTTTTAAAAACTATAAATAGTTTTTGGCGTTGGTAACAGAACATTTGGAAATCTATGAACTTTTTCCAATCCAACAGCACAATCATAAGTTGGTCAACTATTATGCCTAACCTAAGACAGGCTACTGAGCCCTGATAGTTTTCCTATTAAATTTTATATTTCTGGCAACACTATCTTATCTTAGTCTTGCCGCCAAAAATCAGTGTTAACAACATTGATGTGTTCCGGCTTGAAGATAAGTTAGCCAGTTCTCCATGGCGTTAGGGTATCTTGGTAAGCCCGCTTCCATCTTCGGCATCATCGTCACTTACCATCAGGTGAGATGATGCCAAGGGCTAACCAATTGTGTATCCTATATATAAAAATGAATTTAAATCCTACTATTCACGGTTTTTTTTTTCAGATGTCCTGAAATAGCGGTTTAGCTGGTGGTGCGAGGGGGGGGGGGACTTGACTCTTACAAAAATAAGCACTTTAAAACTTAACAATTCGCAAACGGAACCCTGAATCGAGAAACAGATATACAAAACCCTCAGTAGTTTTAAAAGACTTATTTAACAAAACCTACCTCACACGGTAGGGTACAGTACTTCAACAAAAATAAATCACCCCTCTTTAAATTAGACAGACAGATGGACAGACAGACATACCTAATCTACAAGGCTTCGATCCTTGTTGACTACGGAACCCTAAAAACCGCATTGAAATTGGTCCATCAGCTTAGGAACTGCGGTATACAAACACGTACACATATAGACTTAAAACTTGTAACCTTCTTTTAGCGTCGGGATGATTAAGCTTTAAATATTGAATATATATATATATATATATATATATATATATATATATATATATATATATATAAGTATATATATCTTAATATATATAAATCTCGTGTCACAATGTTTGTCCTCAATGGACTCCTAAACCACTTAACCGATTATAATAAAATTCGCACACCATGTGCAGTTCGATCCAACTTGAGAGGTAGGATAGGGTAGGGTAGGGTAGGGTAGTGTAGTGTAGGGTAGTGTAGAGTAGTGTAGGGTAGTGTAGAGTAGTGTAGGGTAGGGTAGTGTAGTGTAGTGTATGTAGGGTAGGGTAGGGTAGTGTAGGGTAGGGTAGGGTAGTGTAGTGTAGTGTAGGGTAGGGCAGGGCAGTGTAATGTAATGTAAGGCGGTACGAAGTTCGCCGTGACAGCTAGTATATATATATATATACATATGCACGCAAAATTTCAGCTCAATCGGAAACCGGGAAGTGGGTCAAATTTAACTTGCAATATTTCATTACAGCGTCGGTGGCGTAACGGTTAGGGCTGCCGCCTCCTGTCCGGGAGGTCGTGGTTCGAATCCCGCCACGTACCAATGTGATTTCGAATTTCGATTTCATATGTACGTTTATCCGAAGCTCTTACGGTAAAGGAAAACATCATGAGGAAACCTGCACACAAGGTGTGTGAAGTCGACTAACCCGCACTGGGCCCTCTTGGTTGACTAAGGCCCGATCGACCTAATTCAAGGTAGGCTCGAGCCCCTCGGTGATGACGTATATGAGTTGATATGATGATTTCATTACAGATATACTAGGACAGGTGAAACTAAATAAAAGCTTGTAAAAATAGATATATTAATCGCGTAGTGGCGTTACCGTCCGTTACTAACACTGCACCATCGGAGACGGCCAGACAATGGTATCGATCCGCGACTCTACAGCGCGGATTGTGAATACTGTGGTGCGTTCGATTTTTACTTGCGTATTACCTCAGTGGCTGAGGTTATTTAAAGACCCGGTGGTGGCAGTTCAGTGTGACCTTACGTACGCATTTAAGGCCTTAAGATGGGTCAAATGACAATATTCAATTCAAATTATTGAAAGAATGTGTAAAGCTATCACCATGGAAAAAATATATAATATACTTAAAGTAATAAAAAAACGATTTAATTGAATACAATTTTAAAATATTACCACTTTTGATGTAAAAAAATATACTGTAGACCCTGTATTTGGCATTAATTGCAAAATTTCTCGAAAACAAATAGTCAATATTGACTATGAATGAAACCTACACAAAAAATCGGTGACTTTAGGACCTTTCATTTTAATTGAACACATTTTTTTTAAACTTATTTGAAAGTGATGAAAAGTAATAAAACGTAACAGCCGCGTTGAAGCCCGCACTGCTTTGAACTTAAAATATATTATTGAAACACGTATCAAACTGCTTGGATTGAGTGATCTTAGCGCCTTAAGGAGGCATATTGATTGGAACAGTTGTCTCTGTTTTTTTCTTTACGTGTAAAGAGTAAAGAAAATAACCACACTTTTGCACTTTTTCAATGTTTTTTATATTTTGTTTCAATGAAAACCTTAGGCAGGTACTCAGGTGCGCTGTGGTTTGGGGTAGTCCACAGGAGCATGAGGTATCTACGTTTTCTGGTAGGATGTTCCATTTGCGTAGATTGTCCTTTGTACGGGCTACGCCGGAGCGAATACGATTAAGCGCTCTCCATGTGCACCAATCATTTTCTCCGCCTGGTTGGAGATGTCTTACCTGCCTAAGTGGACCACAGTGTACCATCGCGGATCTCATGTCGGCAACGCAAAGCGCGGTTCAAGTGGCACGGCATTGGATAAAATATATATAAAGACGCTTTCACACGAAAAGAAGAAGAAGAAGAATGAAAACCTACAATTAATTTAACAAAAATCCAACTGGCATATCGCAGTGTGTGTTAAGACTAATCAACTAAGAAATTTTAGAGGTACAAATCGGTCTGGTTTACCTGTAGAATGCAAATCTCTGTTTTAAAAGAGGTATCTTTGTTATATATTTTTTTCTGTTATAAAAGTTAACGAGTCGTGTTTAAGCAACTGACAAAATGAAGTCATTGAAATGAAGAATCTGTATCTATGTACCTGGATATTTCATTATGGACAGTAAACAGTATCTAAAATTAAAATAATTAGAAAAGTAGTAAATGTTAGTTGACAGATAAAATACATACAATACATATTCATATTATATGTCACATTGTCACATCAGCTCATATACGTCCCCACCGAGGGGCTCGAGCCTACCCTGAATTAGGGCGATCAGGCCATAGTCGACGACGCGGGCCCAGTGCGGGTTGGTCGACTTCACACACAACCTTCGAGTATCTTCGCAGGCGTGTGCAGGTTTCCTCACGATGTTTTCCTTCGCCGTTAAAGCAATCGGTAAGTATATTTATTTATTTTTATTTTATTTTATTGAGAAACAAACAGTCGTAACTTAATATATAAATATTTCTTAAATTTGGTAGATTACAGACCTATAGTTTCCTATATTTAAGTTGTAGCAAAATTAACCTCAAATTGCGAAACGCAAACAACATATATATGTACGTAAGTTTTTGAAAAACTCATTGGTACATTGGCCGTCCAGGTTTGAACCCGGTACCTCTGGTTAGAAGGACCGAGTCGTTACCGGTTGAGCCACCGACGCTTTAATAAAATTATTATTTTTTGCATGATTATTATTTTTTTGCTTTAATAAAAGCTCATTCATATAAGAAACAGTATACAAAAATATTTTTGATTTATAAAAATAACCAAGACAAAAGCTATTTTCTCTATCTCTTTCTAGCAAACCAGAATGTAGCATAGAGTTTATATACACCGTGTGTTTTATGTCGTCACATTTACATATCGGATCTCTGTGTCTAATTAGTAGTTGAAAATGCTTATATCTTCCGTATTTCTAGGCCAATTTAAATTTTCATTTCACATTTTGACATTGTTTTTACGGAATTTTTATATTTTGTTCAGAAATGCGGTAAAAAAAATTCATGCATAATACCTACCCTATTAGTCTACAGAAATTATACTAGGCCAGGTCCGGGTTGGAGAAGGTTGTGGGGCAAGTGATGAACCCCACTTCCAGAAGCTTTGGCCGCATCATAAGGCCTCTGATATGGCCAAACACGCAAGTCATTAGAGCTACGACCTCTTCATTTAAATCACCTTATTTTAATGATCATCGACATCATCACATTTATAAGATTCCATTCTGCTACACAAAGGACTTTCCGGGTTTCCACAGCGACCGGTCCACCACTACCCTGCACTATCATGTCGACAGTCCACGCTACATCTTCTGGTACGCTATCGTCACTCGAGAACTTTAATACCACCACGGCCGTCCGTCCTACGTAAGGGCTATGTGCTCCACTCAGTGGCACTAAAGTTTAGCAATTCTGTGAGTTACGTCAGGTATATTATGAACTATGGTAGGTACATAATATACTCACCGATTGCTTTAACGGTGAAGGAAAACATCGTGAGGAAACCTGCACACACCTGCGAAGAAACTCGAAGGTAGTGCGTGAAGTCGAATAACCCGCACTGGGCCCGCGTGGTCGACTAAGGCCCGACCGCCCTAATTCAGGGTAGGTAGGTGGGGACGTGTATGAGCTGATACGATGATGATTATGGACTATAGGTTAGATATTAATATATAAATATATAATAGTTATAATAACACATACACACTTTGATTTTTCTATGGATCTCCTCATTTCCGATTCAATCACATCACTTTTTAATTAGATTATTATTTTTTAGAACGATTTCTAGGGGTGCGATTGAGCTGAAATTTGGTATGAAGCCGTATTCCGGGTGACATTAGATCCTTTTGATATTTTAAAATTGACCTGCTGATGAACTTTGGAGATGGAATCAGGGTCCTAGAATCGTCTTTTATTTTTAAAAGAATCATAAGAAATACTGTGCTCGCCTTTTAAATTTGGAAATGTGTTTTTATATTAGATTTTTCTTCAAATTATTTTTATAAAATACAAATATTTACCAAAATATCTATATTTTTAAATATCATCTAACAAACGAAATATCGCACGCTTCACAGATTTTAGTCACCAACTTCAATTGGCGCCGACGGGGTAACAGTGGGGGCTGTGTGGGCCCCATTGTGACGCACTCAATAGGTAATACCCTCCAGTACAATACCTACACCTGTGTTAATACGTATGATGGAAAATATCGATTTTCACATGTGTTTGTATGGGCAAATTGTTGAGTAACGAAACGGTGTTACATTGGGCGGTGCATGTTTGTTTGTCTACTTTTAACCAGCCTACATACAACCTTCACTTAACTTTTCCTATTCTGTTTCCTTATGCATTCTTTGTGTGTAAATATTATTATATATTGTTATAGTACATATTTATACTTATATGCCTTTATATATACAGAGTAAAGTCTCTATAGCGACACTCAAGGGACCAGACATTTTATGACGTTATTGAGAGTTTGTGAACGCCACTGTTTGAAGTCGTCTATGAAACCTGTGACAAAGCTTTACGAATGCGTCAAATATTAATCATCATCTTCTGAGACTTATTCACAATTATTTAGGATCGGCTTTGAATTTTTTTTTGTCTCCATTCTGGTCTCATTCCGGTTAGCTACTGCATCTGCGTCACTCCACATTCACAGACAGTCTTCATCTCTTTCTATATCCTTGCAGTATCATGTCCATCGCTTTTTGTGTCACGTGCTCCTTTTCTCTTCTGTATAACTTAATTTTTTTAATATTTTCAATTGATAGGTCCTTGGCATCATCTTACCTGATGGAAAGGACGATGATTTCAAAATTTCGCAATAGGGAACTGGCTATCTTACCTTCATGCCTGAACACATCATTTCTGTAAACATTGATGATTGGCGACAAGATTTATATAAGATAGTGATGGCTAGCCATGCGGGCTTGGGAAATGTCAACTAAACCGAGTCTTACAAAGTTAAACTCAGTCGGGAATCGAACCCACGACCACCTGGTGTGAAGCGAATGGACTAGCCATTACAAATAACAAATTATTTATTTGTAAAACATACGATATGAAGGTGTTAAAAAAAATAAAAGTGCCAGTATATATTGCTAAATGGCATACAAATATTACGCCACGGAGGCGGTTTAAACACGTGGCTAAACCATGTCTGAAAATATTAATTAATTTTCATTGCCTTACGAAGCATCGATATATTATACCTATGTCACGAAGCGCAGAAACGTACGCTTTAAATGCCACTAGCCTACAAACTCATCCAAATATTCGGTGCTTACGGCTTACGGTCAAAGCATCGGTGGCGTAACGGCTAGGGCTGTTACACCTGGAGGTCGTGGTTTGAATCCTGCCACGTACCAATGCGTTTTCTAATTTAGATTTCATAATATGTATACGGTTATCCGACGCTCTTACAGTGAAGGAAACCTGCATACGCCTGCTAAGAAACTCGAAGGTTGTGTGTGAAATGGACCAACCGGCAATGGACCCGCGTGGTGTACTAAGTCCCGATCGCCCTACTTCAGGGTAGGCTCGAGCCCCTCCGTGTGGGGACGTATATGAGCTGATATGATGATGGTCACTTAACCTGCGTGATCCACGTGACCACGTATGTCTCACAGGACTACGACAGCCTAATTTAATAAGTACTTAACAATTACCTAGAAAATATAACTCTCTCTCTCTCTCTCTCTTATAATCCTATTGTGCTAACCTTTAATTGATTTTATGAATTATGACGATTATGTTACACTTTGACATTTTTAATTAATATGTAATTGGTAACATGAAATAAATAATGTAATCTAATCTAATCTAATCTAATCTAATCTTTCTCTTGCTAAATGAAACCCATAAACCTATTATCGCCAAAAATATCATCCGACACTTTTGAACTTTAAAACTAAATCAATTTACCTAGTTAATTAAAAACGTACTTGCCGGGCTGCGGTTTTAATTATTGGCCTATTGAACCCCGCCTGGCTCTGACGCCGGGTTCCGTACAATAAACTTGGCCTCTGACGGGATCCGCACAATAAGTTGGTTGCGACGAATAATTGGCCTGAATCGAATATAATTGGTCGGTTCTTGAGACTCGATTCGATGGCCTAGCCCTGTTCTGGGCCTCAACAGCCAATCAAACTTGGGGACAATAGACCCAGTACCTAATAGCCTAGCTTTTTACCCGACTGCGTCAGAAGGAGGATTATGTTTTTACATACCGTAAACTGCTGCAACTTTGCACGAAATTCATTCAGTAGTCCTATGTCACTCACGGGATGAAGAAGAAATGAACGATACCTACCGCATACGTTAGAATACTTCAAGCCATTCAGGCTGTAGCAGGGAACATAGGAATCTACTTGCACACATACACTCAAAAACATAACCCTTCTTCTGAGGCAATCGGGTAAAAAAATGAAGTACGTACGTATTATCATATAGGTAGCTACTTATCCATACTTTAAATAAGTAAACGATAATATATAAAAAAATTCATAAACCCCTTTATACACTTTTTTATAACCTAAGACTATTCCAATGAGCCCAAAAACGATAAGTTGGTTAGGAGTGGGTATCCTGCAGATTCCACGAAACAGCATCTGGTCAAGGTTACCATGTTCGCATGAATATATCATTGAAGTAACAAGATACCTACCAAATTTCGAATCAATCAGACATGTGAAAGTTAATCATCTAGAAAAGAGCTGATGATCTACAATTGGATGAAATTTTTTTTTCAATTTTAGCAATGACACTCGATCAAGTCACTTTAAAAAAAACAACTAAATCATATTAGGTTTATTCGTTTAGGAGCTACGATGCCACCTACTGACACACATATACACAAGTTAAACTTATAACACCATCTGTGTGAGTCGAAAGTTAAAAATGATCACAAATTAATCTGCGCGGGCTATACGCGCCAACGAACGCGCTTATTTAAAAAGAATAGTAGGTATTTGTTGTTATAGCGGCAACAGAAATACATCATCTGATAAAATTTCAGCTATCTAGCTCTCACGGTTCATGAAATACAGCCTGGTGACAGACGGACGGACGGACAGCGGAGGCTTAATAATAGGGTCCCGTTTTTATCTTTTGGGTACGGAACCCTAAATTTATGATATTATACTATTACATATTTTATTATATCATATTTTATTAAGTATATAATATTATGTTAGGTTATACAGTACGAAGACAAAAATTAGAAAAAAGTGTTTTTTTAACGCCATTTTGGAGATACAAATTAAAAAAGTGCCCCCTGGCAAATAGTTTCAAATATCCATGTGTAGCATTTCAGCTAAACCAGTCCAACAATTTTTCTGCAAATCGAGAATACGAACATACACATTACACACACTTTTTGAGTCAATAAGTTAAGTGGTAAAGAGAGCATTTTCGTCAAAATCAACTAATCAGTGTGTTTTTCGGAAGATTACATAACCTTCTACTTGCTCTTTCATCGCTCGAGAGTAAAAATACGGCGGTCTCTAAAGAGAAGCATTGACAACAAAAATTGAATAACAACCCACCGTTTGCCTAATCATTGGACGCAACCTTATTGTTACACCTGCCCATTTATTATCGCAATATATTCTTTAAACCGAAAAAAAATATACAAAGAAGAGGAAGTTGTAAAAAAATAAAAAATGTATATACTTACTCGTATCATCCCTACTATAAAACACCTTTAGACGTCAGAAGCCATTCCGAATTTCATTGACTAAATTCGAAATTCGAATAATATGCGTTCGATTCTCAACTTTATTTCTAACTTTATAATTCTTTTTCACAGCTTTTTGTAACTACTATCTGGCAGGTTATAAAAGTGATCGTTTAGACGAAGGAGGTTGTAACAAAAAAGGTCATTCATGACAAAAGAGTTGGTGGCAAGGAATTTTCGGGTCCCATGGCTTTTTTGGTGTTTTACGCGGCCATAGCTAAATTGTCCTTGTGGGGAGATTCGAAAGTGACTCAGCTGATTTAGGTTAGACAGTGAAGCCAAAAAATTCCAGTTAATAGGTATATAACTTCATTTTTATGGTTTAAAATTAGTTTTTGGTGTTTACTACACTCAAGAAATGATTTTCATATATTACATATAGCACCTGGTACGAAAAATATACGGAGAGTAAAATCGAGAGTCACTTTTTAGTGTCACATTTTATATCAGTCATAAGGCTAAGGCTCCATTGCCATACCGCCTAAAGACTAAGGCTTTATGGCGTATGGTGGATTCCGAAGCGTCCCTCCTGTCAGGGATGTCAAAACATGAACACTTACACGAAAAAAGCTCAAGAAGACCCAAGGAGTAAATTATAGTCGCGTGTCGAAGCTGACACTTTGATTGTTTTAATAAATTGTAAAATATATTTATGTAAAGATTACTACTACATATAATAAAAACTTTAATGCCAAACTGTTAAAAGTCAGTGCATGAGCATCTTTCCCAAATAATTCCTATTCTGAATCTAAGCTCAGAATATTAAAATCAACCTCACAAAAGACAGATTCTTTTAACAAGTAAGAGAACAAAATAACGCGGCGACAACTTGGAGCAATGAAAATTTTAAATTTAATTAATAGCAAGTGGCGTCGTCCCCGATTATATTATTACGCAGCGCCATTGTGCGCCAGACGGCCCCTGCCTCCCCCGCGTTATGGTGACCATTGATTTAGTAAACATTAGTTTCAAATGAGAATATAATACTTTACCGTAGGAAACCTCCCTGTATAGCGATATAACAGATTTTTTGTACTTATTGTCGTTCTTATCATTACAATTGAGGGGTGGAAAAACAATGTGACCTCAGTGCATATTTGGTAGTTTTTAATCTGTGAATGTCAAGTTTTTCTATGTGTCTATGGCTATATGTCAGCAAAATTTTTTGGTGCAAATACGCTTCTGTCTCGAGTAAATCTATTTTTTAAACGACTTTAGCAGCAAACACGCCTCATTCCAATACAAACTGTATTCATGTTAAAAAAAAAAGATGGATTCTCGATTTTCAGTGACATAGGACTGAGGTCACTTTGCTTCTATATCCCTCAATTATACGTTACTAGGCTTTTCCGCCAGCTCCGCTGGTGTGGTATTCGTTTTAAATATTATTTTTTAGAGTGTGTAGTGTGCGAGCCATAATTTTCTCGAGAACTATGTCGGAATATACTAATTAGTAGTCTGCGTCACTTTTCATTCCCTTTAACAAAGAATAACAACAAAATTTACTTCGCTAAATTAGTCAAGTGGAAAGAAGGCATTCTAACATAAATAAGTGGGAAAACGCCTGATCGGGAATTAGATATCACTGATGGGAACAAAGACAGAAAGGACAGAATGACAACTGACCGAGATCAGTGCCATAAATAGTGGCATATTGAAATTTCGAAGAATAAAAGCCACTTTTAGTTGCTGAGCAAGCAGAGCAAATAAGAAATCATTATCATCATCATCATCATATCAGCCACAAATCGTCCACTGCTGGACAAAGGCCTCCCCCAAGGATTTCCACGACGACCGGTCCTGCGCTGCCCGCATCCATCGGCTTTCCGCGATCTTCACCAGGTCATCGGTCCACCGCGTGGGAGGCCTGCCTACGCGACGTTTTCCGGTGCGCGAAATCATTATAATGCTAACTAAATAGGCAATGGGGGCCAGAAAAAGTAATTTTGGACGGTTTCCATCAGGTGGATTTATAATTAAGTGAGACTGTTTAAAACGCATCCTATGACACCAAGAGGATCGAAGAAGATTCCATCACCACTTAGCTCGCACTCTATAATCAAATAAACCAGCTCAGCTAAACAAACAGACAAACACACAATCACACGCACGTAGGTTAACCAAAAAAATATTACTCTTTTTTCGGGTAGTCGGGTTTTAGCTTTTTAAGCTTCATATGACTCAAGATTTATTTTATATTAATGAGGGACCTAAACTTAGGTATATTTAAGAGTGGGTGGGACAATCTTCTCAATTTTCCTAAATCTACGTGATTAATGGTCACCCTACACCGGGTGGTTGCCCCGAGCCCCACCCGAGACGATGTGTTAGGCGTTGCTTTGTTAGGCAAATCCCAGTCGCCTTCGTTGTATATACCAAAGTAAGTATCCACATACATTGAATACATCTTTTACGTGTGCCACATTCTAGACGTCGTTGAAACCACGAAATACGAATAGTCGCGTTCAGTGGCAATGATGAACGATGATCGTTTAATGAATTATAGTTTAGGATTATTAATATTATTTATTTTACTTTCGACTTAATTAATGAACCTTTCAATACGGTATTTCACAACTAGTCATTTGAGTAACTTTTTATCAACCGTCAAAAACGAAAGTTTGTTCTGCAATTGTTCGCGTTACTGACATAGTGACGTCATAAGTGTCATCGAACTACTTTGATGTTTTTAATAACGATAAAATTTAAAATTGTTTAATATTTCAAATGAGCAAGAGTTTTTGGTGTTCTAGAAGAAATGCTATTTATTGAATACTAGCTGTTCCGGCGAACTTCTTACTACCTTAAACTACACTACCCTACCCTACCCTACACTACACTACACTGCACTGCACTACACTACCCCACCCTGCCCTACCCTAAAACCTTCTCCTGACAATAACAAACTCAACAAAAAAGAATTGACGAAATCGTTCCAGCCGTTATTGAGTGCATAAAAAAAGCTAGGCTTATTACGTTTCCTTTTTTAAATAACTGATAATAAATAACCAAAAAATGGCCGAAATTACTTTTGTATGAAAAGACGTGAACGACAATAAAATTAAACTTATAAACTTTATCGAAAAAACAAAAACTTATAAGCCTAGCTTTTGTTCTGACTCAGAACCTATCAAAAATTGATCCAAATCGGTTAAAAATCGTTAACGCCGTTTGTATGAAAAGTTGCAGCTTCACAATCCCCTTAAGTTGTATAGTTAATAACTTCAGTAACCAAAGGACCTTTATTTCAGTAACCTTTGGAGAACCGAAGTAACCGCCATAGCTCACAGAATATCTTAACTGAAGTGACTGTGGGCAGGGCACATAGCTCGTAAAACAGATGGCTGTTGGTGCAGTAAAGTTTTCGAGTAGCGACCGCGCTCCGAGAGACGTGGCGGAGGCAGGCCTTCCACGCGATAGACTTACGAGCCGGTGAAGGTCGAGTGTAGCCGCTGGATGCGGGCAGCCCAGGACCGAGCGGATATGATAACATCCTGACATAGTTCCCGAGGGATCTAGGAATAGTTAATTTCCACGCTCGCGCACGTCAGCGTGCAACGGAGCAACGGATTAAGGTGATTTTTTGTATAGAATTAGTTGAGGGGGTGGGAAGTGACATAGTTTACTAATCAGAATAGCCCGATATAGTTCCTAAGGGATCTAGAGAAAACTCATGTCCACGCTCGCGAGCCACTTGTGCCTCTCGCACAACTCACCCTCAAAGACAGTCATAAAAACGATATCCTGGCGGGCGAAGCTGCGGGCAAAAGCTAGTATATTATAAAAGAAAGTGTACACTGTGCGTGCCGCTAAAACTCAGAAATATGTCCTGGTACGATCAAGCAAGTTATATGGTGTGGTAGCCCTCTATCCCCCATCCATGAAGAAGGTTCCCGCTTTTACCTGAAGGGCGTGCTTTTGAAGATATAATGACTGGAAGTTTTGCCTTCTAGAAATTTCTAGAACAGCCCAGAATATTTGAGAGTATTCGAAAGCATTCCCCAACAACATCCCAGACCATTGTGGAACATTCCAAAACACTCTCGAATGTTGTGGAGTGTTCTAGAACAGTTTGGACCATTCGAAGCACAGTATTACGATATGGCTTACAGTAGCGCAACGCCTTTGATGTTGCACGATGCGCCACCGGCGTAGGTACTAGCCCACACTATAACCTGTAACCAGCCTGGCAAACTCTCGTATTTTTTCAGGCTGTGCCCCGCCGCTCGCTGCCCCGCATGTAGGGGAAGCCCGAGCAAGAAGCATAAGTCAGTTAAAAATAATAATGGTTTTTTCTAAAAATCTATACTAGATGGCGCTACTACATTTTGAATAGGCCTCGCGCGCGCGGCCGGCGGATGCCATGACAGTTTGACCAAAACAATAAGAGCGAATTATGTGTTGTGGAGAAATAATAATAAATTAGTGTTGTTTTCTTACGATTTTTGCAAAGATTTGTACACTTAGTTTGTATATTACCAATCAGCTACTTATAAATAATATTTGTTTATTCCTTTACTAGTATATTTTTTATTTCGTTATTCGCAGATGGTTTTTTTATTCAGTTATATGCGAGTGTAATTTGCGATCATTGTTTTTCTTTTACCTACTTGCAATAGTTCAAGCCATAACTTGTTATAGATATTGGTACGTTGGGCAAAACGAATATGGGCAAAACGGTTAGGGTCTTCGTTCTAATTTCTAATGTTTGGTGTGCGCTGAGAGGTACTCCAACAGAAGATTGGATTCAGTGTAATTAGTGCAAAAGTTGGGCTCATGAGGACTAGTAGCTCCTGTGTAGGAACTGGTAATTGTTTTTGCGATGAATGCCCCGACCCCCTGGGCAAAACGCATAATTGCCAACTTTTTTAAATTTCTATTATTTTTAGAAAAATGTTTAAGTTTCTTAATTTTTATTGTTATTTTCCAAAGATGATTAACCAAAGTAGAAATAAAAAGTACAAAGAGTTCTATTGATTATCGGATTGTTGTTTTATGTATACATTCCCTTAACATATGCGTCTTGCCCGGGTTTCCCCTATCCTTCCGTTGCTCTGCGTAAGTATATTCGTTGCGCTACTGTAATCCGCTATATTGTAACACTGTGATCGAAGCCTTTTTGTGTGGGTGAGGCTACTCCATGAGCAAAGCCGGAAACCCCAGCTAGTTGGTAATTAAAATAGGAATTGAACTCGATGTCTCCAGATTGAAGCAGGTTCTTCACCTCTATGCCATCAACGTTTCATCATTGTTCCATCACAGCTAATAATAGAGTCCTGAACATTAAACTTTGGATCCGTCACAATTATGGAATAGTCCATTGTAGGAATATAAACAATGGAATCGATATAATAAAGGCATAATGGCACAATGTTTCCATCACATAGCGTATTCAGTGTTGTATACGGCTCTGACAAACGTTTCACATCACAATTCAATATAATGCTGACACAGATATAAAGAAGTACCTACTGGATGTGAAATGATAAAATTTAATTTAAACCGACTTTAAAAATTTGACTGTATTTTTGTATCTGCGTGTTACTCGATTTTTTCGCCGAATCAAAGAATAAAGACTATTTACTACGTAAAAGAAGGTTAACTCCGCAAAATCATTTTAATGAATGGCGACTCTTGCTACGACACATTATAGTGCAAATTCAGGTCGCACAACGCTAATTACCTACAGTTTATTCACCTACAAGTTGACTCTCTTTCTATCGCGTAACTCTCATCTCTTCTGACTATTGAATTTGCACCTTGCGAGGGGCCGCGCGGCTTGGCGTGGCGTACAGCGCGGCGTAGGTACATTATTAAAATTTTCATACCTACAGCGCTATTGTTTTTTTGGCTGAGCATGTAGACTGGCTTGATAAATTTTAGAGTAGGTAGTCGTTTGATTCTTCTTGATCCCGTAACATACATTGTTATCTTGATCCCGTAAGATACGTTGTTATCTTAATCCCGTAACATACATTGTTCTTTTGATCCGTAACATGCATTGTTATCTTGATCTCGTAACATACATTGTTATCTTGATCCCTAACATACATTGTTATCTTGATCCCGTAACATACATTGTTATCCGATTGCCCAAAAAGAGAGGTAATGTTTTTATGAAGCAAGTTTTTTATTTTTTTATTAAATTGGGTTAGGTATTTTTTTATATACGCCTTCAGGTTATTCCTATATAAATTGTATCAAAATCGGTTTGGTAAACATTGCAAAATTATAGCTGTTGCGATTGAAGTCGATTGATTTTAACCTGCTCGCTCGGGAAGGCTGCACATGTGCCGTTATAATACCTACACCCGCTGACTCGGGAAGGCGGCACATGTGCCGCGCGCTACGACCAAATACAAAAGTACCAAGGACATGTATTAGAGTTCATTCTTTCCTGTGGTGTTTTAAGTGAGAGAATAAGATAGATATGTACTCTTTAATTTTGCCAGATAATAATTCAACTCATTCTTAGCCAAAAAAATCAGAAATTTCAGTTTGTGCTCTTTGGTGTGCTTAGCGGCAGCGAAGTCAGTTATTTGTGTAATTTTGTGAAGGAATTCGGACTTCATGGAAGTAAACTGACGGAAGTATTGATTATTACATGTATTCAGTGTATTGTTTCCCTTATTTTTATTGCAATTGAATACATATTCACTAAAAAAACACATTATTTGTGAAATGCATACTTTTTTGTTCCTTTGTAGACTTCACATCAAAATATTGAACAAATAAATTTGTATTGGACTATCAGCTGTAAAATGAAACATAGAATAGAGATGTTCGACTGTATTTTACTTTTTATTTCATGACTCTGGACTGGACAAAATACTTATCATAAAAAAACAATCTTTTGCAAAATCGGAAATTCGCAATCCGCGCCGCCATTAAAATTCGCGAGTGAACGGAAGCCGGAAGTCGCGCTTTTACCGACTTTTCTGTTTTGGTTTCATTCAACATTAACTATTTGTTTTCGAAAAATTTTGCATTTAATGCCAAAAACAGGGTCTATAGTATATTGTTTTACATCCAAAGTGGTAATATTCTTAAAATTGTATTCAATTAAATCAATTTTTTATTACTATGGGTATATTATATATTTTTACATAGTGATAGCTTTACACAGTCTTTCAATAATTTGAATTGAATATTGTTATTTGACCTATCATATGACCTTAGTATGACCTGCGCCACCATCTCAGCCTCGTTGGACGATACATGCGGAGCCTAGTCGGCCTCAGGAACCATATTTACATCTAACGAAAAACCAGTGCTGAGTTTCACATTCAAATCTTCCTTTTCCTAGACGGTTTGCACTTCAATACTAACTAATTCCATCCCCGGGTATATGTCAAGCCGAAAAAAGGATTAATTATTAGTGAAACTGTCACAGACACTGCGTTGCCTGTCTCAAGGCTGCTTAATATGACCTGCGCCACTCTTTCGGCCTCGCTGGACGATACGTGTGGAGCCAAGTCGGCCTCAGGAGCCATATTTACGCCTAACGGGAAACCAGTGCTGGGTTTGATTTCTGAGTCTTCCTTCTCCTAGACGATTTGCACTTCAGTGTTAATTAATTCAATCTCCGGGTATGTGTTACGCCGAAAAAAGGAAACTGACACAGACACTGCGTTGCCTGTCTCAAGGCTGCTTAATATGACCTGCGCCACCGTCTCGGCCTCGCTGGATAATACGTGCGGAGCCAAGTCGGCCTCAAGAGCCATATTTACGCCTAACGGAAAACCAGTGCTGGGTTTGACATCTAAATCTTCCTTCTCCTAGACGGTTTGCACTTTAATGGTATTTAATTCAATCCCTGGGTAAGAGTTACGCTGAAAAAAGGATTTATCAAATGAGAGCGTGTCAATGGTTATGTAAGAAAAGGAATCCACCGAAATCATCGACAAATGGGCTAAAGGATCCGGGGCTGCTATCCCTGAATTGCAGGTATGCAGAAAGTACTTAGTGATCATAATGCCTTCTAGTTTTCAGATGTTTCCTCTCCACACTGGTCAGTAACGGTCTGAGGGGAAGGGTCATAGGGGTCATCCTTCCAAAATCTAACATGTCAAGACAATCTACGAACATCTACTTATATGACCTCATCATCATCATCATATCAGCTCATATACGTCCCCACCGAGGAGCTCGAGCCTACCCTGAATTAGACCGATCGGGCATTAGTCGACCACGCGGGCCCAGTGCGGGTTTGTCGACATCACACACAACCTTCGAGTTTCTTCGCAGGCGTGTGCAGGTTTCCTCACTATGTTTTTATTTCACCGTAAGAGCGTCGGATAAACGTAATACATATAATATCGAAATTCGAAAACACATTGGTACGTGGCAGGATTCAAACCACGACATCCCGGACAGGAGGTAGCGGCCCTTGCCATTACGCCACCGACGCTCTCTGACCTCATATTATGTTAGTAATGACACTCTCCCCCCCTAAGGTATTTAGCTGAGACCACACCTGATACTGGTATCCGGCAGACTGTTTTTCTGAAAAATACGAGCCCCCATGAAGAGACCCAAGCAGTACTTTAATACTTTCTTCACCAAATCTAAATCTATATCCCTGTACCACACAACAATACATCAAACTCATATAATATCACAAAACTGACAAAGCCTGCGTATAGATATAACAACAATATATGAAACGTCGCACGAACAAGCGACAACGCTCAAAACCTCGATACCATTCGAAACTGAACTCTGTTCCCAAAGCATATGGATGATATAAAAATTTCATATCTCCTTGAAGAAGGGGTAAATCCTGTGTCTTCAAATGGAAAATGGTATAATGCTGATGTGTTGTGTACGCGATTGTACTTGTATAATGTATAGGTACTTGAGAATGAAATATTGCTGTGCACGATTCAATTTTCAGTTTACATTTACAGTTACATAGGTTTTGCATGTGTCTGTACTTTTACTGAACCATAAATGCTTTCGAAAAACTATGGTTTGGTCAAAGTATAAATAATATATATTAGTACTAAGATACAGTATGGACACTCCCTGCCGCTATCTAGATTGCGACCTCACCCCCTCGTCACACAGATTGATACAGATTGGTAACAATTTGGTTGTCGAACGTATAGGATTTCGTCGCCATTTTGTTTGTTCCGTCATTCCTTTTTCGAAATGTCATTTCTGGCCCGTTGTTTGAAGTGTCCAGGGTGTGGTTTGGCATACAGTTGGTATTTTTGAAGTCATCATCATCATCATCACGACTACCGGACTTGCGCTGCCTGCATCCATCGGCTTCCCGCGATCTTCACCCCGTCATCGGTCCACTGCGTGGGAGGCCTGTCTACGCTGCGTTTTCCGGTGCGCGGTCGCCACTCGAGAACTTTACTGCCCCAACGGCCATCTGTTCTACGAGCTATATATACCCTGCCCACTGCCACTTCAGTTTAGTAATTCTGTGAGCTATGTCGGTTACTTTGGTTCTCCTGCGGATTTTCTCGTTTCTGATTAGATCACGCAGAGAAACTCTGAGCATAGCACGCTCCATTGCCCTTTGGGTGACCTTGAGCCTTCTTATGAGGCCTAGATAGTCAGCGACCATATCTCAGTTCCGTAAGTCATCACTGTCTAAGTCAAAGACCTTATTCTTAAGACACTGATTTTCGAAGAAAGTATTTTTTAGGGTTCCGCACTAGGGTGGGACCCCATTATATGAGAGTAGGGTAGTGCCCCCGACAAGGCAAGCCAAGGGAGGACGGGGTACTACCTACCTTTTCTGGAAGCGTTTCGTTGTAAGTATCTTAAATAAAACCGTCATAGCTTCGGTCCTGATGATCCCAGGAACCTGAAATTTTGATTAGGAGTCTTTGGCAGATTTATCAATCGTTACCTAAATTTTATGATTTCAGATTTATTGACTTCTGAAATACGTCGATTTCGTGATTTATTATCATCTGTGCCTCTGAGAGTAGGTGAAGAAAATTTTTCACCGGAATCTAAGAGGGCGAAGTCGCGAGAAACAGCTAGTAATATCTAATATACTCACAATGGACAATAGAACCAAAGTTTGTTTTGATACACCAACGCGCTGTTGTATGAAAAGATGTAATCTTTGATGTGACGCAATCGTGATACAATTACTATGATTAGGTAACACATAATTTGGTGTTACACAGAGTGTAACATAAAGGTGCCGTGATACTTTAAGTTTGGCTTCTACTCATCAAACTAAACCACTTTTATTCTACAAATTTGCTGAAATCGCGATTTTTTTTTAATTTCCATACAAATCGGTTAGTTGATTGACCGGTTTTCTAAAAAAATCGCGGTTCAGTTTGATGAGTAAAAGCCCACCCTTAAAATATCATTGCACCTTTATGTTACTTCCTGTAAACTAATGACTAATGAAATGGAAATATTGTTGCCTTAATTTTTTTATTCGCATTTGGTAAGCCCTTGGCATCATCTCATCAAAAATAAATTATGAATTATTTTTCACGAAATTCACTGATGGATGAACACAGGCGTTCTAGCATTCTTAGTCGCTCTGTGGCCCTGAAGCTTGTTGTAGCTTCTTCCCTTTTAGCACATCCGTTTTTTTTTTCGCTACGATAAGCCGCCTCTAATATCTGGTCGCCCAACGCCCAGGCTCAATCGAGTGTTATAGTAAATCGGAACATACGGATCTCAGACATGTTTGCTTACTATGGGCCTCATAAGAAGGCTCAATGCCATACAAAGGGCGATGGAGCGATCTATGCTCGGAGTTTCCATGCGTGATTGAATCAGAAATGAGGAGATCCGTAGGAGAACCAAGGTAAACAACATAGCTCAAAGAATCGCTAAATGGGCGGGCCACTAGCTCGTAGAAGAGATGGCCGTTGGGGCAGTTATGTCCCCGTGAAGGTCTCTTGAACCTGGTGAAGGTCGCGGGAAGCCTTTGGATGCGGGCAGGGCAGTGCAGAACAGGTCGTTGTGGAGCGTTAGCCTTTATCCAGCAGTTCTAGAAACCGCTCTTCTATTTAAAAAAAACAAAAACCTTATCTTTTTTGTTATCTGTTACTTACCTAATTTGCAAGTTTTTATTTAATTAATATCATCCAGATAATATGTTTGTGTCACTATTAAAATCACAAAACTAGTAAATTAATGATAATGAAGAACTGTGACCACGTCACGCCTTAAATTTGTAAAATTCATTTTTCAAACTATAAATAAATCCTTAAACTGAGACTATGGACGACTTAGGCACAATGCTCGATGGTCTCAGTATAGCCACACCTCGGACATTTCATACAATGGGCGAGAAATGACATTTCTAAAAACAAATGACGAAACAAATGAAATCACGAATAAATTCTATACGTTCGAGAACCAAACTTAAACCAATCTGTATCAACCTGAACGACGAGGAGGTCGGAATCTAGACAGCAGCAGGCAGTGTCCCACTGTATGTTAGTACTAATATGTATACTATGGTAGAGCTTCTCATCAGGTAGGTCTTAGAACGAACATGGACAAGACGAAAATTATGTGATATCGCATCTACTCCTCTAAAAGTTGGAGGATCTACACTCGAAGTTGTTGCCGAATATGTGTACCTTGGAAAAACAGTCCAATTAGGTAGGTCCAACTTCAATAAAGAGATCAATCGTCGAATCCAACTCGGGTGGGCGGCGTTGAAGAAGCTTCGCAATATCTTCAAATCCCAAATACCGCAGTGTCTTAAGACCAAGGTCTTCGACTATTGTGTGTTGCCAATAATGACATAAGGAACTTAGACATGCTGGCTTACTATGGGCCTCATAAGAAGGCTCAAGGTCACTCAATAGGTAATGGAAGCGAAAAGCAGAGTGTGAAACTCGAGCATGAAACCCATTTTACCCTCGACATGACTATCCACCCTCGCCGTACCGGCTCGGTTTGCTAAATGAACGTCTCGGGTAAAATGGCTTGTTTTATTCTCTTGTGTAAGTCTACTATTGTTATTTCTTAAACATATCACTTTTAAGCCTGAAACTTTTATGGTTAGTTGATTGACGCAACAAGAAATAATTGTTTGTGTTGTAATGAATTATTCATAATATATATTCATAACAGTTACAAATACGTTATCAATGGTTACATGTGGTGACATCACTATTATTAAGAAGAAATGATCATAGAACGGAAACGTTTTACTAACGTTTCATACAATTACAAAATACACAATCTGCTGTCTTTATATACATAAACATAAAACTAAATATGTGTTCCGTTACTATTATTTAGTAAAAAAAATGTTTTTTATGTTTCTTTAAGCTTAAAAACTAAAGATTGATTTGTTTACAATTTCGGAGATTCATCGAAACATTCTATCGCTGTCTTGAAGTGTCAAATCAGCATTCTCTGGACAGCCGCACTGTAGTACTAAAATATTCTTTGACAAAAGCTTGTATTAGTACCTCCATTATCAACTCAAAATTAAATTATCTAATTTCGAATTGTCATTGCGTCATTTTCCAAGCCGTTCACCAAACACTCAATGTTCCTCCACAACCAGTGGGTGTCAAAAAAGCATTCTATAATTAAATCCTACCAAGCACGCGTTCGATAGCATCTACATCTACTGTTATAATAGGATGGGCGTCTGTCTGTCTGTCCCGGCAAGATACGAGTATCTAATTCACTCCCTGATAGACTATTGTTTGATGCGAGTCGCTCTGAATAATTCAGTAGCGAGTATTTTTATTTTGGTGCCTATAGTTAAAGTGCTCGGGATGCAGTTAATTTAATCGATAAAGTGTGTTTCGTTGTGAAACAGATTATTTAATACAGTTGCTCGAAAAGTAGTACTTTATATGGCAGTTCGCTGTGCTATAAAATTGATAAAATAAAATTGATTTTACCGCACACGTGCTTTTTACTTTGCGACTTTTTTTAAAATTTCTAGCTCAGAGGACCAAGACATTTCTAGCAATTGAGAAATATAATGACCAAAGATACAGAATCTTCTTTGAGATTTTTGAAAGGAGAATTTTAAAAAAGATGAGCTATCCTACGAAAACAAAACAGGAATACAATGAAATAGTTGGTTTAATGACAGAGGTAAAACAAAGTGTACCATAATTGGTGTAGGAGGTAACTGGTGTAACTGGGGCTTCTATTCATCATACTGAACAACTTTTACCACGAGGCCCATAGTCAATTCGCAAAAAAAAACAAAAAAAATCGATCACATGATTGAACAATTTTGTTAATTTTTATATGGAGCGTCCAAAAGTTTTTTGGAATTGATTTGGGCTCCATGGGGAAAACTGTTCAGTATAATAGAAGCCCTAGTAAATGGATTCTGCACCAATTACGTTAAACCCTGTATATGCGAAGGAAGTACCTAATATTGGAAAGGTACTGGTTTTAGTACGTAATACCATTTGTTCGAATTATTTTGTTCACTTTTGTATGAAGCGTCCAAAAGTTTTGTGGGAGGGAATCGACTATAGGTTCCTTGGGGAATGTTGTTCAGTATGATAAGTAGAAGATCCAGTAAATAGCTTCTACACCAATTACGTTACCTCCTGTATTGAAAGGAAGTACCTAGTTTGTTTGTTTGTAACTCTTTATTGCATTTAAAAACAAACAAGCTGTTATATTAACTGTCTACTGGTCTCAATTAAACAGGAAAGGTGTTTTTGTCTACAAAGAGAAGCTTAGTGGACGGTCGGAAGAAAAGTGGTATTGAGATATAATAGTTATTTATGATACAAGGGTAGTAAAAAGGTTAATAATAAACGAGTGACATTTGTGAGCCCGAGCCGCAGGCGAGGGTTTACCATCGTCACGAGTTTGTTATTTTCTTCTACGCCCATCTATATCATACAACATTTTTCAATACAGTTGTGAGAAAATAGATAAAATTAAAAAAACGACCGTGATAGAAAAACAAAATACATGGGGTAGGTATACATACCTATCAAGGCTTCAGTAACCAAGGTTCATTTAACGTGACTTTTGGCTGATTTTATATGTCCGGGGAGTAATCTCACTTTGTTTTTTCTTATACATACACATATATATGTTTTTTATTACATATATATTAACTATTCATAATTTTATTAGTTTTCACAACTAAAACATCTTAATTCAGTTTTACGAAAATGGCGCCATATTTTAGCTAGCACACGTACGCAAGTAAGTTTTTTTTTATTATAATAAAGAGACTACAATAAGGCTTGGGATACTAAACCTCTTTGGAAAAGATGACCTATTCCCTGGTGTAACCGGTTCCACTTCATTCATATTTTTTCTCCTTTCTTCACAAAGATATGATTTAACCCAAAACGAATCTAAACAGCTTATCTAAACAGCGTTATGTACTAACCTCACGGAGGAACTACCTATCTCTTTTAAAATTCTCCTTTCAAAAGTCTTAAAGAAGATTCTGTATCATTGGTTATTATATTTTTTATTTGCTAGGAATGTCTTAATCCTCCGAGCTATAAATAAAAAAAGTGGTAAAGTAAAAGCACGTGTGCGGTAAAATCAATTTTGCGCACACTTGACTGGCATATAAAGTACTACTTTTCGAGCAACTGTATTGAAAAAATAATTTGAAACACTAAACACGTTAAAAAGTGCGAGTCAGAACCGCACACAAAGAGTTCGGTACCATCATACTAGATGACGCTAGTGTAGTATGGAGACCCCCTTGTTTTTTCGCTTTTTCTAATTTTTAAAATCTGTTGTTATAGCAGCAACAAAAATACATCATGTGTGAAAATTTCAACTGTCTACCTATTACGGTTCATGAAATACAGCCTGGTGACAGACGGACAGACAGATGGATGGACACAGCGGAGTCTTAGTAATAAGGTCCCGTTTTACCCTTTCGTTACGGAACCCTAAAAACGACTTCCATCGCAGCCACTTAGTACAATTCTGCATTATTGTTTTTGTTTTTTGTTGATTTCATAACAAAGTACTACACCGATTTTGATAAAGTTTATATGGGACTAACCTGGCCGCATCAAAATAAAAAAAAATCATAAAAATCGGTTCACAATCTGCGTAGATCATATCATATCAGCTCATATACGTCCCCACCGAGCGGCTCGAGCCTACCCTGAGTTAGGGCGATCGGGCCTTAGTCGACCACGCGGGCCTTGTGAAGTCGACCAACCCTGCGTAGATACCGCGCTACAAACATAAAAAAAATAAAAATACATTATTTATAACCACACTAAAGACGGAAACACAAAAATTTCAATATCGCCGTTCCCTATTGAAAATTTGTCTATCCTATTGTCCACGGAGGACATAAAAAGAAAAATCTTTTATCCCCGTCTTGAAGAACAAAAAAAAAACGTCAATAACAAATAATATCCACCGTAATCAATATCACAATTGAGGAGGGGTAATCTTTAAGAAAGGGAGGGATTTTTAAAGTCCTCCGAGGGTGAGGACAATAGGTGTTTTTCATATAAACAGGGTGTTCCCCTAACGACAATACACGTCAACGCAAGTGACAGCTCCGAGTAAATTATGTGTTTTCTTCAAAAGTCGGGTAAAAGTTGCTGCGCAGTCCGCAGGTTTCGAAGTTTAGCCTCGGATAGGTAATTTATTGGTTAAGTGTACATACGTACTTTTTAAAATGTGCACCTTTAGAGAGTGTAACAATATTGCTGTTAGGACCCGTTAACTGGGGATTCTACTCATCATACTGAACAACTTTCCCCAAGGAACCCTAATAGGTAATTCACAAAAAGAAATCTATTCTTAATACTTTATAATTTTGAACAAAAAAACCGAATTCAAACAGGAAACTAAGTTTCCCCTCGATTTCTCTGGGATGCCATCTTCAGATCCTTGTTTCCTTATCATGGTACCACCCTTGGGATATCTCCTTTCCAACAGAAAAATTATCATTAAAATCGGTTTATAAACGACGAAGTTATCCGCGAACACACAAAAACCAAACTAAACGGTCGATTTGAGAAACCTCATCCTTTTTTGAAGACGGTTAAAAATTCACAAAATTGATTAGAAGAGTTCAATTTCTTTGGGTCTTTAACCCTCGGTTGGTCGCGTGGGGTCTTTAAAAGCCCGACGTTTACAAAAACTGCTAAGTATATTTTGTTCCATATTAAAGATTCAAATTTGTACCTCAGGGTAGCTTCCTAAAACATACTTAACTATCAATTAGTGCAAAAATAATATATAATAGTAATACATATTATTATTTGTTAAAAATTATTTCCTATCATTAAAATTATTTAAAACCACACTATGGGTTTTATTAAAAATTTTATTATGCTACAAAAAATATAAAAATAAATAAATAATAATAAGTAATAAAAAAACAAAATATTTAAAATCTCCGGGCGTTTAAAGACCCCACGTGACCGACGGTGTCACAAAAAAAGCGCGACCACCCGAGGGTTAGGGAAAAATTGTTCAATATGATCAGTTGAATGTTTTTGTACACTCTGTATGTTAATATTGTGACGCGTAGGTACTTGCTAGTCGTACTATTTTATTTAATTTTCATTTTTTTTCGTTCTTTTCTTTTTTTTCTTTTTCCAATCATCTTAATGATTATTGTACTCCAGCGATGCCGAAGTGAGTATCGATACATCGAAATATTCAAATGTCTTTATGAAAACGCCACCATGTCGGTTTGCCTCCAGGACCAGGATTCGAAACCTGTACAGCTGCAGTGAGGGGTGAGGCAGGTAGACGTTATTTCTTCGAATCTTTTCACCGCCGGCCTGGAAGATGTTTTCAAGCTTCAAGACTGGGGTGTACTCGGCATAATCGGCAATATCAACGGCGAGTACATCACCTACCTCTGATTCGCTGACGATATCGTGATGAACACTTGATGCTGAGACTTGGAATGGTGTAATAAGTTGTATTAACAGGTAATTCGATACAGATATTTTAAGGGGACAAACTGCAGTTCATTTGCAATAAAAAAAAGTCATATAGGTATTACAGGGTTCCACAATCAACGGTTCTTCAATCAGGGACATTTAAATTTTTAAATTTTGTATGAAAATCTAATTTTTAATCATCGTGATTCTGTAAAAAAAAGTTATAAAATACGGAGAAACATTCCTTATTTTATCAACTTTCCAAAAAGATATAAAAGTTTAAAAATCAAATCGGTAATAAAATAAAATTTCTGTTAAAAGAGGTGCATCTCGTCCCATACAAATATCTATAATTATAATAATATAAATTAATGGTTTACATGAATTTTAAATATATGAAATTTTAAGGTGTTTTTCACATTTCTAGGTCTAGGTTCACTCTCAAGCATCATTTAATAGGTAACGTTTATTCGCACGCAAATTTTGTTAAGGCTTGTCCTTCGAAAAACCTCTAAAACTGAAGAATTTTGTAACCATTTTATACGTTAACCATAGCATATTTCTAAGATATAAGGAGTGATGTAGATTTCACAGAATCCTATTTTATTGTTCAGAACCATAGAAAAAAAATATCTAATACACCCCCTTTTATTTCAGTTGTAACCGTTTTACTGCTGCAATTTTTAACAAAACAGTTTGAAAATTTGTGATCTAACTCAAAAAACAATCTAGAGTGATGCTAATTTTTCACTTTTTGAATATTTATTGTATTTTATTTATAACTATTATAAAACCATCTGATTTCGGGCAAAATTCCAACCGTTCGTAAGCCATTCCCCGCGCTCGTCCTAAAAATCAGTGCGGGACGGGTCGCGATGCTAGACGGACCTATGCTGCTTTGCGGGAGCTCTCAAATAAAAATAAAATATTGGGTTTTTTGTGTACACAGTGTAGTGTAACGGACAGAGAGTATTTCATGAACATATTTGGTTATCTGCATTAGATTCTTTTTATTCTTTATTTTACACTTTTCAAAAGGTTAATTTTTTTGATACAAAGTTTTTGTTTTACAGTTTTTGTTGCTTAAAATCTACCCGAGCTTTATTATACCCTATTCATAAAAAAAGAATCATCGAAATCGTATAACCCAGCACAAAGATCCAGCGGCTTCCCGCGACTTTAGCAGGTCGTCGGTCCACCAAGTGGGAGGCCTGCTTACGCTACGTCTTCCAGTGAGTGGTCACCACTTGAGAACTTTGCTGTTCCAACGGCCATCTGTTTTACGAGATATATGACTAGAACTGATGATCGTTAGGGCAGCAAAGTTCTCGAGTAACGACCGCTTACCAGAAGACGCAACGTGCATCGCATTGAGAATGCCCGGTCTGGCACATAGCTCGTAGAACAGATGACCGTTGGTGCAGTAAAGTTCTCGAGTGGCGACTGCGCACTGGAATACCTACCATACGCAGGCATTCCACTCGCTTGACTGACCACCTGGTGAAGCTCGCGGGAAGCCACTGGATTTGAACAACTTAGGATATGTTATTTCCAATGCGGTACGTGGTGTAGCCGGTTCGGAATTTTGAAAATTAAGTGGACTGTATTTTTGCGGAGCGGGGTGATATATAGCGGATGAAATATTGCGGCTATGCGTGTGTGTTCAATCAGGAATTAAAGGTAAGGAAAAAAAGGAGAGGGACTCACCATGCAAGAAGTAAGGAACTGGCATGTGATCAGTCAGCGCTGGCTCAAATTCTCCTCTTCCAGCTGCAACTCCTTGCGGTAGGCACTTTGCTTAGCACTTCAAATTGCACACACACAGATTATTTTGGTCTTTCACAGCGGTTGGATATTAAAATTATTTTTATTAGCGGAGCGACACGCGTTCATTTGCGATGTCATTTCGGAAGACATCTTGTTCTTGTTTAGTTCTTGGTTTTGCCGTGCCTCCAGACACGGCGTCGATGTATGCTTTCTCACTCGAGGCGCCATATTCGATGCGTGAGTGGGAAAGGGAGAGGAATATTACAGGATATGGAAGGTTGAACACACATAACATAACGCGCGAGTTTTTAAAAGATGATTACGGCGTAAACATCCTCCCGGCCTTGATAATACATGGTATTATCAAAGAAAGCGGTTACAAAACAATATATAAAATTAAAGTAAAAAGTCAATAAGAGAGATAAGACATTATTTCTACCTACCTATAAAACATATTAAATTTAAGGAATTTATAATTAAGAAATTATTGAGAAGGTAATGGGCAAAGTTTTACGATAGGACGTTTAAAAGAAGTAGTCGCGGTCTTAACTAAAGCAACACGAACTCTACCATCGTTACCCGGGTAAACCTCTTGTATAATGCCTAACGGCCAGCGGAGCGGGGGAACATCATCTTGATGTATCAATACGACAACACCTGGCTTAACGTTATCAGTATCAGTAAGCCATTTCTGTCTTATTTGTAAAGAATTAAGATATTCTAAACGCCATCTTTTCCAGTAGCTACTAACCATCTGATCGAGAAGCTCTTTGCGATGACGCAGGGTCTTCGTTCCTTCAGAAACGGGCATGACAGGTAGGTAAGTTAATGGGGAAGCCATAATAAAATGTGCGGGAGTAAGAGGCTCTGGATAGGGGTCCTCTGATAAAATACAAAGCGGTTTTGAGTTAATAATCGTCTCGATCTGTGTCAAAACGGTTAAAAGTTCCTCGTAGGTAAGCAACTGTGAACCAATTACGCGGTATAAATGAAATTTAACACTTTTAAATATTAAAAGACTCCCAAATTCCTCCAAAATAAGGAGCGCGGGGCGGAATCATATGCCATTCGATGCGATGATCAGTAAGTAATTCGTTTATCTGAGACTTAGCTCCCACAAAATTCGTACCATTGTCTGAGTACATATGAGAAACAGGACCACGCCTAGAAATAAAGCGTTTGAAAGCCGAAATAAAGGTGTCGGACGAGAGATCTGTAGCTAGTTCAATGTGAACTGCTTTGGTCGCTAGGCAGATAAATAGACAAATGTAAGCCTTCTGACTTCTTTGTCCGCGGCGTCTACACGGAGTTATATTTATAGGGCCAGCATAATCTACGCCCGTATGAACGAAAGCTTTAGTCTCTTGTACGCGGTAAGAAGGCAAATCAGCCATTTTAGTATTGAGAGGAGTAGGTGAGTTTTTAAAACAAAAGTTACACGCATGGACACGTTGTCTAATCACATTTCGAGAAGATAAAATCCAATATTTTTGGCGTATTACAGAACTCAATACATTGGCACCGGTGTGACAATGTAGGCGGTGGAAATAATCAATTAAAAGGTGAGTAATATGATCATGCTTTGGTAGCAACGCCGGATCCTGAGCTTCGTAAGGAAAATTACTATTTGAAAGTCTACCTCCTATTCTTATTGTTCCATATTCATCGATGAACAAATCAAGTTTTTTGTATGGTGATGAAGTAACTTTATTAGTTTTTAAATCGCGAGACAATTGCTTAAAGTGGAAGTCTTGAACGGCGCGAATTAAGTATCTTTCAGCTATTTCGAGCTGAGAAGCGGAATTGCGGTCATTACGAGGTAAACGTTTTGTAAATATTAAAATGTAGGTAATAAACCGCAAGATTTTATTCCAAGAAGAATACTTTTGTGCTAGGTCATAAATAAAACCAGGAGCAGCGGTATTGGGAGTTGAGCAAACGAGAGTTTTGCTCTTAAATTCAGGTAGAGTTTCATAAGCCTCTGGAATAAATGGAGTGACAGGCCAACTTGATATAGGAGCGGACAACCATGTAGGGCCGTGCCACCAAAGCGGGTGGGATAATAATTGTTCCGGTAAGAGACCCCGGGATAAACAATCACTGGGATTTTCTATTCCACTGACGTGATAGAAATGACGCGGGTCAAGGTTTTCCTGACATTTTGCGACGCGGTGACTGACATAAATATCCCATCTATGCGGTGAAGAATTGATCCAAGAAAGCGCTATTTTTGAATCAGAGAATGCGAATATATTATCAATTTTTGTACGAGCACTATAAGTCTCATTAATCAGTCGAACAAGTTTTGACATCATTACTGCGGCACATAACTCGAGCCGTGCCAACGAAACTACTTTGACAGGAGCCACTTTAGATTTCGCACATATAAGATTGACACGAACGTTTCCTTCGCTATCGGTGACGTGGAGATACACTACACAACCGTATGCTTTCATACTTGCGTCGGCGAATGCGACTATGTTGGTGCTACAACCAGTGGCAACACCTAAGTGCCGCGGGATTTTACAAGCGGTGAGAAGAGGTAGCTGCTCATTAAATTGTTGAAACAAAGAAAGTATGTTGTCAGGTATGGGATCGTCCCAACCGACTTTGAGTAGCCATAACTCTTTGATTAAAAGTTTAGCGAATAGTATGACAGGAGCGGCAAAACCAAGCTCGTCCCATAATCGAGCGATGGTTGAGAGAATTGTTCTCTTGGTAAAAGTTTCCTTGGCAGGAAAAGCGGGAAAAGTAAATATATCCTGAGTGGGTAGCCATTTTAGGCCTAAAACTTTCATATTTTCGCTATCCGAGAACTCAATAGAAGCGCGATTTGACTGCGGTACAGAGTCGAGCAACTCAGGTGAGTTACTAGCCCACTTAGTTAAATGAAAACTAAGAAAGGACTGCATTTTAGACCAAACGCAACACGATTAAAATGATATTCGCGCATGGGTTGCAAAGGGTCAAAACGGAATAAAATCTTTTGATATTTGCGGTGTTCAGGTTTTAGAAGAATCCTGAGATACATCTGTTTTATATCAGCGGATAACGCTATCTCAAATAAGCGGAAATTTAATAACAGGACAAATATATCTGCTTGGAGATTTGGTCCTGTATGGAGAATATCATTAAGTGAAATGCCATTGTGGCATTTAACACTAGCGTCGAGTACAATACGAGTTTTCGTAGTCTCTTTGTCGCGTCGCACGACGGCGTGATGCGGTATAAAATATCCCTGCGAGTAGTCCTCACTGTCGGGCGGCACCTCGGAGAGATAACCATTTTCTATGTAGTCCCGAACTACCTCGTTATAGCTGGTACGCAGCTCGGGATCCTGTAGCTTGCGCTCCAACGACAGTAGCCGGCGGACAGCGGTCGAGCGGGAGTCACCCAACTCGGAAGGATCTCCACAGAACGGCAATGCGGTGCAATATCGGCCCGTCGTGTCACGTGACACAGTGGCAGCATACATTTCCTCACACTGACTTTCCTCGGGGCTAAGAAACTGCTTAGCAGGCATTTCTTCCATTAACCAAAACTTAGTTAAAGTTTTATCAAGCTGCAAGCCATCGAAGCGGTCGTGCGCCCCTACACCTTCCGAACAGGTGAAGAAAGTAGCGGAATTCATATTTTTACATTTAGAAGCGGTGTTATTTTTATTAAAGTTAGAAGTGGTAGGTGCGTCGGCCATCAAAACATAACCAAATACGGTTTCAATAGCAGCGGGAGCGGGGGGTGCAACGACCTTGCCACCTAGCAATAGATGCGGAAACAGCTGAGCGCCTAGTATCAACTCGACCTCACCTGGGATGTGCCAAAAGGGATCGGCGAGCGGTAAGTTAACTAAATGTCGCACTATCGTAGTGTCAACATATTCAGATGGCATGCGGTCGGTTATATTATCTACAACCAAAGCGGTTATATTATAAGAATATTTCTTATTTTTAGCGGTCACAAGGAGCTGAGCGTATCCGCGAACTGTTTGTGAAGCGGAGCCAATGCCCTTGATAAATGAATTGGAAAGCGGAATAGGTTTGAGTTTAAGCTGTTCACAGCATGCGGACGTAATCAAATTATTTTGCGAAGCATTATCAATTAAACATCGCACGGAAATATTTTGTTCGTCATTGTTTGAAATGTTTACTTGCGCGGTTGAGAGAAGTACAGTCGTATTTCGTAAAGGCCCCGTACCAAGAAATTGCGTTTCATTAGATCGCGCATGAGCGCATAGCGATACATTGACTGATGCGCTGTCCGTGGGCTTATCAGAAGCCTGCGCGTGCGAGTGAGGCGACGGTATCGCGTCACCTACGGCGGTCGCGTTCGTAGAGAGTACAGGGGGGCGGGCTCGCTGCGCTTGCCGTGACGCGGCGCTGTCTGGCGGCACGGCAGTGCCCCAAGTTGTGCAGCCAAGTTGTGTCTGTCTGTCCGTGCCTCCAGCCAAGTTGTGTATTATTATCATTATTTAAATGTAATAAAGTGTGATGCGGCTTTTTACATGACTTACAAGCGTATTTTGAATTACAATTGGAAGCGGTGTGAGATAAACTTAAGCAGTTTATACATCCTCGTTTCGATTTAACAAACTCGAAACGACCTCTGGCGGGAAGCGCTTTAAACGCGGGACATCTATACAATTGTTGATGGTCGACATTGTTACACATTGAACAGGGTCCAAAACTCTCGCCATCATTAGCGAGAAAAGTCTGAGTTTGGTAGGTACCATGCGAGCGACTTTGTTTCGTATTACTATTAGGATGGTGTTCCACTGTGCGTTTTGATTGCGACGACGTAGGAGCGGTTCGGTCTAATATTTTTACCTGACTTTTAGTAAAATCAATGAAATCCTTATAAGAAGGAATCTCTTTTTCTCTTATAAAAGTCTCGAAGGCATGAGCGGTAGCTGAGTCAATTTTACGTAGTGCCATGTTGAGCAAAATAAAATCTTTTAAGTCGTCAATCTTCAAAAGTTTTAAAGCCGAAACAGCGGCGTCGAAAGTTTCCACAAATGAATTTAACGAAGTGGAATTATTTGTTGCGGATTTAATATTAAATAATATGGACATGTAGTGACAACCTTAAGCCCTTTTATCTTGATATTTTTGAACTAAACTTTCCCAAGTTGACAAATAATTTTCACCTGAGGGAATGATATCAGCGATTATTTTTAAAGCGGAACCCGTTAATTTACCGGTCAAATATTGAATCCTTTGAGAGTCGGTTAAATTTTGATTCGAGTGTATATTCGCCTTAAATGATTCATAAAAAACAGGCCAGTTTTCAATTCTTCCATCGAACCACGGGATATTAATTGGTGGGAGTTTAACGAGTGGGAACTCGCCCTTATTTCCGCACGTGTTCGATTTTGTTTTGGTGGCGTTATCTATTATGCGAGACCGGACTCTTTGAATTCTTGCGTAAATGTCTTCGAAGGCATTAAGCGGCATGTAATTTGGTTTATAGTTAGAATTAATTTGAAAGCCTAACTCATTAATGGACTCTAAATTTGAAATGTATTCTTGACGTATAATTGCTAACGTCTCAGATTCTGCCATAAATGTCTCTGTGGAACGAAGATCCGTAGCCGTGATAGGTATTTTCTGAGCGGTGTCATTAAGACAAGTCAAGCGAGCGAATATTGCACTGTTTTTAGCCTCCAACATAGATAATTTAGCTTCCATTGTGAAAGGCTGTCGTTATCGTTCGTAAATAAGGAAAGTACCTATGCAAAGTACTAGGCAGATAATATTTATGTAGGTACACACGCAATAGGTATGGCCTACTGATACAGATATCGTAACGAGATGTAGGTCAGTTATGAGTTATGCGGGTACTCGTATAAATTTATAAGTATGTATGGACGCGGAACGAAATATAGGTATGTACCTAACTATATTAAGCGGCTAACTGGGTATTATTTTCAACGCGATCAGCGTGTGAAAATTGATTAAGTATTAAGTTATTTTGGTTAAAATGGAAGTAAGTAAGCGGTAAAATAGGTTTTGGTAAATTATTTAAGTAATATCTCGGTGCGGCGGTCAAGTACAAATTCAAGATGGTGGAACAAGTTACGTGTAAAACTATCAAGTTTTACACCAAATACAATGAGATTGCGGGAAGATTACGTGTGAACTATCAGAGTTTAACACCAATAAATAAAATATAGTAAAATTTGGCTCGAAGTCCGACCAAAAGAATGGTGTAGCCGGTTCGGAATTTTGAAAATTAAGTGGACTGTATTTTTGCGGAGCGGGGTGATATATAGCGGATGAAATATTGCGGCTATGCGTGTGTGTTCAATCAGGAATTAAAGGTAAGGAAAAAAAGGAGAGGGACTCACCATGCACGAAGTAAGGAACTGGCATGTGATCAGCCAGCGCTGGCTCAAATTCTCCTCTTCCAGCTGCAACTCCTTGCGGTAGGCACTTTGC
Source organism: Coleophora flavipennella (assembly GCA_947284805.1). NCBI lineage: Eukaryota > Metazoa > Arthropoda > Insecta > Lepidoptera > Coleophoridae > Coleophora > Coleophora flavipennella. The sequence goes on along the minus strand of OX369254.1, from coordinate 4,861,646 downwards.
TTAGCACTTCAGATTGCACACACACAGATTATTTTGGTCTTTCACAGCGGTTGGATATTAAAATTATTTTTATTAGCGGAGCGACACGCGTTCATTTGCGATGTCATTTCGGAAGACATCTTGTTCTTGTTTAGTTCTTGGTTTTGCCGTGCCTCCAGACACGGCGTCGATGTATGCTTTCTCACTCGAGGCGCCATATTCGATGCGTGAGTGGGAAAGGGAGAGGAATATTACAGGATATGGAAGGTTGAACACACATAACATAACGCGCGAGTTTTTAAAAGATGATTACGGCGTAAACAGTACGCGTTGTGTCTTCTGGTGCTCTCTCGCTACTCGAGAACTTTGCTGCCCCAACGATCATATTCTGTTCTAGGCATATATCTCGTAGAATATATGGCCATTGGGGCAGCAAAGTTCTCCAGTAATGGCCGTACATCAGAAGACGTAGCGTATGCAGGCATTCTACTCGGTTGACTGACCACCTGGTGAAGGTCGCGGGAAGCCACTGAATTCGAACAACTTAGGATATGTTATTTCCAATGCGGTGCGCGTTGTGTCTTCTGGTGCACTCTCGCTACTTGGGAACTTTGCTGCCCCAACGATCATAATCTGTTCTAGGCATATATCTCGTAGAATATATGGCCATTTAGGCAGCAAAGTTCTCCAGTAATGGCCGTACATCGGAAGACGTAGCGTAGGCAGGCCTCTCACTTGGAGGACCAACGACCTACTGAAGGTCACGAGAAGCCTCTGGATGCGAGCAACGCAGAACCAGTCGTATCTAATACGTTGTGCGATGCATCTTCTGGCGCGTGGTTGCCACTCGAGAACTTTACTACTCAAACGGCCATCTGTTTTACGAGCTATGTGCGGCACATAGCTCAATGAACAGATGATCGTATGGTGCACGGTACGTGTTCTGTTGTGCGGTCGACACTCGAGAACTTTACTACCCCAACGGCCATCTGATCTATCAGCTATGTGGCCAGGCACATAGCTCGTAGAACACATGACCGTTGGGACAATGATGTTCTCGAGTGGAGACCGGGCACTGGAAGATGAAACGTAGCCTACTCAGTGGACCGACGACCTGGTGAAGGTCGCGGAAAGTAGCTGTATGCGGGAACGCAAGACCGGTCCTTTTTAATGCGGTGCACGGTGTGTCTTGTGGTGAGTGCCACTCGAGAACTTTACTACCACAACGGCCATAATATATTCTACGAGCTATTTTAGATTTTATAGGTTCTTAGGAGAATTAAGGAGTTTCATGAGTCCTAAGTTTGATGAATTCCAAAGATTTAAATTTTAACCACAATTCTAATTACATTGTTTTGTATCAACTATACCAAGTACAGTGATTTTAAAATTTAAATACAAAATACAAAACAAATAAAAACTTTTGCGATCAGTAAGCCTCAGATAAAAAGCCCGAAACGGTCCTAATTACTACCTTTTCATAACATTTTAATTTCTACATACCGTTGATTTTATTTAATTGCACTACCTCTGGTACCTCTCCGCTCTACAACTTGTAACCAGCCAGATATGAAAAAACAAGTGTTAAATCATAGATAAATATATTGCATGTCCTCGCACTTCGTTTGTCGTGTACGCATGGAAGATCGACATAGTAATTTATGATACAAGGGTGGTACAAAAGTATATAACAAACGAGTGACATTTGTAAGCCCGAGTCGCAGGCGCGGGTTTACCATCATCAAGAGTTTGTCAATTCCTTTTACACCCATGTATGTATCATACGACGTTTTTCAATACAGTTGTGAGAAAATAGGCAAATTAAAAAAAATACCGTGACAGAAAAACAAAATACATGGGTACATACCTATCAAGGTTTCGGCAATCAAAGTTCATTTTACGCGACTTTTGGTTCATTTAAAACGTCCGGGGAGTAATCTCACTCTATTTTTATCATACTCGTACATATGTATATTTTTTATTATTAGACATATTATATTACCTATTCATAATTTTACTCATTTTCACAACTAAAACAACTCAATTCAGTTTTACGAAAATTGCGCCATATTTAATTTAGCTAGGCACACGTACGAATGCGTAAGTTTTTTTTAATATTACCCTAGTTAGATAAGATAATAATAGCTTGAGATAAAATATTATTGTAAGCATTAAAACCTCCTTGGAAAAGATGACCTATGCGCTTTATACATATTTATATTCTCCTTTCTTCACAAAGATATAACCCAAAGACAATCTAATCAGCTAACGTTATGTACTAACTAACCTCACAGAGAAACAACCACAGATAAAAAAAAATATGATTATTCTATTGTGTGGAAATAACCAATCTCTTTTAAAATTCTCATTTCAAAAATCCTAAAGAGTTTCGTTATCTCTGGTTATTATATTTTTTTATTTGCTAGAAATGTATTGTTTCTCAGAACTACAAATAAAAAAAGTGGCAACGTAAAAAGCACGTGTGCGGTAAAATAAACTTTTCGCATAGTAAACTAGCACATAAAGTACCATTTTTGGAGCAACTGTATTGAAAAATATATTTTCACACATGAGCAACTGTACAAGAGGGGCGCTGCTTGTGAACAAATGTGTCAAACTAAATGTCATTTTCTTACTCTACCATATGGAATCTTTTAGCTGTCATTTCACCTCCCATACAAACCCAAATTATGTGTAAAATTTGGATGTATTAACAAATTTTAATTGCTACTAGGTAAACGTAATGGTTATCGTTGTTTTTTGTATTCCCGACTACACCAGACCGTGACAGCTTTGCGAAAAAGTATGCACAGCAAGTAGTAACATTTTTTTTTGCCTAAAGGCTTATTACGTTAAGTACACCCCGTGTACCTAGAAAGAAGATGCTATTTGTGTCTGTGTCAGTCTCTATAATTTTATTACTCTATGACTCTGGTGTGGCTGTATACCTACGCAGCGCGCGCGATTTTATGGTGCGGGTGGTGCGGGGAGAGATATAGAGCTCCGCCCAGACGCTCAAGGTCGCTAGCCCATGTACAAGCCTTAATAGAAAATTTTTGGAAAAATTGTATGGGACTAAATGCACCTTCTTAACAGAAATTATTATTTTTTGTTATTATTAAATTGATGTATTTTGCACGCTAACTGCAGTATAACTTTTTTTACAAAATCACGAAGAAATCAATTAATGTGATTTTAATACAACATTTTAAAAATAAATGGGTTTTAACTCGAAAACCGTTGGTTTCCGACCCCTGTATTGTATGACTTTTTGTATGCAAATGAGCTGTAGTTTGTAATATCTGTATTGATTCACCAATATATTAATATCCTTGTCATGTCTGTTAGGTAGGTAATAAGAAGGTATTTTAATTTTACATATTTGACTTCCATTACCCATTGTTCTATGTGAAAGAGAGAAAACCGAGAGATGCACTTTTATATTGCCCTTTTTATATTACGGCGAACTTCGTTCCACCCTACACTAACAGCGCCATCTACCGGGCTGATTTGTGAATCTAAACCATCCTCAAACCCCCTGGAATACACACAAAAAATTTCATCAAAATCGGTCCAGCCGTTTAGGAGGAATTCAATGACTAACACACGGACAGAAGATATATATATATATATAAAGATGTATCTTTCAAAATAACCTTTTTAATCAAAATAACCGTTAGCCTCTACCATTGAACCGCAAGTGCATACGTGGGTTTCACAAACACTGCAGCCCAGGCGGAGAGCCACGGCCACACGCAATGAGTCGCTGTCCAGTAAGGTGCCAATGTGAGGTGACGGTAACGCATGAAGCCATGCTCCCGACTCCGGGCATGACGATGCCCTCAACCTTGCCAAGTCCGACCCCGTGGCATTGTCAATAAGGTGACTCAAAGCAAGCCTGGAGGCAGTGTCATCCCACGAACGTTGCCGGGTCGGAAAATCCGGCACATCTAGGCAGATATCCAACCAGGCGTTCAGGGCATCGGATGCAAAGGGAATGATTAACTGTTTACTATATATTTCGTAAAAGCAAACAGTAAGTTTTTTTTATAATTTTCAATTTTAATTTATTGTCAATAAGAATACAACATAACAGCAGTAGCATACCAATTCATCGTGTAAAAAAATATATAATATTAGTATCAACTAATAGTGCTTTTCCTCGCATTCGTCTCTAGCATTTTCTTGCACTCGGTCATCAAGTATCCAATCCCTGACATGAATAAGTCACATTGTGGTGCCGTTGTCATAAAATTATTAATAAGTGTGCGCGTGCGGGCTACATGTGTGTGTCTACACCACACTGTTCGCGTCCGCTGTCCTGATAGCGGGGGCCGAGCTCGCGGTCTCAGCTACCGCGTCTGCTTAGTATCGGGTACAGTCAGACTAGTGAGAGCTTCCACTAATGCCAGGCAGTCTATCTTGCTTCTTATTATGTTTGTGTTGATGGGGCTGCCTAGTTTCTGTAGCGCATCAGGGATGATCGCTGTAGCACGCGTTGACTGCTTCTTCACTACAATGCAGAAGAGATGCGCGTCCCTGGTGCGCAGCATGCGGGCCAGCCCCAGTCTCATCCTGAGCTGCGTCGCGAGCCGGCTCGAATGCTCGTATGTGAATCGCTGCTGCAGGCTTTCCACTTCTGTGGTGATCTTGTAGCAGGTTTTCACATTGTCAAATACATTCTGTTTTACTATTATAACATAGTTTTTAAGCACATTGTCAATATGTACATAATAATTAAATTTATTTATTTGAGTAACTTAAGACTTATACATATAATGTTAGTAGCATTATGTAAGTTTTAAGTTACTCTAATAAATGAATTTAATTATTATTTACGAATATACAATTAAAGCCTATCTGCTCAATTGGCAAGAGGCGAAGTGGCAGGAGCACAGTCGGTCGGCTGGAGTTCAGTGCGACGGGGAGAGAAAGCATCGAACTATCCTGGCATTATCGAGGAGGACTCTGGGTGCAGCCTCGCTCGGTAGCCCGTCCGACGAGTTTCTCCCCCCGTCTCACCGTAGTACGCACGCATGAGGTTTTCGTATTGAGTTCTAGTCCATCTCATGCGGCGTATACTCCACCAGCGGCGGGCGCCGATTGCTGAGCCTGTGAAGTCTCTGCCGGCGCCAAGAACACAAGTGGCGAGTAATAAGTGGCTTCGAATAAAAGCAGAAAAGCGATAAGTAATCCCGTACCTAGTTCAGAATATTAAATACTTAAATAAAGACTTAGGATACGTAAATGAGTTTTTTAGACGTTGATTTCGAAAGGCATTTAAAGATGGACAAGTCCCTCTCCTAGTCTCCTAGATACTCTAATCTACTCGAGTTTACATTGCGTCCCCACTTACCAACCTTCCGGTCAAACAAATATCGAAGGTCACTATATACCTTTTTCGTAATTTCGATGTCTACAAGCGACAGGACTTTAATACAGAATACGCAGAAAGGAGACAGCTTAAAAATGTATTATTTAGTAGCTGGTATATATTATGTGATAAATCAAAATTTAACCTGCAGTTTATATTCTTTAACTACAAAAACCCCAAGAAATAAATAGTTAATTCACAAAAAATAAATTTGAGTTTCCATACAAAGTTCGCTAATTTGTATGAGAACTCCATTTCTTTTGATTTCAACCAATTACTTCAAAATTCGTAAGCGTCGGTGGCTGTAAGCGTCGGTGGCTCAACCGGTAACGACTCGGTCCATCTAACCAGAGATGCCGGGTTCAAATCTGGACGGCCAATGTACCAATGAGTTTTTCAAAAAACTTACGTAGGTACATACTTACCGATTGCTTTAACGGTGAAGGAAAACATCGTGAGGAAACACACGCACACGCCTGCGAAGAAACTCGATGGTTGTGTGTGAAGTCGACCAACCCGCACTGGGCCCGCGTGGTCGACTAAGGCCTAATCGCCCTGATTCAGGGTAGGCTCGAGCCCCTCGGTGGGGACGTATATGAGCTGTAATAATAAACTTCAAAATTCAAAAGCCTTAAAGCGCAATGAAACACTTCAACGCTCATTCCCGTATCAATATAACTCGTCTCTCCTAATCCCCCCCCCCCCCCATCCCTGGTTTATCCGGCTTGTCCGGGTCAGTCGCTACCGACTTTTTGGGTGTGGTGCCTATGTTTATGTTCACCTATATACATATTTGCGATTCAGAATGAACATTGTAAACACTTAACTTTTTGACTGACAGTCGCAGTATTAAATTATGTTCTGAATTAGTCAAACTTAATACTACCCCAAGGATTTCCACGACGACCTATTCTGCATTACCTCCATCCAGCCGTGGCCGTGGGGACAGTAAAGTTCTCGAGTGGCGACCACGCACCGGAAAACTTAGTGTAGGCAGGCCTCCCACTCGGTAGTCCGATGACCTGGTAAAGGTCGCGGAAAACCTCTGAAATTTTATATCTCAAAATAATTTGTAGACACCTCTATTTTTTGGAATAAGTTTTAAATAAAAGAAAATAATATGTAATTTGAACATTATTTTTATTTACGCATTACTTACTATAGTTACCATTTAATCAAGACGACAGTCTCGTATTTTACATTATTTTAAGTACAACATTTTTATAATTTACATAAAGTATCTTAAGTACCTGTTAAATAATTTACAAAAGAAACTATAACTCAAGAGGAACTGAAATATAATGATATTACAATAAAACGTATAAATTTGAAAATAAAACTTATCTTAAATGGCGGAAATAATAATCATAAATGCAGGGTTAAGGCTTTAAAAGGATGATCAAAAACTAAGAATAAATATCTAATTACTACACTTTGTAGCTCTTAACCGGACTGAAGACAAATTAACGACAGTAACTAGTCTATTAGTTTACAAAAGACACGCTATGTGCGTCAAAATTAAATATACAGAACGACTGGTACATAAATAACTGCAAAATATTATGTTATTAAACTTTGTAGAAAAAGTAATTCCGAAAGACCCAAAAACTTGTATGCTTAAAAAGCCAAATGCACAAATGAATAAAAACACACCGTTCCAAATTCAAAAAAGGGCGAGCAGAGTAAAATCTCGTTGTTTGAAAATGGTCATACATGTAACATTTTACAAGTCTCATCAATTAAATTTTATCTTAATCAAATTTTGGACATCGAGCATGTTGTCACGAGCATTCTATTCATTTTATCGCCGTGTGTAGTTCATTTTAGACCTAAATACCAACTGAAAATGGTTTATTTTTATATTTTGTACGTCTCTTAGTTACTTTTGTTTTGTATTGTACATGCATTTGTTATGTTATATAAATAAAAAGTTTTTAAATGTGAAACACTTCACGATTTGGTAAACTTTAAGGGCCGCCAGGAGGTTCGAGTTTCCACACAAACGTAGTTCCGCTTTAATACAAAAACTACATGCCGTATTGAATCCAAACTTTGCAAATATATTGAGGAGACACATATCAATGTTTGTAATTAGTTATCGATGTATATATTTTGTACGTCTCTTAGTTACTTTTGTTTTGTATTGTACATGCATTTGTTATGTTATATAAATAAAAAGTTTTTAAATGTGAAACACTTCACGATTTGGTAAACTTTAAGGGCCGCCAGGAGGTTCGAGTTTCCACACAAACGTAGTTCCGCTTTAATACAAAAACTACATGCCGGATTGAATCCAAACTTTGCACATATATTGAGGAGACACATATCAATGTTTGTAATTAGTTATCGATGTACTAATATAAAACGAAAAAAAATAAGAGCAGTTTTAAACTTTCAGTACAAAACTAATTTAAGCCGTCGTTTAGTTACGTTAACATTTACTACGATGAAAACTAATTAAAAATATCGATATGTGTCTACGTAATATATTTACAAAGTTTGGATTCAATCCGGCATGTAGTTTTTGTATTAAACCGGAACTACGTTTGTATGAAAACTCGGCCTCCTGGAAATTCTTAAGACTTTATTTCCTACTATTCTATTGAAAATAAAAGACAATCCTGTACCATGATTCCACCTTCAAATTTCATTATCAGATCAACTATAAAATAACGAAAGGAACTATTGTTACCGGGATTAAGACTTTATACCAAATTTCACTTTTGAATCGCTCTAAAATCGTTTGCAAGATTTGAAGCAACCTAAACAAACTAACAAACATTGCAAGTTTAATAAAAGCTTTAAAAAAATGAACTTTCATATAAACTAAATTTATTAACAGATCGAAAATCCAAAGAATTCTGCGATTTCAAGAAATTTGTAGAACAGCAGTTCCTCAGTTCCATGGGCAGCAGTTAGCTATATACCAGCCACACTATAGGAATATTATTTTTTTACTATTCCTCTATTTACAAATCTTAAATTATGTATTTTTCTAATATTGAAAAATCGTTGTTTCCTCAGTTGGACTTCTTATTGAAAATGTTACCTCACAGTGTAACAATAAATTACAGAATTACGGAAATGACGTGTATTTTTTATTTAATAATTAACCTTGCAAAACTAAACAGTTAGGTTGTTTTTCGAGTTTAAGAATTGTATTTGTGCGTATCTTTGGCCGAGCCTGTAGCCTAAACGGCTTAATGGATTTTGAAATGCGAGGTGTTTTTATATTCGTCTTGATACCTTGAATCACATAGAATACTTTTACCCAACTGTAAAAATAGAATGTTAATGTTTTTAGGAAGTCGATTTTTAAATTAAATTTGTTATGTTATTATTGTAACTGTTGAAGTAACACTTTTCATACTTTCTTTATAATAAAGTTGCTAGAACACTATAAACATATCATTATTTACATATTATAGGATACAATATAGCTTACTCTTCTAGCTTGAACAAATCTTGAAAAAAAAAAAAGGTTTAGGAATAGTCCACAAAAAAAGGTTTAAGAACAGTCGACAAAAAAAAATATCAAAGGAACTTTGGAAATTTACATTAGCAAAAACAAATCTACAATAGCTATTATATCAACAATAATTTTAATACAATAAATTTTATAGATGGAATTTTAAGAAAACATTTAATGAAAAGGTGGTAAACATCGAAACAAGAGTACTAGTCCTATCGCAAGTCTCCACAATACACTGTAAAACCCAACTTTTCATCTGTAAACTTTAAAAGTCCATAAGTGTAGAGAGGACTCAAGGGTAAGACTGCTTTTCAAAAACATTCAGCATAAAACTCACACAAAAAAAAACAATTTAAATAAAAAAGGAACAACAACAAAACTATTATTCAGGTCAAAATATAACAGTTAATGGTCTACGAAACTCCGGACCTCCTTGCGTGCTTTGTGGATACTGGCCTGGATACTGAGACATTAGGAGCCCCGACGAACTCTGATAATACGGAAGCGAGGGCGACGGATTCGACCCAGATGAAGAAGACCCTTCAGGCCTTTCTTGGTTCTTTGCTGTCACATCAGGAGATTCGGTTGGCGATCTCGGAGATAGACTAGATGGGGCAGAGTTTACTGCTGAGCTTAACCCTGCCATAGCAGCTGCTGAGGCTTCGGAGTACATCTTGCTAATGTCCATTGGATAGGACCGTTGCTGTTGCTGGTCCATGTACATATATGCTTTGGATAGAGCTGCTGAGTCGAGGTAGCCTCGAGAGGGGTCGGGGTACATCCCATAGCTTCTGTATTTCTCTGCTTCGATCGAGTATTTTGACATGTCCATTGAAGAGCTGACCTGCAACAAAGAGAAATATGATAGCGAGAAAACAGTATGGACGTAAGAGTCAGTGGACTTAGTGGACCGACTAGACCTTCTGGGAATAAGACCAAACGAGCCTGAGAGGTAATTAAACTACTTAATTGTCGATTGTTAAAATGTTAAGTGGTCGATAAAAAATAAAACGTTAAATATGACTCAAATTGGGATTTTTAAGGTTCCATACCAGGAAAGGAGACGCCATTAGTAAGCCTACGCCATCGGTCTGACTGATTTTTAAAGGGCTGTAACTTATAAACCATAGTAGGTAGCTGCCGAAACTTTCACACTATATTTATAAGATAAGATAAATTTTATTGATAACAATTGTTACAAGTCGAAAATAAAATACAAAATTAGATTATTATAATAATCTAAGATCTAGGCAACCTTACATACAAATTTCATTTTAACATATAATCAAAGTCACTACTACTTAAAATAACTATTTTTTTGCATATTAATGCAATTAAATAAATACAAAATAACAATAACACAGTAACCGTCGTCGTTAGCATTAATTAGATAAATAAAATTATAATAGTACTAGCTGTCCCGGCGAACTTCGTACCGCCTTACATTACATTACACTGCCCTGCCCTACCCTACACTACACTACCCTACCCTACCCTACACTACCCTACCCTACCCTACATACACTACACTACACTACCCTACCCTACCCTATCCTATCTCTCAAGTTGGATCGAACTGCACATGGTGTGCGAATTATATTATAATCGGTTAAGTGGTTTAGGAGTCCATTGAGGACAAACATTGTGACACGAGATTTATATATATTAAGATAGCTGTCCCGGCGAACTTCGTACCGCCTTACATTACATTACACTGCCCTACCCTACCCTACCCTACACTACACTACCCTACCCTACATACACTACACTACCCTACCCTACCCTACACTACACTACCCTACCCTACACTACCCTACACTACTCTACACTACCCTACACTACACTACCCTACCCTACACTACCCTACCCTACACTACCCTACCCTACCCTACATCCACTACACTACACTACCCTACACTACCCTACACTACACTACCCTACACTGCACTATCCTATCTCTCAAGTTGGATCGAACTGCACATGGTGTGCGAATTTTATTATAATCGGTTAAGTGGTTTAGGAGTCCATTGAGGACAAACATTGTGACACGAGATTTATATATATTAAGATTGGCAGTTCCAGGAATTCAGAAAACTCGTAAAATCGTTTCTCGAGCAGCCACTTTTATAATAGTAATTACTAACAAACAATAAAATTGATTCAATCAATCAATCAATCAAAAAATAACAAAAAGTAAAAAATGTATGGTGGTCATACATGAAAAGTGTTTTTAGACTTTATTGTGTTTGCTCTATCGTAAAAACAGTAATACATTTGTATGAATAATTTGTGCGTGAAACTTTGTGTGATTATAGTACTTATCCTGAAGTAAAACAACAAAAATTAAAACCGGTCAAGTGTGAGTTGTACTCGCACCAAGGAGTTCAAAATAAATACCTAATAAAAAAAAAAAGTACGTTTCTCAAGTTAATGTCTTTTGTTTGTAATGAATATCATCATAGTATCATTGTTATACTTGTGTGGAGAGGTGTGGTGGTACGGAACTCTTGGTGCGTGAGTTCAACTCGCACTTGGCCGTTTTGTACGGAGCATGTTGGTAAGATCATAATCATTAATCATAAATCTTCTAAATTACAAGCCGTTAATCAAAATATTATATAAAAGCGTCGGTGGCTCAACCTGTAACTATACTCGGTCCATCTTACCAGAGGTACCGGGTTCAAATCTGGACAGCCAATGTACCAATGAGTTTTTCATAACTTACGTACATATACTTACCGATTGCTTTAACGGTGAAGGAAAACATCGTGAGGAAACCTGCACACACGCCTACGATGAAACTCAAAGATTGTGTGTGAAGCCGACCAACCCGCACTGGGCCCGCGTGGTCGACTTAAGGCCTGATCGCCCTGATTTCAGGGTAGGCTCGAGCCCCTCGGTGGGGACGTATATGAGCTGATATAATAATCAAAATATTTAAATATCAATATAAATATCAATTCAATCCATCTTATTGAAAACGCAGTTTCCTCTGTAATTCCAATAAAATAAAATACGATACTCATATGACATGATTCATTCAATGAATGAAATTTACAAAATTTCTCATAAAAGTCGGTCAATTGCGAGACTAACGTGCGTGGGCGGAGAGGACGTTAAGACTTAGGATTTTTATTTAGGTAGGATTTTTAATTAAATTTTTCTGTAAACAATAATTAGAGACCCTATATTTCAAATTTTTCAACATTTTTGTTTTTTGTATAATTTCCTAAACAGGTACCTTTTAAATTGTGCATTTTAAAATTGAAAAAAAATGTTTGTATTTCATAAAACAATCTACTTAATTTGAAACGTCACATGAACCACTTGTTTTTTAAACTTTCATATTAATTGTCCCCTAAAGTTAGCCCTTAAAAATTTTAATTCATTCATTTACTCTATATGTCCGTGATTAAATCAAAAACTTAATTATGTATGAAGTTTTTACTTTTTTCGTCCAGTAGATTCGGAGAACATCGGGTGTGACTGAAGGAAGGACAGTCAGACATATGAATGAACTTATAGTGTTCCTCATTTTCATCGAATATCTTCTTCTTCGTCACACTCTTCATTTTCTGAAGGTCGTATCTGGCTAGGATGGTTCTTGTTGCTGTTTTAAAGCAACGGTGGTGGTTTTAATTAGTTTGCGCCAAGAGTCTCTGCCTTCAGCCCGTCGAAGTGTGGTGGTAACAGGCAGGCAGGTTAAGTTTGGCTTTGAACTCTGACCAGCGGAGTGGTGCTCTACTTCGAGACCTTATCCCTTCTAAGCTTTTTACGGAACTCTAAAAATCTAACAATAAATGCAGCTTCGATGGCAAAGTTACGAAATAAAGCTTAAAGCATCATAGGACACTTCGGTGCGTGAAACGTAAGGTATACTTACTGTATTTTACACAGACAGACGCACAAATCAAATCCGACAAAAGACTCGAATAATGCTTCGAATTTTATTTTTTTTAATGAACTGGGCCATACAAAATATTGTGAGAAAAACACAGCTTTGAGACACAGTGTTTCAGCGCTCACGTAGTTTTAATAAATGGTCTGTGAGTGTAGTGTAGAGTTAAATTACTAGCAAAATTTTGATTACAGCTTCAATTTATTATAGCTTATTCATGAAACTGAACAACTTTCGTAAAAAAAAACCCTCAGTCGATTCGCAAAAAAAATAATTGGATTTCTCATTCGAATCGATCAGCTGATAGCCATCTTTATATGGGAAGTCTAAAATTTAGTACGGTCCTTTGGAAAAATTGTTTAGTTTTGGGAGTAAAAGCCTCAGTTAAAATATTGTTAGACATATTTTTATCACCTAGTGTATATTATTTATTAAATATTATTTATTATTTAACTTGCATTGTTTGTAAGTATCTATGTATGTATGTTTATTTAGTTCAAATCTTGCGATAGATTTTAGAGCGACTTCCAGGGGTCCGATTGAGCTGAAATTTTAAACGAAGCCGTATTTCCGGTAACAATAGATCGTTTTGGTATTTTGAAGTTGATTTGATGATAAACTTTGGAGGTGGAATCAAGGTCCCAGAATCGTCATTTATTTTTGATAGAATCGTATGAAACCTCAGATTAAAAATAAATTAGATATTGAGTTGTATAAGTACAACAATTATAACAAAAAGTGGGGTAATGCTTGTTCTATTATATACCAACGTATGCATCTTAAGATTTAAGATGCTTAAGATTTAAGATACTATTTATTTATTTATTTACAGTCTTTTTATAAATTGAAACGGTGTATTTTTAAATTCATTTGAGCATTTGGTTTTTCTAACATAAAAACTCTTTTCAAATAAAAGCTTGTAGGCATGGAGCAAATAGACTAATTAGTAATCTTGGTAAGCCCGCTTCCATCTTCCGGCAACATCGTCACTCACCACCAGGTGAGATTTTGTCAAGGGTTTACCAATTGTGTATAAAAAAAAAAGTCTATTTGCTCCATGTTTTAGGTACCAAAAAGGTTTTAGGGTTTATCAAAAATAATTATTATTTATAAATACTATAGTAATGATATATTTTTTTGTTTTATCTAACTGTATTACTGGATCTCAATAAAACAAGGTAAGTAATTTTTTTTCTCGTCCAAATCTACCTACATATTTTTACTTTTTTTTCAGCTTGCATCGCGATAATGTGTATAAAAAAAATTAAAGCAGGTAAGTTATAAAAATGAGTATAAGAATTAAATCAGAAATGTAATAAAATTTGTATGTAATGTAATTTGTATTCAAGGTTCTCCATATCCGTGTGTTACATCCTTTAGCGCATAACATACGGCCCTCGGTCACAGCCAGCACGCTAAATCAGGATTAGTCGGACAACGCGACATCAACTATACGGTTTACTGCTTTTACAGCTTCGACGCTATTTTATTACACGAGAAAATGTTAAAGTTCCCTTTGAAACACGCTGTCTTTTCAACGTTTTTATTCTTATGTGGGACTGGCAGAGTCTTGACGTCGCGTCGTATCTTTCTCTAACTAAATCCATTGTCAATTGAAAGGAAGGAATGATCCGATTTCATAGCTTTTCTTACACTTTTCTGTGCGAGATTGAAATATGTGTTGGTGCAATGAAAGCTTACGGTCATATGTTAGTGTATCGACATTATGTTTACAAGAAACCGCACATGAGAATCGTTAAGATCTAACTTAACTCAAATGTGATCCCGATTAATTTCCGAAACAGCAACGCATCCGCAACTGATTTCACGGTGCATTAAAAATTTCACCAACCACTAATGGGTCGTCCAAGTAGACTAACCGTAAAACGCCCAATAACCGTGCACACGACACAAAAGATTAATCATCTATCACAATAATCGAATCCGAAAATCACAATGGTTCGTTAAAGCCGATCCTTTGGTTACCTGTCCGCGCAAAAATGCCTAATCACCATTTTTAATACCTCACATATCTACCTGGTAGTACCCTGGTAGCGTATCAACACATGCTAATATTGTACGCGTTCAATGGTAGCTGATTATATTGTTTCCTACCGAGTTTAGGGTCGGATTCGACACGTTAATCGAAAAAAATGCGTTTTCATCCGATAGTTCGGGAGTCTATTAAGGTGGTACAATGGTTCTGATGGATCGGGACGTGAGGGGACGCCGCCTGCTGGACATGCGAGCCGACTGATTTTAGTTGAATGATACAAGTACTTTATAAGATTGAGCAACAAAATAGAAATTTTGTAAGAAATAAAAGCAATCATTTCAGGGTTCCGTACCTAAAGGATAAGAACCCTATTCCTAAGCCTAAGCTGTCTCTCTATCAGTCTTTCTGTCCGTCTGAACTTTGCTGTATCTTTGCTGTATCTAAAAAGCTGTATCTTTTGAAACTTAATAGCTAGCCGCCTGTCATTTCACAGAATAATATGTGTTATTATGGCGGATTAACTTAGAAATAATTAAAACTAAAAACATTATTTAACATATTCTTTAGCACGCTCGGTATATGTATAATTATTTCTTTGGAACGCTCTGTAGCCTGAACGGCTTGATGGTTTTTTTGTTGATTTAATTTTAATTTTTTTATGTCTCGATTCCGTGAGTGACATAAGGTACATTTTTACCCGACTGGCCTTTATAAGTGGGATTAAGTTTTTATGCAGTCGGGTTTTTATTTTTAATTAATTAGAGTTTTTCATTTCTTGTGTAGACGGTAACCCATACGAGAGTCAAACATTGTGTAATCATAGTAAAAATCTTAAAGTAAAACCTGAATAAAAAAAACTGACCTAGTGTGAGTCATACTCGCGCTATATCCCGAATTGAATAAAAAAAAATTCTATCGTGATATTAACAGGTAACATTGTTGTACTCGTGTAGAGGTGTGGTGGTACGGAACCCTTAGTGCGCGAGTACGACTAATATCTTAATATATATAAATCTCGTGTCACAATGTTTGTCCTCAATGGACTCCTAAACCACTTAACCGATTATAATAAAATTCGCACACCATGTGCAGTTCAATCCAACTTGAGAGATAGGATAGGGTAGGGTAGGGTAGTGTAGGGTAGGGTAGTGTAGGGTAGGGTAGGGTAGTGTAGTGTAGAGTAGTGTAGGGTAGGGTAGTGTAGTGTAGTGTATGTAGGGTAGGGTAGTGTAGGGTAGGGTAGTGTAGTGTAGTGTAGGGTAGTGTAGGGTAGGGCAGGGCAGTGTAATGTAATGTAAGGCGGTACGAAGTTCGCCGGGACAGCTAGTATATATATATATATATATATATATATATATATATATATATATATATATATCTATCTATCTTTGCACTCGATTTTGACCCACTTTACACGGACAGATTTAATTCAAACTTTGTACATTTATCTAGAATCTGTGACAATACAATAATTTCATAAGTTTATCTCATTATCCTAAGCTAAAAAATGAAAAATAAATATAGTTAATAAAACTAAAAAAACACGCTTTTAAAGCAAATCAAACTAAACAGTGAAAATTATTCTCAATGTAAGCTAAAAACAATAATAAACGAAAAGTACTAGTATTATTGTGAACGAAGCGTGAGCCGCTTTGTGCCATATTTTTCGTATATCGAGCAACCCACGCTTTTTTCACAATAATACTAGTATTTTTCGTTTATTCTTGTTTTCAGCTTATAATAAGAATTATTTTTTAATTTTTAGTTTGATGTGCTTTAAAAGCGTTTTTTTTTTGTTTTTTTAATTACTTTTTAACTCCTTCCGGTTACTATAAGGTTGTCCTGGAATAAATTGCTAAAAGCGATAAGGCTGCCTTTAGACTGTAAATATTTAAATAAAGTTTCTGTTATGCTTTTTCTGGTGTGCAATAAAGGATATTTACTTACTTACTTACTTGACTTCCAATTATAAGAAGCATGAAATTCTCTTACACTGTATTTCTGCTATAGTACAGAAGATTTCTATATCTATATCATGGCAAGTAATATGTAGGTATATAATCTATATATATCTATACAAAAGAAAGTCTTGTTAGTTACACCATTTATATCTAAAGAACGGCTGGACCGATTTTGCTAATTCTTTTTTGTTGAGTTCGTTATTATCAGGAGGTTTTAGTGTAGGGTAGGGTAGTGTAGTGTAGGGTAGGGTAGTGTAGTGTAAGGTAGAACGAAGTTCGCCAGGACAGCTAGTATGTACATAAAAAGGTACTTAAATGCCCAAGGCTACCTACCAACTTTCGCTAAGATTAATTTAATAAGATATTTACGAAAGCGAAAGTCGATATTGGATAAGTGCCATTGTCTGAAACGCGCATTCAATTAGTTGATTGAATCCAATGATAAATTCATGTTTATAAAATGCTTTTAGGCTGGCCTTTCAGAAGCTGTTTGCGTAATGGCAGTTTGAGGTACAAATAATGAATAATCATTTTTTTTAGTTCATTACTTCGCGTGAATTGAAGAACAGTTTTGAAAAGACTTATTAAAATTATTTTTAATGATTTCCACAAACAACTTTTTGTCATTTGATTATTGCGTTTTGCAATGGTATTAACAAGATTTCATTTTGATTAAGGCAGAGGCAAAGTTCACTGAGTTTACACAGGAGGTCGCGGGTTCGATTCCAAGCGGGGTCAATTGTAAGACTCGGTTTGGTTGGTGGTTTGGGTGAAAATGTGTTTGTTTGTTTGTTACCGTTTCACGCTTCAGCACCTCGTCCAATCTTCATGAAATTTGGTATGTAAGTAGCCTGTATCACGGGGAAGGACATAGGCTACTTTTTATTTCGTGATAATAGCATAGTCCGATGAAGTTTCTGAGGGAACTGAAAAAATTGTATTTCTTGGTTCATTTCTTTAACATCGCAATGGAACAATTGATTTTTGTGAGTTTTTGAACACTAGATGGTTAAGGGGGAAAAAAAAGACATAGATGAAAAAACTGCTTATCAAAATAGCCCGATCTAGGATAGGGATCTGGAGAAAACTAATGTCCACGTTCGCGAGTCGAATGCGGCCGCCGGCAAAAGCTAGCATATTTATAAATAAATGTCTTTATTCAATAATTAATCTTTCCTGAGCTAACCTTGTCTTAATTTCGTAAAAAACTTGCTCACATCCATTATAAAACCTTAAATTACACAACCGCAGTCAAACTGAAACCATTTCATTATGAACCCTAATAAAATTCCATTTGAACAGTGCTCGACACAGAAACTTAACTTCCACAACCGCAGTCAAACACAAACTATTCCATTATCAACCCTAATAAAATTCCATTTGAACAGTGCTCGACACAGAAACTTAACTTACACAACCACAGTCAAACTAAAACTATTCCATTATGAACCCTAATATAATCCCCTTTGAACAGTGCTTGACACAGAAACTTAACTTACACAACTGCAGTTGAACCCAAACTATTCCATAATGAACCCTAATAGAATCTAATTTGAAAAGTGCTTGACACAGAAACTTAACTTACACAACCGCAGTCAAACCCAAACTATTCCATTATGAACCCTAATAAAATCCCATTTGAACAGTGCTTTACACAGAAACTTAACTTACACAACCGCAGTCAAACTCAAACTATTCCATTATGAACCCTAATAAAATCCCATTAGACCAGTGCTTGACACAGAAACTTAACTAACACAACCGCAGTCAAACCCAAACTATTCCATTAGGAACCCTAATAAAATCCCATTTGAACAGTGCTTGACACAGAAACTTAACTTACACAACCGCAGTCAAACCCAAACTATTCCATTAGGAACCCTAATAAAATCCCATTTGAACAATGCTTGACACAGAAACTTAACTTACACAACCGCAGTCAAACCCAAACTATTCCATTTTGAACCCTAATAAAATCCCATTGGAACAGTGCTTGACACAGAAACTTAACTTACATTAAATTATTATGTGATTGATGGTTTGAATTATCATTATTGCACGCCGTGTTAGGCGAATTATAGAGGTAAGATAAAATTTATTAATCAGGACCATATTTTTGTACCCATAATTGCAATAAATATACTTTGACTTTGACTTTACACAACCGCAGTCAAATCCAAACAATTCCATTATAAACCCTAATAAAATTCCATTTGAACAGTGCTTGACACAGAAACTTAACTTACACAACCGCAGTCAAACCCAAACTATTCCATTATGAACCCTAATAAAATCCCATTAGACCAGTGCTTGACACAGAAACTTAACTAACACAACCGCAGTCAAACCCAAACTATTCCATTAGGAACAATAATAAAATCCCATTTGAACAGTGCTTGACACAGAAACTTAACTTACACAACCGCAGTCAAACCCAAACTATTCCATTAGGAACCCTAATAAAATCCCATTTGAACAGTGCTTGACACAGAAACTTAACTTACACAACCGCAGTCAAACCCAAACTATTCCATTATGAACCCTAATAAAATTCCATTGGAACAGTGCTTGACACAGAAACTTAACTTACATTAAATTATTAAATTATTATGTGATTGATGGTTTGAATTATCATTATTGCACGCCGTGTTAGGCGAATTACAGAGGTAAGATAAAATTTATTAATCAGGACCATATTTTTGTACCTATAATTGCAATAAATATACTTTGACTTTGACTTTACACAACCGCAGTCAAATCCAAACAATTCCATTATAAACCCTAATAAAATTCCATTTGAACAGTGCTGGACACAGAAACTTAACTTACACAACCGCAATCAAACCCAAACTATTCCATTATGAACCTTAATAAAATCCCATTTGAACAGTGCTTGACACAGAAACTTAACTTACACAACCGCAGTCAAACCCAAACTATTCCATTAGGAACCCTAATAAAATCCCATTTGAACAGTGCTTGACACAGAAACTTCGACAATTAAGCCTTGCAATCGTTCGCAGCCCCTCTCGAGACCTCGCGCCCTCTCGATTTAAAACTCCTCCGTCTTCCCCCTTCTGACATTTAATCTCGTGGATATGACGTAGATGTGTTCAGAGGTAGATTATGTTCCCATTAAGATTGGATTTGGAGGATTAAAAACAAATAGTACACTGTCTTGTTAGTGAATGTGACTGAGCATGGTTAAAATTATGTTTTATTTAACCCTTGGAAAGCACGGTTATCAATATCATGTTAAGGATGGTTTATGGTGTCAGTTTATTGGAAGTGTTAACGGTGATAATCAAAAACTACTAATATGTAGTTTGTAAGAATGTATGGATGTATTTTTGTTACTCTTTCACGCATAAACTACTTAACGGATCTGTCTGAAATTTGGTAGGTAGACAGATTGGGACCTGGATTAACACATATATAGGCTACTTTTTTCGCGCACTGCGCACCCTCGACAAGTTATAGAAACGTTGTCCACGCGAGTGAAGGTGCGGGAAACAGCTAGTCAAAAACAGTTTTACTAGGAGACTATGATGTCAATAGTACATCATAAAAGCCGGCCAAGTGCGAGTCGGACTAGCATTTCGAGGTTTCCGTACTACCACATCTCTTCATATAACTACATGGTATATAATGATGACAGTGATACATACCTATTCACAAGACATCAACGCGAACCACAAAATATTCTTTTTTTGTCATTCAGTACTAACTCCTTAGCGCAAACGACTCACACTTGGCCATTTTTTTTATTTTACTTCAGTATTAGTACTATAATCACACCAAGTGTCAAGCTTTAATGTAAAACCGTTTTTACGATAGAGCTAAATCAATAATACTTCTAAGACCTATAAAAAAACCAGTTTTTTGTATGGAAATCCCCCTTATTTTTTCACTATTTCTAATTTTTAGTTTTTGTCGTAATAGCGGCAACAGAAGTACATATTCTGTGAAAATTTCAACCGTCTTCCTATAACGGTTCATGTCATGAAATACAGCCCGCTGACAGACGGACAGACAGCGGAGGCTTAGTAATAGGGTCTCGTTGGTCACCCGTTAATTGTACGGAACCCTTCAAAATTAGGAAAAATATCTTTATCTAAATCGCTGTTGCTTTCGACAGCTCATAATCACACTAATATTATAAAGGCTAAAGTTTGTGAGTTTGTATGTTTTTTACATCTTCACGCAAAAACTACTGAACGGATCTGTCTGAAATTTGGTAGGTAGACAGATTAGGACCTGCATTATCACAAGGGCTATTTCTTTTCACGATCGCGAGCCGCTTGCGGCTCGCGCACTGCGCACCCTCGAAAAGTCATAGAAACGTTGTCCACGCGGGTGAAGCCGCGGAAAACGGCTAGTAATTTATATGTATCTCTCAGAAATACTAAATAACGACAGTGAGACTACAAATTCTGCTATATACCAACAAAACGTAACACAGATCATTCATAACGGTCCACTGCTACAGTCCTGATTAATATCTTCATTACAATCTAATTCTATGGAGAACATCACGCCATCCGAATCGGTGTTCAGTTCACCCTTGTTTACCACTGTTTACGGTCGAGAGCGGTGAATCGTCACGGAATAATTGGAGAAATCGCTAGGGGAGATGACTACCCTTTAGCGGAAATGTTTTAGTCGGATTGCGTACGCCTTATTTTAGCTGGGTACGGATTTTGAAGCTGTTTGCATTGTCAGTAATGATTTGAAGGTTTTTTTTTAATGGGTGGCGAATGACGGATTTAGTTCAGAAAAAAACACTAGGGTCAGAATGTGTCATGAACATACGTACTACTGGTAGTCTACCTTCGTATTACTTTTGAGTAGAACATTGCAGTGATAGTACCGATTTTTATTATGATTTTTGTTATTCATTTATTCTCAGGTAACTTAGAATAAAAGTACAGATCCATAGATATATAAAAACTAATAAAAATAACATAGATACTATAAATATAATAAATTATAGGTATGTTCTGCCCACTGCCACTTAAGTTTAGCAATTCTGAAAGCTATGTCGGTAACTTTGGTTCTCCTACGGATCTCCTCGTTTCTGACTCGATCACTCAGAGAAACTCCGAGCACATAGCTCGTAGAACGGATGACCGTTGGGGCAGTAAAGTTCTCGAGTGGCGATCACGCACCGGAAAACGTACCATAGGCAGCCCTCCCACTCGGTGGACCGATGACCTGGTGATGGTCGTGGGAAGCCTCTGGATGCGGGCAGCGCAGAACCGGTCGTCGTGGAGTGGACGTCCTTCGGTTCATATGATGATGATAATGATAGGTAGGTATGTTAGTATGTAACTTAACCTGTTAATAGTATTTGGTGACGCGTGGATTGGCATATTGCTGTAGTTAGATCAAAAAAAAGTTCACATAGAATGCTAGGAACTCTTAGTTAGTACTAATATAGTTATATACTTTGACTATATAATATATATAGTACTAGCCGTCCGCCCGCGGCTACTCCCGCATTGTTTTCGATTTTCCCGTGGGAATAAGACGTTTTCCCGGGGTAAAAAGTAGCCTATGTCCTATTCCAGGACCTAACCTATATGTGTGCTAAGTTTCATCCTGATCCGTCCAGTGGTTGCAGCGTGAAAGAGTAATAAACATCCATACATACATGCATACTTACAAACATTCACATTTATAATATTAGTAGGATTTTGAATTGGTTTTGATGTCTTATGTATGCGTATACCTATAGTTTACGTACGGTTTGGAGTGGTTTTGATTGGTTTCAAATTGAATTTACGTGAGGTTTTATCCGATGGCCTTTGACACAGTAAAGTTCTCGAATGGCGACCGCGCACCGGAAAACGTAGCGTATGCCTCCTACTCGGTGGACCGATAAAGGATGCGGGAAGCCGCTGGATGCGGGCAGCGCAGAACCGGTCGTCGTGGAACTCCTTGGGCGAGGCCTATGTCCAGCAGTGGACGTCCTTCGGCTGATATGATGAGGTTCTATTTAAACTTTTTTTTATTTGCCTTTTCTTTTGTTCCTAATTTGTGCACACCACGAAGGGGAAAAAACGATGAGCGTCTATCTTTTTCTAACGAATTCATTTTTAGATGTGTGAAAGAGTTAAAAGAAAATTCCTTCTCTCCCCTCCATAATAGATGTCGCATAGGTTTCGTTCGATACAACATAGGCGTGACAATATAATATGATGTAGTCTTATAAAAGTTAATTAAATTTAAAATCATTATATATCCGTTATCACGCCCAGTACTTTCCTCAAAGACGCCGCCAACCCTGGCGATAATAAGGTACTAATTAGAGGTATGAAATTTTTTATAAAATCTCTTAACAAACTATAACGAGAATGTGTCAGCAAAATTTCACAACCATTTATGATGAAGATTGAGGTATTCCACAGTAACAGTTTTTCGTGCACGAAATACCTTTTTCACGGTATTTTAAAGTAGTTAATTTTAAATAGCATGGAACGATTTCACGCCTCTTCCTCATTTAAGATGATTCTCTTTGATGAAATAATCGTGGTGGTATTTTTTTGGTGTCCATGGTGATTCTGTTGCTCTATTTGATATTGTTGGGCGCTGTGGTGTAGTGGAAATAATGGACAAGAGAGTGTTTATCGATGTTGAACTAATGATGATATTGACGAATGGCAAATAAAATGAAAGTACGATAATTATTGGGAGTCTGTAGTCGTTTATAGGATTCTGTACTCAAGACAAAGAATAAAGACTATTTACTACGTAAAAGAAGGTTAACCCCGCAAAATCATTTGAATGAATGGCGACTCTTGCTGCGAGACAATAAAGTGCAAATTCAAGTAGCACAGCGCTAATTACCTACAGTTATATTCAACTACAAGTTGCCTCTCTTTCTATCGCGTAACTCTTATCTCTTCTGACTACTGAATTTGCACCTTGCAAGGGGCCGCGCTGCTTAGGAACATTTTCATACCAACAGCGCAGAGTGCGCAATTCAAGACCCTGTTATTGAGTTTCCGCCGTCCGTCTGTACGACCTTTAAGATACAAGAGTATCTTTTGGACCGTAATAGCAAAGTATATACATACAGTATGGACACTCCTTGCCGCTCTCTAGATTGCGAACTCACCCCCTCGTCACCCAGATTGATACAGATTGGTTACAGTTTGGTTGCCGAACATATAGGATTTCACCGCCATTTTGTTTGTTCCGTGATTCTTTTTTTAAAATGTCATTTCTGGCCCGTTATAGCGGATTTACAAAACAATATTTAAAAAAAAATATGCAAAATAGTACTGTGGTCCCCCTGAGAAAAGTGTTTTTCCAAGTTTTTAAATATTCATGGATCTGCACTTTTATTCTAAGTTACCTGAGAATAAATGAATAACAAAAATCATAATAAATTCGGTGCTATCACTGCGATGTTCAACTCAAAAGTAATACAAAGGTAGACAACCAGTATATACGTATGTTCATGACACATTCTGACCCTAGTGTTTTTCTAACTAACATGGGTCAACTTCAACCAAATCCGTCATTCGCCACCCATTTTTTTTTTTAAAGTGAAACTTTTATTACATCGTCTTAAACTTTTTCATCAGAGCAGCCATGATCGTTTCGTCCTCTGTCCCGTAGCTCCAAGACGAGAGCAGCCATGATCGTTTCGTGCTTTGTAAATGTCTATAATGTGAAAAAAAGTTTCACTTTTACCATGGTTTCATAAAACCACACACTCTTTTTTACTCTATCGTAAAGGTTAGGTGGAGGTATAATGGTACGATAGGTACCCTCGATGCGCAAGTTCGACTCACACTTGGCTGGTTTTTATTAACATCCATTATTTAATTACCTGAGCAGCAGATATAGCGTTCTGTTGCGCCGCCGCAGCGGCCGCGGCCGCCATGCTGGCTCCGAGCGGCCCGTACGCAGCTCCGTAGTAGCCTCCCATCTGGCCCATACCGCCTCCCGCCATGCCTGGTGACAAACGGAGATAAGTATAAGATTGAGTCATAAGGCGAAGCATGGACTGGAACAGTTGTCTCTGTTTTTTTTCTTACGTGTAAAGAGTAAGAGTTTTTCAATGTTATTTCGTTTCAATTAAAAACTACATTTCATTTTAAAAAATCCAAATGGCATATCGAAGTGTGCGTTTAGACTAAGAAATTTAAGAGGTTATAATAGGTCTAGTTGGCCTGTACAATGCAAATCTCTGTTTTTAAAGAAGTTTCCTTAATATACCTATATTATGGATAAAAAAAACGAGACCTACAGTACTCGCATATGATGTGTAACATGTGACAAAATACTTATGAAATTAATTAATTATCGGGTCGTACATTCACGGGCCGACCCTTCAGTGTCAGTATGTAGTATGTCATCTTTGCCTTTGCCATCACACTAGGCGGCATGGCTATGAAAACCTTAGTTTTCGAGAATTAAAAAACGTTCGCATTTCCTGTTACACATTTCCGTCCCATTTCACGAAATCACTCCCACAAATTGCAGGAAAGCGAGAGCAAAGATGTTACACATCAAAAATATTTTTTATAAAAGTCAAGGAATCGTGTTTCTGCAACTGACAAAATGAAGTCATTGAAATGAAGAATCAGGTTATAAAATATCTCTTTCATATGTTTTATATAATAAATTCCACATCTTCTTCTATCGTGTCGACAAAAATGAGTCATACATCTCTCTTGCCCAGTATGTGGCTTCTTTAAGGCGAGGTATTGATTGGAACAGTTATCTTTGTATTTTTCTTTAAGTGTAAAGAAAATAACCACACTTTTTCACTTTTTCAGTGTTTTTTTCGTTTCAATCAAAAACTACAATAAAAGTATTAAAAATAATAACGTTACTCACTTTGTATTATCATTAAATATATTGTATATCTTTTAAATATTATACTCCAAAATGTTAGTCATAACTAGAGTTGGAAGAAACGGTTTAGACCTATCTTTGGGATTTTTTTCTATCCAGCCAAAATTGCTCAATCGTGTTTCTAATAGCTTTTGACTCTAAGGAACATCATCAACAATAAGAGTATTTTTTTTCAACCTCGGGTTTTTTATCGTTTAGGAGTAATTGACGTCAAAAATAACGAAAAGCTGTAATATTATCGCCTTAACAGCGCTATCGGCAGCGTCCATTAATTCGACAATAAATACCACTAAAATACTCTTGACAACTATCACATCTACTCACTTAATCTAAACGTGTGAAGATATAACCCTGAGCATTCCAAAAGCCCACTATTCACGCAAGTGGCTCAGTAATCTGCCCATCTTCCATTCATAGCTGGATAATAGCTGAACTCAGACCGAAGGACCAATTAATTATTCGATTGTGCGAATCCTCTGAGTACTATTAACTAACGGTCAGTTCCTTAACTGTTTATTATAGTGACCTGAAACGGGCTCGGGTTAGTTGGGTAAATGAGGGTAGTAATGAATTCTAAGCAAATGTGGCAGGAAATATTAATAGCGGGAATATCATGTAGTGTTTGGATAAAATATGCTCGATTGTAAAATAATTAAGTCGGTACGTAACTAATAGGGGTATTGTAGGGTCATGTGGTGAATATTTTGTTTTTAGAGTTCCGTACCCAAGGGTAATAAGGGGACCCTATTACTAAGACTTCGCTGTCCGTCCGTCTGTCACCAGGCTGTATTTCATGAACCGTGATAGGTACAGTTGAAATTTTTACAGATGATGTTTTTTTTTTGCCGCTATACCAGAAAATACTAAAAATTAGAATAAGTGAAAAAATATGGGCTGGCTCCATACAAAAAACGTGTTTTTTTTGAAACACGAAGATATTAGCGCCATCTAGTATGATGATACAGAACCTATTGTACTAGCGCCACCTAGTATGATGATACAAAACCTATTGTACCTACTAGCGCCACCTAGTATGATGGTACAGAACCCTTTGTGTGCGGTTCTGAGTCGCACTTGGTCGGTTTTTTTAATTAATGAAGTAATTTATGCATAAAATGTAAAACAAATGATAGCGAATATTATAAGCAACAAATCTTAAACTTAAAGTTAGCATTAAAATGATGTTACAATCTGAGGTTACAATAAACAAATCTATCAACTATATTTGCAGGAAATGTAATGTAACTAGGTCCTGAATAAAATAAACAAATAGTAGGAAAAAGACTACATTCAAATTATCAATTAGTGTGAAGAGGACTCTTTACACAATGTGATCAGCTGATCGAGCAATATCTTATTTCGAGAAAGTTGTCGAGTATAATGAGTATAGATGCCTCAGTTAAAATGACTCCTACATCAATTTTATTACGTCCTATAGAGTTTTAATGTAACCTTACACAGGGTGTAAAAAAATGGTATAGGACCCGTTTAGTGGGGGTTCTACTCATCATACTGAACAACTTTCCCCAAGGAACACACAGACAATGCTCAAGAAAAAGTTTGGACCCTCCATACTAAAATGCACAAAATTGGTCGATCAGCTGATCGATTTGTTTGAAGAGTAAATTTTTTTTTGCGATTTCAGCTAACTTGTAACACAAAAGTTGTTCAGTATGATGAGCAAAAGCTCCAGCTAAACCACCACTTTTGTTACATCCTGTATAAACAATACTTTGAATAATTATGATATTATATTAAATAAAGATCACATAGAGTTGTCTTTTAGGTGGTGGAACGTACTGCTTTAGAAAAGCAAACTTTAAAAATGACGTTCCTCTTCCTAAAAATATTCGTGTCTTGCGATAAGTCATATGAAAAGTACGAAAATCCTATTTAATTAATGTCGTCTCGTCCTAAGCACTTTAAATCTATCAATCGAAAACACCACTCCACGTCTTCACGTAAAGTACTCAAAAATTCTATTTAAATAAAATGTATGAGACACCCCTATTATGATGACGTCAATCTGGTCTACAATATATTATTATAAAATCACGACAAAATTTCGCTCGGTATCAGACGTACAGGAAATTTCTTTATAGCAAGGAAATAAAGTCTATAATAGGCTGATAATTCATTTTAGCGCGCGAAAAACAGATTGGGTTTTCGAAAGGGACGTTCGAGATTTTTTTATTATATTTTATAATTAAATTCGCTGTCATCTCTGTGGGTATTTTCCGAGGTCTCTGTCTGGCGTTGGCGTGAAATAGATGGATCTTCCCGCACAAGTTGTTCGAGAGTTTTATTAATTTAAGAGATAAGGACCGTTCGATCAGATGGTGTTCGATATTCGAAAGTTGTGGATTACAACTTCCTGATCACAATTTGCCTAATTTCTATCAACATTTTACTACTGTAAAAAAACGATCTCGTAGTTTTTTTTTCACAAAACAGTTCAATAAATTCGGTTAAAAGTTGAAATGCAGAAAACATGCGGCCAAATATGCACCGAATGTTATAGATAGAGAATATTTATATACTTTGATATTTTCTTAGTTGAAACAAATTTAAAACTATGAATAGAAACTTGAATGTAACTGCATTTTATTTCACCTTTCATATGAAGGTCTTCAACAAAACGATACCCAAAAATACTGTAATTTCATACACGGCTCGCCCCTAAGCCACGCGTACAATGGCGTCCATTTACGACGTCCATCTATTCACTGTCCGTCCATAATGGTCGGTTTCCTACCCAACATAGCAGGTTAATACGTAAATATAGTTGGACAGCTTTCTGTTCGTTGTCTCGAATGTCAATCTATCGAATGGTCGTCACATCGAATCAAATGTCACGGTAGTTCCGCATGACGCTTTGCTTTTTTGCTGAATTGTTGTCAAATTCAAAAAATACATGAAATCAAGATCTATCCAATCCAAATATACACGGTGTAATTTTTTTTAAATTCACAATGGCTATAAGCCCTTGGCATCATTTCACCTGATGGTAAGTGACGATGATGCCGAATACGTTGATGACCCGTAAACTTGGGCTTCTACCCATCATACTGAATAACTTTCTCCAAGGAACCTACAGTCAATTCACAAAAAAAAATCGACGCTCCATACAAAAATGCATAAAATTGGTCTATCAGCTGATCGTTTTGTATGAAGAGTTCAAAAAAGAATTGCGATTTCAGCAAACTTGTAGAACGAAAGTTGTTCAGTTTGATGAGTAGAAGCCCCAGTTAATGGGACCTACATCAATTTTGTACACTGTGTATAGTAAACCAAGTACTACTGAAATTTTTTTATGTTTATTTATTATAAAGTATTGTGTAGTACAAAAAATTGTTCAAGTGCGTATCGGACCACAAAAAATTAGGGTTAGTCTTTTCAAAAAATAAATGTTTATGTTACAAAACAAATTATGTAATTATAAAACAGGTGCTGGATATGGAGGAACACAGTAGAGGACATAGGAGGTCTGCAGTGACTTGGCTACATACCATACAAACTGACATGAAAGAGAGTGCTGTAGACACACATACAACTAGCAATAGGATACTTTGGAAAAGGCATACGCGGAGGGCTGACCCCAAATAAATTGGGACAAAAGCCAGGAGAATGATGACGATGTTAAAAATAAATTTATCAGTTGGTAGTACCTAAATACTTTGTATTAAAAATCTATGAACTTTATAAAAATCCACAATAATATTTTAAGTTGGTCGACTATTAATCTTAACTAAACTATGAAAGCCTAATTGCTGGTTTTTATTTTTCTTCTTAATTTCTTATACGCTCTACTATTT
Source organism: Coleophora flavipennella (assembly GCA_947284805.1). Lineage (NCBI taxonomy): Eukaryota > Metazoa > Arthropoda > Insecta > Lepidoptera > Coleophoridae > Coleophora > Coleophora flavipennella. Next base: position 4,832,280 of record OX369254.1, on the reverse strand, counting down.
CCATACCTTTAAGATTTTCTGAAATAGTGGTTTAGCTGTTACAGTGGTTAAGCTGCTACAGTGGTTTAGCTTTTACAGTGGTTTAGCTGTTACATTGGTTTCGGTGTTACAGTAGTTTAGTTTAAACGAATAGGCACGAAAACTAAAAAAAAAATAGCCCCACTCTACATGCAGGGAAAGTATCCTAAAAAAATATTTTTGATTTTATTCCATAGCTTTCTAGGGATCCCTGATTTGTAGTACCAAATTTCAGCGTTATAGCTGTATAAATAGTATTTGATAAAAACGGCTGTGATAAACCGACGGATAGACAAACAGATAGATGGATATGGCGAAACTATAAGGGTTCCTAGTTTGACGACGGAACCCTGAGAAGTAGTCAATAATTTTAATACTTTTTTTACCATCAGGTGAGATGATGTTTCTTCTATCATATATGTTATATTATTCTGTAATTGTAGATTTAAGATATTCAGATACAATGTTACATTGTTTAATGAATAAATGAAATGAAATGAAATGTTGCAAAGGGCTTACCAATTGTGAAAAAAACCTAGTTAATGTTTAAAAACAGTGCAGTAGGTAATGTTTGCTTTAAATCGACTACTATTTTTTTTTTATTTCAATGCAACATAGCATCGGCCATCGATGCAGTGAGTTTTCGATACATGGAGCAGATGATCATCATCATCATCTTCATTGAACCGTATTCGTCTACTGTCAACATTAATAGGCCTTCACTCGTACGTGCCGAAGTGTTAGGTTTTCTGATATTCGATTCTGCGTATTGAGAACCCAAATATATTGGGACAGTATTGTACCGGTTCGAGGTTCGATTAAGAAAAGGTCGGACACGGGCGCTAGGAATGGGATTTTCATTCGGGTTTCCTTTCCAATAGGCTTTGTATGTTGCCTCTGGCTCACTATACTTATTTGAATGTGTTAAATTTTACGGAAAAATGGTTATTCTCCGTGAGTCGTCAGGTGTTTCGAAAGGCTTTGGGTGATTTATTAGTCGATCGGTGATAGCTGACTAAGTCCCAGCCGGGTTTGTTTGGTACTAGAAAAGTATAAGAGTATTTTTAGGATTCCGTACTTCTCGAAAGGAAAAAACGGTATCCTTATAGGATCACTTTGTTGTCCGTCCGTCCGTCTGTCTGTCTGTCTGTCAAGACCATTTTTCTCAGGAACGGTATCAGGCTGGAATTTATATCAAATACTCAGGTCTACTGTCCATTGAAGCTGTGAAAAATCAAACTTCTAAGCCAAAGCAATCAAAAGATACAGCCGTTTATGCCGCAAATTTTCGACACTCGCAAGGGAATCAAAACCTTACAGGGTACTTCCCGTGAACTCGGAATATTGAAATTTGTTACGAAGCAACGTCTTATAGCACAGATGAAGGGAAAATTGCGAAAACCGTAAATTTTTAGTTAATCATATAGTAAAAATATTTTTAATAATTTTAAAATACCATAACTATGACTCGATTGTCGTGATGGGTGAACTTTTACTTATATACCTACAGGTTTGTACGGAACCCTCGGTGCGCGAGTCCGACTCGCACTTGGCCGTTTTTTTTATAATTCACAATTGGTAATCCCTTGGCATCATGACACCAGATGGTAATTGACGATTGTGTCGAAGATAAGACTTATCAAGATTCCCCAACGCAATTGGGAACTGGCTATCTTATCTTCTTATAAAAGATATTTACTTACTTACTTCAAACCGGAACACATGAATGATGTTAACATTGATGTTTGGCGGCAAGACTTAGATAAGATGTTGGTAGCCAGCCAGGCTGGTTTAGAAAAATGCCGATCTAATACATACACATATAGATATTAAACACCCAGACACAGATCAAACAAACCTGTTTGTCACACGAATGCTTACCCTGGGTGGGGATGGAACCCACGACTCTCAGCCCAGCAGGCAGGAGCGTTGCCACTGGACCAACGAGTCAGTCAAAGGTTTAAGGTTCACTTTAAGGTTCCAATGTGGAAGCAGCACGTGTTAACGATCTGGTACAGCACTAGCTAAACAAACCTGTTTGTCACACGAATGCTTACCCTGGGTGGGGAATTGGGGATCGAACCCACGACTCTCGGCCCAGCAGATAGTAGCGCTGCCACTGGACCAACGAGTCAGTCAAAGGTTTAAGGTTCACTTTAAGGTTCCAATGTGGAAGCAGTACGTGTTAACGATCTGGTACAACACTAGCTAAACAAACCTGTTTGTCACAGGAATGCTTACCCTGGGTGGGGATCGAACCCACGACTCTCGGCCCAGCAGACAGTAGCGCTGCCACTGGACCAACGAGTCGGTTTAAGGTTCACTTTAAGGTTCCAATGTGGAAGCAGCACGTGTTAACGATCTGGTACAGCACTAGCTAAACAAACCTGTTTGTCACACGAATGCTTACCCTGGGTGGGGATCGAACCTACGACTCTCGGCCCAGCAGATAGTAGCGCTGCCACTGGACCAACGAGTCAGTCAAAGGTTTAAGGTTCACTTTAAGGTTCCAATGTGGAAGCAGTACGTGTTAACGATCTGGTACAACACTAGCTAAACAAACCTGTTTGTCACAGGAATGCTTACCCTGGGTGGGGATCGAACCCACGACTCTCGGCCCAGCAGACAGTAGCGCTGCCACTGGACCAACGAGTCGGTTTAAGGTTCACTTTAAGGTTCCAATGTGGAAGCAGTACGTGTTAACGATCTGGTACAGCACTAGCTAAACAAACCTGTTTGTCACACAAATGCTTACCCTGGGTGGGGATAGGACACACGACTCTCAGCCCAGCAGGTAGGAGCGCTGCCACTGGACCAACGAGTCAGTCAAAGGTTTCAAGGTTCACTTTAAGGTTCCAACAATGTGGAAGCAGTACGTGTTAACGATCTGGTACAGCACTATCTCGACTAATACAGAACGTAACATCACTATAAATGTCAGACGACTTGTGTGAACGCGAAAAAAGAAGCACGTAGAAAAAAATAATTAAATCTAAATCTGTTTTTTTTTTTGAGTTACATATATAAAAAACAACATCAGAACGCTAAATCTATTACTTATGAAGATTGTGTGCGCCTGATGGGTCACACTACACAAACGGGTTAAAAAATCAAACGCAAATCGCTCTGAGCTAATATAGCTTATCACAAAATTTAATACCTACTAAAATTCTAATCCTGCTTCTTTTTACCCCTCTGCGTAATGTTTTTCAAATGTATGTAAGACAATCATGAAAACGATGCCCACGCGAGCGAAGCCGCGGGAAAAATCTACTTTTGTTATTAAAAATAAATTATGTACCAGTAATGTTGTATTTTCAATCGACTTCCAAAAAGGAGGAGGTTCTCGATTCAACTGTAAGTTTTTTTTTGTATGTTACGCCATATCTTCGCAGATTTTCAACCGATTTTCATGATTCTTTTTTTATTCGATAGGGTATGCTCCCGAGTTAGTCCCATATATATTTAATCATAATTGGTGTAGTACTTTATTGGAAAATTTACAAAAACAAAAAATAATAACGCAAAATTGTACTAAGTTGTTGCGAGTGAAGTCGGTTTACAATTATTTCAAACAAGGTAGGTATATTATACTATTACAGTTTCAAAAATAAACACAAATAAAACAAATAAACATTTTGAAAGAAACCACCCTCAAAAAAGAAATAAATATAAACGTCACGATACCAACTTGAAACTTTGTTAAAAATCGGAAACAAAAACTCCACTTTAATTTCTTACAAGTTGAGTTTAATTAAAATTATACCTTTGGAAGGTACACTTTGACTTTTGATGTCGCCTTCTGGGGTTTCTGTGTGTGTAAGTAAATTAACCCTTTTATTGGTACGAGCGACTAATTGGATATTTTTGTTTACATTGTGCCGCAGAGTTTAAGACAGATTGGTTTATTTAGGGGTTATACGAACCTGTATTCTTGTCGAGTCTTTGATATTGTAGGGCTTAAACCATAGTTAGCTTAATCGAACTGCTGTTATAAAGTAACCAATTTAATTTGTTATGCGTTAGGTACGACCACGTGATACTATTTTATGTAAGCTCGTAAGTACAATCTAGTGAAAGTTTGTTTTCTTTACTGTAGTTAGTAATCAAACTAAAGACCGTTCCACAGTTTGATGTCATTGTTTATAGGGTTCCGTGGCAAAAAGGAAAAAAGGATCACTTCCTTGTCCGTCTTTCTGTCCGTCAAGACCCTTTATCTCAGGAACGCGTAAAGAAATCATGTTTAAATTAATTTCAAATACTAAGGTTTAAGGACCGATCGCCCTAATTCAGGGTAGGCTCGAGCACCTCGATGGGGACGTATATGAGCTGACATTATGATGATGATGACTAAGGTTTACAGTTCCTTCAAGCTGTGAAAAAATCAAACTTCGCAGTCAAAGAAATTAGAAAATACGACCATTTTTGTCACATATTTTGGTACTCACAAGTAAATCAAAACCTATAGGGTATTTCCCGTTGACCTAAAACCATGAAATTGGCAAGAAGCAAGATCTCATCGCATTAGAGAAGGGAAAATTCCAAAAATTTTAAATTTGTAGTTAAATTAAATAAAAAAAATAAATTTGCGAGAAATATGTAGGTGATTAGACCGTGACGTATATCGATGTAAGGGAGAAAATTTTTTCAACCACAACAAGTTAATTTGTCCTTAAATCTGATTGTGATTTATTACGGTTATGTTTGTAGGGATTCGTACCCAAATGTGTTTTGGTACGGAACCCTCAGTGCGCGTTTGCGACTCACACTTGGCCGGTTTTTTTAAAGTAATTTAATCACCTTGATTTTTTTAAACATACTAGCTGTTGGCTTTTCCCTCGTGGATTTGAGGGTGCGCCGTGCGCGACTTACTAGCGAATCGCTATCTTTTTGGCCTATGTTGATCCTGAAGGTCCATTCTAAACATTAGTGAAACATTTTTTGATAAAGGATGTATGGTTTTGGAGATAACTTACATCCAAACGATCGTTACCTACCTACATATTTTTATAATATTAGCACACCCCGGACACTGCGTACAAAAGGTTTCTAAAATGTTTCCTTCACCGTAAGAGCGTCGGATAAACGTACATATGAGATCGAAATTCGAAAACACATTGGTACGTGGCAGGACTTGAACCACGACCTAGGAGGTAGCGGCCCTTGCCGTTGCGCCACCGACGCTCTTTTGGACTGCCAGTGCCACTTAAATTTAGCGATTCTGTGAGCTATATCTGTTACCTTGGTTCTCCTACGGATCTCCTCATTTTGCTCTATTGCCCTTTGGGTAACCTTGAGCCTTCTTCTGAGGCCCATAGTAAAATTATCAATAACCTTTCTTTAAAAAATGTTTTCCCTACTAATCTAATTTTGTTCGGTTCATTTTACCGTTACCAGAACAAGATAGATTTTAGGGTGTTTGCATGTGTGTGTAAATCTAACTAACCGTGGTAAAACTGATCGATTGCTTTGGCAACAGTTTTTTGCCAGTCATGTTGATCTCCCTCTATGGCAATTTTTAGATTTTTTATATATACTTAATCATTTATTATTAAAAAAACTATAAAAAAGATTCTAATTTAGCTATAAGCAACTCACAAAACTGAACAACTTTTGAGTTGACCCTTTTATATACTTGGGAGAAAAAAAGATTTATTTGATAACTTTTGCACCGCCTATCAAAACATAGATAAACAAAATAAAAAGAAAGTGGCGTATCACTTCCTTGTGTCATTAAACAAAAATACTGTCCTCACGTCCGCTCTCTTCGACGGCTCGCGATCGACTGTCATGTAAATGACGTCACGTGACCGGAAGTCGTTTGGCGGGGGGAGGGGTTTCCGGCAGCGCACGCGATTGGTCACTTCCGTTCAGTAACAAACTACTTGGTATATTATGCTAATCATGATGAAGCAATTTATTGGATTATTGTCAGGGGGGTGTTTGGGTCATTTGACACAGAAAAATAGTAGGGATTAGGGTGTCAATGTTGTTATCTGTTATGGTGATTAGTAAATGTTTTTCTGTAAGGAATAATTTTCAGAAAAAAGTGAACTATCACAACAGTTTGATTAAAAGTAGTTTATGTCGATTTCATTAACATAATATTAAATAATCAGCCAAGTGAGAGTTGGACTGGCGCAGAAAGGGTTCCGTACCATCGCAAAGTACTCCACACAAATACAGCAATGATAGATTTACCTATTAATTTCAAACAAAAAATGCGAACGACAGAATTAGGCTTTTTTTTCAGTTCGGACTTCTTAGCGCACGAACGACTCACACTTAGCTATTTTTTGTTATTTAACTTCAGAATTAGTACTATAATAAGAACAAGTTTCACGTTTGTACATATTTAAATTTTTACGATAGAATAAAACAAAAAACTTTTCTTGTATATTGACTTCACATTTACTTTTTTGCAATTTTTATGTCTTGTAAGCCAATTCTCCATAATAACACATATTCTGGAAAAAAAGCCGGCTACCTTTAACAGTTCAAAAGATACAGCCCTTCAAAGGTCATACAGACAGACAGACGGAGTAGGCTTAGTGATAGGGTAACGTTACCTCTTACAGAACCCTATAACTGAATCACTATTTTAACTGTAATAATTACGATCATGAATCATTTAAAACTGTACAACAGAAAAAGAAGACAATGCAAGCCTTTCAACACAAAACAAACAACACAAGAATATTAATCGACCATTCTGCGTCAATTAGCATTATTAATGATATATTCAGGAACAATTAAACTAAAAACAAGTTGAATACGTAAATCCCCTATAACGAGCTATTGTCTTTATAAATTAATATAAATTTACATAACAAACACAAGAGTTTGGTTAAAACTTACAACTCGTTATTGTAACATACATGGGCATTTCGAAACAATGCGCTAATTATGAAAAATATGTGTTTATGTAGATTAAAGATACCATTGAATACTCTGTGGAGACACTTGTTTAAACAAAAGCTAGCGAACGAGTTATGCTTGTCAGAAATTTGTCGGATAATAAATGGGTAGACGGAATGCCTAAAAATATATAATTTATTTTCGATATTAAGAGCAGGCTCCCTGCGTAGCACTGGCGAATAACCTAATATTTAACCTTATGCACTGAGCTTTACAATTTAATTCTGCGTGAGTGTATCAACGCGACCTACGTCCTTTATTTCGGTCGTAAATGCAAATTTTCGTTTTTTGTGAGCTTAGTAAAAATTCTAGGAAAATTTCGTCTTAGCCGTTTTGTCAATAGCTATATTCTCTAACCGTCGGTATTTATTTCATGTGCCTAACTAACGTGATGTGGGAGAAAAATCGAATAATCTCTCAAAACTACATAGTTTTACAAAATAAAAAGTATCGAGTGAAAACCAATAAATCGTATTTTCGTTTTAGCCATACGAAATAAGAAGCTTCAAAGAATCAGCTGTGTAGTTCTCACGTTCACAAAGCTTGCGGCCGACTCTACATACTTTGGCAAAAATGCACTAATTTTAGTGCTCTTATGTTACTATTTCCTGAAAGTTTTTGCTCTGAAATTAAATATATTTAATATTTTCAGTTGGGATACTAAAGTTATTACAAGTTTTTATTTAACTTGCAATGTTCGTATGTAAGTGTGTCTTCCGCTTCCAAATTTACAAGTTAAATTTTGACCCACTATCCGGATTCCGATTCAGCTGAAATTTTGCATACATGTTTAGTTTAGAGACAATACATGGTAAATTCGGTGAAGTCATTCGAAATCTAATATGGCGGATTTTTAACGATGGCAGACCAGTTATTTCTTAAGCACCCCCATAATATGGGTTTACTGAGGAGAGTACGAAATCATTAAAATTTTATTAAAATAAAATCTTAAGTATACGTTTCAAGATATCTTCAAAACGGCACATCTGGAGGTCGCGGGTTCGATTCCCGGCGGAATCTGACTTTGTAAGACCCAGTTTGGTTGGTATTAGAGCATTTTCTAAGTCCGCCTGGCTAGCTACCACCATCTTATCTGAGTGTTGCCGCCAAACATCACAGTATTGATGCGTTCCGGCTTGAAGATAAGATAGCCAGATCACCATTGCGTTGGGGAATCTTGGTAAGCCCGCTTTCATCTTTGGCATTATCGTCACTTACCATCAGGTGAGATGATGCCAAGGGCTTACCAATAATGGATTTCAAAATAGAATTTAGAGCGCGTGATTACCTGTCGTTAGATTCGTCTTGATCCCGTGAGTGACATAGGGATACATTTTACCCGACTTTACAAAAAGAGGGGTATGTTCCTATGCAGTCGTGATTTTATTAATTTTTTTATTTAATTTTTCACGAGAAATGAAAAAAAAACCGGCCAATGCGAGTTGGAATCGCGTATTGAGGGTTCCGTACCAAAACATCTATGTAGAAGATACTAGTAGATCCTACTAGATGTCGCTAGTTTCTAAACAAACTGCAAATGTAAGTGTGTTATTGTACGTGGCATCGACGAGTAAGTATGGAGGGCTCCCTTTAATTTTTTATTTATTATTTTTATTATTTGTTGTTATAGCGGCAATAGAAATAGTTTGTAAAAAAAATAGGGGATCGGACTGCTAGTCAGTTGAGTTACTTTTAATGATCTGTCAAAAACGAAATTTTGTTCTAAAAAAAGTTTTAAATACCCATTAGTGACGTCATAGATTTTAAGCGTCATTGACGAACTTATTTTGTGAATTTGATCAATTCACAATTGAAGAGGTGATGAAAAAACAAAAAAAGTAAGGTTTTTTTAAACTTCAAGAGGCGAGTAATTTAGGAAATCATATTCCAGATTTTATTTTTGAAGCAGTCCGATCTTTTATTTAATTGTAAACCTATTACGGTTCATGAAATATAGCCCGCTGACAGACACACAAACGGACGGACAGCGCAGGCTTAGTAATTAGGGTCCTCTTGGCTGGCACCCTTTGAAAAAGAAATGCATTCGTATCATTGCGACATCGACTGGACGACCAGAGTCAGTTCCATATTGCGTTGAGGAATCTTGGCAAGCCTGCTTCCATTTTCGGCATCAATGTCCTTTACCATCAGTTAAGTGATATCGAGGACTAAAAAAGATTAAATCTTCATATTATCAGCCGAAAGACGCTCACTGCTGAACATAGATTTCAATGATTTCCACGACGACCGGTCATGTGGCCGGCCGATGGGTGGCCGCTTTCCGCTACCTTCATCAGGTCACTGACCCAACGAGTGGGAAGTCTGCCTACTCTACATCTTCCGGTGCGCGGTCGCCGCTCGATAACTTTAAGGTAGATTAGACCTTTAGGCGAAGTTCTTCTTCGATATTTTTTCATTAACAAAATAATGTATTATTTTTAAAAGTTGATTTACTTAATAACGAAACATACATATGTAAGACTTGAAAACAACACAAAGTCGTATAAAAAAGCTTAGCTATCCCTTAACACTAACGAAGGTAAAACAAACACATATCCAGGTTAACAATAGCGGCGATACGCTGACAAATATTCAGCACGCACTTGTGTCAATGTGACCAAGTTAGCCCGTTATCTGCCTTGACGTAAACATCTAGATCCACAGGAGCATGGGAATGGGATACGCTTGTAATACAAAGTATTACGGGAGCCGGGTCGTTCCTTTCCCTCTAATATGGTTGAGAGGAGCGATGGCTGACTCTCGCGTTATACTCACGACCGGGTGCTGTCCGTGGGAACTGGCCTACACTTGTCAAAGGCATTCATGACATTCAATGATTTTAATGTGTAACTTCTCGTGTCGTGTTATTTTCATGTTCTAATGACATAATTTGTTTTTAAAGTGAAACTTTTATTACATCGTCTCGAATTTTTTCGTCTGTGTGTCGCGTGACGGTCGGTATGATCGTTTCGTCCTCTGAACCTTAGCTCCAAGACGAGAGCAGTCATGGTCGTTTCGTGCTCTGTAAATGTCTATATAATGTGAAAAAAAGTTTCACTTTTACCGTGGTTTCATAAAACCACACACTCTTTTTTTTATATCTAGGAGTGGATTTTGACGTTATTACCTAATTATGTTTATTTCTTGATTTTTTACAAATGAAATTATGTAATCACTATTTAATGACTATCAGAAAGAGTGTAATTTGCACCTATTTTGAATAAATATCCTGAATCTTGAAAAAGTCTCGTTAATTGGTTCACAGTCTGCGTCAGTGTTTCCCGAATCTTACAATTTGGTTCACAGTCTGCGTCAGTGTTTCCCGAATCTTACAATTTGGTTCACAGTCTGCGTCAGTGTTTCCCGAATCTTACAATTTGGGGGCGTCAAGGCGAGACTGCATTGGCATTATTTGAGTTTTACATCCTCTACCACATCTTTACTTTTCAACAGGTGAGTTACAGTCAAAGGATCTCTCCATCAGCTCATATTTATGTCACCACCCAGGGGCTCGAGCCTACCCTGAATAAGGGCGATCGGTCCTTAGTCGACCATGCGGGCCCAGTGCGGGTTGGTCAACTTCACACACAACCTTCGAGTTTCTTCGCAGATGTGTGCAGGTTTCCTCACGATGTTTTCCTTAAACGGACCATACTCGTAAATATTGTTAAATATATAATTTCTAAACGACTTGACAATACATCCCGTATTGCACACACCCGGGAAGGTTTATTACAAAAAAAAAAGAGCGAGCCACTTGCCCGGAAAATTGAAAAATTCGGGACAACTTTATGTGTTTTTGATGTGTAACATCTTTGCTCTCGCTTTCCTGCAATTTGTGGGAGTGATTTCGTGAAATGGGACGGAAATGTGTAACAGGAAATGCGAACGTTTTTTAATTCTCGAAAACTAAGGTTGTCATAGCCATGCCGCCTAGTGTGATGGCAAAGGCAAAGATGACATAATACTATTCGAAGGGTCGGCCCGTGAATGTACGACCCGATAATTAGTTAATTTCATAAGTATTTTGTCACATGTTATACATCATATGCGAGTACTGTAGGTCTCGTTTTTTTTTTATTGGATTTTTCACGATTCGAAAGAAGACGATATCTACGCGGGAGAAGCCACTGAAACAGCTGATAATAATACAGATTTTTTTCGCTTTTGCTTTTATATGCTACTAGCTTTTTCCCGCGGCTCCGCCCGCGTGGACATCGTTTTTATGACTGTGAAGGGTGATTAGTAAATTATGTCGTTTCCCACCTACTCAACCATCTCTGTGCAAAAAATCACAACAATCGAGTATTTTTTTAGTTCAGATTATCCTATTTTCCCGGGATAAAAAGTAGCCTATGTCCTTCCCCGTGACACAGGCTGCTGCATGCCAAATTTCATAAAGATTGGCCAAAGCGTTGAAGCGTGACAAACAAACACATTTTCACATTTACAATATTAGTAAGGACTAGACGACATTTTTATTTTGCTTTTAAATCTAACCAAGCAAACTGTGTTTGACGTTGACGTAACCCATCAAAAATTAATGACGTATACCCAACCACAATTTGCACTCCATAAACACCATCTAAGGTCACCTTATTACCCAGATTGGTTGGGAACCATCAATTTCGGTCAAATTACCATCGAAACTTTGACTAGTGGGCGTATCTGGCGCGTGTGTGCGCCCTTACGGTCATAAGTGTGCGCCGGCCCTAACGTGCGCAAGTGTGCACTCTGCTTTACAGACACGTGTAGGTCACGTGAGCAGTAGCCCTTTTTATTGGGCTTTTAGCGACATTAACATACAAATGCAATGATTTCATTTTATTTCTTGCGTATTTTATTTCAGTCTCTGAGGAGTTGGTTTAATTTAATTTAGGTAAGTAAGTGGCATACATATTCCGTGTCTTTTCTTATGTGATTGATCTATATTTAAGAGTGGCTGTTGCCCGCGGCTTCACCGCTTTGATATCGAGGGTGTACAGTGCGCGAGCGGCTCACGGGGAATATTTTTTTGTTAAAATAAGGAGAGAAAAGTAAAACTTAAAAAAGTGTGCGTGTCAGCTCCATTCCGCGACAGGAATTTACGTGGGAGGTCGCGGTTCGAATCCTGCCACGTACCAATTCGTTTTCTATTTTCGATTTCATATGTACGTTTATCAGACGCTCTGTTATGGTGAAGGAAAACATCGTGAGCAAACCTGCACACACCTGCGAAGAAACTCGAAGGTTGTATGTGAAGTCGACCTACCCGCACTGGGCCCGCGTGGTCGACTTAGGCCCGATCGCCCTAATTCAGGGTAGGCTCGAGCCCCTACCGAGACACACATATTATATGAGTTAAGATGATGATGATCAAATGGCAAAGATAAAATAGCCTTTTTAAGAAATTACCAAATTTGTATAAACACATAGATAAAAAATCAATAACAAGATAACGTCATAAAATGCGCAAGAACACGCATGCGTAAATATGTAACTTTCAGATATAAAACTATAAAACTCATGGTTCATATACAATCCCATTACTTTGTCAAACATTTAATTTAGCTGAGTGTGAAGCAAAACTATTATTAAGAATCATTTTCTAAAGCACCAGAAGCACTAATTATTCACCCTAGTTTTAATTCCAACATAAATTCGGTGTCGCAATTAACTTAAAAGCCGTGTTCGAGTGTGTCGCGACCCTTAAATAAGGGTAGGGGCACACGTGGCGGACACGCCCACGTTTTAGTTTAGAAACCGCAGTGGGATAGATTAATTCAAAAGACTGGTATTTTTGCAAATTACTTAAGAAAAGTCTCATGAGATTGGGTAGATACCGATTCTGAACGTTTTATGAATAGGGATGACGAATGCTATAGTCATCTGAGTTACTTTTTATCATCTGTCAAAAACGACATTTTGTTACAAAAAAGTATTTCTATACCTCGACATGACTTCATAGTTTAGCAGCGTCATTTATGGTTTCTTTTTGTGTTTTTGGTGAATTAAAAATCGAAGACAAGATGGAAAACAAAACGACTAAGGTTTTCCGAAGTTTAAGTAGGAGGGCAATATTTTAGTGATTAAGAGTTCTTAATTTATTTCTAATGCTGTCGTCATTCCTATTGTAGGCATAAACTTTCATTACGCACTAGTGTTTAGCTCGTGAGTTATGATCTTGAGTTCATACAAAAATTATAGTACACTTTTATATATATAAATCTTCTGTCCGTGTGTTAGTCATTGAACTCCTCCTAAACGGCTGGACCGATTTCGCTAATTCTTTTTTTGTCGAGTTCGTTATTGTCAGGAGAAGGTTCTTATGTAGGTTAGGGTAGGGTAGGGTAGGGTAGGGTAGTGTAGTGTAGTGTAGGGTAGTGTAGTGTAGGGTAGGGTAGGGTGGTGTAGGGTAGGGTAGGGTAGTGTAGGGTAGTGTAGTGTAGTGTAGGGTAGTGTAGGGTAGTGTAGGGTAGTGTAGGGTAGTGTAGGGTAGTGTATGTAGGGTAGGGTAGGGTAGTGTAGGGTAGTGTAGGGTAGGGAAGTATAGTGTAGGGTAGAGTAGTGTAGGGTACGGTAGTGTAGGGTAGGGTAGTGTAGGGTAGGGTAGTGTAATGTAGGGTAGAGTAGTGTAGGGTAGGGTAGTGTAGGGTAGGGTAGGGTAGTGTAGTGTAGTGTAGGTTAGGGTAGGGTAAGGCAGTGTTATGTAATGTAAGGCGGTACGTAGGTAGTTCGCCGGGACAGCTAGTTTACTTTAAATACTTACAGTATTTTTCCAAATTTTCCAGTTTTCCAATTTCATCTTTCCTAAAAACTGTATTATATATTTTGGACAATAACAAACAATAAAAAAATATTATTTCGGGTTAAATCAATTAATATCTACACTAAAATACATATATTACTATAATAACACGAGAACTAAAATAATCATTAAAGCAGTAAATGGCGGCAGCTTCATTAGGATTCGAAAGGCATCATTATACTGTTCTCGAAGGGTAGAGTATACTTAAATACTTGATCCTTAAAGGACAAGTATAAAAACATAGACAAAATGCCTTAAACAGGGTTATTTTAGCACCCTTAGAAGAGCACTTTGCAAATCGACGCGCGCACGTCATGTTACTCCGAACAGCGAGGACCCTACGCTCCTGCTCGATATCCAGGTCGTCTGACGTGCTTTCCGTAAAAATATCCTTATCATCACATCACATCACGTCAGCTCATATAGGTCCCCACCGAAGGGCTCGAGCCTTAGTCGACCACGCGGGCCCAGTGCGGGTTGGTCGACTTCACACACAACCTGCAAGTTTCTTCGCAGGCGTGTGCTGGTTTCCTCACGATGTTTTCCTTCACCGTTAAAGCAATCGGTAAATACTTATATGTACGTACGTTTTGAAAAACTCATTGGTACATTGGCCGTCCAATAATAATAATAATTGAGACTTAAAAAAAAAACGCTAAACTCGTTAAAAAAACAGACTTCCATCGCAACGACTTAGTACAATTTTGCATTATTATTTTTAGTTTTTGTTAATTACAAGCTTTTATTTAACTTGCAATATATGTAAGTAACCAACCCGCACTGGGCCCGCGTGGTCGACTAAGGCCTAATCGCCTTGATTCAGGGTAGGCTCGAGCCCCTCGGTGGGGACCTATATGAGCTGTAATGATGATATGTAAGTATGTTTGCTCGAGTGAAATCTTGCGACTCAATTTTAAAGCAGATATCTTCAACCGATTGAGCTGAAATTCTGTATACACGTTCAGTTTGGATGACAATGCATGGTTAACTATTTAACGTCATTCTAAATCCAACATGGCGTCGCACCCAAGATGGCGGACTAGTAAAGTTATTTTTAATGCACTCCTACAATGTGGGTATCAAATAAAAGGATTTGCTGACAAGAATAAGAAATAATTGAAAATTTCCAAATAAAAGCTTGTACCTTAAAGTTTTTAGGTCTTTCGAAAATTATTTTCTTATAAAGTACTACACCGATTATGATAAAATTTATATAGGACTAACTCGGGAGCCTACCTTATCGAATATAAAAAGAATCATGAAAATCGTTTCACAATCTGCGAAGATATCGCGTAACACACACAAAAAAAACATACATTCGAATTGTAAACCTCCTCCTTTTTGGAAGTCGGTTACTGATTATGTTACGGATACTGATTGACCATCTGAACCATCGAGCCATCCAAATGAACTGGGGGAACCCTATCCAGACCTGCATCTGCACATCAAACCACTATTTCGGTCTTTTTGACACTGTATGACCGACGGCGACCGACGACCTGGTGAAGATCGCGGGAGGCCGATGGATGCGGGCAGCGCAGGACCGGTCGTTGTGGAAATCCTTGGGGGAGGCCTTTGTCCAGCAGAGGACGATTTTTGACTGATATGATGATGATGACATACCGTTTTTTGCAACAAACTTTTCGCAAACAGCCAATTCCTTTTTACCCAACTGCGCCAGAAGGAAGGTTATGTTTTTCGAGTGAATGTATGTATGTTTGTTTCTTTGGCACGTTGTAGCCTAAACGGCTTGATAGATTTTGGAGTTCGAGGTGTCGTTAGATTTGTCTTGATCCCGTGAGTGATTATTAGATCTTAGTATTGAATACATTTGTTACCCTACTGCCAAAAAAATAGGGATTTAGTTGTTGTGTAGTCGGGTTCTATATTTTAAATAATTCCTTAAGTAATTTAGGCCACAATATCAGCAGCATATCTTATATTATTGATAAACCAAATCGATCCAGCCGTTTTCAAATGAGCGCTTACCAACGAACAGCATTTAATTTTTATTTATTTAAATACCTAAATAAAGTACCCTTGTAGAATTTACCGATTTTTTTACTATATTAAAATAAATGTATAAAACTACCGAATATACTTAATTTATTTAAATAAATGTAGAAAGCTACGGAATTTATGTCTTCATCACATTAATATATGCGTTTCAGCCTTAAGACGTCTAATGCTAAACAAATGCCAACCCTAAAGATTTCCACAACGACCGGTCCTGGCGCTGCCCGCATCCAGTGGTTTCCCACGACCTTCACAAAGTCCACTGAATGGAAGGCTTCGTTGTCATCTTTTACATACGGAAATATGAGACTTTGAACTTTTTAAAGCAAATTTAAACCATTTTCTGCATTTCAAAATAACCTTGGTACATGTATTTACTGCGCCGGAGTTGAAATACCTACTCTTAAGGGTCCTTAAGGGTATGAAATACCTACTCTTAAGGGTCCTTAAGGGTATTTATTTAAATAAATTAAGTAAATTCGGTAACTATCTACATTTATTTATATAAATAAAAATAAATTCGGTAGCTTTCAACAAGGGTTCTTTATTTGTTTAAATAATTTATAATTAAATGCTGTTCGTTGGTAAGGGCTCATCTGAAAACGGCTCTTTCTTTACGACTTTTAGCTTTGACTTTCCTTAGGCAGAGAAAGCACATGAAGGAAGTTCTACTTCGTTATATGAGTATTATCATCATATCAGAAGAAAGATATCCACGGAGCTGATGGACAAAGGCTTCCCCCAAGAATTTCCACAACAATCGGTCCTGCGCTGCCGGCCTCCAGCGACTTCCCGCGACCTTCGCCGGGTTGTCGTTCCATTGAGTGAAAGGCCTTCCTACGCTACATTTTCCGGTGTGCGATCGCCACTTGAGAACTTTATTGCCCCAACGGCCATCTGTTCGGTCATATGAGTATACGATTACTTAAAACTTAATCGACCGAGCGAGCGCGAAACACGAGCTGTCCATCAGCGGAGTCCTGGCTGTTCACCTCTACAGGTCGCATTTCTAAACCGATTCTCGTGAAATTTTGTGAGCAGGTTCGATAATTAAATACTTTTTATTATCGATTCAGTTTTTGGGATTATTTTTTTAAATGGCGGAGCCGTGGGGGTTTAAAACGTAAAAAATATAATTTTTCAGCCATTTCAAAAAACTCGCGAGGTCTACAGCTCACAGAGCCACTAGTAGTTTAATTTTATTTTATTTTTTAAGGAAAACTAGGTTTGGTAAATTTGGATCAAACATCAATTAGATTATGGAAAATTGAAAAGTTTTCGCCTTTTATAACTAAGGCTATAAACGCAAGAACGACACACATAACTCCATAACAAGTAAAGCCCTTAAAAATAACTTTTAATAATTTTAATCGCATGTCAATGCCCTAGCCCCGGCAAGCCAAATTTGACGCACCCCAAACTAACCCCATTGTCGGTCGCTTGACAGGGAAAACTGTCAACTGTCAAAAGCAGTAAAGGCGGTTTAAACTATGCGCGTTCGATTTTCAAACGCTTTTCATATTTGGAATATCCTTTGTTAGCGGTTGCGGACCCTCCACTAACACTTGAAGGAAATACAACTTTAAGAGATAGAAAAGAAGGGTTCGCAATACTTACTCTATGGTTCCGCATAAATAGTTTTCATAAAGGGTTTCTACATGCTTTTATAATGGATTTTAGCTTTTAGAATATAAAGCATACTGTGTAAAAATAAATTAAAACACTAAAACCCCACTACGGCCCTCTGCGATTCAAGACAAGACACAGTATCTAACTGCCAACTGGACGTCTATGTGTATATTAATAGACCCCATTCCTAATTTATCCTTACTTAATATAATAGAAAATCATCATATCAGCTCATATATGTCCCCACCGAGGGGCTCGTGCCTTCCCTGAACTAGGGCGATCAGGCCTAGTGCGGGTTGGTCGACTTCACACACAACCTTCGGAGTTTCATCGCAGGTGTGTGCAGGTTTCCTAACGACGTTTTCCTTCACCGTTAAAGCAATCGGTAAGTATGTACGTAAGTTTTGAAAAACTCATTGGTACATTGGCCGTCCAGATTTGAACCCGGTACCTCTGGTTAGATGGACCGAGTCGTTACCGGTTGAGCCACCGACGCTTTTTTTTTTTTAAAACTTTTGAAAAACTCATTGGCACATTGGCCGTCCAGATTTGAACCCGGTACCTCTGGTTAGAGTGACCGAGTCGTTACCGGTTGAGCCACCGACGCTTTTTTTTTAAACTTAACTGAAAAAAAAAGAAACGTACAGAATAAAAAATAAATCTTAATTATCAGAATATGCCTCATTTCACCCAAGTGACATAACAGTAACTCAACAGAAATAAAAAAAACAGTGTCATCTAAACAATTCTACAATACAGTTATTGTAATAACAATTTTATATAGCACAAAGAGAACTTTATTATTCGTTTAATAGACACGCACAAAAGTTTTGTTGCTCTTGGTTCGTTCTAACTTTTGAGATGTCTACTTTGAAGTCACGGCCAAAAAATCGTGACTATGACAGTGGGCGCGTTGTTTTGTCTCCTCCAGCCGATGACCGAGTAAAAGCCTCGTTGAGACCTTTCCAGTAAGTAGTAGTACAATAGCTAATGTGAATTAGAATTCCGCTGCTTTTACATGACATGTAATGCAATAAATTGATATTTGATAGTGAAAATCCGGAATGGATGAGATTACGAATAGGATGAGTCCCCAGTAACGATGCAATTAGATGCACTAGCATTGAGTTCATTTAAGGGTTCTGTACCTCAAAAGGAAAAAAGGAACACAGGATCAGTTCTAGGATCTATGTTCTATCCTATCTAATTCTAGTTATAGTATCAGTTCGTTATCCGAATAATAAAAATTGGCAAGGAGCAAGGTCTCACAGCACAAGTAAAGAAAAAATCCTATAATTGTAATAATAATAATTATTATTATATCAGCTCATATACGTCCCCACCGAGGGGCTCGAGCCTACCCTGAATCAGGGCGATTAGGCCTTAGTCGACCACGCGGGCCCAGTGCGGGTTGGTCGACTTCACACACAACCTTCAAGTTTCTTTGCAGGCGTGTGCAGGTTTCCTCACGATGTTTTCCTTCACTGTTAAAGCAATCGGTAAGTATTATGTATGTAAGTTTTACGTACGTCGGTGGCTCAACCAACCGGTAACGACTCGGTCCATCTAACCAGAGGTACCGGGTTCAAATCTGGACGGCCAATGTACCAATGAGTTTTTTCAATAATTGTAAGATAGTATGTATTTAAATCTTATAAAAATATATTTTTCGATTACAAACTTACTGCAGTTGGAGAATTCAATGCGATGTATGGGAAACTTTTTAACTACAAAGTAAGTTTATCTTGCAATCCAATTGTTGTACCTAATCGTTGATATTTGTAGGGTTTTGTACCGAATAGTATTTTGGTACGGAAGCTTCAGTGTGCTAGTCCGTCTTTATTTCATTCATTCATTTCATTATACATCATCATCATCATATCAGCCGAAGGAAGTCTACTGCTGGACAATGGCCTCCCCCAAGAATTTCCATGACTACCGGTTCTGCGCTGCCCGCATCCAGCGTCTTCCCGCGACCTTCAACAGGAAATACATATAATCAAAAAAAGATAAAATTTTCGTTCCAATTGCAATAACAAAACTAATTTGCAAGACAATCACATAAAACTCATGTAAAACTAGATAGTCAATAATACTTTTTAAATCTGCAATTGGTAAACCTTTGGCATTATCTCACTTGATAGTGCCAAAGATGTAAGCGGGCTTAACTTTTCTTCATTTAGCTATACCATTTAGCTATCTTATCTTCAAGCGAGATAAGCTGTTAACATTTTTATATTTATAATGTTTGTTATTTTATGTTTCGTAGAAAGACTAACAAAAGATTGTGATAGCTAGCCAGGCGACCTTAGGAAATTATCTACCACGAACCAAACTGTGTCTTTGACCGTTGGAACCTGCCGGGAACTAAACTCGTGAGCTCTTGGTTTGAAGCGAGTGGACGAACTCCTACACCACGGAGGCATTGACCGCCGTGCAAAAATATCACAATTGTCAGATTCTGAAAAGGTTAGATCAGAAATCTAGATCAGTTGCCTGATCCTTAATCTAATGTACAAAGAAAAACCGATTAAAATACCCCAAAACCCCTTTTGTGCGGACAACCACCAATACAATTGTGTAATTTTTAATTCCCGCAAAATATCTTAACCATCTTTATCCCCTCATGATTTTAAATTTAAACTACTGCGAGTTAGAACCAAATAATTATGACCTTATTTCATTTTGCTATAAATATACATTCTAGTAGTGATAAAAGGTAAATATACATTCATTCTTTAGCGGGGACCATAACTCGTTGAACCAATGGCCATTGCAGTAAAGTTCTGGAGTGGCGACCGCGTACCGGAAGATGTGGTGTAGGAAGGCCTTCCATTTGGTGGACTGACAAACAGGTTAAGGTTGCAGGAAGCCGCTGAATGCGGGCAGCGCAGAACCAGTTGTTGTGGAAGTCCTTCGAGGAAGCCTTTGTCTTTCGGTTGATATGATGATGATGATACACGGTACATACCTTTTAATATATCGATCAAGAAGTTTTACTTCAACTGAAATTCATCACATTGATTCATTCCATTCAACATCAACATTTCTTACTGCGTGCGGCAAGTGGAAAGGAGACAGCAAGTGTGTGAACGAGGCATAAAAATTGTGTAATTCTTCCTACTACAGATACCGATGACACGCCAAGAATAGGTTATCCGTTTATATCATTCGGTGCTATTGTCAAACACACTTTTGTATGGGTAACTGACTATTTGTGTATTTGGATATGATTTCCAGTTATGTAATGGTTCTTTATCGGGCACGAAAATGAAGACAACTTAAGCGACTGTGGACTTTAAAAACCAGCCAAGTACGAATTAGACTTGCGCTCCGAGGGTTCCGTACCTATCACCACACCTCTGTACATAACTTTCACAATGATACCTATTCACATGAACGCGAGCTACAGAAAATAAATTTTTCACAAGCTCCTATATTAGCTTGCCGTCTTAGTTAGTTCGTCTGTTAGTTTGGGACATATCTTAGAAGCTAAATTAGAACCACATCCCAGTTTTCGATTGAGCTGAAATTTTGCATACGGTTTAAGTTTGGAGAACAATGCATGGTTATGCTAAGCTAAGTGACTCCCAAAGACGACGGACCACTTATTTTTTTTATTCACAAATGAATGTTTTTGCTGAGAAGAAAACGAAATAATTAAAATTACTTTAAAATTAAAGCTTATACCTAAAAGTTTTAAGATTTTTAGTAAATTTTATAAGCAAATGTTGTTGTTAAAAATCAGTACAATAATCAAACTTAGTTTTGTGTCTGTCTGTATGTATTACCGTTTTTAGGAAGGAGCAAAATCAAGGTACCTCTAAAATACCGATAAAAATCATTTTTACTTTTTGTTGTTGTAACGAAATTAGAAAAAAAAAACTGGCCAAGTGCGACTCGGAGTCACATAAATAGGGTTCCACACCAAAACTTTAAGTACCAACAGAACGAGACTTCTCAATACTTTGCCACATTTAATAATTTCATTTTTTCTGTGAGAAAGGAAGGACTTTAGATTTTGTCATAGATTTTCCTGTAATCTATGCATTTAACTTTATAAACTGTGATTTTTTCAAGATTTTACGCCCAGTACTTTCGGCGATAAGGGGGAGAATGTTACATTTTCGATAATTTTCTTAAATAACTGCAAAACTATTACAACAAGCCCTTTCATTTGAGACCATGCAATACACGCATACTTTGTTTTTTTTTCTAATTAAACCCTCAAAAGTGGCCCCCATGATTTGAATTCATTTATTTATCTTACACATCCGACTTTGAGTCACCAACTTACTGATTTCTACTCAATCGGTCCAGTAGTGACAGACGGACGGACAGACAGACAGACACACGAGTGATCCTATAATGGTTCCGTTTTTACCTTTTGAGATAAGGAACCCTAAAAATAATGTGAAAATTTCAATTCTATTTCGCTTCATGAAATAGAGCGTGCAGACAGACGGAAGACTCCATTTTTGAAGTCGGTTAATACATTCAAAAATACCCATGTCATATAAGTTCATTATTTCTCAGAATTAGAACCCCTTTTAACAGAACAATATCAAAATAAGGTCAACAATCAAACAAATAAGTTTAATCGCTAACAACCCGAGTAAGTTTATTGCTCGTAATGACAGGTTTTATTTATCCAAAATGGCTGACATTTTTAAGTGTCATTCTCTTTAACAATGCTATATTAGCACGAATTTAGCGATGCGGAAAAGTGTAATGTAGGTAAAAAAGTGTAGCTGGTGTACAAATTGAAGTAGTTTTTATGTAAGAAATTGACTATTTTTATTCTATGTTAAAAAATAAAAAGTTCTTTTCGTACAATACGTTAGTAGATATTTCAAGGTTACACCTGGTTTAAGGAGTGGAAGATGAAAATGGCAGTGGAGCGAGCTATGCTCGGAGTTTCCCTACAGCATCCGCAGGAGAATCAAAGTAACCGACGAAGCTCACAGAATCGCTAAACTGAAGTGGCAGTGGGCAGGGCACTTGCCTCGTAGAACAGATGGCTGTTGGGGCAGTAAAGTGCTCGAGTGACGATCGCGCACCGGAAAACGTAGGCCTCCCACGCGGTGGACCGACGACCTGGTGAAGATCGCGGGAAGCCGCTGGATGCGGACAGCGCATTACCGGTCGTCTTGGAAATCCTTGGGGGACGCCTTTGTCCAGCTTGTTCGGCTGATATGATGATGATGATGAAAATAAGTGCCCAATTGCCCATGTTTTGTAAATACATAGGGCAAGCTACCCTATTCGCGTCACTCACTACATCCTTGTAATATTATGTAGTTCCCCTCCAATACCGTTAACGGGTGAAGGAAAACATCGTGAATGAAACCTGCACACACCTGCGAAGAAACTCGAAGGTTGTGCGTGAAGTCGACCATCCCGCACTGGGCCCGCATGGTCGACTAAGGCCTAATCGCCCTGATTCAGGGTAGGCTCGAGCCCCTCGGTGGGGACGTATATGAGCTGATATAATAAAACCGTTAACTGTAATGATATGATCATTATACATTTTTAACCGACTGCGCCGGAATGAGGGTTATGTTTTTCGAGTGTATGTATCTATGTATGTTCTGCGCTGCCCGCATCCATTTCCGCAGTCGTGGAAATCCTTGGGGGAGGCCTATGTCCAGCAGTGGACTTCCTTCGGCTGATATGATGATCTATGTATGTATATTTGTATTTTAGCACGCTCTGTGTCTGTGACCTTAACGGCTCTAGGGATATAGAGTGCGAGGTGTCGTTAGATTGGTTTTGATCCCGTGAGTGACGTAGTTACAAATTTACCTGACTGGCCAATAAAGAAGGGTTACGTTTTTTATGCAGACGGGTTTTTAAATTTTAAATAATTCGTTTAGTTATTTCAGGTCTAATATATTTTTGATCCCGTGAAGGACAAAAGGTGAACTTCCAAAAAAAGATAGGTAATATTTTATGCATTAATGTTTTTATTAAATTAAGTATTGTACTTAATTTGTTTTGTTGTTGCTTGACTGTCGCAAAAAATGTAAGAAAGGGGTGACATTAAAGGGGTAGTGACAAAAATTGGTTGACTTACCCTATTTATCTTTCCCTAATGTTTTCGACACACGGACTTAATTTAGCCAAAGTAGGTATACACTTACCAGCTCTCAAGGCGTCCATTGGCACACTGGGGTACGGGATGGAGTAGGGGTAGCCTTCCTTCCTGAGGGTTTTGGGTTTCCTCCTAGGCCTGTATTTGTAGTCTGGATGTTCCTTCATGTGCATGGCTCGGAGTCGCTTGGCTTCGTCAATGAAAGGTCTTTTCTCGTCTTCTGATAGTAGCTTCCATTCTGCTCCTGTTGATTAAAGAAAAAAATGAGACGATGATGAGATGATCAGGTTTTTCAATAACAATAACAGAGTCGTTTTGGTAATAAAAAAACGTCGGTGGCTCAACCGGTAACGATCCGGTCCTTCTAACCAGAGGTACCGGGCTCAAATATGGACAGCCAATTTACCAATGAGTTTTTAAATTTACGTACACCGATTGCTTTAACGGTGAAGGAAAACATCGTGAGGAACCCTGCACATCTGATTTCAGATGTGTATGAAGGTCGCGTTGCACACGTCCGTAGGTGTAAATTCAAATGCCCTACACGTGACCGCGGGTGATGCTAAGTGCAACACCAGACAACCGCCGTCTATCCCTTGGATAGTACGGTTTATTGTGCCACACGATCAGAAGAAGTTTTGGGAATTTATTGGCATTTCACGATGAGATGATGATGCCAATAACTAAAACGAAAATATAAAAACTGGCCAAGTGCGAGTCTTTTCAAGATTTTATTGCACCACTTTATCGGTGTGATTAATATCTATACCCATTCCTAATCTAATCACAGTTTTCTATCTCTAATATTCTCTGAGCTAAGCCGCTGACAGACAGACATGGCAAAACTATAAAGGGTTCCTTGTTGACTTCGGAACCCTAAAAATATATAACAAACAACTATCTATAGACATCCCAAAAATAGACATCTATATTTGAAATGTAACTAACACAAACGCCTTTAAAACGTCACAATCGTGTCATTTAGAGGAAATTAAAACGAAATCTCATTTTTGGCCTGCCAACGTTACATTCTACTTTTGTACTTACATTGTCCCTAAGCACACGATCCTTATCATCTTCCCGACAAAAGTGAAAATACCCCTCCATATTGACAGAATAACAAGGAACAGGGAAAAACTTCTGTTGCGGAATGAAAAGCGCAAATTCGTCATTAGGCGGCGCTTTCCGCCATTGTTGTCGCCTTTCTGCTCACTCTTACGTGGCAGCGTACTAGTGTAAGCGAGATAGGTGATGGTCCTTCGAGCTGGATTGTTCCTTTCTGTGCTTGCGACATTGTTTTCCCTTTCATACCCCGCTGAATCGGGATTGTCTTGTCTATTTGAATGGACGGTAGCGCCCCTCTACGGTATCAATACAGGCTCCCACAAAGGGGGGACAAAGGGTTGGTCTCTTGAATGGGGGGAGACAGGTCGTTCGATTATATTGTATAGATTCATCCTATTGTAGTTTCAATAAGGGATGGTTAGAGAAAATTACTTTTCTGTTCTTGTGCTGTAATAGTGGATTATGAGGGAAAGGTCCAAAGTTTTCTTCAAGCAATGATAAGCGAGCAATTTTTAGCTCCTTTGTGGCCGTAGTGGTAGGTCCACTTACTTGGCTAGGTTGCAGCTTTGATTCCTGGCGGGGTCTGACTTTGTAAGACTCTGTTTAGTTGGTGATGGTAAGGTAATTTCTAAGCTCGCTTGTCTAGCTACCACCATCTTATCTAGGTCTTGCCGCAAAACATCAGTGTTTCAGCATTGATGTATTCCTGCATGAAGATAAGATAGCTAGTTCTCATATACCGTTGGGGAATCTTGGAAAGCCCGTTTCCATGTTCGCCGTTATCATCACTCACTATCCGGTGCGATAATGCTAAGGTCTTAACAATTATGGATAAAAAAGACTTACTTCAGCTTCTTGGAAAAAATTGCGCCATGAAAATGCTTATGTTCATGCAAAACTTTGCAAAAAAATTAAATGGTTAATTAAACAGTGATATTGGTGATAAGCGTCGGTGGCTCAACCGGTAACGACTCGGTCCATCTAACCAGAGGTACCGGGTTCAAATCTGGACGGCCAATGTACCAATGAGTTTTTCAAAAACTTACGTACATACTTACCGATTGCTTTAACGGTGAAGGAAAACATCGTGAGGAAACCTACACACGCCTGCGAAGAAACTCGAAGGTTGTGTGTGAAGTCGACCAACCCGCACTGGGCCCGCGTGGTCGACTAAGGCCTAATCGCCCTGATTCAGGGTAGGCTCGAGCCCCTCGGTGGGGACGTATATGAGCTGTAATGATGATGATGATGATTGGTGATATTGTAACAGATTATAATTTTTTTAACCATGAAGATGCTAAAGAAGTTTACGTACCAATGATGAAAGATAGTGGAATACGTATATAGGTAGGCATCGAACAAAGGAACAAAGATTCTGTAGTTGAAGGATTGCCAAATGTAAAATCAAACCGCTTTCTTATCTGGATGGTTATCTTTCTCTTACTAACTCTTTTGCTTTTTCTCCTTTATGTTGTCCTGATAAGGAAACCGTTAACTGAGAATTCTGCTAATCATAATGATTTCTTTTTTCAAAGAAAACCATAGCCAATACTAATAAGTAAGTGTTCATCTTCGTAATTATCGTCACTTACAATCATGTGAGATAATACCAAGAGCTTACCATTTTTGTATGAAAAAATTGCATCCTACGAGCCCATACAAGCGCATGTATCTTCTTGTTAAGAGGATGTATAAATTTTTTTGCTCTCGGCAGATTCGTTTTTACTAGGCAACATGACAAGTAAGAGGTGTGATGTGTATGGAGAAAATAATCTTCAAGATGTTATCTAGTGAAATTAAAACCAGAAACACGATTACTTAAACTTTTGTCGATGGATTAAATTTTTGAAAACACCATGTTTAAAACACGAAAATAGCTTTTCTTTGGAAACTTTAATATGTACATAGCTAATTTTTGGTTATCGGCTAGATTATTGCGATGTTTAGGTAAATTAAAAATATTTTTCTAAAATAACAAATAGTTTTTGTTTAATGGAGATTTTTTCAAATTGTCGTATACGTCATTTTATTCTAAGACTGTTCGACGAGGTGCGCACTCTCTCAACACGTGGAGAAAGAATAGAGCTGTCACCTTTTAGCATTTCTCTTCAGTCGACCGTGAATCTTATTACCGTGTGGACTGCGCTTGCGTTGCTCTCGAAAATAGTGAATATTCGAATATTACGTGAGTGGAATTTGTGGTTTGCGACTTAACACTTTCGCGGACAGTAAGTCACAGGTGTTGGGCACTAAATTTTTGTATGAAAATTTTAAGACTGCTATAACATCTTCGTCCTATTATTAATAATTAAGAGTTGGGCATGTGACATAACCTTCTATGAAATTCGACTGTTTTAGCATTTCTGTCCTACAATATGCCACTTCTTCCTTATGTTATGACAGCATATACTATAGCAGTCGGCTGTTATGGAATTTTTGCCCTACAGTGTGCACAAAGATACTCTATGCTGGACAGGAATTGTATGGCAGTCGAATTCCATAAAATGCCTGTCCTATAATATTCTAATGAACTTTGTACATGGGACGCGTATTCTTAAGCAGTTGTCTGCTATGACATTCCTGTCCTACAGTGTACACAAAGATACTCTACGCTGGACAGGAATTGTATGGCAGTTGAATGCCATAAAATGCCTGTCCTATAATATTCCCATGAACTCTGACATGGGACGTGTATACTATCACAGTCGCCTGCTATGAAAGTGATGTCCTATTGATGGACTTATTACCATTTAAATGAAGCAGCGAATGCTATGATATACGACAGCTATAGTATTTGCCGTCACATAATAAGACTTTACCATCAAATATGACGAGAATCCTATAGAATTCATTATAACTATTTAGTATCTCATAGGTCCTTTTTTGTGTTTTCAATGCTTATCTTCAATTATAAAACAAGGTTAATAGTAAATATATCTTTAGAAAAACTACATATAAAAATCACATAGCTTTATTGGTCCAAAATCAACAGCATTTGAATATTCATTGAAAACATAACATGTCATTCTATGACAATTGTAATCTTAACTTATAATTTATGAGATCAAATAAACTAAAACGAAAACTTCTAAATCGGAAATGACAAACATTTCAGTAACTTTCTTAGTCAAATAATCAGACTTAAACATTTCAAACATTGAGTCTTCTATATATCACAAGAATTAATCAATAGTAGTTAAGTACCTAATTATTTGGGCACAATAGTATTAATGTTAAAATTAAGAAGGTATCTAGTAAATTATTTGAAAATAAGTGATCACATCCTAAATATAGGATTCGTATGCCAAGACTCAAAGCATCCTGGACAAAGAGGTGGATTTCCTACGCACCCTTTGCACCGATAACTAGTTTGCTTTAATTTCTTGTTTTTAGTGCAAACACGACATTTAAGAAAAACTTTATTGCGTTTGGAGCTGTCACGCAAAGGTATAAGCTCTGGCCAATGCCCGTTTTGAGGTGACATTTCTCCTACTTCTTCAACGACACCTCTTTGCCGCCTGTTTGCGTGTTTCTTGCCAAACATGTTCTTTAGCATTGCCTCCTTCGTATTTTCGTTTACTTGTATGTACGAATTTACTATAGTTTCTCGGAAGCCCAGTAAAGTTGCTGTTGGATCGCAATGTTTTCTGAAGAGATAAAAATCGTTCCAAATAATCATGTCCAATATTCGGAAGAATACCTTTTTATACCATCGTATAGTTTTTTTTGGTGTGGAATAATAAGACATCATTTGGTCTGATTTGTCAATTCCCGACATGTGCCTATTGTAATCATTAACCTCTACAGGTTTAGACTTCAATTTTCCAAATCTGTTTCTAGTAGTTACTAGTCGTGGGTGGTGTTTTGTTGTTATCATAAACACTGGTCTTTTATCCTTCCAGACGGATGCGTAAACTTTGGCATTTCGTTGCCAAAAATGTTCTCCAGATTTGAGTTTTTTGTTAAAAAGCTCCTTAGGATTCTCCTTGCGGTCTTTACGTAACGTGCCTGTTGTATGTGTATTACATTCCAGTAATTTTTTTGACAGAGTAACGCTATTATAAAAATTATCCACAAAGAGATCATGTCCTTTATTTAGATAAGGCTCCATCAATTTCATGACCAATTTTTCCAGTTTTGGTTCAGTAGCATTGGTTTCATTCACGGTATTCTTACCTTCATAAATAATGAAATTGAATATATATCCATCATACGAAGTTAAAACATAAAATTTTATGCCATACTTGGCTTTTTTGTTTTTTATGTACTGACGAAATGACAACCGTCCACGAAAAGGCATCAGTGATTCGTCCAGAGAAAGTTCTTTTTCAGGCTGGTTCAAAGTCTGAAAGTTTCTTATTACTTTTACTGTAAAAGCTTTGACTTTGTCGATGCCTTTATTGTTGAGTTCCGACATACACAAGCAGCGCAATAACTGTTCGAACCTCCTACCTGACATAGTATATGGGAAAATGGGGTAACAGTATAGAAGGTCAGTCTGAGTAAATAATTTTCTTACGCTTGGCACATCAAGGTGTCCTTGAAGTATACACAAACCGAGGAACTTTTTCATTTCTTCTGCATCTGTAGGCTTGAATGATTGTGCTCGGGATCCCCTTGTGTGTGGTCTACTAGAGTTGCACAAATTTGTACCATAAGTATTCGTACATGACACAATGAAATCAACCATTTCATCAGTAAAGAAATACTCCAAAACGTTCATCGGTGTTGTGTTATTGTCTAATGGTACTGTTGGACCTGAATTCATATCGTCAAACTGAAAATCTGCAATAGGTAGAGTATTATCTTCCCAAGAGCTCACATGATTAGGTGAAGATATTGGTCCTAGATTTTGTTCATTTTCCAAGTTGGCAGGAGGAGTTGGCTGTCTTTGCTGCGATGAATTAGATTGTGAAACTGATGGACATTCTAGCTGATTCACTGGCTGAACTGAACTGGCTTCTCTCTGCTGTGGATAACAGTCAACTTCCATATCAGTATCGAGTGGATTTGGTTCAATTTCCAAGTTGGCAGGAGGAGTTGACTGTCTTAGCTGTGATAAATTAGATTGTACAACTGATGGACATTCTAGCTGATTCACTGGCTGAACTGAACTGGCTTCTCTTTGCTGTGGAGAACAGCCAATTTCCATATCAGTATCGAGTGGATTTGGTTCATTTTCCAAGTTGGCAGGAGGAGTTGTCTGTCTTTGCTGTAATGAACAAATCTGTGAGTCTGGAGAACAGTCAATTTCCTTATCAGTATCGAGTCGATTTGGTTGTTGTTCTTGCGTTGGATTTTGTGATGATGGACTAGCTTGAAGAACAGGAGAACAATCCATTGGTTTACTTACAGATGGTTGATTTGGCTGTTGTACTACCAAATTACAATCAATTGGTGTGTTTGCAGAACGCTGGCTTGATTGAACTTGACTTACTTGTGACGACTCACTTTCATCGCCATCTGATGATCCATCGGTCAATATTTCTTCCTCTTCAGGTACGTAATCGACATCTGAGCCGTACTCGCCGTCGCCGTCACTGAATGGGTCATGAATTGATACATCCGAGCTATGTTCAGAATCGTCTTTCTCATCGGCTGATCGCTCCGACTCTTCTAATTCTTGATCGCTGTAATTCTCATCTGGTACATCCGATTCATCTGACGCTTCATCAAATAGCTTTATAAGTTTCTCTTTTTGATTAACGTTGACTAATTGAGAACATCGTTTTTTGTTTTTTCGCGGCATCTGCAAAAGATATCCATCGTTTACTCACTAGTTTGAATTAAATACCTACTCACCTACACATAATCTCACTATATTACTTCATTTTTAGTTTATTTAACGGTAATTGCAACCTTTACTGTACAAATAACAAGTGATTAGTATAAAAAACTTCATCGTTTACCGACTAGATTGAATAAAATACCTACACACCCATACAGGATAAATCTTACTATATTACTTCATTTCCATTATAAAACTAGCTTACTAAACGGTAATTGCAATCTTTACTGTATAAATAACAAGTGATTAGTATGAAATACAGGATATTTATACTTACGTCGATCAAAATATCTCGTCAATATTCGGCCGGTTCACGCAAAATCGATCACATGACACGTGTGTACTCTCCGGCGCAGTAGCCGAGCGACTGTAGGAACGCGTCAAACAAACACAGACGCTATGCAATCCGCGTCCGTGTGCGTGAGAGGGGGGGTCGGCGGGGAGACATTTTTCCTATGTGTGCAAAAACGTTCTAGTAGGACAGTATTCGCGATAATATTGAGTATAATGTGACACTAAACTTGCGGCTTCTTGAAAATATACGGGGAATACGAATACAATAGCGCCTCTGTCCAAAATAAGGAAGTAAAGTTGGAATGCTTAAGAATGCCCGTCACTGCGAGTAGTGCAAACACGAATTTCTATGCATTCCCGTCCGCGAAAGTGTTAATAAATATATTTTATAAGTGTTTTTTTAAATTAATTTGGACTGTGGCTAATAAAAGTCGCTACAAAAAAATGAAAAAGTGGAATCGAAACGTATAAAACGTGAAAAAGCAAGGATAATGCAAGAAAAACGGTAAGTAAATTGTGTGGTTTAAATGAATCTATAAACTATTATGCGCAAAAAATATCCTCGTCATATAAAATTACCTGTAGGTATGCTATTTTTTAATTTTATCTATAGGAAAATATTATCACCGGCAAAACAAAATATATTGGGCTTGCAAAATTTTCCCATTGAAAATGGCACGGAACAGAGTGCAGTGGAGACGACATGGACTCCGTTGGAGATTGTTTATGATGGGTATAATTTATTTAAATTGTTATTTTTTACTATCATTTGGTTCAAAAACTAAACCTACTGATTATGTAAAGAAAAATTAAGTGTTCTTTAATTATACATGATCAGTGGGTTTGGTCTTAGTACTTATAAGACGCCATACTAGTCGACGAACGTACCTACTCAAAGCTTTTCTTTCTAACATTTTTGGAGTAACGATTGTGTTCTTTAATTTTAGTGTGTGTGCTCAATGCTCATTCATTTGCCAGCTTAATTCTTGATTGTCCGTCACAGCTTGCTAGTGCACGTGATACTTACTTTTTATCGGTAAAACCGGTTTGACTTGGCGAAGCCAAACGCGAAACTGGTTCCGCCGCCTTTTGTGTTAGAAAGAGAAGCATTTGTCTTAGTTACGTATTAAACCACCTTAGTCGCAGAAGTTGTTAAATGTATATTTTTAGAGTTCTCTACCCAAATAGTGCCAACGGGAGCCTATTACTAAGCCCCTGCTGTCCGTCCGTCTGTCTGTCAGCGGGCTGTATTTTATGAACCTTAGTAAGTAGAAAGTTAAAATTTTCACAGAGTGTGTATTTCTATTGCCACTTTAACAAGTGTAAGTCGCGATCTCGCTAAGAAGTCCGAACTGAATGGAAAAAAGCGCAAGTCTCTGTCGCTAGCGTTGATGTCTTTAGTTTGTAATTAGGTTTTTTAAAAAAATTAGAGGTTAGCACAGATATACTTAAACCAACCAAGTGGAGTAAAAAATATTCTGTATTAGTTATTCTGTGAGGTTAAGGAGTTTTAAAGTCATAACTCACTTTCTTTCCATTTGCCGAAACTTGCCAGAAATACCAGGACCATCGAGCGTCTTAAATATGAATACGTACCATAGTATAATTCAGAATTGCACAATGTATTGGAAAATAGATAAGAAAACCGGAGAAACGTATGTTAACAAAAAT